>OV702287.1:368305492-369555492 GCA_916181665.1 Avena sativa | reverse complement strand
TAATTGAAGAATCTAGGACATACCTAGATAGTTGTGCTGATTTTGTTTTCAGGAATAGGACTCCCAAGGAAGCTGAGGAATTAATGGCTAAAATAAGCAAGAATTATGAAGATTGGACTCCTCCTGAACCAACTATACCTGAGACACCCACACTTGATTTAACTGTGCCTGAGCCAACACCAACATTAAAGAAGAGGGGAGTTATTGAACTAAATGATGAAGTGATGAAGGAAGCTAAGAAATGTCTTAAGGATAAGGGAATTAAAGCTGCAGATGTCAAGAATTTACCTCCTATAGAAGAATTATGTAAGCCAATCTCCCACTCATCCACTATTGAGGTACACTCTCCCCTACATTTTGATGAAGGTGATATTCCTTACTCTAAACCTCTTGATCAATGCTTAGAAGAATTTGATGTTTTTATTGATAAGCAAGATAATTTTAATAAAAGGGTGCAAAATTATTTAATGGGAAACACTAGATCTATTGTTGAGTTAAAGGATATTGTGGAAAGCACCTTTAATGATGTTAAAATTCTTGTTAAACATTTTAAAATGGTTCAAACTCAAATTGATCAGCTTATTAAAGTACAAATAGACTTGCTAGTTAATGCTTCTAAAGAAAAACATGCTTATGAAATTAGAACTAGAAGTGGTGCTGCTACCCAGGATCCCCTATATCCTGAGGGGCATCCTAAAAGAATTGAGCAAGATTCTCAACAAACTAAAAATAGTGGTACTACTCCTAAGAAAAGGAAAAAGAAACATAAAACTATTTTAGAACCTTCTGAATCTGCTAAAGATCCTAATAGTATATCTGTCTCTGATGCTTAAACTGAAAGTGGTAATGAAGAAAATGATGCTCCTGATAAAGAAAAAGTTGAAGAAGAACCTAAAAGGAACACTAAGAATACTAAATACACTAAAGGAGATTTTGTTGCTAAGAAGCATGGTAGTGAAAGAGATCCTTGGGTCCAAAAACCTATGCCTTTCCCTGATAAGAAACACAAGTCAAAGAAAGATGAACACTATGATAAGTTTTGTAAGTGGATGAAACCTTTATTTTTGCAAATACCTTTGACTGATGCTATTAAATTGCCTCTTTATTCAAAGTATATGAAGGATATTGTCTCTAATAGAAGGAAGATCCCTAATGAAGAAATTTCTACTTTGCTTGCTAATTATTCCTTTAATGGTTAGGTTCTAAAGAAACTTGGAGTCCCAAGGATTCCAACTATTCCATTCTCTATTAAAAATAATTATGTTAGAACTGCCTTGTGTGATTTGGGAGCAGGAGTTAGTGTTATGCCTTTTTCTTTCTACAAAAGACTTCAATTGGAAAAATTAATACCAACTGATATATCTTTACAAATGGCTGATAAATCTACCACTATTCCTGTTGGTATATGTGAGGATGTTCCTGTTCAAGTGGCCCATAATTGCTTGACATTAACTGATTTTGTTGTGCTTGAAATGCCTGAACATGATAATATGTCTATTATTCTTGGGAGACCTTTTCTTAATACTGCAGGAGCTGTTATTAATTGCAATCAAGGAAAGGTAACTTTTAATGTTAATGATAAGGAGCATACTTTCTATTTCGCCAAGAAGATTGATAGGAATTATGGCTTAAATTCAATTCAAAATATAGAGGACATCCAAGTTGGAGAAATATATTGTCCCATACCACGAGAAAAATATGAAACTCTTATGATTGGGACCATTGCTATCAAGGTTGAGGTAACATAATCATTTAGTGGAATACAAAGTTTTGTTTAATATAAAATTGTTTTGCTAACAAGACCTGATCAACCTTGTTAACAAAGGTATTTTAATGAACAAAACAATGTTTTCACCATGATTATCATCGCTTACTTTTATTTTGTCCATTTTTGTTTTTGCTTTCGCTTAGTTTACTTTTCTTTTGGTAGTTGCTTACACATTAGAGTGTCTTAGAACTTCTGAAGTTTTAGTTTTGTTTTGTCATTGCATCGTTCCAAAAACATCTTTCTATCAGAAAATCATTCATCAATACCTGAAAATTGCTAGAAAATAAAGTGTCTCAAAAAATTCCAGAAAATTCATATTAATTTTTTCATGAAAAAGGGGCAGAGAAGTGCCTGGAGTGACCCAGGGGGGCCCACTAGGCAGGCACACCACCTAGTGGCGTGGCCACCCCAAGGGCACGCCTGGCCATGGTGTGGGCCACCCCTGGCCCTCCACTCACTCTCTCACTTGCCACCGCCTTCTCTCTCCTGAGAAAACATCAACTCATTGCTCGAAATCGCGTTCTTGCTGTTCTTGTCCACTATTTTTTGATCTCCTTGCTTAGCCCATCTTTGCTGCTGAAATTTGGAGCATTTATTCTCCGGTATTTGACTCCTCCGCTTGTCCCAAGTAGATTTGTGTTTAATGGTTTATATCTTGAGTATTTTGCTGCTGTAGGTGACAGGTTATGAGAGCTTGTAAGCTTGTTCAATGCTTAGTGAAATTTTTTTGATGCATGTTTAGGCCTCTTACAAGTCCCTTTGAGTAGTTCCCTTCATTATGTAATCACTTTGCAATCACTTGTATGATGTTTGTCCTAAATTTCAAAAAGGAAGATGAATTCTTGGGCTAATTTGAGTGATTTGTCTTATGAAATAACCTTTCTCAAGGCTGGTTGGAAAAGGAGTAAGTCCGAACGTGTTGTTCTTTTGCTTGCATTTTTTTTATTTAAACTTGAAACCAGGGTAGGATGGTCACTCACTGAGGAGGAGCTCGATACGTATCTGGGAGAGCTCTCCCAACATGAGCAGGATACTGGAAGGGAGGTTAAAAATGATTCGATCCAGCCCTCGAATGAGGGGGAGTCTCCATATCAGCAGCCTACCTATGATTGGGGAGCTTCTTCTTCTTCCCAAGGGCCTGACCACGATCATTCTTATGATGACCCGCCTGCTTCGAACCCTTACCCGCGTTGGGGTTGATAACCACTTAGGCCAAAAACCTAAGCTTGGGGGGAGGTACACCGACATCACACTCATCTACATATCATGTTTAGTCGGTACTTTGTATATCCATGTTTCGTTCTCTTTTTAGTTTTCGTTCTTTCTTTACTTTTAAAACACAAAAAGACCAAAAATATTTTCGGTGTTTCTCTTTGTTTGCTTATTTTTCTTTTTTCCTTGGTTTGCTTATTTCTTTTTGCTTTGTTTGAACTATTCGAAAAACCCAAAATGATTTCTCTTTGCTTGTTCTTCCTTTTTGCTCTTGCCTTTAAAACTCAAAAACACCAAAAATATTTGTTGTTCTTCTTTGGTTTGTGAAGTTCGTTGCAGGGTTCAGCAGTCCTCAGTGGAATTTGGTTTCATGTTATTATTCAAGCCACACAAGTGAAGGGCAATAATGAGGATTAATGACAACTTGAGGTGGGGTAAGAAGCTGGTAACGAACTCTATTTGTTTTCATTTTTTTACATATACTCATCATTGTGGGCATGCTTAGTCTGTTCATGTAAGGTGTATGTTATTTATGGATGCTTAGTAGTTCTTGCTTTCCTATGATTAGCTCCAACTTGCTAATGGTTTGTAGCATGTCATATGAATGTTTGCTTGCATTGTTCTATTCATAACTTGGTATGACACAGTGGTATCCTCCTCTGAATGTTTCACTTGAATTGACTTGGCACATGCTCAGGCATGCATATGACTGAAATAATAAATCAGTTAAGCCTCGATGAATTATTTTGCTTCAGGGTTCTTGAATCACTTTCATGCCATGATTAGTCCTGTTTTGTTGCAAGCATGATTATGACAGTTATTGATCTCTCGTTTGTCGCTCCCTTACTATTGCTAGCCTTCACTTGCACTGAGTATGAGCTCTACTCGTGTTTCCAATTCCCCAAAACCAATATTGCCAAAGTGTCCACCATACCTACCTATTAGCATCATTTGCTTTTCCGTGCATATTCAGTATGCCTTGTTTTCTTCGAAATAAAATGTTTGCTTGTTTCGAGAAAGTTAGTCAGTAAAGCTCTCACGAACTTGACGGGGCACTTTATTTCTTGCACTTAATAAACCTGAACCATTGTGACTGTCCATGAAAGTTATATGCTTGCAAATTATAGGCTAGGGATTAGCAGAACCGTGCTGTCAAGGGGAACGCTTTCAACAACTGTAAATATATACCCTGTTGATATCATGCTCTTTTTTTACGGATGTCGTCGGTGTGAAATAAAAGGGGAGCTTGTATGTTCATGGAGTTATGTATGTGTGTTAGAGAAATGACTGGGCCACCGGTCTAATCCATGCCTAATCATGGTGGAAACCTGTAGCGTAACCATAATGAGCAATCTATGAAGCATTCTTCTTATAAAAAAGAGAGATAGTTGTTGAGAAAAAGAAAAAAAAATATAATGAGAAAAGAGGAAAGAGAAAAAAAGCACCATTTTCCCATGGTAAATAAGAAAATTGCTGAGATGCTTGTTGTCTGCTTGCCTTGTCAATTTGATATGGGGATTCTTCCGTATCATCGGGAAAGGGGTACCCCGTTGGCGGTTCTCTATGATACGCATGTATTTACTATGACAAGAACTTACCTGTAACTAAAGTTGAGTAGCATGAGGAGCGGCCATCGTACTCAAGGGACATGAGATTTTCATTTTATGGTCTGTCAAGCATATAACTCGTATTGGACCTCACTTTCACCTTAACCATTTAAAGACGCTTATGATAGGGGCAATGAGAGCTCAAATATAATGAGTACTATACTTTCAGCATTTGGAAGCCTTTCAAACTTCTCAAAACCTTTTCATTTTCTTGTTGAGTCACCACATATTCTATGAGCACTTTCTTGAGAGCATAGTTGTCATTCTTAGTGTAATGTGCTTGTATCAAAACATGATTAATTGTGTTATGACTTTGATGCTTGTATCTTTGATATCTTTACTTCTAGTCTTCACCTGAACTTCAGAGGTGCCTTGACATCTATGTTTGCTCTACAATCAAAGGCAAGCGACATACCACTCTATTATACCTTGTTATGAGCATGTCAATATTGCTAATGTTTATGTTTCATGCTATTTATTATTTTTGAGTTAGAATATATTCATAGCTTGCAATGACTATCAAGTAAACTTAGTCGCATACTCTTTATTTATGAATTGCCTAAGTAGTTGATCATATGATGAGAATATATACATCTTATGAAGCAAATGTGTTCGTGAAAGTTTCTTTTATCGCACTCAGTTTTCAACTGAATTGCTTGAGGACAAGCAATAAGCTAAGCTTGGGGGGAGTTGATACGTCCAAAACGTATCTACTTTCGCGAACACTTTTGCTATTCTTTTTCCTCTAAACTTGTGTGATTTGGATACAACTGACACGGACTGGCGCTGTTTTCAACAAAATTACCTTGGTGTCTAGTTTTTGTGCAGAAAATCAACTATCAGGAAAAATCCCGGAAAATATGCCAAAAATCCTATTTCACCAGAAGACTCACGGAGCCAGAAGACGAGACGGAGGAGGGCCACGAGGGGCGCACACCACCTGGCCATGCGGGCCAGGCCAGGCCACGCCTGGGGGTGTTGTGGCCACCTCGGTCACCCCCTCGGCCTCCCTCTTCGCCAATAAGTTACATCTTGACCTAAAAACCAAGGGGGTTTGATGTTTTTCTAGAAAGAGTTCTGTTGCGCCGCCACCACCAGATTCCGTGAATCGGAACCAGAAACTCCGTTCTGGCACCCTACCGGGACGGGGAATTGGAGGAGATCATTGTCATCATCATCACCATCGCTTCTCCATCAACCATCCATGTTTCCCCCGTCCATGAGTGAGTAATCCCCCGCTCTAGGCTATGGGGATGGTAGGGATTGGATGAGATCGTTCATGTAATGGCATTAGATTGTTAGGGCATGGTTCCTAGTATCTTTTATTAGTGCTTTTTGACTTTGTTGCAACTTGTTATGCTTAATGCTTGTCACTAGGGCCCGAGTGCCATGATTTCATATCTGAACATGTTATTTATTCATTCGATAGTATTGTTTATAGTCTTACCTGCAAGTTGTATACACATATTGTTGTCCAGAACCAAAGGCCTCGAAGTGACAGTAATCGGGATAACTGGAGGGAATGGCTTTGATGTGAGGATCACATGTGTTCAAGGAGTGTTAATTCTTTGCTCCGGTGCTCTATTAAAAGGAGCAACTTAATTGCCAGTAGTTCCCTTGAGGCCCCACTGCAAACAGGATGGCAGGACAAAAGATGTTGTGAAAGTTCTCATTGCGAGCACGTATGACTATATATGGAACACATGCCTATGGTTATTTAGTACTTGGATGCTATATCTTATTTATCTACAAATTCCCTATGTCTTTATTGCCATATGAATTGTCTTGTCCATGCAACGCCCTTCCATCCATCCCTATGCCTACCGCGCTTTAATCCTACTATTTGCTACAATTGTTACTACTATCTTTACTTTTACTACTGCTATTACTTTGTTATTGCTACTACAAAACTGTTGCTACTAATAAACTATTGCGAGCAAGATTGTTTCTAGGTGGATCTGAATTGACAACTCAGTTGTTAAGACTTGTAAATATTCTTTGGCTCCCCTTGTGTCGAATCAATAAATTGGGTTTCACTTCCCTCAAAAATATTGCGATACACCCCCTATACTTGCGGGTCATCAGTTCTCACGATCACAAGAGTCATCAAGTAATATCTTGTGAGACAAAGGGATTTAGTTATGACATCAATGGTTCTCATGATCACAAGAGTCATCGTTGAATGTGTGGGAGTCAGTACAGATCTCCATGTCCCGCTGTTGATTATTAATCCGAGAGGTGTCTCGATCATGTCTACACTATTTCCCAACCACAAGGTGACACACTTAAGGTACATCGACACTAAATGAGCACCGGAATTGTATCGAGTCAAATCGCTAAAATTGGTTTCAGATGTAATACTCAAGGGGGTTATGCAAATGTTTTTAGTTAAAGTAATTAACAAATATTGAATAAACTAAATATTTTTTATTTAATGAGAGCTTGCGTTTATTTTGGTGGAAAATTAATGCAAAATGAGTGGAGTTTGGATTTATGTCAGTGGGCTTAGTGGATGGTCCACCCACATGAATGAGGGAGAGGTGGGAGCACCCACCATGGCCGACAACCATGGCCCTTGGGGCCGCCCCTCCCCTATAAAATGAGGTGGTGACCTCCTCTCATCACACACCATCCTTGTGAAGGATTTCTCTCTCTCCCTCTAGTAGTTTCCCATGATCTTCAGACTAGCGATAAACCTGTTCTGGTAGTTTCTCTGGTGGGATATGCTGCCGATACATGCATTTTGTATCATCATCATCATAGCAACATATATGATCATTATAGAATGTTATATGCATTGTTCTATCATTATTTATTCATTTTAGATGATTTGTGGGACTTTCCTACAAGGTCCCCTTCATCGGTATTTAATTTCTAGGACGCAGAAAACCTCCTTTTGTTATTTTGTTGTTTCAAGGACCTTCTGGATATCAATAAATCAAAGAAAAAAAATACCTGATTAGTTTTTCATCCAGAGAAGGACCATGGCGCAAATAAAGGACACGACGGGAGCCATGAAGGCCAAAAGAGGCCAAGTGGCATGGTCTGCTTAGTGCATTTGACACTTGGTCCCATTTGGTCGTCGAGTAACGTCTATGCTCCCCCTTTTTACAGACACCTCTGTTTCATAAAAAAACCTACGCCTATTTTTTCCATGATTTACAGAGGTGGTGGCGGAGGCGAAAATCTTCTCCTACTCCGGGAGAGGGTAGATCCTGCTATGCTAGAGCTTCTTGTGAGTGGGAAATCAACACCATCGTCATCATAACTCCTCCTTGACATAGGGAGGCCTCTCCATAAATATCTCCATCAACACCAATGTCATCACCATCTCCATCTTCAAGATCCATCTCATTCCCCTCATAGTTTATGATTGATTGAACCATAGATATTGTTTGAGTGTTATTTACATGTTTCTAATTGGCAACTTGTCTTTATTTGGTGGAGAGATTATATTTTCAGATTATGTTGTAATCCATATGCCACTGATCCATATCATGTTTGATACTTGTGAGTATATCCTCATGTTCCTGAGGGCATAGGATGAATTGGCTATGATTTCCACATAATATGCAATGAGTATTTGTTTAAGTTTATATCTTTTATGTTCTATGATGGTGATGTGCAAACATCAACTGCATACCACTTCACCTATATGGGCTCATAGGGCTGCACTTTAATGTAATGAAGAGGGTTGGAAGGGACGAAATGACATCAACCGTGTTCCAATACTTTGAGTTGCATTGGAGGGATTTATATCAGGGACCCATGAACTTAGTGCTATGGTGGGACATTTATGTCTTAATAATTCCTAAGTTCCAATAATAATCCATGATAACCAAATACTATCTCAATAACCACCTCAATTAGAATTACATATTCCACCTGATAATTTAGTAGAATTCCCTCCACCGAAGGAAGATCCTAGTTTTGAACTTAAACCCTTGCCTGAAGATATGAAATGTACATTCCTTGATGAAAATAAAATATATCCTGTTATTATTAGTGTTAACCTCTTAGTTGAAGAAGAACCATAGTTACTTGAAGTACTTCGATCTCATAGGCCAACCATTAGCTATTCACTTGATGACTTAAAATGTATAAGCCTCGCTTTATGTATGCATAAAATTAATTTGAAAGAAGATGAATAGGCTGTTGTTGTTTGTCAATGCCATCTTTATCCAAAACTGAAAGAACTAGTAAGGAAAGAGGTAATCAAACTCATTGAAGCAGGTATTGTTTATCCCATAGCTGATAGTAAATTGGTTAGTCATGTGCATTGTGTGCCTAAAAGGGGTGGAATATATGTTGTTCCAAATGATGAAAATGAACTTGTAGCTCAACAAACTATTACTGTTTATAGAATGTGCATTGATTTCAGAAAAATAAATAAAGCTACTCATAAAGATCATTGACCTTTGCCATTCATTTATCAAATCCTAGAAAGGTTGTCAAAACAGTCACAATTTTTCTATCTATATGGTTACTCAGGTTTCTCCCAAATTCCTATCCATAAAGATGATTAGGAAATGACAACTTTCACATGTCCCTTTGGTACCTTTGCTTATAGGAGAATGACATTTGATTTATGTAATGCTCCTACTACTTTTGAAAGATGCATGAATGCTATATTTGCTGATTGTATTGAGAAAATTATGGAAGTACTCATGGATAACTTTTCTATGTATGGTACCTCTTTTGATAATTGTTTTCTTAATCTTAACAAAGTTCTAAAAGCATTGTGAGGACCAAAGCATCATTTCATGGTGACAGAAAGTGTTGTTCTTGGACACCATGTTTTAGGAAGAGGCATTGAGGTGGACCATGCCAACATAGAATCCATAGAGAAGCTACCATGTCCCAAGGATATCAAAAGTATAAGAAGCTTCCTTGGGCATGCAGGGTTCTATAGAAGGTTTATTAAAGACATTTCTAAAATATAAAAGCCTCTAACTAACCTTTTGAAAAAGGATGTTCCATTCTCTTTGAATGATGGTTGTGTAGAGTCATTTAATGTCTTAAAGAATGCTTTAATAAGTGCTCCTATAATTCAACCTCCTAATTGGAATCTACCTTTCGAAATCATGTGTGATGCTAATGATTCTGCTATAAAAGCTGTTTTAGGCCAAAGAGTTGATAAGAAATTAAATGTTATATACTATGCTAGTAAAACACTTGATGGTGCTCAAAGAAACTATGCTACTACTGAAAATAATTCTTAGCAATAATCTTTGCATGTGATAAGTTTAGACCTTACATTGTTGATTCTAAAGTCATTGTGCACTCTAATCATTCTGCTTAAATATCTCATGAACATGAAATATGCTAAGCCTAGACTAATAAGTTGGGTTCTTTTACTTCAAGAATTTGATTTCATATTGTTGATAGGAAAGGTGGAAATAATCCGGTAGCTGGTCACTTATCTAGAATGGAAAACATTCCAGTATAACCTATTCCTATTAATGATAGCTTTGCTAATGAACAACTTGTAAACATTAATCTATCTAGTGATAGGGTAGCATCCCCTTGATTTGCTGATTATGCAAATTTTATTGTTGGAATCTTCATGCCAACAAACTTCACTTCCCAACAAAGAAGGAAATTCTTCTATGATCTTAGACATTACTTTTGGGATGATCGATTCCTTTATAAGAAAAGTGTAGATGGTATTATTAGATGTTGTGTGCCTGAATTTGAGCAGCAGGATATCATAAGAGATTGTCATGACGTCCTTATGGAGGACATCATGAAGGAGACCACACCGCTGTAGAGTTATTACAGTCTAGTATTTATTGGCCTACTTTATTTAACGATTGTGCTAACTATGTTAAATCATGTGACAAATGTAAAAGAGTTGGAAACATTGGTAAACCAAATAAAATATCTATGTACTATTCATTGCCACTTGAACTATTTGATGCGTGGGGATTTGAATTTATGGGGCCATTCCCACCATCAAAAACAAAACATAATCACATTTTGGTTGCAGTGAACTATGTTACAAAGTGGGTGGAAGCAATTCCAACCAAAAGTGTAGATCATGCTACATCAATGAAGATGCTCAAGGACATAATTTTTTCCGGGTTTGGAGTACCTAGATTTCTAATTACTCATGGTGGTTCTCATTTCTTACACGGTGTCCCTAGAAATACTTAGCTAAGTATGGTGTTAATCATAGATTAGCATATCCATATCATCCTCAAACTAGTGGTCAAGTTGAACTAAGTAATAGGAAAATTAAACTCATATTGGAGAAGACAATTAATAGAGCTAGGTCTGATTTTCCAACATAAGTTAATGATGCTATGTGGGCTTATAGAACTGCTTTTAAAAATCCTATGGGTATGTCTCCTTATAAAATGGTTTATGGTAAATCTTTTCACCTCCTAGTAGAGTTAGAACATAAAGCTAGAAGGGTTGTTAAGCAACTTAAGTTTGAATATAAAACTCCTAGAGAGAAAATAATTCTAGACCTAAACTTGTTAGATGAATGGAGGAACCAAGCTTATGAAAGTGCTAGGTTGTTTAAATAAAAAGTTAAAATTTGGCATGACAAGAAAATTAAAAGATAGGAATTCAAGGTAGGTGATCAAGTATTATTGTTCAACTCTCATTTCAAGTTTTCTGCAGGGAAGTTGGCATCAAAGAGGCAAGGTCCATTAGTTGTGTAGGAGGTGTACTGCTCTAGGGAATAGCTTAAAAAACGGACCAGCGACTGAACTAGCAAGGTCCTCGGTTCACGGTTCACTGGTTGGACTGCCGGTTCAAACCGGTTCAGTGTTGGTTTATTAAGAAATAAATATGGAGGGTAAAGTACTAATTTTTTAGAAAAGAAAATATATTTGGAGTATACGTGAAGTACTTTGGCACAGACACTGGTTGTGATAGTTGGCTAGCCCCTAGAACCCCCTGTTGGCTCAAGGTGTGAGGACTTGGGATCGAATCCTGACCTCAGCACAACATCCACTTCGATGGACGGTTTTCCACTGGTCAGACCATTGACCGGTTTTGTATTAAACCGCTGGTTCAGCCATTTTTTGTCTAGATTTTCCTGGTTCTTTAGTAGGATGGTCCAGTGCGCTTAAAAAATCGATGAGGCCTCTGGTTTGTTATTTTCGGTTTAACCAGTGAACAAGTATGGTTTTTAAAACTATGCTCTAGGGTCATCCACCTTCATGGAGACTACAAAGGTAAACCTCTTGTGGTTAATGAAAAATGTCTTAAAAATTATATTGCAAGCCAAAATTCCGTTCGAAAGGTGGAGGAGCTAAATGTCCACAAGCCCGAGGACATTATTGCAAAGAAATATCCCCTGCCAGATATCACAAATCATTAAAAAGCAACTTTCAGGTATGTAATCATCTCAGAATATCTCAATACTTTGGAAAAGTCAATATTTTTTGGAAAATTTAGGCGTCCAACGAAATATTGGATAAAATAGAGTCCCGGAGAGGAAAAGAGACCAGGTGACGTGGACACCACCAGTGCACGCGCCACATGTACTCTTTTTCCGCTCCGGACCCTGTTTCACCTCCATTTCAATTCCATGTCTTCGTCTTGCCCTAAAAACTGATAATATAGACCTCCCTCTGCCGGTCTAATCTCGCACCGAGTCTTTTCAAGGCAAACTTCCTTTTTGGTCCCAATCTTCCAGATCTCATCTCGGCAACTTGACCATGTCTTCGTGGTGGAGCACCCTAATTTGAGGATTCCCATGTTTAGACACTAGTACCTCGTGGTGGGGGTCTCCACCGAGGACCCAGCTGCAAAGAGAAGAAGGAATCCCAAGGGGTAATGACCATTGGAGTCCCTAGTTCTAAGAAGGAGCAAGGAGGATGAGGGAGATCAAAGAACGGCACGTCAGAAGCTTAGCTGGCCTAGATCGTCAAGCACAGATCGACTTCCTTCACCAACAAATAGCCATCGAAGAAGAGTATTCATCCGACTCTCGCCATCATATTGAATTGTTGCAGGATTATGAGGAGGCGGTGAACGTAAAGTATGTGAGGAACATGCAAACAAGCTCAGAAGTTTGTATGTAGACCATTATAATGCAGTATCAAGAGATTAAGTGTCACAAGGGTAAGTTGTAGGAGCAAACTAAGCATAATAATAAATTGCATGTAGACTTGGTGAAGCTCAGGTATACAACCAAAGATGATTTCATGAAAGTTATCGCTTAAAGATCTGCAGCAACAACTCAAGCTTTGGGGAGTTTCACCTAGTATTTTATGTTTTTTAATTAATCATATTGCATGTAGTCGTGAGTTTTTAGGTTTTGCATTGCTTGCATCTATTAGGTATCTCTTATTTTAATGCTTAAAAAGCTCTTAGAGTATCATGATGTATCCTTGTTCAAGTGAAATATAAAGTATGGTGTTATCATGATTCTCTTATTTGGAGATTTAAGAATAACACTCATGGAGATGTGCACATCATGTCTAGAAGTTTCAATTACCTCTTGCCTTGTACTAAATTAACTTGAGTATGTTGGACAAGCTTGCAACAAAAAGGAAAATCCAAGCAAGTGAAATCAAGAAGAGGCTTGCTAAAAAAAGAAAATCCAAGCAAGCAAAAATTAAAAACAATATATGACGCTGGAATGGAGATGTGGTTTTGTAGAATAAAAGGTTAGGAAGATCTAGAAACAAGGGGACATGAGATACTCTTGTTTACCTTAGTATTCAATGAGTAAACTGAGGGTCATGGATATTTCAATACATATGCTCTATGGGAAAAGTGAATGAAAAGGCAGGCATCCGAGGATTCGGTTAGCCATGGACAGAGAAAGGCAAAGGACGGAGAGAGTACATGACTTGATTGAAAGATTCATGAATAAGGTTTATACTGGTTACTAAGAGGCAAGACCGTTAACTGATGTCATTAAAAAGATGGTGAAAGTGTTTGACAAAGTTGAACTTCATTTCTATTTTGTTGCTTAAAAACTCTCTTATTTTAACTAGTTATTCTATGAGAGTTTATCTTTGTTGCAAAGGAAACAAGTGAAGTCAAAAAGAGCACGGTAAATACCACGCAATAAAAAATAAAAGAAAATGAGATATGTGGAATTGTCGAACATATAATGGTTAGTCTTGTTCAAAAGCAAGGAGTAGTTGCTAGAACTCCTATCTATGTTGTCCTCATTTGTATGATTGTTAGGCTATAAATCTTCTAAGACAAGTGATTACGCATAAGTTGATGATGCCATGGTCGTATTTTATTTTATCAACCATAAGCTCATTGATGCATGATATGATCTATTCACTTATTTTCTCGAGGACGAGCAAGGTTTAAGCTTGGGGAGTTTATACTTGCATTTTGCATCTAATAGCGACATATATGATCATTATAGAATGCTATTTGCTTTGTTCTATCATTATTTATGCATTTTTAGATGATTTATGGGACTTTCCTATAAAAGTACCCTTCCTTGTTATTTAATTTCTGGGAGGTAGAAAACCTCCTTTTTCTTATTCTGTTGTTTCATGGATCTTCTAGACGTCAATAAATCGATGGAAAAATACCTGTTATTTTTTCATCAAGAGAAGGACCATGGAGTGAATAAAACACACGAGGAGAGCCATGAAGGCCAAAAGAGACCAGGTGGCACGGCCTACCTTGCTGCACACGCCACCTAGGACCATTTGGCGCTCAAGCATTTTCTCGACTCCCCTTTTTATAGACGCCTCTATTTTGATAAAAAACTACAACCTATTTTCCCACGATTTATAGACGCGGCGAAGGAGGCCAAAGTCTTCTCCTACACTAGTACAAACACGTTACTTAGAGACGGTTATTAGCCATAGACTTCAGTTGGTTTCTCATTCCGGCTCGAGCGCATAGCCTCTAAGAGCACACCACCTAAGCCAGTTTTCCGTTCTAGCTCTAAGATACACGACCTCAGGCGGTGGAAAATTTTAAACGCCTCTAAGAAGTATGCCCTGGAGATGGCTATTAGTCTTGACCACTTTGAAGAACTCATCAACCTTAGACAACTACTAGTAGGGACTGCCTCCAAGAGTAAGGGACCCAGAGTCAGATTCAAATAACGACCATCTCCAGAACAAGGACGCCACGAAGCAGTGGTTATTCATGGCCACCTCCAACAGTAGTGCTAATTCAAACTCAATCATAGCAGACATGACACATAATCATGATTCAACAGCCAGAAAAATGGATAGACAGATTATTATAGCTCAAGTACTTAACAGCCATTCATAGAAGACCATTATATTAACAATTATCCATAGCCAGGGGAAATCCATACAAATTTATCCATTATGTTATGGCAGTACATACAAAGTGGAGTCCATACATCAAACATGTAGCATAATTAGTACTCTCTAATAAACCTGCATTGCATTTAGAATGGGCCGCCCGGGGGAAGTTGCTAAACCAGAATATGTACCTCTCCATTATCTTTTTCATCAAAGAAAAAAGGACAATGGTGTGCTGCTTCAAGTTGAAGCTTCTCACAACCTTCTCCCATCCAGTCATGAAGTTTGCATTTGATCTAGCTCCCATCTTCATCCTAACCATCTTTGTCTTCTTGCTATTCATTTGCCAAACATGGACATCAATAGGTTCATCAAGGCGATTCTATAGGTATGTTCTTGTGAACTCAGCTCCAAATGTCTACGCAAGTACAAAGAATTGAAGAATTATCATGCTTGTGATTACTGGAAGTAATTAAATATCACCGGCTAGCTTGTTGATCACATGTTCAAGAATATATCATATTACCAGCTTGAACTTCTTTTTCATGACTGATGAATAGGGCAACCTGTAGACGTAGTATTTGATTTTTGGTAGAAATTCAGGTTCATGCCAGTCAAAGAGGAAGTCTACATGAACTTTTTTCAGATACATGTCGTTTCCAAAAATGATCTTCTTATCAAAATTAGTGTCCCCTTGTGTTGAGGCCCTGATGCAACAACACATAAAAAATTCAAAGCGGTGGAATATTCATGTCTACCATCAAAAAACCAACAAAACATATGACTGTAATTTTCATGTTATTTGATACCTCTAAACTCAAGCCTCTCAATGGGGTCTTCATCTACTGACTGGAATTCAAAACTGCCAAAGCTAATGAGAAAATTGTTATCGTTAGAGAGCATTATTGCATCATCACTACAGATTCCCATATGTTAAATCGATATAGACATAGAGGATCATAATACAATCAAGATGCAAGCAGACTAATGAAGTGATAATTAAAATAGATACAAACTAATGAAGTCACAATTAAATCTCTATTGCTAGAAGGGCAACGAACAATGAGGAATCAATAAAAAATTGCAAATTTTAAGATTTATAGAAGGGGAAAAGAGATGGGAAAAATAGAGGCCGGCTAGGGGAGGCTCTCCCAATGGTGCCATCACATCTTTGCAGATCGGAAACCAGGAACCCTAAATTCGAGAAGAAAAATGGCAAATTCCATGCCAAAATTCCTAAATAAAAACTCTACATTAGGGTTTTGGGGGTTTGGTTTTCACGCATACCTACCTAGACGATGAAGGGGTCCTATGAAGTGAGGGAGAGCATTTGCACCGCAGGGGACCGGAGGCAGCGATGGTGGAGGGTGGCAGCAGTGGCGGCGGTGGACATTGGGGGTTGGGGAGGGCGAGGAAGAAAAAATGTGGCAAAAATCTGAAATATTTGTCCAAATATTTACAGATCTTTGCTGCCAATTACTAGCCTCAGATGGCTGCAACTAGAAAAAGTCTCTAAGCACATCCGTTTTCTAAATATTTCATATTTTACCGCCAAGTACTTCCCTAAGACGGCTAGAAATTTGAAAAGAACTAATAGTCGGAACTCCGGATATATTCAGAACTCTAGAGTTTGCTTACCCTAAAATTTGAGAATTATTCAGAACCAAAAGGCGAAGGAAGGTGTCTATACATTCTTTCTAGTGTGAAATTGAGTCCTAAGACTAAATGAGGTTCATACATTGAATAAAATGGCATAGTACAAACCTTCGATCTTAACCTGAAAGGTATGACCGGTTCCTAGTGTTCATGCGCTTGCTGCAGAGCAATAAGTTGCAGGTGTTTTCAATTTGAGTAATTCAAATGTTTAATGGTAGCGTGAGATCATTTGGTTCCTAAAATATGAATTTTCTAGCAATTTAAACTCTTTTTCATGTATTCCTTGTCAAAAGTCTTGTTAAGTGAATATTCAGAACTTTGGGGTTTGGTAATCCTAAACTTTGACAATTATAATATAATTGAGCACTAGAAATTTTTGGTAGTGTGCATGAGCATGATAAGTAATATAATTGAGCACTAGTAAATTAAAGGAAACTCCATATAAAGGAGTACATTAATAAGAGAGGTACTTAATTAGTAGTTCCACCACCACAGAGTATGAATATATATATTGTATTACATGCAACACAATAGGTAATAATTAACTTAAACAAAATAAGGAAAGGTAGCAACCGGAGAAGGGACAGCAGCAGGAGCATCCGCCTACTCGAGGGGAAACAGGATAGTCTTGACATATTCTCAGTGGAATTTGCCATAGGTTGAGTGCTTCGCCAAGGTCTTCGCCTGGTTCCTACGACCGCGAACACGACCAACACCCACCGAGTGCTGGATCATGCTTTTGAGGTTCTTATTAATGACTCTGCCATAGAATGGCAAAACAATTTCCCCTTACGGTGGAAAGGAATTTTCCCACTTCGTAATCACCTCAGTACGCCTCGAGTACTTGTCAGCGCCCACATCATCAGATTCTTCATGTTGATTTTTAAGTACATAATTAGAACTCATATAAATGATTCAATTGTATTATAACTCAAGCATTGACAACGTATGTAAGACAATATTAAATTGATATCAAAGAGAATGTATCTCATCAATAGTTTATTAAAGGTTTCTATCAAGTGTTTGAGACAAGCAATAGAATTATTATTACCATGAAGAGAAGTACACAGAAAGGTCAACTCACACAAGATGGTTCTAGTATCCTCACCAAAATTATCATCATTAGAGGATATATTGGGATTCAAAGTTGGACATACCTTTGACCCATTTGCCATAAGGCACATGTGAGCATGGGAGGATGAAGATGAGGATATTCTTGAATCTTCATTCATCAAGATAAGGATAGTGTGGTTGATTTCCTCTACATTGTTATATACACAATAAGAGGAAATAGAGGCATTTTTCTCATAGGAAAAATACAAGTCAAGCATATCATCTATACTAGTACACAAATAATTTCTAGACGGTATGCAAGGACTAGCAACACAAGAGGATATATAACCATTATTGCAAGAAGTATTTAAGTCCAAACTCTCTATACCATTATAATTTATACAACATGAATCGTCGATGTAAAGAGTAACACCACCATCATCACATATGATTTCTCCACTCACCATGCCATTACCTTGTGACTTTTCACATGTAGGCGAAGTTAAGGAATTGAAATCTCATCACGTACAGAGGTGGAAGCAACTTGGATCTCTTAATGATGTGAAGGATAAGAGAACTCCTTGGAGATACCACCAACCCTATGAGACATGGACCCACCAAATATTTATTTAAGCTTGGTCTACATCTCATGAGATGACTTGCGCTTTACAATCGTCGAGAACAAATTAACTATGGGGATCAAGGAGAGAATAAGCTCATTAGATACTTGAGCTTCAAGATGTAAATTTTTCTCATCCTCTAAAGATAGATTTTGAGGATCCATTAGAGGAGAAAAACCTACATCTAGAAATCGCTCAATATTTTGACAGGTCCGAAGATTACAAAGCAAGCAATTTCTCCACAAAGTAAAAGTTATCCCATCAAAGCCTAAACAGGGAGAGACCTTGTTCTGATACCAATTGAAAGGATAGAGATGTCGCCTAGAGGGGGTTAATAGGCAATTTCAAAACTATTATGGTTTCGGCTTGTTAGAATGTGGAATTAAACTAACATTTATTTTACAAGAACAAAACCTAAATACACTAGGCTCAACTAAGTGCACCAACAGCAAGTTAAGCTAAGAAAGATAGCACAAGATATAAGTACTTAAAGCTTGATGGCTACCACAAGGAAAGTAAGCTCAGGTATAGATATAACCGAGGCACATGGAGACGAAGATCTATTCTCGTGTTCCCTTACAAGTAAGGTACGTCATGTTGGAAAGATGTGGGATTCCACGAAGGATTTCCCAAAGCCACGAAGTCTCACCTTCTTCTTCGAGTCTATCCCACAAAGGAATAGGCCCTTTCCTATGCCTAGCTTTTCCTCCACTCTAGAGATGGAAAGCTCCACAACCACTTCACAAGCTCCACAAAGGAGAATCCTGGATCTCTTCACAATCTTCCACGAAGAGAGCACCACGGCAAAAACCGCCAAGCCAAGTAGGAGGTCACCCTCCAAGTGTAACAAGCTCACGGTCTCTCACTCGAACAAATCATAATGGAGAGCTCACCACTTATGCAAGAATGCAAAGCAAAAACAACAAGGGTGTTCAAATCCCTCATTCTCAAATCCCACCAATGCAACAAGTGCTAGGGAGTAATTAGAGAGAAATAACAATGGTGGAAATCAACTAATGAATACAAGATCTATATCCAATGGGTGCCCCTCACTCAGAGGAGGAATTAAATGATGGGGATTGTAAATATTGATCTCCTCTTCCAAATACCTCAAAAAGATGCAAGAATCATAGGAGGTAAAGGAGAGGAAGCAAGCTCAAAGGGCTCAACAATGGAAGTTAAGAACGTGCTCGAGAACCCTAGAACTTTGGGGAAGAAGCCCCCCATTAATACCCCTTCAAGGGGATGACCACTAGAGTCAAAACAAGCTGAACATATGCATTTTGGTTGAAAAAGGTCCCACCAGATCTTACGTCGGAATGGTTCGGTCGGCCGAAATACTTTCGGTCTTTGATGAAAAGCCATACTAAACAGATTTTCGGGGGTTGTCAGAAATTTCTAGCGGTCAGTCATAAACCCGGTGCCGCAAAAATTCCCGACAAAACCAATAAATTGTGTGCCACAGACCCGTCACCGCCAAAATTCCCACTGGAACCAAAACATGGCACACAAAAACAACAATAACATTTGCGTCTGAACTCGGATTTTAGCAAACTTGGGATTTTTGAAAATCTAAGAACAATATCTATCTACTAGAGAGAAGAAAACCTAAGAAATAGTAAGAGGTAAATAACCAAATAAGGTGAGGTATGAAACTTCCCTAAAGAAGAACCAGTTAAACCTCCAAACTTAAAAATGCAATAGTATATGCATACGAATTCCATTTTTTATGAACTTGGGCTTGTTGAAGAGCTAGCAATAATGTCAAGAACCACACATAGAAAAACCCCAATAAGCAACAAAATAGGGATATGCAAAGTATGCAAAGTATTGAGCTCCCTAATATGCTATGATCAAGTTTAACAACCGAAAGCCCCTCTTAATAGTGCGGCTAACTATCCTATAACACAGTCTCCCAACAACCACCTTGAGAACAGTAAAATGAAAAACTATCAAGGCCATACCTTTGCCTTGCGTATCTCGCTTGATCTTGATGAAAACGCTTCAAACTTCATTCAAGGTGGAATGCTTCACTTGATCAATGTTGCTTCGTGAAGACTCATAATTTGCTCCCCCATACACTAGTATGGGATAGCTTCATTAAGGCACATATTCATATGTACATTATCACAAATATGGACAATAAGCTTCAACCATATGATCTTATTGAGATGGTTATATTGAACTTGCACTTCTCAACCTTCATGACGATCACCACTTGATGTCATCCTCTCATGAGCATACCACAAGATCCATGTGGTACATTCTTTATGCTTCATGTGTTGACTAAGATGAATTCACACTTCACTCTTTGTATTGGTCAACCATGTATCTTCTCATGCTCTATCTCAATATCTTGAGGTACATAAAAAACTCTTCATTTGATTATGTGCACTAAATCTTAGTAAACCATAACTCAACTAATGAGGCTATCATGACACCAACTTAGAGCCATATCCTGAATTCTTCTATTGAGATTACACTCTCAAGATTCTTGATCGTATCATATTATTCTCTTCAACTCGATGATTGTGATGCCAATACTCAAGGTATATCTTTTAACTTCATGGCATCCACACTTGAATCCAACACATGGACTACAAGCATGACATATGGAATATTCGTACATATAAAACTCAATGAAAACATTAGTCCATATGGATTATCATTAATCACCAAAACCACACATAGGGGAAATTACCCTTTCACATACTCCCATACACGTCCTAAGGATATCACCCTCTCTTTAGACCCAGGGCCAAATGATATGTGGCCGACTACACATACAATCTAGAGAGAGATCAAACACAATATCATAGATCAATGGATCATGGACCAAAGTAATGCATCATCTTTATTTCATTTTAGAATAATGCTAGGGTTTCTCCATCTCCCCAAGAACAAAGGAAGATACTCACACATGGAAGCAATCAACAACATCATCATGCTCAAATGCTAGTGCAAACCATAATTGTATTTGGAATTACAACAAGATCTAAAGTATGGGAGAGGGGAATGGTGATGGTGATGAAGATGTAGTGGTTGATGATGAAGGAGATGATGTGATGTCCTCTAATGATCCATGAAGCAGAAAGGATTTTCCCTTCGCCTAGTTCCTCCTCTAGATTGCTCTCTGCTTCGTGTTTCGAAGCTAGAAGTTTTTGTGAATGTCAAATCTCAGATCCGTCTTCATGTGATGCGTGTATTTCACGAGATGACACGCTTGAAGGTAGTACGGGTGGACGGTACAGGCAAGCTCCTCCTGTACCAGTGGTCATTAAACCCTCAATAGCTTTCCATCATCTTTGTTATTCTCCTAGGTGCGAGGAAAATCAATTAAATTACATTTATCGCTTAGAAATATCATATTACTGCATAATACGACAGTCTGAATTGATATGTTTACAAAAGACTTAGTGATTCAGGATCCTGTTAAAACAAGGACAAAAGGTGTGTGCGAGCATAGTAAAATACCAAAAATCCAATTCTACTTGTGCAAAAACAAATATAAATATGCTTCAATTTTGGACTTATCAACTTCCCCAAGCTAGACTCTTGCTCTTCCCCGAGCAAGATGGTGGCTTATGTAAAAGTTCATCATGTTCATGAGCCACGAGTCATTACAATAAATGAGGCAAAAATTGAAACATAATTACAATATTAAATATAGAACTACATAGTGAGTTATATCACACCCTAACACATCACATGACTTAGAGGCTTCCATATCTTTTGTATCAATAATTTAGAAGAAGTTTTTAGATTTAGACATATTATGAAATCATCAAGTTTAATTGGTTGAGCAGTTGTTTATGAGTAATAAATAATTCATGATCAGTGCTCGAGTAACTTTTCTCAAACATGTACTTTTTCTTGTGTTGGAGTTCTTTGATAACAAAGCCTTTTCTTTTCTTTAACAATGGGATTGGATCATGTTAATACTCTTTATGGCTCTTATTGATTTAAGATCATGACCATAACATCCTATCAAGATTTCCTTCTCATAATTTATCAATACTGTGTTGGTGTGGAAGACTCTAAAATCATAAAAGTGGTACAAGTATCATAGAACTCAACCTAATTTATACATCTAAAACAATAATCATGGACCCAAAATTACTTCGAATTTCATAAAGTCTCAAAACTCAACGGATATAATTATTTCCTTGAACCAAATTAGGTTGATGAATCAACCAATGCAAATTATGGAATCACGAACTAATATGCATGCAAGAAAATAAACATGCTAAAACTAAAAATGGATTAAAAGGTGTTATAGATCTCCCCAAGCTTGGAATCAAGCCAGTGGGATCAAATAATCCCTCGTGATTATTCGATACCATGGTATTTCCTTAATTTGAAGAAGGAGCCCTGGAACTATGAAGCCTTGCATAAAGCGACTTGTTTTTTTTGCTTCTAGGATCATGAGGCAGATTCGGCGCTGCTTGCTAATTGTTTCCAATTGTGCCACATGTGACTTATACGTCTCAATTGTTTGCTTCTATTTTTCGATGGACCGAAGGCTGATGTTGAGGTTGGATTCTAATCCCTTCATTATCTTCAGGTCCATCTGCTCAAGAGAACGATGCAACAATTCAATGTGTTTAGAGGTTCCTAGAGACTTTACCTCGCCTTTCTTGATGTGGAGATCAAGTTTGTCTAGGGAGGCTTGGATCTCTTCTCCTTACTACTTCAGTCTCTCCAAGTAAGAATCTGCATCTTCTTTTCGATTTAGTTGAACTTCTTCAAACTCGCCTTCCTGCCCCACCATGAGGCTGAATATTTTATGCCCATCCTTGACCATCTCCATCAACTTGAATCGATCCTTGGCTCCTAAGTGACTGCACAAGACTTCCTCTTCTTTCTTCCTCATGGTGGCTACCCCCTTGGTACATTGTATGATCTTTGAATAAGATCCCTCGGAACCCTCCTTGGCTTGAATGATGATTCATGGGCAAGACATGGCTGAAGGTCCTTGAGAGGGAGGAGCAACATGGGGAAGATCTGCTTGACAAGAGAGGAAAAGAGACCTTTGGGAAGGCTTATGAAGGGTTAGAAACAGGGAAAAACTCGTGTTGAAAGTAAAAGGGCCAGCCAAGAAAAGAATAACAAAAAATTAGGAAGGAATCGCGAGAAAAAGGAAGAATTAGAGGTGGCAACGGTAAGTGGTACGAGCGGCGCCCATACCCTATGGACTTCCAAAAATGAGAATATCATTTTGCGGCCCGAAAGTTGGGGTGTATAGGCAACGCGGTACCCAAGTTCCCTGAAATCAGTCGGGATGACTACAGTTGGTGTGCCAAATACTCAGAGGGTCTTTTTCGGCACGAATTCAACTGTACGGTTAAATACAAAAAATCAGGCTAAGAGCCGTCAAGTTGGCCTCCCCTGTCAGTTCTCGACGTTGTCTACACCAACGAGGAGGAGACAATGGTGTGTGTCGTGAGGATGTACGAGGGTTGGCTTGGGATAGACGAGGACAAGTTTGTGGGATTGGACCTCGAGTACACCCCGGAGCACCCATATGAAGGGAGTGAAGTCGCCGTCGTTCAATTGGCCATGCGGAAACACATCCTCGTCTACCACCTCTCCCGGTTTGTAGATCTGCTCTCTATAGCTAACCGCTTTTAGGGTTTTCTCCTCTTGTTCTTTATCCACTTGCTCATCTTGCAACTACTGGATTTTATTTAGGACCAAATAAATTAGGGTTTGCCTATGTCTCAATCGACTGAGATTTTCTTTAGTCTCAATCACCTAAGAAAAGTACAACCATAGTTAAAAGAAATGTGCAACTCGTTCAGTCGAATGAGAAATAGAAAAAACGAATAAATTATGACAATACAATGTTGAGAGTCTTGATCTTGCATTTACTAAACTTTTCAAAATTATATTGAGATGATGATCTTGCATTGACAAAATATTTGTAGGTACAAATTTTGGTGATGACAAACTACATACTTTCAGGACTGACAAGAAATGTCCAGCGCTACGCTAGTTCCTTGTAGAAAAGGGAATTGTTTTCTGCACTGTCGATAAAACAACTGATTTTTCGAAATTTTATCAAGAGGAAATTATAATTCCTGTGCACAACTGGATCGATATTCAGAGTCTTGTCAAGATCCTAGCGGGCTCGAGGAAGGATGGAATGGCATCCCTCACAACTAGAATCCTCGATGAGTCATACGACAAAATGAAGGAAGATTTCCCTACAGATAGGCACGATTTCTAGGATGAGTGGCCGTTGTCTGATATAAACCTAAAGTATGCAGCCATAGATGCTTATGTGACCTACCAGCTGTACAAGAAGATCCATTTTTTCTATGTTACCTCGTGCTTTGCCCTATTTGCAAGAGGGAAGACGAGCTTAGGGGAGCCCTTTGTAGAAAACGCAGAATGGAGTTTGAAGCTGCATATGCAAAGAAATTGGATGCATCTGAAGAAGCTGACAGAGAGGCTGCAGAAGCAGCTGAAAGAG
The DNA here is from genome assembly GCA_916181665.1 of Avena sativa. Lineage (NCBI taxonomy): Eukaryota > Viridiplantae > Streptophyta > Magnoliopsida > Poales > Poaceae > Avena > Avena sativa. The sequence continues at coordinate 369,530,884 of OV702287.1, read as the reverse complement.
AGCTTGCAGCTGAAGAAGCAGCTGACAAAGAGGCTGCAGCTGAAGCGGCAAACAGAGAGGCAGCATCTTCTAGCGGCAACAATCATGCCTGTGATGCACCGCTAATTGTGCCACAGGACGCTGAAGATAGGGAAGCCAAGTCAGATGCCAGGTGGGACAAAGCAGTTCGTGAGCTATGGAGTACCTGGAATGGTCGCAGTTCATCGCCTAGGAACGATGGCAATCGCTTCAAGTGGTCTGATGAGGAGTGAATTAAATTTTACTTGTCAGTGTTATGTTTCTGTTTTGTGGAACTCAGTTAGCTTCCCAAGATGTCTAGCGCCTCAAGTGATACTGGTAAAAATAAATTTAACCCTTGTTGTGTTATGTTTATTTATGTGTCTTGTAGCTTGTCAAGATGGTAGCTTGTTAACTCGCAGTTTGAAGGAGTGCCCTTTTCCTCTCTCGCTAAACAGATATGTTTCATTTTGCCCAAATTGGTAGCAAATCTAGAGAAGATTCTCACTTCGATATTTCGTTCCCTTTTGGACCTCTTTTTGCCTCCGATCAGGTAGCAAAATCTAGAGCAGCAAATCACACCAGGCAGAATACATTCATTCAGAAAACAAAACAAATGTAGATATAGATGTGTGCAGCTAAATAGGATGCAGCGATAGAAAGTAACGAGGTTCGATGCATTCAGCCAGGAATAGGATATAGCTAGAAAGAAGTTGCTTAGCAGCAGCAGCCGCAGCTGCAAGCACATCCTACAAGTGCCCGCACCTCCGCCTCCTCCCTCCGGCGCTTCCTCCACTTCTTGCTGCCCAGTTTCTTCGACTTGGGGGCCTTGGGCCTGATTGGAGGCATGCAACCCTCTTTTATGGCCACCCGCTGGAGGTTTCGAAGGTGAATGCAGAGAGCACGGTCTCGCGCTTGCCGCTTTTGTGGATGCTGGATCCCGTGGCCTCTACATGCTTCAGTAAGGTGTTAATGTCGGTGCCGCCGCCGGCGCGACTCGTCAAGCAGTAGGCGATCCCGTTGCGGAAGGGGCAGCTGTAGTAGGGGCCCCTAAAGAAGGCGTCGTACTGGCCGGCCCGCAGCCTCCTCAGCACCTAATGAGCCTTGGTGTGAATGGACTCGTCATCGCTGCAGACGTCGCTGCCAGAAACCTATTGGAAGAAAAGGAAAATGGGGTTGTAGATGATGTAAGAAGATCGAGCAATCGAAATGCGAACAAGCAAATCCTAATAAACCAAGATCTAGGATCCAACGATGGGAACGGTAGAAGAACCAGGGGAGGGGAGCAAACCCTAGTTACCTCCGACCATGGGTCGTCGATGCCGGTGTTGTAGGGGTTCAGCGGAGCGATGTACTTATCTGGATCATAGGTGCCCAAGAAGTGTGTGATCTGCTTGTGATCGACGGGGCCTCCTCGCCGGCAGGGGACTCTTCTTCGGCGGCTCCGTCGGTAGCGAGGACGGGGGCCTGGACGGGAACGGCGGCTGCCATCGATGCCTCGACTGGGGCCTGGATAGGGACGGCAGCTGCTTTCAACGTGTCGAGGGGGACCGGTGAGGAGACGGGGGCCTCCTCACCGGTGGCCATGGAGGCAACGATGGCCACCATATCCTCCTCGGCCATCGCCGGCACGGACGGGGTATTCTCGGGAGTTTGTGGATGCTGGTGGGATAGTGGAGAGGGTTGCGTGGGGAAAGTGAGCGAGAGTGGGAGTGGGTGTGCAGAGAGGGGCTCTATAGTTAAGGTGGATAAGCAAGGCACGTTTCGTTGCACCACCGTGCAACGCGTCGTGCAGTCTACTGCACCGTGCACCGCGACACGCGCACGGTACATCACGTTTTTTCTCGGGCCATGCATGGCAGTTCTATATTGAGCCACATGCAAAGGGCGCACACACAATTTCTATGTACGAAGTTTGACACGGCCCTAAAATTGGCGATAGTTAAAAGTGTAAATGTAGAGGGGAAGTTAGGTGGCTGTACGGCGAGATTTGTGGGGTTGTGATAGATTCAGTAAAGGGATGTGTTGATGGCTGCGAGTGACTCGATGAACCGGAGACGTTCGGTCTTGTCGAGCTCAGCTGTTCGGCCTCCGGCTAGCGCGTGCAAGCTTCTTATGGTGGGCCCTGGTTGGAAATGAGATTGAGAGCCGCTGCATAAAAAATGGGATGTGTCTTATTAAAATCAAGTGGCAATAAACTGCAGCTATCCATCAACGGCCGTGCACTCGATGACGCATGTGTTGTGGCGTAGTAGTAGCAGTAGTAGGCTTTTCAAACTTTATTAAACGTGACATGACCGCTCGACGACTTTTTCCATGGACGACATCATGTTCCGTCTTGTAGAGAGAAACACCAAGATGGGGTCTTCTCAAGATGGTAGCTCGTTAACTGGCAGTTTGAAAGAGTACCCTTTTCCTCTCTCGCTAAACAGATATGTTTCATTTTGCCCAAATTGGTAGCAAATCTAGAGAAGATTCTCTCTTCGATAATTCGTTCCCTTTTGGACCTCTTTTTGCCTCCGATCAGGTAGCAAATCTAAAGCAGCAAATCACACCAGGCAGAATACATTCATTCAGAAAACAAAACAAATGTAGATATAGCTGTGCGCTGCTAAATAGGATATAGAGATAGAAAGTAGTAGGTTGCTTAATGAGGTTCAATGCATTCATCCAGAAATAGGATGCAAGCAAAATATAGAAAATCAAAAGAAGCTGCTTAGGAGCAGCAGCCGCCGCAGATGCAGATACATCCAACTTGACATCCAACCTGTTCATTCGCTAGCGCCTCCACATCCCTCCGGCGCCTCCGCCACTTCTTGCTGCCCAGTCCCTTGATTTTGGGGGCCTTGAGCCTGATTGGAGGCATGCGACCCTCTTTGATGGCCACCCGCTGGAGGTTTCAGAGGTGAATGCCGAGAGCCCAGTGTTCAGTGATGTAGGCGTTGATATTCACGATCTCGCACTTGTCGCCTCTGTGGATGCCGGAGCCCGCGGCCTCTGCATTCTTTAGTAAGGTGTTGAAGTCGGTGCCGCTGGCGGCACGACTCGTCAAGCAGTAGACGATTCCCTTGCGGAAGGGGCAGCTATAGTATGGGCCCGTGAGGTAGTCGTCGTACTGGCCGGCCTGCAGCCTCCTCAGCACCTGACGAGCCTTGGTGTGAATGGACTCATCATCGCTGCATACGTCGCTGCCGGAAACCTATTGGAAGAAAAGGAAAATGGGGGAGTAGATGATGTAAGAAGATCGAGCAATTGAAATGCGAACAAGCGAATCCTAATAAACCAAGATCTAGCATCCAACGATGGGAACGGTGTTGGATAATTAGGCACAGTTTCCATGATTAATTCCAGAATATTAAACATGACAATACCAGCTAAATTTTAAATAGATTAGCCCATTATTTCTAACAAATGGTAGAAGAACCAGGGGAAGGGAGCAAACCCTAGTTACCTCGGACCATGGGTTGTCGATGCCGGTGTCGTAGGGGTCCAGCGGAGCGATGTACTTATCTGGATCGTAGGTGCACAAGAAGTGTGTGATCCGCTTGTGACCGGCGGGGGGCTCCGCTTCGGCGGCTCCGTCGGTAGCGGGGACGGGGGCCTGGACGAGAACGGCGGCTGCCATCGATGCCTCGACTGGGGCCTGGACAGGGACGGCGGCTGCTTTCAACGCATCGAGGGGGACCGGCGAGGAGATGGGGGCCTCCTCGCCGACGGCCACGGAGGCGACGATGGCCGCCTTATCCTCCTCCGCCATCGCTGGCGCGGACGGGGTATTCTCGGGAGTTTGCAGATGCTGGTGGGACAGTGGAGAGGGTTGCGTGGGGTCAGTGAGCGAGAGTGGGAGTGGGTGTGCGGAGGGGGCTCTATAGTTAAGGTGGATAGAAGCAAGGCATGTTTCGTTGCACCACCGCACAACGCGCCGCGCAGTCTACTGCACCGTGCACCGCGACACGCGCACGGTACGTCACGTTTTTTTCCTGGGCCATGCATGGCAGTTCTGCATTGAGCCGTGATGACCCACAAATATAGGGGATGTATCGCAGTATTTTCGATAATTAAGAGTTTCGAACCCAACGAGGAGCAGAAGGTGCCGGCTAGTGGTATGGATCAGGAATTCTCTGCAAATACTTAGCAAACGGATTTTTAGGGGGTTTCGATAAAGCAAGTAAACAAAGTACAAGTAAACAAAAGACAGTAGGAATAAATGCAGCAAGTGGCCCAATCCTTTATGCAGCAAAGGACAAGCCGGTTGTATTTCTATAGATGACCAAACATTCTCGAGAACACATGGGAAGACTGTCAAGTGCTTTCGCTTCATATAGTTGATTAATCTTCTTTAGCTTGCTAAGTGTTGTGTGGGTGAACCTGTGCTAATGTACCGCCCCATCCAAGACTAATACATACTTGTGATTATACCCCTTGCAAACATCCGTAAGTACAAGAAAGTAATTAAGGTAGAAACCTAACCACAGCTTTAAACTCTAAGACCCTTACGTCCCTTGTGCAATGGTTTCCTAACGGAGGTTCAGGTTTCTATCACTCCGGCAACCCCTACGATTAGTAGCCAAATACACAATGCATTCCCCTAGGCCCATATAGGTGAAGTGTCATGTAGTCGACGTTCACATGACACCACTAGAAGAAGTACACCACAACTTAAATAACAATCTATTGAATCTTTCTCAACGCAACTCCACTACTAACAAGAAGACTTCTCCCATGTCCTCAAGAACAAAACGAACTACTCACAAGACATCATATGGATCATGATCAGAGATGGAATAATGATGTATAAGAATCTGAACATAAACAATAATTCAACGGTTCACTCAATAGCATCAACTACAAAGAGTAATCAACACCGAGAAAGTTTCCCCTATGAACTATAGCAAGACTCAACGCAATTGTTAGAGCAATATGGAGATGGTGATGAGGGTGCTGATGGTGATGATGGTGGTGATGATGATGATGATCCCGATGAAGTCCAGCTTGATGGTGGTGTTGATGGCGACGATCTCCCCTCTCCAGGAAGGAATTCCCCCGGCAGAAATCTGTCTGCCGGAGAGATCTTTCTCTCTCGGTGTTTTCCGCCCCGCAGAGGTGGCGGAATCTTTCTGTGGTTGCTCCCCGAGTCTTAGGGTTTCGTGGGGATGATATACACCAGATGAGAGAGGCTGGAGTGGGCCAGGGTGGCCACACCACCTCCAGGCGCGGCCTAGGCCTGTCCGCGCCATGGGGTGGTGTGGGCCCCCTGTGGCCCACCTCCACTCCATGTTCTGGCATCCTTAGTCTTGTGAAAAAATAGGATTTTCCGTATATTTTCCCAGATTTTCTGATCTTCGCGAATTTTGCCTCCAAACAACACCTTTTCCATCAGAATCCTAACTGCAGCGGTCCATGCTCCAAAAGTCATCTACCATGCAAAAATAGATGAAATAACATAAGAATCACCTCTCAATACGAAATATATCAATGAATAATAGTGAATTAAGACATAGAATAGTGATGCAAAATGGACGTATCAAATCCCCCCAAGCTTAGACTTTGCTTGTCCCCAAGCGAAACTAAGCTCAATAAACATAGCCTCAGGTTTATGGAGTGAAGAGTCGATAAAAGAATACGGACAAGAAGCATCACATTCATCAAAAGCATATATCATAATAGAAGACAACTCACCATTATATAACTTAACTTGCAATAAGTAAAGGAAACACAATAAAGATACGTAAAGTGAATCATAATTGGTAATGGCAAACTTAGCTCTTGGTCAAAGAATAGTTGATAATTTGCTGGAGTTCACAAATAGCTGGATTTTTCAATGATAGCTTTCAAAGTAGTAAACACCAAGATAAGAGCAAATGTGCAAAACAAGGAACAAAAGAAACATGATTGAATAAATCGTCATATGAATGAATGAAACACATCAACTCAAAATACTTGCTGAGATAGAAGGGAGTAGGTTTACTGACTCAACTACAAAGTAAAAGAAAGGCCCTTCAAAGAGGGAAGCAGGGATTGCAAGTCTCATAAAGAGCTCCCAAAAATTATGATACTTACTAGCTTTCAGCTCTCATTGCCCCTATCATAGGCATCTTTAGGTGATTAAGGTTAAAGTGATCAAAAATGAGGATATGCATTGACACGTTGTAAGTTGAGAATCTCATGTCCCTTGAATACGAAGGTCGCTCCTCATGCTACTCAAGTTTAGCCACCGGTAAGTTCTTGTCATTGTAAGCTTATGTGTATCATAGAGAACCGCCAACGGGGTACCCCTTGCCCGATGATACGGAAGAATCCCCATATCAAAATGACAAGGCAAGCAGACAACAAGTATCTCAGCAATCTTCTTATTTACCATGGGAATATGGTGCTTTTTCTTTCTTTCCTCTTTTCATAATATCTCCTTTTTTTTCTTTTCTCATTTTTTTCTTCTCAATATCGGACTCTTTTTTTATAAGAAGAATGCTTCATAGATACTCGTTATGGTTACGCTGCAGGTTTCCACCATGTTAGCATGGATTAGACCAGCGGCCCAGACGTTTCTCTAACACATATGCATAACTCCATGGACTTACAAGCTCCCCTTTCATTTCACACCGATGACATCCATAGACAAAAGAACATGATATCAACTTGGTACAAAGTACCAGTGCAATGTTGAAAGCGTTCCCCATGACAGCATGGTTCTACTAATTCACAACTTACAAAGCGCAAGCATATACGCAACATAGGTGAGCACAATGGTTCAAGTTTATTAAATGCAAGAAAGTAAAGTGTGCCATCAAGTTCGTCTGAGCTTTAATCACTAATTTTCACATAACAAGTTTAATTTGGGAGGTGGATAAAACAAGAATTTACTTGGAATAGCAATAATGCTACTAGGTAGGTATGGTGGACACAAATGGCATGTGTTTTGGTTTAAAGGAGGTGGATGCACGAGAAGAAATCCCTCTCAGTACAGGTTTCTGGCTAGCAAGGCTGGGTAGCAAGTACAAGAGTTGAAGGAAACAAACATACAAGTGATAAAGACAAACATGCAATATTCCTTGGAAACACAAAAGATCTTAACTAGAGAATACTAGACTTATGAGCAAATCAAGAAAGAAAGCTGATGAAATTATTTTTCTTTAGAGTACTTCTATCTTTTTCTTTTCAACTCTAAAAAAGGTGTTGCTACTGACCGAGCCAGGCTTGCCAAAACCAACTAAATTAACTCAATGATCCTAGAGTGATACCAATACTAACAACAAGATCATTCATATAACCGCAAATTGAAAACTAACATAAGCTATGCAAAAGAGTGAATGATAGAACTTCTCATTAATAATCCATAACGGCAACTCACACCAAGGGATACATATCTAACGAGAGAGGGGACACTTCCATAATGCAAACCATACTACATAATAACTCCTCTATTCATGATATGACTCTACTAATAAGGTAAAAATATAGAAGATAGTGATGTGATACCACGACACTCCCCCAAGCTTGGAACAAACCAAGGGGATGCCAAACCTGATGACGAATTACTCCTTCGGTGATGGTGGTATCCTCTCATCTTCGTCCGTCTTCCAGGGTAAAGGCTTCCCATCAACAAAGGTCATCATGGTTTCTAACATCCTGAAACTTGCAGCAGCACTTATGCGTTTAAATCTAGCCTCATACTCACAGTTTTGATTTTGAACGTCATAGAACTGTGCTTGCAGTTTGTTGGTTGTTTGGTGCAGTAAGAGGACTTCGTCTTTGAGTTCAGCAGTCTCCTTTTGGTGCTCGGTGATGAGTTCGGAGCAAATCTTATGGATGATATCCACTTCACGCTCCTCCATCTTCCTGTACCTAAAGACTTCTTGCTCCAGTGCTTCCATCCTGTCCTCCAGACTTCCTTTACCTTTAGGGCCTTGAACCTCTTTAATCTGGATCTCCCCACCTTCGAGCAACAACTCCTTGGGATGAATCTTCAATTCTCTCATGTATGGGTTGATAATATCTTCAAAGAAATCTCCCTTGGATGATCCAGAGGAAGACATTGTGGCTCCAAATCTGGGATTCTACCTGGCAGAAACAGATCGAAACAAAAACACGACGAAAACACGATATACGAACCTCAGGGGGTCCAGGGGGTTATATATTATGAAGTTTCATATCAAAAGGAAGGTACTAGGAGAAAACAAGTCAGAGGCGGAGTCCGGGGTGGACTCACCACCTGGTGGCGCGGCCAGGGGTGGGCCCGTGCCACAGGGTGGTGTGAGCCACCCTGGCTCCGTTTCCATCCCTTTTTCTCTTCATAGATTTCCTTATTGACTGAAAACTGCAAAAATATAGTTGGATTGTATTTTCGCGGAACTTTTCTTACCAGAACTATTACCTAGTTGGAAACGGACTCTTCAGGTGTCTGAATTTGGTATTTAGTGGATCCTTCCGGAGTCATCACTTGAATCATCAATATCTTCATCTTCATACACTTATTACTTGAGTCATAAAACCCTTCTCTTCCTTATTACACCATTATCTCCACTTCCTGGAAATTTCTTTCACACAAAACTTCACACAGTTCTCATTAGCAACATTGGTATATATGAAGTGATAAAACCTTTTGAGTCCAACTTCAACTGAAAACCAACAAAACAAAAGCTACTGTAGCAACTCCTTCTGAAAACCCAAAAAGAATTCAAAAAGGAAATCGAATAAAGAAGCAAATGCAAGATTGGCAAAATCTGTCAAAACAGACCAGCAGGTAAAGATCAATTTTTTCGAAAATCTTCTATTGCTCAAATAAAAAAGTGCAAAACTAACGAAAGTTAAATAACAACCTGGGGCAGAAGCACAAAAAATTGCAGCTCAATCCGACATACATAGATCTCTCAGGAATTTTTACGGTGAAGCACAAAAAACTGTTTTGAGACAGCAACTTCCCCAAATATTACTTCTCTCTCATCAGAGGTTGATCTTGACACAAAAACCAAAAAAACGGATAAGGAGCGGTTATTACCGAAGTAATAACTTCCAAGACTCAAAGAAACACAAACAAACGGAAAGCAAAAACAATTGGGTTGTCTCCCATAAAGCTCTTTCTTTATAGCCATTAAGATGGGCATGATAATTTTGAAGAAGCTCTCATAGGGATATGAATTGAAGCGAAAGAGAGCATTAGGAAGCCAAAACACACACATTTAAGTATAACCCACTTCCTATGCAAGGGAATTTTGTAAACAAACAAGTTATTTAAACCAAAGGCAACTTGCATAAGAAGGCAAAAGAAGCGCAATATAAAAACTTTCAGCATAAAACGAGGACACTTGATATTATTGAGATACATAAGAACACTTTTCCCTCTCTCATAGTAACTTTTAATATAATGCATAAACTTAACAATATAGCTATCACAAGAACTATCATAGCAATGATCACTTATCCTAACAGAAAACACAGGTATACTAGCTCTCATAACACTACTATGTGAAACAATATTAGAGGTATCCTTGCAAAGGATAGTGTGTCCCTCTTCCTCATACTCAGTGACAAAGTCTTTCACATTTGCTATTATAGGTTCATCAACCATTTGTTTATCAGGTTCAACAGCTTTATTCATACTTTCATTAACCATACTAGCTATCATAGAATGTTCCTTTACCTTAACTTGGAAAGGCATTTTCTCAATATAAGGTTCAGGTAAAACATGATTAGCAGTATAAACTTCAGTACTTCTTGCAGGAACACTCTTAGCAATATCTTTATAAGGTTCATGATACTTATTCCACTTCTTTTTAGGCACTTCAATATAAGAAGCAAAAGCCTTAAAATAAGAAGCAATAGCTTGAGAGTCTAGACCATAAGCATTTTTCATATTTTGAAAGTCATTAGTTCCCATAAAAGATTCAATGCATTCATAATCATAATTTATACCTGACTTTCTACCTTTGTCATTCTCCCAAGCTTCAGCATTGTCTTGAATACGATCCATAAGGTCCCATTTAGCTTCTTCTTCCATACGGGTGAATGATCCAGCACAAGAAGCATCCAATAAATCCTTATCATGTAGAGGGAGCCTTGCATAACAGTTATTGATAATAATATTGTTGGGGAGCTCATGAATGGGACATTTGAGCATTAGTAACTTCAATCTCCCCCAAGCTTGAGCTTTACTCTCTCCATCAAGAGGCCAAAAGTTGTATATTTGGTTCCAATCTTTATGAATCTCACTAGGAGGATAAAACTTTGAATAAAAGAGAGGCACTATTTCCTCCCATTCCAAAGCTTGACCATTCTTCAGCAGCTTATACCAATCCTCAGCTCTTCCTTTTAGTGATAATGAGAATAACTTCTTCTTAACTTGATCTGTAGTAATACCTGCACATTTGAACAACCCGCATAATTCGTGTATAAAGAGTAAATGATCACCAGGATGGACAGTTCCATCCCCAACATAATAGTTATCCATAACACGATCAATAATTCTTGTAGGTATTTTGAAAACATCTTTCTCAGCAGGTGGTGGCTTATCTACTACCTTAGCAGTGGTAGTAGCATTACCAAATAAGAAACTCAGCGAATTATCCATAACGAAAATAAAGCAACTAGCAGAAGTAAACAATACTCACAGTAGAAGTTTTCTTTACCAGTTCCACTCTCCAATAGCGCTTCACTCCCCGGCAACAGCGCCAGAAAATAGTCTTGATGACCCACAAGTATAGGGGGTGTATCGCAGTATTTTCGATAAGTAAGAGTGTCGAACCCAACAAGGAGCAGAAGGTGCTGGCTAGTGGTATGGATCAGGAATTCTCTACAAATACTTAGCAAATTGATTTTTAGGGGTTTTCGATAAAGCAAGTAAACAAAGTACGAGTAAACAAAAGACAGTAGGAATAAATGCAGCAAGTGGCCCAATCCTTTATGCAGCAAAGGACAAGCCGGTTGTATTTCTATAGATGACCAAACGTTCTCGAGGACACATGGGAAGATTGTCAAGTGCTTTCGCTTCATATAGTTGATTATCTTCTTTAGCTTGCTAAGTGTTGTGTGGGTGAACCTGTGCTAATGTACCGCCCCATCCAAGCCTAATACATACTTGTGATTATACCCCTTGCAAACATCCGTAAGTACAAGAAAGTAATTAAGGTATAAACCTAACCACAGCTTTAAACTCTAAGACCCTTACGTCCCTTGTGCAATGGTTTCCTAACGGAGGTTCAGGTTTCTGTCACTCCGGCAACCCCTACGATTAGTAGCCAAATACACAATGCATTCCCCTAGGCCCATATAGGTGAAGTGTCATGTAGTCGATGTTCACATGACACCACTAGAAGAAGTACACCACAACTTAAATAACAATCTATTGAATCTTTCTCAACGCAACTCCACTACTAACAACAAGACTTCTCCCATGTCCTCAAGAACAAAACGAACTACTCACAAGACATCATATGGATCATGATCAGAGATGGAATAATGATGTATAACAATCTTAACATAAACAATAATTCAATAGTTCACTCAATAGCATCAACTACAAAGAGTAATCAACACCGAGAAAGTTTCCCCTATGAACTATAGCAAGACTCAACGCAATTGTTACAGCAATATGGAGATGGTGATGAGGGTGCTGATGGTGATGATGGTGGTGATGAGGGTGCTGATGGTGATGATGGTGGTGATGATGATGATGATGATGATCATGATGAAGTCCAGCTTGATGGTGGTGTTGATGGCGACGAACTCCCCTCTCCGAGAAGGAATTCCCTCGACAGAAATCTGTCTGCCAGAGAGATCTTTCATTTTCCACCCCGCAGAGGCGGCGGAATCTTTATGTGGTCGCTCTCTGAGTCTTAGGGTTTCGTGGGGATGATATACGCCAGAGGAGAGAGGCTGGAGTGGGCCAGGGCGGCCACACCACCTCCAGGCGCGGCCTAGGCCTACCCGCGCCATGGGGTGGTGTGGGCCCCCTGTGGCCCACCTCCACTCCATCTTCTGGCATCCTTAGTCTTGTGGAAAAATAGGATTTTCCGTATATTTTCCCGGATTTTCTGATCTTCGCGAATTTTGCCTCCAAACAGCACATTTTCCTTCAGAATCCTGACTGCAGCGGTCCATGCTCCAAAAGTCATCAACCATGCAAAAATAGATGAAATAACATAAGTATAACCTCTCAATATGAAATATATCAATGAATAATAGTGAATTAATACATAGAATAGTGATGCAAAATGGACGTATCAAGCCGCATGCAAAGGGAGCATACACAATTTCTATGTACGAAGTTTGACATGGCCCTAAAATTGGCGATAGTTAAAAGTGGAAATGTAGAGGGGAAGGTAGGTGGCTGTATAGCGAGATTTGTGGGTTGTGCTAGATCGAGTAGAGGGATGTGTTGATGAAGGCGGAGACGTTAGGTCTCGTCGAGCTCAGCTCTTCAGTCTCCGGCTAGCTCGTGCAAGCTTCTTACGGTCGGGCCTAGTTAGAAGTGAGGTTGAGAGCCGCTGCGTAAAAAATGGGATATGTCTTATTAAAATCAAGTGGCAATAAATTGCAGCTGTCCATCGACGACTATGCACTCGATGACGCATGCGTTGTGGAGTAGTAGTATTAGTAGTAGGCTTTTCAGACTTGATTAAACATGACATGACCGCTCGACGACTTTTTCCATGGACACCATCGTGTTCCTTCTTGTAGAAGTCTGGCTGAGCGAGACTCCATCCGTGCTGTCTCACGCTCGGGCCGCGCTGTACTATGAAGGGCACGACATGTGCAACGATCATCGTTGGATCGCACAGAATCTACGGTTGGTGCGCACGATCCGCGTGACAACTGTGATAACCAATCAGGGAGTAGCAGACAGAGTGAGCACAGGTTTGTGCTTCTATGAAAGATAGAGAGAGGGGGGGGAAACTAAGTAGTACCACATAAAAGCAATGGCGATACTAGTATAAAAATGGAAAGTAAGTGTCTTGTACAATGAAATACATCGTGGCATACATAAAATTATGCCAAGATAGATCCACTAGAGTTCATTGCATGTGTGTTCTTCTCACAAACCATATCATGAACCACACCCAGTATCATTGCATGTGTGTTCTTCTCATAGACCACACATGGATCCACCGGTGTCATTGCATGTGTGCTCTTTTCATGAACCACAGTTAGAGTCATCGCATGTCTGCTCTTCTCATGAACCACAACTAGAGTCATTGCATGCGTGTTCTTCTCACAAACCATATCATGAACCCCACCGAGTGTCATTGCATGTGTGTTCTTCTCATTAACCACAATTAGAGTCATTGCATGTCTGTTCTTTTCACAAACCACATATCACCAGTGTCATTGCATGTGTGTTCTTCCCATAGACCACACATGGCTCCACCAGTTTCATTGCATGTGTGTTCTTCCCATGAACCACACATGGATCCACCAGTGTCATTGCATGTGTGTTATTTTCACAGACCACATATGGATCCACCAGTGTCATTGCATGTGCGTTATTCTCACAAACCACGTAAGGATCCACTGGTGTCATTGCATTTGTGTTCTTCTCATAGACCACACATGGATCCACCTGTGTCATTGCATGTCTACTCTTTTCATGAACCACAGTTAGAGTCATCGCATGTCTGCTCTTCTCATGAACCACAACTAGAGTCATTGCATGTGTGTTCTTCTCACAAACCATATCATGAAACACACCCAATGTCATTGCATGTGTGTTCTTCTCATTAACCACAGTTAGAGTCATTGCATGTCTGTTCTTTTCACAAACCACATATCACCAGTGTCATTGCATGTGTGTTCTTCCCACAGACCACACATGGATCCACCGGTGTCATTGCATGTGTGTTATTCCCATGGACCACACATGGATCCACCAGTGTCATTGCATGTGTGTTCTTTTCACAGGCCACATATGGATCCACTAGTGTCATTGCACGTGTGTTATTCTCACAAACCACGTAAGGATCCACCGGTGTCATTGCATGTGTGTTCCTCTCATAGACCACACATGGATCCACCAGTGTCATTCATGTCTACTCTTTTCATGAACCACAGTTAGAGTCATCGCATGTCTGCACTTCTCATGAACCACATCTAGAGTCATTGCATGTGTGTTCTTCTCACAAACCATATCATGAACCACACCCAGTGTCATTGCATGTCTGTTCTTCTCATTAACCACCAATGGATCCACCAGTGTCATTGCATGTCTGCTCTTTTCATTAACCACAGTTAGAGTCATTGCATGTATGTTCTTTTCACAAACCACATATCACCAGTGTCATTGCATGTGTGTTCTTCTCACAAACCATATCATGAACCACACCCAGTGTCATTGCATGTGTGTTCTTCCCATGAACCACACATGGATCCACCAGTGTCATTACATGTCCGCTCTTTTCATGAACCACAGTTAGAGTCATTGCTTGTATGTTCTTTTCACAAACCACATATCACCAGTGTCATTGCATGTGTGTTCTTCCCACAGACCACACATGGATCCACCAGTGTCATTGCATGTGTGTTCTTTTCATAGGCCACATATGGATCCACCAGTGTCATTGCATGTGTGTTATTCTCACAAAGCACGTAAGGATCCACCGATATCATTGCATGTGTGTTCATCTCATAGACCACACATGGATCCACCAGTGTCATTGCATGTCTGCTCTTTTCATGAACCACAGTTAGAGTCATCCATGTCTGCTCTTCCCATGAACCACAGCTAGAGTCATTGCATGTGTGTTCTTCTCACAAACCATATCATGAACCACACCCACTGTCATTGCATGTGTGTTCTTCTCATTAACCACACATGGATCCACCTATGTCATTGCATGACTGCTCTTTTCATTAACCACAGTTAGAGCCATTGCACGTCTGTTCTTTTCACAAACCACATATCACCAGTGTCATTGCATGTGTGTTCTTCCCATAGACCACACATGGATCCACCAGTGTCATTGCATGTGTGTTCTTCCCATGAACCACACATGGATCCACCAATGTCATTGCATGTCTACTTTTTTCATGAACCACAGTTAGAGTCATTGCATGTCTGTGCTTTTCACAAACCACATATCACAAGTGTCATTGTATGTGTGTTCTTCCCACAGACCACACATGGATCCACCAGTGTCATTGCATGTGTGTTCTTCCCACAGACCACACATGGATCCACCAGTCTCATTGCATGTGTGTTCTTCCCATGAACCACACATGGATCCACCAGTGTCATTGCATGTGTGTTATTTTCACAGACCACATATGGATCCACTAGTGTCATTGCATGTGCGTTATTCTCACAAACCACGTAAGGATCCATTGGTGTCATTGCATTTGTGTTCTTCTCATAGACCACACATGGATCCACCTGTGTCATTGCATGTCTACTCTTTTCATGAACCACAGTTAGAGTCATTGCATGTCTGCTCTTTTCACAAACCACATATCACAAGTGTCATTGTATGTGTGTTCTTCCCACAGACCACACATGGATCCACCAGTGTCATTGCATGTGTGTTCTTCCCACAGACCACACATGGATCCACCAGTGTCATTGCATGTGTGTTCTTCCCATGAACCACACATGGATCCACCAGTGTCATTGCATGTGTGTTATTTTCACAGACCACATATGGATCCACTAGTGTCATTGCATGTGCGTTATTCTCACAAACCACGTAAGGATCCATTGGTGTCATTGCATTTGTGTTCTTCTCATAGACCACACATGGATCCACCTGTGTCATTGTATGTCTACTCTTTTCATGAACCATAGTTAGAGTCATCGCATGTCTGCTCTTATCATGAACCACAACTAGAGTCATTGCATGTGTGTTCTTCTCACAAACCATATCATGAACCACACCCAGTGTCATTGCATGTGTGTTCTTCTCATTAACCACAGTTAGAGTCATTGCATGTCTGTTCTTTTCACAAACCACATATCACCAGTGTCATTGCATGTGTGTTCTTCCCACAGACCACACATGGATCCACCGGTGTCATTGCATGTGTGTTATTCCCATGGACCACACATGGATCCACCAGTGTCATTGCATGTGTGTTCTTTTCACAGGCCACATATGGATCCACTAGTGTCATTGCACGTGTGTTATTCTCACAAACCACGTAAGGATCCACCGGTGTCATTGCATGTGTGTTCCTCTCATAGACCACACATGGATCCACTAGTGTCATTGCATGACTTCTCTTTTCATGAACCACAGTTAGAGTCATCGCATGTCTGATCTTCTCATGAACCACAACTAGAGTCATTGCATGTGTGTTCTTCTCACAAACCATATCATGAACCACACCCACTATCATTGCATGTGTGTTCTTCTCATTAACCACACATGGATCCACCAGTGTCATTGCATGACTGCTCTTTTCATTAACCACAGTTAGAGTCATTGCACGTCTGTTCTTTTCACAAACCACATATCACCAGTGTCATTGCATGTGTGTTCTTCCCATAGACCACACATGGATCCACCAGTGTCATTGCATGTGTGTTCTTCCCATGAACCACACAGGGATCCACCAGTGTCATTGCATGTCTGCTTTTTTCATGAACCACAGTTAGAGTCATTGCATGTCTGTTCTTTTCACAAACCACATATCACAAGTGTCATTGTATGTGTGTTCTTCCCACATACCACACATGGATCCACCAGTGTCATTGCATGTGTGTTCTTCTCACAAACCATATCATGAACCACAACCAGTGTCATTGCATGTGTGTTCTTCTGATTAACCACAAATGGATCCACTAGTGTCATTGCATGTGTGTTCTTCTCATTAACCACAGTTAGAGTCATTGCACGTCTGTTCTTTTCACAAACCACATATCACCAGTGTCATTGCATGTGTGTTCTTCCCATAGACCACATATGGATCCACCAGTGTCATTGCATCTGTGTTCTTCCCATGAACCACACATGGATCCACCAGTGTCATTGCATGTGTGTTCTTCCCATGAACCACACATGGATCCACCAGTGTCATTGCATGTCTGCTTTTTTCATGAACCACAGTTAGAGTCATTGCATGTCTGTTCTTTTCACAAACCTCATATCACAAGTGTCATTGTATGTGTGTTCTTCCCACAGACCACACATGGATCCACCAGTTTTATTGCATGTGTGTTCTTCCCACAGACCACACATGGATCCACCAGTGTTATTGCATGTGTGTTCTTTTCACAGGCCACATATGGATCCACCAGTGTCATTTCATGTGTGTTATTCTCAAAAACCACGTAAGGATCCAGTTAGAGTCATTGCATGTGTGTTCCTCTCATAAATCACACATGGATCCACCGGTGTCATTGCATGTCTGCTCTTTTCATGAACCACAGTTAGAGTCATCGCATGTCTGCTCTTCTCATGAACCACAACTAGAGTCATTGCATGTGTGTTCTTCTCACAAACCATATCATGAACCACACCCAGTGTCATTGCATGTGTGTTTTTCTCATTAACCACAAATGGATCCACCAGTGTCATTGCATGTCTGCTCTTTTCATTAACCACAGTTAGAGTCATTGCTTGTCTGTTCTTTTCACAAACCAAATATCACCAGTGTCATTGCATGTGTGTTCTGTTGGGTCTGCAGTATAGAAAACAAAAAATTTCCTACGATGAGAACTACATGCCAAGATCTATCTACTAGGTACAGAGAAACGGGTGGACATACATCCAAAGAGAACTTACCCTCGTAGACAATGAGTTTTGTTAACGAGTAGGAACTCATGGTTGATGTAGTCGTACACTTGCCGATCTCAAGATCGTGAGTAAGTCCGAGCGACACAACTCAGCAGCACATCCGCACTCGCACACACGTTCAAGCCACCGGACAACCTCCACCTCCTCGCTCCAGCGATCCAGCGGAAGCAGCAACTCCTTCCAGACGAAATGCCACCGGGAACATGTATCTCGCTAATCTGAGACCATGGGGGAATAATTCTAGAGGGGGAGAGAGATCCTTCACAAGGAGGTGTGAGGAAGAAGGAGGAAGAGGGGGCCTTTTATAGGAGGAAGGGGGTGCCCCTCCTCTCCATGGCCGGTGCATGGGGGGTGACTCCTCACCTCCCCCATTCATGTGGTGGTAACCCCTCCACATTAAAATTCCTCTTCACAATCCCCTTTAAAGTCCCTAATTTAAATGCATTAAAATTCTCCAAGTTTAATGCTCTCTAATTTATTAAAACTCTTTAATTAAATTTATTCAGAATTTTTTTTAATTACTTTAATTAACAAACATTCACATATAACCCCTTGCAATATTTCAATATCACATGCAAAACCACTTTCTGCAATTTCCGGTTTCTATCGAAACAATTCTTGGGCTTTGCAATTCTTTCGTCTGAAACATATGTGCTCCAAAATGGTTTCTAGTAACTCTTAAGTGTGTCACCCTATGGTTCGTGAATAATGCACACATGATTGAGACTCCTCTCAGATCAATAATCAGAAGCGGGACAAGGTCCATACTAACTCCTGCATATTCAACGATGACTTCTGTGATTGTGAGAACCTTTAACGCTTGTAATTTAATCCCTTTGTCTCTTGATATAATACATGTCCGAGATTCGATCATTGGTATCCAAATACCTAGTTTGATCTCGTTTCCGACATGCACTCTTTTCTCGTTCCCGTGATATAACATTCTAGTGATCACATCATTTGCTTGCAAGCTACCTTAATGTGATATCACCGAGAGGGCCCAGAGTATATCTATCCGTCATCGGGATTGACAAATTCCACTCTTGATCCATGAGCCTCAACATAACACCTTCGTAGCACTGAACCCATCTTTATAGTCACCCAGTTACGGTGTGACGTTTGATGTTATCAAGATACTCTTCCGGTGTTAGCAATTAACATGATCTCATGGTCTAAGGATAAAGATTACTTC
Organism: Avena sativa; assembly: GCA_916181665.1. Classification (NCBI taxonomy): domain Eukaryota; kingdom Viridiplantae; phylum Streptophyta; class Magnoliopsida; order Poales; family Poaceae; genus Avena; species Avena sativa. The sequence continues at coordinate 369,511,978 of OV702287.1, read as the reverse complement.
GTATGATGTTATAGCAATGTAAACATAATGACTTGATCGTAATTCTATACTTTGGATGAATGTTCGTCACATCATTTCACAAATGTTGTGACCTTGTTATTAAAAACATCCAATGTCCATGATCAGGAAACCTTGATCATCTTGTTAATCAACAAGCTAGTCTATAAGAGAGGCATAACTAGGAACCCTTTTTGTTCATTAAACACACATGTTTGACGTTTCCGATCAATACAATTATAGCATTCAAAATAAACATTTATCATAAACATGGAATAAGATAATAACCACTTTATTATTGCCTCTCGGGCATATTCCCTTCAGTCTCCCACTTACACTAGAGTCAATAATCTAGTTTGAAAAACTTTGCGTATTGAACACCTATGGCTTTCTGGTGTTGCATATACGCGATTGCTAGTGGTTAACATAATCTCCGGATCTGTCAGTTTCAGGTCCGTGTTTATTTGCATGTCTTTGCGTCTCTACGCATCACTCATTCTCAAATGAGATGGCATTGTATAAATTTGGTCCTTTGGTGAGACCTTTAGTTCGTTCGGGTTAAAATATGTTGATATTATTGTCACACAATATATCTTCATAGTATTAGCCCACTTTGAACCACACCTAGTTTAATAACAAACTACTTAACACAAATGCCCTCCTTTGCTGCTACTATAGCAGTTATATACTTAGCCTTTAGTTGTAGTATCTGTCACAATGTCTCAACTTTGGAACTCATCCAAATCCATCATGGAACATCCTTTCCATTACATTGTGCCACCCATAGTCTAAATTGAGATAAATTTAATTTGTATCTTGTGACAAAAATAGTATCAATGTAACACTTTACAATGAACTACCTTTAACTATTTGTCACTTATACATGATATATTCTTAGTTCTTCCAAAGCTCATAAGAATATCTTTACTATCGTCCAATGATCATCTTATGAATCATTCTGGTATGTGCTCATAACATTTAGAGCATAGGACATTTTGGATATATACATATCATGGTATAATCAATCAAAATCTTCATGTGATTTTACTCACCAAGTGTTGAAACACTTGAATCTTGATATAATTCTTTCCAAGCAGCAAGAACCTTTCTTGTTGTTTTCGTATTGAACCCTTTCAATATCTCATATATGTATGTCTGGCACAACCATATTAGCGCCTTAATCTATCCATATAGATATTGATGCCAAATATTCTGGGTTTGCCCAAGTCTTTCATCGAAATCTTATTTTAATGAAATTCTTAACTTGTGTCAATACAAGATACATCATTTACAATCAACAATATGTCCTCTACATAATGTATTAGAAATATGTCTCAGCGCTCCCACTTAATTTCTTGCAAATGCAAGCATCTTCATCATCTCCGATGAATTTAAACTCTTTTAACAGTTTCATCATGGTGAAGGTTCCAACTCCGCTATGCTCACTTCAACCATTGAAGTTTGCATTCCCTTTTAGCACCCTTTGAATTAACAAAACCCTTCGGACCGTGTCTTGTACATGTCCTAGGCAACCATTCTATTAGAAGAACCTTGTTTTGTTTATTCAACTACCATATACCAAATTATATGTAGTGGTTGCTACATTAATCCATCAAGACTATATATCGCTATGAAAGATCAAATCTTGTCATAGTCAAGTCCTTGAACATTGTCGTAAACTTCTTTCCGACATGTCGACTATTTCATAGATGTTAAACATCCATGTCTTATTTCTTTATAGATCCAAACACGACCGATAGGCTTCATGCCTTTCCAGAGGGTCTTCCAAGTTCAGAAACTTGATTTCTCGTGTATGGATACTATCACGGATTCTATGACTTCTTGTCATTTTATGGAGTCAGGGCCCATCATCGCGTCTTTGCATGTAGTTGGTTCATCATTGTCAAAACAATAACGACTATCTTATCAAATCACACTATTTGATTCTTATCGACCCACACGGTTCAATAGGAACTCTAATCTCCGAGATCACACCCTTTGTAATCACAGGAGCCATGAGCATTGTGGCCGCCACCGAGACACTTTCCAGCGCTGCGCTACTTAGCACATATAGCTAAGGTTCAACAACCTTATCAAAGTTCTATTGTCCTCCCACTTAACTTTTCACGAAAAATTCCTTCTCAAGAAATTTGACGTTCCAAGTAACAAACTCTTTTGTCCTCGGTGTTATGGAGAAATTCCCAACAAATTCTTTGGGATAACCTACAAAGACGTGCTTATCTGACTTTGGTTTTAAACATTTTACTGATGCTTAGCATACAAAAATTTAAGAAAAGACAATTCGGGTTTTATCCCAAACCATAACTTATATGATGCCATTTCAACGGATCATGATGGTGCTCTTTTCAGTCTAAAAGCGGTAGTCTCTAAAGCTTCAATCCTTAAAACATAATGGCAGTTTTATAAATTACACCTTTGATCTTACCATGTCAAACATGGTTTGATTTCATCTCTCGAATATGCCATACTCCTATGGTTTATCGGGAAAACACAAATCATGGAACAATTCCTCAAATCTTAGGTGTTATGCTAAACCTGTAACTCAAATATCTTCCTTTATGATCAAATCATAAACTCTTTTATTTTCTTGTTACAATGATTTTCCACTTCATCTTGAAAGTCTTTGAACAATTTTCAAATGTTTCATACTTCTTCCTTATTAAGTAAATATATAGATATATTCACTTAAATTTCTGGAGAAAGCATATGAAGCAAAAAGATCCATCTACATATAATGGACTATATACATCAATATGTATAATATCCAAATAAGTTAGTCATCCGTTCCTCTTTGTCCTATGGATAGAGTTTCAATTATCTCGAGGAAACTTTCACAAGTGTCAATTGATCAAAATCAAAGACTCCAAAATTCCATCAACATGGAGTTTCTTCATGTTTTCTTTCCAATATAATTTAAACAGCGATGTCACTTCATAAGTGATCTTTCAATCATTTGTCTGGTGACATTTTAGCAATAGTGTTTATGGATGTGATTTCTCCCACTAGACCTGTAAAAGTTCATCCATCCTTTATGGAATACGGAAATTATTTGAACAACCATTTTTCTCATAATAGCGGAACAAAATAACAATTATTAAAAAAAATCTTGAAGGCTAGGTTTGACGACAATGAAAAACACAATAACACTTTATTTGTTTTCGATGAACATCATCACTTGTTCTCTTGCTAGTTACTTAGGCCATTGTAGTTCATGAATTGCGTTGTCCTGTATGACACTTCATACCAACCAATTCGGTATCCAATACTGGTATCCAATACCTAAGAACCACATCGTTTAACAAGCAAGGAATACAGCCATAGCGTGTATATCTTCTATATACCTAAGTTGGACATTTCCAACTTTTTTTCTTCTGCCAAATATTTTATAGATTCTCTTTCAGCAATTCCTTTTCCTTTTAAAAGAATCTATCAATATCAATAGTGGTGTCATTCACATGACACATAGTACAAAGCTTATATAGTCAAATACTAATACCTTTGGACTTGCACTTTGTAGTGGATCACCATCATCAAATGTTTTGGTATTCTTTCAAAAATCCATTCTTTAGTAATCTATTAGTGTAGTAAACATTTTACTTTCATCTTCTATTCAACCTTATCATGACAACTTTCATGATCAAGCTACTATAGCCTATAAGGAAGAAACGCGAGTATAATGTTAGTTCCCAAAAACCTTTTTGGGAGATCCGGATGCCTAGCATTTCCAACCTTCACAAATTCTCATACAATATGAGAACATGTATTTTGCTAAATTATACTCTATCATAATGCAACCAAAAACATTGTTTCAGATATCACAATATCTTTCACACATGATGGTTTCTAAAACAATTTTCAGCTCCTATATAATCTTGATACTAAAACAACTTTTGAATATCAATAATCATGGAGGCAAACATCATACTTTAGATACTAACATTGGAATTCTTACTCTTGATTTAATACTACTTATTAAACTTCATGGAGTAAATAGAGTTTGCTGAAAGTTTGCAATAGGACTTATAAACTTTAAATTGACATTCAAAACAATACGATACCAGTTCGTAAAGTAAATATCCAGAATTCTATAGTTCTATTATCTCAATTAAAATTAAGCATAAGGTAGTGAACAGAAGCCAATGACTACAACAAATTATGCAAATTCACTTTGATTTAGTTTATGACAAAATTGAGTTTGACTAATCCAAATTAGAAATGAACTCCCACTCAAAAACGACATCCCTCGTGCCCTTTTGGTAATTACATGAACCAAATCCACTACACCAAGTCCGATCATCACGTGAGTGGATGTAGCTTCAAAGGCGAGCATCTATATGGGCATCATATCAACTATATGACTCATGCTTAACCTTTCGGTCCGTGTTCCGAGGCCATGTCTGTACATGCTAGGCTCGCCAAGTAATAACCTTAGTACTCGCATGTGTAAAACTGTCTTACACCCGTTTGTATGAAAGCGTAGAGTCGAGTACACGCGATCATCACATGATGTCTCGAAACACGATCCACAAAATGGTGCATACTTAAGGAAGAACACATTTTTATCTTGATATCTAAATGAGGGATCATCTTACAATGCTACAAAAAGTGGCAAACTAGTAGTATAAGATGCTAACATCTAATGTGTAAAGTGAGATGATATGGTCCATGCATTTGATCTCTATCATTTGCATCGTGGTATGATCTCTATCATTCCTTTGTGTGTAAGGCCAAGGTCTATGGAACTTACACGTTGAATGTGTTGTAAGAGTATCTATCATACATCTACTTACAATAATACCATATCAATACACTAGCCTAGCAACGATCTAAACTAGATGCCTCTAATTTATCAATTGCAAGTTTTACATGGCTTAGGGCTTTCGGAGATAGAACAGGTCTTACCTACGAACATGAACCACAACAAGGATAACCAAGTTATTAGCAACTTGTTGTTAATCAGATATTGACTATAGTAGGAGAGATAGACACCCGCCAACCACTTATGCAAAACAAATTGCATGTCAGTCGTGGAACCAGTCTGATGTACGATGACATGTAAGGTTGGTACGGGCCGCTTCATCCCACTATGCCACCAATATCCAAAATACATAGAAGATGCAATAACATGATCATTATCGCCCACATATAAACATATGTGGACTACCCTTGCAAAGCACCTACACATAGATCAGGCTCTGATACCACTGTTGGGTCCACAGCGTTTTAAATAAAAATTTCCTATGATGAGAACTACATGCCAAGATCTATCTACTACGTATAGAGCAACGGGTGGACATACATCCAATGAGAACTTACCCTCGAAGACAACGAGTTTTGTTAACGAGTAGGAACTCGTGGTTGATGTAGTCGTACACTTGCCGATCTCAAGATCGTGAGGAAGTCCGAGCGCCGCAACTCAGCAGCGCATCCGCACTCGCACACACGTTCAAGCCACCGGACAACCTCCACCTCCTCGCTTGTCAACACACGGATTTTTAATCCTAGATGCCCGTTATGCCATACCTCGCAATCCCAGGATTACCATTTTTGCGAGACATAACGGATTGGATATCATAGTACATCATCCATTACAAACCATACATAAGGTTTTACACAAATAAGGATCTCATGATCCAGTCTTTAATACAACAAGCAGCGGAAATAAACGATAGCGTAGCGGTGGGGTCCATCTTCAGGGGCACAGGCAATGCTGACGAAGGCAGATAGTCCTAGTTATCATAGCCGTCCTGCTGACCATCATCTTGATAATCTCCTTCATAGTCTGGCCATGATAATAGCCAGGGACAAAATCCATGAGTACTCTTTAAATACTCGCAAACTACTACTAGCAAGGGTTGTGATTCTAAGTTAAAGTACTGAATTGAAAGAATAACTATCAAGTTAAGTTTGAAACCTAAGCTGAGTTCTAAAACAAGAAAAGATAAAATAAAAGTCTAGAATCACTTAAGTTGGGAAGCTATATTCATCTACACAACCCTGTTGTGGTCAAGTCAAGGTTCATCATTCATTTCAAGTTATTTAGAAAACATCTGACAACGAAACAGTATGGCCATTCCAACTGTCCATAACCGCAGAAGCGGCTATTCAAATAGTTTGACACTCTGCAGAGGTGGTACACTTTCACCACAAGATTCGATACATCTGTCAGGGATAACCCTGAATCATCATACTTGGTATGCAGATAATCAAACAGAACCTTCCCTTTACACACCCTAGTACAAGCACCTCTCCTATGAGCATGGCCTCCCAACCATGACCATCAGTCATCTTGGGCACTGCATAGGTGGACAACATTGAGAGGTAGCCTCAGCTCAAACCTCCCCCATGAGGGAACTAATACTAATGCATATAAATTTCCATCTATGTCGTACCCAATTCAGGTAATGTGGTTGTACGGTAAATTTGGAATGGTATCGCATCCGAATCCAACCATCAGTTTTATAAAAAGGGGTTAAGGCTCATGCCTCATCATTTTCATCATCATAAACCAATTGTGTTTCTCAACACATGTCAAAACATCTCAATAGAATGACTCATCATTCCAAGGTTTTCATAACTCATTTTCACCAAGTGTTCCCATCTAAAATGACTCAAGTTTGATCTATTCTAAAACACTAGGTTAAGAGTGTTCACTAAGGTGGAAAGGTGGGATCAATCTCATGCCATAGAATGACATCTAAGGGTTTCTAATTAGGTCAAGTTTTATACTCTTTATGCTACCTTCCAAATGGACTAAAGAACTTTGTGTGAACTAAGTGGGGGTGATCAAAGTATGCTTAAGGCATCTTTACTATACTATCTAGTTTTATTCTAGCTTGCTACACTAGCTTACTAAAGCATGTTTGCAAGGGTTATCTTGGCACTAATAGCTTGCCTTGGTTGGTGCAGTGGTTGAAGTTGTCTTCTTCTTCTTCTTCCTGGTAGAATTCCTCCTCCTCGAAGGCTTGGTCGGTACTATCGTCTATAAATACATAGGGAGGGCACAATCACCAAGCAATACTTAATTTAGGCTAAGTAGTATTCTAAACCACACAATTAATGATCTATTATCATCCCAAACATCACAAGTTTTAATTCAATAGTTTCAACCTTTTTATTTTGGAAAAGTAATTTCTACTCATTGAAATATTAACTAAAATTTAATATTCACCACCAAAATATGGGATCATGTGGACACATGTCCTCACCACATATTCTAACATGTGGGAATGAGATTTAAAGGTTGGATCAATATTACTTTGGTTTAAGTTTATTATTTGATGATTTAAAGTGACTAGAAATGCCTATATAGCATTATTTTGGTACTAGTCCAAAGTCACTGTCTGTAAACCTTAATATTATTACATATTTGGATAGATATGATGAAATGTGATTTTTGAGATTTGGAATCAACTCAAAAGCTAACTTGGTTGATTTTACAAAAAATGTTTCAAGTTGCAAAAGCTTCTGTCTTCTTATTTTTATTAGGAGAAATCTATAACTATAAATGAATTAAATCCAATGGGCTTGGATAGAGCATTTCAATACCTTTCAGCCAAAATTTTCTTCATGCAATTTGGATTTGTCAAACTCACAGAATTGAATTTTGAAACACCGGAGAGAAACTATACTCTAACTAAAAAGAAAAATCTAGATTTGAATCTATGGGCTTGCGCGGGAAAGGAAATGGGCCGGCCCAGTGGCGCTGCGCGGCACGGGGCGCAGCTGACAGGGGGGTCCGACTGGTCAGCAGCACTTACAACGCGAAGCGGTACGCTCGCTGTGGGCCGTGCGATTAGAGGCTAGATCTACGGCTGAGGGTCGTCATCGACGACGGACGGGTCGCCGGCGAGCTCAAACCCTAGCGGCTCGGTGGGGGTCTACTGGGGGCGTACCAGGGCTCCAGCGGGGTCGGCGATGCGGGCGCACGAAGTGGAAGACGATGGCAAGGCGAGGCGTGGTCACGGCGGAGCTTGGGGTGGCCGGAATCAACGGCACCCTTCTTCTCTAGAGGCGGCGGCTCTGGCTCCAATTCCGGCGAGCTGCTGCTCCACTTGCTCCGGCGAGGGGTGGTTGATGTTCAGAGAGGTGAGGGGAGTGGAATGGTGTGAGTCTTTTGTGCTGGGGAGTGCTCCTTTTATAGGCTCGACGGTGAGACCGAGCAGGATGGGCGGTCGACGGTGGCGACATGGCTACGGCGAGCTAGCGGCATGGCTGGGGATGGCGATCGATGGGCGGTCCCCTGGCGGTGCTCTAGTGATTCAATGCGGTCGTAGGGGCGGTGGCATGCGGTCGGGGTGAGGTGGCGCTCTGAGAGGCAGAGGCGGCGGTGTCCACGGCAAACGGTGGCTGTGGGGCTTTGGGCGGCGAACGGGGGTGTCTGGGGTGTTCTCTAGGTCGAGGCGGAGCGGTGGGCGCGGGCTGGTGTCGAGTGGTGGCTTGTGCACGCGGGGACAGGGTGCGCTCTGCGGGCGGCGTCGGCATGGTCTGGTGGCACTGGGCGCGGTTTCTCCTCGGTGGTCCACGACTGCTCTTGGCTCGGGCAAGGGACAGAGAGGGGCGATGCAGCGTTGGCTACCTCCTAGACATGGCGAGGGAAGGGGGAGTGGTCTGCTGCGACGGTTGCAAGGTTGGCCGGCCAGGGTGGTGCTCGGCATGGCTTGGCATGGCCACTAGGGCATAGGGGATGGGCTGCAATTGGCATGGTTTGATCAAAGGGGGACAGAGGGATTAAATGGAGATCAAATGGGGGCACAACCCTGTTCCAAACAGTGAGCTAGGATTAGAGTTATGATTCTGTCTGCCAAGTGTTTGATGAAATGGCTGCAAGAGAAAAAGTTTTGAATTTTGAGTTCAAAATTTTTGGGTGATCTCCACTAGTGCTAGGTAGTCTCTGGTTGCAAGGGTTTTGAAAATGGAGCTCAAATACATGGTTTTTGAAATAGGGGTGATCTATGCATATGCATTGGATTCAATTTTAAACTGTCATTTAAAATAGTTTCAAGAAGGTTTTTAGAAGATCAAAAGGTGGGCCTTGGTACTTCATTATGTGTACTAGCAAGGGGTGCAAAGATCAAGAATTGATTCTGTTAAGAATTGAGTACTAGGAATAGCCAAAGTAGGCATGAGAGTTAAATTTGGCCAAATGACCATTCCCTCATTTTAATTATTTTTGATTTGATTTCTTTTAGGAAAAGTTTGGGAATGATGTAGATGATGTTTAAATCACCTAAGAAACTTTTTAGAAGCAAAGGATCACACAATCATGGCAATTCAAAACAACTCCTATTTTAAATGCACAAATATATGAATGCTTTCATTTTAAATTTGGAAAAGTTTTTGTTAACCCCATTTTTGGATGATTTGATCATGATAAGCTTGGATTGAAGTTTTGGGATGTTACAAACCTTCCCCCCTTAAATAAAATCTCGTCCCGAGATTTACAAGAAAACTAGGAACTAAAGAGATCTGGGAACTCTGTCCTAATGTAATCCTCGCGCTCCCAAGTGGCTTCCTCCTCGGTATGGTTGCTCCACTGAATCTTGAGAAACTTGATACTCCTGGTCCTGGTGGTTTTGTAGGCTTCTTCTAAGATATGAATGGGCACTTCCCGATAGGTCAGGTCATTGTTGATTTCCACTGCTCTATGATCGATATTCTTGAAAACTTCAGTCTTCTCAGGCACTTCCAAGCATTTGCGAAGTAACGAGATATGGAACACATTGTGGATGGCTGACATCTCTTCAGGCAGTTCCAGTTGATACGATACTTCTCCTCGGCGGTTCAGAATCTTGAAAGGTCCGATATATCTGAGAGCTAACTTTCCCTTCAGACTAAAGCATTGGGTTCCCTTCAATGGTGAAACCTTGAGATATACGAAATCTCCGACATTGAAAGTCAGGTCTCTCCTTCTCTTGTCAGCATAACTCTTCTGTCTGGATTGGGCGGTCTTGAGGTGCTCACGAACTATGTGAACTTTCTCTTCTGCTTCTCGGAGAATGTCGGGTCCAAAGATCTGACTCTCTCCTACTTGCGACCAGTTCAAAGGGGTAAGACACTTTCTTCCGTATAGGAATTCAAATGGCGCCATCTGCAAACTAGCTTGATAACTGTTGTTATATCAGAATTCTGCGAAGGGCAGGCAGTCTTCCCATTTTGATCCATATTGCAACACACAAGCTCTAAGCATATCCTCCACTATCTGGTTGACTCTCTCAGTCTGTCCATCTGTTTGCGGGTGATAAGCGGTACTGAAATTCAACTTGGTTCCTAAACCTTCTTGAACTTTCTGCCAAAATCTTGAAGTAAACTGAGTCCCTCGATCTGATACGATGGTCTTGGGGGTTCCATGCAGACTAACAATTCTAGCAATGTACAGCTCTGCTAGTTTTGCACTCTGGTAGGTTGTCTTGACTGGTATGAAGTGGGCTACCTTGGATAGTCTATCAACTATGACCCAGATTGAGTCATTACCCCTACTAGAAGTAGGTAAACCGGTGATAAAGTCCATTCCGACGGAATCCCATTTCCATTCCGGAATCTGCAATGGTTGCAACAATCCTGCAGGTCTCTGATGCTCTGCTTTGACTCTTTGACAAATGTCACATTTGGCGATGAAGCTTCCGATCTCTCTCTTCATCTTGTGCCACCAAAATTGCTCTTTCAAATCCTGATACATCTTTGTTCCTCCGGGGTGGATAGAATAAAGAGTATCATGAGCTTCCTTCATGATAATTTCCTTCAGTTCCGAATCTGCTGGCACACAGATACGTCCCTTGTACCATAGTACACCTTCTTTGTCTTCGGTGAATCTAGGTACTTTGCCTGTACCAATACAATGTTTGATTCCGTCGATACTTTCATTCCCCTTCTGGGCTTCCTTGATTTGGCAAATCAACGTGGGTTGAAGTTCAATGCTAGCAAGGAATCCTTTGCTAACTAACTCAGTCCTGAACTGCTCCAACTCCTCATACAAACTTGGTTGCTTCTCTTTGATCATGGTGTTAAGCATACACGGCAATCGGCTAAGAGCATCCGCTACCACATTGGCTTTGCCGGGGTGATAGTGAATGTCAAGGTCATAATCCTTGATTAACTCTATCCATCTTCTTTGCCTCATATTCAACTCCTTTTGGGTGAAGATATACTTCAAGCTCTTATGATCTGAGTAAATCTCATAGCGATTACCCATCAAATAATGACGCCATGTCTTCAATGCTAGAACCACTGCTGCTAGCTCAAGATCATGGGTCGGATAGTTCTGCTCATGCTGCTTCAGTTGTCGAGACAGATACGCGATAACTTTTCCTTCTTGCATCAATACACATCCTAGACCAATCTTGGATGCATCACAATATACATCAAATGGCTTCTTGATGTCGGGCATGATCAAAATTGGGGCTGATATCAATCTCTTCTTCAGCTCCTAGAAACTGGCTTCACACTTGTCTGTCCATTCAAACTTCTTGTCCTTCTTCAACAATTGGGTCATTGGTCGGGCTATGCTCGAGAATCCTTCTACGAATTTGCGGTAATATCCCGCTAATCCGAGAAATGAATGAACTTGGGTTTGATTGGTTAGGGCTTCCCATTCTTCGACATCTTTCATCTTGCTGGGATCAACAGAGACTCCTCCGGCAGACACAATATGTCCTAGGAATCCTACTTCTTTTAGCCAAAACTCACATTTGCTGAACTTGGCATATATCTGATGCTCTCTCAGGGTTTCTAGGATGATTCTCAAATGTTGCTCGTGCTCTTCTTCTGACTTGGAGTAGATAAGGATGTCGTCGATAAACACAACTACAAACTTATCTAGGAAATTCATAAAGATCTTATTCATGAGGTTCATGAAATAAGCAGGTGCATTGGTTAATCCAAAAGACATAATCGTATACTCGTATAGACCATAGAGAGTAGTAAAGGCGGTCTTCGGAATATCCATTGCACGAATCTTAAGTTGGTGATAACCAGTCCTAAGATCAATCTTTGAGAATACCTGAGCTCCAGTCAACTGATCAAATAGATCCTCTATCTTTGGCAAGGGGTACTTGTTCTTGATGGTGACATCATTCAACTTTCTGTAGTTTGTACACAGACGGTTGCCTCCATCCTTCTTGTCGACGAATAACACTGGTGATCTCCATGGCGATGCACTTGGCTGAATCAAGCTGGTCGCTAACATGGCATCTAACTGCTTCTTCAGTTCTACTAACTCTGAGGGGTTCATGGTATAGGGTCTCTGGGATATAGGTCCGGTTCCGGGGATTAGTTCGATAATGAACTCTACATCCCTATCCGGGGGCATACCTGGCAATTCATTTGGGAATACGTCGGGGTATTCACAGACTACTCTGACTTGGTCAATGGTAGGCAGGGCTACACTTTTGTTGCACTTGAATTGACGGGGTAAGGTTTCGGAGATATGTTCTACGGTAACTCCAGAACTACTGGTCATGGTGATGGCTTTCTTAGCATAGTCTATCAGTCCTTTATGCCTTGACATCGAGTCCATACCTAGTACTACTTCCAAACCTTTGGTTCCAAGTATGATTAGGTTGGCATAAAAATCTATCCCATGAATTCTGATAGGTACAGCTTTGCAAATTTTTCTAGCTTTTGTTGTTGAACCGGGGATTTGAACTATCATGACATGCTTCAGGTTGGTTGGGAGAATCTTACTAGTGCATACAAATTCTTCGGTGACAAATGAATGCGATGCTCCAGAATCAAACAATACTCTTGCTAAAACTGAGTTGACAGAAAACATACCCAGCACTACATCTGGTGCTTCCTGGGCTTCTTCTGCGTTCATGTGGAAGAGACGACCGTTGCGGTTGTGCGGGTTCCCTGGGGCAAATATCCTGCCTTGCTGAACACGACGCTGCTGCTGAGCTGGGGCATTCACAGGGGCATTGGCGGCAGTCTTCTTGGGACACTCATTGGAGTAGTGACCCTTCACTCCACATTCGAAACAAGTGATCTGGGACTTGTCCTTGACTGCAACAGGTACAACATTGCTGCCAGTTCTGGGGCCAGTGTTGTTGTTGTTGTTGCTCTTGGGAGGGGCACAGTTGAAGTTGTTGGTGTTGCCGGAGTTGTGATTGTTTCCTCCGGGCTTCACAATTCCTCCGCTACGGTTGGGGTAGCTTGGACGAGAATTTAGGGGTCGGTTGTTCCTTGGTGCATATCCCGGTGAGGGGTTAGGACGGTACTTCTGGTGATTACTGGATCCAGATTGCTGCATCATACGACGCTTGCGGTTGTCGTTTGCCTGGTTAATCTTCCCTTCCATCTGAATGATAGAGTCGACTAGCTCTTCAAGATCCTGGAAACGGATGTTGACGAGGATAGTCTGCATCTCATCATGTAGTCCGTTTAAGAATCTCCCCTTCTTCTTGGCCTCCGTGTTGATCTCATCTGGTGCATATCTGGAAAGTGACAAGAATTTGTCACGGTACTCTACTACCGTCAATCTTCCTTGCTTCAGTTCACGGAATTCATCTCTCATCCTGTTGACAAGACCTTGCGGCATGTGGGTGCGGCTGAACTTGACCTTGAATGCTTCCCAGGTCAGCACCTGGCCATGGTTCATGTTGCGGACGCTATTACACCAAGCTCTTGCATCTCCCTCCAGATAGTGAGTGGCGAAGAGAACTTTCTCATTCTCATCAACTCCTGCAACCTCTAGGTTGTTTTCCATGGTCTGTAACCAGTCATCAGCATCTAATGGGTTTTCAGATTGGTTGAAGATTGGGGGATTTGTGTTCTGAAAGTTTTTGAGTTTAGATCCATGGTGATCCTGATTTCCATGTCCTTGGTTGTTGAGAGCCATTTGGGCGATCTTCTACAATGTTGCTAAGTTGGCTTGACGCTCGGCCCTGCTTGCTTCACGGTCCGCGATGAGATTCTGCAAGATCTGCAGCATTGGGTCCTGCGATGAGCTGCTCCCGCCTTGGTTTCCACGAGTCATCTGAAGATTGAGATAGATATAGGGGTAAGAGGGAAATTCTAAGGTTCATGGTTTTGGGTTTTCAAAGCTACAACCTTGAGTTAGACTCAGGTTTTTCAACTAACTTCATTCTCATTCATGCAAGCAAGCACACGATACAACACACACCACAGCAATCAAAGGGGAAAACAGATGGTTTGAAGAACCATTCTGCAAACTACGATACAATGAGATGATACATCTCATGCTACGACAGTGCTCTAGTGCATCTACTCATCGTCAATGAAGTCGGAGTCTTCATCATCAGTGTAGAAGTCCACAGCATCCTCTGCCAGAAAATCGTCATCGTTACTGAGGTAAGAATCCATATCTCCCTGGATGTCTTCTCCTTCATCATCTTCTTCCTTGGCGGCAAGCTGAGCTTCCTGCTCCTTGATGGTCTTCTCTAGGTCGGCCACCTTCTTGCGAAGACGGGCGATGGTGCGATCCTTCTTTGCACGCTGGCGACGAAGAGACTAGCGATCTTGGACGAGCAGTGTGAAAGTCTGGGCCTTCTGGTCGGCAATTGCACGGTTCTGGTTGGCTAACTCTCTGGCATTGTCCAGTTCCTGCTGTCGGTCATGAAGCAAGAAGTCAAGGTTCTCCACTTGACGCCTCAACTCTGGCTGACTTGGCATCTCCATCAGCATTCCCATGAAGTCACGTCTTGCATAATGGGCAAAACGGGTTCCTTGAATCTTGTTGACGCTGAGGGCACATAGACGTGTGAGAGCTTCATGCATTGCCCTGGCTAATCCATCTAGCCAGTTGTTCTCTCTCACAGAGAACTGAATTCTCCCGGAAGTTGGTGCTTCAATGCTTCCTCGAAGATCTGCGGTGACTAGCCATTGTAGGTCTCCTCCTGGGGGTCCTGGAAGTTGAGCTCCAAGAAACTCCGGATGTGGGCGTCCTAGAAATTCTGACAGTGAATCTAGATCCCTCTCGAAGATCAGCTGACCTCCGTTTCCCAATTGGTAAAACTTGCTAAACTGAGTCTCCATCTACAAGCATTTAGGATGAGGAATTTAGTGAAGTGATCAAGTGTGTCAAATTTTAAGTAGTAATGTAAGAAATTTGAGGAGCATGTATTTTTGAGAAAGAATGAGTTCACAAGGGTAAGAGAGGAAATAGTTTTTCGTAAATACTCACTTTGGTTTTTGAAGCTAAGTTTTTGGTTTGGACGTCCATTCTAACTAGGGTCTCCTATGGTCAGGATGGCTCTGATACCAACTTGTCAACACCCGGATTTTTAATCCCAGATGCCCGTTATGCCATACCTCGCAATCCCAGGATTACCATTTTTGCGAGACATAACAGATTGGATATCATAGTACATCATCCATTACAAACCATACATAAGGTTTTACACAAATAAGGATCTCATGATCTAGTCTTTAATACAACAAGCAGCGGAAATAAACGATAGCGTAGCGGTGGGGTCCATCTTCAGGGGCACAGGCAATGCTGACGAAGGCAGATAGTCCTAGTTATCATAGCCGTCCTACTGACCATCATCTTGATAATCTCCTTCATAGTCTGGCCATGATAATAGCCAGGGACAAAAGCCATGAGTACTCTTTAAGTACTCGCAAACTACTACTAGCAAGGGTTATGATTCTAAGTTAAAGTACTGAATTGAAAGAATAACTATCAAGTTAAGTTTGAAACCTAAGCTGAGTTCTGAAACTAGAAAAGATAAAATAAAAGTCTAGAATCACTTAAGTTGGGAAGCTATATTCATCTACACAACCCTGTTGTGGTCAAGTCAAGGTTCATCATTCATTTCAAGTTATTTAGAAAACATCTGACAACGAAACAGTATGGCCATTCCAACTGTCCATAACCGCGGACACGGCTATTCGAATAGTTTGACACTCTACAGAGGTGGTACACTTTCACCACAAGATTCGATACATCTGTCAGGGATAACCCTGAATCATCATACTTGGTATGCAGATAATCAAACAGTACCTTCCCTTTACACACCCTAGTACAAGCACCTCTCCTATGAGCATGGCCTCCCAACCATGACCATCAGTCATCTTGGGCACTGCATAGGTGGACAACATTGAGAGGTAGCCTCAGCTCAAACCTCTCCCGTGAGGGAACTAATACTAATGCATATAAATTTCCAGCTAATCCATACCCAATTCAGGTAATGTGGTTGTACGGTAAATTTGGAATGGTATCGCATCCGAATCCAACCATCAGTTTTATAAAAAGGGGTTAAGGCTCATGCCTCATCATTTTCATCATCATAAACCAATTGTGTTTCTCAACACATGTTAAAACATCTCAATAGAATGACTCATCATTCCAAGGTTTTCATAACTCATTTTCACCAAGTGTTCCCATATAAAATGACTCAAGTTTGATCTATTCTAAAACACTAGGTTAAGAGTGTTCACTAAGGTGGAAAGGTGGGATCAATCTCATGCCATAGAATGACATCTAAGGGTTTCTAATTAGGTCAAGTTTTATACTCTTTATGCTACCTTCCAAATGGACTAAAGAACTTTGTGTGAACTAAGTGGGGGTGATCAAAGTATGCTTAAGGCATCTTTACTATACTATCTAGTTTTATTCTAGCTTGCTACACTAGCTTACTAAAGCATGTTTGCAAGGGTTAGCTTGGCACTAATAGCTTGCCTTGGTTGGTGCAGTGGTTGAAGTTGTCTTCTTCTTCTTCTTCCTGGTAGAATTCCTCCTCCTCAAAGGCTTGGTCGGTACTATCGTCTATAAATACATAGGGAGGGCACAATCACCAAGCAATACTTAATTTAGGCTTAGTAGTATTCTAAACCACACAATTGATGATTTATTATCATCCCAAACATCACAAGTTTTAATTCAATAGTTTCAACCTTCTTATTTTGGAAAATAATTTCTACTCATTGAAATATTAACTAAAATTTAATATTCACCACCAAGATATGGGATCATGTGGACACATGTCCTCACCACATATTCTAACATGTGGGAATGAGATTTAAAGGTTGGATCAATATTACTTTGGTTTAAGTTTATTATTTAATGATTTAAAGTGACTAGAAATGCCTATATAGCATTATTTTGGTACTAGTCCAAAGTCACTGTCTATAAACCTTAATATTATTACATATTTGGATAGATATGATGAAATGTGATTTTTGAGAGTTGGAATCAACTCAAAAGCTAACTTGGTTGATTTTACAAAAATGTTTCAAGTTGCAAAAGCTTTTGTCTTCTTATTTTTATTAGGAGAAATCTGTAACTCTAAATGAATTAAATCCAACGGGCTTGGATAGAGCATTTCAATACCTTTCAGCCAAAATTTGTTTCATGCAATTTGGATTTGTCAAACTCACAGAATTGAATTTTGAAACACTAGACAGAAACTATACTCTAACTAAAAAGAAAAATCTAGATTTGAATCTACGGGCTTTCACGGGAAAGGAAATGGGCCGGCCCAGTGGCGCTGCGCGGCACGGGGCTCAGCTGACAGGGGGGTCCCACTGGTCAGCGGAACTTACAACACGAAGCGGTACACGTGCTGTGGGCCGTGCGATTAGAGGCTAGATCTACGGCTGAGGGTCGTCGTCGACGACGGATGGGTCGCCGGCGAGCTCAAACCCTAGCGGCTCGGTGGGGGTCTACTGGGGGCGTACCAGGGCTCCAGCAGGGTCGGTGATGTGGGTGAACAAAGTGGAAGACGATGGTGAGGCGAGGCGTGGTCGCGGCGGAGCTTGGGGTGGCCGGAATCAACGGCACCCTTCTCTAGAGGCGGCGGCTCCGGCTCCAATTCCGGCGAGCTGCTGCTCCACTTGCTCCGGCGAGGGGTGGTTGAGGTTCAGAGAGGTGAGGGGAGTGGAATGGTGTGAGTCTTTGGTGCTGGGGAGTGCTCCTTTTATAGGCTCGACAGTGAGACCGAGCGGGATGGGCGGTTGACGGTGGCGACATGGCTACGACGAGCTAGCGGCATGGCTGGGGATGGTGATCGATGGGCGGTCCCCTGGCTGTGCTCTAGCGCTTCAATGCGTCCGTAGGGGCGTTGGCATGCGGTCGGGGTGAGGTGGCGCTCTGAGAGGCAGAGGCGGCGTTGTCCACGGCGAGCGGTGGCTGTGGGGCTTTGGGCGGCGAACACGGGTGTCTGGGGTGTTCTCTAGGTCGAGGCGGAGCGGTGGGCGCGGGCTGGTGTCGAGTGGTGGCTTGTGCACGCGGAGACAGGGCGCGCTCTGCTGGCGGCGTCGGCATGGTCTGGTGGCACTGGGCGCGGTTTCTCCTCGGTGGTCCACGGCTGCTCTTGGCTCGGGCAAGGGACAGAGAGGGGAGGTGCGGCGTTGGCTACCTCCTAGACATGGCGAGGGAAGGGGGAGTGGTCTGCTGTGACGGTTGCAAGGTTGGCCGGCCAGGGTGGTGCTCAGCATGGCTTGTCATGGCCACTAGGGCATAGGGGATGGGCTGCAATTGGCATGGTTTGATCAAAGGGGGACAGAGGGATTAAATGGAGATCAAATGGGGGCACAACCCTGTTCCAAACAGTGAGCTAGGGTTAGAGTTATGATTCTGCCTGCCAAGTGTTTGATGAAATGGCCGCAAGAGAAAAAGTTTTGAATTTTGAGTTCAAAATTTTTGGGTGATCTCCACTAGTGCTAGGTAGTCTCTGGTTGCAAGGGTTTTGAAAATGGAGCTCAAATACATGGTTTTTGAAATAGGGGTGATCTATGCATATGCATTGGATTCAATTTTAAACTGTCATTTAAAATAGTTTCCAAAAGGTTTTTAGAAGATCAAAAGGTGGGCCTTGGTACTTCATTATGTGTACTAGCAAGGGGTGCAAAGATCAAGAATTGTTTCTGTTAAGAATTGAGTACTAGGAATAGCCAAAGTAGGCATGAGAGTTAAATTTGTCCAAATGACCATTCCCTCATTTTAATTCTTTTTGATTTGATTTCTTTTAGGAAAAGTTTGGGAATGATGTAGATGATGTTTAAATCACCTAAGAAACTTTTTAGAAGCAAAGGATCACACAATCATGGCAATTCAAAACAACTCCTATTTTAAATGCACACATATATGAATGCTTTCATTTTAAATTTGGAAAAGTTTTTGTTAACCCCATTTTTGGATGATTTGATCATGATAAGCTTGGATTGAAGATTTGGGATGTTACATCGCTCCAGCGATCCAGCGGAAGCAGCAACTCCTTCCAGACGAAATGCCACCGGGAACATGTATCTCGCTAATCCGAGACCATGGGGGAATAATTCTAGAGGGGGAGAGAGATCCTTCACAAGGAGGTGTGAGGAAGGAGGTAGAGGGGGCCTTTTATGGGAGGAGGGGGGTGCCCCTCCTCTCCATGGCCGGCGCATGGGGGGTGACTCCTCACCTCCCCCATTCATGTGGTGGTAACCCCTCCACATTAAATTGCATCTTCATATTCCCCTTTAAAGTCCCTACTTTAAATGCATTAAAATTCTCCAAGTTTAATGCTTTCTCATTTAATAAAACTCTTTTATTAAATTTATCCAGAATTTGTGTTAATTACTTTAATTAACAAACATTCACATATAACCCCTTGCAATATTTCAATATCACATGCAGAACCACTTTCTGCAATTTCACCCGAAACAATTTCTGGTTTCTATCGAAACAATTCCTGCGCTTTGTAATTCTTTCGTCTAAGACATATGTTCTCCAAAATGGTGTCCGGTAACTCTTAAGTGTGTCACCCTACGGTTCACGAATAATGCAGACATGATTGAGACTCCTCTCAGATCAATAATCAGAAGCGGGACCTGGAGGTCCATACTGACTCCTGCATATTCAACGATGACTTCTATGATCGTGAGAACCTTTAACGCTTGTAATTTAATCCCTTTGTCTCTTGATATAATACATGTCCAAGATTCGATCATCGGTATCCAAATACCTAGTTTGATCTCATTACTGACATGCACTCTTTTCTCGTTCCCGTGATATAACATTCTAGTGATCACATCACTTGCTTGCAAGCTACCTTAATGTGATATCATCGAGAGGGCCCAGAGTATATCTATCTGTCATCGGGAATGAAAAATTCCACTCTTGATCCATGAGCCTCAACATAACACCTTCGTAGCACTAAACACATCTTTATAGTCACCCAGTTGCGGTGTGACGTTTGATGTTATCAAGATACTCTTTCAGTGTTAGCAATTAACATGATCTCATGGTCTAAGGATAAAGATTACTTCGTATGATGTTATAGCAATGTAAACATAATAACTTGATCGTAATTCTATACTTCGGATGAATGTTCATCACATCATTTCACAAATGTTGTGACCTTGTTATTAACAACATCCAATGTCCATGATCAGGAAACCTTGATCATCTTGTTAATCAACAAGCTAGTCTATAAGATAGGCATAACTAGGAACCATTTTTGTTTATTAAGCACACATGTATTGACATTTCCGATCAATACAATTATAGCATGCAAAATAAACATTGATCATAAACATGGAATAAGATAATAACCACTTTATTATTGCCTCTCGGGCATATTCCCTTCATGTTCTTCTCACAAACAATATCATGAACCACACCCAGTGTCATTGCATGTGTGTTCTTCCCATGAACCACACATGGATCCACCAGTGTCATTGCATGTCTGCTCTTTTCATGAACCACAGTTAGAGTCATTGCATGTCTGTTCTTTTCACAAACCACATATCACCAGTGTCATTGCATGTGTGTTCTTCCCATAGACCACACATGGATCCACCAGTGTAATTGCATGTGTGTTCTTCCCACAGACCACACATGGATCCACCAGTGTCATTGCATGTGTGTTCTTCCCACAGACCGCACATGGATCCACCCGTGTCATTCCATGTGTGTTCTTTTCACAGGCCACATATGGATCCACCAGTGTCATTGCATGTGTGTTATTCTCACAAAACACGTAAGGATCCAGTTAGAGTCATTGCATGTTTGCTTTTTTCATGAACCACAGTTAGAGTCATCGCATGTCTGCTCTTCTCATGAACCACAGCTAGAGTCATTGCATGTGTTTTCTTCTCACAAACCATATCATGAACCACACCCAGTGTCATTGCATTTGTGTTATTCTCATTAACCACACATGGATCCACCAGTGTCATTGCATGTCTGCTCTTTTCATTAAGCACAGTTAGAGTCATTGCATGTCTATTCTTTTCACAAACCACATATCACCAGTGTCATTGCATGTGTGTTCTTCTCACAAACCATATCATGAACCACACCCAGTGTCATTGCATGTGTGTTCTTCCCATGAACCACACATGGATCCACCAGTGTCATTGCATGTCTGTTCTTTTCATGAACCACAGTTAGAGTCATTGCGTGTCTGTTCTTTTCACAAACCACATATCACCAGTGTCATTGCATGTGTATTCTTCTCACAAACCATATCATGAACCACACCGAGTGTCATTGCATGTGTGTTCTTCTCATTAACCACAGTTAGAGTCATTGCATGTCTGTTCTTTTCACAAACCACATATCACCAGTGTAATTGCATGTGTGTTCTTCTCACAGACAAAACATGGATCCACCTGTGTCGTTGCATGTGTGTTCTTCCCATAACCACACATTGATCCACCAGTGTCATTGCATGTCTATTCTTTTCATGAAACACAGTTAGAGTCATTGCATGTCTGTTCTTTTCACAAACCACATATCACCAGTGTCATTGCATGTGTGTTCTTCCCACAGACCACACATGGATCCACCAGTGTTATTGCATGTGTGTTCTTTTCACAGGCCACATATGGATCCACCAGTGTCATTGCATGTGTGTTATTCTCACAAACCACGTAAGGATCCACCGGTGTCATTGCATGTGTGTTCCTCTCATACACCACACATGGATCCACCGGTGTCATTGCATGTCTGCTCTTTTCCTGAATCACAGTTAGAGTCATCGCATGTCTGCTCTTCCCATGAACCACACCTAGAGTCATTGCATGTGTGTTCTTCTCACAATCTATATCATGAACCACACCCAGTGTCATTGCATGTGTGTTATTCTCATTAACCACACATGGATCCACCAGTGTCATTGCATGTCTTCTCTTTACATTAACCACATTTAGAGTCATTGCATGTCTGTTCTTTTCACAAACCACATATCAGTAGTGTCATTGCATGTGTGTTCCTCCCACAGACCACACACGGATCCTCCAATGTCATTGCATGTGTGTTCTTCCCATGAACCACACATGGATCCACCAGTGTCATTGCATGTCTGTTCTTTTCATGAACCACAGTTAGAGTCATTGCATGTGTGTTATTCCCACAGAGCACACATGGATCCACCATTGTCATTGCATGTGTCTTCTTCCCATGGACCACACATGGATCCACCAGTGTCATTACATGTGTGTTATTTTCACAGGCCACATATGGATCCACCAGTGTCATTGCATGTGTGTTATTCTCATAAACCACGTAAGGATCCACCGTTGTCATTGCATGTGTGTTCCTCTCATAGACCACACATGGATACACCGGTGTCATTGCATGTCTACTCTTTCCATGAACAACAGTTAGAGTCATCGCATGTCTGCTCTTCTCATGAACCATAGCTAGAGTCATTACATGTGTGTTCTTCTCACAAACCATATCATGAACCACACCCAGTGTCATTGCATGTGTGTTCTTCCCATGAAACACACATTTTTCCACCAGTGTCATTGCATGTCTGCTCTTTTCATGAACCACAGTTAGAGTCATTGCATGTTGATGACCCACAAGTATAGGGGGTGTATCGCAGTATTTTCGAGGGAAGTGAAACCCAATTTATTGATTCGACATAAGGGGAGCCAAAGAATATTTATAAGCCTTAACAACTGATATGTCAATTCAGCTGCACCTGGAAACAATCTTGCTCATAGGAGTTTATCAGTAGCAACAGTTTTGTAGTACGAATATTAAAGCAGCAGCAGTAGTAAACAAAAGCAGTAAACAGTGGGATTCGAGTGCGGTAGGCATAGGGATGGATGGATGGGCGTTGAATGGACAAGAAAATTCACAGAGCAATCAGAATATAGGGCAATTGCAGATAAATAAGATAAAGCACCCAAGTACTAGACAATCCTAGGCATGTGTTCCATATATAGTCATACGTGCTCGCAATGAGGAATTGCACAACATCTTTTGTCCTGCCAGCCCGTTTGCAACGGGGCCTCTAGGGAACTACTGGCATTTAAGGTGCTCCTTTTAATAGAGCACCAAACCAAAGCATTAACACTCCATGAACACATGTGATCCTCACATCAAAGCCTTTCCCTTCCGGTTATCCCGATTTCTGTCACTTCAGGGCCATAGGTTCCGGACAACAACGTGTGTACACAACTTGCAGATAAGACCAAGAACAATACTATCATAATGAATCAATAATATGTTCAGATCTGAAATCATGGCACTCGGGCCCTAGTGACAAGCATTAAGCACAACAAGTCGCAACAAAGTCATAAAGCACTAATAAAAGATACTAGGCACCATACCCTAACAATCTGATGCCGTTACATGAACGATCTCATCCAATCCCTACCATCCCCATAGCCTACAGCGGGGCATTACTCACTCATAGATGGGGGAAACATGGATGGTTGATGGAGAAGCGATGGTGTTGATGATGGTGATGATCTCCTCCAATTCGTGGTGCTGTTTCTGGTGCTGTTTCGTGGAATCTGGTCGTGGCGGCGGAGCGGAACTCCTTCTAGAAAAACGTCGAACCCCCCAAAGTTTTTAGGTCAGAAGGCTCCTTATAGGCGAAGAGAGAGGCCGAGGGGGTTCCTGGGGGGCCCACACCACCCCCTGTTGCGGCCTGGCTTTGCCCGCGCCACCAGGTGGTGTGGCCACCCCAGGGCTCTTCTCCGTCTTGTAGTCTGGCTCCTGGAGTCTTCGGGTGAAATAGGATTTTTGGCATATTTTCTGGGATTTTTCCTAATAGTTGATTTTCTGCACAAAAAGTAGACACCAAGGCAGTTCTGCTGAAAACAGCGTTAGTCCGTATTAGTTGCATCGAAATCACACAAGTATAGAGGAGAAACAATAGCAAAAGTGTTCGGGAAAGTAGATACGTTTTGGACGTATCAACTCCCCCCAAGCTTAGCTTATTGCTTGTCCTCAAGCAATTCAGTTGAAAACTGAGTGCGATAAAAGAACTTTCACAAACACATTTGCTTCATACGATGTAAATATTCTCAGCAATGTGATCAACTACCTAGACAATTCGTAATAAAGAGTATGCAACCAAGTCTACTTAATAGTCATTGCAAGCTATGAAGAGATTCCAACTCAAGAATAATAAGTAGCATGAAGCACAAACATAAGCAACATTACAATGCTCATAGAAAGGTATGATAGAGTGGTATCTCGCTTGCCTTTGATTATGAATGTCAAGGCAGCTCTAAAGTTCAAGTGATGACTAAAAGTAAAGATATCAAGGCTACAAGCATCAAAGTCATAACACAAATAATCAAGTAATGGAACAAACACAAAGAATGACAAATATGCTCTCAAGAAGGTGCTCAAAGAATATGTGGAGACTCAACAAGTAGAGGAAAACGTTTTGAATAATTTTGAAAGGCTTCCAAATGCTGAAAGTCTGGTTCATGTCATCGTAAGTACGTGCATATCATTGAGAACCGCCAACGTGGTACCCCTTGCCCGATGATACGGAAGAATCCCCATATCAAAATGAAAATGCAAGCAGACAATGAGTATCTCAGCAATCTTCTTATTTACCATGGGAAAATGGTGCTTTTTTCTCTCTTTCCTCTTTTCATAAAACTCTTTTTTTTCTTTTTCTCAATAGCTATCTCTCTATTTTTTTATAAGAAGAATGCTTCATAGATATCATTATGGTTACGCTGCAGGTTTCCACCATGTCAGCATGGATTAGACCAACGGCCCAGGCGTTTCTCTAACACACATACATAACTCCATGGACTTACAAGCTCCCCTTTTATTTCACACCGATGACATCCACAAACAAAAGAGCAAGGTATCAACTGGGTATATATTTACAAGTGTTGAAAGCGTTCCCCGTGACAGCACGGTTCTGCTAATCCTAGCCTATAATTTGCAAGCATGTAACTTTCATGGAGAGTTCACAATGGTTCAGGTTTATTAAGTGCGGAAAATAAAGTGTGCCATCAAGTTTGTGAGAGCTTTACTAACTAATTTTCCCATAACAAGCAAACATTTTATTCGGAACAAAACAAGGCACATTGAATATGCACAGGAGTAGCAAATGATGCTAACAGGTAGGTATGGTGGACTCTTCGGAAATATTTGGTTTAGGGAGTTTGGAAGTTGAGTAAAACATACTCAGTGAAAGTGAAGGCTAGCGATAGTAAGGGAGCAACAAACCAGAGAGCAATAGCTGTCATTATCATGCTTGCAACAAAACAGGACTACTCATGGCATGAAAATGATTTAAGATCCTCAAGGCAAAATAATTCATCGAGGCTTAACTGATTATTATAGTCATGTGCATGCGTGAGCATGTGCCAAGTCAATCAAATCGAACATTCAGAGGAGGATACCACGGTGTCATACCAATTTATGAATAGAGTAATGCAAGCAAACATTCATGAGACATGCCACAAACTATTAGAAAGCTGGAGCTAATCATACGAAAGCAAGAATTACTAAGCATCAAAGATAACATACACCCTACATGAACGGACTAAGAAAGCTCACAATGATGAGTATTTGTACAAAAATGAAAACAAATAGAGTTCGTTACCAGCCTCTTACCATGCCTCAAGTTGTCATTAGTCCTCATTATTGCTCTTCACTTGTGCGGCTTGAATAATAATATGAAACCAATATTCCACTGAGAACTGTCGAACCCTGTAGCAAACTCACAAAAACCAAAGAAGAACGACAAATATTTTTGGTCTTTTCGATTTTTAAATAAGAACCAAAAGAGAAAAACAAGCAAAGCAAAATCTTTTTGTGTTTTTCGAATAGTTCAAACAAAGCAAAAAGGGAAAAGCAAACCAAGGCAAAAAGGAGAAACAAACCAAAGAGAAACAACAAAAATATTTTTGGTCTTTTTGTGTTTTTTAGAAAGCAAAAGCAAAGAAGAACAAAAACTAAAAAGAGAACGAAAACATGAATATACAAAGTACCGACCCAACATGATATGGAGATGAGTGTGGTGTCGGCGTACCTCCCCCCAAGCTTAGGATTTTGGCCTAAGTGGGAATCAACCCTAGGCTGGCCACGATGAAGTGTCACCGTGGTACGACGAGGAGGTACCCTCGTCCTGGTGCAAGCTCGAGTACGTCCCTCCGTAATGTGCGGAGTAATCATAGGAGGGCACATCCTCCTGGTGCTACTCGTGGAAACCCATCAAGCAAAGATGCTCATCCACCTCCTCCTTGGAGCACGACCACGGTCTCCTGTCAACACTAAACAAAGCAGGTTGTGGAAAAAGGATCTCCCTTTCATCCCCGTCAGTGAAAAGCATTCTATATACTAGATTGTTCAAATCAGAGGTAGGAGTGACAAAGTGATGAGTTTTCATGGCAACAAGGTCAAGCCTCTGTGGTGCTAGCATAGCATCATCGGGATCCACTGAAAGACCTAATGCATTGACTACACGCGAGGCAATGATGCCCCCATAGATAGGTGGCGAGCAATAAGCGAGCCAAGATTGTACCGAGTATCATTGTTGAGCGCAGCAGTAAGGAAAGCTAAGTGATAGTTGGAGATATTACTAATGTTCTCCCTACCATATATACTAGTGGCAAGATAGTATGCAAAGTATCTAAGAGCAGGGAATTGGATATTTCTTATCTTTCCGCGATGCGCCACGCGGTCATCATCATTGGTCACACCTCGGTAAAGATCCAACAAATCAGCGGGTCGCCCTTGAATTTTCTTCACGGTCCCTTTCATACGCACACCTACAATACTGCAAAATCTCTCCAAAGTCATGGTGAAGGGCATATCATAGATTTTAAAAGAGACAGTAGATTGATAGGATGTGTTAGTAAATGAGAAGATCTCAACAAACGTTTTGGTGAGCCTTGCGTATTGTGCACTCTCATCTTGCATATAAGAGGTCAAGCCAACCCTCTCAATTAGTAGCAAGAAATCATTAAGAATACCTGCAGCTTGCAAGAAAGTAAAACAAGGAAAAGAGGATGGGTGAGCATCTCCGTCATCCCTTTCACTGCCAATGCGTGTTGCAATGAGGTCTTCGTTGTATGATGGCCTAGCTTGAGAGGATGTTCTTGAGGGCCTCGACCTCCTAGGTTCATCACTCTCAAATATCTCTCCAAAAGTATGGTTGATCATGCTTGGTATTCTGAAATTTAAACACTTATTAAACAAGTGATTGCAAAGTAAATATAACGAAGGATTCTACTCATAGGGACTTGCAAGAGGCCTAAACATGCATCAAAACTATATCTCTAAGCATCAAACAAGCTTACAAGCTCTCATAACCAGTCACCTACAGCAGCAAAATACTCAACATATAATCCACTAAACACAAATCTACTTGGACAAGGGGAGGAGTCACATACCAAGGAACAAATGCTCCAAATTTCAGGAAGAAAGATGGGCTGAGCAAGGATATCGAAGAAATCGAGAGCAAGCACAAAAAAGAATGCAATTTTGAGCTATGAACTAGAGCTTACTCGGGAGAGAGAAGAAAGTGGCAGGTGAGAGAGGTAGTAGGGGGGCAGGGGTGGCCCACACCACGGCATGGCGCCACCCAGGGCTGGTCGCGCCACCACATGGTGTGCCTGCCTGGTGGGCCCCCCTGGTACCTACCAGGTACTCCTCTGCCCCTTTTTTCATGTAAAAATTTAATATGAATTTTCTGGAATTTTTCGAGACACTTTATTTTTGGGCATTTTTTAGAAATAGAAGAATGATTTTTCTGACAGACAGATTTTTTTTTCTTTTTTTGGAAACATGATGCAAGGACAAAACAAGGCTAGAACTACAGAAGTTCTAGCATGCAAGCAACTAAACACAAACAAAACTAAACGAAAGCAAAAACTAAAAAGCAAAAGATAGAAATAAACGGAGATAATCATAATGAAAACATTGTTTTGTTCAATGGAATCCTTTTGCTAGCAAGGTTGATCAAGTCTTGCTACCAAAAAAATTGCATATGAGACAAAACTTTGTACTCCACTAATGATTATGTTACCTTAACCATGATAGCAATGGTCCCAATCATAATAGTTTCAAATTTTTCTCTTGGTATGGGACAATATATTTCTCCAACTTGAATGCCTTCAACATGTTCAATTGAATTCAAACCATAAGTCCTTTCAATCTTCTTGGGGAAATAGACAGTATGTTCCTTGTCATTAACATTGAAGGTCACCTTTCCTTGATTACAATTAATAACAGCTCCTGCAGTATTAAGAAAAGGTCTCCCAAGAATAATAGACATATTATCATCTTCAGGCATTTCAAGCACAACAAAATCAGTTAATATCAAGCAATTGCGAGCCACTTGAACAGGTACATCCTCACATATACCCACAGGGATAGTGGTAGATTTATCAGCCATTTGCAAAGATATATCAGTTGGTATCAATTTTTCAAGTTGAAGCCTCTTATAGAGGGAGAAAGGCATAACACTAACTCCAGCTCCCAAATCACACAAAGAAGTTCTAACATAACTGTTCTTAATAGAGCAAGGGATAGTTGGAATCCCTAGGTCTCCAAGTTTCTTAGGAACCTTACCATTGAAGGAATAATTAGCAAGCAAAGTAGAAATTTCTTCATTAGGGATCTTCCTTTTATTCGAGACAATGTCCTTCATATACTTTGAGTAAGGAGGCAATTTGATAGCATCAGTCAAAGGAATTTGCAAGAATAAAGGATTCATCCACTCACAAAACTTATTATAGTGTTCATCTTCTTTTGACTTGTGTTTCTTATCAAGGAAAGGCATAGGTTTTTGGACCCAAGGTTCTCTTTCACTACCATGTTTCTTAGCAATAAAATCTTCTTTGGTGTATTTAGTAGTCTTAGTGTGGTTTTCAGGTTCTTCTTCAACTTTTTCTTCATTAGGAACTTCATTTTCTTCATTACCACTTTCAGTTTCAGCATCAGAGATAGATATACTATTAGGATCTATAGCAGGTCCAGAGGGTTCTACAACAGTTTTATGTTTATTTTTCCTTTTCTTACGAGTAGAACCACTATTTTCAGCTTGTTGAGAATCCTGCTCAATTCTTTTGGGATGCCCCTCAGGATATAGAGGATCCTGGGTAGCAGCTCCCCTTCTAGTTCTAATTTCATAAGCATGTTTTTCTTTAGCAGCATTAACTAGCAAGTCATTTTGCACTTTAACGAGTTGATCTATTTGAGTTTGAACCATTTGAAAGTGTTTAACAATCATTTTAACATCATTAGAGGTTCTTTCCACAATATCTTTCAACTCAACAATATCTCTAGTGTTTTCCATTAGATGATTATGCACCCTTTTATTAAAGTTATCTTGCTTAACAATAAAGATATCAAATTCTTCTAAGCATTGATCGGGAGGTTTCAAGTAAGGGATATCACCTTCATCAAAGTGTTGGAGAGAGTGTACCTCAATAGTGGATGAGTAGGGAATAGGCTTACATAATTCTTCTATAGGAGGTAAATTCTTGACATCTGTAGCTTTAATTCCCTTCTCCTTAAGACATTTCTTAGCTTCCTTCATCACTTCATCATTTAATTCAATAACTCCCCTCTTCTTTGATGTTGGAATAGGCACAGGAATAGATGGTCCAGGTACAATTACTTCAGGTATAGCTTGTTTAGGAGGAGTCCAATCTTCATAATTCTTGCTTATTTTAGCCATTAATTCCTTAGCTTCCTTTGGAGTCCTATTCCTGAAAACACAATCAGCACAACTATCTAGGTATGTCTTAGATTCTTCGGTTAGTCCATTATAAAATATATCAAGAAGCTCATTCTTAGGTAATGGACTTCCAGCCTGTGCATGAAGCAAAGCACAAAACCTTGCCCAAGATTCGAGCAATACCTCTTTTTCTCCCTGTTTGAAATCAAAAAGTTCCTGCAAAATAGCATGTCTAACACTGGGAGGAAAATATTTCTGAAGAAAAGTACTAATCAAGCACTCAGGGCTATCAATAGATCTAGGAGGTAAATTACTAAACCAAGTTTTAGCTTCTCCTTTCAGTGAAAAAGGAAAAAATCTTAGCAACAAAGTAAGTACGCATCTTAATATCATCAGAAAACAAGCCACTCATGGTAGAAAGTTCATTCATATGTGCTACCGCACTTTCATTCTTAGTCCCACAAAAAGCTTCTTTCTCGATAATATTTATGTAAGATAGATCGAGAGAGAAATCATAATCTTCATCTATAATGTTTATGGGAGAAGCAGCAAACTTAGCAGCAGGAGATAATTTGGGTCTAATAGTACGCCTCTCAAGGAGACTCTTAGCAGAGCTCCTATCATGGGTGTTCTTACATTCTCTAATAAACTCATCGGTCATCTCAACATAATCTTCTTCAATATCATAACTTTCACTAGACTCAGGTGAGCTAACAGGTGTGGTAGTATCTTCATTAGGAGTTTCGGTATTTCTAGCTATAGTTCTAGCAATCGTAGCATCTAGGAAAGGACCTAATGAACCACTCTTATCAAGCACAGTAGAAGCAGCATCATAGGCATCAGAAGTTTCAGATTCAGCAGTAGTAGCAGTGTGTGTAGCATGTGTATGTGGTGGTGTAACGAGCTTACTTATAACAGATGGTGAATCCAGAGCAGTAGAGGTGTTTAGAACCGTACCTCTTCTTGTAGTGGATGGTAAAATAGGAACCTTGCCATCACGAGACTTACCCATGATGGATGGATAGCAGCGAACAATAGAGAATGCAAGTGAACATGATAAATAAAGCTATAGTCCCAGCAACGGCGCCAGAAAATAGTCTTGATGACCCACAAGTATAGGGGGTGTATCGTAGTATTTTCGAGGGAAGTGAAACCCAATTTATTGATTCGACACAAGGGGAGACAAAGAATATTTATAAGCCTTAACAACTGAGTTGTCAATTCAGATGCACCTGGAAACAATCTTGCTCACAGCAGTTTATCAGTAGCAACATTTTTGTAGTAGGAATAGTAAAGCAGCAACAGTAAAGCAAAGACATTAGTAACAAAAGCAGTAAACAGTGGGATTCCAGTGTGGTAGGCATAGGGATGGATGGATGGGCGTTGCATGGACAAGACAATTCACATAGCAATCAGAACATAGGGCAATTGCAGATAAATAAGATAAAGCACCCAAGTACTAGACAATCCTAGGCATGTGTTCCATATATAGTCATACATGCTCGCAATGAGAACTTGCACAACATCTTTTGTCCTGCCAGCCCGTTTGCAGCGGGGCCTCTAGGGAACTACTGGCAATTAAGGTGCTCCTTTTAATAGAGCACCGGAGCAAAGCATTAACACTCCGTGAACACATGTGATCCTCACATCAAAGCCTTTCCCTTCCGGTTATCCCGATTTCTGTCACTTCGGGGCCATAGGTTCCGGACAACAACCTGTGTACACAACTTGCAGATAAGACCAAGAACAATACTATCATAATGAATCAATAATATGTTCAGATCTGAAATCATGGCACTCGGGCCCTAGTGACAAGCATTAAGCACAACAAGTCGCAACAAAGTCATAAAGCACTAATAAAAGATACTAGGCACCATGCCCTAACAATCTGATGCCATTACATGAACGATCTCATCCAATCCGTACCATCCCCATAACCTACAGCAGGGGATTACTCACTC
Organism: Avena sativa; assembly: GCA_916181665.1. Lineage (NCBI taxonomy): Eukaryota > Viridiplantae > Streptophyta > Magnoliopsida > Poales > Poaceae > Avena > Avena sativa. The sequence goes on along the minus strand of OV702287.1, from coordinate 369,480,159 downwards.
AGAGATGGGGGAAACATGGATGGTCGATGGAGAAGCGATGGTGATGATGATGGCGATGATCTCTCCAATTCCCCGTCCCGGCAGGGTGCCAGAACGGAGTTTCTGGTGCTGTTTCGTGGAATCTGGTGGTGGCGGCGGAGCGGAACTCCTTCTGGAAAAATGTCGAACACCCCGAAGTTTTTAGGTCCGAAGGCTCCTTATAGGCGAAGAGAGAGGCCGAGGGGGTGCCTGGGGGGCCCACACCACCCCTGGCACGGCCTGGCCTAGCCCGCGCCACCAGGTGGTGTGGCCACCCTAGGGCTCTTCTCCGTCTCGTATTCTGGCTCCTGGAGTCTTCGGGTGAAATAGGATTTTTGGCATATTTTCCGGGATTTTTCCTGATAGTTGATTTTCTGCACAAAAAGTAGACACCAAGGCAATTCTGCTGAAAACAGCGTCAGTCCGTATTAGTTGCATCCAAATCACACAAGTATAGAGGAGAAACAATAGCAAAAGTGTTCGGGAAAGTAGATACGTTTTGGACGTATCACATGTCTGTTCTTTTCACAAACCACATATCACCAGTGTCATTGCATGTGTGTTCTTCCCACATACCACACATGGATCCACCAGTGTCATTGCATGTGTGTTCTTCCCACAGACCACACATGGATCCACCAGTGTCATTGCATGTGTGTTCTTCCCACAGACCACACATGGATCCAACAGTGTCATTGCATGTGTGTTCTTTTCACAGGCCACATATGGATCCACCAGTGTCATTGCATGTGTGTTATTCTCACAAACCACGTAAGGATCCAGTTAGAGTCATTGCATGTCTGCTTTTTTCATGAACCACAGTTAGAGTCATCGCATGTCTGCTCTTCTCATGAACCACAGATAGAGTCATTTCATGTGTGTTCTTCTCACAAACCATATCATGAACCACACCCAGTGTCATTGCATGTGTGTTCTTCTGACTAACCACACATGGATCCACCAGTGTCATTGCATGTCTGCTCTTTTCATTAACCATATTTAGAGTCATTGCATGTCTGTTCTTTTCACAAACCACATATCACCAGTGTCATTGCATGTGTGTTCTTCTCACAAACCATATCATGAATCACACCAGTGTCATTGCATGTGTTCTTCCCATGAACCACACATGGATCCACCAATGTCATTGCATGTCTGCTCTTTTCATGAACCACAGTTAGAGTCATTGCATGTCTGTTCTTTTCACAAACCACATATCACCAGTGTCATTGCATGTGTGTTCTTCGCACAGACCACACATGGATCCACTAGTGTCATTGCATGTGTGTTCTTTTCACAGGCCATATATGGATCCACCAGTGTCATTGCATGTGTGTTATTCTCACAAACCACGTAAGGATCCACCGGTGTCATTGCATGTGTGTTACTCTCATAGACCACACATGGATCCACCGGTGTCATTGCATGTCTGCTTTTTTCAAGATCCACAGTTAGAGTCATCGCATGTCTGCTCTTCTCATGAAGCACAGCTAGAGTCATTGCATGTGTGGTCTTCTCACAAACCATATCATGAACCACACCCAGTGTCATTGCATGCGTGTTCTTCCCATGAACCACACATGGATCCACCAGTGTCATTGCATGTCTGCTCTTTTCATGAACCATAGTTAGAGTCATTGCATGTCTGTTCTTTTCACAAACCACATATCACCAGTGTCATTACATGTGTATTCTTCCCACAGACCACACATGGATCCACCAGTGTTGTTGCATGTGTGTTCTTCCCACAAACCACACATGGATCCAGTAGTGTCATTGCATGTGTGCTCTTTTCACAGGCCACATATGGATCCACTAGTGTCATTGCATGTGTGTGATTCTCACAAACCACGTAAGGATCCACCGGTGTCATTGCATGTGTGTTCCTCTCATAGACCACACATGGATCCACTGGTGTCATTGCATGTCTGCTCTTTTCATGAACCACAGTTAGAGTCATCGCATGTCTGCTCTTCTCATGAACCACAGCTAGAGTCATTGCATGTGTGTTCTTCTCACAAACCATATCATGAACCGCACCCAGTGTCATTGCATGTGTGTTCTTCTCATTAACCACACATGGATCCACCAGTGTCATTGCATGTCTGCTCTTTTCATTAACCACAGTTAGAGTCATTGCATGTCTGTTCTTTTCACAAAACACATATCACCAGTGTCATTGCATGTGTGTTCTTTGCACAGACCACACATGGATCCACCAGTGTCATTGCATGTGTGTTCTTCCCATGGACTACACATGGATCCACCAGTGTCATTGCATGTGTGCTCTTTTCATGAACCACAGTTAGAGTCATTGCATGTCTGTTCTTTTCACAAACTACATATCACTAGTATCATTGCATGTGTGTTCTTCCCACAGACCACACATGGATCCACCAGTGTCATTGCATGTGTGTTCTTCCCATGAACCACACATGGATCCACGAGTGTCATTGCATGTGTGTTCATTTCACAGGCCACATATGGATCCACTAGTGTCATTGCATGTGTGTTCTTTTCACAGGCCATATATGGATCCACCAGTGTCATTGCATGTGTGTTATTCTCACAAACCACGTAAGGATCCACCGGTGTCATTGCATGTGTGTTACTCTCATAGACCACACATGGATCCACCGGTGTCATTGCATGTCTGCTTTTTTCAAGATCCACAGTTAGAGTCATCGCATGTCTGCTCTTCTCATGAAGCACAGCTAGAGTCATTGCATGTGTGGTCTTCTCACAAACCATATCATGAACCACACCCAGTGTCATTGCATGTGTGTTCTTCCCATGAACCACACATGGATCCACCAGTGTCATTGCATGTCTGCTCTTTTCATGAACCATAGTTAGAGTCATTGCATGTCTGTTCTTTTCACAAACCACATATCACCAGTGTCATTACATGTGTATTCTTCCCACAGACCACACATGGATCCACCAGTGTTGTTGCATGTGTGTTCTTCCCACAAACCACACATGGATCCAGTAGTGTCATTGCATGTGTGCTCTTTTCACAGGCCACATATGGATCCACTAGTGTCATTGCATGTGTGTGATTCTCACAAACCACGTAAGGATCCACCGGTGTCATTGCATGTGTGTTCCTCTCATAGACCACACATGGATCCACTGGTGTCATTGCATGTCTGCTCTTTTCATGAACCACAGTTAGAGTCATCGCATGTCTGCTCTTCTCATGAACCACAGCTAGAGTCATTGCATGTGTGTTCTTCTCACAAACCATATCATGAACCGCACCCAGTGTCATTGCATGTGTGTTCTTCTCATTAACCACACATGGATCCACCAGTGTCATGGCATGTCTGCTCTTTTCATTAACCACAGTTAGAGTCATTGCATGTCTGTTCTTTTCACAAAACACATATCACCAGTGTCATTGCATGTGTGTTCTTTGCACAGACCACACATGGATCCACCAGTGTCATTGCATGTGTGTTCTTCCCATGGACTACACATGGATCCACCAGTGTCATTGCATGTGTGCTCTTTTCATGAACCACAGTTAGAGTCATTGCATGTCTGTTCTTTTCACAAACTACATATCACTAGTATCATTGCATGTGTGTTCTTCCCACAGACCACACATGGATCCACCAGTGTCATTGCATGTGTGTTCTTCCCATGAACCACACATGGATCCACGAGTGTCATTGCATGTGTGTTCATTTCACAGGCCACATATGGATCCACCAGTGTCATTGCATGTGTGTTATTCTCACAAACCACGTAAGGATCCAGTTAGAGTCATTGCATGTGTGTTCCTCTCATAGACCACACACGGATCCACCAGTGTCATCACATGTCTGCTCTTTTCATGAACCACAGTTAGAGTCATCGCATGTCTGCTCTTCTCATGAACCACAACTAGATTCATTGCATGTGTGTTTGACGAGGGTTTAACTCATCAATGCCCATGCACAAAGGAGGGAGCGCTGGAGACATCTATCGGCTAGCAAACAAGCACAAAGGGGAATCGAAGATTTACCCAGGTTGAGGCCTCATAGAGGTCCGTACTCCTGCTTGTCTGCTCGTGGAATTATCAAAGGAATCGAGGATTACAATGGTGCGCAAATGCAATCTGTCGAGGGTTGTGGAAACTAGGGTTGCGTGTGTCCTCCTCGCCGCCCGCTCCTAGCCTTTATATAGATAGGCTAGGTCTAGGGTGACGGATTGAGTCAGTTACAGGTTAGTGTTTTTCCCTTTGAACTCTCTATCTTTAGCTTCTTCTTGTTCTTCAAGTCATCGAGAGTCCGTAGGCTACTCGAGTTCTCTCTTTGGGCCTTGGCGACACCGTGGGCTTCGCCGTATCTAGACCGTATATGCCAAACTCGAGTACATGTAGGGTATACCCATGTCAGTAGCCCCTGAGTGTCTAGTGGAATAGCAGAATCGACTGGAGACTTTATGAAGTCTTTCGAGTCGATGAATGAGTATATTTTTCGACTGCTTTGCTTGTGTCATAGGGATTGTTGATGTGCGTGCCTGATTTAGCCGATGTATCGGTATCAGTTAACTACCTTAGGGTAAAACAACGAAATCTACTCAAAGTCGAGTCCCCGGACTCGAATCCGGAAAAGTGCTGGTGTAATTCGACTCAAGCCACGGAGGTCTTACAGGAGTCGAATTCTAGTGTATAGGTGTGAGCACTCGACGCGTCCATCAAGGCATGTTCATCGTGCCTGTAGGCACGGTTATATTTCTGGTAGTGCACAGCAAATGCGTTGCCAGGCCTTATTCACGTCTTATCTTCACGCTGTAAGCGCGGCATCCGAATTTTGGTCATCACGGAGATGATTCAGGTGACCCAGGAGACGCAGTCTCTTTGTAGGGACAAATCATGAGGCGGTGTCGCCATAAGTTTCGAGTGTGGATGTTATAAACACATAGTACTTTGTACAAATATTCATAGGGTGCGCGACCAGCGCTCCCTATGGGAGTAGCCCCCGAGTACCTGGTTGAGTCGAAGACTCTGGCAGGGACTAAAGAACTTTTGCGACTGCTGTCGTCTTTTGTTTACTTGTTTCAGTCGAATTTGCTTCTGACGCTCCCTATGGGAGTAACCCATGTCCATAGTCGAACCGTGTTTCGAGTGGTTGGGTTTGCTTTGATTGTCCATGTTCCTGTAAAAAGAAAAAGAAAAATCGTAGGGTGCACGACCAGCGCTCCCTATGGGAGTAGCCCCCGAGTGCTTGGTGGAGTCGAAGACTCGGGCAAGGACTAAAGTAGTCGAAGTCTTCTGCTGCGTAGTTTTTGATGAAGTTAGTGCTGATGATCCATGACCTCAGTTGCCCACGTGAGCGAGTTTGACGGGACGTGACGAGCGGTGGGTCCCATTTCCCGACTCTGATTTGACCGGGCGTGCGTAATCTTTATTTTAACTGCGCCTCCTTGATTTTCTTGTGTAATGGGAGTAGTGGGGGACGGTTCGCGCTTCAGGTCGTCCACGTGTCGAGCGCGATGAATGCCACGCGTCTGGTAGGGTTTTTCTTAACTGTTGGATTGCATCTTCCAGAGGGTTAAGTAGCAATGCGGCGACAGTGAATTTCACATCTACTTCTTTTCATCCTTTGCCTCCATCGCCATTGCCGCTGCTCCTCTGCTTCTTTGTTGTTCTTTCCTTCACGGCGTTGGACCAGCTCCGCGTATTTCCCAGCTACTTCCTCCAGTCACATCGCCGCCGCGGAATGGGGAAGAAAAAGGGAGGTGCTGCGGCCGATTCCGCTGCTACTGCTATGAAGAAGAAAGGCAGCTCCGCCGCTGCGGGCACCAGCACCGCCGCCGGCGAAAAGAAGAAGGGCGCGGGCACTCGTGTCACAAATGGTGCGTGGCATGCATCTGTGATCAATTCCTCAGAGCTTCGTCTTTTTCACCAAGACGGAGTTTTATCATCAGCAGTCGCTGACACGCGCGTCCCTGGCAACGAGGTAATCCCCTCTCCTCCTGCCGGCTTTCGGGTGATGTTCCTAGCGTTCATCATCTGTGGCCTCTCGTTGCCCCTGCATCCTTTCTTCAAGGGCCTTCTCTGTTTTTACGGGCTCCAGCTCCATCAGCTGCCCCCAAACTCCATCCTCCATGTAGCTTGCTACATTACACTCTGCGAGTGCTGGCTCGGAATCTAGCCGCACTTCGGTCTCTTCAAGCGCCTCTTCAAGCTGAAGCGCCAATCGGGGTCTGGCTCCGTAGTCTACGATGTAGGCGGCTGTGGTATCCACGTCGACACCTCCGCTACATACTTTGATATCACACTCACTGCGTCCATCCAAGGGTGGAGGGACAAGTGGTTTTACATCCGTGACCTGAAGGCCGACGGAGACCACTTCGGACTTGCGCCCTTTGATCCCGCAACGCCGTGCAAGAGGAGGCGCTCCTAGAAGAACGTGATTATGCCCGGCGAGTCCACGGAGACAGATGTGCTGTACGAGCGCGTCTGCGACCTCGAGAGTCGCATGGGAAAAGAGGAGGGAGGCTGCGCCCTCATTCGCACATGGCTGCGCCGTCGCGTCCAGCCCCTACAGGCCAGAGTCCACCCCATGTTTTAGTGGGTTGGCGCGGACGATGTCACTCGCGTGTTTGCCGATGGCATGTCTCCGAGTGAGGTAGACAAAAGGGTGCGACTGGTCACCAAGTACACCGCCAAGGATGTGCTCCCTAGTGAACTAGTTGTTCCTCCGTTCGATGCTGCGAACCCTCCTCCTGAGGTACAGTTGTGCTACGTAGTAGCTTTGTTTGTCAATTGCTTCTTTGTTGTTTCTTGATTTTGTGCTGAATTATTGTCTGTATGCAGGATTGGGCGGTGTCACCCTGTATGCCCCCTCTTCCTGAGGGGGTTATCCCTTGTGAAGCCTTGGAATAGGACGAGTCGGAGTCGACCATCCCATCTGATGGGGAGCAGGAATCCCCCGAGTCGAGTAGTCCGGATACTCGCAAGCGTTCACGCAGCGAGGGTTCGGATGCATCGTCCCCTTCGACTCCGGAAGGTGCAGGTGTTGGTGCAGTCACTGATTCCTGCCATTCTTGTGAGTGCCATGGCGCCATCCTCTCGCAAGAAGATGCGGCTGCCCAAGGAATCGTCGTCAGAGTCGGGGGATCAAACCTTCGACTTTGATAAGTTTGATTGGTAAGTATTCGAGTCTTCCTTTTTGGTTCTTCTTTGGAGTTGCCTTTTCTTCACATTGGTTTTGTTTTGCAGCCAACAAGCATCGTCATCTTCTGACGACGTACAATTTTTGAAAGAATCTGGAGTGGCGACCTCCAGGGCCAAGAAAGAGGTTGAGCATGCTCCTTCCCCTCCATTGGCGGACCACTCCGGGCATAATTCATCAAGCTCTCCACACGATGGGGAGCATCGGATGGTTGCCCGGATGACTGCGCACCAATCGACTTCAGAGTCACTAGAGGACCATGTAAGTGTAGTATCTCTTCTTCTGATGTTGCAGTCGCTTTTATCTATGTCATCTACTGATCTTATGTTGTTTTCCTTTTACGACAGATCCTTGTGAAGGAAGCCGCTCACTTGGCGGAGCAGGTCCTTGCGATGGGTCGCCAGCATGCAATGCTGGATATGCGCCATCGCATGGTGGAAAGTAAGTGTCGTGCTTCTTCTTCATCCTCCTTGTGATATATTTGACTAATAACCTATCTTTGTCTGTTTTGCAGCTGAGCATAATGCACTCCTCCGCGACGTCGCGTCCGTTGCGGCTAGGGAGAAGTTGTTCGAGGAGAAGCTTTTCTCGATTGCCAAGGCTCTCTCAGGTACCTTGTCTGGATATCATTATTGTTCTCTGTTCGAATTTGTCGTTAGCGTTGACTTCCGTGTCCATGTGTGGGTTCTGTACATATGTTGGCGACTTGATCTTCAACCCTCAGGCCCTCCGCCATGACAATGCCTTGGCGGGTGCTCTTTCAGCAGTCGAGGATCACAGCACCGCCGTTCAAGAGATGCTCTCCAAGGCCAAGGGCATGCTCAGTCGCCTCCGGGAAGAGCTGGTGCCCAAGGCTGAGCTGATCGAAAACATTGACGAGCTAGTGGAGTCTCTTGCTGGGGGAGTCCCTGCAAGCTTCAAGAAATCGCTCCGTGCGGCTGGTGCATCAATGTCACTCGCGATGGTGCAAGCCCACGGAGTCGAAGTTGATCCTGCAGCAGTCTCAAAGGCGATGCCCATCAGCACGGACGGCTAGCAGGTAGTCTTTGCTCCTTTCGCGACTGCTTGTGGCAAGTATGGGCCACAGCTGATCAACACAGTTGCAAAGTATTCTGAGGAGCTGTAGAGATCCAAGAAGGCGGCAAAGGCTGCGGCGTCAGGGGCCGGTAGAAAGTCAGTGGCATCTAATACCGCCACGGACTCGATGAGGCCCCCAAAGCCAAAGTCCAAGTCGAAGAAACCAGTTGCTCCTCAGTAGCCTTGTAATAGTTAGATAGCTTATGTCTTTTGTCGAAAACATGCCTGTTGGCGAGTGTATCTGCTGATACTTTTGCTAATCTTGAATGCACTCGAATCTCTTGTCTGTGCATCGCTTTAGTCTTCTTATTGCTTCTTGCTTGGCTTGTGATAGGGCACATCGAGTGACCCGTTGAGGGAACCTTAGGATTCGCCACCCCTTGATGACCCTTTGGCACCGCTGCGCTCAAGGGTGGATGAGATGTCTCTGCTCTCGCGACTCCGTGATCGCGTGAAGCAGTTGGAGCGTGAATTGCCCGTACTCCGCTGTAATGCGGATGTATGGAAATCGAAGGCAGAGAAGGCCACCGCTCGAGAACGATATCTATTGGGGGAGGTGACGCAGCTGGGCGACCAATTTAAATGTTAGCTTTCTTACTCTTATCTTTTCCTTGTAGTCACTCGCGATGGTTCACTATCCTCATACTTCTGCTTTTGCTTTGTGTAGTTGTCAGCGCGCGCCATCCGCAGGATGAGAAGGATCGAATTGCCATTTGTATGAATGACTTGACCCAAGAGCAACTTCAGGCGAGTGGGTACTTCTGGGTAGACCATGATAGCGCGATCGCGCTGGCGACCCTGTAGGATTGTGCATCGCGAGTGCTTCATTTCTTGAAGAAGTCGCAGTCATGCTTGAAGAATATTTACCAGACGATGTTCCCGCTGGACGTCGTTCCATCAAGCCTGCTGACCCTTCTTGCTAGATTTTAGGATATGAGTGCGGTCCGCGAGTGTGTGCGGCAACAATTAGTGGCTGGTGACAAGGGTGCTCTGTCACTGGTGCGATTGCATAGGCCTGATGTGGATGTTGCAGCAATTGCGGCTCGGCCACCTGCGCGTCCTGCGGGTTCTGCTTGGAACATGGTGCCACACTATCAGGCAGTGGACCGTCCGGCAGAAGAGATCGCCAATTTCTTCGAGGAGCAGACCAATGTTCTATTGCTGTAACAGTAATTTAGTTTGTATCCTGCACATAGTTGTACCAGCATTGTAAAGTTCGTATATATGCTTGTGTATAATTGATTGATGATGGTGTATAAAATAGCTTGCTAGCATGTATGTTTTGTGAGTGCGTTGCACTATGCGAGTCCTTTTCATTAGCATGGCTTTATGTTTGTCTCAGTCCCTTGTCAACCTGTCAGGTGCGTTGCAACTGGGTTGATGTTTTGTCAAGGGTTTCGATTGTTGTGCCAGCTACTCAGGATATCACGTTTAAGTTTGTAGAACAGATGTGTACAGGGTGGCACAGCCCCATAGTGGATAATTTTGCAAAAACTAAAGGAAAAAAATACAGAGTTTTGGGGCAATTAGCTTTATTTATTTCCAGGGTAGTACGAAGTACAATGTGTGGCTAAGTAGCCTTGACTGAGTAGCCTTATTTGTAACGTAAAAGTAAAAGCAACTAAGGGTAGAAGCGTCGCAGCTACGCGACGTTCCAGGAGTTGGAGTATGCGACTCCTGTCTCTAAATCTTGAAGGCGATATGCGCCACCTGGGATTACTTCTGTAATCACGTATGGTCCTTCCCAGGGGGACTCAAGCTTGAGATGCCCTTGCTGCTTTAGTCACAGTACCAGGTCGCCTTCGATGAAGGATCTGGGGCGTAGCCTCCTGCTGTGGTAGTTGCGCAGGTTCTGCTGATAGATCGTTGATCTCTCCGCAGCAATTTCCCTTGCCTCGTCAAGGAGGTCGATGGAGTCTTCGAGTGTGAGAGTTGATTCCTGTTTGCTGTAAGCGACCACACGCGGTGCCTTGTGTCGTACTTCGACGGGTAGCACCGCTTCAGCCCCATGCACCATGAAGAAGGGGGTGTACCCTGTAGCACTATTTGGAGTTGTGCGTAAGCTCCATAGTACTGATTGTAGTTCGTCTGGACAGCAACCTGCAGCTTGTTCCAGTGGCCGGAGGAGTCGCTTCTTGATGATGCTGCAGATGAGCCCATTGGCTTTTTCGACCTGACCGTTGGTCTGTGGATGTGCTACTGAGGCATAGCTGACGTTGATTCCTAGATTCTCGCAGAATTCTTGGAACTCCTTTGATGTGAAGTTTTTCCCATTGTCTGTGATGATGCTGTGTGGCACTCCGAAGCGATAGACGATGGACTCGAAGAACTTTACTGCGCTATATCCTGACTGATTAGTCACCGGCATGGACTCAATCCACTTTGTGAATTTGTCGACTGCGACCAAGAGGCAGACATAGCCTCCTCGTGAGGACCTTGGGAGTTTGCCAACCATGTCGAGTCCCCATTGCGCCAAGGGCCAGGCCAATGGAATTGGCCGGAGCTCTGCGCCAGGTGCGTGTGGCTTGTCCGCGAATCGTTGGCAAGCGTTGCATTTCTGGACGATGTCCTTGGCGTCGCGCATGGCCGTAGGCCAGTAGAATCTAGCTCGTAGAGCTTTGGCAACGAGGGCGCGACTACCGGCGTGGTGCCCGCAGGTCCCCTCATGGATGTCGAGGAGAACAACTCTTCCATCGGCCGTGGAGACGCATCGTTGGAGCACTCCTATGATCCTGCGCTTGTATAGTTCGCCATTGATAACGGTGAATGCCTTGGATCGCCGCGCTATGTGTCGTGCATCAGTTGGATCATCCGGTAACCTCTTGCTGAGAAGGTACGTGATGTACGGTTGAGTCCAGGATGGCTCGATCATCACGACGCTCATTGGTCCTTCGAGTCCTGTGTCCAGCTCCAAGTCGTCGAGTGCCATTGGCTCATTGTGTGTCGTAGAGGTCGCGGTAGGCGATCATGTTGTCGTTCAGTGCGTCGCACTCATGCATTGTCTAGTTGACGACCAGCTTGGAGTCGCCATATATTATGAGTCTTTTAGCGCCGCAGGCTTTTGCCATCCTCATCCCGTGTAGCAGGGCCTCGTATTCAGCTTTGTTGTTGGAGGCGGTGAATTGTATTCACAGGATATATTCCAGCCTGTCTCCCTGGGGCGATGTCAGTATGACACCTGCGCCAGCTCCGTCCTTCCGCTTGGATCAGTCAAAGTGCATTGTCCAGAGTTAGGACATATCTGGTTTTTCGGGGAGCTGGTTCTCCATCCAGTGCACCAGGAAGTCAGGGAGAACTTGCGACTTGATTGCGTTGCGTTTTTCATATGTGATGTCTCGTTGAGACAGTTCGATTCCCCAAAGTGCGACTCGTCCGGTGGCGTCGGGATTGTTGAGGATGTGCCCAAGCGGGGCGTCATTGACTACCATGATTGGGTGTTCTTGGAAGTAATGGCGCAATCGCCGGGCCATCATGAAGACGCCGCACGCCAGTTTCTGGTATTGCGGGTACCGCTGTTTTGTTGGCGTAAGTACCTCACTGAGGTAGTAGACTAGGCGCTATACCCCATGGACCTTGTTTTCCTCGGCTCGTTCGACTACGAGTGTTGTGCTGACCACCTGGTTGGTGGTGGAGATGTATAACAACAACGGTTCCCTTTCTTGTGGGGTCACCAGTACTGGCGAGGTGGATAATAGGCGCTTGAGGTCTTCGAATGCTTCCTGTGCCTCATTGGTCCACTCGAACTTGTCAGCTTTGCGGACGAGTTGGTAGAAGGGCAGTGCCTTTTCACCCATCTGACTGATAAATCGACTGAGAGCCGCGATTCGCCCTGCCAGCTGCTGGACGCCCCTTATGTTTTTTGGCTTCTCCATGGCCAGTATGGCTTTTATTTTCTTCGGGTTCGCCTCGATCCCTCTCGCAGAGATAAGATATCCAAGTAGTTTCCTAGATGGAACGCCGAAGGCACACTTTTCCAGATTGAGCTTGATCCGGTAGTGATCAAGGTTGGCGAAGGTTTCACGCAAATCGTCGATTAGTGAGGCTTCCTCTTTGGTCTTGATTACTATGTCGTCGACATGGACTTGAATGTTGCGACCGAGTTCGTTCTTGAGGCACGCTTGCATGCACCGTTGGTTGGTGGCTCCTGCGTTCTTTAGCCCAAAGGGCATTGTGTTGTAGCAGAACACACCAAAAGGCGTTGTAAACGCTATTTTTTCTTGGTATTCCTCCTTCATTCGAATCTGGTTATAGCCTGAGTAGGCGTCGAGGAAGTAGAGGCGCTCGCATCTCGTGGTGGAGTCGATGATCTGGTCGATTCGCGGTAGCGGGAAGTGATCCTTCGGACAGTGCTTATTCAAAGAGGTGAAGTCCACGCAAATCCGCAGGATGTCTGTGACCTTTTTTAGTACTAGCACTGTGTTGGCGAGCCAAGTGCTTTCCTTGATCTCGCGTATGAATTTGGCATCGAGGAGTCCATTTATCTCCATTCCGACTGCCTATGCTCTGGGCTCATATAATTGCTGGATTGTTTGCTTGACTGGCCTTGCGTCTGGGTTGACGTTGAGTGCATGCTCGGCGAATTCCCTGGGAACTCCTGGCATGTCTGCTGGACACCAGGCGAAAATTTCCTAGTGCTCACAGAGGAATTCGACGAGCGCGAGTTCCTATGCGGGACTCAAGTTGTTGGCGATGAGGGTCGTCTTGGCAGGATCTGATGGGTGGATATGGACTTTCTTTGTGTGCACTGATGAGTCGAAAGATAGGTCGGGTGAACTTGGCCGGCTCAGGGGAGGCAGACTGTTGTCTGTCGACTCCTTTAGTCTCGCAAGTTCTTCCTGCATGCCGAAGGACTAGGAGATTCTGTTGAATTCCCTGTCACAACTGTCGGACCTCTCAAAGCTCCCGTTGACTGTGATGACACCATTAGGGCCTGGCATCTTCATCTGCAAATAGGTGTAGTGTGGTACTGCCATGAACCTAGCGAACATGACACGTCCGAGAATGCAGTGGTACTGCAAGGGCCAGTCGACGACCTCGAAGTCGATGCGCTCGCGCCGAAAGTTTTTCGGCGTGCCAAAGATGACGTCAAGGTTGATTTTGCCAAGGGGATACACGCCCTTGAGTGGGACGATGTCGTGGAACGTTGTGTCTGAGGCTTCTAAGCAGGTCAGAGGGATCATCATTGCTCACAAGGTACTCGCAAATATGAGGTTGATGCCGCTTCCGCCGTCCATGAAGACGCGGCACATGTCAAATCCTCCGATTTGCGCCTCGAGTACGAGGGGACAATGACCCGGGCGAGGTACTTGGAGCGGATGCTCGCGCTTGTCGAAGGTGATGCAGGACTCGCTTTCGCTGAGGTACTCAGTGGTAGATGGTGGCGAGTTTGTGGCCAAGTTGACTTGGCGAGTGATGGCCTTCTTCACCAAATTCGAGGGGCGCCCTTTTTGGATCATCATGGTGCCCATGGCCCGTTGGTATGGTTCGCCTCCGTGGTGCTAGTCCGGCGCAGCTGCGTTCGGGGGTGGCTCGGGTGGTGGTGGCGGAGCTCCATGTTCCACGACGCCTGGGGCGGCTCCATAACCCCTTTCGACTGTGCTACGGTTCATCCGAGCCAGTCCCTCATGTAATTTTAGGAACTCGCAGTAGTCCTTGAGGAGGTGACTTGACTTCTTCTTTCCATCGTGCTTGTCGATGTAGAAGTGCACAATGCATGGCCCGGACAGCTTGTCTTCAATGGATGTTGTGGGTGCCTCGTCGCGATTGCGGAGCTGCCATACTTGCGTGGTTTTTACGGAGTCGCGGTATCCGCTGCTACGGTAGCTGCTGTTGCGGTTGTCGTCGCGTCTATCGGCGTAGCCGGCCGCGACCATGTTGATGTCATCGCGGTCATCATAGATGCACATGCAGCGTTTGCCTCGGCGATCGCGTCTGCGCTCGAGTTCTGCCTCATCATCAGAGTGAACGCGGTTCTTCACCGAATCTTCTCCATCTGCCCAACAATTCGCGATTTCCATCAGGTGATCGATGGTTTTGGGCTTTGACTGGCCCAGCTCCTCCCTGATCTCTATGCGACGTACGCCACCGTTGAATGCGTCACTCGCGCGGTCCTCCGAGATGTTCTTTGTCGAGTTCTTGATGATGGACCACCTCTGGATGTAGGAGCATAGCGATTCGCCCGATCTTTGCTGGCAGCATCTCAGCTCTTTGATTGACGTGGGCCGTTTGTATGTGCCCTTGAAGTTATGAACGAATCTGTAAACCAGCTCTTCCCAACTGCGAATGGATCCACGTGGGAGGTTGTTGAGCCATGCTCGGGCGGTGCCTTGTAGCTGTAGCTATGGGCATTGCATAGCCCTGCTTTGACTTCCGCCGTGAAGCCTGACGGAGGAGATGTGGTCCTTCAACTAGATCTTTGGGTCCTGTAGGTCATCAAACTTTGGGTTCTCCGACGGTAGTTTAAACCCCTTGGGCATTCGCTTTTGCCTGATGGCCCTGCTGAAGCATCTGGCGCCACAGAGCTCCACATCTTCGTCTTCTGAGTCAGTCGAACGAGCATGTCGTGCCCTTGATTTGTCGATCTTGCACTGCGTGAGGTCATCGCGCGCATGATAGTCGTGGTCGTGTCGCCGTGAGCGGCGACATCGAGACAGATTGTGACTGTCATGGCTGGATGAGGACGAGGAGTAGCGTTTTGCCAGAGCCTTGCCTTTCTTCGGCTCTAGTGCTGGCTCTTTATCAAGGGCGGCCTCGACTAATCCCAACCATGCGATCGTAGATCGGTTCATGGTGGCTTGGGGATCTCCAGCTGGCGG
This sequence comes from Avena sativa, assembly GCA_916181665.1. Taxonomy (NCBI): domain Eukaryota; kingdom Viridiplantae; phylum Streptophyta; class Magnoliopsida; order Poales; family Poaceae; genus Avena; species Avena sativa. Next base: position 369,465,080 of record OV702287.1, on the reverse strand, counting down.
CTGGTTGTTCAGGAGGTACATGGTGGCTGTCGTCACCGCAGCTTGCGGCATCTTCGGGACCACGTTGCCCCGTGTGTCGACTGTCATAGAGCTGAAGTCGAGGACCTTCACGGCTTCTATGCGTTCTTGCTTGGTGAGAAGGGCCATCCGGGATCGCCTCTTGTTTGCGATGTGCTCATTGCCCTTTGAGGAGGATCCTCCGTGGGAGGAGAGCCCAGCACGTCGAAGACTCGACTCATCTGCCGCCTTTTTGCGCGCCTCAAGTTGCACGGTTGTTTGCACATGACGCTTGAATTCTTCCTTCAGGAGCCAATGATAGCCCATTAGCAGCTCTTGCAGGGACCCAAAGGGTAGAGGGTTACCCCATAGGGCTTCGCGGCAGCAAGCCCACTCGAGTTCATTGAGCCTGATCACGACGCGTTCACCAGTCTGCTCGTTTATTATGGTTGGAGGCTCGACTTCTCCCCCGTTGTTGACGGGGGCGCCGTTTGGCGATGGTCCGCCGTTTGGCGGTGGTCCACCGTTGGGTATGCAGCCGTTTGGCGTTTGTCCGCCGTTGGGTGTGCCGCTGTTGCCTGTGTTGTCGCGATTGGCGGAGGTGTCGCCTGCGTTGATGACGGTGCACATGACGTGGTTGGGGAAGTTGCTGTTCCCGCAACTTTCAGATCCGAAACCGTAGGTTCCATCTTCAGTTGCCAGATCTCCCAGATCGGATTCACGACTGCTGTCGCTGTCTATACTCCTAGCTGTTGCCGGGGCGTTGAGTTTGCTGAGGGTGCCGATCGACGGAGGGAACCATGATGCTGGGGAAATCGATGGTATTGTTGGCTGGTCAGGCATGTAGAGCGTGCCCATCTGACCAACTTGGAAGCGGAGGCTCCCGATCGCCAAGCTGATTCCGTCGCCCACAGACTTGAAAGCTGGACGGTGAAGTCGAACGCGCCGAAGAGTTGGCGAATCTCCGTTGTTGCGGAGTTGTAGATCGCGGTTGATGGGGCCAAAGAAGCCGCAACATCAGCACTCCCAATTCCCACAGACGGCGCCAATTGACGAGGGTTTAACTCATCAATGCCCATTGTTATGGACTTGGGATTTGGAGAAGGAGGGAGCGCTGGAGACATCTAGCGGCTAGCAAAAAGCACACAGGGGACTCAAAGATTTACCCAAGTTTAGGCCTCGTAGAGGTCCCTACTCCTGCTTGTTTGCTCGTGGAATTATCAAAGGAATCGAGGATTACAATGGTGCGCAGATGCAATCTGGCGAGGGTTGTGGAAACTAGGGTTGCATGTGTCCTCCTCGCCGACCCCTCCTAGCCTTTATATAGATAGGCTAGGTCTCGGGTGACGGATTGAGTCGATTACAGGTTAGGGTTTTTCCCTTTGAACTTTCCATCTTTAGCTTCTTCTTGTTCTTCAAGTCATCGAGAGTCCGTAGGCTACTCGAGTTCTCTCTTTGGGCCTTGGCGACACCATGGGCTTCGCCGTATCTGGACTGTATATGCCAAACTCGAGTACCTGTACGGTATACCCATGTCAGTGTTCTTCTCACAAACCATATCATGAACCACACCCAGTGTCATTGCATGTGTGTTCTTCTCATTAACCACACATGGATCCACCAGTGTCATTGCATGTGTGTTCTTATCACAAACTACATATGGATCCACCTGTGTCATTGGATGCATGTTCTTTTCATAAACCGCATATGGATCATAATTAACCTTAGGAGAGCCCTAACCTTAGCGTTAGACCGAGTCTTCTAGAAGGCACGCCCTAACACAGTTGTTCTGCTTGACGATTGTTACATACCGTTTGATCGGGGCACTTGGACGATTGGGATGGTTTTCGTGAGATCGATCCACGAGTAGTCTGTTCTGCGGCATGATTGTCCACGCTTGCTCTGGACAAACTGGCCACACCGGGGGCTCCCCCGTTGCGAGTGTAACGACTCATGAGTTGAGTGGGCCATATCCCAGTGTCACGTCCCCATTACTTCTCTTTCCCCCCGTACTTCTCTTCCTTCCCCTTGAAGCCACTTTCCTCACTTCACTCCCATCCTGCCGTATCCGCAAGCCAACGGCGCCTCCATCCCAATCCCCTCTCCGGCAGCCACCCCCTCCCCTCTCGCCATGGGTTCAAGGGGAGATGGCGAGGAAACGCGTCGTGACGACAGGGACGGTGATTTCGATGTGAGTCGTCTCATCTCTATCTCTATCATCCGTGGCCAGTTATCTATTTTTTGAGCCAGATCTACTATGTTTACTCATGCGCGTATGATGTGTTAGGCCAACCAGATGATGTATGACGCTGACTATCTTGGTTTAGCGGATGAAGACAGTCCTCTGCTATGTAAACATGGATATGTGCCCACTAAATTTGTAGCGTTCGAAGGACGAAACGCAGGCAGGAGGTTTCTATGGTGTCAAGGACATTGTGCAATGATGCGAGGCGGAAGTTGCGGTGTTGTCAAATGGGTAGATCCAGAGTGGCCCAAATCGATGCAGAAAACGCTGGACAAACTATGGGAAATGACTGTTGAGTTGAAAGAATCCGCATTCAGCTCTCTTCTTCACAGTGTTGAGATGAAGCTATGGGAACTAGTTGACACGACCAAGCATAAGCAAGATCTCATGGGGGTGGAAGACAAGGTTAGCAAAGTCGAGAAGGAGAGGGACGCGGCGTTGGCCCTGAAGTCTAAAGCAGAGCAAGAACCGACTCAAGCAAGGAAGGATCTTCACCAGGCCAAATTCCTGTAGTTGACAACTACGAGTATTGACAAGTGCATGAGGAAAGATGCAGAGAAACAATTGAAGCTGTGCAAGGAAGATGCTAAAAGGAAGGAGCAGACGATTCGATCCTTGCTCTCGCAGGAAGATGCACATAGGGCTAAGATTAGGAAGATCAAGGAGATGTGTGATAACTAGTTCTAGTTAGCTTAAGCTCTGGGCCTTTTTTAAGTTGTAATAGTTGTCTTTGTTGACCTAGCGGTCTGAACTATTGGCCCTGGAGTCCTGGGAGTAAAAAAATTGGTCGCCCGTTACTCTGTCTTAACCCTGCATTACTTCTTTTTGTCTGACCAATGCCCCTTGGATATTCCGCCCGTCGTTTCGTCGTCCTCGTGTACAAATAGGAGGCGCCACAGCGCATCGCTTCGTCGCCTCTCCAATCTCCACCGCGCCGTCACCTCGTCATCCACCCCTCGCTCCCTCTCCAATCTCCATCGTGCCGCCATGGAGATGCCCTCGCTGAACTTCTATGAGGCGGTGATGTTCGCGCACTTCGACATCCTCGCGCCGCCGGCCGCGACGGTGCCCCACGGATGGCGCATCAGCTATACGGGGGTGTCGGTGGCTCCGCTCCTCGTCCTCGGTGGAGGCGTGATGGAGAGCGAAATTGCGGCGCGTCGCCGCCAGATGCCCGTGTGGAAGAGGGCGCTGCCCCGGTACGTGGCGGCCAGCCCGTACTGGCCGACACTATTCAAGAAGGAGCGGAAGGCCAAGATTGGCAACCGCATCGTTTACTGGCGCGTGGTGCACCGGGATCTCCGCAACCGAGAAGGGCGGGAGAGGTTCTGGTCCGTCCCTGGACGGACCAAGTTCACCGTCATCTCCGTTGCTCGCCGCGAAGAGGTGTTCCATCTCGCGAACAATGCGGAAATCGTGGAGGTTCCGTCCAACGACGACAAGGAAGCCAGCGGCTCGGAGGACAGCGGCAGCGGAAGTGAAATTGTTGACTAGTGGTTGAATTAATGTAGGATGTGAAATCGCACCTTTGTTTAGAAGAATTTGTGGTTGAATTAATGAAATGCCTCGATTTAGATCTCTGTCTCGATTAATTTGTGGAAGAATTTGTGATTTAGATCAATTTCTGCCTTGATTTAGGTCTCTGTCCCAGATTGGGAATGTGACCGTGGACCAAAGACACCTTTTCTACTAGTGTATTCTGACATTGGTGGTTTGTTTAAACGTAATCTATGTGGATTGTGCCTCATGCAAATGGCACAACCACAATTTATAAAGTGGAAGCACGTACACCCGGTTACTGGAGATTCAGGAGCTTCGCCAGATGCAGGGGATGCAGGAGCCGATAGGCGGTGAGATAGACGGGCTCAAGATTAGGCCAGAAAGTGGTACCGATTTCCTCCTCATCTGGGCATTATCGGTGAGAACATTGCTGTTTATGTTGCCACGTCGTTGTGCAGCATCTGAAATAAGTTGCTGCTTCATGGAGTGTGGCAACTTAAATAATTTATTTCTGTGCCACTTACATTCCGTCGTATTTGGAGACCTCCTGCCCCTCAGCAATCATGGAACCGGTGGATCCTTTCAGATAGCAGTGGCACAATCACAATTTTGGATTCAACTACTGACTCGGGTGTTTCCAAACCCTAAGTCGTGGTACATTTTACTCAGAGAATGTGGGTAGATTGTTTTGCCTAGCAACATGCCACACACAGAGCGATCAGAATTTACAAAATTACATATATAGGTTCAAGTTCAACACATTACTATGCATCTTCATTGCCAGCAGCCTTCTTCTGCAGCCTGGGTGCCAAGCCTTCACGTCCACTGGCTTCTTCATTTCCTGCCTTCTTCCTCTTCCTTGGTGCCAATTTTCTTAGCTTCACGTACTCTGCATCGCCGGGACAATGGGCACTAGAATCGTGTCCAACATCATCTTTCCACTCGTTTTTAATTTCTTCGGGCAGCAAAATGACTGACCCGACAGTCATGTTTCTAACCTTGCGGCGCTTCCTGTCAAAGAAACAAGACTGTTGCATAAGTGCCCAATATCTACAGAGTAAATAAAACAAAAATTACAATTCAGCACAAACATGCAAACCCCAAGCGACCTTTGCTTACCAGGAGCTAATTGGGTTCGAGCAACCACCCTGTCCAAGAATAGAAGGGCGACTCCCAGTTGCAGCAGCTTCCACATCCAGTACATCACATTTCAGGTCAAACATGGCAGCCGAAGCATACCTTTTCATCAACCCAATTAGCTGACTGTCACACGTTATAGGAACCATGATGCCACGTTCATCCATGAAGTTGAACTTTGCTGTCTGCTTCAGCATTGAACATGATTACACAGAGCAGCAACCATACCAGATATAGTGCAGATATGCGCATGCGCTTCTTCCGTCGTGAAACAATGGCTTCCATACCACGTTCCTTAGAGTCGTACCTGTAGAGGACTACCGTAACCAGGTAAGGGGGTCCACGCAGATCCCACTTGACAGAAAATTGTGAACAAAATATGTTTGTCAGCATTGGGCTAACAAACAATTTGAGGTTCAGTAGCCAGCTAGCAGTTATAATTAGTGCGAATAGCAAAGAGAAGGGTAGCTCACCCGCTTGTAGCCAGAACTTCTTCTTCCTTGATAGTAGGATCTGCCATCCTCCAAACTGCTCGGCTCGTTGTCGACGGAGGCGGGCTAGAGCCTCGCAACGGAGGCTACGACATGCGCCATTGGAGCTCGGTATCAGCGACTGGGTGCAGCAACTGGGCGCAACAACTTGGCCCCGGAAGTCAAATGTCCGAAGGGATCGTCTTGCCTGGAGGGTGGATTCCGATGCGGCCAGTGCTAGGGGAAAGCTGGGAATGGATTTGTGAATTTGGTCTACGCATCCAATCCACTTAGCTGCTTGACTTGCCTAAGAGGTTGCCGCGTTAGCGCCCGTGTCACGGACAGACAACCGACATGTGGGTCCCGACCGTCTACTTCACGAGGCGGTTTAACGGAATGTTTGAATTTGGCAGGGGTGAGATGAGTTTGCCTCGAAATGGCCCCTGTCAGTAGTTGGCGGCCCAACTTTTCGAAACGCGGTAATTTCAGGCAACTTAGGTACCGCCATGCGCTGGCCTGCCAACTTTGGTACCGCAGACGAACAAGCCCTCCAAAAACACCACCGATCGAAGTCGGTACAAAACTTACCAATTGGATGGTACGGGCAGGACCTCCCCGTACGGAACGCCCGTACTGGCAGTTGCCGATCTCTCCAACATCGGTAAAAAGGTTTTTTTAAGTAAAACAAAGGAATACCAAATGTGGCACGGTGCGTTTAATGACCTGCCATACAGTGGGAGATGACCGTACGGCCCAGTCATACCGCATGTGGAAGAAAACAACTAAACAAGGTGAGGCTACTGAGCATTTAAGGATCACCAGTACGGGCGAGTACGGCCGTACCGCCCACCCGTACCAAGCTCGTAAAACTGATAGTAACTTTAGAAAAAACATAAGGAGTTCAAAAATACAAACGAAAAATGACAAAACAACAATTAGAACACAGAAAAATGAGGTTGGGATCACCTTACTCATCTGGTAGTAACAAGTTTACTTTGATACCTTCTCTCCATTTAACTCTTGGATTAGCTTCTTCTTCTTCCCTTTGAACAAGGTTGGTCGCAAGAAATTGCTAAAACCATTGGCGAGAGAACAAAAAAACATCTTTTAGGATGGATACTCTTTGATGGTACACAAATAGATGACACCCTTTCTAGTGATCTGATCTCTTCAATATCCATCAGTGTGTTAAGCTATTCTTCTCTTCTTTGAAGGATCTACAAGTAAAATTCTTGCAAAAGAAAAGTCCAACTAATCATTCTTGGGTTAACGTCAGTTCCTTTAAGGATTTAGTTTAAGCCAATACGATCTGTATGCTCTCTTACTTTTGAATCAATTCTGTAAGATCTAAACTGATCACATGAGAAGACGTCCAACATTTCTTGAAGAACATAGCAGGGAAGCCATCCGTGCCAGGAGCCGTATCAGTCTTCATATTAGTCAAAACCAGGTCAAGTTCTTCAGCCGAAAAGGTAATTGTTAACGCCACACGCTCCTCTCCGTGGCACGTCGAGGACCCACCCAAATGTCTCTACGAATTCCATAGAGACGAGAACCAATTGTCCCTAGTAGGTATCAGTATAAATCATACACATGCGCTTGAATGATGCTCCGGTATGTAATTGGCCTATTTGGAGAGGCTAGCAAGGATATGTTGCACTTGCGGCGGTGCCCATTTTCCACTCGTGAAACTATGCAGAGTTAGCGTCTCCTTGTAAATCCCACTTCACCCTTCCCCTTTTCCTCCAGTGTTCCTCTTCCTCCCTGTATATCTGGAGCAGTTGTTCTTCTAGATGGTAATGAAGCAACCGTGCTTCCTCATCTATTCCTCCCATGTTAGCTAGGAGGTACAACTATTCAACCTGACCCAGGATCGACTCCTTCATACCACGCTCAAGCTTCCTCCTATTCTGATTCTAGCCCCTGAGTTTCTGTCTCAAGCCAACTACCATATGGTTCCACCAATCAACAATATAACATCCACCAGCCCCCATGGCAAGTTGTTGCTAGAAACCACCCAAGGTTTCTGCAAATTTTGGGCACTCAAACCAACTGGTTTCGAAGAAGAAGCGGTTCGTGCACACCACCTCCCCTTCTCCCATGTCAAAATGAGCCGAGTATGATCCGAGCCTAGACTCGTTTCATCTTTGAGGGAGAAGAGAGGGAAGACAACTTTGAAAGAAGGAGACACAAACACTCTGTCTAGCACACATCAAACTAGGTTCAGCTGCTGATTTGTCCATGTGTACCGAACTCCCATGTGCACAATATCGCAGAGGGCCCAATTCTAGATATATTAGCTAAACATGTCAATTCTAGGCCAATTTAGATTATCATTTTTTGTCTTCGATGGATCTAATAAGGTTGAAATCTCCCCCATCAGAAGAGGGGTGGAAATAGAGGCGATCTTGACAGAAATTTGTTCTAGGAAGCCAGCAGAACACCCATGTTCTGCTGGTCCATAGATGTTTATAACACGGTTAGAATCTTTGTGCAACACCGAAACTCTCAAGAAAAAATTCCCTTTGTCCACTAATCCCACTTCAAACACACTATATTGCAGCCCCATGAGCATTCCCCCCGAGTGCCTATTCGCTGGCAGCCAACACCAATAAAATTTGTCCCCAATTTCTAGACTATTGAGCTCTTGGTCAGTGAAGTCTTTCCTGATTATTTCTTGAAGGCAAATAATGCCAATTCGATGGAGCCGAAGGAATTATTTTAGAAGGGTCCGGTGCCCCCGATGGCTGAACGCACTAATATTCTAGATCATGCATCTCATTGGGAAGCCATGGCATCCCATGCTCTGTAGGTAAGAGGCCTGATACGTCCATTTTGCATCACTATTCTATATCATAATTTACTATTATTCATCGATATATTTCAAATTAAGAGATGATACTTATGTTATTTCATCTATTTTTGCATGGTTGATGACTTTTGGAGGATGATACGCTGAAGTCAGGATTCTGATGGAAAAGGCACTATTTGGTGGCGAAATTCGCGAAGATCAGAAAATCCTGGAAAATATATGGAAAATCCTATTTTTCCAGAAGACGAAGGAAGCCAGAAGGGGAGCGGAGATGGGCCATAGGGGGCCCACACCACCCCCTGGCATGGGCCAGCCTTGGCCGCGCCACCAGGTGGTGTGGCCACCCTGGCCCACCTCTGGCTCTGCTCTTTGGCGTATATATTCCCCATGAAACCCTAAGACTCAGGGAGCAACCATAGAAATATTTCGCCGCCTCTACGGGGCGGAAACTGCAGAGTGAGAAAGAGCTCTCCGGCAGGCAGAAATCTGCCAGGGAAATTCCTTCCTAGAGAGGGGAGATCATCACCATCAACACCACCATCAAGCTGGAATTCATCGGGATCATCATCACCATCATCTCCACCATCACCCTCATCAGCACTCCGTACCGCTGTAACAATTGGGTTGAATCTTGCATAGTTCTTAGGGGTAACTTTCCTGGTGTTGATTACTTGTTGTAGTTGAAGCTATTGAGTGGAACCATTGAATTATCGTTCATGTTCAGATTGTTACTTATCATTATTTCATCTGTGTTCTTGATCCATATGATGTCTCATGAGTAGTTCATTTAGTTCTTGAGGACATGGGAGAAGTCATGTTGTTAGTAGTGGAATTGTGTTGAGAATGATTGAATGGTTTGATATTTAAGTTGTGGTGTTATTCTTCTAGTGGTGTCATGTGAACATTGACTACATGACACTTCACCTTTATGGGCCTAGGGGAATGCATTGTGTATTTGGTTACTAATCGTAGGGGTTGCCAGAGTGATAGAAACCTGAACCCCTGTTAGGAAACCTCTGCACAAGGGAGTGTAGGATCTCAGAGATTAAAGTTGTGGTTAGGTTTCTATCTTAATTACTTTCTTGTACTTGCGGATGCTTGCAAGGGTTATAATCACAAGTATGTATTAGTCCTAGGAAGGTCAGTACATTAGCACATGTTCACCCACACAACACTTATCTAACTAAAGAAGATTAATCAACTATATGAAGCGAAAGCACTTGATGATATTCATGTGTCCTCGAGAACATTTGGTCATCTTAAGTAATACAACTAGCTTGTCCTTTGCTAAAGAAAGGATTGGGCCACTTTCTGCAATTTTTCTTATTGTCTTTTATTTACTCGTACATTATTTATCTGTGTTATCAAAAACCCCTAAAAATCTGTTTGCTAAGTATTTACAGGGAATTCCTGATCCAAGCCACTTGTCAACACCTTTTGCTCCTCATTGGGTTCGACACTCTTACTTATTGAAAATACTGCGATACACCCCCTATACTTGTGGGTCATCAGGACTATTTTCTGGTGCCGTTGCCGGGGAGTGAAGCGCTATTGGAGAGTGGAACTGGTAAAGGAAATTTCTATTGTTAGTATTGTTTATTTCTGTTAGTTACTTTATTTCAATATGGATAATTCACTTAGTTTCTTATTTTGTAATGCTACTACCACTGTTAAGGTAGTAGATGAACCTCCACCTGCGGAAAATGATACTTTTAAAATACCTACAATAATTATTGATCGTGTTATGGGTAACTACTATTTTGGAGATGGAACTGTCCATCCCGGTGATCATTTGCTCTTTATACATGAATTATGCGGGTTGTGCCCTAACAATATTATTATCAATAACTTTTATGCAAGACTTTCTCTTCATGATAAGGATCTATTGGATGCTTGTTGTGCTGGATCATTTACACGCATGGAAGAAGAAACTAAATAGGATCTTCTAGACCGTATTCAAGGCAATGCTGAAGCATGGGAGAATGATAATGGAAGAAAGCCAGGTAAATATTATGATTATGAATGCATTAAATCTTTTATGGGAACTGATGACTTTCATATAATTAGTAAGGCTTATGGTCTAGATTCTCAAAGTATTGCAAATTATTTTAAGGCTTTTGCTTCTTATATTGAAATTCCTAAAAAGAAATGGAATAAGTATCATGAGCCATATAAAGATATTGTTAATTGTGTTCCTGCAAGAGATACTGAAGTTTATACTGCTAATCATATTTTACCTGAACCTTACATTGAGAAAATGCCTTTCCTAGTTAAGATAAATGAACATTCTATGACAGCTAGTATGGTTAACAAAAGTAGAAAGAAAGCTGTAGAACCCAATGAACAAATAGATGATGAACCTGAACTAGCAAATATGAAAGATTTTGTCACTAAATATGTAGAAGATGGACACACTATCCTCTGTAAGGATACTTCTAATATTGTTTCACAAAGTAGTGTTATGAGAGCTAGTGTCCCTGTGTTTTCTGTTAGAATAAGTGATCATTGCTACAATGGTTCATGTGATAGTTATATCATTAAATTTATGCATGATACTAAAAGTTATTATGAGAGAGGAAAAATTGTTCTTATGAATCTCAATAATATTAACTTTCCTTGCTTTATAATGAAAATCTTTATGTTGCACTTGTTTTGCCTTCCTATGCTAGCAGCCTCTGTTTTCAACAATTTATTTTCATACAAAATTCCCTTGCATAGGTAGTGAGTTAGACTTAAACATGTGTAAATTTGCTTCTTGATGCTCTCTTTTACTTCAATTCATAATCTTATGAGAGCATCATGGAAATTATCATGCCCATCTTAGTGGCTATAAAGAAAGAGCTTTTTCGGAGACAACCCAATATATTGTTGCTTTCAGTTTGTTTTTGTTTATTTGAGTCTTGAAATTTATTGCTTCTGCAATAACCTATCCTTATCATTTTGTTTGGTTTTTGTGTCAAGATCAGCCTCCAATGAGAGAGAAGTAATATTTGGGGAAGTTGCTGTCCCGAAATAGATTTTTGTGCTTCACTATAAAAATCGTGAAAAATCCCAAAACGTCGTACTAATCTGTAATTTTTTGTGTGCATGCCCAGGTTATTATTTAACTTTCGTTAGTTTTGCACTTTTAGATTTGAGAAACAAAATATTTTCGAAAAAATTGACCTTTACCTGCTGGTCTTTTTTGATAGATTTTTTTTGCCACTCTTGCATTTGCCTCTTAAATCGATTTCCTTTTTGAATTCCTTTTTGGCCTTTCGGAAGGAGTTGTTTCAGTAGATTATGTTTTGATGGATTTTAGTTGAAATTGAACTTAAGAGGTTTATTACCTTGCATGCACTAATGTTGCTAATGAGAAAGGTGTGAAGTTTTGTGTAATAGAAATTTCTAGGTTGTAGGAGAAAATGGTGTAATAAGATGGTGAATGGTTAAATGACTCAAACAATATGTTTTTGAGGATGAAGATATTGATGTTATTCAAGCGGTGACTCCGGAAAATTTTATTAGAGACCAAGTTCAGAGACCTGCAGAGTCTGTTTTCGAATAGGTAACCGTTCTGGTAAGAAAAGGTCCATGAAAAATCTGTCAAGTTATATTTTTGTAGTTTTTATCTAACATGGAAAGCAATGAGTAGAAAAAGGAACAAAAATGGAGCCCGGGTGGCTCACACCACCCCCTGGCGTGGGCCCACCTGGCCGCGCCACCAGGGGGTGTGCCCACCCCGGAGCACGTCTCCGGCCCGTTTTCTCCCAGTACTTTCCTTTCGTTGTAAAACTTTGTAATATATAATCCCCCGGATCCCCGAGGTTCGTATACGTGTGCTCGCCGTGTTTTCATTTCGATCTGTTTTTGACAGGCGAAGTCCCAGTTTTGAAGCCACAATGTCTTCCTCTGGATCAACCAAGGAAGATTCCTCCACGGACATCATCAACCCGTACATGCGTGAGTTGAAGATTCATCCCATGGAGTTGTTGCTCGAAGAAGGGAAGGTACAGATAAAAGAGGTTCAGGGCCCTAGAAGTGAAGGTAGCCTGGAGGACAGGATGGAAGCACTGGAGCAATAAGTCTTTAAGTACAAGAAGATGGCGGAACGTGAAGTGGATATCATCCATAAGATTACTTCAAAACTCATCACTGAGCACTAGAAGGAGACTGCTGAGCTTAAGGATGAAATTCTCTCACTCCATCGAACAACCAACCAACTACAAGCGCAGCTCTACGATGTGCAAAATCAAAACTGTGAGTATGAGGTTAGGTTTAAACACATAAGTGCTGCTGCTAGTTTCAGGATGTTGGAAACCAGGATATCTTTTGTTGATGGGGAGCCCTTACCTTGGAAGTCAGACGATGACGAGAGAACACCACCACCACCGAAAGAGTAATTTGTCACCAGGTTTTGGCATCCCCATGGTTTGTTCCAAGCTCGGGGTAGTGTCGCGGTATCACATCACTATATTTTATCTTTCTACTTTTTCAGTAGAGTCATATCATGAATAGAGAAGTTATCGTATAGGATGGTTTGCATTATGGAAGTATCTCCCCTCTCGTTAGTTATCTATGTATCCCTTTGTGTGAGTTACCGTTATGGAATATTAATGAGAAGTTTTATCATTTACTCTTTTGCATATCTTATTTTAGTTTGCAATTACTGTTATATGATTGATCTTGTTGTTAGTATTGGTATCACTTTGGGATCATCGAGTAAATTTGGTTAGTTTTGGCAAACCTGGCACGGTCAGTAGCAACACTATTATGAGAATTGAATGAAAAAGATAAAAGTACTCTTAAGAAATATAATTTCATCATTTTTCTTTCTTGATTGGATCATAAGCTTAGTATTCTCTAGTTAAGATATTTTGTGCTTCCAAGGAAGATTGCATGTTTGTTTTTATCACCTGTATGTTTGTTTGTTTCCTTCAACTCTTATACTTTCTACCTAGCCTTCCTAGCCAAAAACCTGTACTAAGAGGGAATGCTTCTCGTGCATCCAATCCTCAAACCAAAACCTATGCCACTTGTGTCCACCATACCTACCTATTAGCATTATTCCTATTCCAAGTATATTCATGTTTTTATCTACCTTCTGAATAAAACTTGTTATGTGAAAATTAGTGATTAAAGCTCATAGAAACTTGATGGCACACTTTATTTTCTTGCACTTAATAAACTTGAAACATTGTGCCCATCTATGTTGCGTATATGCTTGCGCTTTATAAGTTGTGAATTAGCAGAACCATGTTACCATGGGGAACGCTTTCAACCTTGCACTTATTTATTTGATATCATGATTCTTTTGCTTATGGATCCCAGAGGTGTGAAATAAAAGGGGAGCTTGTAAGCTCATGTCGTTTGTATGTGTCTTAGAGAAACGCCTGTTCAGCCAGCCTAAGCCATGCCTAATCATGGTGGAAGCTTGCAGCATAACCATAGTGAGCAATCTGTGAAGCATCCTCAATAAAAATCTATGCAAATACCAAATAAAAAGATCGTTGAGATGCTCATTGTATGCTTGCCTTGTCATTTTGATATGGGAAATCTTCCGTATCATCGGGCAAGGGGTACCCCGTTGGCGGTTCTCCATGTTACACATGTATTTACAATGACAAGAACTTACTCGTGACTAAAGTTGAGTAGCATGAGGTCTGGTACTCGTAAGCACGGGGCATGAGATTTTCAACTTATAACTTGTAAAGCATATCCTCATATTTATTCACTTTAACCTTAATCACCTCATGATGCTTATGATAGGGGCAATGAGAGATGAAAGCTAATAAGTACCATAATATTTGGAAGCTCTTTATGAAACTTGAAATCCCTGCTTCCCTCTGCGAAGGGCCTATCTTTTACTTTTTAGTTGAGTCGGTGAACCTATTCCTTTCTATCTTAGCAAGTATTTTCAGTTCTTGTGTTTCATTCATTCATATGATGATTGATACGTCCATTGTGCATCATTATTCTATATCATAATTTACTATTATTCATTGATATATTTCATATTAAGAGTTGATACTTATGTTATTTCATCTGTTTTTGCATGGTTGATGACTTTTGGAGCATGCACCGCTACAGTCAGGATTCTGATGGAAAAGGTGCTGTTTGAAGGCAAAATTCGCGAAGATCAGAAAATCCGGGAAAATATATGGAAAATCCTATTTTTCCAGAAGACGAAGGCTGACAGAAGGAGGAGTGGAGATGGGCCACAGGGGGCCCACACCACCCCCTGGCACAGGCCAGCCTAGGCCGCGCCACCAGGTGGTGTGGCCGCGCTGTCCCACCTCCAGCTCTCCCCTCTGGCGTATATTATCTCCACAGAACCCTAATACCGGGGGAGCAACCACAGAAAGATTACGCCGCCTCTGCGGGGCGGAAAACACCAAGAGAGAAATATCTCTCCGACAGATAGATTTCTGCTGGGGAAATTCCATCCCGGAGAGGGGAGATCGTTGCCATCAACACCACCATCAAGCTGGACTTCATCGGGATCATCATCATCACCAGCTCCATATTGCTGTAACAATTGGGTTGAATCTTGCATAGTTCTTAGGGGAAACTTTCCCGGTGTTGATTACTCTTTGTAGTTGATGCTATTGAGTGGAACCATTGAATTATTGTTTATGTTCAGATCGTTATACATCATTATTTCATCTCTGATCATGATCCATATGATGTCTTGTGAGTAGTTCATTTTGTTCTTGAGGACATGGGAGAAGTCATGTTGTTAGTAGTGGAGTTGTGTTGAGAAAGATTCAATAGTTTGATATTTAAGTTGTGGTGTACTTCTTCTAGTGGTGTCATGTGAACGTCGACTATATGACACTTCACCTATATTAGTCTAGGGGAATGCATTGTGTATTTGGCTACTAATCGTAGGGGTTACCAGAGTGACAGAAACCTGAACCCCCGTTAGGAAACCATTGCACAAGGGACGTCAGGGTCTTAGAGTTTAAAGCTGTGGTTAGGTTTCTACCTTAATTGCTTTCTTGTACTTACGGATGTATGCAAGGGGTATAATCACAAGTATGTATTAGTCCTAGGAAGGTCGGTACATTAGCACAGGTTTACCCACACAACACTTAGCGAACTAAAGAAGATTAATCAACTATATGAAGTGAAAGCACTTGGCAGAACTCCCGTGTATCCTCGAGAATTTTTGGTCATCTTAAGTAATACAACCGACTTGTATTTTGCTGAACAAAGGATTGGGCCATTTGTTGCATTTATTCTTATTGTCTTTTATTTACTCGTACTTTATTTACCTGCATTATCAAAAAACCCCTAAAAATCTGTTTGCTAAGTATTTGCAGAGAATTCCTGATCCATACCACTAGCCAGCACCTTTTGCTCCTCGTTGGGTTCGACACTCTTACTTATCGAAAATACTGCGATACACCCCCTATACTTGTGGGTCATCAAGACTATTTTCTGGCACCGTTGCCGGGGAGTGAAGCGCTATTGGAGAGTGGAACAGGTAAAGGAAACTTCTATTGTGAGTATTGTTTATTTCTGTTAGTTGCTTTATTTTCTTTATGGATAATTCATTGAGTTTCTTATTTCGTAATGCTACTACCACTGCTAAGGTAGTAGATGAACCACCACCTGCTGAGAATTACACTTTCAAAATAGCTACGAGAATTATTGATCGTGTTATGGATAACTACTATGTTGGGGATGGAACTGTCCATCCCGGTGATCATTTGCTCTTTATACACGAATTATGCGTGTTGTTCAAGTGTGTAGGTATTACTACAGATCAAGTCAAGAAGAAGTTATTCTCATTATCGCTGAAAGGAGGAGCTGAAGAATAGCATAAGCTGCTGAAGAATGGTCAAGCTCTTGAATGGGAGGAAATAGTGCCTCTCTTTTATTCAAAGTTTTATCCTCCTAGTGAGATTCATAAAGATCGGAATCAAATACACAACTTTTGGCCTCTTGATGGAGAGAGTACAACTCAAGCTTGGGGGATATTAAAGTTACTAATGCTCAAATGTCCCATTCGTGAGCTCCCCAACAATATTATTATCAATAGCTTTTATGCAAGGCTTTATCTTCATGATAAGGATTTATTAGATGCTTCTTGTGATGGATCATTCACTCGCATGGAAGAAGAAGCTAAATGGGATCTTCTAGACCGTATTCAAGATAATGTTGAAGCATGGGAGAATGACAAAGGAAGAAAGTCAGGTATAAATTATGATTATGAATGCATTAAATCTTTTATGGGAAGTGATGACTTTCAAAATATTAAAAATGCTTATGGTCTAGACTCTCAAGCTATTGCAACTTATTTTAAGGTTTTTGCTTCCTACATTGAAGTGCCTAAAAGAAGTGGAATAAGTATCATGAACCTTATAAAGATGTTGTTAAGAGTGTTCCTGCAAGAAATACTGAAGTTTATACTGCTAATCATGTTTTACATGATATATTGAGAAAATGCGTTTCCTAGTTAAGATAAAGGAACATTCTATCATAGCTAGTATGGTTAATGAAAGTACAAATAAAGTTGTTGAACCTGATAAGCAAATGAATGATGAACCTATAATAGCAAATGTGAAAGACTTTGTCACTAAATATGTAGAAGAGGGACACACTGTCCTTTTTAGGGATATCCCTAATATTGTTTCACAAAGTAGTGTTATAAGAACTAGTATTCCTGTGTTTTCTGTTAGGATAAATGATCATGGCTACAATGGTTCTTGTGATAGTTATATCATTAAATTTATGCATGATACTGAAAGTTATTATGAGAGAGGGAAAAGTACTCTAATACATCTCAATAATATCAAGTTTCCTCGTTTTATGCTGAAAGTTTTTATGTTGCACTTGTTTTGCCTTCCTATGCTAGTAGCCTCTGGTTTCAACAACTTGTTGGTTTACAAAATTCCCTTGCATAGGAAGTGGGTTAGACTTAAAAGTGTGTATTTTTTCTTCTTAATGCTCTCTTTCACTTCAATTCATATTCCTAAGTGAGCATCATCAAAATTATCATGCCCATCTTAATGGTTATAAAGAAGAGCTTTTTGGGAGACAACCCAATTTATTTGTGTATTCGGTTTGTTTTTGTTTTTCTTTGAGTCTTGGAAGTTATTAATTCGGTAATAACCTCTCCTTATCCTTTTTGTTTGGTTTTTGTGTCAAGATCAACCTCTAATGAGAGAGAATTAATATTTGGGGAAGTTGCTTTCCCGAAACAGATTTTTGTTCTTCACCGTAAAAATTCGTGAGAGATCTCTGTATGTAGGATTGAGCTGTAATTGTTTGTGCTTCTGCCCCAGGTTGTTATTTAACTTTCATTAGTTTTGCACTTTTTGATTTGAGCAATAGAAGATTTTCAAGAAAAATGATCTTTACCTGTTGGTCTGTTTTGACAGATTTTGCCACTCGTGCATTTGCTTCTTTAATCGATCTCCTTTTTGAATTCTTTTTGGGTTTTCGGAAGGAGTTGCTACAGTAGCTTATGTTTTGATGGTTTCCAGCTGAAATTGGACTCAAAAAGGTTTTATCACTTCATTTATACTAATGTTGCTAATGAGAACTGTATGAAGTTTTGTGTGAAAGAAATTTCCAGGTTAGTGGAGGTAATGGTGTAATAAGAAAGTGAAAGGTTTCATGACTCAAGCAATAAGTGTATGAAGATGGAGATATTGATGTTATTCAAGTGGTGACTCCGGAATAATCTACTAAATACCAAATTCAGAGACATGCAGAGTCCGTTTTCGAATAGGTAATAGTTCTGGTAAGAAAAGTTCCGCAAAAGATCTGTCCAATTATATTTTTGCAGTTTTTATCCAACAAGGAAAGCAACGAAGCGAAAGAGGGACGGAAACAGAGCCAGGGTGGCTCACACCGCCCTGTGGCGCGGGCCCACCCTTGGCCGCGCCACCAGGTGGTGTGGCAACCTCGGACTCAGTCTCTGACCCGTTTTCTCCCAGTACCTTCCTTTTGTTTAGAAACTTCGTAATATATAATCCCCCGGATCTCCCGAGGTTCGTATATCGTGTTCTCGTCGTGTTTTTGTTTCGATCTGTTTCTGCTAGGAACTATTCTTGAAAAGTTTAGAAGCACAATGGTGTTTGCCAAGGATAAGGGAAAGGAGCCTATGGAGGAAGATCTCCAAGACCCCGGGCATGAGAAGGAGATCAAGAGTGAAGGCGAAGAGGAGAAAAAGCAAGGCCAGCATCCTCACACCGGCACTACAATTGCCAGCATTTGAGTGTTGGCAAGAACTGTCAGGGTCAGGAGGACTGCATGGATGTCAACAGGAGGGAAAACTCCGCGTCACTGTTTGGCTCCACGATCACTCCTTCCACGCGCCAAGAATCCTTTCCATACCCTTATTCATAAGCATCAAGACCAGAATATGCCCAAGGAGGAATTACCCTCCAATTGGGATTTTCCTCGTTCTAGCCATGCAGGAAAAGAAGACTTCAAGGAGGAAGAGTGGAAAAAGAATTGCAAGAGCTGGGATCCGCAACCTGACATGATCATGCACCGCATCGAGCACAACTCGGAGTTGATTCGTACTCTCACCTTCGAGATTGAGGACTTGGGGAAACTGATCAAAGAGCTCATTGAGAGAATACCACCACCACCGAAGAAGTAATTTGTCATCAGGTTTGGCATCCCCTTGGTTTGTTCCAAGCTTGGGGGAGTGTCGCGGTATCACATCACTATCTTCTATCTTTTTACCTTTTTAGTAGAGTCATATCATGAATAGAGAAGTTATCTTGTAGGATGGTTTTCATTATGGAAGTGTCCCCTCTCTCGTTAGATATGTATCCCTTGGTGTGAGTTGTCGTTATGGAATATTAATGAGAAGTTCTATCATTTACTCTTTTGCATATCTTATATTAGTTTTCAATTCGTGGTTATATGATTGATCTTGTTGTTAGTATTGGTATCACTTTGGGATCATTGAGTTAATTTAGTTGGTTTTGGCAAACCTAGCTTGGTCAGTAGCAACACTATTTTTGAGAGTTGAATGAAAAGATAAAAGTACTCGTAAAGAAATCTAATTTCATCATCTTTCTTTCTTGATTTTCTCATAAGTTTAGTATTCTCTGATTAAGATCTTTTGTGCTTCCAAGGAAGATTGCATGTTAGTTTTTTATCACTTGTCTGTTTGTTTCCTTCAACTTTTATACTTGCTACCCAACCTTGCTGGCCAAAAAAACCTGTACTGAGAGGGAATTCTTCTCATGCATCCAATCCTTAAACCAAAACCTATGCCATTTGTGTCCACCATACCTACCTATTAGCACTATTGCTATTCCAAGTAAATTCTTGTTTTTATCTACCTTCCAAATTAAACTTGTTACGTGAAAATTAGTGATTAAAGCTCTCACGAACTTGATGGCACACTTTACTTTCTTTCACTTAATAAACTTGAACCATTGTGCCCATCTATGTTGCGTATATGCTTATGCTTTGTAAGTTGAGAATTAGCAGAACCATGTTGTCATGGGGAATGCTTTCAACATTGCACATGTACTTTCTTCCTAGTTGATATCATGTTCTTTTGTCTATGGATGTCGTCGGTGTGAAATGAAAGGGGGGCTTGTAAGTCCATGGAGTTATGCATGTGTCTTAGAGAAACGCCTAGGCCGCCGGTCTAATCCATGATGTCATGGTGGAAACCTGCAGCGTAACCATAATGACCATCTATGAAGCATTCTTCTAATAAAAAAAGAGATAGAGATTGAGAAAAATAGGAAAAGAAAAAAAAGACATTATGAAAAGAGGAAAGAGAAAAAAAGCACCATATTCACATGGTAAATAAGAAGATTGCTGAGATGCTCGTTGTCTGCTTGCCTTGTCATTTTGATATGGGGATTCTTCCGTATCATCGGGCAAGGGGTACCCTGTTGGCGGTTCTCCATGATACACATGTGCTTACTATGACAAGAACTTACCGGTGACTAAACTTGAGCAGCATGAGGAGCGGCCCTCGTATTCAAGGGACATGAGATTTTTAATTTACATCTTGGCCAGCATATCCTCATATTTGATCACTTTAACCTTAATCACCTAAATATGCCCATGATAGGGCAATGAGAGCTGAAAGCTAATAAGTATCATAATATTTGGGAGCTCTTTATGAAACTTGAAATCCCTACTTCCCTCTGCGAAGGGCCTTTCTTTTACTTTTTAGTCGAGTCAGTAAACCTATTCCCTTCTATCTCAGCAAGTATTTTGAGTTGTTGTGTTTCATTCATTCCTATGATGATTTATTCAATCATGTTCCTTATGTTCCTTGTTTTGCACATTGCTCTTATCTTAGTGTCTACTACTCTAAAAGCTATCATTGAAAATCAGTTATTTGTGAACTCCAGCAAATTGTCAACTATTCTTCGACCAAGAGCTAAGTTTGCCATTACCAATTATGATTCACTTTATCTATCTTTATTGTGTTTCATTTACCTATTGCAAGTAAGTTATATAATTGTGAGTTGTCTTCTATTATGATCTATGTACTGATGAATGTGATGCTTCTTGTCCGTATTCTTTTATCCACTCTTCGCTCCATAAACCTGAGGCCATGTTTATTGAGATCAGTTTCGCTTGGGGACAAGCGAAGTCTAAGTTTGGGGGAGTTGATACGTCCATTTTGCATCACTATTCTATATCATAATTTACTGTTATTCATTGATATATTTCATATTAAGAGTTGATACTTATGTTATTTTATCTGTTTTTGCATGGTTGATGACTTTTGGAGCATGGACCACTGTAGTCAGGATTCTGATGGAAAAGGTGTTGTTTGAAGGCAAAATTCGCGAAGATCAGAAAATCTGGGAAAATATTTGGAAAATCATATTTTTCCAGAAGACGAAGGTAGCCAGAAGGAGGAGTGGAGATGGGCCACACGGGGCCCACACCACCCCCTGGCGCGGGCCAGCCTAGGTCGTGCCACCAGGTGGTGTGGCCACCCTGGCCCACGTCCAGCTCTCCCCTCTGGCGTATATTATCTCTATAGAACCCTAATACCGGGAGAGCAACCACAGAAATATTCCGCCGCCTCTGCACGGCAGAAAACATCGAGAGAGAAAGATCTCTCCGGCAGACAGATTTCTGTCGGGGGAATTCCTTCCCGGAGAGGGGAGATCGTCGCCATCAACACCACCATCAAGTTGAACTTCATCGGGATCATCATCATCATCACCATCAGGACCATCATCACCATATCCATATTGCTATAACAATTGGGTTGAATCTTGCATAGTTCTTAGGGGAAACTTTCCCGGTGTTGATTACTCTTTGTAGTTGATGCTATTGAGTGGAACCATTGAACTATTGTTTATGTTCAGATTGTTATACATCATTATTCCATCTCTTATCATGATCCATATGATGTCTTGTGAGTAGTTCGTTTTGTTCTTGAGGACATGGGAGAAGTCTTGTTGTTAGTAGTGGAGTTGTGTTGAGAAAGATTCAATAGTTTGATATTTAAGTTGTGGTGTACTTCTTCTAGTGGTGTCATGTGAACGTCGAGTACATGACACTTCACCTATATGGGCCTAGGGGAATGCATTGTGTATTTGGCTACTAATCGTAGGGGTTGCCGGAGTGACAGAAACCTGAACCCCCGTTAGAAAACTATTGCACAAGGGATGTCAGGGCCTTAGAGTTCAAAGCTGTGGTTAGGTTTCTACCTTAATTACTTTCTTGTACTTACGGATGTTTGCAAGGTGTATAATCACATGTATGTATTAGTCCTAGGAAGGTCGGTACATTAGCACAGGTTCACCCACACAACACTTAGCCAACTAAAGAAGATTATTCAACTATATGAAGCTAAAGCACTTGGCAGAACTCCCGTGTGTCCCCGAGAACGTTTGGTCCTGTTAAGTAATACAACCGGCTTGTCCTTTGCTGAACAAAGGATTGGGCCACTTGCTGCATTTATTCTTATTGTCTTTTATTTACTCGTACTTTATTTACCTGCATTCTCAAAAACCCCTAAAAATCCATTTGCTAAGTATTTGCAGAGAATTCCTGATCCATACCACTAGCCAGCACCTTCTGCTCCTCGTTGGGTTCGACACTCTTACTTATCGAAAATACTACGATACACCCCCTATACTTGTGGGTCATCAATGATTTATTCAATCATGTTTCTTATGTTCCTTGTTTTGCACACTGCTCTTATCTTAGTGAATATTAGTTTGAAAGCTATCATTGAAAACCCCATCATGTTTGAACTCCTGCAAATTGTTAACTATTCTTTGACCAAGAACAAAGTTTGCCATTACCAATTATGATTTACCTTGTGTATCTTTATTGTGTTTCATTTACTTATTGCAAGTTAAGTTATATAATAGTGAGTTGTCTTCTATTATGATTTATGTATTGATGAATGAGATGCTTCTTGTCCGTATTCTTTTATCAACACTTCACTTCATAAACCTGAGGTCATGTTTATTGAGCTCAGTTTTCGCTTGGGGGACAAGCGAAGTCTAATCTTGGGGGGATCCACAAGTATAGGGGGTGTATCGAGGCCTCGATCCTTGAGGGATCAATGACTTTGTTCCACGCGTTCTGCACATCATTGTGGCTTTCTTCTTCCTTGTTGTGCTTTTATTCGGGATGGAAGTACCAGACCCCTCTGGTATTTCCGCTCCCGCTTCCCCTTGCACTTATTTCCCTTTTCCTTTCTCATCTCCGCCTACACCTTAGCTTATTTCAGTTCTGGTTCAATGTGGGCCCTAGCAATATCTAATTCTTCTTCTGCAATCCTTGGGCTTGCATCCTCGAGATGATCTCCTTGGGAGATCCCCTAGCTGGATAAAAAGGATGCAACTATCAGCCGCTACTAGCTCTAAATGATCAAAGGGGACATATTGGAGAATAGAGAACTCATGGTTGGGGGAGGGAGATCGGGAAGAAGGAGTACCTAGCGTGATTTTCTCCATGGTGTGACAAATGGCCCTATCCGTCACCGAGCTCTTAGTCATGCCTTCTCCACAGACACTCTTCCTAGAAGCCATTCTTGGGACTACTTTGCTTCGAGGCAGGCACGAGACAGGTGCTGAAAGCTCCTGGAGAACCTCATCCAGAGGTTTCAGCAGCGTAGCTCCCACCCGTGCATCCTTGACAGAGTCACCTGAAGTCTCTGAGATAACCATCGTTTCCTTCTCACAGACCACGCAGGCAGCCAAATCCGAATTGCTCTTGCTCCTTCTTTCTTTCTCCCTGCTAGCCTTTGCAGCGAGGGAATCAGACTTCATCGTAGACACGGCTTCTTGGACAGTGGGCTTGGATAGTGTGGTGAGGTTAGGGTTAGATCCCAAATGTCCTTCCAAAGAGTTTCCCTCCAGAGTGACTAAGGGTGAAGTTGGAGGATGGCCGCTAGCAGAAATCACCCTTGCGTCGAACTGAGAAACCATTAGCGTCAGAATCTGGGCCACCGTGGAGAAAATGTCCCCACCAGGGGTAAGGTATCGACCCAAATTGCCCCACGGCTAACTTTGGCTGGTAGGGTTCCTTTGTGGCAGGCCCCGGCGGAAGAGAGGACTCCACCAACTAAGCAGAGGCCTACATAGACTTGTGGCCCTGGTTCTATAACAATTCCTTAGCCTTGGGCATCTCAACGTCTTTCTTTCGGTTGTTGGATCTGCGACCACGGCCGTCCCAACGGTCATCGTCATCACTTCAATCGAGAGAGTACGGATCTTCATCCTCATTATTCTTTGCTGGTGTGGGGCGGTGGCGGAGTAGACGATCCAGCCGTAAATGCTGTATCTTCCTCAATGTCGATGCGGAAACCCTGAGAGTTGACGAAGAGCATCACATGGGAGAGAAACATGGCCGAAGAGCGCAAGCCAAATTTCATCTAAACTTGATCCTTAGGGTTGATGAGGGAGAGATCATCGACCACAATTGGACGGCCCACCTCCCTGGTTCCCGAAATGAGCCTGGCAACTTGCCTCAATGGTGGAGGGATGTTGCGCAGGAGAACCTCCGATGCCTGGGCATCAACAGCCATCTTAGTGACACGACCATGCAGGCCACTCTTGGGGAGAGGTAGACCCCCATCATGGATAACCATATGCATACTTTATATGGAAGGGAAGACAAGGGCAAAGTTCGTGGTGGATAATTTGCTCACTTGCCAGTCCCAAGCTTCATCCACCAGATCCTTGAACTCCTACTCCACTTATTCCACAGATTGCAGTTTTTGATGTGCACCAACGTAGAGTTGAATGCCGCTTTCTCTAGTTCTGATTCCAGAATTTCGAAGCAGAAGAACCCCTATCCTTCCTGCCCAAAACCCGACCACAGGGCCTCCGGAGGCTTGACAACGGTATTGCACATGGCAGAGAGGTGCCCTGTCTGGTTGCACTTGATGCAAAAGGGCCTCTCGGTGCAAGTGACCTGCATGTGGCCCAGTTGGCATATTTGAAGAAGGTGATATTAGCCATCTTGAGTCCCTCCCTCGCTCGTGGCATCAGATCTATGCTGCTTGTGGCATGTCTAGCTCTTCTTCTTCGTTGGTGGATGACCATGGTCCCTTCCATGGTTGTTCGGCGCCGGTTGTCCTTGCCTGTCATGTGGGAAGTGTTGCTCCTTGCGGCACCAGTCAGGAGTGTCCCCACGCTCCTGATGTTGCCTTCTCTACTCTTCCTGTTCATGGATCATCTTGTATCTTAGATCTTCGTTGTTGTATCAGTACAGGCCATATCTGAATCTCGCCCTCCCCCCCCCCCCCCCCCCCCGCGAGTTGGAGTTGGTCCAGCGGTAGTCCATCACCACCAACGACGGGGACACATCGCCGAGGATGAGATCTGAAGGGGAAGAAGGATATTGGCAATCGCTTGGTTTCTTCTCACGTCATGGGCAGTGGCTAGGAAAGAGGATGTGAGGTCTAGGGTTCCCTTCTTGATCCACACCCACTTAAGTAGTGGCGGTAGTGGAGCGACCAACATGACCTGGGCCGAAGTTGGGTTGGGCCTATATAAAACCAACGGACCGATCGAAACCGCTTCGGACACCTGGTCCGGTTGGGTCACCTGCCCCTCCTAGCTGGGACACGGCCCATTCCACTGGCCGAGCACCAAACACGGGTCCGTAGGCCCAGCATGCGCTAGACCCACCACGCCCTCCTCCCGCTCCAACCGTAGAACAGCTCCCGATGCGGCCAGCTCCCGAAGCCTCACCGGCGAGCGGACCTGCAGTGAGGGGAAGTCGAACTCACAGGGCACACCTATGGTGGCCACCGCAACCAGATCCCGAGGCTGCAGACGCCCGTCCACCACCGCCGCACCCTCCACGGTCCCATCAAGCTCAAGAGGGCGCCCGAATGCCCGCTCGACGAAGTCCCCCAGCCAGATGTGCGACGGGCCAGATCTGGGAAAGGAAACTTCTTCCTCTCTGCAGCTCACCTCCTCCTCCGCCCATCAGAGAAGAGAGAAACGTCTACCAGATCCGCCCCCCACGTGGCAGCGGAAGCTGAGGCCGAACCCCCATGGCTGGCCGGCGAGCGGCGGCGCGAGCGCGTCGACACCCCGCCCTTGTCGTCCTTCGCGTCACCCTTTTCGAGAGAGCGGTTTAAAACAGCCATCCTTCATGGAACGTTACCATCCATCGGTCGTTGCTCTCTTACACGATCTCTTGCTCGTCTTTCGGTCCATCCTTTGCATCCGAGAACCTCCCGTTACAACTGCGAGGGGGGGTATATTGTATATACGGTTACTTGTATATTGTACCAATCTTGTACCTAACCTAACCGGTCTAATATAAATACCGAAACCCTATGGCCTTTACCATGTGTGATTCCCTCCAAAACCTGTCTAAAGAAATATATTTGCATGGTTTTGTGATTTTGACACAATATATTAGTAGCACCAGTATATACTACTAGAAATTATGCACGTGCAATGCACGTGTCCACTAAACACAACATTATGTTTACAAATTATTTTATCTATGTTACCAACTAATAAATACCATCTTACCTGAAATTTGTTGTTTTGAGCCAGGAACATAAATGAAATAAAAGTACAAGTGTCGATGCCATGAATTTTTGTTTGGGCTTTGCTAAACGTGAGAAAACATCAACACGTAGGCATTCCATTATTCTTCTTGTGGTTTACATTTTACTCCATCCGTTTTATAATATCAAGAATACACTCATACTCTCTTCATATTTAGAGATATCCTACGAATGAAGAAACACCTCCCATGACTACTACTCGCTCCGTTCAGAAATATAAGATCGATATTTCATCTCTGTGAATCGAATGTATCTGGAGATATTTAAGTCTATAGGTTTATAGAGGTTCAGCGTGTATCTATGCACTAAATGTCTTATATTTCTGAACGGAGGAAGTAGTATTCACCGCACAATTATCGTGTGCTATCAGTGTAAGAGATTGTCCAAGATTGTGTGCCGATTGAATGTGATAATGACATACTAGTACAGACAATTTGTGGAGATCAGGTGGAGTAATCGCGGCCCTAATAAAATGACGGGAGTAATGCCTTACAAATACTAAACCTTCTTTCTGGGCGCTCCCAGCTCTCTTCAACGCGGAGACTCCACCCCAAAACCCCTCTCCCCACCACCGCACCAAAAGGCTTCGACCATGTCGACGCCGTCACTGATGGACGAGCTCGTCGAGGAGATCCTCGTCCACTCCCCGCCGGAAGATCCGGCGTGTCTCGTGCGCGCATCGCTCATCTGCAAGCCCTGGCGCCGCCTCCTCGCGGGGCCTGCCTTCCGCCGCCGCTACCGTGAGTTCCACAGCAGACCTCACCTGCTGGGCTTCCTCCAAATCCAGCAAGGCGATAAACCTTACTACTCCCGGTTCGTCCCCACCTCCATGTTCCGCCCTGCTGAGACCGACTTTCCCGACTGGCGCGTGGTCGACTGCCGCCACGGCAGCGCCCTCTTCGTGACAAGAAACACGGCCACCGATGGGACCTTGGACCTCGTCATCTGGGAACCCATGACGGACCACTACGATCTGCTTCCTCAGCCCTCGTTGGAGCGGGAGGACTACGTGAACTACAGCGCGGCGGTGCTCTGCGGCACGGAAGGCTGCCACCACTGCGGCTGCGAAGGGGGGCCCTTCCGTGTGGCCTTCCTCTCCACTGGCCAGGAGAGCGGGGTGACGTCCGCCCACCTCTACTCGTCGGAGACCGGCACGTGGAACGAGCTCGCCTCTGTTCATCACCCCTGGGCCAATGTCAAGTTTGCGGTTAGCGTCCTTGTGGGAGACGCGCTCTACTTCCGCGGCATTATGAATTTCACCTTCGAGTGCCAGCTTGGTACGTCATGCCTGTCGGTGCTCGAGCCGCTGGCTACGTATAGTGGTCGGTTCATGACAGGGGAAGACGGTGGACTGGGCTTCGCTGCTGTGGTCGGCACAACCCTAGCCTTGTGGTCAAGGGATACCGATCCCAAGGACGAGGGAGCAGAGGCATGGACATGGACACAACGGAGGGTGATCGATCTCAAGAGGATACTTCCTGATTATGAGCTGGTGGGCTTGTCCTCGTGTTTAGGACTCCGAAATAGCTCGGTTTTTGTGCTCTCCTTTGCTGAGGGTACGGACGTACTTTTTTTGGGCACCTTTGCTAGCGTCTACATGATTGAACTCAAGTCAGAGCGAGTCAGGAAGGTGCTCGATCAGTTCGTGAGAGTCTACCACCCCTACATGAGCTTCTACATTCCAGGTATGTCTACGTGGTTTTTCAATTGGTGCTTAGTGCTTACACGTTGAAAAGTTATCACTTTGCATCGCAATACAATATAGTATGTATGAGGCTCTTCTATGTGAAAATTTTGGACGGTGATATATAAGTCCATCTTCTTCTAGCTAGGAGTAATGATTTTGTGCAAATGTGGCAGCTGATTTATTTGATTTTTGAATTCGTGTATTTCTGCAGCAATGGAAGCAGCGGTTGAGGGACCAGAAGGGATGGTTTAAATTTATGAAGAAACTCTATATGCTGCAGGGCTTCCTCATCTAGATGCATGGAAGTGATCGATCAAGTGAACCGTTAGTGATTTTTTATATAGCGTAAGCGCAGGAGGAATTGGGTAGACAACTTTATATAGGATCTGAGTTTGTGCACTGCTGTTCTTAATCCTGGCATCCTGGGTTTATGGGATTTGTAATGGCTTGTTTCTCTCCTGAGCAAGAACGAAGTGTGAACATAGGCACAAAAACAACGTTTTGTGTTGGTATCAAGTTTTACTATGGTTTCACTATAAGATTTAAACTGTGACATCTTTAATTTCTCACTATTTATAGTTTCGAATGCTGGCTTGCGATCAAAAGCTAGTAGTAACATATCATATGCGCTGAGTTACTCCTACCTCTACTTTATTTTGCTTTCACTCTGGTTGGAGTTACAAAACTATGAATTTATTATCATGCTCCTTCGTGGCATGTTTTGAACAGACATGCTGAGACTACCGGAAACTGAAACTTTCCCGTGTATCTTCTCTTTGCCGAGTTTAAAAAGACCCGGAACTCGGCAATACTTAGGTTTTGCCGATTTGTCCATAGGATACACCCGGCAAATGCTGGACACAGAAAAATGGTAAGAAAACACCCGTCAAAGAGACCCATCCCGGTAAATCCACAAAATATACGTGGCAAAAAAATACTGTACATCGTAAAACGACAAAATACACTCGTCAAAGAAAAGTACCCATCAAAGATTGCAGACACATGTCCACTCTCCATGTGGTTGACGGTGTTGTGATTGAATGAGCCTTTGCCGAGTGTCCTCTACCACATACTCGGCAAAGTTTTCTCCCGCATGGGGAAAAAATTACGCTATTTCTTGTTAGATATATTTGGTTGTATTTATTCTATATACCGTATGCATGTATACGTATACCACCCCTCTGTAATACCCGGCTATTAACCTCATATATTAACACGTAACTGATATGGACTCAACCATCGTTCTGGGCATTGTTCGATATGGTATCAGAGCCCCTCCTCCCATGACCTAGCTGCCGCCACCGATGCCCCTCTTGGTGCCGCCGCCACAACAATCTGCGCCACCATCGCGCTACAACCCAAACAACAACGACAACATCGATACTCTGCCGCCGCCACCGCTGTTGAAGCCGCCGCCGCCGCCCTACGTACACCACAACCAGCCGCCGCTGTTCAAGCCGCCGACGCCTTCTACAAACCCTAGATCACATACACTACAAATCTGCCGCCGCTGCTATTCAAGCCGCCGCGGCCACCCTCTACAAACCCTAGGTCTTGATCGTCATGAGCTCCTCCACGTCAAGCTCCGTCCTGGCCGTCGCCCTGGGTGCCCCTCCGAGTTAGCAGCTGACGAGGGGGAACTTCCTCCTATGGAAGGCTCTCATCATTCCCGCGTTCCGAGGAGCCAATGTCATGGGGCTTCTCGATGGATCCGACGCTGCACCGGCCAAGCCGATTGAGACTGAAGACTCCGACAAAAAGAAGATCCATGTTGAGAACCCAACCTATGTGGCTTGGATTGCTAGAGATCAACAAGTGCTCCGTTTTCTGATGAATTCACTATCACCTGAGATCCTATCGCATGTGCTAGGATTGGATACCACGGCTGCTGTGTGGGCTACTATCACGACCATGTTTACATCCGCCTCTCGCACCAAGGCGCAACATCTCCATGAAGAAATCAATGACACTAAGAAGCTTACATGACTGTTGATCAATACTTCACCAAGATGGAGGGATTCTCCTCTGAACTTTCGGCTGTTGGGAAACCGATTGAAGATGACGAGCTGCTTGGATATCTTCTGCATGGCTTGGACAAGGTTGAGTACAATTCCCTCATCACTTCTGTGAATGGGAGCCCTGGTACTTCCCTGGATGACTTCTATGAAAAACTGTGCTCATATGATATGCGTAATGGTGTTGAGGAAAACGGCTCCTTCATCTCTTCGGCTAACCTTGCTTGCCGTGGTTCGGAACAAGACCATTGCTCACGGAGTCGCATGTCACCTCCACATACTCGCAGTCCTGACCACGGTTCATACCGTGGTGGTGGTGGTCGCAGCTACCGCGACGAGGACCGTGGTGGTGGTGGCCGCAGCTACCGCGACGAGGACTGCAACAACTGGCGTCGTGGCGATGAGGACCACAACACTTGGCATCGTGATGAACGACATGGAGACCGTCGAGACAGACGCCATGATGACAGCGGTGGGGACCGCTATCGTCGCTCTGACGATGGTGGTGGGTGACGTCCTGATCGTGTTCCCACTCCCTATATCAACACGGATTGTTAGATATGCAAGAAACACGGTCACCCTGCCAGCGAATGCTGGTGGCGTTACTCTGATGACAAGAAAGACCTAGATGAGGGACATCGTGGCGAGAAGGTTCACACCTTGCATCCTATGGCATTGACACAAATTGGTATCCTGACACGGGTGCCACCAATCACACTACCAGTGAGCTACAGAAACTTCTAATAGCCAACAAATACTAGGGCGAGACAGGGTCCACGCTTCTGATGGTATAGGTATGAGTATTAGTCATATTGGTAATTCAATATTACGTACCCCTCTTGTTTTCTTTGGTCTCAACAATATTCTTCATGTCCCTAATGCTTCAAAAAATCTTTTATCTGTGCATC
This sequence comes from Avena sativa, assembly GCA_916181665.1. NCBI lineage: Eukaryota > Viridiplantae > Streptophyta > Magnoliopsida > Poales > Poaceae > Avena > Avena sativa. Next base: position 369,434,320 of record OV702287.1, on the reverse strand, counting down.
GATTTACCCTTGATAATGATGTCTTTACTAAGTTCCATGCTTTCTTCTTTTTAATTAAGGATCAAGCAACTCGAAGAATCCTGTTTAGAGGTCCCTGCTATGGTGGTCTATATCCATTGATGTCTACTTTTCATGAGACCTCCAAGAATGCACTCATCACAATAAAGCCATCATCATCTACACGGCATCGCCATTTAGGACATCTTTTTCATTTGTGGTTCAACAAGTTCTTAGAAGAAATAAAATAGCTTACACCCCAGAAAGTACTCCATTTATTTGTGATTCTTGTCGGTTGGCTAAGACTCACCAGCTGCCATACCCCATATCCTCTAGTGTTTCTACTACTCCTCTGGAGCAAGTATTTTCTGATGTATGGGGCCCTGCTCCTGTCTCTGTGGAAAAACATGCATACTATGTAAGCTTTATTGATGATTTTAGAAAATTCACCTGGATTTATTTACTTAAGAAGCGTTCTGATGTTTATCAAGTATTTCTGAACTTCCAGCAGTATGTTGAGCGCAGATTTGCTAAGAAAATTGTTACTATGCAAACTGACTGGGGAGGCGAGTATGAAAAATTAAACAGTTTCTTTCAAAAGGTTGGCATAACCCATCATGTTTCATGTTCCCATGCTCATCAACAAAATGGCTCTACTGAGAGAAAACACCGCCACATAGTTGAAGTTGGTCTTGCATTACTTGCAAATGCGTCTATGCCTCTCAAATTTTGGGATGAAGCATTCCTTACTATCACCTTTCTTATAAATTTGCTTCCTAGCAAAGTCCTAGATTTTGAAACTCCTGCTGAACGCCTTTTTCATAATACACCCAACTATGATGCCCTTCGAGTCTTTGGCTATGCCTGTTGGCCAAACCTTCGCCCCTACAACAAACACAAGCTCGCTTTTCGCTCCAAGCGGTGCGTCTTTCTTGGGTATAGCCCTCTTCACAAAGGTATCAAATGTCTAGACATATCCACGGGACGTATTTATATTTCTCATGATGTATTCTTTGATGAAAATATGTTTTATTTTGCCTCCCTTCATCCCAATGCCGGTTCCCTCCTCAAACAAGAAATACTGCTTCTTCCGTCATCTATATCTTCTTCGCATGAGGGTGTACTAAATATTGATAACCATATGTCTCCTATTGTACCTATTACTGACATACCATAGGTGGAAGAAACAACTGAAACAAATTCTCGACAAAATGATGCTCCTACTAACTCGGAAACTGACATTGAAGCTCAGCCGAAAGAAGACAAAATTGGCACTGAAAGCGAGTCTGATTCTGCTGGAGAATATTCTCTAGATCCCGAGGCGCGTGATCCTGAGTCGCGCTTTCCCAGGGTGGACCTCCCGCCCATGGCGCGCGGTCTTCCACGTCCCGCGTGTGTGTCCCGCCCGCGTGTCGTCTCCCGAGGAGGATTCACTGCCTGGGCACCGTCCTCTGCCTGAGCGGGCGCCATCTGGTGCTGATGGAGTGGCTGAGACCCTGCCTAGGTCTCCGCTTTCGATCCTGCACCCGGGATCGCTTGTGCGTGCTGCCGGTGGGGAGAACCCTGCTGCAAGCTCTGAAAATTCTACTGAGCATCCGACACCACCAGCTGAACAACCTATGGTGATACCACCAGTTGAACAACCTATGGCCCCTCGTACTCGTCTTCAGAAAGGTATACGCAATCCTAAAAAGTATACGGATGGCACAGTTAGATATGGATTGTTCTCTTCTATAGGTGAATCACACACACTTACAAAAGCTCTCAATGATTCTAAATGGCGTCAAGAAATGGAAGAGAAACACAGTGCATTGATTCAGAACAAAACCTGGCATCTTGTTCCTCCCAGTCACCGCACAAATTTAATTGACTGCAAATAGGTATATCTCATTAAGAACAGAACAGATGGCACCATTGACAGATACAAGGCAAGGTTAGTTGCAAAAGATTTTAAACAAAGGTATGGCATTATTATGAGGATACCTTCAGTCCTGTGGTTAAAATTGCTACTATCAGAATTGTTTTATCTTTGTCTATTTCTCGTGGTTGGAGTTTACGGCAGCTAGATGTCAAGAACGCGTTCTTACATGGTGTTCTGGATGAGGAGCTCTATATGAAATAGCCTCCAGGTTTTGAAAACCCCGTGCTCCGCATTACATTTGCAAGCTTGACAAAGCAATTTATGGACTGAAGCAAGCACCTAGAGCCTGGTATTCCAGGCTGAGTTCCAAGCTATGTGATCTTCGATTTACACCATAAAAAGGCTGACACGTCACTATTCTTATATAACAACTCAGGTATTGTCATTTATGTGCGGATTTATGTTGATGACATTATAGTGACAAGCTCCTCTGATCATGCAATCACTGTTTTGCTGAAAGACCTCAATGAGAACTTTACCATTAAAGATCTAGGTGACTTACATTTCTTTCTTGGTATTAAGGTTAAGAAAATACAAAATGGTTTGCTTTTGACACAAGAAAAATATGCCACTGAGTTACTTGCTAAAGTTGGCATGCGTGGGTGCAAAGCTGCAACAACACCATTATCCTCTACAGAGCAATTATCTCTTACCGAGGGTACAACACTGGGTTCTGAAGATAGTACTCAATATCGCAACATTGTTTGAGCTTTGCAATATCTGACACTCACGTGTCCAGATTTATCCTATTTTGTGAACAAAGTCTGTCAGTATCTTCATGCACCAACTACAGAACACTGGTCTGCGGTCAAACGCATACTCAGATATGTACAACATACTCTGAAACTTGGAATCACTTTCGCCAAATCTCCTTCAACATTTCTTAGTTCTTTTTCAGATGCAGGCTGGACATGATCTCTTGATGACAGACGGTCCATAGGTGGGTTTGCTATCTTTATTGGACCAAATCTGGTTTCATGGAATGCTAGGAAACAAGCCACGGTGTCAAGATCTAGCACTGGAGCAGAATACAAAGCGCTAGCAAATGCAACAGCTGAATTAATATGGGTTGAAGCCCTTCTTGGTGAACTTGGAGTTAAGTTGAAAGAAAAACCATGTATTTGGTGTGATAACCTGGGTGCTACCTATTTATCTACCAATCCAGTCTTTCATGCTCGTACTAAGCATATTGAGCTGGACTATTACATTGTGAGAGAGAGAGTTGCTGGAAATTACGGGACATTAAATTTGTTTCAAGCAAAGATCAAGTAGCACATCATTTTACAAAGGCTCTTCTAGTCAAGAAGTTAGATGAGTTTAAGCGTAATCTTAACCTTCAAAATGTTTAGATTAAGAGGGAATGTTAGATATATTTGGTTGTATTTATTCTGTATGCATGTATACGAATACCACCCCTCTGTAATACCCGGTTATTGGCCTCATATATTAACACGTAACCGATGTGGACTCAAGCATCGTATTTCTCGCGGACACTCGTCAAAGGCATGTACTTTCCCCGCCCAAATTCCCGCACGCCATAGAATGGGCCCACGCTAGGCAAAGAGGCCATACATCTTCCCTGTATTTCCCTCATCATTGTTTGCCACCAATTTTTGTTTCATATTTTTATCGCCATCTCTTAGTATCCTGGCAGCTACATAAAGACAATTACTCACCACTGAAGTCACACACTCACTAGCTAGTTTTGGCCGGTGTTCTCCTCCGTAGCTGTATATAGTTCCCTTCCTTTTATTTTTGTTCGTAAAGAAGAGTGTTTCTGCTTGTACACCTTGGAGGTGTAGATCTTGTACAATATTAGATCAGAGTATTGACGTACAAGGTTTACATCTCCAAGGTGTTTGAGCAGGTACACCGATAGGATGCCATTTTAAGTACGTTTCCTTCCTCGTAAAGAAGGGTGTTACTGATTGGACACCTTAGAGGTATAGATATTATACAAGATTAGAGTATAGGCACACAATGTCAATATCTTCAATGTGGTTGAACAGGTACATAGAGAGAATGCCATACATTGTACGTGTGTTGGCCCCATGAATGAGATGGGTGTTGCTACTTGGACACCTTGGAGGTATAGATCTTGTACAAAATCATAATATTAATATACAAGGTTTATATCTCCAAGATGTCCGAGCAGGTACACAGAGAGGATGCAATTTTAGGTACATGTGTCGGGTCTGTGAATAAAATGAGTGTTGGTGCTTGGACACCTTGGAGGTATAGATCTTATACAATATCAGAGTATAGAAGCACAAGGTCTATATCTCCAAGATGGGCGAGCAGGTACATCGAGAGAATGCCAGTCTGAGTACGTGTGTCGAGGCCGTGAATAAAAGATGAGTGTTGCTGCTTGGACACCTTAGACTCCTTTGTCGCGGCAAGGTCAACCCCTTGTCCCCAATTGTGTGAAACAACTGTTTGTTTTGTTATAGGAGGCAGGAAAAGAAGTAACAGGAACAAAGGTCGAAAATAAGTGGTGAAAAGAAAAGGGCAGGAAAAAATAGCGGGAACGAGACAAAGAGGTGTGATAGTGGCATGAAATCTCAATTATGTGTAGGGTTTTCCATGAAATTATCCATAGTCAAGGTATCTTATTTTCTCTCGCAACTAGACCACATAAAATGACGTTGCACACTGGTTTTCCATTTTTCTATTTTTTTGAATTAGTTGTGATCTTTTGAAGTCGTGGTCAAAACGGTGGGCATAATATTGTTTGTCAACGGTTGAATTGAAGGGAATATGCCCGAGAGGCAATAATAAAGTGGTTATTATCTTATTCCATATTTATGATAAATGTTTATTTTACATGCTAGAATTGTATTGATCGGAAACATCAATACATGTGTGTTTAATAAACAAAAAGGGTTCCTAGTTATGCCTCTCTTATAGACTAGCTTGTTGATTAACAAGATGATCAAGGTTTCCTGATCATGGACATTGGATGTTGTTAATAACAAGGTCACACCATTGGTGGAATGATGTGATGAACATTCATCCGAAGTATAGCATTACGATCAAAGTCATTATGTTTATATTGCTATAATATCATACGAAGTAATCTTTATCCTTAGACCATGAGATCATGTTAATTGCTAACACCGGAAGAGTATCTTGATAACATCAAACGACACACCGTAACAGGGTGACTATAAAGGTGGGTTCAGTGCTATGAAGGTGTTATGTTGAGGCTCATGGATCAAGAGTGGGATTTGTTCATCCCGATGACGGATAGATATACTCTGGGCCCTCTCGGTGATATCACATTGAAATAGCCTGCAAGCAAGTGATGTGATCACTAGAATGTTATATCACGGGAACGAGAAAAGAGTGCATGTCGGTAACGAGATCAAACTAGGTATGGAGATACCGATGATCGAATCTCGGACATGTAATATATCGCGGGACAAAGGGATTTAGTTACTAGCGTTAAAGGTTCTCACGATCACAGAAGTCATCGTTGAATGTGTAGGAGTCAGTATGGATCTTCAGGTCCCGCTGCTGATTATTGATCAGAGAGGGGTCTCGATCATGTCTGCATTATTCGCGAACCATAGGGTGACACACTTAAGGGATACCGACACCATTTGGAGCAAATATGTTTCAGATAAAGATTTAAGAAAGCGCTGGAATTATTTCATTAGACACCGAAACTGTTTCGGGTGAAAATGCTGAAATTGGTTCTGCATGTAATATTGAAATGTTGCAGGGGGTTTTAAGTGAATGTTTGTTAATTAAAGTAATTAACAAAATTCTGAATAAAAATAATAAAATAGTTTTATTAAATGAGAGAGCATTAAATTTGGAGAAATTTAATGCATTTAAAGTGGAGACTTTAAAAGAGAATGTGAAGGGGCATTTTAATGTGGAGGGGTTACCACCACATGAATGGAGGAGGTGAAGGGTCACCTCTTCCATGCGCCGGCCATGAAGGAGGGGCACCCCCTCCTCCTATAAAAGGCCACCCCCTCCTCACTTCTCACACACACCTCCTTGTGAAGGATCTCTCTACCCCTCTAGTATTATTCCCCCATGGTCTCGGATTAGCGAGATACATGTTTCCGGTGGCTTTATCTGGAAAGGAGTTGCTGCTTCCGCTGCTTTGCTGGAGCGAGGGATAGAGGTTGTTGGGGTACCGGACGTGTGTGCGATCACGGATGCACCGCTGCTTTGCGGTGCTGGACTTGGTGGTGCTGGAGCTGGATCTGATGGACGTGCTGGAGCCGGACCTGCTGGACTTCATCACGATCTTGAGATCGGCAAGTGTACGACTACATCAACCACGAGTTCCTACTCGTTAACAAAGCTCGTTGTCTACGAGGGTAAGTTCTCGTTGGATGTATGTCCAGCCGTTGCTTTGTACCTAGTAGATAGATCTTGGCGTGTAGTTCACACCGTAGGAAATTTTTTGTTTTCTATGCTGCGGACCCAACAGTGGTATCAGAGCCTGGTCTATGCGTAGGTGCTTAGCACGGGTAGTACACATATGTTGATATGTGGGCGATGATGATCATGTTATTGCATGTTCTATGTATTTTGTATATTGGTGGCATAGTGGGATGAAGCGGCCCGGACCAACCTTACATGTCATCGTACATGAGACCAGTTCCACGACTGACATGCAACTAGTTTTGCATAAGTGGCTGGCGGGTGTCTGTCTCTCCTACTATAGTCGATATTTGATTTACAACGAGTTGCTAATAATTTGGTTATCCTCGTTGTCGTTCATGTTCGTAGGTAAGAACGGTTCTATCTCCGAAAGCCCTAAACCACGTAAAACTTGCAATTGATAAATTAGAGGCGTCTAGTTTAGATCGTTGCTAGGCTAGTGTATGTATATGGTATTGTTGTAAGTAGATGTATGATAGATACTCTTACAACACACTCAACGTGTAAGTTCCATAGACCTTGGCCTTACACACAAAGTAATGATAGAGATCATACCACGATGCAAATGATAGAGATCAAATGCATGGACCATATCACCTCACTTTACACATTAGATGTTAGCATCTTATACTGCTAGTTTGGCGCTTTCTGTAGCATTGTAAGATGATCCCTGATTTAGATACCAAGATAAAAAATGTGTTCTTCCCTAAGTATGCACCGTTTTGTGGATCGTGTTTCGAGACATCACGTGATGATTAGGTGTACTCGACTCTACGCTTTCATACAAACGGGTGTAAGATAGTTTTACACACGCGAGTACTAAGGTTCTTACTTGGCGAGCCTAGCATGTACAGACATGGCCTCGGAACACGGACCGAAAGGTTAAGCATGAGTCATATAGTTGATATGATGCCCATATAGATGCTCGCCTTTGAAGCTACATCAACTCACGTGATGATCAGACTTGGTGTAGTGGATTTGGTTCATGTAATCACCAAAAAGACACGAGGGATGTCGTTTTTGAGTGGGAGTTCATTTCTAATTTGGATTAGTCAAACCAAATTTGTCATAAATTAAATCAAAGTGAATTTGCATAGTTTGTTGTAGTCATTGGCATTCGTTTTCTACCTTAGGCTTAGTTTTTATTTGAGCTAATAGAACTATAGAATTCTGGATATTTACTTTACGAACTGGTATCGTATTGTTTTGAATGTCAATTTAAAGTTTATAAGTCCTATTGCAAACTTTTAGCAAACTCTATTTACTCCATGAAGTTTAATAAGTAGTATTAAATCAAGAGTAAGAATTCCAATGTTAGTATCTAAAGTATCATGTTTGCCTCCATGATTATTGATATTCAAAAGTTGTTTTAATATCCAGATTATATTGGAGCTAGAAATTGTTTCAGAAACCATCATGTGTGAAAGATATTGTGATATCTGAAACAATGTTTTTGGTTGCATTATGATAGAGTATAATTTAGCAAAATACATGTTCTCATATTGTATGAGAATTTGTGAAGGATGGAGATGCTAGGCATCCAAATCTACCAAAAAGGTTTTGGGAACTGATATTATACTCGTGATTCTTTCTTATAAGCTATAGTAGCTTGATCATGAAAGTTGTCATGATAAGGATGAATAGAAGATGTAAGTAAAATGTTTACTACACTAATAGATTACTAAAGAATGGATTTTTGAAAGAATGCCAAACATTTGATGATGGTGATCCACTTCAAAGTGCAAGTCCAAAGGTATTAGTATTTGACTATATACGCTTTGTACCATGTGTCATGTGAATGACATCACTATTGATGTTGATAGATTCTTTTAAAAGAAAAAGGAATTGCTGAAAGAGAATCTATAAATTATTTGGCAGAAAATATAAGGTTGGAGATGTCCAACTTGGGTATATAGAAGATATACATGTTATGGCTATATTCCTTGCTTGTGAAACAATGTGGTTATGAGGTATTGGATACTGGTATTGGATACCGAATTGGTTGGTATGAAGTGTCATACAGGACAACGCAATTCATGAACTACAATGGCCTAAGTAAACCAGCAAGAGAATGAGTGATGATGTTCATCGAAAACAAATAAAGTGTTATTATGTTTTTCATTGTAATCAAACCAAGCCTTCAAGATTTGTTTAAATAATTGTTATTTTGTTCCGGTATCATGAGAACAATGGCTGTTCAAATAATTACCGTATTCCATAAAGGATGGATGAACTTTTACAAGTCTAGTTGGAGAAATCACATCCATAAACACTATTGCTAAAATGTCGCAAGACAAATGATTGAAATATCACTTATGAAGTGACATCGCTGTTTAAATAATATTTGAAAGAAAACATGAAGAAACTCCATGTTGATGGATTTTTGGAGTCTTTGATTTTGATCAATTGACGCATGTGAGACTTTCCTCGAGATAATTGAAACTCCGTCCATAGGCCAGAGAGGAACGAATGACTAGCTTATTGGAGATTGTGCATGCTGATGTGCATAGTCCATTGTGTATAGCCATATGCGATGGATCTTTTTGCTTCATATGCTTTCTCCGAAAATTTGAGTGAATATATCTGTATATTTTAATAAGGAAGAAGTATGAAACATTTGAAAATTGTTCAAAGACTTTCAAGATGAAGTGGAAAATCATTGTAACAATAAAATAAAGAGTTTATGATTCGATCATAAAGGAAGATATTTGAGTTACATGTTTAGCAAAAACACCTAAGACTTGAGGAATTGTTCCATGATTTGTGTTTCCCGATAAACCATAGGAGTATGGCATATTCGAGAGATAAAATCAAACCATGTTTGACATGGTAAGATCAAGGGTGTCATTTATAAAACTGCCATTATGTTTTAAGGATTGAAGCTTTAGAGACTACCGCTTTTACACTGAAAAGAGCACCATCATGATCCATTGAAATGACACCATATGAGTTATGGTTTGGGATAAAACCCGAATTGTCTTTTCTTAAATTTTGGTATGCTATGCATAAGTAAAATGTTTACAACCAAAGTCGGATAAGCACGTCTTTGTAGGTTATCCCAAAGAATTTGTTGGGAATTTCTCCATAACACCGAGGACAAAAGAGTTTGTTACTTGGAACATCAAGTTTCTTGAGAATGAATTTTTCGTGAAAAGTTAAGTGGGAGGACAATAGAACTTTGATAAGGTTGTTGAACCTTAGTTATATGTGCTAAGTAGCGCAGCGCCGGAAAGTGTCCTGGTGGCGGCCACAATGCTCATGGCTCTCGTGATTACAAAAGGTGTGATCTCGGAGATTAGAGGTCCTATAGAACCGTGTGGGTCGGTAAGAATCAAATAGTAAGATTTGAGAAGCAAGTCGTTATTGTTTTGACAATGATGAACCGACTACATGAAAAGAAGCGATGATGGGCCCTGACTCCATAAAATGACTAGAAGTCATAGAATCCATGATACTATCCATACACGAGAAAACAAGTTTCTGAACTTGGAAGACCCTCCAGAAAGGCGTGAAGCCTATCGGTCGTGTTTGGATCTATAAAGAAATAAGACATGGATGCTTAACATCTATGAAATAGTCGACATGTCGGAAAGAAGTTTACGACAATGTTCAAGGAGTTGACTATGACAAGATTTGATCTTTCATAGCGATATATAGTCTTGATGGATTAATGTAGCAACCACTACATATAATTTGGTATATGGTAGTTGAATAAACAAAACAAGGTTCTTCTAATAGAACGGTAACCTAGGACATGTACATGACATGGTCCGAAGGGTTTTGTTAATTCAAAGGGTGCTAAAAGGGCATGTAAACTTCAATAGTTGAAGTAAGCATAGCGGAGTTGGAATCTTCACCATGATGAAACTGTTAAAAGAGTTTAAATTCATCGGAGATGATGAAGATTCTTGCATTTGCAAGAAATTAAGTGGGAGCGTTGAGACATATTTCTAATACATTATGTAGAGGACATATTGTTGATTGGAAATGATGTATCTTGTATTGACACAAGTTAAGAATTTCATTAAAATAAGATTTCGATGAAAGACTTGGGCAAACCCGGAATATTAGGCATCAATATCTATATGGATAGATTAAGGCGCTAATATGGTTGTGCCAGACATACATATATGAGATATTGAAAGGGTTCAATATGGAAACAACAAGAAAGGTTCTTGCTGCATGGAAAGGATTGTATCAAAATTCAAGTGTTTCAACACTTGGTGAGTAAAATCGCATGAAGATTTTGATCGATTATACCATGATATGTATATATCCAGAATGTCCTATGCTCTAAATGTTATGAGCACATACCAGAATGATTCAGATGATCACTGGACAATAGTAAAGATATTCTTATGAGCTTTGGAAGAACTAAGAATATATAATGTATAAGTGACAAATAGTTAAAGGTAGTTCATTGTAAAGTGTTACATTGATACTAGTTTTGTCACAAGATACAAATTAAATTTATCTCAATTTAGACTATGGGTGGCACAATGTAATGGAAAGGATGTTCCATGATGGATTTGGATGAGTTCGAAAGTTGAGACATTGTGACGGATACTACAACAAAAGGCTAAGTATATGACTGCTATAGTAGCAGCAAAGGAGGAAATTTGTGTTGAGTAGTTTGTTATCAAACTAGGTGTGGTTCAAAGTGGGCTAATACTATGAAGATATATTGTGTGACAATAAAATCAACATATTTTGAGCCGAACGAACTAAAGGTCTCACCAAAGGACCAAATCTATACAATGCCATCTCATTTGAGAATGAGTGATGCGTAGAGACGCAGAGACATGCAAATACACACGGACCTGAAACTGTCAGATCTAGAGATTATGTTAACCACTAGCAATAGCGTATATGCAACACCAGAAAGCCATAGGTGTTCAATACGCAAACTTTTTCAAACTAGATTAATGACTCTAGTGCAAGTGGTAGACTGAAGGGAATATGCCCGAGAGGCAATAATAAAGTGGTTATTATCTTATTCCATGTTTATGATAAATGTTTATTTTATGTGGTAGAATTGTATTGATCGGAAACATCAATACATGTGTGTTTAATAAACAAAAAGGGTTCCTAGTTATGCCCCTCTTATAGACTAGCTTGTTGATTAACAAGATGATCAAGGTTTCGTGATCATGGACATTGGATGTTGTTAATAACAAGGTCACACCATTGGTGGAATGATGTGATGAACATTCATCCGAAGTATAGCATTACGATCAAAGTCATTATGTTTATATTGTTATAATATCATACAAAGTAATCTTTATCCTTAGACCATGAGATCATGTTAATTGCTCACATCGGAAGAGTATCTTGATAACATCAAATGTCACACCGTAACAGGGTGATTATAAAGGTGGGTCCAGTGCTACGAAGGTGTTATGTTGAGGCTCATGGATCAAGAGTGGGATTTGTCCATCCCGATGATGGATAGATATACTCTGGGCCCTCTCGGTGATATCACATTGAAATAGCTTGCAAGCAAGTGATGTGATCACTAGAATGTTATATCACGGGAACGAGAAAAGAGTGCATGTCGGTAACAAGATCAAACTAGGTATGGAGATACCGATGATCGAATCTCGGACATGTAATATATCGCGGGACAAAGGGATTTAGTTACTAGCATTAAAGGTTCTCACGATCACAGAAGTCATCGTTGAATGTGTAGGAGTCAGTATGGATCTCCAGGTCCCGCTGCTGATTATTGATCAGAGAGGGGTCTCGATCATGTCTGCATTATTCGCGAACCGTAGGGTGACACACTTAAGGGATACCAACACCATTTGGAGCAAATATGTTTCAAATAAAGATTTAAGAAAGCGCTGGAATTATTTCAATAGACACCGAAACTGTTTCGGGTGAAAATGCTGAAATTGGTTCTGCATGTAATATTGAAATGTTGCAGGGGGTTTTATGTGAATGTTTGTTAATTAAAGTAATTAAAAAAATTCTGAATAAAAATAATAAAAGAGTTTTATTAAATGATAGAGCATTAAATTTGGAGAAATTTAATGCATTTAAAGTGGAGACTTTAAAAGAGAATGTGAAGGGGCATTTTAATGTGGAGGGGTTACCACCACATGAATGGAGGAGGTGAAGGGTCACCTCCTCCATGCGCCGGCCATGAAGGAGGGGCACCCCCCCTCCTCCTATAAAAGGCCACCCCCTCCTCACTTCTCACACACACCTCCTTATGAAGGATCTCTCTACCCCTCTAGTATTATTCCCCCATGGTCTCGGATTAGCGAGATACAAGTTCCCGGTGGCTTTATCTGGACAGGAGTTACCGCTTCCGCTGCTTTGCTATAGCGAGGGACGGAGGATGTCGGGGTACCAGACGTGTGTGCGATCACGGATGCACCGCTGCTTTGCGGTGCTAGACTTGGTGGTGTTGGAGCTGGATCTGATCGATGTCCACCCGTTGCTTTGTACCTAGTACCTAGTTGCTACAGCGAGGGACGGAAGTTCTCGTTGGATGTATGTCCACCCGTTGCTTTGTACCTAGTAGATAGATCTTGGCGTGTAGTTCACACCGTAGGAATTTTTTTGTTTTCTATGCTGCGGACCCAACATGAATCTGGCGAAACCCTTAGTGTATCTATGACAAAATGACACCTTCTGAATCTTAAATGAATTTTTTCAAAAATCAGGAGAAAACTATGCAACACCCGTAGTTCAATTTCCACTGGGTTCCATCTCAATCGGCACGAGTTTCTGTAAAATATAAAAAATCAGCATAAATCCTTAAAGGTGGGATACATGACGAATAGTACATAAAACTATGTCTACTATTTTATAAATTAAAATGCCTACTTGTCTGTGTGCATTGCTGAGTGAACATTAAGTAGTCTTGAAGCATTAGCACCACATAATCTTTCACGACAAACTACCAAAATGCTCAACCTGAGTAGATAAATATGAAATCCTCTACACACAATGACATATAAAAAACTGGCTCAAAAACTGTAGCTAAGCAACAATATCCTTATGAAGATCTCATCTTCTAATTGCTTCATCGTATAAATATATGTCTAAAAGATAAAATAAGTAAGTGTAAAGTGTTAACCTTACTCCCATCTCTCCCATGACGCTGCTGGACGTGGGTGTATATTTCGTAGTGATGCACCATGGTTTCCACACACCTTGATACATGTACCTTCTTCGGAGTAAAAATATTTCTAATTGCTTGCAAGTTCATATCTATAAATTTCATGCATCAGGAAGCTCTCAAAAAAAAATTCTTTCCCAATTGATTCAAGTAAAATATCATTCTAGGACCAACCAACACATTCAGAAAGAGTGGTAATTTAATAACTCAAAATTATACTTGACTGCTAGAAATCGAATAGAACCAATATTATCTATTTTGGTATTTTTTTAGCAAGATAAGTTAGTGCATCTGAATGTAGTCCATCTATTAGTGCATAAGGAACACATAAACATCAGGAAGATAGAATAGCGATGCTTGGTTTATGGTGGACCAAAACTATCGGCTGCACTTATTTTTTTCCATTGTACTGAAATTAAAGAGATAACCGATTCGTCCAAAATAAAAAAATTCAAACGAGGAAGCAGCCCCAGCCTCTGCATTGAAATAAGGCATGCGGACTTTATTATATTATCATTTGAAACCAACGGTGTTGCAGCCACAACTATATCAAACTTATTACCACACCGGCTGAATAAATGTTGCACAAACGATTTCAGGTGGATGCACCCAAACTCCATGGCCTGTCTTTGCGCCTCCGGCTGTAAACATAACCACATACAGGTCCAATGTGTAGAGAGGGGAATAACCTGCAAAAAGGAATCACATTTTGTTTTACTAAAAATTAGATCATTTTGAACATGCCAAATGGCCCATAGAAGAGTACACATGCCAACTCTAATATGGGCTCTAGTGCCCTTATCTATTCCTTGCAACCAATTTCCAAACATAGTGGTAATGTTTTTGGGTGGTGCCAAACAAAATGATATATGAACGGCATGCCACATTATCTTGGCAATCAGAAAACAAATAAAAATATGATATGTCGTTTCTTACCTGTCACAAAAACAACATGACTTGTCCCCTTGCCAGTTCCTTTTGATTAAATTTTCTTTAGTTAAAATGGCATTCTTATGTAGGAACCACATGAATATCTTTATTTTTAGTGGCACTTGAATTTTCCACAAGTATTTTCGAAGGTAAGCTCCCGTTCATATAATAAGATACATTGACTTCACCGAAAAGAAACCAGGTGAGGTTGCAGGGAATATGCCCAAGAGGCAATAATAAAGTGGTTATTATCTTATTCCATGTTTATTTCTCATGCTATAATTGCATTTATTGGAAAGGTTAACACATGTGTGTTTAATAAACAAATAAAGAGTTCCTAGTTGTGCCTCTCATTAACTACCTTGTTGATTAACCGATGATCAAGTTCTCCGGATCATGAACATTGGATGTTGTTAATAACGGGATCACAACATTAGAGGAATGATGTGATGAACATCAACCCAAAATATAGCAATACAATCAAAGTCATTATGTTTACATTGCTATAACATCTCATACGAAGTAACCCTAATCCTTAGACCATGAGATCATGTTAATCACTCACACCCGAAGAGTTGTTTGATAACATCAAATGTTACACCGTAACAGGGTGACTACAAAGGTGGGTTCAGGTACTGATACGTCCATTTTGCATCACTATTCTATGTCATAATTCACTGTTATTCATTGATATATTTCGTAATGAGAGGTGATAGTTATGTTATTTCATCTGTTTTTGCATGGTTGATGACTTTTGGAGCATGGACAGCTGCAGTCAGGATTCTGATGGAAAAGGTGTTGTTTGGAGGCAAAATTCGCGAAGATCAGAAAATCCGGGAAAATATACGGAAAAACCTATTTTTCTAGAAGACGAAGGAAGCCAGAAGTGGAGCTGGAGATGGGCCACATGGGGCCCACACCACCCCCTGGCACGGGCCACCCTGGGCCGTGCCACCAGGTGGTGTGGCTATCCTGGTCCACCCCTGGCACTCCCATCTGGCGTATATTATCCTCCCGAAACCCGAAGACTCGGGGAGCGACCACAGAAAGATTCCGCCGCCGCTGCAGGGCAAAAAACACCGAGAGAGAAAGAGCTCTCCGGCAGACAGATTTCTGCCGGGGAATTCCTTCCCGGAGAGGGAAGATCGTCACCATCAACACCACCATCAAGCTGGACTTCATCGGAATCATCATCATCATCACCACCATCATCAACCTCATCACCATCTCCATACTGTTGTAGCAATTGGGTTGAATCTTGCATAGTTCATAGGGGAAACTTTCCCGGTGTTGATTACTCTTTGTAGTTGATGCTATTGAGTGAACCATTGAATTATTGTTTATGTTCAGATTGTTATACATCATTAGTCCATCTCTGATCATGATCCATATGATGTCTTATGAGTAGTTCATTTTGTTCTTGAGGACATGGGAGAAGTCATGTTGTTAGTAGTGGAATTGTGTTGAGAAAGATTCAATAGTTTGATATTTAAGTTGTGGTGTACTTCTTCTAGTGGTGTCATGTGAACGTCGACTACATGACACTTCACCTATATGGGCCTAGGGGAATGCTTTGTGTATTTGGCTACTAATCGTAGGGGTTGCCGGAGTGACAGAAACCTGAACCCTCGTTAGGAAACCATTGCATAAGGGACGTAAGGGTCTTAGAGTTTAAAGTTGTGATTAGGTTTCTACCTTAATTACTTTCTTGTACTTACGGATGTTTGCAAGAGGTATAGTCACAAGTATGTATTAGTCCTAGGAAGGTCGGTACATTAGCACAGGTTCACCCACACAACACTTAGCAAGCTAAAGAAGATTAATCAACTATATGAAGCGAAAGCACTTGACAGTCTTCCCATGTGTCCTCGAGAACGTTTGGTCATCTTAAGTGATACAACCGGCTTGTCCTTTGCTGCAAAAAGGATTGGTCCACTTGCTGCATTTATTACTACTGTCTTTTATTTACTCGTACTTTGTTTGCTTGCTTTATCAAAAACCCCTAAATATCCGTTTGCTAAGTATCCTGATCCATACCACTAGCCAGCACCTTCTGCTCCTCGTTGGGTTCGACACTCTTACTTATCAAAAATACTACGATACACCCCATATACTTGTGGGTCATCAAGACTATTTTATGGCGCCGTTGCCGGGGAGTGAAGCGCTATTGGAGAGTGGAAATGGTAAAGGAAACTTCTACTGTGAGTATTGTTTACTTCTGGTAGTTGCTTTATTTTCGTTACGGATAATTCGCTGAGTTTCTTATTTGGTAATGCTACTACCGCTGCTAAGGTAGTAGATAAGCCACCACCTGCTGAGAATGATGCTTTCAAAATACCTACAAGAATTATTGATCGTGTTATGGATAACTATTATGTTGCGGATGGAACTGTCCATCCCGGTGATCATTTACACTTTATACATGAATTATGCGGGTTGTTCAAGTGTGCAGGTATTACTACAGATCAAGTTAAGAAGAAGTTATTCTCATTATCACTGAAAGGAAGAGCTGAGGAATGGTATAAGCTGCTGAAGAATGGTCAAGCTCTAGAATGGGAGGAAATAGTGTCTCTCTTTTATTCAAAGTTTTATCCTCCTAGTGAGATTCATAAAGATCGGAATCAAATATACAACTTTTGGCCTCTTGATGGAGAGATTACAGCTCAAGCTTAGGGGAGATTGAAGTTACTAATTCTCAAATGTCCCATCCATGATCTCCCCAACAATATTATTATCAATAACTTTTATACAAGGCTCCCTCTACATGACAAGGATTTATTGGATGCTTCTTGTGCTGGATCGTTCGCTCGCATGGAAGAAGAAGCTAAATGGGATCTTCTGGACCGTATTCAAGATAATGCTGAAGCTTGGGAGAATGACAAAGGTAGAAAGTCAGGTATAAACTATGATTATGAATGCATTGAATCTTTTGTGGGAACTGATGACTTTCAAAATATTAAAAATGCTTATGGTCTAGACTCTCAAGCTATTGCTTCTTATTTTAAGGCTTTTGCTTCTTACATTGAAGTGCCTAAAAAGAAGTGGAATAAGTATCATGAACCTTATAAAGATGTTGCTAAGAGTGTTCCTTTAAGAAATACTGAAGTTTATACTGCTAATCATGTTTTACCTGAACCTTACATTGAGAAAAATGCCTTTCCCAGTTAAGATAAAGAAGCATTCTATGATAGCTAGTATGGTTGATGAAAGTGCAAATAAAGCTGTTGAAGCTGATAAACAAATGGTTGATGAACCTATAATAGCAAATGTGAAAGACTTTGTTACTAAATATGAAAAAGAGGGACACACTATCCTTTGTAAGGATACCTCTAATATTGTTTCACATAGTAGTGTTATGAGAGCTAGTATTCCTGTGTTTTCTGTTAGAATAATTGATCATTGCTACCATGGTCCTTGTGATAGTTATATTGTTAAGTTTATGCATGATACTGAAAGTTATTATGAGAGAGGGAAAAGTGTTCTTATGTATCTCAATAATATCAAGTTTCCTCGTTTTATGCTGGAAGTTTTTATGTTGCACTTCTTTTGCCTTCTTATGCAAGTAGCCTCTGGTTTCAACAACTTGTCTGTTTACAAAATTCCCTTGCATAGGAAGTGGGTTAGACTTAAATGTGTGTGTTTTTGCTTCTTAATGCTCTCTTTCACTTCAATTCATATTCCTGAGTGAGCATCTTCAAAATTATCATGCCCATCTTAATGGCTATAAAGAAAGAGCTTTTTGGGAGACAACCCAATTTGTTTTTGCTTTCAGTTTTTTTTTGTTTCTTTGAGTCTTGGAAATTATTACTTTGGTAATAACCGCTCCTTACCGTTTTTTGGTTTTTGTGTCAAGATCAATCTCTAATGAGAGAGAAGTAATATTTGGGAACTTGCTGTCCCGAAACAGATTTTTGTGCTTCACCATAAAAATTCGTGAGAGATCTCTGTATGTCGGATTGAGCTAGAATTTTTTCTTATTCTGCCCCAGGTTGTTATTTAACTTTCAATAGTTTTGCACTTTTTCATTTGAGCAACAAAATATGTTTGAAAAAATTGATCTTTACCTGCTGGTCTATTTTGACAGATTTTGCCACTTTTGCATTTGCTTCTTTATTCGATTTCCTTTTTGAATTATTTTTGGGTTTTCGGAAGGAATTGTTTCAGTAGTTTATGTTTTGATGGTTTTCAGTTGAAGTTGGGTTCAAAAGGTTTTATCACTTCACTTATACTAATGTTGCTAATGAGAACTGTGTGAAGTTTTGTGTGAAAGAAATTTCAAGAAGTGGAGATAATGGTGTAATAAGGAAGTGAAAGGTTTCATGGCTCATGATAAGAGTATGAAGATGAAGATATTGATGTTATTCAAGTGATGACTCCAGAAGAATCGAGGATACCACCACCACCGAAGGAGTAATTCGTCATCAGGTTTGTCATCCCCTTGGTTTATTCCAAGCTTGGGGGAGTGTCGCGGTATCACATCACTATCTTCTATCTTTTTACCTTTTTAGTAGAGTCATATCATGAATAGAGGAGTTATTATGTAGTATGGTTTGCATTATGTAAGTGTCCCCTCTCTCGTTAGATATGTATCCCTTGGTGTGAGTTGCCGTTATGGAATATTAATGAGAAGTTCTATCATTCACTCTTTTTCATAGCTTATATTTGTTTTCAAATTCATGGTTATATGATTGATCTTGTTGTTAGTATTGGTATCACTTTGGGATCATTGAGTTAATTTAGTTGGTTTTGGAAAACCTGGCTCGGTCAGTAGCACACTATTTTTGAGAGTTGAATGAAAAAGATAGAAGTACTCTAAAAAAATAATAATTATTTCATCATCTTTCTTTCTTGATTTGCTCATAAGTCTAATATTATCTAGTTAAGGTCTTTTGTGCTTCCAAGGAAGATTGCATGTTTGTCTTTATCACTTGTATGTTTGGTTGTTTCCTTCAACTCCTGTACTTGCTACCCAGCCTTGCTAGCCAAAAACCTGTACTAAGAGGGAATTCTTCTCGTGCATCCACTCCTTTAAACCAAAACCTTTGCCATTTGTGTCCACCATACCTACCTAGTAGCATTATTGCTATTCCAAGTAAATTCTTGTTTTGTCTACCTTCCAAATTAAACTTGTTATGTGAAAAATAGTGATTAAAGATATCACGAACTTGATGGCACACTTTACTTTCTTGCACTTAATAAACTTGAACCATTGTGCTCACCTATTTTGCATATATGCTTGCGCTTTGTAAGTTGTGAATTAGCAGAACCATGCTATCATGGGGAACGCTTTCAACATTGCACTGGTACTTTGTACCAAGTTGATATCATGTTCTTTTGTCTATGGATGTCGTCGGTGTGAAATGAAAGGGGAGCTTGTAAGTCCATGGAGTTATGCATATGTGTTAGAGAAACGCCTGGGCCGCTGGTCTAATCCATGCTGACATGGTGGAAACCTGCATCGTAACCATAACGAGTATCTATGAAGCATTCTTCTTATAAAAAAGAGTCCGATATTGAGAAGAAAAAAATGAGAAAAGAAAAAAAAGGATTCTTCTTATAATTCCTGATCCATACCACTAGCCAGCACCTTATGCTCCTCGTTGGGTTCGACACTCTTACTTATCGAAAATACTACGATACACCCCCTATACTTGTGGGTCATCAGGTACTCCAAAAGTGTTTTGTTGAGGCTCATGAATCAAGGGTGGAATTTGTCCATCCAAATGATGGAGAGATATAATCTGGGCCCTCTCCTTGATATCACATTGACATAACATGCAACCACGTGACTAGGTCACTGAGAATGTTATATCATGGGAATGAGAAAAAAGTACTTGTAGGTAATGAGATCAAACTAGGTATCGGAATACCGATGATCGAACCTCGATTAAGAAATATATCTCCAGACAATGGCATTTAGTTACGACATCAATGGTTCTCACGATCACAAGAGTCATCACATAATATCTGAGAGTTAGTATGGATCTCTAGGTCCCATTACTGATTATTAATCTGAGAGGTGTCTCGATCATGTATGCACTATTCACCAACCGTAGGGTGACAACTTAAGGTACAATGACACTAAATGGGAAGATATATTATATCAAATAAAGGATTTGAAAGCGTTGGAATTATTTTGATGAGCACCGAAATTGTTTCGGGTTAAATCGCTGAAACTTTTTTTAGATGTAATATTGAAATAATGCAAGGGGTTGATGCAAATGTTTTTAATTAAAGTAATTAACAAATACTATATAAAATAAATAAATATTGTTTTTATTTAATGAGATCTTGCATTTAGTTTGGTAGAAAATTAATACAAGATGAGTGGAGTTTGGATTTATGTAAGTGGGCTTAGTGTAAGCTCCACCCAAATGAATGAGGGAGAGGTGGGAGAAGCCCCCCATGGCCGGCATCCATGGACCTTAGGGATTACCCTCCTCTATAAAAGGAGGTGGTGACCTCCTCTCATCACACACCATCCTTGTGAAGGATCTCTCTCTCCCTCTCTCCCTCTCTCTCTCTCCCTCTAGTAGTTTCCCATGTTCTTCGGACGAGCGATAAACATGTTCTAGTAGTTTCTCTGGTGGGATCTGTCGCTTCCACTTTTATATTGGAGTGAGGCCATGGAGGTTGTTGGGAACTAGTACATGTGCCCAATCACATATGTGCTTATGGTTTGTGTCGCTCTTTAACTTGATCTTGAGATTGCCAAGAGTTCGTCTACTTCATCCACGAGATTAATTCTCGTAAAGCTTTTCGTTCTTTTAGGGTAAGTTCTCTATGGATCTATATCCACCTGTTTCTTACATCTTATAGATAGATCTTGGTTCTTAGTTGTTCATATCGTAGAATTTATTTTTATGTTGAGAACCCAATAGTGGTATCAGAGCCGGATCTATGCTTAGATGTTTTGTACGGGTAGAACAAACATTAGTATGTGGGCGCTGATGGTCATGTTATTGCATCCTATTGTGTATTTTTGATATTAGCAGCATAGTGGTATGAAGCGGCCCGGACTAACTTTACATGTCCTCCCACATGAGACATGTTCCACCCTTGACATGCAACTAGTTTTGCATAAGTGGCTAGTGGGTGTATTTGTCTCCCACTATTGTTAATATATGATTTACAACGGGTTGCTAATATTTTGATTATCATCACTGTGATATGATGACCATATAGATGACCATATAGATGCTCGCCTTTGCAGCTGCACTAATTCACATGATGATCGTTCTTGGTATAGTGAATTTGGTTCATGTAATCACCAAAAACGACTAGAGAGATGTTGTTTTTGATTCAAGTTCATTTGGTAATTTTGGATTAATTTGAAATCAATTTATCATAAACTAAATGAAAATGAATTTGCATAGTTTGTTGTAGTCACTAGTATCTGTTTACTACCTTGTTCTTAGTTATAATTGAGATAATAGAACTATAAAATTATGGATATTTACTTTACGAACTAGTATTCTATTGTTTTGAGTGTAAATCTAAAGTTTAAAAGTCCCATTTCAAAATTTTAGCAAACTCCTCCTACTCCATCAAGTTTAAGGATTTCTTGAAGCAACCAATGTGTCTTTTATACCTACTAATGTCACCCCACAGAAAAGAGATGGGGGAAATTTTTGTGTTGATGTTTTTTCACAGGGATTAGAGGAGCTACACCAAGAGAAATCCAAGAATGGTGAAAACCATAAGCTTGGGGATGCCCAAGGCACCCCACTGGACCAACCACACTCTCAGTTTGCACATGTCTACTTTCTGTTTTTCGAGCAACACATTACTATCGCATAAACTTGGAGTGTCTTTTATTTGTTTTAGTTTGTTTTGTTTTATATCTATTTGAGTAAGACCACCACTTTGATATATATTATGGGAGAGGTACTGGAGGTTTGTTTAAGTGAAGTTGGATGCTATTAAAAAGTTGGGATTGG
The DNA here is from genome assembly GCA_916181665.1 of Avena sativa. Lineage (NCBI taxonomy): Eukaryota > Viridiplantae > Streptophyta > Magnoliopsida > Poales > Poaceae > Avena > Avena sativa. Next base: position 369,411,999 of record OV702287.1, on the reverse strand, counting down.
GATGTTGAAGTTGATATTAAAAACATTACACATAGTTGCATGGTTCATATGCTTTGAATGAGTATCAATTTGCAAATGCATTGTGTAGAGTTATCTTTTATTCATGTTTTGATGGTTTCTATTAGTTTACATTGTTTGACATGGACTGATTAGACCTATGTACTCTTATCCATGCATGTAGACGGTCAACTTTCTCCCTCTTGCTAGCCCAAAAATAAAACCAACAAGTTAAAACTTGTTATCCAACTCCTTTGAACGAAGTTTTCCAAAGTGTCCACCATACCTACTTAATGGCATAATTGCTATTCCAAGTATGTTTCTCATGTTTTATTGATTTATCTAGCTTCCAAATTAAGATGATTATGGTTATGTTTGCTATGATAAAATTGGTTAGTAAAGGTCTCACAAACTTGATAGCACACTTTTATTTCTTGCACATAATAAACTTGAACCATTGTGACTATCTTATGAAGTTGTGTGCTTGAAAAAATATGTCTTGGGAGTTATCATAACCATGCCTTCATGGGGAATGTTTTCAACATTGCACTTATTCACATTTAGTTGATATCATGTTCTTTTGTTATGGATGCCTATCATTGTGAAATAAATTGGAACCTTTGTGAGCTCATGGAGTTTGTATATGTGTGAGAGAAACCCTTGGGCTGCTAACCCAAGCCATGCATCATTCATGGTAGAAAATTATAGCATCCCACAGTGGGCATTTTATGAAGCATCTTCAATAAAAACCAATCCCAATAGTAAATAAAAAGAATTGCTGAGATGCTCATTATCTGTTTGTCTTGTCATTTTGGTATGGGAATCCTCCCATACCATGGGGCAAGAGGTACCCCGTTTGTCTTTCTTGATGATACATGTATGCTTACAATGACAATAACTTGCTTAGGGTCCTAGGTTTAGTAGCATGTGGTGTAGGTACTCGTATTCAAGAGGCATGAGGCATTCAACTTATACTTTGTCAAGCAAATAACTCATACTTTCCGTCACATTAACCTTAACCACTCAAGATTCTTATGATAGGGGAAATGAGAGCTCAAAGCTAATGAATACCATAGTTCAAACATGATCATAAGAGGAAGAGTTTGGAAGCTATATGAAACTTATTCATAATTAATCTCTACTTATTATCTATCTTTCCAAAGTGTTCACCTTAATATTCAGAATTGAGAAGAAAACTGTATGACCACTATAGGATGTTTTTTACTTTACTTTTGCTTTTGCATTTTGCATTCATTTGGTCCATAGCTCTTTCTTATGGGTTTACTTTGTGAATTTCTATTGATCATCCTTTCATGGTATATGAGATATCACTTCATTATCTATCTTGCATATTGGTATTCCTTTGAAGAATGAATCATTTGGATTTGTGTAGCAATAGTAACCAGTCTTGATATCCAAAATAGTATTAAAGTACAAAGTCCATGTTAGTTTTATCACCTTCATACTCGAGGGCGAGTATAGGTTAAGCTTGGGGATGCTGATGCATGTAAAATGCATCCATGAACTTTGCACTTTATTACTTGATATTCCAACATATTTGCATCATATATGGGGTATATTCATATTTTATAATGATATTTGGGAATAATTTACAATTCCCATATTGTTTTGGAATTAACCCTGACGAGGCATAAAACACCTATTTCAATTTTTTTGACTTTCAGGTACCCACACGATGTCCAATTGACCTAAAACTTCATGGGACCTTGTATTTATAAGAACCAAGAACATTGGGCCAAAGATCAGTGAAAGAAGAAGCCCGAGGGAGGAATGGGCCCACCACACGTGGCCACCACCCTGACGCGTGTGGTTGCTCGTTTTCCCCTCGAGTCTCCGATGCCATCGATTCTTTCTCCCAAGCAAAGGTTTTGACCTAAAACCACGTATAAAAAAGGTCTCCTGACGATTCTCGAAGGAAGCGCCACAAAAGACAGAAACACGAAACAAAGAGGCAGGAGGCAGAAGATTGTAGGGAAAAACTCCGGCGGGGCGCTACCGGTGTGATCTGCACCTACTCCAACGACTCCAGCACCTTCACCATGATGAAGGGGGAGTAGTCCACCCCTGGACTACGGGTTTGTGGTAGTAGCTATTGTATATCTCTCTCATGATCTTGATTGTATTAGAACCGTATGAGCTGCATAACATGATTACGGTCATATTTGTATTACCTATTTGGTGGATCTTTATATATTTGATATTTCATATTGATTTTGTTGAGTATTGGAAGTATATGAATAGATGCATATTATGTACCCCATTCTTGTTTACTTGTTTTGATCAAACTTGTCTATGGGAGTGTGTGTGGGGGAACATGTGCATTAGTTGGAGCAACAGAGGTGATATTGTGGGTAGGATAGTAAAACTTGCGAATCACTTGGGTCTTTACCTTACTTAGTTGCCTCACTAGGGATAAATAAAATACCATGCTTAGACTAGATCAAGTATGTTCTTATTTTAACTTCATGTCATAAAACTTAATGCTATACCCTGAAATTTTTTGTAATACTAGGTTGCTTGGAGACCCCCCTTTCTAGTGGAGTATGAGTGAATTGTTAGAAATAACATATCTATGTTAGGACGTGATGCTCATATGAATTTCTATCCGTACTTCAACATGTTTCACCAATATTATGTCAACAAGAGTGTCCTGTGTCCACCACAACTCAAAGAGAGAGTGCATAAGCAAAACCATGAACCCCGGTCCATTTTACACCATAAGGAAACACTATCCGACACATCTACATCACTTTCTATCTTCAGTACTAATTAAATCCAAAAATACAGAAAACATTTCTCATACATGCAAACACCAACCAAAACCCAAAAACATCATATTCCATTGCATTTACCACCATTGCATATTTACTTTACTATTGTATTACATTTTACTTTTATTGCATTTTATTTCAGTTTTTCTTACATACACCTTGTGCTTGACAACCACTTCGTGAGGTTGAGGGCACACAAAGATCTACAACTATTTTGTAGGTTGCTTCACAAAGAACAAGACGATTATTCTCTTACACAGAGCTCCCCGGGAGTTCGATATTTAAACTCTCGAGTTTCCCTCATGGGGAAGACTTCCATTTACTACAACACTCTCCACTTAGAGTCTCAACCAACAAGGTGCAACAAGAAGCTACTACGACAACTGTCATGAAGTTTTTTAGCACTCACATAAGTCACATTGAAATGCTGCTGAATATGTCCAAGTGCCGCTGAATGTGAACTAGGAATCCGTCGATATTTTTTTTCTTATTATGTACTGCTGAATCTTTCAAATGCTACTGAACCTGTCAAAAGTTTTTGTCAGTACTTGTTCATATCGACCGATCAAGTGCAGAATATGGTCTCGCTTTCCTTTCGAATCAGGCCTTGCTACATCTATTGAATTTTAATATCTGCATTACTGAATATGTCAATTGTTTTGGTCACTGTCTGTGTAATGCTAATCGGTCACTTTGAAATGTTGTGCTGACTCTGTCAAGTGCTGCTGAATATGAACCGGGAATCTGTCTGATATTTTTACGGTCTTATTTTGTACAGATGAATCTTTCAAATGATACTGAATTTGTCAAATGTTCTGTCATTACTATTAGTAAAATATTTTGTAAAACAAACTGTGATGTACTGGTACTTGTTTAGATGAAGTCATTAGATTTTCTTTCTTTTGGTTTGAAACTTAGCATTGTCACAATTATCTAGATGAGTCTTGGGAATTTTGGGTTGCTATGGGCAGTTAGGAAAGCATTGACGTAAGGAGGAGGTACTCACATAGAAGGAGACTTGATCGTTAGTTTTGCTTACTCTAATGATCGAGTCTCTTTAGAGAACATGCCAAACTGATCGTGCACCAGGGTTTTTTGAGCTGGAACAAGAACTGATTCTCCCTATACTACTATTTAATTTCAAGAAGGAAAGCTACCGAATCTCTCAAAAGTTCTGTCGTTGCTATTACTAAAGCATTTTGTGGAAATACTAATGTACTAGTACTTGTTTAAATCAAGGGCAGTAGATAGTCTTGCTTTTCTTTTGAAACATGGCCTTGTCACAATCTAGACGAGACTTGGGCATTTTGGGTTGCATACGGGGGTCACATATGCATTGATCTGAGAAGAAGGTACTCAAAGTAGACTTGATCATCAGTTTTGCTTGCTCCAATGGTTGAGTGTGTTTGGTGAAAAGGGCAAACTGATCACGCGACAAGGTTTTTAGAGCTGAAGCAAGAACTGGTTGTCTCTATACTACTATTGTATCTTAGTGTCTGTATTGCTGAATTGGTCACTTTTGAAAGAATGCTGAATTGGTCAAGTGCTGCTGGATATGAACTTGGAATCTGTTGATAATTTTTCTATCTTATTCTGTACTGTTGAATTTTGACATCAATATCTGCCAAAAAGAATTATCGCTTTTCCCCTCCCTCTCTATGGTCTTTGTTTTGAATCCTACCGAGCACATCACAATGCATTTTTTTAACCAGGAGAAGAAATCTATCTCATTCAACCCCTCTTTAGCCCAGAACATTTTAATTTGGTATTTTTGGGGTCAGGGGACTGCTGACCACATCCCAATAAAATTTGAGAAAGGAGCCCATGGAGCATAGCCGAGAGCATATTATTTTGGCCTTTTAGGGGTCAGGGGACTGCTATGCACAACCAGGTGAAATTTGAGAAAGAAGCCCATGGAGCATAGCCTATGGAGTATAACCCATGTATAGTAGCCTATGTAGAATAGCCAAACTCTTTTTAATTCAGCCTTTTGGGCATTGCCCCCCTCTCATAATAATAAAAACTCTGTCTACCCATGTTTTAAAGAAAATACTCCATTATGTGGAATTTTATAAATTGAGATGCTAGGAGCGCTGCCCTTTTATATTTTAAAAGAGATAAACATAGATAAACAAAATATTTTTAAGAAGACTAATACATAAGTTGTAGTACTAATAAAAGTCTAATGATATTTTTCCTATAAATATCTTTGTTGTAGTGGCAACACACTTAGTTTAGCTTTATTTGATTTGAAGTTCTTTTATTCAAATCGCCTATGTGTGTGTTTTGGGTTTACATTTTTTTCTTCTAGCAACATTGCATTACAGAGAGGCTGACATCATAGACCCACCAGCCTGTAGTGTCCCTTGAGTTTATTTTGAGGGTGGGTTTGAAAAAAAGTTTAAATACTTGTACTGAGAGGCTGGCATCAGGGACCCACCAGATAGAACATACAAGGTTGCATCGGGGACCAACAAGCCAAACATACCAAAGAGGCTGACATAAGCGCCCCAGCAATAAGACCATACATGGCTACCATGGTGAAAACAGCGGACGCGGCCGAAAAAAGTCCATCATACACACGTTGCACTTACAAAGAAGCTCGCATTTAGGACCTAGCAGGCCCAAGCATAGCCCATGAAATTAGCCTATCAGCCCTAAGCATAGCCCAAAACCTTCTAATTCGGCCTTTTTGTGGTCTTGTGGCCACTGACCATAGCCCATTCAATTTACGAGTGAGCCCATGGAATATAATCCATGACGAATAGGGCATCCGCCCCGAGTTAGCTCGGAATCTTTTAAATTCGGCCTTTATGAGCAGTTTTTGTACTCTGAGGCTGACATTTGGGACCCAAAAATAGTCCAACATACACACGTTTCTTTCAAATAGAGGTTGTCATTCGGGACCTAGCATAGACACGTTTTCTGCACAAAGAATGTTGACATCTAAGACCCAACAAGTTGCCATGGTTAAAACAGCAAACGGGGCAAAAAAGTGCACCATACGCATGTTTCATTTACAGAGAGGCTGATATGTGGGACCTAGCTGCGTGATCTTATATAGATGCTGCATCGAGCAACATTTCTAGTTCAAAATAGGGAGACGTGAGTGATAAAAAAGTTCAGCATGCACACATTTCTTGTAATGAGAGGCTGAAATGGGAGACCCAACAACGTAAGCAAACGGTAGATTCATCGAGCAACACTATCTAGTTCGGAACAGGGTAGTGCTAGAGAAGAAAAAAATCCATCATACCCACGATTCTTCTAATGTGAGGCTGGCATCAGAGACCCACCAAACTGAATAAACGGCTGATGCAGCGAGCAATGCTATCAAGTTAGGAACAAGAAGGAGCGACCAAGGGCAAAAAATACATCATATACACGTTTATTCTAATGAGAGGATGATATGTGGGGCCCAGTAGTGTGATTAAACGGTAGATGCATCGAGCAACGCTATCAAGTTCGGAATAGGGTAGTGCAAGCAAAGGAAAAAATTCAACCATACACACATTTCTTATAAATAGAGGATGACTTGTGGGTCCCTGTAGCCTGATTAAACAGTAGATGCATTGAGTAACGCTGTCAAGTTTGGAACAGGGTAGCGCGAGCGAAGGAAAAAAATTCCATCATACACAAGATTTTTCTAATGAGAGGCTAACATGTGGGACCCAGCAGCCTGACTAAATGGCAGACACATCGAACAACGTTATCGAGTTCAAATTAGGGAGGCGTGAATGAAAAGTATGGTCCGCTAGAGACACTGATGTTCGGGACCCACACGCCTCAAAATACTTCGGCGAGTCAACATCGCGTGAGGAACCAAAAATCTTGCTTCTGCCACACACTAGCCGAGCTTCCTCCTTGTTTTTAGCGGTTTCAACATAGTAGAGGGTCGTGTACCGGAAAAAAAGTTACCCATCAGCCATGGCTGAGCTGAGAAATTCGTCGTGAAATACGCGCCTTCTATGATGACCGACGTGCCAAGTCGTTGCGGATGGAGACTGTCCCTCTGGTTGAGTTGTGGTCAAGGTTCGTGTCAGTAGCGGAACCTCGGTCTTGCAAATCCCTTTGATGGTGTTGGCAGAACTCCTCGTAGTCCTGACACTCATTTCGTCGGTGAGCTTCGTGTCTGCATCGTTCTCTCGATGGAGTAAGGCCCTTTGATGATGCCATTTACACTCGTTGATTCACTTTTGCTCTTGATTGCCACATATGGTCAGCTGTTATGTAAGCGAGTGATGGTCATGCTCCCTACAAGGTCTCAATGTTGTAATACCCTTTGATGCTACTGGTACCACTCGTCAAAGCCCTTCCCTTGCTTGTCTTCTTGGTGATGGATCTTGCGTGCTCACTATCAGATAGTGCTTGTGCTTGTCAAATAAATTTCCCCTCCTCCTTTTTCCTTATATAGCTATGATGTAGCACTTTGCTTTAGAGTTCAAGAGGTCATCAGTTAGCCGCCCTGTGTTGGCGTGTCTACTTAATTTTCCTTTGCTACAGTAACAAACATATGTATACCGACCAATGCCAACCCTCAAGGGTGGGCAAGAGCCTGGTCTTGTAATGCTCCTTTGTGCTATATATTCAGGTGGGGATTCTCTCCCCCAAGTGAAATTTTCAAAAAAATAAGTTTGCTATCAAACTAGGTGTAGTTCTAATTAGGATAAACTATGAAGATCTATTGTACGACAATAGTATCGACATGATTTAACCCAAAGGAACTAAGGTCTCACCAAAGGACTAAATTTATACAATACCATCTCATTTGAGAATGAGTGATGCGTAGAGACACAAAGACATGCAAATACACATGGACCTAAAAGTGTCATAACTAGAGATTAGGTTTACCACTAGTGCAAGTGGGAGACTGAAGAGAATATTCCCGAGGCAATAATAAAGTGGTTATTATCTTATTCCATGTTGATGATACATGTTTATTTTTCATGCTATAATTGTGTTTATTGGAAATGTTAATACATGTGTGTAATAAACAAATAAAGAGTTCCTAGTTTTGCCTCTCATTTAACTAACTCGTTGACTAACTGATGATCAAGGTTCCTGATCATGAAAATTGTATGTTGTTAATAACAGGATCACAACACTTGGGAGATGATATAATGAACATGCACCCAAGTATAACAATATGATCAAAGTCATTATGTTTACATTGCTATAACATCACATACGAAGTAACCCTAATCGTTATACCATGAGATCATGCTAATCACTAACACCCGAAGAGTACTTTGATAACACCAAACATCACACCATAAGAGGGTGACAATAAACGTGGGTTCAGGTACGCTAAAAGTGTTATGTTAAGTCTCATGGATCAAGACTAGAATGTCACCATCCATATGACAGAGATATATACTATGGGCCCTCTCGGTGATATCACATTGACACAGCTTGTAAGCACGTGACTAGGCACGAAGAATGTTATATCACGGGAACGAGAAAAGAGTACTTGTCGGTAACGAGATCAACTAGCTATGGGGATACTGATGATCGAATCTCAAGAGTCATCATTGAATGTGAAGTGTGTGGGAGTCAGTGGTTCTTGATACGTCCAAAATGTATCTACTTTCTCGAACACTTTTGCTATTATTTTTCCTCTAAACTTGTGTGATTTGGATACAACTAACACGGACCGACGCTCTTTTCAGCAGAATTACCTTGGTGTCTAGTTTTTGTGCAGAAAATCAACTATCAGGAAAAATCCCGAAAAATATGCCAAAAATCCTATTTCACCAGAAGACTCACGGAGCCAGAAGACGAGACGGTGGAGGGCCACGAGGGGCCCACACCACCTGGCTGCACGGGCCAGGCCAGGCCGCACCTAGGGGTGGTGTAGCCACCTCGGTCACCCCCTCGGCCTCCCTCTTTGCCCATAAGTTGCCTCTTGACCTAAGAACCAAGGGGGGGTTCGATGTTTTTCTAGAAAGAGTTCCGCTGCGCCGCCACCACCAGATTCCGTGAATCGGAACCAGATACTCCGTTCTGGTACCCTGCCAGGACGAGGAATTGGAGGAGATCATCACCATCATCATCACCATCACTTCTCCATCGACCATCCATGTTTCCCCCATCCATGAGTGAGTAATCCCCCGCTGTAGGCTATGGGGATAGTAGGGATTGGATGAGATCGTTCATGTAATGGCATCAGATTGTTAGGGCATGGTGCCTACTATCTTTTATTAGTGCTTTTTGACTTTGTTGCAACTTGTTATGCTTAATTCTTGTCACTAGGGCCCCAGTGCCATGATTTCGTATCTGAACATGTTATTGATTCATTATGATAGTATTGTTTATGGTCTTACCTGCAAGTTGTATACACATATTGTTGTCCGGAACCAAAGGCCCCAAAGTGACAGTAATCGGGATAACTAGAGGGAATGGCTTTGATGTGAGGATCACATGTGTTCATGGAGTGTTAATGCTTTTCTCCGGTGCTCTATTAAAAGGAGCACCTTAATTGCCAGTAGTTCCCTTGAGGCCCCGCTGCAAACGGGCTAGCAGGACAAAAGATGTTGTGCAAGTTCTCATTACGAGCACATATGACTATATATGGAACACATGCCTATGATTATTTAGTACTTAGATGTTTTATCTTATTTATCTGCAAATGCCCTTTGTCTTAATTGCCATATGAATTGTCTTGTCCATGCAACGCCTGTCCATCCATCTCTATGCCTACCGCGCTTTAATCCTACTATTTGCTACAATTGTTACTAATGTCTTTACTTTTACTACTGCTATTACTTTGCTATTGCTACTACAAAACTGTTGCTACTGATAAACTGTTGTGAGCAAGATTGTTTCTAGGTGTAGCTGAATTGACAACTCAGTTGTTAAGGCTTATAAATATTCTTTTTCTCCCCTTGTGTCGAATCGATAATTTGGGTTTCACTTCCCTCAAAAATACTACGATACACCCCCTATACTTGTGGGTCATCAAGACTATTTTCTGGCACCGTTGCCGGGGAGCATAGCTCTATTTATGAAGTTCACTTGGAATCACTATTGTTCGCTGCCATCCATCCATCATGGGTAAGTCTCGTGATGGCAAGGTTCCTATTTTACCATCCACTACAAGGAGAGGTAGAGTTCTGAACACCTTTGTTGCTCTTGATTCACCATCTGTTATGAGTAAGTTCCTTACACCACCACATACACATGCTACACATACTGCTACTACTGCTGAATCTGAAACTTCTGATACTTATGATGATGCTTCGACTATGCTTGATAAAAGTGGTTCATTAGGTCCTTTCCTAGATGCTACGATTGCTAGAACTATAGCTAGAAATACTGAAACTCCTAATGAAGACACTACTACACCTGTTAGTTCACCTGAGCCTAGAGAGAGCTATGATATCGAAGACGGTTATATAGAGATGACCGATAAATTTATTAAAGAATGTCAAAACACCCATGATAGGAGTGCTATTAAGAGTCTCCTTGAGAGGCGTACTATAAAACCCAAATTATCTCCTAATGATAAGTTTTCTACATCTCCCATAAACATTAAAGATATGGATTATGATTTCTCTCTTGATTTATCTTACATAACCATTGTTGAGAAAGAACCTTTTTGTGGGACTAAGAATGAAAGTGTTGTAGCACATATGACTGAGCTTTCTACCATGACTGGCTTATTTTCTGATGATATTAAGATGTGCACCTACTTTGTTGCTAAGATTTTTCCTTTTTCATTGAAAGGAGAATCTAAAAACTTCGTTTAATAATTTACCTCCTGAATCTATTGATAGCCCTGATTGCTTGATTAGTACTTCCGTTAGAAATATTTCCCTCCTAGTGCTAGACATGCTATTTTGTAGGAACTTTTTTATTTTAAATAGGGAGAAAAAGAGATATTGGTTGAATCATGGGAAAGGTTTTGTTCTTTGATTCATGAACATGCTAGATGTCCATTACCTAAGAATGAGCTTCTTGATATATTTTATAATGGACTAATTGAAGAATCTAGGACATACCTAGATAGTTGTGCTGATTGTGTTTTCAGGAATAGGACTCCCAAGGAAGCTGAGGAATTAATGGCTAAAATAAGCAAGAATTATGAAGATTGGACTCCTCCTGAACCAACTATACCTGAGACACCCACACTTGATTTAACTGTGCCTGAGCCAACACCAACACCAACATTAAAGAAGAGGGGAGTTATTGAACTAAATGATGAAGTGATGAAGGAAGCTAAGAAATGTCTTAAGGATAAGGGAATTAAAGCTGCAGATGTCAAGAATTTACCTCCTATAGAAGAATTATGTAAGCCAATCTCCCACTCATCCACTATTGAGGTACACTCTCCCCTACATTTTGATGAAGGTGATATTCCTTACTCTAAACCTCTTGATCAATGCTTAGAAGAATTTGATGTTTTTATTGATAAGCAAGATAATTTTAATAAAAGGGTGCAAAATTATTTAATGGGAAACACTAGATCTATTGTTGAGTTAAAGGATATTGTGGAAAGCACCTTTAATGATGTTAAAATTCTTGTTAAACATTTTAAAATGGTTCAAACTCAAATTGATCAGCTTATTAAAGTACAAATAGACTTGCTAGTTAATGCTTCTAAAGAAAAACATGCTTATGAAATTAGAACTAGAAGTGGTGCTGCTACCCAGGATCCCCTATATCCTGAGGGGCATCCTAAAAGAATTGAGCAAGATTCTCAACAAACTAAAAATAGTGGTACTACTCCTAAGAAAAGGAAAAAGAAACATAAAACTATTTTAGAACCTTCTGAATCTGCTAAAGATCCTAATAGTATATCTGTCTCTGATGCTTAAACTGAAAGTGGTAATGAAGAAAATGATGCTCCTGATAAAGAAAAAGTTGAAGAAGAACCTAAAAGGAACACTAAGAATACTAAATACACTAAAGAAGATTTTGTTGCTAAGAAGCATGGTAGTGAAAGAGATCCTTGGGTCCAAAAACCTATGCCTTTCCCTGATAAGAAACACAAGTCAAAGAAAGATGAACACTATGATAAGTTTTGTAAGTGGATGAAACCTTTATTTTTGCAAATACCTTTGACTGATGCTATTAAATTGCCTCTTTATTCAAAGTATATGAAGGATATTGTCTCTAATAGAAGGAAGATCCCTAATGAAGAAATTTCTACTTTGCTTGCTAATTATTCCTTTAATGGTTAGGTTCTAAAGAAACTTGGAGTCCCAAGGATTCCAACTATTCCATTCTCTATTAAAAATAATTATGTTAGAACTGCCTTGTGTGATTTGGGAGCAGGAGTTAGTGTTATGCCTTTTTCTTTCTACAAAAGACTTCAATTGGAAAAATTAATACCAACTGATATATCTTTACAAATGGCTGATAAATCTACCACTATTCCTGTTGGTATATGTGAGGATGTTCCTGTTCAAGTGGCCCATAATTGCTTGACATTAACTGATTTTGTTGTGCTTGAAATGCCTGAACATGATAATATGTCTATTATTCTTGGGAGACCTTTTCTTAATACTGTAGGAGCTGTTATTAATTGCAATCAAGGAAAGGTAACTTTTAATGTTAATGATAAGGAGCATACTTTCTATTTCGCCAAGAAGATTGATAGGAATTATGGCTTAAATTCAATTCAAAATATAGAGGACATCCAAGTTGGAGAAATATATTGTCCCATACCACGAGAAAAATATGAAACTCTTATGATTGGGACCATTGCTATCAAGGTTGAGGTAACATAATCATTTAGTGGAATACGAAGTTTTGTTTAATATAAAATTGTTTTGCTAACAAGACCTGATCAACCTTGTTAACAAAGGTATTTTAATGAACAAAACAATGTTTTCACCATGATTATCATCGCTTACTTTTATTTTGTCCATTTTTGTTTTTGCTTTCGCTTAGTTTACTTTTCTTTTGGTAGTTGCTTACACATTAGAGTGTCTTAGAACTTCTGAAGTTTTAGTTTTGTTTTGTCATTGCATCGTTCCAAAAACATTTTTCTATCAGAAAATCATTCATCAATACCTGAAAATTGCTAGAAAATAAAGTGTCTCAAAAAATTCCAGAAAATTCATATTAATTTTTTCATGAAAAAGGGGCAGAGAAGTGCCTGGAGTGACCCAGGGGGGCCCACTAGGCAGGCACACCACCTAGTGGCGTGGCCACCCCAAGGGCACGCCTGGCCATGGTGTGGGCCACCCCTGGCCCTCCACTCACTCTCTCACTTGCCACCGCCTTCTCTCTCCTGAGAAAACATCAACTCATTGCTCGAAATCGCGTTCTTGCTGTTCTTGTCCACTATTTTTTGATCTCCTTGCTTAGCCCATCTTTGCTGCTGAAATTTGGAGCATTTATTCTCCGGTATTTGACTCCTCCGCTTGTCCCAAGTAGATTTGTGTTTAATGGTTTATATCTTGAGTATTTTGCTGCTGTAGGTGACAGGTTATGAGAGCTTGTAAGCTTGTTCAATGCTTAGTGAAATTTTTTTGATGCATGTTTAGGCCTCTTACAAGTCCCTTTGAGTAGTTCCCTTCATTATGTAATCACTTTGCAATCACTTGTATGATGTTTGTCCTAAATTTCAAAAAGTAAGATGAATTCTTGGGCTAATTTGAGTGATTTGTCTTATGAAATAACCTTTCTCAAGGCTGGTTGGAAAAGGAGTAAGTCCGAACGTGTTGTTCTTTTGCTTGCATTTTTTTTATTTAAACTTGAAACCAGGGTAGGATGGTCACTCACTGAGGAGGAGCTCGATACATATCTGGGAGAGCTCTCCCAACATGAGCAGGATACTGGAAGGGATGTTAAAAATGATTCGATCCAGCCCTCGAATGAGGGGGAGTCTCCATATCAGCAGCCTACCTATGATTGGGGAGCTTCTTCTTCTTCCCAAGGGCCTGACCACGATCATTCTTATGATGACCCGCCTGCTTCGAACCCTTACCCGCGTTGGGGTTGATAACCACTTAGGCCAAAAACCTAAGCTTGGGGGGAGGTACACCGACATCACACTCATCTACATATCATGTTTAGTCGGTACTTTGTATATCCATGTTTCGTTCTCTTTTTAGTTTTCGTTCTTTCTTTACTTTTAAAACACAAAAAGACCAAAAATATTTTCGGTGTTTCTCTTTGTTTGCTTATTTTTCTTTTTTCCTTGGTTTGCTTATTTCTTTTTGCTTTGTTTGAACTATTCGAAAAACCCAAAATGATTTCTCTTTGCTTGTTCTTCCTTTTTGCTCTTGCCTTTAAAACTCAAAAACACCAAAAATATTTGTTGTTCTTCTTTGGTTTGTGAAGTTCGTTGCAGGGTTCAGCAGTCCTCAGTGGAATTTGGTTTCATGTTATTATTCAAGCCACACAAGTGAAGGGCAATAATGAGGATTAATGACAACTTGAGTTGCGGTAAGAAGCTGGTAACGAACTCTATTTGTTTTCATTTTGTTACATATACTCATCATTGTGGGCATGCTTAGTCTGTTCATGTAAGGTGTATGTTATTTATGGATGCTTAGTAGTTCTTGCTTTCCTATGATTAGCTCCAACTTGCTAATGGTTTGTAGCATGTCATATGAATGTTTGCTTGCATTGTTCTATTCATAACTTGGTATGACACAGTGGTATCCTCCTCTGAATGTTTCACTTGAATTGACTTGGCACATGCTCAGGAATGCATATGACTGAAATAATAAATCAGTTAAGCCTCGATGAATTATTTTGCTTCAGGGTTCTTGAATCACTTTCATGCCATGATTAGTCCTGTTTTGTTGCAAGCATGATTATGACAGTTATTGATCTCTCGTTTGTCGCTCCCTTACTATTGCTAGCCTTCACTTGCACTGAGTATGAGCTCTACTCGTGTTTCCAATTCCCCAAAACCAATATTGCCAAAGTGTCCACCATACCTACCTATTAGCATCATTTGCTTTTCCGTGCATATTCAGTATGCCTTGTTTTCTTCGAAATAAAATGTTTGCTTGTTTCGAGAAAGTTAGTCAGTAAAGCTCTCACGAACTTGACGGGGCACTTTATTTCTTGCACTTAATAAACCTGAACCATTGTGACTGTCCATGAAAGTTATATGCTTGCAAATTATAGGCTAGGGATTAGCAGAACCGTGCTGTCAAGGGGAACGCTTTCAACAACTGTAAATATATACCCTGTTGATATCATGCTCTTTTTTTACGGATGTCGTCGGTGTGAAATAAAAGGGGAGCTTGTATGTTCATGGAGTTATGTATGTGTGTTAGAGAAATGACTGGGCCGCCGGTCTAATCCATGCCTAATCATGGTGGAAACCTGTAGCGTAACCATAATGAGCAATCTATGAAGCATTCTTCTTATAAAAAAGAGAGATAGTTGTTGAGAAAAAGAAAAAAAAAGATAATGAGAAAAGAGGAAAGAGAAAAAAAGCACCATTTTCCCATGGTAAATAAGAAAATTGCTGAGATGCTTGTTGTCTGCTTGCCTTGTCATTTGATATGGGGATTCTTCCGTATCATCGGGAAAGGGGTACCCCGTTGGCGGTTCTCTATGATACGCATGTATTTACTATGACAAGAACTTACCTGTAACTAAAGTTGAGTAGCATGAGGAGCGGCCATCGTACTCAAGGGACATGAGATTTTCATTTTATGGTCTGTCAAGCATATAACTCGTATTGGACCTCACTTTCACCTTAACCATTTAAAGACGCTTATGATAGGGGCAATGAGAGCTCAAATATAACGAGTACTATACTTTCAGCATTTGGAAGCCTTTCAAACTTCTCAAAACCTTTTCATTTTCTTGTTGAGTCACCACATATTCTATGAGCACTTTCTTGAGAGCATAGTTGTCATTCTTAGTGTAATGTGCTTGTATCAAAACATGATTAATTGTGTTATGACTTTGATGCTTGTATCTTTGATATCTTTACTTCTAGTCTTCACCTGAACTTCAGAGGTGCCTTGACATCTATGTTTGCTCTACAATCAAAGGCAAGCGACATACCACTCTATTATACCTTGTTATGAGCATGTCAATATTGCTAATGTTTATGTTTCATGCTATTTATTATTTTTGAGTTAGAATATATTCATAGCTTGCAATGACTATCAAGTAAACTTAGTCGCATACTCTTTATTTATGAATTGCCTAAGTAGTTGATCATATGCTGAGAATATATACATCTTATGAAGCAAATGTGTTCGTGAAAGTTTCTTTTATCGCACTCAGTTTTCAACTGAATTGCTTGAGGACAAGCAATAAGCTAAGCTTGGGGGGAGTTGATACGTCCAAAACGTATCTACTTTCGCGAACACTTTTCCTATTCTTTTTCCTCTAAACTTGTGTGATTTGGATACAACTGACACGGACTGGCGCTGTTTTCAACAGAATTACCTTGGTGTCTAGTTTTTGTGCAGAAAATCAACTATCAGGAAAAATCCCGGAAAATATGCCAAAAATCCTATTTCACCAGAAGACTCACGGAGCCAGAAGACGAGACGGAGGAGGGCCACGAGGGGCGCACACCACCTGGCCATGCGGGCCAGGCCAGGCCACGCCTGGGGGTGGTGTGGCCACCTCGGTCACCCCCTCGGCCTCCCTCTTCGCCAATAAGTTACCTCTTGACCTAAAAACCAAGGGGGTTTGACGTTTTTCTAGAAAGAGTTCTGTTGTGCCGCCACCACCAGATTCCGTGAATCGGAACCAGAAACTCCAATCTGGCACCCTACCGGGACGGGGAATTGGAGGAGATCATTGTCATCATCATCACCATCGCTTCTCCATCGACCATCCATGTTTCCCCCGTCCATGAGTGAGTAATCCCCCGCTCTAGGCTATGGGGATGGTAGGGATTGGATGAGATCGTTCATGTAATGGCATTAGATTGTTAGGGCATGGTTCCTAGTATCTTTTATTAGTGCTTTTTGACTTTGTTGCAACTTGTTATGCTTAATGCTTGTCACTAGGGCCCGAGTGCCATGATTTCATATCTGAACATGTTATTTATTCATTCGATAGTATTGTTTATAGTCTTACCTGCAAGTTGTATACACATATTGTTGTCCAGAACCAAAGGCCTCGAAGTGACAGTAATCGGGATAACTGGAGGGAATGGCTTTGATGTGAGGATCACATGTGTTCAAGGAGTGTTAATTCTTTGCTCCGGTGCTCTATTAAAAGGAGCAACTTAATTGCCAGTAGTTCCCTTGAGGCCCCACTGCAAACAGGATGGCAGGACAAAAGATGTTGTGAAAGTTCTCATTGCGAGCACGTATGACTATATATGGAACACATGCCTATGGTTATTTAGTACTTGGATGCTATATCTTATTTATCTACAAATTCCCTATGTCTTTATTGCCATATGAATTGTCTTGTCCATGCAACGCCCTTCCATCCATCCCTATGCCTACCGCGCTTTAATCCTACTATTTGCTACAATTGTTACTACTATCTTTACTTTTACTACTGCTATTACTTTGTTATTGCTACTACAAAACTGTTGCTACTAATAAACTATTGCGAGCAAGATTGTTTCTAGGTGGAGCTGAATTGACAACTCAGTTGTTAAGACTTGTAAATATTCTTTGGCTCCCCTTGTGTCGAATCAATAAATTGGGTTTCACTTCCCTCAAAAATATTGCGATACACCCCCTATACTTGCGGGTCATCAGTTCTCACGATCACAAGAGTCATCAAGTAATATCTTGTGAGACAAAGGGATTTAGTTATGACATCAATGGTTCTCATGATCACAAGAGTCATCGTTGAATGTGTGGGAGTCAGTACAGATCTCCATGTCCCGCTGTTGATTATTGATCCGAGAGGTGTCTCGATCATGTCTACACTATTTCCCAACCACAAGGTGACACACTTAAGGTACATCGACACTAAATGAGCACCGGAATTGTATCGAGTCAAATCGCTAAAATTGGTTTCAGATGTAATACTCAAGGGGGTTATGCAAATGTTTTTAGTTAAAGTAATTAACAAATATTGAATAAACTAAATATTTTTTATTTAATGAGAGCTTGCGTTTATTTTGGTGGAAAATTAATGCAAAATGAGTGGAGTTTGGATTTATGTCAGTGGGCTTAGTGGATGGTCCACCCACATGAATGAGGGAGAGGTGGGAGCACCCACCATGGCCGACAACCATGGCCCTTGGGGCCGCCCCTCCCCTATAAAATGAGGTGGTGACCTCCTCTCATCACACACCATCCTTGTGAAGGATTTCTCTCTCTCCCTCTAGTAGTTTCCCATGATCTTCAGACTAGCGATAAACCTGTTCTGGTAGTTTCTCTGGTGGGATATGCTGCCGATACATGCATTTTGTATCATCATCATCATAGCAACATATATGATCATTATAGAATGTTATATGCATTGTTCTATCATTATTTATTCATTTTAGATGATTTGTGGGACTTTCCTACAAGGTCCCCTTCATCGGTATTTAATTTCTAGGATGCAGAAAACCTCCTTTTGTTATTTTGTTGTTTCAAGGACCTTCTGGATATCAATAAATCAAAGAAAAAAAATACCTGATTAGTTTTTCATCCAGAGAAGGACCATGGCGCAAAC
Organism: Avena sativa; assembly: GCA_916181665.1. Classification (NCBI taxonomy): domain Eukaryota; kingdom Viridiplantae; phylum Streptophyta; class Magnoliopsida; order Poales; family Poaceae; genus Avena; species Avena sativa. The sequence continues at coordinate 369,393,646 of OV702287.1, read as the reverse complement.
AAAGGACACGACGGGAGCCATGAAGGCCAAAAGAGGCCAAGTGGCATGGTCTGCTTAGTGCATTTGACACTTGGTCCCATTTGGTCGTCGAGTAACGTCTATGCTCCCCCTTTTTACAGACACCTCTGTTTCATAAAAAAACCTACGCCTATTTTTTCCATGATATACAGAGGTGGTGGCGGAGGCGAAACTCTTCTCCTACTCCGGGAGAGGGTAGATCCTGCTATGCTAGAGCTTCTTGTGAGTGGGAAATCAACACCATCGTCATCATAACTCCTCCTTGACATAGGGAGGCCTCTCCATAAATATCTCCATCAACACCAATGTCATCACCATCTCCATCTTCAAGATCCATCTCATTCCCCTCATAGTTTATGATTGATTGAACCATAGATATTGTTTGAGTGTTATTTACATGTTTCTAATTGGCAACTTGTCTTTATTTGGTGGAGAGATTATATTTTCAGATTATGTTGTAATCCATATGCCACTGATCCATATCATGTTTGATACTTGTGAGTAGATCCTCATGTTCCTGAGGGCATAGGATGAATTGGCTATGATTTCCACATAATATGCAATGAGTATTTGTTTAAGTTTATATCTTTTATGTTCTATGATGGTGATGTGCAAACATCAACTGCATACCACTTCACCTATATGGGCTCATAGGGCTGCACTTTAATGTAATGAAGAGGGTTGGAAGGGACGAAATGACATCAACCGTGTTCCAATACTTTGAGTTGCATTGGAGGGATTTATATCAGGGACCCATGAACTTAGTGCTATGGTGGGACATTTATGTCTTAATAATTCCTAAGTTCCAATAATAATCCATGATAACCAAATACTATCTCAATAACCACCTCAATTAGAATTTTATATTCCACCTGATAATTTAGTAGAATTCCCTCCACCGAAGGAAGATCCTAGTTTTGAACTTAAACCCTTGCCTGAAGATATGAAATGTGCATTCCTTGATGAAAATAAAATATATCCTGTTATTATTAGTGTTAACCTCTTAGTTGAAGAAGAACCATAGTTACTTGAAGTACTTCGATCTCATAGGCCAACCATTAGCTATTCACTTGATGACTTAAAATGTATAAGCCTCGCTTTATGTATGCATAAAATTAATTTGAAAGAAGATGAATAGACTGTTGTTGTTTGTCAATGCCATCTTTATCCAAAACTGAAAGAACTAGTAAGGAAAGAGGTAATCAAACTCATTGAAGCAGGTATTGTTTATCCCATAGCTGATAGTAAATGGGTTAGTCATGTGCATTGTGTGCCTAAAAGGGGTGGAATATATGTTGTTCCAAATGATGAAAATGAACTTGTAGCTCAACAAACTATTACTGTTTATAGAATGTGCATTGATTTCAGAAAAATAAATAAAGCTACTCATAAAGATCATTGACCTTTGCCATTCATTTATCAAATCCTAGAAAGGTTGTCAAAACAGTCACAATTTTTCTATCTATATGGTTACTCAGGTTTCTCCCAAATTCCTATCCATAAAGATGATTAGGAAATGACAACTTTCACATGTCCCTTTGGTACCTTTGCTTATAGGAGAATGACATTTGATTTATGTAATGCTCCTACTACTTTTGAAAGATGCATGAATGCTATATTTGCTGATTGTATTGAGAAAATTATGGAAGTACTCATGGATAACTTTTCTATGTATGGTACCTCTTTTGATAATTGTTTGCTTAATCTTAACAAAGTTCTAAAAGCATTGTGAGGACCAAAGCATCATTTCATGGTGACAGAAAGTGTTGTTCTTGGACACCATGTTTTAGGAAGAGGCATTGAGGTGGACCATGCCAACATAGAATCCATAGAGAAGCTACCATGTCCCAAGGATATCAAAAGTATAAGAAGCTTCCTTGGGCATGCAGGGTTCTATAGAAGGTTTATTAAAGACATTTCTAAAATATAAAAGCCTCTAACTAACCTTTTGCAAAAGGATGTTCCATTCTCTTTGAATGATGGTTGTGTAGAGTCATTTAATGTCTTAAAGAATGCTTTAATAAGTGCTCCTATAATTCAACCTCCTAATTGGAATCTACCTTTCGAAATCATGTGTGATGCTAATGATTCTGCTATAAAAGCTGTTTTAGGCCAAAGAGTTGATAAGAAATTAAATGTTATATACTATGCTAGTAAAACACTTGATGGTGCTCAAAGAAACTATGCTACTACTGAAAATAATTCTTAGCAATAATCTTTGCATGTGATAAGTTTAGACCTTACATTGTTGATTCTAAAGTCATTGTGCACTCTAATCATTCTGCTTAAATATCTCATGAACATGAAATATGCTAAGCCTAGACTAATAAGTTGGGTTCTTTTACTTCAAGAATTTGATTTCATATTGTTGATAGGAAAGGTGGAAATAATCCGGTAGCTGGTCACTTATCTAGAATGGAAAACATTCCAGTATAACCTATTCCTATTAATGATAGCTTTGCTAATGAACAACTTGTAAACATTAATCTATCTAGTGATAGGGTAGCATCCCCTTGATTTGCTGATTATGCAAATTTTATTGTTGGAATCTTCATGCCAACAAACTTCACTTCCCAACAAAGAAGGAAATTCTTCTATGATCTTAGACATTACTTTTGGGATGATCGATTCCTTTATAAGAAAAGTGTAGATGGTATTATTAGATGTTGTGTGCCTGAATTTGAGCAGCAGGATATCATAAGAGATTGTCATGACGTCCTTATGGAGGACATCATGAAGGAGACCACACTGCTGTAGAGTTATTACAGTCTAGTATTGGCCTACTTTATTTAACGATTGTGCTAACTATGTTAAATCATGTGACAAATGTAAAAGAGTTGGAAACATTGGTAAACCAAATAAAATATCTATGTACTATTCATTGCCACTTGAACTATTTGATGCGTGGGGATTTGAATTTATGGGGCCATTCCCACCATCAAAAACAAAACATAATCACATTTTGGTTGCAGTGAACTATGTTACAAAGTGGGTGGAAGCAATTCCAACCAAAAGTGTAGATCATGCTACATCAATGAAGATGCTCAAGGACATAATTTTTTCCGGGTTTGGAGTACCTAGATTTCTAATTACTCATGGTGGTTCTCATTTCTTACACGGTGTCCCTAGAAATACTTAGCTAAGTATGGTGTTAATCATAGATTAGCATATCCATATCATCCTCAAACTAGTGGTCAAGTTGAACTAAGTAATAGGAAAATTAAACTCATATTGGAGAAGACAATTAATAGAGCTAGGTCTGATTTTCCAACATAAGTTCATGATGCTATGTGGGCTTATAGAACTGCTTTTAAAAATCCTATGGGTATGTCTCCTTATAAAATGGTTTATGGTAAATCTTGTCACCTCCTAGTAGAGTTAGAACATAAAGCTAGAAGGGTTGTTAAGCAACTTAAGTTTGAATATAAAACTCCTAGAGAGAAAATAATTCTAGACCTAAACTTGTTAGATGAATGGAGGAACGAAGCTTATGAAAGTGCTAGGTTGTTTAAATAAAAAGTTAAAATTTGGCATGACAAGAAAATTAAAAGATAGGAATTCAAGGTAGGTGATCAAGTATTATTGTTCAACTCTCATTTCAAGTTTTCTGCAGGGAAGTTGGCATCAAAGAGGCAAGGTCCATTAGTTGTGTAGGAGGTGTACTGCTCTAGGGAATAGCTTAAAAAACGGACCAACGACTGAACTAGCAAGGTCCTCGGTTCACGGTTCACTGGTTGGACTGCCGGTTCAAACCGGTTCAGTGCTGGTTTATTAAGAAATAAATATGGAGGGTAAAGTACTAATTTTTTAGAAAAGAAAATATATTTGGAGTATACGTGAAGTACTTTGGCACAGACACTGGTTGTGATAGTTGGCTAGCCCCTAGAACCCCCTGTTGGCTCAAGGTGTGAGGACTTGGGATCGAATCCTGACCTCAGCACAACATCCACTTCGATGGACGGTTTTCCACTGGTCAGACCATTGACCAGTTTTGTATTAAACCGCTGGTTCAGCCATTTTTTGTCTAGATTTTCCTGGTTCTTTAGTAGGATGGTCCAGTGCGCTTAAAAAATCGATGAGGCCTCTGGTTTGTTATTTTCGGTTTAACCAGTGAACAAGTACGGTTTTTAAAACTATGCTCTAGGGTCATCCACCTTCATGGAGACTACAAAGGTAAACCTCTTGTGGTTAATGAAAAATGTCTTAAAAATTATATTGCAAGCCAAAATTCCGTTCGAAAGGTGGAGGAGCTAAATGTCCACAAGCCCGAGGACATTATTGCAAAGAAATATCCCCTGCCAGATATCACAAATCATTAAAAAGCAACTTTCAGGTATGTAATCATCTCAGAATATCTCAATACTTTGGGAAAGTCAATATTTTTTGGAAAATTTAGGCGTCCAACGAAATATTGGATAAAATAGAGTCCCGGAGAGGAAAAGAGACCAGGTGACGTGGACACCACCAGTGCACGCTCCACATGTACTCTTTTTCCGCTCCGGACCCTGTTTCACCTCCATTTCAATTCCATGTCTTCGTCTTGCCCTAAAAACTGATAATATAGACCTCCCTCTGCCGGTCTAATCTCGCACCAAGTCTTTTCAAGGCAAACTTCCTTTTTGGTCCCAATCTTCCAGATCTCATCTCGGCAACTTGACCATGTCTTCGTGGTGGAGCACCCTAATTTGAGGATTCCCATGTTTAGACACTAGTACCTCGTGGTGGGGGTCTCCACCGAGGACCCAGCTGCAAAGAGAAGAAGGAATCCCAAGGGGTAATGACCATTGGAGTCCCTAGTTCTAAGAAGGAGCAAGGAGGATGAGGGAGATCAAAGAACGGCACGTCAGAAGCTTAGCTGGCCTAGATCGTCAAGCACAGATCGACTTCCTTCACCAACAAATAGCCATCGAAGAAGAGTATTCATCCGACTCTCGCCATCATATTGAATTGTTGCAGGATTATGAGGAGGCGGTGAACGTAAAGTATGTGAGGAACATGCAAACAAGCTCAGAAGTTTGTATGTAGACCATTATAATGCAGTATCAAGAGATTAAGTGTCACAAGGGTAAGTTGTAGGAGCAAACTAAGCATAATAATAAATTGCATGTAGACTTGGTGAAGCTCAGGTATACAACCAAAGATTATTTCATGAAAGTTATCGCTTAAAGATCTGCAGCAACAACTCAAGCTTTGGGGAGTTTCACCTAGTATTTTATGTTTTTTAATTAATCATATTGCATGTAGTCGTGAGTTTTTAGGTTTTGCATTGCTTGCATCTATTAGGTATCTCTTATTTTAATGCTTAAAAAGCTCTTAGAGTATCATGATGTATCCTTGTTCAAGTGAAATATAAAGTATGGTGTTATCATGATTCTCTTATTTGGAGATTTAAGAATAACACTCATGGAGATGTGCACATCATGTCTAGAAGTTTCAATTACCTCTTGCCTTGTACTAAATTAACTTGAGTATGTTGGACAAGCTTGCAACAAAAAGGAAAATCCAAGCAAGTGAAATCAAGAAGAGGCTTGCTAAAAAAAGAAAATCCAAGCAAGCGAAAATTAAAAACAATATATGACGCTGGAATGGAGATGTGGTTTTGTAGAATAAAAGGTTAGGAAGATCTAGAAACAAGGGGACATGAGATACTCTTGTTTACCTTAGTATTCAATGAGTAAACTGAGGGTCATGGATATTTCAATACATATGCTCTATGGGAAAAGTGAATGAAAAGGAAGGCATCCGAGGATTCGGTTAGCCATGGACAGAGAAAGGCAAAGGACGGAGAGAGTACATGACTTGATTGAAAGATTCATGAATAAGGTTTATACTGGTTACTAAGAGGCAAGACCGTTAACTGATGTCATTAAAAGGATGGTGAAAGTGTTTGACAAAGTTGAACTTCATTTCTATTTTGTTGCTTAAAAACTCTCTTATTTTAACTAGTTATTCTATGAGAGTTTATCTTTGTTGCAAAGGAAACAAGTGAAGTCAAAAAGAGCACGGTAAATACCACGCAATAAAAAATAAAAGAAAATGAGATATGTGGAATTGTCGAACATATAATGGTTAGTCTTGTTCAAAAGCAAGGAGTAGTTGCTAGAACTCCTATCTATGTTGTCCTCATTTGTATGATTGTTAGGCTATAAATATTCTAAGACAAGTGATTACGCATAAGTTGATGATGCCATGGTCGTATTTTATTTTATCAACCATAAGCTCATTGATGCATGATATGATCTATTCACTTATTTTCTCGAGGACGAGCAAGGTTTAAGCTTGGGGAGTTTATACTTGCATTTTGCATCTAATAGCGACATATATGATCATTATAGAATGCTATTTGCTTTGTTCTATCATTATTTATGCATTTTTAGATGATTTATGGGACTTTCCTATAAAAGTACCCTTCCTTGTTATTTAATTTCTGGGAGGTAGAAAACCTCCTTTTTCTTATTCTGTTGTTTCATGGATCTTCTAGACGTCAATAAATCGATGGAAAAATACCTGTTATTTTTTCATCAAGAGAAGGACCATGGAGTGAATAAAACACACGAGGAGAGCCATGAAGGCCAAAAGAGACCAGGTGGCACGGCCTACCTTGCTGCACACGCCACCTAGGACCATTTGGCGCTCAAGCATTTTCTCGACTCCCTTTTTATAGACGCCTCTATTTTGATAAAAAACTACAACCTATTTTCCCACGATTTATAGACGCGGCGAAGGAGGCCAAAGTCTTCTCCTACACTAGTACAAACACGTTACTTAGAGACGGTTATTAGCCATAGACTTCAGTTGGTTTCTCATTCCGGCTCGAGCGCATAGCCTCTAAGAGCACACCACCTAAGCCAGTTTTCCGTTCTAGCTCTAAGATACACGACCTCAGGCGGTGGAAAATTTTAAACGCCTCTAAGAAGTATGCCCTGGAGATGGCTATTAGTCTTGACCACTTTGAAGAACTCATCAACCTTAGACAACTACTAGTAGGGACTGCCTCCAAGAGTAAGGGACCTAGAGTCAGATTCAAATAACGACCATCTCCAGAACAAGGACGCCACGAAGCAGTGGTTATTCATGGCCACCTCCAACAGTAGTGCTAATTCAAACTCAATCATAGCAGACATGACACATAATCATGATTCAACAGCCAGAAAAATGGATAGACAGATTATTATAGCTCAAGTACTTAACAGCCATTCATAGAAGACCATTATATTAACAATTATCCATATCCAGGGGAAATCCATACAAATTTATCCATTATGTTATGGCAGTACATACAAAGTGGAGTCCATACATCAAACATGTAGCATAATTAGTACTCTCTAATAAACCTGCATTGCATTTAGAATGGGCCGCCCGGGGGAAGTTGCTAAACCAGAATATGTACCTCTCCATTATCTTTTTCATCAAAGAAAAAAGGACAATGGTGTGCTGCTTCAAGTTGAAGCTTCTCACAACCTTCTCCCATCCAGTCATGAAGTTTGCATTTGATCTAGCTCCCATCTTCATCCTAACCATCTTTGTCTTCTTGCTATTCATTTGCCAAACATGGACATCAATAGGTTCATTAAGGCGATTCTATAGGTATGTTCTTGTGAACTCAGCTCCAAATGTCTACGCAAGTACAAAGAATTGAAGAATTATCATGCTTGTGATTACTGGAAGTAATTAAATATCACCGGCTAGCTTGTTGATCACATGTTCAAGAATATATCATATTACCAGCTTGAACTTCTTTTTAATGACTGATGAATAGGGCAACCTGTAGACGTAGTATTTGATTTTTGGTAGAAATTCAGGTTCATGCCAGTCAAAGAGGAAGTCTACATGAACTTTTTTCAGATACATGTCGTTTCCAAAAATGATCTTCTTATCAAAATTAGTGTCCCCTTGTGTTGAGGCCCTGATGCAACAACACATAAAAAATTCAAAGCGGTGGAATATTCATGTCTACCATCAAAAAACCAACAAAACATATGACTGTAATTTTCATGTTATTTGATACCTCTAAACTCAAGCCTCTCAATGGGGTCTTCATCTAATGACTGGAATTCAAAACTGCCAAAGCTAATGAGAAAATTGTTATCGTTAGAGAGCATTATTGCATCATCACTACAGATTCCCATATGTTAAATCGATATAGACATAGAGGATCATAATACAATCAAGATGCAAGCAGACTAATGAAGTGATAATTAAAATAGATACAAACTAATGAAGTCACAATTAAATCTCTATTGCTAGAAGGGCAACGAACAATGAGGAATCAATAAAAAATTGCAAATTTTAAGATTTATAGAAGGGGAAAAGAGATGGGAAAAATAGAGGCCGGCTAGGGGAGGCTCTCCCAATGGTGCCATCACATCTTTGCAGATCGGAAACCAGGAACCCTAAATTCGAGAAGAAAAATGGCAAATTCCATGCCAAAATTCCTAAATAAAAACTCTACATTAGGGTTTTGGGGGTTTGGTTTTCACGCATACCTACCTAGACGATGAAGGGGTCCTATGAAGTGAGGGAGAGCATTTGCACCGGAGGGGACCGGAGGCAGCGATGGTGGAGGGTGGCAGCAGTGGCGGCGGTGGACATTGGGGGTTGGGGAGGGCGAGGAAGAAAAAATGTGGCAAAAATCTGAAATATTTGTCCAAATATTTACAGATCTTTGCTGCCAATTACTAGCCTCAGATGGCTGCAACTAGAAAAAGTCTCTAAGCACATCCGTTTTCTAAATATTTCATATTTTACCGCCAAGTACTTCCCTAAGACGGCTAGAAATTTGAAAAGAACTAATAGTCGGAACTCCGGATATATTCAGAACTCTAGAGTTTGCTTACCCTAAAATTTGAGAATTATTCAGAACCAAAAGGCGAAGGAAGGTGTCTATACATTCTTTCTAGTGTGAAATTGAGTCCTAAGACTAAATGAGGTTCATACATTGAATAAAATGGCATAGTACAAACCTTCGATCTTAACCTGAAAGGTATGACCGGTTCCTAGTGTTCATGCGCTTGCTGCAGAGCAATAAGTTGCAGGTGTTTTCAATTTGAGTAATTCAAATGTTTAATGGTAGCGTGAGATCATTTGGTTCCTAAAATATGAATTTTCTAGCAATTTAAACTCTTTTTCATGTATTCCTTGTCAAAAGTCTTGTTAAGTGAATATTCAGAACTTTGGGGTTTGGTAATCCTAAACTTTGACAATTATAATATAATTGAGCACTAGAAAATTTTGGTAGTGTGCATGAGCATGATAAGTAATATAATTGAGCACTAGTAAATTAAAGGAAACTCCATATAAAGGAGTACATTAATAAGAGAGGTACTTAATTAGTAGTTCCACCACCACAGAGTATGAATATATATATTGTATTACATGCAACACAATAGGTAATAATTAACTTAAACAAAATAAGGAAAGGTAGCAACAGGAGAAGGGACAGCAGCAGGAGCATCCGCCTACTCGAGGGGAAACATGATAGTCTTGACATATTCTCAGTGGAATTTGCCATAGGTTGAGTGCTTCGCCAAGGTCTTCGCCTGGTTCCTACGACCGCGAACACGACCAACACCCACCGAGTGCTGGATCATGCTTTTGAGGTTCTTATTAATGACTCTGCCATAGAATGGCAAAACAATTTCCCCTTACGGTGGAAAGGAATTTTCCCACTTCGTAATCACCTCAGTACGTAATGGCTCATACAATCCCTCGAGTACTTGTCAGCGCCCACATCATCAGATTCTTCATGTTGATTTTTAAGTACATAATTAGAACTCATATAAATGATTCAATTGTATTATAACTCAAGCATTGACAACGTATGTAAGACAATATTAAATTGATATCAAAGAGAATGTATCTCATCAATAGTTTATTAAAGGTTTCTATCAAGTGTTTGAGACAAGCAATAGAATTATTATTACCATGAAGAGAAGTACACAGAAAGGTCAACTCACACAAGATGGTTCTAGTATCCTCACCAAAATTATCATCATTATCATCATTAGAGGATATATTGGGATTCAAAGTTGGACATACCTTTGACCCATTTGCCATAAGGCACATGTGAGCATGGGAGGATGAAGATGAGGATATTCTTGAATCTTCATTCATCAAGATAAGGATAGTGTGGTTGATTTCCTCTACATTGTTATATACACAATAAGAGGAAATAGAGGCATTTTTCTCATAGGAAAAATACAAGTCAAGCATATCATCTATACTAGTACACAAATAATTTCTAGACGGTATGCAAGGACTAGCAACACAAGAGGATATATAACCATTATTGCAAGAAGTATTTAAGTCCAAACTCTCTATACCATTATAATTTATACAACATGAATCGTCGATGTAAAGAGTAACACCACCATCATCACATATGATTTCTCCACTCACCATGCCATTACCTTGTGACTTTTCACATGTAGGCGAAGTTAAGGAATTGAAATCTCATCACGTACAGAGGTGGAAGCAACTTGGATCTCTTAATGATGTGAAGGATAAGAGAACTCCTTGGAGATACCACCAACCCTATGAGACATGGACCCACCAAATATTTATTTAAGCTTGGTCTACATCTCATGAGATGACTTGCGCTTTACAATCGTCGAGAACAAATTAACTATGGGGATCAAGGAGAGAATAAGCTCATTAGATACTTGAGCTTCAAGATGTAAATTTTTCTCATCCTCTAAAGATAGATTTTGAGGATCCATTAGAGGAGAAAAACCTACATCTAGAAATCGCTCAATATTTTGACAGGTCCGAAGATTACAAAGCAAGCAATTTCTCCACAAAGTAAAAGTTATCCCATCAAAGCCTAAACAGGGAGAGACCTTGTTCTGATACCAATTGAAAGGATAGAGATGTCGCCTAGAGGGGGTTAATAGGCAATTTCAAAACTATTATGGTTTCGGCTTGTTAGAATGTGGAATTAAACTAACATTTATTTTACAAGAACAAAACCTAAATACACTAGGCTCAACTAAGTGCACCAACAGCAAGTTAAGCTAAGAAAGATAGCACAAGATATAAGTACTTAAAGCTTGATGGCTACCACAAGGAAAGTAAGCTCAGGTATAGATATAACCGAGGCACATGGAGACGAAGATCTATTCTCGTGTTCCCTTACAAGTAAGGTACGTCATGTTGGAAAGATGTGGGATTCCACGAAGGATTTCCCAAAGCCACGAAGTCTCACCTTCTTCTTCGAGTCTATCCCACAAAGGAATAGGCCCTTTCCTATGCCTAGCTTTTCCTCCACTCTAGAGATGGAAAGCTCCACAACCACTTCACAAGCTCCACAAAGGAGAATCCTGGATCTCTTCACAATCTTCCACGAAGAGAGCACCACGGCAAAAACCGCCAAGCCAAGTAGGAGGTCACCCTCCAAGTGTAACAAGCTCACGGTCTCTCACTCGAACAAATCATAATGGAGAGCTCACCACTTATGCAAGAATGCAAAGCAAAAACAACAAGGGTGTTCAAATCCCTCATTCTCAAATCCCACCAATGCAACAAGTGCTAGGGAGTAATTAGAGAGAAATAACAATGGTGGAAATCAACTAATGAATACAAGATCTATATCCAATGGGTGCCCCTCACTTAGAGGAGGAATTAAATGATGGGGATTGTAAATATTGATCTCCTCTTCCAAATACCTCAAAAAGATGCAAGAATCATAGGAGGTAAAGGAGAGGAAGCAAGCTCAAAGGGCTCAACAATGGAAGTTAAGAACGTGCTCGAGAACCCTAGAACTTTGGGGAAGAAGCCCCCCATTAATACCCCTTCAAGGGGATGACCACTAGAGTCAAAACAAGCTGAACATATGCATTTTGGTTGAAAAAGGTCCCACCAGATCTTACGTCGGAATGGTTCGGTCGGCCGAAATACTTTCGGTCTTTGATGAAAAGCCATACTAAACAGATTTTCGGGGGTTGTCAGAAATTTCTAGCAGTCAGTCATAAACCCGGTGCCGCAAAAATTCCCGACAAAACCAATAAATTGTGTGCCACAGACCCGTCACCGCCAAAATTCCCACTGGAACCAAAACATGGCACACAAAAACAGCAATAACATTTGCGTCCGAACTCGGATTTTAGCAAACTTGGGATTTTTGAAAATCTAAGAACAATATCTATCTACTAGAGAGAAGAAAACCTAAGAAATAGTAAGAGGTAAATAACCAAATAAGGTGAGGTATGAAACTTCCCTAAAGAAGAACCAGTCAAACCTCCAAACTTAAAAATGCAATAGTATATGCATACGAATTCCATTTTTTATGAACTTGGGCTTGTTGAAGAGCTAGCAATAATGTCAAGAACCACACATAGAAAAACCCCAATAAGCAACAAAATAGGTATATGCAAAGTATGCAAAGTATTGAGCTCCCTAATATGCTATGATCAAGTTTAACAACCGAAAGCCCCTCTTAATAGTGCGGCTAACTATCCTATAACACAGTCTCCCAACAACCACCTTGAGAACAGTAAAATGAAAAACTATCAAGGCCATACCTTTGCCTTGCGTATCTCGCTTGATCTTGATGAAAACGCTTCAAACTTCATTCAAGGTGGAATGCTTCACTTGATCAATGTTGCTTCGTGAAGACTCATAATTTGCTCCCCCATACACTAGTATGGGATAGCTTCATTAAGGCACATATTCATATGTACATTATCACAAATATGGACAATAAGCTTCAACCATATGATCTTATTGAGATGGTTATATTGAACTTGCACTTCTCAACCTTCATGACGATCACCACTTGATGTCATCCTCTCATGAGCATACCACAAGATCCATGTGGTACATTCTTTATGCTTCATGTGTTGACTAAGATGAATTCACACTTCACTCTTTGTATTGGTCAACCATGTATCTTCTCATGCTCTATCTCAATATCTTGAGGTACATAAAAAACTCTTCATTTGATTATGTGCACTAAATCTTAGTAAACCATAACTCAACTAATGAGGCTATCATGACACCAACTTAGAGCCATATCCTGAATTCTTCTATTGAGATTACACTCTCAAGATTCTTGATCGTATCATATTATTCTCTTCAACTCGATGATTGTGATGCCAATACTCAAGGTATATCTTTTAACTTCATGGCATCCACACTTGAATCCAACACATGGACTACAAGCATGACATATGGAATATTCGTACATATAAAACTCAATGAAAACATTAGTCCATATGGATTATCATTAATCACCAAAACCACACATAGGGGAAATTACCCTTTCACATACTCCCATACACGTCCTAAGGATATCACCCTCTCTTTAGACCCAGGGCCAAATGATATGTGGCCGACTACACATACAATCTAGAGAGAGATCAAACACAATATCATAGATCAATGGATCATGGACCAAAGTAATGCATCATCTTTATTTCATTTCAGAATAATGCTAGGGTTTCTCCATCTCCCCAAGAACAAAGGAAGATACTCACACATGGAAGCAATCAACAACATCATCATGCTCAAATGCTAGTGCAAACCATAATTGTATTTGGAATTACAACAAGATCTAAAGTATGGGAGAGGGGAATGGTGATGGTGATGAAGATGTAGTGGTTGATGATGAAGGAGATGATGTGATGTCCTCTAATGATCCATGAAGCAGAAAGGATTTTCCCTTCGCCTAGTTCCTCCTCTAGATTGCTCTCTGCTTCGTGTTTCGAAGCTAGAAGTTTTTGTGAATGTCAAATCTCAGATCCGTCTTCATGTGATGCGTGTATTTCACGAGATGACACGCTTGAAGGTAGTACGGGTGGACGGTACAGGCAAGCTCCTCCTGTACCAGTGGTCATTAAACCCTCAATAGCTTTCCATCACCTTTGTTATTCTCCTAGGTGCGAGGAAAATCAATTAAATTACATTTATCGCTTAGAAATATCATATTACTGCATAATACGACAGTCTGAATTGATATGTTTACAAAAGACTTAGTGATTCAGGATCCTGTTAAAACAAGGACAAAAGGTGTGTGCGAGCATAGTAAAATACCAAAAATCCAATTCTACTTGTGCAAAAACAAATATAAATATGCTTCAATTTTGGACTGATCAACTTCCCCAAGCTAGACTCTTGCTCTTCCCCGAGCAAGATGGTGGCTTATGTAAAAGGTCATCATGTTCATGAGCCACGAGTCATTACAATAAATGAGGCAAAAATTGAAACATAATTACAATATTAAATATAGAACTACATAGTGAGTTATATCACACCCTAACACATCACATGACTTAGAGGCTTCCATATCTTTTGTATCAATAATTTAGAAGAAGTTTTTAGATTTAGACATATTATGAAATCATCAAGTTTAATTGGTTGAGAAGTTGTTTATGAGTAATAAATAATTCATGATCAGTGCTCGAGTAACTTTTCTCAAACATGTACTTTTTCTTGTGTTGGAGTTCTTTGATAACAAAGCCTTTTCTTTTCTTTAACAATGGGATTGGATCATGTTAATACTCTTTATGGCTCTTATTGATTTAAGATCATGACCATAACATCCTATCAAGATTTCCTTCTCATAATTTATCAATACTGTGTTGGTGTGGAAGACTCTAAAATCATAAAAGTGGTACAAGTATCATAGAACTCAACCTAATTTATACATCTAAAACAATAATCATGGACCCAAAATTACTTCGAATTTCATAAAGTCTCAAAACTCAACGGATATAATTATTTCCTTGAACCAAATTAGGTTGATGAATCAACCAATGCAAATTATGGAATCACGAACTAATATGCATGCAAGAAAATAAACATGCTAAAACTAAAAATGGATTAAAAGGTGTTATAGATCTCCCCAAGCTTGGAATCAAGCCAGTGGGATCAAATAATCCCTCGTGATTATTCGATACCATGGTATTTCCTTAATTTGAAGAAGGAGCCCTGGAACTATGAAGCCTTGCATAAAGCGACTTGTTTTTTTTGCTTCTAGGATCATGAGGCAGATTCGGCGCTGCTTGCTAATTGTTTCCAATTGTGCCACAAGTGACTTATACGTCTCATTTTTTTGCTTCTATTTTTCGATGGACCGAAGGCTGATGTTGAGGTTGGATTCTAATCCCTTCATTATCTTCAGGTCCATCTGCTCAAGAGAACGATGCAACAATTCAATGTGTTTAGAGGTTCCTAGAGACTTTACCTCGCCTTTCTTGATGTGGAGATCAAGTTTGTCTAGGGAGGCTTGGATCTCTTCTCCTTACTACTTCAGTCTCTCCAAGTAAGAATCTGCATCTTCTTTTCGATTTAGTTGAACTTCTTCAAACTCGCCTTCCTGCCCCACCATGAGGCTGAATATTTTATGCCCATCCTTGACCATCTCCATCAACTTGAATCGATCCTTGGCTCCTAAGTGACTGCACAAGACTTCCTCTTCTTTCTTCCTCATGGTGGCTACCCCCTTGGTACATTGTATGATCTTTGAATAAGATCCCTCGGAACCCTCCTTGGCTTGAATGATGATTCATGGGCAAGACATGGCTGAAGGTCCTTGAGAGGGAGGAGCAACATGGGGAAGATCTGCTTGACAAGAGAGGAAAAGAGACCTTTGGGAAGGCTTATGAAGGGTTAGAAACAGGGAAAAACTCGTGTTGAAAGTAAAAGGGCCAGCCAAGAAAAGAATAACAAAAAATTAGGAAGGAATCGCGAGAAAAAGGAAGAATTAGAGGTGGCAACGGTAAGTGGTACGAGCGGCGCCCATACCCTATGGACTTCCAAAAATGAGAATATCATTTTGCGGCCCGAAAGTTGGGGTGTATAGGCAACGCGGTACCCAAGTTCCCTAAAATCAGTCGGGATGACTACAGTTGGTGTGCCAAATACTCAGAGAGTCTTTTTCGGCACGAATTCAACTGTACGGTTAAATACAAAAAATCAGGCTAAGAGCCGTCAAGTTGGCCTCCCCTGTCAGTTCTCGACGTTGTCTACACCAACGAGGAGGAGACAATGGTGTGTGTCGTGAGGATGTACGAGGGTTGGCTTGGGATAGATGAGGACAAGTTTGTGGGATTGGACCTCGAGTACACCCCGGAGCACCCATATGAAGGGAGTGAAGTCGCCGTCGTTCAATTGGCCATGCGGAAACACATCCTCGTCTACCACCTCTCCCGGTTTGTAGATCTGCTCTCTATAGCTAACCGCTTTTAGGGTTTTCTCCTCTTGTTCTTTATCCACTTGCTCATCTTGCAACTACTGGATTTTATTTAGGACCAAATAAATTAGGGTTTGCCTATGTCTCAATCGACTGAGATTTTCTTTAGTCTCAATCACCTAAGAAAAGTACAACCATAGTTAAAAGAAATGTGCAACTCGTTCAGTCGAATGAGAAATAGAAAAAACGAATAAATTATGACAATACAATGTTGAGAGTCTTGATCTTGCATTTACTAAACTTTTCAAAATTATATTGAGATGATGATCTTGCATTGACAAAATATTTGTAGGTACAAATTTTGGTGATGACAAACTACATACTTTCAGGACTGACAGGAAATGTCCAGCGCTACGCTAGTTCCTTGTAGAAAAGGGAATTGTTTTCTGCACTGTCGATAAAACAACTGATTTTTCGAAATTTTATCAAGAGGAAATTATAATTCCTGTGCACAACTGGATCGATATTCAGAGTCTTGTCAAGATCCTAGCGGGCTCGAGGAAGGATGGAATGGCATCACTCACAACTAGAATCCTCGATGAGTCATACGACAAAATGAAGGAAGATTTCCCTACAGATAGGCACGATTTCTAGGATGAGTGGCCGTTGTCTGATATAAACCTAAAGTATGCAGCCATAGATGCTTATGTGACCTACCAGCTGTACAAGAAGATCCATTTTTTCTATGTTACCTCGTGTTTTGCCCTATTTGCAAGAGGGAAGACGAGCTTAGGGGAGCCCTTTGTAGAAAACGCAGAATGGAGTTTGAAGCTGCATATGCAAAGAAATTGGATGCATCTGAAGAAGCTGACAGAGAGGCTGCAGAAGCAGCTGAAAGAGAGCTTGCAGCTGAAGAAGCAGCTGACAAAGAGGCTGCAGCTGAAGCGGCAAACAGAGAGGCAACATCTTCTAGCGGCAACAATCATGCCTGTGATGCACCGCTAATTGTGCCACAGGACGCTGAAGATAGGGAAGCCAAGTCAGATGCCAGGTGGGACAAAGCAGTTCGTGAGCTATGGAGTACCTGGAATGGTCGCAGTTCATCGCCTAGGAACGATGGCAATCGCTTCAAGTGGTCTGATGAGGAGTGAATTAAATTTTACTTGTCAGTGTTATGTTTCTGTTTTGTGGAACTCAGTTAGCTTGCCAAGATGTCTAGCGCCTCAAGTGATACTGGTAAAAATAAATTTAACCCTTGTTGTGTTATGTTTATGTATGTGTCTTGTAGCTTGTCAAGATGGTAGCTTGTTAACTGGCAGTTTGAAGGAGTGCCCTTTTCCTCTCTCGCTAAACAGATATGTTTCATTTTGCCCAAATTGGTAGCAAATCTAGAAAAGATTCTCACTTCGATATTTCGTTCCCTTTTGGACCTCTTTTTGCCTCCGATCAGGTAGCAAAATCTAGAGCAGCAAATCACACCAGGCAGAATACATTCATTCAGAAAACAAAACAAATGTAGATATAGATGTGTGCAGCTAAATAGGATGCAGCGATAGAAAGTAACGAGGTTCGATGCATTCAGCCAGGAATAGGATATAGCTAGAAAGAAGTTGCTTAGCAGCAGCAGCCGCAGCTGCAAGCACATCCTACAAGTGCCCGCACCTCCGCCTCCTCCCTCCGGCACTTCCTCCACTTCTTGCTGCCCAGTTTCTTCGACTTGGGGGCCTTGGGCCTGATTGGAGGCATGCAACCCTCTTTTATGGCCACCCGCTGGAGGTTTCGAAGGTGAATGCAGAGAGCACGGTCTCGCGCTTGCCGCTTTTGTGGATGCTGGATCCCGTGGCCTCTGCATGCTTTAGTAAGGTGTTAATGTCGGTGCCGCCGCCGGCACGACTCGTCAAGCAGTAGGCGATCCCATTGCGGAAGGGGCAGCTGTAGTAGGGGCCCCTAAAGAAGGCGTCGTACTGGCCGGCCCGCAGCCTCCTCAGCACCTAATGAGCCTTGGTGTGAATGGACTCGTCATCGCTGCAGACGTCGCTGCCAGAAACCTATTGGAAGAAAAGGAAAATGGGGTTGTAGATGATGTAAGAAGATCGAGCAATCGAAATGCGAACAAGCAAATCCTAATAAACCAAGATCTAGGATCCAACGATGGGAACGGTAGAAGAACCAGGGGAGGGGAGCAAACCCTAGTTACCTCCGACCATGGGTCGTCGATGCCGGTGTTGTAGGGGTTCAGCGGAGCGATGTACTTATCTGGATCATAGGTGCCCAAGAAGTGTGTGATCTGCTTGTGACCGACGGGGCCTCCTCGCCAGCAGGGGACTCTTCTTCGGCGGCTCCGTCGGTAGCGAGGACGGGGGCCTGGACGGGAACGGCGGCTGCCATCGATGCCTCGACTGGGGCCTGGATAGGGACGGCAGCTGCTTTCAACGTGTCGAGGGGGACCGGTGAGGAGACGGGGGCCTCCTCACCGGTGGCCATGGAGGCAACGATGGCCACCATATCCTCCTCGGCCATCGCCGGCACGGACGGGGTATTCTCGGGAGTTTGTGGATGCTGGTGGGACAGTGGAGAGGGTTGCGTGGGGAAAGTGAGCGAGAGTGGGAGTGGGTGTGCAGAGAGGGGCTCTATAGTTAAGGTGGATAATCAAGGCACGTTTCGTTGCACCACCGTGCAACGCGTCGTGCAGTCTACTGCACCGTGCACCGCGACACGCGCACGGTACGTCACGTTTTTTTCTCGGGCCATGCATGGCAGTTCTATATTGAGCCACATGCAAAGGGCGCACACACAATTTCTATGTACGAAGTTTGACACGGCCCTAAAATTGGCGATAGTTAAAAGTGGAAATGTAGAGGGGAAGTTAGGTGGCTGTACGGCGAGATTTGTGGGGTTGTGATAGATTCAGTAAAGGGATGTGTTGATGGCTGCGAGTGACTCGATGAACCGGAGACGTTCGGTCTTGTCGAGCTCAGCTGTTCGGCCTCCGGCTAGCGCGTGCAAGCTTCTTATGGTGGGCCCCGGTTGGAAATGAGATTGAGAGCCGCTGCATAAAAAATGGGATGTGTCTTATTAAAATCAAGTGGCAATAAACTGCAGCTATCCATCAACGGCTGTGCACTCGATGACGCATGTGTTGTGGCGTAGTAGTAGCAGTAGTAGGCTTTTCAAACTTGATTAAACGTGACATGACCGCTCGACGACTTTTTCCATGGACGACATCATGTTCCTTCTTGTAGAGAGAAACACCAAGATGGGGTCTTCTCAAGATGGTAGCTCGTTAACTGGCAGTTTGAAAGAGTACCCTTTTCCTCTCTCGCTAAACAGATATGTTTCATTTTGCCCAAATTGGTAGCAAATCTAGAGAAGATTCTCTCTTCGATAATTCGTTCCCTTTTGGACCTCTTTTTGCCTCCGATCAGGTAGCAAATCTAAAGCAGCAAATCACACCAGGCAGAATACATTCATTCAGAAAACAAAACAAATGTAGATATAGCTGTGCGCTGCTAAATAGGATATAGAGATAGAAAGTAGTAGGTTGCTTAATGAGGTTCAATGCATTCATCCAGAAATAGGATGCAAGCAAAATATAGAAAATCAAAAGAAGCTGCTTAGGAGCAGCAACCGCTGCAGATGCAGATACATCCAACTTGACATCCAACCTGTTCATTCGCTAGCGCCTCCACCTCCCTCCGGCGCCTCCGCCACTTCTTGCTGCCCAGTCCCTTGATTTTGGGGGCCTTGAGCCTGATTGGAGGCATGCGACCCTCTTTGATGGCCACCCGCTGGAGGTTTCAGAGGTGAATGCCGAGAGCCCAGTGTTCAGTGATGTAGGCGTTGATATTCACGGTCTCGCACTTGTCGCCTCTGTGGATGCCGGAGCCCGCGGCCTCTGCATTCTTTAGTAAGGTGTTGAAGTCGGTGCCGCTGGCGGCACGACTCGTCAAGCAGTAGACGATTCCCTTGCGGAAGGGGCAGCTATAGTATGGGCCCGTGAGGTAGTCGTCGTACTGGCCGGCCTGCAGCCTCCTCAGCACCTGACGAGCCTTGGTGTGAATGGACTCATCATCGCTGCATACGTCGCTGCCGGAAACCTATTGGAAGAAAAGGAAAATGGGGGAGTAGATGATGTAAGAAGATCGAGCAATTGAAATGCGAACAAGCGAATCCTAATAAACCAAGATCTAGCATCCAACGATGGGAACGGTGTTGGATAATTAGGCACAGTTTCCATGATTAATTCCAGAATATTAAACATGACAATACCAGCTAAATTTTAAATAGATTAGCCCATTATTTCTAACAAATGGTAGAAGAACCAGGGGAAGGGAGCAAACCCTAGTTACCTCCGACCATGGGTTGTCGATGCCGGTGTCGTAGGGGTCCAGCGGAGCGATGTACTTATCTGGATCGTAGGTGCACAAGAAGTGTGTGATCCGCTTGTGACCGGCAGGGGGCTCCGCTTCGGCGGCTCCGTCGGTAGCGGGGACGGGGGCCTGGACGAGAACGGCGGCTGCCATCGATGCCTCGACTGGGGCCTGGACAGGGACGGCGGCTGCTTTCAACGCATCGAGGGGGACCGGCGAGGAGATGGGGGCCTCCTCGCCGACGGCCACGGAGGCGACGATGGCCGCCTTATCCTCCTCCGCCATCGCTGGCGCGGACGGGGTATTCTCGGGAGTTTGCAGATGCTGGTGGGACAGTGGAGAGGGTTGCGTGGGGTCAGTGAGCGAGAGTGGGAGTGGGTGTGCGGAGGGGGCTCTATAGTTAAGGTGGATAGAAGCAAGGCATGTTTCGTTGCACCACCGCACAACGCGCCGCGCAGTCTACTGCACCGTGCACCGCGACACGCGCACGGTACGTCACGTTTTTTTCCTGGGCCATGCATGGCAGTTCTGCATTGAGCCGTGATGACCCACAAATATAGGGGATGTATCGCAGTATTTTCGATAATTAAGAGTTTCGAACCCAACGAGGAGCAGAAGGTGCCGGCTAGTGGTATGGATCAGGAATTCTCTGCAAATACTTAGCAAACGGATTTTTAGGGGGTTTCGATAAAGCAAGTAAACAAAGTACAAGTAAACAAAAGACAGTAGGAATAAATGCAGCAAGTGGCCCAATCCTTTATGCAGCAAAGGACAAGCCGGTTGTATTTCTATAGATGACCAAACATTCTCGAGAACACATGGGAAGACTGTCAAGTGCTTTCGCTTCATATAGTTGATTAATCTTCTTTAGCTTGCTAAGTGTTGTGTGGGTGAACCTGTGCTAATGTACCGCCCCATCCAAGACTAATACATACTTGTGATTATACCCCTTGCAAACATCCGTAAGTACAAGAAAGTAATTAAGGTAGAAACCTAACCACAGCTTTAAACTCTAAGACCCTTACGTCCCTTGTGCAATGGTTTCCTAACGGAGGTTCAGGTTTCTATCACTCCGGCAACCCCTACGATTAGTAGCCAAATACACAATGCATTCCCCTAGGCCCATATAGGTGAAGTGTCATGTAGTCGACGTTCACATGACACCACTAGAAGAAGTACACCACAACTTAAATAACAATCTATTGAATCTTTCTCAACGCAACTCCACTACTAACAAGAAGACTTCTCCCATGTCCTCAAGAACAAAACGAACTACTCACAAGACATCATATGGATCATGATCAGAGATGGAATAATGATGTATAAGAATCTGAACATAAACAATAATTCAACGGTTCACTCAATAGCATCAACTACAAAGAGTAATCAACACCGGCAAAGTTTCCCCTATGAACTATAGCAAGTTTCAACGCAATTGTTAGAGCAATATGGAGATGGTGATGAGGGTGCTGATGGTGATGATGGTGGTGATGATGATGATGATCCCGATGAAGTCCAGCTTGATGGTGGTGTTGATGGCGACGATCTCCCCTCTCCAGGAAGGAATTCCCCCGGCAGAAATCTGTCTGCCGGAGAGATCTTTCTCTCTCGGTGTTTTCCGCCCCGCAGAGGTGGCGGAATCTTTCTGTGGTCGCTCCCCGGGTCTTAGGGTTTCGTGGGGATGATATACGCCAGATGAGAGAGGCTGGAGTGGGCCAGGGTGGCCACACCACCTCCAGGCGCGGCCTAGGCCTGTCCGCGCCATGGGGTGGTGTGGGGCCCCTGTGGCCCACCTCCACTCCATGTTCTGGCATCCTTAGTCTTGTGAAAAAATAGGATTTTCCGTATATTTTCCCAGATTTTCTGATCTTCGCGAATTTTGCCTCCAAACAACACCTTTTCCATCAGAATCCTAACTGCAGCGGTCCATGCTCCAAAAGTCATCAACCATGCAAAAATAGATGAAATAACATAAGAATCACCTCTCAATACGAAATATATCAATGAATAATAGTGAATTAAGACATAGAATAGTGATGCAAAATGGACGTATCAAATCCCCCCAAGCTTAGACTTTGCTTGTCCCCAAGCGAAACTAAGCTCAATAAACATAGCCTCAGGTTTATGGAGTGAAGAGTCGATAAAAGAATACGGACAAGAAGCATCACATTCATCAAAAGCATATATCATAATAGAAGACAACTCACCATTATATAACTTAACTTGCAATAAGTAAAGGAAACACAATAAAGATACGTAAAGTGAATCATAATTGGTAATGGCAAACTTAGCTCTTGGTCAAAGAATAGTTGATAATTTGCTGGAGTTCACAAATAGCTGGCTTTCTCAATGATAGCTTTCAAAGTAGTAAACACCAAGATAAGAGAAAATGTGCAAAACAAGGAACAAAAGAAACATGATTGAATAAATCGTCATATGAATGAATGAAACACATCAACTCAAAATACTTGCTGAGATAGAAGGGAGTAGGTTTACTGACTCAACTACAAAGTAAAAGAAAGGCCCTTCAAAGAGGGAAGCAGGGATTGCAAGTCTCATAAAGAGCTCCCAAAAATTATGATACTTACTAGCTTTCAGCTCTCATTGCCCCTATCATAGGCATCTTTAGGTGATTAAGGTTAAAGTGATCAAAAATGAGGATATGCATTGACACGTTGTAAGTTGAGAATCTCATGTCCCTTGAATACGAGGGTCGCTCCTCATGCTACTCAAGTTTAGCCACCGGTAAGTTCTTGTCATTGTAAGCTTATGTGTATCATAGAGAACCGCCAACGGGGTACCCCTTGCCCGATGATACGGAAGAATCCCCATATCAAAATGACAAGGCAAGCAGACAACAAGTATCTCAGCAATCTTCTTATTTACCATGGGAATATGGTGCTTTTTCTTTCTTTCCTCTTTTCATAATATCTCCTTTTTTTTCTTTTCTCATTTTTTTCTTCTCAATATCAGACTCTTTTTTTATAAGAAGAATGCTTCATAGATACTCGTTATGGTTACGCTGCAGGTTTCCACCATGTCAGCATGGATTAGACCAACGGCCCAGACGTTTCTCTAACACATATGCATAACTCCATGGACTTACAAGCTCCCCTTTCATTTCACACCGATGACATCCATAGACAAAAGAGCATGATATCAACTTGGTACAAAGTACCAGTGCAATGTTGAAAGCGTTCCCCATGACAGCATGGTTCTGCTAATTCACAACTTACAAAGCGCAAGCATATACGCAACATAGGTGAGCACAATGGTTCAAGTTTATTAAATGCAAGAAAGTAAAGTGTGCCATCAAGTTCGTGAGAGCTTTAATCACTAATTTTCACATAACAAGTTTAATTTGGGAGGTGGATAAAACAAGAATTTACTTGGAATAGCAATAATGCTACTAGGTAGGTATGGTGGACACAAATGGCATGTGTTTTGGTTTAAAGGAGGTGGATGCACGAGAAGAAATCCCTCTCAGTACAGGTTTCTGGCTAGCAAGGCTGGGTAGCAAGTACAAGAGTTGAAGGAAACAAACATACAAGTGATAAAGACAAACATGCAATATTCCTTGGAAACACAAAAGATCTTAACTAGAGAATACTAGACTTATGAGCAAATCAAGAAAGAAAGCTGATGAAATTATTTTTCTTTAGAGTACTTCTATCTTTTTCTTTTCAACTCTAAAAAAGGTGTTGCTACTGACCGAGCCAGGCTTGCCAAAACCAACTAAATTAACTCAATGATCCTAGAGTGATACCAATACTAACAACAAGATCATTCATATAACCGCAAATTGAAAACTAACATAAGCTATGCAAAAGAGTGAATGATAGAACTTCTCATTAATAATCCATAACGGCAACTCACACCAAGGGATACATATCTAACGAGAGAGGGGACACTTCCATAATGCAAACCATACTACATAATAACTCCTCTATTCATGATATGACTCTACTAATAAGGTAAAAATATAGAAGATAGTGATGTGATACCACGACACTCCCCCAAGCTTGGAACAAACCAAGGGGATGCCAAACCTGATGACGAATTACTCCTTCGGTGATGGTGGTATCCTCTCATCTTCGTCCGTCTTCCAGGGTAAAGGCTTCCCATCAACAAAGGTCATCATGGTTTCTAACATCCTGAAACTTGCAGCAGCACTTATGCGTTTAAATCTAGCCTCATACGCACAGTTTTGATTTTGAACGTCATAGAACTGTGCTTGCAGTTTGTTGGTTGTTTGGTGCAGTAAGAGGACTTCGTCTTTGAGTTCAGCAGTCTCCTTTTGGTGCTCGGTGATGAGTTCGGAGCAAATCTTATGGATGATATCCACTTCACGCTCCTCCATCTTCCTGTACATAAAGACTTCTTGCTCCAGTGCTTCCATCCTGTCCTCCAGACTTCCTTTACCTTTAGGGCCTTTAACCTCTTTAATCCGGACCTCCCCACCTTCGAGCAACAACTCCTTGGGATGAATCTTCAATTCTCTCATGTATGGGTTGATAATATCTTCAAAGAAATCTCCCTTGGATGATCCAGAGGAAGACATTGTGGCTCCAAATCTGGGATTCTACCTGGCAGATACAGATCGAAACAAAAACACGACGAAAACACGATATACGAACCTCAGGGGGTCCAGGGGGTTATATATTATGAAGTTTCATATCAAAAGGAAGGTACTAGGAGAAAACAAGTCGGAGGCGGAGTCCGGGGTGGACTCACCACCTGGTGGCGCGGCCAGGGGTGGGCCCGTGCCACAGGGTGGTGTGAGCCACCCTGGCTCCATTTCCATCCCTTTTTCTCTTCATAGATTTCCTTATTGACTGAAAACTGCAAAAATATAGTTGGATTGTATTTTCGCGGAACTTTTCTTACCAGAACTATTACCTAGTTGGAAACGGACTCTTCAGGTGTCTGAATTTGGTATTTAGTGGATCCTTCCGGAGTCATCACTTGAATCATCAATATCTTCATCTTCATACACTTATTACTTGAGTCATAAAACCCTTCTCTTCCTTATTACACCATTATCTCCACTTCCTGGAAATTTCTTTCACACAAAACTTCACACAGTTCTCATTAGCAACATTGGTATATATGAAGTGATAAAACCTTTTGAGTCCAACTTCAACTGAAAACCAACAAAACAAAAGCTACTGTAGCAACTCCTTCTGAAAACCCAAAAAGAATTCAAAAAGGAAATCGAATAAAGAAGCAAATGCAAGATTGGCAAAATCTGTCAAAACAGACCAGCAGGTAAAGATCAATTTTTTCGAAAATCTTCTATTGCTCAAATAAAAAAGTGCAAAACTAACTAAAGTTAAATAACAACCTGGGGCAGAAGCACAAAAAATTGCAGCTCAATCCGACATACATAGATCTCTCAGGAATTTTTACGGTGAAGCACAAAAAACTGTTTCGAGACAGCAACTTCCCCAAATATTACTTCTCTCTCATCAGAGGTTGATCTTGACACAAAAACCAAAAAAACGGATAAGGAGCGGTTATTACCGAAGTAATAACTTCCAAGACTCAAAGAAACACAAACAAACGGAAAGCAAAAACAATTGGGTTGTCTCCCATAAAGCTCTTTCTTTATAGCCATTAAGATGGGCATGATAATTTTGAAGAAGCTCTCATAGGGATATGAATTGAAGCGAAAGAGAGCATTAGGAAGCCAAAACACACACATTTAAGTATAACCCACTTCCTATGCAAGGGAATTTTGTAAACAAACAAGTTATTTAAACCAAAGGCAACTTGCATAAGAAGGCAAAAGAAGCGCAATATAAAAACTTTCAGCATAAAACGAGGAAACTTGATATTATTGAGATACATAAGAACACTTTTCCCTCTCTCATAGTAACTTTTAATATAATGCATAAACTTAACAATATAGCTATCACAAGAACTATCATAGCAATGATCACTTATCCTAACAGAAAACACAGGTATACTAGCTCTCATAACACTACTATGTGAAACAATATTAGAGGTATCCTTGCAAAGGATAGTGTGTCCCTCTTCCTCATACTCAGTGACAAAGTCTTTCACATTTGCTATTATAGGTTCATCAACCATTTGTTTATCAGGTTCAACAGCTTTATTCATACTTTCATTAACCATACTAGCTATCATAGAATGTTCCTTTACCTTAACTTGGAAAGGCATTTTCTCAATATAAGGTTCAGGTAAAACATGATTAGCAGTATAAACTTCAGTACTTCTTGCAGGAACACTCTTAGCAATATCTTTATAAGGTTCATGATACTTATTCCACTTCTTTTTAGGCACTTCAATATAAGAAGCAAAAGCCTTAAAATAAGAAGCAATAGCTTGAGAGTCTAGACCATAAGCATTTTTCATATTTTGAAAGTCATTAGTTCCCATAAAAGATTCAATGCATTCATAATCATAATTTATACCTGACTTTCTACCTTTGTCATTCTCCCAAGCTTCAGCATTGTCTTGAATACGATCCATAAGGTCCCATTTAGCTTCTTCTTCCATACAGGTGAATGATCCAGCACAAGAAGCATCCAATAAATCCTTATCATGTAGAGGGAGCCTTGCATAACAGTTATTGATAATAATATTGTTGGGGAGCTCATGAATGGGACATTTGAGCATTAGTAACTTCAATCTCCCCCAAGCTTGAGCTTTACTCTCTCCATAAAGAGGCCAAAAGTTGTATATTTGGTTCCAATCTTTATGAATCTCACTAGGAGGATAAAACTTTGAATAAAAGAGAGGCACTATTTCCTCCCATTCCAAAGCTTGACCATTCTTCAGCAGCTTATACCAATCCTCAGCTCTTCCTTTTAGTGATAATGAGAATAACTTCTTCTTAACTTGATCTGTAGTAATACCTGCACATTTGAACAACCCGCATAATTCGTGTATAAAGAGTAAATGATCACCAGGATGGACAGTTCCATCCCCAACATAATAGTTATCCATAACACGATCAATAATTCTTGTAGGTATTTTGAAAACATCTTTCTCAGCAGGTGGTGGCTTATCTACTACCTTAGCAGTGGTAGTAGCATTACCAAATAATAAACTCAGCGAATTATCCATAACGAAAATAAAGCAACTAGCAGAAGTAAACAATACTCACAGTAGAAGTTTTCTTTACCAGTTCCACTCTCCAATAGCGCTTCACTCCCCGGCAACAGCGCCAGAAAATAGTCTTGATGACCCACAAGTATAGGGGGTGTATCGCAGTATTTTCGATAAGTAAGAGTGTCGAACCCAACAAGGAGCAGAAGGTGCTGGCTAGTGGTATGGATCAGGAATTCTCTACAAATACTTAGCAAATTGATTTTTAGGGGTTTTCGATAAAGAAAGTAAACAAAGTACGAGTAAACAAAAGACAGTAGGAATAAATGCAGCAAGTGGCCCAATCCTTTATGCAGCAAAGGACAAGCCGGTTGTATTTCTATAGATGACCAAACGTTCTCGAGGACACATGGGAAGATTGTCAAGTGCTTTCGCTTCATATAGTTGATTATCTTCTTTAGCTTGCTAAGTGTTGTGTGGGTGAACCTGTGCTAATGTACCGCCCCATCCAAGCCTAATACATACTTGTGATTATACCCCTTGCAAACATCCGTAAGTACAAGAAAGTAATTAAGGTATAAACCTAACCACAGCTTTAAACCCTAAGACCCTTACGTCCCTTGTGCAATGGTTTCCTAACGGAGGTTCAGGTTTCTGTCACTCCGGCAACCCCTACGATTAGTAGCCAAATACACAATGCATTCCCCTAGGCCCATATAGGTGAAGTGTCATGTAGTCGATGTTCACATGACACCACTAGAAGAAGTACACCACAACTTAAATAACAATCTATTGAATCTTTCTCAACGCAACTCCACTACTAACAACAAGACTTCTCCCATGTCCTCAAGAACAAAACGAACTACTCACAAGACATCATATGGATCATGATCAGAGATGGAATAATGATGTATAACAATCTTAACATAAACAATAATTCAATAGTTCACTCAATAGCATCAACTACAAAGAGTAATCAACACCGAGAAAGTTTCCCCTATGAACTATAGCAAGACTCAACGCAATTGTTACAGCAATATGGAGATGGTGATGAGGGTGCTGATGGTGATGATGGTGGTGATGAGGGTGCTGATGGTGATGATGGTGGTGATGATGATGATGATGATCATGATGAAGTCCAGCTTGATGGTGGTGTTGATGGCGACGAACTCCCCTCTCCGAGAAGGAATTCCCTCGACAGAAATCTGTCTGCCAGAGAGATCTTTCATTTTCCACCCCGCAGAGGCGGCGGAATCTTTATGTGGTCGCTCTCTGAGTCTTAGGGTTTCGTGGGGATGATATACGCCAGAGGAGAGAGGCTGGAGTGGGCCAGGGCGGCCACACCACCTCCAGGCGCGGCCTAGGCCTACCCGCGCCATGGGGTGGTGTGGGCCCCCTGTGGCCCACCTCCACTCCATCTTCTGGCATCCTTAGTCTTGTGGAAAAATAGGATTTTCCGTATATTTTCCCGGATTTTCTGATCTTCGCGAATTTTGCCTCCAAACAGCACATTTTCCTTCAGAATCCTGACTGTAGCGGTCCATGCTCCAAAAGTCATCAACCATGCAAAAATAGATGAAATAACATAAGTATAACCTCTCAATATGAAATATATCAATGAATAATAGTGAATTAAGACATAGAATAGTGATGCAAAATGGACGTATCAAGCCGCATGCAAAGGGCGCATACACAATTTCTATGTACGAAGTTTGACATGGCCCTAAAATTGGCGATAGTTAAAAGTGGAAATGTAGAGGGGAAGGTAGGTGGCTGTATAGCGAGATTTGTGGGTTGTGCTAGATCGAGTAGAGGGATGTGTTGATGAAGGCGGAGACGTTAGGTCTCGTCGAGCTCAGCTCTTCAGTCTCCGGCTAGCTCGTGCAAGCTTCTTACGGTCGGGCCTAGTTAGAAGTGAGGTTGAGAGCCGCTGCGTAAAAAATGGGATATGTCTTATTAAAATCAAGTGGCAATAAATTGCAGCTGTCCATCGACGACTATGCACTCGATGACGCATGCGTTGTGGAGTAGTAGTATTAGTAGTAGGCTTTTCAGACTTGATTAAACATGACATGACCGCTCGACGACTTTTTCCATGGACACCATCGTGTTCCTTCTTGTAGAAGTCTGGCTGAGCGAGACTCCATCCGTGCTGTCTCACGCTGGGGCCGCGCTGTACTATGAAGGGCACGACATGTGCAACGATCATCGTTGGATCGCACAGAATCTACGGTTGGTGCGCACGATCCGCGTGACAACTGTGATAACCAATCAGGGAGTAGCAGACAGAGTGAGCACAGGTTTGTGCTTCTATGAAAGATAGAGAGAGGGGGGGGGGGAAACTAAGTAGTACCACATAAAACCAATGGCGATACTAGTATAAAAATGGAAAGTAAGTGTCTTGTACAATGAAATACATCGTGGCATACATAAAATTATGCCAAGATAGATCCACTAGAGTTCATTGCATGTGTGTTCTTCTCACAAACCATATCATGAACCACACCCAGTATCATTGCATGTGTGTTCTTCTCATAGACCACACATGGATCCACCGGTGTCATTGCATGTGTGCTCTTTTCATGAACCATAGTTAGAGTCATCGCATGTCTGCTCTTCTCATGAACCACAACTAGAGTCATTGCATGCGTGTTCTTCTCACAAACCATATCATGAACCCCACCGAGTGTCATTGCATGTGTGTTCTTCTCATTAACCACAGTTAGAGTCATTGCATGTCTGTTCTTTTCACAAACCACATATCACCAGTGTCATTGCATGTGTGTTCTTCCCATAGACCACACATGGCTCCACCAGTTTCATTGCATGTGTGTTCTTCCCATGAACCACACATGGATCCACCAGTGTCATTGCATGTGTGTTATTTTCACAGACCACATATGGATCCACCAGTGTCATTGCATGTGCGTTATTCTCACAAACCACGTAAGGATCCACTGGTGTCATTGCATTTGTGTTCTTCTCATAGACCACACATGGATCCACCTGTGTCATTGCATGTCTACTCTTTTCATGAACCACAGTTAGAGTCATCGCATGTCTGCTCTTCTCATGAACCACAACTAGAGTCATTGCATGTGTGTTCTTCTCACAAACCATATCATGAACCACACCCAATGTCATTGCATGTGTGTTCTTCTCATTAACCACAGTTAGAGTCATTGCATGTCTGTTCTTTTCACAAACCACATATCACCAGTGTCATTGCATGTGTGTTCTTCCCACAGACCACACATGGATCCACCGGTGTCATTGCATGTGTGTTATTCCCATGGACCACACATGAATCCACCAGTGTCATTGCATGTGTGTTCTTTTCACAGGCCACATATGGATCCACTAGTGTCATTGCACGTGTGTTATTCTCACAAACCACGTAAGGATCCACCGGTGTCATTGCATGTGTGTTCCTCTCATAGACCACACATGGATCCACCAGTGTCATTCATGTCTACTCTTTTCATGAACCACAGTTAGAGTCATCGCATGTCTGCACTTCTCATGAACCACATCTAGAGTCATTGCATGTGTGTTCTTCTCACAAACCATATCATGAACCACACCCAGTGTCATTGCATGTCTGTTCTTCTCATTAACCACCAATGGATCCACCAGTGTCATTGCATGTCTGCTCTTTTCATTAACCACAGTTAGAGTCATTGCATGTATGTTCTTTTCACAAACCACATATCACCAGTGTCATTGCATGTGTGTTCTTCTCACAAACCATATCATGAACCACACCCAGTGTCATTGCATGTGTGTTCTTCCCATGAACCACACATGGATCCACCAGTGTCATTACATGTCCGCTCTTTTCATGAACCACAGTTAGAGTCATTGCTTGTATGTTCTTTTCACAAACCACATATCACCAGTGTCATTGCATGTGTGTTCTTCCCACAGACCACACATGGATCCACCAGTGTCATTGCATGTGTGTTCTTTTCATAGGCCACATATGGATCCACCAGTGTCATTGCATGTGTGTTATTCTCACAAAGCACGTAAGGATCCACCGATATCATTGCATGTGTGTTCATCTCATAGACCACACATGGATCCACCAGTGTCATTGCATGTCTGCTCTTTTCATGAACCACAGTTAGAGTCATCCATGTCTGCTCTTCCCATGAACCACAGCTAGAGTCATTGCATGTGTGTTCTTCTCACAAACCATATCATGAACCACACCCACTGTCATTGCATGTGTGTTCTTCTCATTAACCACACATAGATCCACCTATGTCATTGCATGACTGCTCTTTTCATTAACCACAGTTAGAGCCATTGCACGTCTGTTCTTTTCACAAACCACATATCACCAGTGTCATTGCATGTGTGTTCTTCCCATAGACCACACATGGATCCACCAGTGTCATTGCATGTGTGTTCTTCCCATGAACCACACATGGATCCACCAATGTCATTGCATGTCTACTTTTTTCATGAACCACAGTTAGAGTCATTGCATGTCTGTGCTTTTCACAAACCACATATCACAAGTGTCATTGTATGTGTGTTCTTCCCACAGACCACACATGGATCCACCAGTGTCATTGCATGTGTGTTCTTCCCACAGACCACACATGGATCCACCAGTCTCATTGCATGTGTGTTCTTCCCATGAACCACACATGGATCCACCAGTGTCATTGCATGTGTGTTATTTTCACAGACCACATATGGATCCACTAGTGTCATTGCATGTGCGTTATTCTCACAAACCACGTAAGGATCCATTGGTGTCATTGCATTTGTGTTCTTCTCATAGACCACACATGGATCCACCTGTGTCATTGCATGTCTACTCTTTTCATGAACCACAGTTAGAGTCATTGCATGTCTGCTCTTTTCACAAACCACATATCACAAGTGTCATTGTATGTGTGTTCTTCCCACAGACCACACATGGATCCACCAGTGTCATTGCATGTGTGTTCTTCCCACAGACCACACATGGATCCACCAGTCTCATTGCATGTGTGTTCTTCCCATGAACCACACATGGATCCACCAGTGTCATTGCATGTGTGTTATTTTCACAGACCACATATGGATCCACTAGTGTCATTGCATGTGCGTTATTCTCACAAACCACGTAAGGATCCATTGGTGTCATTGCATTTGTGTTCTTCTCATAGACCACACATGGATCCACCTGTGTCATTGTATGTCTACTCTTTTCATGAACCATAGTTAGAGTCATCGCATGTCTGCTCTTATCATGAACCACAACTAGAGTCATTGCATGTGTGTTCTTCTCACAAACCATATCATGAACCACACCCAGTGTCATTGCATGTGTGTTCTTCTCATTAACCACAGTTAGAGTCATTGCATGTCTGTTCTTTTCACAAACCACATATCACCAGTGTCATTGCATGTGTGTTCTTCCCACAGACCACACATGGATCCACCGGTGTCATTGCATGTGTGTTATTCCCATGGACCACACATGGATCCACCAGTGTCATTGCATGTGTGTTCTTTTCACAGGCCACATATGGATCCACTAGTGTCATTGCACGTGTGTTATTCTCACAAACCACGTAAGGATCCACCGGTGTCATTGCATGTGTGTTCCTCTCATAGACCACACATGGATCCACTAGTGTCATTGCATGACTTCTCTTTTCATGAACCACAGTTAGAGTCATCGCATGTCTGATCTTCTCATGAACCACAACTAGAGTCATTGCATGTGTGTTCTTCTCACAAACCATATCATGAACCACACCCACTATCATTGCATGTGTGTTCTTCTCATTAACCACACATGGATCCACCAGTGTCATTGCATGACTGCTCTTTTCATTAACCACAGTTAGAGTCATTGCACGTCTGTTCTTTTCACAAACCACATATCACCAGTGTCATTGCATGTGTGTTCTTCCCATAGACCACACATGGATCCACCAGTGTCATTGCATGTGTGTTCTTCCCATGAACCACACAGGGATCCACCAGTGTCATTGCATGTCTGCTTTTTTCATGAACCACAGTTAGAGTCATTGCATGTCTGTTCTTTTCACAAACCACATATCACAAGTGTCATTGTATGTGTGTTCTTCCCATATACCACACATGGATCCACCAGTGTCATTGCATGTGTGTTCTTCTCACAAACCATATCATGAACCACAACCAGTGTCATTGCATGTGTGTTCTTCTGATTAACCACAAATGGATCCACTAGTGTCATTGCATGTGTGTTCTTCTCATTAACCACAGTTAGAGTCATTGCACGTCTGTTCTTTTCACAAACCACATATCACCAGTGTCATTGCATGTGTGTTCTTCCCATAGACCACATATGGATCCACCAGTGTCATTGCATGTGTGTTCTTCCCATGAACCACACATGGATCCACCAGTGTCATTGCATGTGTGTTCTTCCCATGAACCACACATGGATCCACCAGTGTCATTGCATGTCTGCTTTTTTCATGAACCACAGTTAGAGTCATTGCATGTCTGTTCTTTTCACAAACCTCATATCACAAGTGTCATTGTATGTGTGTTCTTCCCACAGACCACACATGGATCCACCAGTTTTATTGCATGTGTGTTCTTCCCACAGACCACACATGGATCCACCAGTGTTATTGCATGTGTGTTCTTTTCACAGGCCACATATGGATCCACCAGTGTCATTTCATGTGTGTTATTCTCAAAAACCACGTAAGGATCCAGTTAGAGTCATTGCATGTGTGTTCCTCTCATAAATCACACATGGATCCACCGGTGTCATTGCATGTCTGCTCTTTTCATGAACCACAGTTAGAGTCATCGCATGTCTCCTCTTCTCATGAACCACAACTAGAGTCATTGCATGTGTGTTCTTCTCACAAACCATATCATGAACCACACCCAGTGTCATTGCATGTGTGTTTTTCTCATTAACCACAAATGGATCCACCAGTGTCATTGCATGTCTGCTCTTTTCATTAACCATAGTTAGAGTCATTGCTTGTCTGTTCTTTTCACAAACCAAATATCACCAGTGTCATTGCATGTCTGTTCTGTTGGGTCCGCAGTATAGAAAACAAAAAATTTCCTACGATGAGAACTACATGCCAAGATCTATCTACTAGGTACAGAGAAACGGGTGGACATACATCCAAAGAGAACTTACCCTCGTAGACAATGAGTTTTGTTAACGAGTAGGAACTCATGGTTGATGTAGTCGTACACTTGCCGATCTCAAGATCGTGAGTAAGTCCGAGCGCCACAACTCAGCAGCGCATCCACACTCGCACACACGTTCAAGCCACCGGACAACCTCCACCTCCTTGCTCCAGCGATCCAGCGGAAGCAGCAACTCCTTCCAGACGAAATGCCACGGGGAACATGTATCTCGCTAATCTGAGACCATGGGGGAATAATTCTAGAGGGGGAGAGAGATCCTTCACAAGGAGGTGTGAGGAAGAAGGAGGAAGAGGGGGCCTTTTATAGGAGGAAGGGGGTGCCCCTCCTCTCCATGGCCGGTGCATGGGGGGTGACTCCTCACCTCCCCCATTCATGTGGTGGTAACCCCTCCACATTAAAATTCCTCTTCACAATCCCCTTTAAAGTCCCTAATTTAAATGCATTAAAATTCTCCAAGTTTAATGCTCTCTAATTTATTAAAACTCTTTAATTAAATTTATTCAGAATTTTTTTTAATTACTTTAATTAACAAACATTCACATATAACCCCTTGCAATATTTCAATATCACATGCAAAACCACTTTCTGCAATTTCCGGTTTCTATCGAAACAATTCTTGGGCTTTGCAATTCTTTCGTCTGAAACATATGTGCTCCAAAATGGTTTCTAGTAACTCTTAAGTGTGTCACCCTATGGTTCGCGAATAATGCACACATGATTGAGACTCCTCTCATATCAATAATCAGAAGCGGGACAAGGTCCATACTAACTCCTGCATATTCAACGATGACTTCTGTGATTGTGAGAACCTTTAACGCTTGTAATTTAATCCCTTTGTCTCTTGATATAATACATGTCCGAGATTCGATCATTGGTATCCAAATACCTAGTTTGATCTCGTTTCCGACATGCACTCTTTTCTCGTTCCCGTGATATAACATTCTAGTGATCACATCATTTGCTTGCAAGCTACCTTAATGTGATATCACCGAGAGGGCCCAGAGTATATCTATCCGTCATCGGGATTGACAAATTCCACTCTTGATCCATGAGCCTCAACATAACACCTTCGTAGCACTGAACCCATCTTTATAGTCACCCAGTTACGGTGTGACGTTTGATGTTATCAAGATACTCTTCCGGTGTTAGCAATTAACATGATCTCATGGTCTAAGGATAAAGATTACTTCGTATGATGTTATAGCAATGTAAACATAATGACTTGATCGTAATTCTATACTTTGGATGAATGTTCGTCACATCATTTCACAAATGTTGTGACCTTGTTATTAAAAACATCCAATGTCCATGATCAGGAAACCTTGATCATCTTGTTAATCAACAAGCTAGTCTATAAGAGAGGCATAACTAGGAACCCTTTTTGTTCATTAAACACACATGTTTGACGTTTCCGATCAATACAATTATAGCATTCAAAATAAACATTTATCATAAACATGGAATAAGATAATAACCACTTTATTATTGCCTCTCGGGCATATTCCCTTCAGTCTCCCACTTACACTAGAGTCAATAATCTAGTTTGAAAAACTTTGCGTATTGAACACCTATGGCTTTCTGGTGTTGCATATACGCGATTGCTAGTGGTTAACATAATCTCCGGATCTGTCAGTTTCAGGTCCGTGTTTATTTGCATGTCTTTGCGTCTCTACGCATCACTCATTCTCAAATGAGATGGCATTGTATAAATTTGGTCCTTTGGTGAGACCTTTAGTTCGTTCGGGTTAAAATATGTTGATATTATTGTCACACAATATATCTTCATAGTATTAGCCCACTTTGAACCACACCTAGTTTAATAACAAACTACTTAACACAAATGCCCTCCTTTGCTGCTACTATAGCAGTTATATACTTAGCCTTTAGTTGTAGTATCTGTCACAATGTCTCAACTTTGGAACTCATCCAAATCCATCATGGAACATCCTTTCCATTACATTGTGCCACCCATAGTCTAAATTGAGATAAATTTAATTTGTATCTTGTGACAAAAATAGTATCAATGTAACACTTTACAATGAACTACCTTTAACTATTTGTCACTTATACATGATATATTCTTAGTTCTTCCAAAGCTCATAAGAATATCTTTACTATCGTCCAATGATCATCTTATGAATCATTCTGGTATGTGCTCATAACATTTAGAGCATAGGACATTTTGGATATATACATATCATGGTATAATCAATCAAAATCTTCATGTGATTTTACTCACCAAGTGTTGAAACACTTGAATCTTGATACAATTCTTTCCAAGCAGCAAGAACCTTTCTTGTTGTTTTCGTATTGAACCCTTTCAATATCTCATATATGTATGTCTGGCACAACCATATTAGCGCCTTAATCTATCCATATAGATATTGATGCCAAATATTCTGGGTTTGCCCAAGTCTTTCATCAAAATCTTATTTTAATGAAATTCTTAACTTGTGTCAATACAAGATACATCATTTACAATCAACAATATGTCCTCTACATAATGTATTAGAAATATGTCTCAGCGCTCCCACTTAATTTCTTGCAAATGCAAGCATCTTCATCATCTCCGATGAATTTAAACTCTTTTAACAGTTTCATCATGGTGAAGGTTCCAACTCCGCTATGCTCACTTCCACCATTGAAGTTTGCATTCCCTTTTAGCACCCTTTGAATTAACAAAACCCTTCGGACCGTGTCTTGTACATGTCCTAGGCAACCATTCTATTAGAAGAAAATTGTTTTGTTTGTTCAACTACCATACATCAAATTATATGTAGTGGTTGCTACATTAATCCGTCAAGACTAAATATCGCTATGAAAGATCAAATCTTGTCATAGTCAACTCCTTGAACATTGTCGTAAACTTCTTTGTGACATGTCGACTATTTCATAGATGTTAAACATCCATGTCTTATTTCTTTATAGATCCAAACACGACCGATAGGCTTCATGCCTTTCCAGAGGGTCTTCCAAGTTCAGAAACTTGATTTCTCGTGTATGGATACTATCACGGATTCTATGACTTCTTGTCATTTTATGGAGTCAGGGCCCATCATCGCATCTTTGCATGTAGTTGGTTCATCATTGTCAAAACAATAACGACTATCTTATCAAATCACACTATTTGATTCTTATCGACCCACACGGTTCAATAGGAACTCTAATCTCCGAGATCACACCCTTTGTAATCACAGGAGCCATGAGCATTGTGGCCGCCACCGGGACACTTTCCAGCGCTGCGCTACTTAGCACATATAGCTAAGGTTCAACACCCTTATCAAAGTTCTATTGTCCTCCCACTTAACTTTTCACGAAAAATTTCTTCTCAAGAAATTTGACGTTCCAAGTAAAAAACTCTTTTGTCCTCGGTGTTATGGAGAAATTCCCAACAAATTCTTTGGGATAACCTACAAAGACGTGCTTATCTGACTTTGGTTTTAAACATTTTACTGATGCTTAGCATACAAAAATTTAAGAAAAGACAATTCGGGTTTATCCCAAACCATAACTTATATGATGCCATTTCAACGGATCATGATGGTGCTCTTTTCAGTCTAAAAGCGGTAGTCTCTAAAGCTTCAATCCTTAAAACATAATGGCAGTTTTATAAATGACACCTTTGATCTTACCATGTCAAACATGGTTTGATTTCATCTCTCGAATATGCCATACTCCTATGGTTTATCGGGAAAACACAAATCATGGAACAATTCCTCAAATCTTAGGTGTTATGCTAAACCTGTAACTCAAATATCTTCCTTTATGATCAAATCATAAACTCTTTTATTTTCTTGTTACAATGATTTTCCACTTCATCTTGAAAGTCTTTGAACAATTTTCAAATGTTTCATACTTCTTCCTTATTAAGTAAATATATAGATATATTCACTTAAATTTCTGGAGAAAGCATATGAAGCAAAAAGATCCATCTACATATAATGGACTATATACATCAATATGTATAATATCCAAATAAGTTAGTCATCCGTTCCTCTTTGTCCTATGGATAGAGTTTCAATTATCTCGAGGAAACTTTCACAAGTGTCAATTGATCAAAATCAAAGACTCCAAAATTCCATCAACATGGAGTTTCTTCATGTTTTCTTTCCAATATAATTTAAACAGCGATGTCACTTCATAAGTGATCTTTCAATCATTTGTCTGGTGACATTTTAGCAATAGTGTTTATGGATGTGATTTCTCCCACTAGACCTGTAAAAGTTCATCCATCCTTTATGGAATACGGAAATTATTTGAACAACCATTTTTCTCATAATAGCGGAACAAAATAACAATTATTAAAAAAAATCTTGAAGGCTAGGTTTGACGACAATGAAAAACACAATAACACTTTATTTGTTTTCGATGAACATCATCACTTGTTCTCTTGCTAGTTACTTAGGCCATTGTAGTTCATGAATTGCGTTGTCCTGTATGACACTTCATACCAACCAATTCGGTATCCAATACTGGTATCCAATACCTAAGAACCACATCGTTTAACAAGCAAGGAATACAGCCATAGCGTGTATATCTTCTATATACCTAAGTTGGACATTTCCAACTTTTTTTCTTCTGCCAAATATTTTATAGATTCTCTTTCAGCAATTCCTTTTCCTTTTAAAAGAATCTATCAATATCAATAGTGGTGTCGTTCACATGACACATAGTACAAAGCTTATATAGTCAAATACTAATACCTTTGGACTTGCACTTTGTAGTGGATCACCATCATCAAATGTTTTGGTATTCTTTCAAAAATCCATTCTTTAGTAATCTATTAGTGTAGTAAACATTTTACTTTCATCCTCTATTCAACCTTATCATGACAACTTTCATGATCAAGCTACTATAGCCTATAAGGAAGAAACGCGAGTATAATGTTAGTTCCCAAAAACCTTTTTGGGAGATCCGGATGCCTAGCATTTCCAACCTTCACAAATTCTCATACAATATGAGAACATGTATTTTGCTAAATTATACTCTATCATAATGCAACCAAAAACATTGTTTCAGATATCACAATATCTTTCACACATGATGGTTTCTAAAACAATTTTCAGCTCCTATATAATCTTGATACTAAAACAACTTTTGAATATCAATAATCATGGAGGCAAACATCATACTTTAGATACTAACATTGGAATTCTTACTCTTGATTTAATACTACTTATTAAACTTCATGGAGTAAATAGAGTTTGCTGAAAGTTTGCAATAGGACTTATAAACTTTAAATTGACATTCAAAACAATACGATACCAGTTCGTAAAGTAAATATCCAGAATTCTATAGTTCTATTATCTCAATTAAAATTAAGCATAAGGTAGTGAACAGAAGCCAATGACTACAACAAATTATGCAAATTCACTTTGATTTAGTTTATGACAAAATTGAGTTTGACTAATCCAAATTAGAAATGAACTCCCACTCAAAAACGACATCCCTCGTGCCCTTTTGGTGATTACATGAACCAAATCCACTACACCAAGTCCGATCATCACGTGAGTGGATGTAGCTTCAAAGGCGAGCATCTATATGGGCATCATATCAACTATATGACTCATGCTTAACCTTTCGGTCCGTGTTCCGAGGCCATGTCTGTACATGCTAGGCTCGCCAAGTAATAACCTTAGTACTCGCATGTGTAAAACTGTCTTACACCCGTTTGTATGAAAGCGTAGAGTCGAGTACACGCGATCATCACATGATGTCTCGAAACACGATCCACAAAATGGTGCATACTTAAGGAACACATTTTTATCTTGATATCTAAATGAGGGATCATCTTACAATGCTACAAAAAGTGCCAAACTAGTAGTATAAGATGCTAACATCTAATGTGTAAAGTGAGATGATATGGTCCATGCATTTGATCTCTATCATTTGCATCGTGGTATGATCTCTATCATTCCTTTGTGTGTAAGGCCAAGGTCTATGGAACTTACACGTTGAACGTGTTGTAAGAGTATCTATCATACATCTACTTACAATAATACCATATCAATACACTAGCCTAGCAACGATCTAAACTAGATGCCTCTAATTTATCAATTGCAAGTTTTACATGGCTTAGGGCTTTCGGAGATAGAACCGGTCTTACCTACGAACATGAACCACAACAAGGATAACCAAGTTATTAGCAACTTGTTGTTAATCAGATATTGACTATAGTAGGAGAGATAGACACCCGCCAACCACTTATGCAAAACAAATTGCATGTCAGTCGTGGAACCAGTCTGATGTACGATGACATGTAAGGTTGGTCCGGGCCGCTTCATCCCACTATGCCACCAATATCCAAAATACATAGAAGATGCAATAACATGATCATTATCGCCCACATATAAACATATGTGGACTACCCTTGCAAAGCACCTACGCATAGATTAGGCTCTGATA
This sequence comes from Avena sativa, assembly GCA_916181665.1. Classification (NCBI taxonomy): domain Eukaryota; kingdom Viridiplantae; phylum Streptophyta; class Magnoliopsida; order Poales; family Poaceae; genus Avena; species Avena sativa. Next base: position 369,352,477 of record OV702287.1, on the reverse strand, counting down.
CCACTGTTGGGTCCACAGCGTTTTAAATAAAAATTTCCTATGATGAGAACTACATGCCAAGATCTATCTACTACGTATAGAGTAACGGGTGGACATACATCCAATGAGAACTTACCCTCGAAGACAACGAGTTTTGTTAACGAGTAGGAACTCGTGGTTGATGTAGTCGTACACTTGCCGATCTCAAGATCGTGAGGAAGTCCGAGCGCCGCAACTCAGCAGCGCATCCGCACTCGCACACACGTTCAAGCCACCGGACAACCTCCACCTCCTCGCTTGTCAACACACGGATTTTTAATCCTAGATGCCCGTTATGCCATACCTCGCAATCCCAGGATTACCATTTTTGCGAGACATAACGGATTGGATATCATAGTACATCATCCATTACAAACCATACATAAGGTTTTACACAAATAAGGATCTCATGATCCAGTCTTTAATACAACAAGCAGCGGAAATAAACGATAGCGTAGCGGTGGGGTCCATCTTCAGGGGCACAGGCAATGCTGACGAAGGCAGATAGTCCTAGTTATCATAGCCGTCCTGCTGACCATCATCTTGATAATCTCCTTCATAGTCTGGCCATGATAATAGCCAGGGACAAAATCCATGAGTACTCTTTAAATACTCGCAAACTACTACTAGCAAGGGTTGTGATTCTAAGTTAAAGTACTGAATTGAAAGAATAACTATCAAGTTAAGTTTGAAACCTAAGCTGAGTTCTAAAACAAGAAAAGATAAAATAAAAGTCTAGAATCACTTAAGTTGGGAAGCTATATTCATCTACACAACCCTGTTGTGGTCAAGTCAAGGTTCATCATTCATTTCAAGTTATTTAGAAAACATCTGACAACGAAACAGTATGGCCATTCCAACTGTCCATAACCGCAGAAGCGGCTATTCAAATAGTTTGACACTCTGCAGAGGTGGTACACTTTCACCACAAGATTCGATACATCTGTCAGGGATAACCCTGAATCATCATACTTGGTATGCAGATAATCAAACAGAACCTTCCCTTTACACACCCTAGTACAAGCACCTCTCCTATGAGCATGGCCTCCCAACCATGACCATCAGTCATCTTGGGCACTGCATAGGTGGACAACATTGAGAGGTAGCCTCAGCTCAAACCTCTCCCATGAGGGAACTAATACTAATGCATATAAATTTCCATCTATGTCGTACCCAATTCAGGTAATGTGGTTGTACGGTAAATTTGGAATGGTATCGCATCCGAATCCAACCATCAATTTTATAAAAAGGGGTTAAGGCTCATGCCTCATCATTTTCATCATCATAAACCAATTGTGTTTCTCAACACATGTCAAAACATCTCAATAGAATGACTCATCATTCCAAGGTTTTCATAACTCATTTTCACCAAGTGTTCCCATCTAAAATGACTCAAGTTTGATCTATTCTAAAACACTAGGTTAAGAGTGTTCACTAAGGTGGAAAGGTGGGATCAATCTCATGCCATAGAATGACATCTAAGGGTTTCTAATTAGGTCAAGTTTTATACTCTTTATGCTACCTTCCAAATGGACTAAAGAACTTTGTGTGAACTAAGTGGGGGTGATCAAAGTATGCTTAAGGCATCTTTACTATACTATCTAGTTTTATTCTAGCTTGCTACACTAGCTTACTAAAGCATGTTTGCAAGGGTTATCTTGGCACTAATAGCTTGCCTTGGTTGGTGCAGTGGTTGAAGTTGTCTTCTTCTTCTTCTTCCTGGTAGAATTCCTCCTCCTCGAAGGCTTGGTCGGTACTATCGTCTATAAATACATAGGGAGGGCACAATCACCAAGCAATACTTAATTTAGGCTAAGTAGTATTCTAAACCACACAATTAATGATCTATTATCATCCCAAACATCACAAGTTTTAATTCAATAGTTTCAACCTTTTTATTTTGGAAAAGTAATTTCTACTCATTGAAATATTAACTAAAATTTAATATTCACCACCAAAATATGGGATCATGTGGACACATGTCCTCACCACATATTCTAACATGTGGGAATGAGATTTAAAGGTTGGATCAATATTACTTTGGTTTAAGTTTATTATTTGATGATTTAAAGTGACTAGAAATGCCTATATAGCATTATTTTGGTACTAGTCCAAAGTCACTGTCTGTAAACCTTAATATTATTACATATTTGGATAGATATGATGAAATGTGATTTTTGAGATTTGGAATCAACTCAAAAGCTAACTTGGTTGATTTTACAAAAAATGTTTCAAGTTGCAAAAGCTTCTGTCTTCTTATTTTTATTAGGAGAAATCTATAACTATAAATGAATTAAATCCAATGGGCTTGGATAGAGCATTTCAATACCTTTCAGCCAAAATTTTCTTCATGCAATTTGGATTTGTCAAACTCACAGAATTGAATTTTGAAACACCGGACAGAAACTATACTCTAACTAAAAAGAAAAATCTAGATTTGAATCTATGGGCTTGCGCGGGAAAGGAAATGGGCCGGCCCAGTGGCGCTGCGCGGCACGGGGCGCAGCTGACAGGGGGGTCCGACTGGTCAGCAGCACTTACAACGCGAAGCGGTACGCTCGCTGTGGGCCGTGCGATTAGAGCCTAGATCTACGGCTGAGGGTCGTCATCGACGACGGACGGGTCGCCGGCGAGCTCAAACCCTAGCGGCTAGGTGGGGGTCTACTGGGGGCGTACCAGGGCTCCAGCGGGGTCGGCGATGCGGGCGCACGAAGTGGAAGACGATGGCAAGGCGAGGCGTGGTCACGGCGGAGCTTGGGGTGGCCGGAATCAACGGCACCCTTCTTCTCTAGAGGCGGCGGCTCTGGCTCCAATTCCGGCGAGCTGCTGCTCCACTTGCTCCGGCGAGGGGTGGTTGAGGTTCAGAGAGGTGAGGGGAGTGGAATGGTGTGAGTCTTTTGTGCTGGGGAGTGCTCCTTTTATAGGCTCGACGGTGAGACCGAGCAGGATGGGCGGTCGACGGTGGCGACATGGCTACGGCGAGCTAGCGGCATGGCTGGGGATGGCGATCGATGGGCGGTCCCCTGGCGGTGCTCTAGTGATTCAATGCGGTCGTAGGGGCGGTGGCATGCGGTCGGGGTGAGGTGGCGCTCTGAGAGGCAGAGGCGGCGGTGTCCACGGCGAGCGGTGGCTGTGGGGCTTTGGGCGGCGAACGGGGGTGTCTGGGGTGTTCTCTAGGTCGAGGCGGAGCGGTGGGCGCGGGCTGGTGTCGAGTGGTGGCTTGTGCACGCGGGGACAGGGTGCGCTCTGCGGGCGGCGTCGGCATGGTCTGGTGGCACTGGGCGCGGTTTCTCCTCGGTGGTCCACGACTGCTCTTGGCTCGGGCAAGGGACAGAGAGGGGCGGTGCAGCGTTGGCTACCTCCTAGACATGGCGAGGGAAGGGGGAGTGGTCTGCTGCGACGGTTGCAAGGTTGGCCGGCCAGGGTGGTGCTCGGCATGGCTTGGCATGGCCACTAGGGCATAGGGGATGGGCTGCAATTGGCATGGTTTGATCAAAGGGGGACAGGGGGATTAAATGGAGATCAAATGGGGGCACAACCCTGTTCCAAACAGTGAGCTAGGATTAGAGTTATGATTCTGTCTGCCAAGTGTTTGATGAAATGGCTGCAAGAGAAAAAGTTTTGAATTTTGAGTTCAAAATTTTTGGGTGATCTCCACTAGTGCTAGGTAGTCTCTGGTTGCAAGGGTTTTGAAAATGGAGCTCAAATACATGGTTTTTGAAATAGGGGTGATCTATGCATATGCATTGGATTCAATTTTAAACTGTCATTTAAAATAGTTTCAAGAAGGTTTTTAGAAGATCAAAAGGTGGGCCTTGGTACTTCATTATGTGTACTAGCAAGGGGTGCAAAGATCAAGAATTGATTCTGTTAAGAATTGAGTACTAGGAATAGCCAAAGTAGGCATGAGAGTTAAATTTGGCCAAATGACCATTCCCTCATTTTAATTATTTTTGATTTGATTTCTTTTAGGAAAAGTTTGGGAATGATGTAGATGATGTTTAAATCACCTAAGAAGCTTTTTAGAAGCAAAGGATCACACAATCATGGCAATTCAAAACAACTCCTATTTTAAATGCACAAATATATGAATGCTTTCATTTTAAATTTGGAAAAGTTTTTGTTAACCCCATTTTTGGATGATTTGATCATGATAAGCTTGGATTGAAGTTTTGGGATGTTACAAACCTTCCCCCCTTAAATAAGATCTCGTCCCGAGATTTACAAGAAAACTAGGAACTAAAGAGATCTGGGAACTCTGTCCTAATGTAATCCTCGCGCTCCCAAGTGGCTTCCTCCTCGGTATGGTTGCTCCACTGAATCTTGAGAAACTTGATACTCCTGGTCCTGGTGGTTTTGTAGGCTTCTTCTAAGATACGAATGGGCACTTCCTGATAGGTCAGGTCATTGTTGATTTCCACTGCTCTATGATCGATATTCTTGAAAACTTCAGTCTTCTCAGGCACTTCCAAGCATTTGCGAAGTAACGAGATATGGAACACATTGTGGATGGCTGACATCTCTTCAGGCAGTTCCAGTTGATACGATACTTCTCCTCGGCGGTTCAGAATCTTGAAAGGTCCGATATATCTGAGAGCTAACTTTCCCTTCAGACTAAAGCGTTGGGTTCCCTTCAATGGTGAAACCTTGAGATATACGAAATCTCCGACATTGAAAGTCAGGTCTCTCCTTCTCTTGTCAGCATAACTCTTCTGTCTGGATTGGGCGGTCTTGAGGTGCTCACGAACTATGTGAACTTTCTCTTCTGCTTCTCGGAGAATGTCGGGTCCAAAGATCTGACTCTCTCCTACTTGCGACCAATTCAAAGGGGTAAGACACTTTCTTCCGTATAGGAATTCAAATGGCGCCATCTGCAAACTAGCTTGATAACTGTTGTTATATCAGAATTCTGCGAAGGGCAGGCAGTCTTCCCATTTTGATCCATATTCCAACACACAAGCTCTAAGCATATCCTCCACTATCTGGTTGACTCTCTCAGTCTGTCCATCTGTTTGCGGGTGATAAGCGGTACTGAAATTCAACTTGGTTCCTAAACCTTCTTGAACTTTCTGCCAAAATCTTGAAGTAAACTGAGTCCCTCGATCTGATACGATGGTCTTGGGGGTTCCATGCAGACTAACAATTCTAGCAATGTACAGCTCTGCTAGTTTTGCACTCTGGTAGGTTGTCTTGACTGGTATGAAGTGGGCTACCTTGGATAGTCTATCAACTATGACCCAGATTGAGTCATTACCCCTACTAGAAGTAGGTAAACCGGTGATAAAGTCCATTCTGACGGAATCCCATTTCCATTCCGGAATCTGCAATGGTTGCAACAATCCTGCAGGTCTCTGATGCTCTGCTTTGACTCTTTGACAAATGTCACATTTGGCGATGAAGCTTCCGATCTCTCTCTTCATCTTGTGCCACCAAAATTGCTCTTTCAAATCCTGATACATCTTTGTTCCTCCGGGGTGGATAGAATAAAGAGTATCATGAGCTTCCTTCATGATAATTTCCTTCAGTTCCGAATCTGCTGGCACACAGATACGTCCCTTGTACCATAGTACACCTTCTTTGTCTTCGGTGAATCTAGGTACTTTGCCTGTACCAATACAATGTTTGATTCCGTCGATACTTTCATTCCCCTTCTGGGCTTCCTTGATTTGGCAAATCAACGTGGGTTGAAGTTCAATGCTAGCAAGGAATCCTTTGCTAACTAACTCAGTCCTGAACTGCTCCAACTCCTCATACAAACTTGGTTGCTTCTCTTTGATCATGGTGTTAAGCATACACGACAATCGGCTAAGAGCATCCGCTACCACATTGGCTTTGTCGGGGTGATAGTGAATGTCAAGGTCATAATCCTTGATTAACTCTATCCATCTTCTTTGCCTCATATTCAACTCCTTTTGGGTGAAGATATACTTCAAGCTCTTATGATCTGAGTAAATCTCACAGCGATTACCCATCAAATAATGACGCCATGTTTTCAATGCTAGAACCACTGCTGCTAGCTCAAGATCATGGGTCAGATAGTTCTGCTCATGCTGCTTCAGTTGTCGAGACAGATACGCGATAACTTTTCCTTCTTGCATCAATACACATCCTAGACCAATCTTGGATGCATCACAATATACATCAAATGGCTTCTTGATGTCGGGCATGATCAAAATTGGGGCTGATATCAATCTCTTCTTCAGCTCCTAGAAACTGGCTTCACACTTGTCTGTCCATTCAAACTTCTTGTCCTTCTTCAACAATTGGGTCATTGGTCGGGCTATGCTCGAGAATCCTTCTACGAATTTGCGGTAATATCCCGCTAATCCGAGAAATGAACGAACTTGGGTTTGATTGGTTGGGGCTTCCCATTCTTCGACATCTTTCATCTTGCTGGGATCAACAGAGACTCCTCCGGCAGACACAATATGTCCTAGGAATCCTACTTCTTTTAGCCAAAACTCACATTTGCTGAACTTGGCATATAGCTGATGCTCTCTCAGGGTTTCTAGGATGATTCTCAAATGTTGCTCGTGCTCTTCTTCTGACTTGGAGTAGATAAGGATGTCGTCGATAAACACAACTACAAACTTATCTAGGAAATTCATAAAGATCTTATTCATGAGGTTCATGAAATAAGCAGGGGCATTGGTTAATCCAAAAGACATAACCGTATACTCGTATAGACCATAGAGAGTAGTAAAGGCGGTCTTCGGAATATCCATTGCACGAATCTTAAGTTGGTGATAACCAGTCCTAAGATCAATCTTTGAGAATACCTGAGCTCCAGTCAACTGATCAAATAGATCCTCTATCTTTGGCAAGGGGTACTTGTTCTTGATGGTGACATCATTCAACTTTCTGTAGTTTGTACACAGACGGTTGCCTCCATCCTTCTTGTCGACGAATAACACTGGTGATCTCCATGGCGATGCACTTGGCTGAATCAAGCCGGTCGCTAACATGGCATCTAACTGCTTCTTCAGTTCTACTAACTCTGAGGGGTTCATGGTATAGGGTCTCTGGGATATAGGTCCGGTTCCGGGGATTAGTTCGATAATGAAATCTACATCCCTATCCGGGGGCATACCTGGCAATTCATTTGGGAATACGTCGGGGTATTCACAGACTACTCTGACTTGGTCAATGGTAGGCAGGGCTACACTTTTGTTGCACTTGAATTGACGGGGTAAGGTTTCGGAGATATGTTCTACGGTAACTCCAGAACTACTGGTCATGGTGATGGCTTTCTTAGCATAGTCTATCAGTCCTTTATGCCTTGACATCGAGTCCATACCTAGTACTACTTCCAAACCTTTGGTTCCAAGTATGATTAGGTTGGCATAAAAATCTATCCCATGAATTCTGATAGGTACAGCTTTGCAAATTTTTCTAGCTTTTTTTGTTGAACCGGGGATTTGAACTATCATGACATGCTTCAGGTTGGTTGGGAGAATCTTACTAGTGCATACAAATTCTTCGGTGACAAATGAATGCGATGCTCCAGAATCAAACAATACTCTTGCTAAAACTGAGTTGACAGAAAACATACCCAGCACTACATCTGGTGCTTCCTGGGCTTCTTCTGCGTTCATGTGGAAGAGACGACCGTTGCGGTTGTGCGGGTTCCCTGGGGCAAATCTCCTGCCTTGCTGAACACGACGCTGCTGCTGAGCTGGGGCATTCACAGGGGCATTGGCGGCAGTCTTCTTGGGACACTCATTGGAGTAGTGACCCTTCACTCCACATTCGAAACAAGTGATCTGGGACTTGTCCTTGACTGCAACAGGTACAACATTGCTGCCAGTTCTGGGGCCAGTGTTGTTGTTGTTGTTGTTGCTCTTGGGAGGGGCACAGTTGAAGTTGTTGGTGTTGCCGGAGTTGTGATTGTTTCCTCCGGGCTTCACAATTCCTCCGCTACGGTTGGGGTAGCTTGGACGAGAATTTAGGGGTCGGTTGTTCCTTGGTGCATATCCCGGTGAGGGGTTAGGACGGTACTTCTGGTGATTACTGGATCCAGATTGCTGCATCATACGACGCTTGCGGTTGTCGTTTGCCTGGTTAATCTTCCCTTCCATCTGAATGACAGAGTCGACTAGCTCTTCAAGATCCTGGAAACGGATGTTGACGAGGATAGTCTGCATCTCATCATGTAGTCCGTTTAAGAATCTCCCCTTCTTCTTGGCCTCCGTGTTGATCTCATCTGGTGCATATCTGGAAAGTGACAAGAATTTGTCACGGTACTCTACTACCGTCAATCTTCCTTGCTTCAGTTCACGGAATTCATCTCTCATCCTGTTGACAAGACCTTGCGGCACGTGGGTGCGGCTGAACTTGACCTTGAATGCTTCCCAGGTCAGCACCTGGCCATGGTTCATGTTGCGGACGCTATTACACCAAGCTCTTGCATCTCCCTCCAGATAGTGAGTGGCGAAGAGAACTTTCTCATTCTCATCAACTCCTGCAACCTCTAGGTTGTTTTCCATGGTCTGTAACCAGTCATCAGCATCTAATGGGTTTTCAGATTGGTTGAAGATTGGGGGATTTGTGTTCTGAAAGTTTTTGAGTTTAGATCCATGGTGATCCTGATTTCCATGTCCTTGGTTGTTGAGAGCCATTTGGGCGATCTTCTACAATGTTGCTAAGTTGGCTTGACGCTCGGCCCTGCTTGCTTCACGTTCCGCGATGAGATTCTGCAAGATCTGCAGCATTGGGTCCTGCGATGAGCTGCTCCCGCCTTGGTTTCCACGAGTCATCTGAAGATTGAGATAGATATGGGGTAAGAGGGAAATTCTAAGGTTCATGGTTTTGGGTTTTCAAAGCTACAACCTTGAGTTAGACTCAGGTTTTTCAACTAACTTCATTCTCATTCATGCAAGCAAGCACACGATACAACACACACCACAGCAATCAAAGGGGAAAACAGATGGTTTGAAGAACCATTCTGCAAACTACGATACAATGAGATGATACATCTCATGCTACGACAGTGCTCTAGTGCATCTACTCATCGTCAATGAAGTCGGAGTCTTCATCATCAGTGTAGAAGTCCACAGCATCCTCTGCCAGAAAATCGTCATCGTTACTGAGGTAAGAATCCATATCTCCCTGGATGTCTTCTCCTTCATCATCTTCTTCCTTGGCGGCAAGCTGAGCTTCCTGCTCCTTGATGGTCTTCTCTAGGTCGGCCACCTTCTTGCGAAGACGGGCGATGGTGCGATCCTTCTTTGCACGCTGGCGACGAAGAGACTAGCGATCTTGGACGAGCAGTGTGAAAGTCTGGGCCTTCTGGTCGGCAATTGCACGGTTCTGGTTGGCTAACTCTCTGGCATTGTCCAGTTCCTGCTGTCGGTCATGAAGCAAGAAGTCAAGGTTCTCCACTTGACGCCTCAACTCTGGCTGACTTGGCATCTCCATCAGCATTCCCATGAAGTCACGTCTTGCATAATGGGCAAAACGGGTTCCTTGAATCTTGTTGACGCTGAGGGCACATAGACGTGTGAGAGCTTCATGCATTGCCCTGGCTAATCCATCTAGCCAGTTGTTCTCTCTCACAGAGAACTGAATTCTCCCGGAAGTTGGTGCTTCAATGCTTCCTCGAAGATCTGCGGTGACTAGCCATTGTAGGTCTCCTCCTGGGGGTCCTGGAAGTTGAGCTCCAAGAAACTCCGGATGTGGGCGTCCTAGAAATTCTGACAGTGAATCTAGATCCCTCTCGAAGATCAGCTGACCTCCGTTTCCCAACTGGTAAAACTTGCTAAACTGAGTCTCCATCTACAAGCATTTAGGATGAGGAATTTAGTGAAGTGATCAAGTGTGTCAAATTTTAAGTAGTAATGTAAGAAATTTGAGGAGCATGTATTTTTGAGAAAGAATGAGTTCACAAGGGTAAGAGAGGAAATAGTTTTTCGTAAATACTCACTTTGGTTTTTGAAGCTAAGTTTTTGGTTTGGACGTCCATTCTAACTAGGGTCTCCTATGGTCAGGATGGCTCTGATACCAACTTGTCAACACCCGGATTTTTAATCCCAGATGCCCGTTATGCCATACCTCGCAATCCCAGGATTACCATTTTTGCGAGACATAACAGATTGGATATCATAGTACATCATCCATTACAAACCATACATAAGGTTTTACACAAATAAGGATCTCATGATCCAGTCTTTAATACAACAAGCAGCGGAAATAAACGATAGCGTAGCAGTGGGGTCCATCTTCAGGGGCACAGGCAATGCTGACGAAGGCAGATAGTCCTAGTTATCATAGCCGTCCTACTGACCATCATCTTGATAATCTCCTTCATAGTCTGGCCATGATAATAGCCAGGGACAAAAGCCATGAGTACTCTTTAAGTACTCGCAAACTACTACTAGCAAGGGTTATGATTCTAAGTTAAAGTACTGAATTGAAAGAATAACTATCAAGTTAAGTTTGAAACCTAAGTTGAGTTCTGAAACTAGAAAAGATAAAATAAAAGTCTAGAATCACTTAAGTTGGGAAGCTATATTCATCTACACAACCCTGTTGTGGTCAAGTCAAGGTTCATCATTCATTTCAAGTTATTTAGAAAACATCTGACAACGAAACAGTATGGCCATTCCAACTGTCCATAACCGCGGACATGGCTATTCGAATAGTTTGACACTCTGCAGAGGTGGTACACTTTCACCACAAGATTTGATACATCTGTCAGGGATAACCCTGAATCATCATACTTGGTATGCAGATAATCAAACGGTACCTTCCCTTTACACACCCTAGTACAAGCACCTCTCCTATGAGCATGGCCTCCCAACCATGACCATCAGTCATCTTGGGCACTGCATAGGTGGACAACATTGAGAGGTAGCCTCAGCTCAAACCTCTCCCGTGAGGGAACTAATACTAATGCATATAAATTTCCATCTATGTCGTACCCAATTCAGGTAATGTGGTTGTACGGTAAATTTGGAATGGTATCGCATCCGAATCCAACCATCAGTTTTATAAAAAGGGGTTAAGGCTCATGCCTCATCATTTTCATCATCATAAACCAATTGTGTTTCTCAACACATGTTAAAACATCTCAATAGAATGACTCATCATTCCAAGGTTTTCATAACTCATTTTCACCAAGTGTTCCCATATAAAATGACTCAAGTTTGATCTATTCTAAAACACTAGGTTAAGAGTGTTCACTAAGGTGGAAAGGTGGGATCAATCTCATGCCATAGAATGACATCTAAGGGTTTCTAATTAGGTCAAGTTTTATACTCTTTATGCTACCTTCCAAATGGACTAAAGAACTTTGTGTGAACTAAGTGGGGGTGATCAAAGTATGCTTAAGGCATCTTTACTATACTATCTAGTTTTATTCTAGCTTGCTACACTAGCTTACTAAAGCATGTTTGCAAGGGTTAGCTTGGCACTAATAGCTTGCCTTGTTTGGTGCAGTGGTTGAAGTTGTCTTCTTCTTCTTCTTCCTGGTAGAATTCCTCCTCCTCAAAGGCTTGGTCGGTACTATCGTCTATAAATACATAGGGAGGGCACAATCACCAAGCAATACTTAATTTAGGCTAAGTAGTATTCTAAACCACACAATTGATGATTTATTATCATCCCAAACATCACAAGTTTTAATTCAATAGTTTCAACCTTCTTATTTTGGAAAATAATTTCTACTCATTGAAATATTAACTAAAATTTAATATTCACCACCAAGATATGGGATCATGTGGACACATGTCCTCACCACATATTCTAACATGTGGGAATGAGATTTAAAGGTTGGATCAATATTACTTTGGTTTAAATTTATTATTTAATGATTTAAAGTGACTAGAAATGCCTATATAGCATTATTTTGGTACTAGTCCAAAGTCACTGTCTATAAACCTTAATATTATTACATATTTGGATAGATATGATGAAATGTGATTTTTGAGAGTTGGAATCAACTCAAAAGCTAACTTGGTTGATTTTACAAAAATGTTTCAAGTTGCAAAAGCTTTTGTCTTCTTATTTTTATTAGGAGAAATCTGTAACTCTAAATGAATTAAATCCAACGGGCTTGGATAGAGCATTTCAATACCTTTCAGCCAAAATTTGTTTCATGCAATTTGGATTTGTCAAACTCACAGAATTGAATTTTGAAACACTAGACAGAAACTATACTCTAACTAAAAAGAAAAATCTAGATTTGAATCTACGGGCTTTCACGGGAAAGGAAATGGGCCGGCCTAGTGGCGCTGCGCGGCACGGGGCTCAGCTGACAGGGGGGTCCCACTGGTCAGCGGAACTTACAACACGAAGCGGTACACGCGCTGTGGGCCGTGCGATTAGAGGCTAGATCTACGGCTGAGGGTCGTCGTCGACGACGGATGGGTCGCCGGCGAGCTCAAACCCTAGCGGCTCGGTGGGGGTCTACTGGGGGCGTACCAGGGCTCCAGCAGGGTCGGTGATGTGGGTGAACAAAGTGGAAGACGATGGCGAGGCGAGGCGTGGTCACGGCGGAGCTTGGGGTGGCCGGAATCAACGGCACCCTTCTCTAGAGGCGGCGGCTCCGGCTCCAATTCCGGCGAGCTGCTGCTCCACTTGCTCCGGCGAGGGGTGGTTGAGGTTCAGAGAGGTGAGGGGAGTGGAATGGTGTGAGTCTTTGGTGCTGGGGAGTGCTCCTTTTATAGGCTCGACGGTGAGACCGAGCGGGATGGGCGGTTGACGGTGGCGACATGGCTACGACGAGCTAGCGGCATGGCTGGGGATGGCGATCGATGGGCGGTCCCCTGGCTGTGCTCTAGCACTTCAATGCGTCCGTAGGGGCGTTGGCATGCGGTCGGGGTGAGGTGGCGCTCTGAGAGGCAGAGGCGGCGTTGTCCACGGCGAGCGGTGGCTGTGGGGCTTTGGGCGGCGAACACGGGTGTCTGGGGTGTTCTCTAGGTCGAGGCGGAGCGGTGGGCGCGGGCTGGTGTCGAGTGGTGGCTTGTGCACGCGGAGACAGGGCGCGCTCTGCTGGCGGCGTCGGCATGGTCTGGTGGCACTGGGCGCGGTTTCTCCTCGGTGGTCCACGGCTGCTCTTGGCTCGGGCAAGGGACAGAGAGGGGCGGTGCGGCGTTGGCTACCTCCTAGACATGGCGAGGGAAGGGGGAGTGGTCTGCTGTGACGGTTGCAAGGTTGGTCGGCCAGGGTGGTGCTCAGCATGGCTTGTCATGGCCACTAGGGCATAGGGGATGGGCTGCAATTGGCATGGTTTGATCAAAGGGGGACAGAGGGATTAAATGGAGATCAAATGGGGGCACAACCCTGTTCCAAACAGTGAGCTAGGATTAGAGTTATGATTCTGCCTGCCAAGTGTTTGATGAAATGGCCGCAAGAGAAAAAGTTTTGAATTTTGAGTTCAAAATTTTTGGGTGATCTCCACTAGTGCTAGGTAGTCTCTGGTTGCAAGGGTTTTGAAAATGGAGCTCAAATACATGGTTTTTGAAATAGGGGTGATCTATGCATATGCATTGGATTCAATTTTAAACTGTCATTTAAAATAGTTTCCAGAAGGTTTTTAGAAGATCAAAAGGTGGGCCTTGGTACTTCATTATGTGTACTAGCAAGGGGTGCAAAGATCAAGAATTGTTTCTATTAAGAATTGAGTACTAGGAATAGCCAAAGTAGGCATGAGAGTTAAATTTGTCCAAATGACCATTCCCTCATTTTAATTCTTTTTGATTTGATTTCTTTTAGGAAAAGTTTGGGAATGATGTAGATGATGTTTAAATCACCTAAGAAACTTTTTAGAAGCAAAGGATCACACAATCATGGCAATTCAAAACAACTCCTATTTTAAATGCACACATATATGAATGCTTTCATTTTAAATTTGGAAAAGTTTTTGTTAACCCCATTTTTGGATGATTTGATCATGATAAGCTTGGATTGAAGATTTGGGATGTTACATCGCTCCAGCGATCCAGCGGAAGCAGCAACTCCTTCCAGACGAAATGCCACCGGGAACATGTATCTCGCTAATCCGAGACCATGGGGGAATAATTCTAGAGGGGGAGAGAGATCCTTCACAAGGAGGTGTGAGGAAGGAGGTAGAGGGGGCCTTTTATGGGAGGAGGGGGGTGCCCCTCCTCTCCATGGCCGGCGCATGGGGGGTGACTCCTCACCTCCCCCATTCATGTGGTGGTAACCCCTCCACATTAAATTGCATCTTCATATTCCCCTTTAAAGTCCCTACTTTAAATGCATTAAAATCTCCAAGTTTAATGCTTTCTCATTTAATAAAACTCTTTTATTAAATTTATCCAGAATTTGTGTTAATTACTTTAATTAACAAACATTCACATATAACCCCTTGCAATATTTCAATATCACATGCAGAACCACTTTCTGCAATTTCACCCGAAACAATTTCTGGTTTCTATCGAAACAATTCCTGCGCTTTGTAATTCTTTCGTCTAAGACATATGTTCTCCAAAATGGTGTCCGGTAACTCTTAAGTGTGTCACCCTACGGTTCACGAATAATGCAGACATGATTGAGACTCCTCTCAGATCAATAATCAGAAGCAGGACCTGGAGGTCCATACTGACTCCTGCATATTCAACGATGACTTCTATGATCGTGAGAACCTTTAACGCTTGTAATTTAATCCCTTTGTCTCTTGATATAATACATGTCCAAGATTCGATCATCGGTATCCAAATACCTAGTTTGATCTCATTACCGACATGCACTCTTTTCTCGTTCCCGTGATATAACATTCTAGTGATCACATCACTTGCTTGCAAGCTACCTTAATGTGATATCACCGAGAGGGCCCAGAGTATATCTATCTGTCATCGGGAATGAAAAATTCCACTCTTGATCCATGAGCCTCAACATAACACCTTCGTAGCACTAAACACATCTTTATAGTCACCCAGTTGCGGTGTGACGTTTGATGTTATCAAGATACTCTTTCAGTGTTAGCAATTAACATGATCTCATGGTCTAAGGATAAAGATTACTTCGTATGATGTTATAGCAATGTAAACATAATGACTTGATCGTAATTCTATACTTCGGATGAATGTTCATCACATCATTTCACAAATGTTGTGACCTTGTTATTAACAACATCCAATGTCCATGATCAGGAAACCTTGATCATCTTGTTAATCAACAAGCTAGTCTATAAGATAGGCATAACTAGGAACCATTTTTGTTTATTAAACACACATGTATTGACATTTCCGATCAATACAATTATAGCATGCAAAATAAACATTGATCATAAACATGGAATAAGATAATAACCACTTTATTATTGCCTCTCGGGCATATTCCCTTCATGTTCTTCTCACAAACAATATCATGAACCACACCCAGTGTCATTGCATGTGTGTTCTTCCCATGAACCACACATGGATCCACCAGTGTCATTGCATGTCTGCTCTTTTCATGAACCACAGTTAGAGTCATTGCATGTCTGTTCTTTTCACAAACCACATATCACCAGTGTCATTGCATGTGTGTTCTTCCCTTAGACCACACATGGATCCACCAGTGTAATTGCATGTGTGTTCTTCCCACAGACCACACATGGATCCACCAGTGTCATTGCATGTGTGTTCTTCCCACAGACCGCACATGGATCCACCCGTGTCATTCCATGTGTGTTCTTTTCACAGGACACATATGGATCCACCAGTGTCATTGCATGTGTGTTATTCTCACAAAACACGTAAGGATCCAGTTAGAGTCATTGCATGTTTGCTTTTTTCATGAACCACAGTTAGAGTCATCGCATGTCTGCTCTTCTCATGAACCACAGCTAGAGTCATTGCATGTGTTTTCTTCTCACAAACCATATCATGAACCACACCCAGTGTCATTGCATTTGTGTTATTCTCATTAACCACACATGGATCCACCAGTGTCATTGCATGTCTGCTCTTTTCATTAAGCACAGTTAGAGTCATTGCATGTCTATTCTTTTCACAAACCACATATCACCAGTGTCATTGCATGTGTGTTCTTCTCACAAACCATATCATGAACCACACCCAGTGTCATTGCATGTGTGTTCTTCCCATGAACCACACATGGATCCACCAGTGTCATTGCATGTCTGTTCTTTTCATGAACCACAGTTAGAGTCATTGCGTGTCTGTTCTTTTCACAAACCACATATCACCAGTGTCATTGCATGTGTATTCTTCTCACAAACCATATCATGAACCACACCGAGTGTCATTGCATGTGTGTTCTTCTCATTAACCACAGTTAGAGTCATTGCATGTCTGTTCTTTTCACAAACCACATATCACCAGTGTAATTGCATGTGTGTTCTTCTCACAGACAAAACATGGATCCACCTGTGTCGTTGCATGTGTGTTCTTCCCATAACCACACATTGATCCACCAGTGTCATTGCATGTCTGTTCTTTTCATGAAACACAGTTAGAGTCATTGCATGTCTGTTCTTTTCACAAACCACATATCACCAGTGTCATTGCATGTGTGTTCTTCCCACAGACCACACATGGATCCACCACTGTTATTGCATGTGTGTTCTTTTCACAGGCCACATATGGATCCACCAGTGTCATTGCATGTGTGTTATTCTCACAAACCACGTAAGGATCCACCGGTGTCATTGCATGTGTGTTCCTCTCATACACCACACATGGATCCACCGGTGTCATTGCATGTCTGCTCTTTTCCTGAATCACAGTTAGAGTCATCGCATGTCTGCTCTTCCCATGAACCACACCTAGAGTCATTGCATGTGTGTTCTTCTCACAATCTATATCATGAACCACACCCAGTGTCATTGCATGTGTGTTATTCTCATTAACCACACATGGATCCACCAGTGTCATTGCATGTCTTCTCTTTACATTAACCACATTTAGAGTCATTGCATGTCTGTTCTTTTCACAAACCACATATCAGTAGTGTCATTGCATGTGTGTTCCTCCCACAGACCACACACGGATCCTCCAATGTCATTGCATGTGTGTTCTTCCCATGAACCACACATGGATCCACCAGTGTCATTGCATGTCTGTTCTTTTCATGAACCACAGTTAGAGTCATTGCATGTGTGTTCTTCCCATAGAGCACACATGGATCCACCATTGCCATTGCATGTGTCTTCTTCCCATGGACCACACATGGATCCACCAGTGTCATTACATGTGTGTTATTTTCACAGGCCACATATGGATCCACCAGTGTCATTGCATGTGTGTTATTCTCATAAGCCACGTAAGGATCCACCGTTGTCATTGCATGTGTGTTCCTCTCATAGACCACACATGGATACACCGGTGTCATTGCATGTCTACTCTTTCCATGAACAACAGTTAGAGTCATCGCATGTCTGCTCTTCTCATGAACCATAGCTAGAGTCATTACATGTGTGTTCTTCTCACAAACCATATCATGAACCACACCCAATGTCATTGCATGTGTGTTCTTCCCATGAAACACACATTTTTCCACCAGTGTCATTGCATGTCTGCTCTTTTCATGAACCACAGTTAGAGTCATTGCATGTTGATGACCCACAAGTATAGGGGGTGTATCGCAGTATTTTCGAGGGAAGTGAAACCCAATTTATTGATTCGACATAAGGGGAGCCAAAGAATATTTATAAGCCTTAACAACTGAGATGTCAATTCAGCTGCACCTGGAAACAATCTTGCTCATAGGAGTTTATCAGTAGCAACAGTTTTGTAGTACGAATATTAAAGCAGCAGCAGTAGTAAACAAAAGCAGTAAACAGTGGGATTCGACTGCGGTAGGCATAGGGATGGATGGATGGGCGTTGAATGGACAAGAAAATTCACAGAGCAATCAGAACATAGGGCAATTGCAGATAAATAAGATAAAGCACCCAAGTACTAGACAATCCTAGGCATGTGTTCCATATATAGTCATACGTGCTCGCAATGAGAAATTGCACAACATCTTTTGTCCTGCCAGCCCGTTTGCAACGGGGCCTCTAGGGAACTACTGGCATTTAAGGTGCTCCTTTTAATAGAGCACCAAACCAAAGCATTAACACTCCATGAACACATGTGATCCTCACATCAAAGCCTTTCCCTTCCGGTTATCCCGATTTCTGTCACTTCAGGGCCATAGGTTCCGGACAACAACGTGTGTACACAACTTGCAGATAAGACCAAGAACAATACTATCATAATGAATCAATAATATGTTCAGATCTGAAATCATGGCACTCGGGCCCTAGTGACAAGCATTAAGCACAACAAGTCACAACAAAGTCATAAAGCACTAATAAAAGATACTAGGCACCATACCCTAACAATCTGATGCCATTACATGAACGATCTCATCCAATCCCTACCATCCCCATAGCCTACAGCGGGGCATTACTCACTCATAGATGGGGGAAACATGGATGGTCGATGGAGAAGCGATGGTGTTGATGATGGTGATGATCTCCTCCAATTCGTGGTGCTGTTTCTGGTGCTGTTTCGTGGAATCTGGTCGTGGCGGCGGAGCGGAACTCCTTCTGGAAAAACGTCGAACCCCCCAAAGTTTTTAGGTCAGAAGGCTCCTTATAGGTGAAGAGAGAGGCCGAGGGGGTTCCTGGGGGGCCCATACCACCCCCTGTTGCGGCCTGGCTTTGCCCGCGCCACCAGGTGGTGTGGCCACCCCAGGGCTCTTCTCCGTCTTGTAGTCTGGCTCCTGGAGTCTTCGGGTGAAATAGGATTTTTGGCTTATTTTCTGGGATTTTTCCTGATAGTTGATTTTCTGCACAAAAAGTAGACACCAAGGCAGTTCTGCTGAAAACAGCGTCAGTCCGTAGTAGTTGCATCGAAATCACACAAGTATAGAGGAGAAACAATAGCAAAAGTGTTCGGGAAAGTAGATACGTTTTGGACGTATCAACTCCCCCCAAGCTTAGCTTATTGCTTGTCCTCAAGCAATTCAGTTGAAAACTGAGTGCGATAAAAGAACTTTCACAAACACATTTGCTTCATACGATGTAAATATTCTCAGCAATGTGATCAACTACCTAGACAATTCGTAATAAAGAGTATGCAACCAAGTCTACTTAATAGTCATTGCAAGCTATGAAGAGATTCCAACTCAAGAATAATAAGTAGCATGAAGCACAAACATAAGCAACATTACAATGCTCATAGAAAGGTATGATAGAGTGGTATCTCGCTTGCCTTTGATTATGAATGTCAAGGCAGCTCTAAAGTTCAAGTGATGACTAAAAGTAAAGATATCAAGGCTACAAGCATCAAAGTCATAACACAAATAATCAAGTAATGGAACAAACACAAAGAATGACAAATATGCTCTCAAGAAGGTGCTCAAAGAATATGTGGAGACTCAACAAGTAGAGGAAAACGTTTTGAATAATTTTGAAAGGCTTCCAAATGCTGAAAGTCTGGTTCTTGTCATCGTAAGTACGTGCATATCATTGAGAACCGCCAACGTGGTACCCCTTGCCCGATGATACGGAAGAATCCCCATATCAAAATGAAAATGCAAGCAGACAATGAGTATCTCAGCAATCTTCTTATTTACCATGGGAAAATGGTGCTTTTTTCTCTCTTTCCTCTTTTCATAAAACTCTTTTTTTTCTTTTTCTCAATAGCTATCTCTCTATTTTTTTATAAGAAGAATGTTTCATAGATATCATTATGGTTACGCTGCAGGTTTCCACCATGTCAGCATGGATTAGACCAACGGCCCAGGCGTTTCTCTAACACACATACATAACTCCATGGACTTACAAGCTCCCCTTTTATTTCACACCGATGACATCCACAAACAAAAGAGCAAGGTATCAACTGGGTATATATTTACAAGTGTTGAAAGCGTTCCCCGTGACAGCACGGTTCTGCTAATCCTAGCCTATAATTTGCAAGCATGTAACTTTCATGGAGAGTTCACAATGGTTCAGGTTTATTAAGTGCGGAAAATAAAGTGTGCCATCAAGTTTGTGAGAGCTTTACTAACTAATTTTCCCATAACAAGCAAACATTTTATTCGGAACAAAACAAGGCACATTGAATATGCACAGGAGTAGCAAATGATGCTAACAGGTAGGTATGGTGGACACTTCGGAAATATTTGGTTTAGGGAGTTTGGAAGTTGAGTAAAACATACTCAGTGAAAGTGAAGGCTAGCGATAGTAAGGGAGCAACAAACCAGAGAGCAATAGCTGTCATTATCATGCTTGCAACAAAACAGGACTACTCATGGCATGAAAATGATTTAAGATCCTCAAGGCAAAATAATTCATCGAGGCTTAACTGATTATTATAGTCATGTGCATGCGTGAGCATGTGCCAAGTCAATCAAATCGAACATTCAGAGGAGGATACCACGGTGTCATACCAATTTATGAATAGAGTATTGCAAGCAAACATTCATGAGACATGCCACAAACTATTAGAAAGCTGGAGCTAATCATACGAAAGCAAGAATTACTAAGCATCAAAGATAACATACACCCTACATGAACGGACTAAGAAAGCTCACAATGATGAGTATTTGTACAAAAATGAAAACAAATAGAGTTCGTTACCAGCCTCTTACCATGCCTCAAGTTGTCATTAGTCCTCATTATTGCTCTTCACTTGTGCGGCTTGAATAATAATATGAAACCAATATTCCACTGAGAACTGTCGAACCCTGTAGCAAACTCACAAAAACCAAAGAAGAACGACAAATATTTTTGGTCTTTTCGAGTTTTAAATAAGAACCAAAAGAGAAAAACAAGCAAAGCAAAATCTTTTTGTGTTTTTCGAATAGTTCAAACAAAGCAAAAAGGGAAAAGCAAACCAAGGCAAAAAGGAGAAACAAACCAAAGAGAAACAACAAAAATATTTTTGGTCTTTTTGTGTTTTTTAGAAAGCAAAAGCAAAGAAGAACAAAAACTAAAAAGAGAACGAAAACATGAATATACAAAGTACCGACCCAACATGATATGGAGATGAGTGTGGTGTCGGCGTACCTCCCCCCAAGCTTAGGATTTTGGCCTAAGTGGGAATCAACCCTAGGCTGGCCACGATGAAGTGTCACCGTGGTACGACGAGGAGGTACCCTCGTCCTGGTGCAAGCTCGAGTACGTCCCTCCGTAATGTGCGGAGTAATCATAGGAGGGCACATCCTCCTGGTGCTACTCGTGGAAACCCAGCAAGCAAAGATGCTCATCCACCTCCTCCTTGGAGCACGACCACGGTCTCCTGTCAACACTAAACAAAGCAGGTTGTGGCAAAAGGATCTCCCTTTCATCCCCGTCAGTGAAAAGCATTCTATATACTAGATTGTTCAAATCAGAGGTAGGAGTGACAAAGTGATGAGTTTTCATGGCAACAAGGTCAAGCCTCTGTGGTGCTAGCATAGCATCATCGGGATCCACTGAAAGACCTAATGCATTGACTACACGCGAGGCAATGATGCCCCCATAGATAGGCCCCCTAGCAGCTAGGTGGCGAGCAATAAGCGAGCCAAGATTGTACCGAGTATCATTGTTGAGCGCAGCAGTAAGGAAAGCTAAGTGATAGTTGGAGATATTACTAATGTTCTCCCTACCATATATACTAGTGGCAAGATAGTATGCAAAGTATCTAAGAGCAGGGAATTGGATATTTCTTATCTTTCCGCGATGCGCCACGCGGTCATCATCATTGGTCACACCTCGGTAAAGATCCAACAAATCAGCGGGTCGCCCTTGAATTTTCTTCACGGTCCCTTTCATACGCACACCTACAATACTGCAAAATCTCTCCAAAGTCATGGTGAAGGGCATATCATAGATTTTAAAAGAGACAGTAGATTGATAGGATGTGTTAGTAAATGAGAAGATCTCAACAAACGTTTTGGTGAGCCTTGCGTATTGTGCACTCTCATCTTGCATATAAGAGGTCAAGCCAACCCTCTCAATTAGTAGCAAGAAATCATTAAGAATACCTGCAGCTTGCAAGAAAGTAAAACAAGGAAAAGAGGATGGGTGAGCATCTCCGTCATCCCTTTCACTGCCAATGCGTGTTGCAATGAGGTCTTCGTTGTATGATGGCCTAGCTTGAGAGGATGTTCTTGAGGGCCTCGACCTCCTAGGTTCATCACTCTCAAATATCTCTCCAAAAGTATGGTTGATCATGCTTGGTATTCTGAAATTTAAACACTTATTAAACAAGTGATTGCAAAGTAAATATAACGAAGGATTCTACTCATAGGGACTTGCAAGAGGCCTAAACATGCATCAAAACTATATCTCTAAGCATCAAACAAGCTTACAAGCTCTCATAACCAGTCACCTACATCAGCAAAATACTCAACATATAATCCACTAAACACAAATCTACTTGGACAAGGGGAGGAGTCACATACCAAGGAACAAATGCTCCAAATTTCAGGAAGAAAGATGGGCTGAGCAAGGATATCGAAGAAATCTAGAGCAAGCACAAAAAAGAATGCGATTTTGAGCTATGAACTAGAGCTTACTCGGGAGAGAGAAGAAAGTGGCAGGTGAGAGAGGTAGTAGGGGGGCAGGGGTGGCCCACACCACGGCATGGCGCCACCCAGGGCTGGTCGCGCCACCACATGGTGTGCCTGCCTGGTGGGCCCCCCTGGTACCTACCAGGTACTCCTCTGCCCCTTTTTTCATGTAAAAATTTAATATGAATTTTCTGGAATTTTTCGAGACACTTTATTTTTGGGCATTTTTTAGAAATAGAAGAATGATTTTTCTGACAGACAGATTTTTTTTTCTTTTTTTGGAAACATGATGCAAGGACAAAACAAGGCTAGAACTACAGAAGTTCTAGCATGCAAGCAACTAACAACACAAACAAAACTAAACGAAAGCAAAAACTAAAAAGCAAAAGATAGAAATAAACGGAGATAATCATAATGAAAACATTGTTTTGTTCAATGGAATCCTTTTGCTAGCAAGGTTGATCAAGTCTTGCTACCAAAAAAATTGCATATGAGACAAAACTTTGTACTCCACTAATGATTATGTTACCTTAACCATGATAGCAATGGTCCCAATCATAATAGTTTCAAATTTTTCTCTTGGTATGGGACAATATATTTCTCCAACTTGAATGCCTTCAACATGTTCAATTGAATTCAAACCATAAGTCCTTTCAATCTTCTTGGGGAAATAGACAGTATGTTCCTTGTCATTAACATTGAAGGTCACCTTTCCTTGATTACAATTAATAACAGCTCCTGCAGTATTAAGAAAAGGTCTCCCAAGAATAATAGACATATTATCATCTTCAGGCATTTCAAGCACAACAAAATCAGTTAATATCAAGCAATTGCGAGCCACTTGAACAGGTACATCCTCACATATACCCACAGGGATAGTGGTAGATTTATCAGCCATTTGCAAAGATATATCAGTTGGTATCAATTTTTCAAGTTGAAGCCTCTTATAGAGGGAGAAAGGCATAACACTAACTCCAGCTCCCAAATCACACAAAGAAGTTCTAACATAACTGTTCTTAATAGAGCAAGGGATAGTTGGAATCCCTAGGTCTCCAAGTTTCTTAGGAACCTTACCATTGAAGGAATAATTAGCAAGCAAAGTAGAAATTTCTTCATTAGGGATCTTCCTTTTATTCGAGACAATGTCCTTCATATACTTTGAGTAAGGAGGCAATTTGATAGCATCAGTCAAAGGAATTTGCAAGAATAAAGGATTCATCCACTCACAAAACTTATTATAGTGTTCATCTTCTTTTGACTTGTGTTTCTTATCAAGGAAAGGCATAGGTTTTTGGACCCAAGGTTCTCTTTCACTACCATGTATCTTAGCAATAAAATCTTCTTTGGTGTATTTAGTAGTCTTAGTGTGGTTTTCAGGTTCTTCTTCAACTTTTTCTTCATTAGGAACTTCATTTTCTTCATTACCACTTTCAGTTTCAGCATCAGAGATAGATATACTATTAGGATCTATAGCAGGTCCAGAGGGTTCTACAACAGTTTTATGTTTATTTTTCCTTTTCTTACGAGTAGAACCACTATTTTCAGCTTGTTGAGAATCCTGCTCAATTCTTTTGGGATGCCCCTCAGGATATAGAGGATCCTGGGTAGCAGCTCCCCTTCTAGTTCTAATTTCATAAGCATGTTTTTCTTTAGCAGCATTAACTAGCAAGTCATTTTGCACTTTAACGAGTTGATCTATTTGAGTTTGAACCATTTGAAAGTGTTTAACAATCATTTTAACATCATTAGAGGTTCTTTCCACAATATCTTTCAACTCAACAATATCTCTAGTGTTTTCCATTAGATGATTATGCACCCTTTTATTAAAGTTATCTTGCTTAACAATAAAGATATCAAATTCTTCTAAGCATTGATCGGGAGGTTTCAAGTAAGGGATATCACCTTCATCAAAGTGTTGGAGAGAGTGTACCTCAATAGTGGATGAGTAGGGAATAGGCTTACATAATTCTTCTATAGGAGGTAAATTCTTGACATCTGTAGTTTTAATTCCCTTCTCCTTAAGACATTTCTTTGCTTCCTTCATCACTTCATCATTTAATTCAATAACTCCCCTCTTCTTTGATGTTGGAATAGGCACAGGAATAGATGGTCCAGGTACAATTACTTCAGGTATAGCTTGTTTAGGAGGAGTCCAATCTTCATAATTCTTGCTTATTTTAGCCATTAATTCCTTAGCTTCCTTTGGAGTCCTATTCCTGAAAACACAATCAGCACAACTATCTAGGTATGTCTTAGATTCTTCGGTTAGTCCATTATAAAATATATCAAGAAGCTCATTCTTAGGTAATGGACTTCCAGCCTGTGCATGAAGCAAAGCACAAAACCTTGCCCAAGATTCGAGCAATACCTCTTTTTCTCCCTGTTTGAAATCAAAAAGTTCCTGCAAAATAGCATGTCTAACACTGGGAGGAAAATATTTCTGCAGAAAAGTACTAATCAAGCACTCAGGGCTATCAATAGATCTAGGAGGTAAATTACTAAACCAAGTTTTAGCTTCTCCTTTCAGTGAAAAAGGAAAAAATCTTAGCAACAAAGTAAGTACGCATCTTAATATCATCAGAAAACAAGCCACTCATGGTAGAAAGTTCATTCATATGTGCTACCGCACTTTCATTCTTAGTCCCACAAAAAGCTTCTTTCTCGATAATATTTATGTAAGATAGATCGAGAGAGAAATCATAATCTTCATCTATAATGTTTATGGGAGAAGCAGCAAACTTAGCAGCAGGAGATAATTTGGGTCTAATAGTACGCCTCTCAAGGAGACTCTTAGCAGAGCTCCTATCATGGGTGTTCTTACATTCTCTAATAAACTCATCGGTCATCTCAACATAATCTTCTTCAATATCATAACTTTCACTAGACTCAGGTGAGCTAACAGGTGTGGTAGTATCTTCATTAGGAGTTTCGATATTTCTAGCTATAGTTCTAGCAATCGTAGCATCTAGGAAAGGACCTAATGAACCACTCTTATCAAGCACAGTAGAAGCAGCATCATAGGCATCAGAAGTTTCAGATTCAGCAGTAGTAGCAGTGTGTGTAGCATGTGTATGTGGTGGTGTAACGAGCTTACTTATAACAGATGGTGAATCCAGAGCAGTAGAGGTGTTTAGAACCGTACCTCTTCTTGTAGTGGATGGTAAAATAGGAACCTTGCCATCACGAGACTTACCCATGATGGATGGATAGCAGCGAACAATAGAGAATGCAAGTGAACTTGATAAATAAAGCTATAGTCCCACAAACGGCGCCAGAAAATAGTCTTGATGACCCACAAGTATAGGGGGTGTATCGTAGTATTTTCGAGGGAAGTGAAACCCAATTTATTGATTCGACACAAGGGGAGACAAAGAATATTTATAAGCCTTAACAACTGAGTTGTCAATTCAGATGCACCTGGAAACAATCTTGCTCACAGCAGTTTATCAGTAGCAACATTTTTGTAGTAGGAATAGTAAAGCAGCAACAGTAAAGCAAAGACAGTAGTAACAAAAGCAGTAAACAGTGGGATTCCAGTGTGGTAGGCATAGGGATGGATGGATGGGCGTTGCATGGACAAGACAATTCACATAGCAATCAGAACATAGGGCAATTGCAGATAAATAAGATAAAGCACCCAAGTACTAGACAATCCTAGGCATGTGTTCCATATATAGTCATACGTGCTCGCAATGAGAACTTGCACAACATCTTTTGTCCTGCCAGCCCGTTTGCAGCGGGGCCTCTAGGGAACTACTGGCAATTAAGGTGCTCCTTTTAATAGAGCACCGGAGCAAAGCATTAACACTCCATGAACACATGTGATCCTCACATCAAAGCCTTTCCCTTCCGGTTATCCCGATTTCTGTCACTTCGGGGCCATAGGTTCCGGACAACAACGTGTGTACACAACTTGCAGATAAGACCAAGAACAATACTATCATAATGAATCAATAATATGTTCAGATCTGAAATCATGGCACTCGGGCCCTAGTGACAAGCATTAAGCACAACAAGTCGCAACAAAGTCATAAAGCACTAATAAAAGATACTAGGCACCATGCCCTAACAATCTGATGCCATTACATGAACGATCTCATCCAATCCGTACCATCCCCATAACCTACAGCAGGGGATTACTCACTCATAGATGGGGGAAACATGGATGGTCGATGGAGAAGTGATGGTGATGATGATGGCGATGATCTCTCCAATTCCCCGTCCCGGCAGGGTGCCAGAACGGAGTTTCTGGTGCTGTTTCGTGGAATCTGGTGGTGGCGGCGGAGCGGAACTCCTTCTGGAAAAATGTCGAACACCCCGAAGTTTTTAGGTCCGAAGGCTCCTTATAGGCGAAGAGAGAGGCCGAGGGGGTGCCTGGGGGGCCCACACCACCCCTGGCACGGCCTGGCCTAGCCCGCGCCACCAGGTGGTGTGGCCACCCTAGGGCTCTTCTCCGTCTCGTATTCTGGCTCCTGGAGTCTTCGGGTGAAATAGGATTTTTGGCATATTTTCCGGGATTTTTCCTGATAGTTGATTTTCTGCACACAAAGTAGACACCAAGGCAATTCTGCTGAAAACAGCGTCAGTCCGTATTAGTTGCATCCAAATCACACAAGTATAGAGGAGAAACAATAGCAAAAGTGTTCGGGAAAGTAGATACGTTTTGGACGTATCACATGTCTGTTCTTTTCACAAACCACATATCACCAGTGTCATTGCATGTGTGTTCTTCCCACATACCACACATGGATCCACCAGTGTCATTGCATGTGTGTTCTTCCCACAGACCACACATGGATCCACCAGTGTCATTGCATGTGTGTTCTTCCCACAGACCACACATGGATCCAACAGTGTCATTGCATGTGTGTTCTTTTCACAGGCCACATATGGATCCACCAGTGTCATTGCATGTGTGTTATTCTCACAAACCACGTAAGGATCCAGTTAGAGTCATTGCATGTCTGCTTTTTTCATGAACCACAGTTAGAGTCATTGCATGTCTACTCTTCTCATGAACCACAGATAGAGTCATTTCATGTGTGTTCTTCTCACAAACCATATCATGAACCACACCCAGTGTCATTGCATGTGTGTTCTTCTGACTAACCACACATGGATCCACCAGTGTCATTGCATGTCTGCTCTTTTCATTAACCATATTTAGAGTCATTGCATGTCTGTTCTTTTCACAAACCACATATCACCAGTGTCATTGCATGTGTGTTCTTCTCACAAACCATATCATGAACCACACCAGTGTCATTGCATGTGTTCTTCCCATGAACCACACATGGATCCACCAATGTCATTGCATGTCAGCTCTTTTCATGAACCACAGTTAGAGTCATTGCATGTCTGTTCTTTTCACAAACCACATATCACCAGTGTCATTGCATGTGTGTTCTTCGCACAGACCACACATGGATCCACTAGTGTCATTGCATGTGTGTTCTTTTCACAGGCCATATATGGATCCACCAGTGTCATTGCATGTGTGTTATTCTCACAAACCACGTAAGGATCCACCGGTGTCATTGCATGTGTGTTACTCTCATAGACCACACATGGATCCACCGGTGTCATTGCATGTCTGCTTTTTTCAAGATCCACAGTTAGAGTCATCGCATGTCTGCTCTTCTCATGAAGCACAGCTAGAGTCATTGCATGTGTGGTCTTCTCACAAACCATATCATGAACCACACCCAGTGTCATTGCATGTGTGTTCTTCCCATGAACCACACATGGATCCACCAGTGTCATTGCATGTCTGCTCTTTTCATGAACCATAGTTAGAGTCATTGCATGTCTGTTCTTTTCACAAACCACATATCACCAGTGTCATTACATGTGTATTCTTCCCACAGACCACACATGGATCCACCAGTGTTGTTGCATGTGTGTTCTTCCCACAAACCACACATGGATCCAGTAGTGTCATTGCATGTGTGCTCTTTTCACAGGCCACATATGGATCCACTAGTGTCATTGCATGTGTCTGATTCTCACAAACCACGTAAGGATCCACCGGTGTCATTGCATGTGTGTTCCTCTCATAGACCACACATGGATCCACTGGTGTCATTTCATGTCTGCTCTTTTCATGAACCACAGTTAGAGTCATCGCATGTCTGCTCTTCTCATGAACCACAGCTAGAGTCATTGCATGTGTGTTGTTCTCACAAACCATATCATGAACCACACCCAGTGTCATTGCATGTGTGTTCTTCTCATTAACCACACATGGATCCACCAGTGTCATTGCATGTCTGCTATTTTCATTAACCACAGTTAGAGTCATTGCATGTCTGTTCTTTTCACAAAACACATATCACCAGTGTCATTGCATGTGTGTTCTTTGCACAGACCACACATGGATCCACCAGTGTCATTGCATGTGTGTTCTTCCCATGGACTACACATGGATCCACCAGTGTCATTGCATGTGTGCTCTTTTCATGAACCACAGTTAGAGTCATTGCATGTCTGTTCTTTTCACAAACTACATATCACTAGTATCATTGCATGTGTGTTCTTCCCACAGACCACACATGGATCCACCAGTGTCATTGCATGTGTGTTCTTCCCATGAACCACACATGGATCCACGAGTGTCATTGCATGTCTGTTCATTTCACAGGCCACATATGGATCCACCAGTGTCATTGCATGTGTGTTATTCTCACAAACCACGTAAGGATCCAGTTAGAGTCATTGCATGTGTGTTCCTCTCATAGACCACACACGGATCCACCAGTGTCATCACATGTCTGCTCTTTTCATGAACCACAGTTAGAGTCATCGCATGTCTGCTCTTCTCATGAACCACAACTAGATTCATTGCATGTGTGTTTGACGAGGGTTTAACTCATCAATGCCCATGCACAAAGGAGGGAGCGCTGGAGACATCTATCGGCTAGCAAACAAGCACAAAGGGGACTCGAAGATTTACCCAGGTTGAGGCCTCATAGAGGTCCGTACTCCTGCTTGTCTGCTCGTGGAATTATCAAAGGAATCGAGGATTACAATGGTGCGCAAATGCAATCTGTCGAGGGTTGTGGAAACTAGGGTTGCGTGTGTCCTCCTCGCCGCCCCCTCCTAGCCTTTATATAGATAGGCTAGGTCTAGGGTGACGGATTGAGTCGGTTACAGGTTAGTGTTTTTCCCTTTGAACTCTCTATCTTTAGCTTCTTCTTGTTCTTCAAGTCATCGAGAGTCCGTAGGCTACTCGAGTTCTCTCTTTGGGCCTTGGCGACACCGTGGGCTTCGCCGTATCTAGACCGTATATGCCAAACTCGAGTACATGTAGGGTATACCCATGTCAGTAGCCCCTGAGTGTCCAGTGGAATAGCAGAATCGACTAGAGACTTTATGAAGTCTTTCGAGTCGATGAATGAGTATATTTTTCGACTGCTTTGCTTGTGTCATAGGGATTGTTGATGTGCGTGCCTGATTTAGCCGATGTATCGGTATCAGTTAACTACCTTAGGGTAAAACAACGAAATCTACTCAAAGTCGAGTCCCCGGACTCGAATCCGGAAAAGTGCTGGTGTAATTCGACTCAAGCCACGGAGGTCTTACAGGAGTCAAATTCCAGTGTATAGGTGTGAGCACTCGACGCGTCCATCAAGGCATGTTCATCGTGCCTGTAGGCACGGTTATATTTCTGGTAGTGCACAGCAAATGCGTTGCCAGGCCTTATTCACGTCTTATCTTCACGCTGTAAGCGCGGCATCCGAATTTTGGTCATCACGGAGATGATTCAGGTGACCCAGGAGACGCAGTCTCTTTGTAGGGACAAATCATGAGGCGGTGTCGCCATAAGTTTCGAGTGTGGATGTTATAAACACATAGTACTTTGTACAAATATTCATAGGGTGCGCGACCAGCGCTCCCTATGGGAGTAGCCCCCGAGTACCTGGTTGAGTCGAAGACTCTGGCAGGGACTAAAGAACTTTTGCGACTGCTGTCGTCTTTTGTTTACTTGTTTCAGTCGAATTTGCTTCTGACGCTCCCTATGGGAGTAACCCATGTCCATAGTCGAACCGTGTTTCGAGTGGTTGGGTTTGCTTTGATTGTCCATGTTCCTGTAAAAAAAAAAGAAAAATCGTAGGGTGCACGACCAGCGCTCCCTATGGGAGTAGCCCCCGAGTGCTTGGTGGAGTCGAAGACTCGAGCAAGGACTAAAGTAGTCGAAGTCTTCTGCTGCGTAGTTTTTGATGACGTTAGTGCTGATGATCCATGACCTCAGTTGCCCACGTGAGCGAGTTTGACGGGACGTGACGAGCGGTGGGTCCCATTTCCCGACTCTGATTTGACCGGGCGTGCGTAACCTTTATTTTAACTGCGCCTCCTTGATTTCCGTGTGTAATGGGAGTAGTGGGGGACGGTTCGCGCTTCAGGTCGTCCACGTGTCGAGCGCGATGAATGCCACGCGTCTGGTAGGGTTTTTCTTAACTGTTGGATTGCATCTTCCAGAGGGTTAAGTAGCAATGCGGCGACAGTGAATTTCACATCTACTTCTTTTCATCCTTTGCCTCCATCGCCATTGCCGCTGCTCCTCTGCTTCTTTGTTGTTCTTTCCTTCACGGCGTTGGACCAGCTCCGCGTATTTCCCAGCTACTTCCTCCAGTCACATCGCCGCCGCGGAATGGGGAAGAAAAAGGGAGGTGCTGCGGCCGATTCCGCTGCTACTGCTATGAAGAAGAAAGGCAGCTCCGCCGCTGCGGGCACCAGCACCGCCGCCGGCGAAAAGAAGAAGGGCGCGGGCACTCGTGTCACAAATGGTGCGTGGCATGCATCTGTGATCAATTCCTCAGAGCTTCGTCTTTTTCACCAAGACGGAGTTTTATCATCAGCAGTCGCTGACACGCGCGTCCCTGGCAGCGAGGTAATCCCCTCTCCTCCTGCCGGCTTTCGGGTGATGTTCCTAGCGTTCATCATCTGTGGCCTCTCGTTGCCCCTGCATCCTTTCTTCAAGGGCCTTCTCTGTTTTTACGGGCTCCAGCTCCATCAGCTGCCCCCAAACTCCATCCTCCATGTAGCTTGCTACATTACACTCTGCGAGTGCTGGCTCGGAATCTAGCCGCACTTCGGTCTCTTCAAGCGCCTCTTCAAGCTGAAGCGCCAATCGGGGTCTGGCTCCGTAGTCTACGATGTAGGCGGCTGTGGTATCCACGTCGACACCTCCGCTACATACTTTGATATCACACTCACTGCGTCCATCCAAGGGTGGAGGGACAAGTGGTTTTACATCCGTGACCTGAAGGCCGACGGAGACCACTTCGGACTTGCGCCCTTTGATCCCGCAACGCCGTGCAAGAGGAGGCGCTCCTAGAAGAACGTGATTATGCCCGGCGAGTCCACGGAGACAGATGTGCTGTACGAGCGCGTCTGCGACCTCGAGAGTCGCATGGGCAAAGAGGAGGGAGGCTGCGCCCTCATTCGCACATGGCTGCGCCGTCGCATCCAGCCCCTACAGGCCAGAGTCCACCCCATGTTTTAGTGGGTTGGCGCGGACGATGTCACTCGCGTGTTTGCCGATGGCATGTCTCCGAGTGAGGTAGACAAAAGGGTGCGACTGGTCACCAAGTACACCGCCAAGGATGTGCTCCCTAGTGAACTAGTTGTTCCTCCGTTCGATGCTGCAAACCCTCCTCCTGAGGTACAGTTGTGCTACGTAGTAGCTTGGTTTGTCAATTGCTTCTTTGTTGTTTCTTGATTTTGTGCTGAATTATTGTCTGTATGCAGGATTGGGCGGTGTCACCCTGTATGCCCCCTCTTCCTGAGGGGGTTATCCCTTGTGAAGCCTTGGAATAGGACGAGTCGGAGTCGACCATCCCATCTGATGGGGAGGAGGAATCCCCCGAGTCGAGTAGTCCGGATACTCGCAAGCGTTCACGCAGCGAGGGTTCGGATGCATCGTCCCCTTCGACTCCGGAAGGTGCAGGTGTTGGTGCAGAGTCACTGATTCCTGCCATTCTTGTGAGTGCCATGGCGCCATCCTCTCGCAAGAAGATGCGGCTGCCCAAGGAATCGTCGTCAGAGTCGGGGGATCAAACCTTCGACTTTGATAAGTTTGATTGGTAAGTATTCGAGTCTTCCTTTTTGGTTCTTCTTTGGAGTTGCCTTTTCTTCACATTGGTTTTGTTTTGCAGCCAACAAGCATCGTCATCTTCTGACGACGTACAATTTTTGAAAGAATCTGGAGTGGCGACCTCCAGGGCCAAGAAAGAGGTTGAGCATGCTCCTTCCCCTCCATTGGCGGACCACTCCGGGCATAATTCATCAAGCTCTCCACACGATGGGGAGCATCGGATGGTTGCCCGGATGACTGCGCACCAATCGACTTCAGAGTCACTAGAGGACCATGTAAGTGTAGTATCTCTTCTTCTGATGTTGCAGTCGCTTTTATCTATGTCATCTACTGATCTTATGTTGTTTTCCTTTTACGACAGATCCTTGTGAAGGAAGCCGCTCACTTGGCAGAGCAGGTCCTTGCGATGGGTCGCCAGCATGCAATGCTGGATATGCGCCATCGCATGGTGGAAAGTAAGTGTCTTGCTTCTTCTTCATCCTCCTTGTGATATATTTGACTAATAACCTATCTTTGTCTGTTTTGCAGCTGAGCATAATGCACTCCTCCGCGACGTCGCGTCCGTTGCGGCTAGGGAGAAGTTGTTCGAGGAGAAGCTTTTCTCGATTGCCAAGGCTCTCTCAGGTACCTTGTCTGGATATCATTATTGTTCTCTGTTCGAATTTGTCGTTAGCGTTGACTTCCGTGTCCATGTGTGGGTTATGTACAGATGTTGGCGACTTGAGCTTCAACCCTCAGGCCCTCCGCCGTGACAATGCCTTGGCGGGTGCTCTTTCAGCAGTCGAGGATCACAGCACCGCCGTTCAAGAGATGCTCTCCAAGGCCAAGGGCATGCTCAGTCGCCTCCGGGAAGAGCTGGTGCCCAAGGCTGAGCTGATCGAAAACATTGACGAGCTAGTGGAGTCTCTTGCTGGGGGAGTCCCTGCAAGCTTCAAGAAATCGCTCCGTGCGGCTGGTGCATCAATGTCACTCGCGATGGTGCAAGCCCACAGAGTCGAAGTTGATCCTGCAGCAGTCTCAAAGGCGATGCCCATCAGCACGGACGGCTAGCAGGTAGTCTTTGCTCCTTTCGCGACTGCTTGTGGCAAGTATGGGCCACAGCTGATCAACACAGTTGCAAAGTATTCTGAGGAGCTGTAGAGATCCAAGAATGCGGCAAAGGCTGCGGCGTCAGGGGCCGGTAGAAAGTCAGTGGCATCTGATACCGCCACGGACTCGATGAGGCCCCCAAAGCCAAAGTCCAAGTCGAAGAAACCAGTTGCTCCTCAGTAGCCTTGTAATAGTTAGACAGCTTATGTCTTTTGTCGAAAACATGCCTGTTGGTGAGTGTATCTGCTGATACTTTTGCTAATCTTGAATGCACTCGAATCTCTTGTCTGTGCATCGCTTTAGTCTTCTTATTGCTTCTTGCTTGGCTTGTGATAGGGCACATCGAGTGACCCGTTGAGGGAACCTCAGGATTCGCCACCCCTTGATGACCCTTTGGCACCGCTGCGCTCAAGGGTGGATGAGATGTCTCTGCTCTCGCGACTCTGTGATCGCGTGAAGCAGTTGGAGCGTGAATTGCCCGTACTCCGCTGTAATGCGGATGTATGGAAATCGAAGGCAGAGAAGGCCACCGCTCGAGAACGATATCTATTGGGGGAGGTGACGCAGCTGGGCGACCAATTTAAATGTTAGCTTTCTTACTCTTATCTTTTCCTTGTAGTCACTCGCGATGGTTCACTATCCTCATACTTCTGCTTTTGCTTTGTGTAGTTGTCAGCGCGCGCCATCCGCAGGATGAGAAGGATCGAATTGCCATTTGTATGAATGACTTGACCCAAGAGCAACTTCAGGCGAGTGGGTACTTCTGGGTAGACCATGATAGCGCGATCGCGCTGGCGACCCTGTAGGATTGTGCATCGCGAGTGCTTCATTTCTTGAAGAAGTCGCAGTCATGCTTGAAGAATATTTACCAGACGATGTTCCCGCTGGACGTCGTTCCATCAAGCCTGCTGGCCCTTCTTGCTAGATTTTAGGATATGAGTGCGGTCCGCGAGTGTGTGCGGCAACAATTAGTGGCTGGTGACAAGGGTGCTCTGTCACTGGTGCGATTGCATAGGCCTGATGTGGATGTTGCAGCAATTGCGGCTCGGCCACCTGCGCGTCCCGCGGGTTCTGCTTGGAACATGGTGCCACACTATCAGGCAGTGGACCGTCCGGCAGAAGAGATCGCCAATTTCTTCGAGGAGCAGACCAATGTTCTATTGCTGTAACAGTAATTTAGTTTGTATCCTGCACATAGTTGTACCAGCATTGTAAAGTTCGTATATATGCTTGTGTATAATTGATTGATGATGGTGTATAAAATAGCTTGCTAGCATGTATGTTTTGTGAGTGCGTTGCACTATGCGAGTCCTTTTCATTAGCATGGCTTTATGTTTGTCTCAGTCCCTTGTCAACCTGTCAGGTGCGTTGCAACTGGGTTGATGTTTTGTCAAGGGTTTCGATTGTTGTGCCAGCTACTCAGGATATCACGTTTGAGTTTGTAGAACAGATGTGTACAGGGTGGCACAGCCCCAGAGTGGATAATTTTGCAAAAACTAAAGGAAAAAATACAGAGTTTTGGGGCAATTAGCTTTATTTATTTCCGGGGTAGTACGAAGTACAATGTGTGGCTAAGTAGCCTTGACTGAGTAGCCTTATTTGTAACGTAAAAGTAAAAGCAACTAAGGGTAGAAGCTCGCAGCTACGCGACGTTCCAGGAGTTGGAGTATGCGACTCCTGTCTCTAAATCTTGAAGGCGATATGCGCCACCTGGGATTACTTCTGTAATCACCTATTCCTTCCCAGGGGGACTCAAGCTTGAGATGCCCTTGCTGCTTTAGTCACAGTACCAGGTCGCCTTCGATGAAGGATCTGGGGCGTAGCCTCCTGCTGTGGTAGTTGCGCAGGTTCTGCTGGTAGATCATTGATCTCTCTGCAGCAATTTCCCTTGCCTCGTCAAGGAGGTCGATGGAGTCTTCGAGTGTGAGAGTTGATTCCTGTTTGCTGTAAGCAACCACACGCGGTGCCTTGTGTCGTACTTCGACGGGTAGCACCGCTTCAGCCCCATGCACCATGAAGAAGGGGGTGTACCCTGTAGCACTATTTGGAGTTGTGCGTAAGCTCCATAGTACTGATTGTAGTTTGTCTGGATAGCAACCTGCAGCTTGTTCCAGTGGCCGGAGGAGTCGCTTCTTGATGATGCTGCAGATGAGCCCATTGGCTTTTTCGACCTGACCGTTGGTCTGTGGATGTGCTACTGAGGCATAGCTGACGTTGATTCCTAGATTCTCGCAGAATTCTTGGAACTCCTTTGATGTGAAGTTTTTCCCATTGTCTGTGATGATGCTGTGTGGCACTCCGAAGCGATAGACGATGGACTCGAAGAACTTTACTGCGCTATATCCTGACTGATTAGTCACCGGCATGGCCTCAATCCACTTTGTGAATTTGTCGACTGCGACCAAGAGGCAGACATAGCCTCCTCGTGAGGACCTTGGGAGTTTGCCAACCATGTCGAGTCCCCATTGCGCCAAGGGCCAGGCCAATGGAATTGGCCGGAGCTCTGCGCCAGGTGCGTGTGGCTTGTCCGCGAATCATTGGCAAGCGTTGCATTTCTGGACGATGTCCTTGGCGTCGCGCATGGCCGTAGGCCAGTAGAATCTAGCTCATAGAGCTTTGGCAACGAGGGCGCGACTACCGGCGTGGTGCCCGCAGGTCCCCTCATGGATGTCGAGGAGAACAACTCTTCCATCGGCCGTGGAGACGCATCGTTGGAGCACTCCTATGATGCTGCGCTTGTATAGTTCGCCATTGATAACGGTGAATGCCTTGGATCGCCGCGCTATGTGTCGTGCATCAGTTGGATCATCCGGTAACCTCTTGCTGAGAAGGTACGTGATGTACGGTTGAGTCCAGGATGGCTCGATCATCACGACGCTCATTGGTCCTTCGAGTCCTGTGTCCAGCTCCAAGTCGTCGAGTGCCATTGGCTCATTGTGTGTCGTAGAGGTCGCGGTAGGCGATCATGTTGTCGTTAAGTGCGTCGCACTCATGCATTGTCTAGTTGCCGACCAGCTTGGAGTCGCCATATATTATGAGTCTTTTAGCGCCGCAGGCTTTTGCCATCCTCATCCCGTGTAGCAGGGCCTCGTATTCAGCTTTGTTGTTGGAGGCGGTGAATTGTATTCACAGGATATATTCCAGCCTGTCTCCCTGGGGCGATGTCAGTATGACACCTGCGCCAGCTCCGTCCTTCCGCTTGGATCAGTCAAAGTGCATTGTCCAGAGTTAGGACATATCTGGTTTTTCGGGGAGCTGGTTCTCCATCCAGTGCACCAGGAAGTCAGGGAGAACTTGCGACTTGATTGCGTTGCGTTTTTCATATGTGATGTCTCGTTGAGACAGTTCGATTCCCCAAAGTGCGACTCGTCCGGTGGCGTCGGGATTGTTGAGGATGTGCCCAAGCGGGGCGTCATTGACTACCATGATTGGGTGTTCTTGGAAGTAATGGCGCAATCGCCGGGCCGTCATGAAGACGCCGCACACCAGTTTCTGGTATTGCGGGTACCGCTGTTTTGTTGGCGTAAGTACCTCACTGAGGTAGTAGACTAGGCTCTATACCCCATGGACCTTGTTTTCCTCGGCTCGTTCGACTACGAGTGTTGTGCTGACCACCTGGTTGGTGGTGGAGATGTATAACAACAACGGTTCCCTTTCTTGTGGGGTCACCAGTACTGGCGAGGTGGATAATAGGCGCTTGAGGTCTTCGAATGCTTCCTGTGCCTCATTGGTCCACTCGAACTTGTCAGCTTTGCGGAGGAGTTGGTAGAAGGGCAGTGCCTTTTCACCCATCCGACTGATAAATCGACTGAGAGCCGCGATTCGCCCTGCCAGCTGCTGGACGCCCCTTATGTTTTTTGGCTTCTCCATGGCCAGTATGGCTTTTATTTTCTTCGGGTTCGCCTCGATCCCTCTCGCAGAGATAAGATATCCAAGTAGTTTCCTAGATGGTACGCCGAAGGCACACTTTTCCAGATTGAGCTTGATCCGGTAGTGATCAAGGTTGGCGAAGGTTTCGCGCAAATCGTCGATTAGTGAGGCTTCCTCTTTGGTCTTGATTACTATGTCGTCGACATGGACTTGAATGTTGCGACCGAGTTCGTTCTTGAGGCACGCTTGCATGCACCGTTGGTTGGTGGCTCCTGCGTTCTTTAGCCCGAAGGGCATTGTGTTGTAGCAGAACACACCAAAAGGCGTTGTAAACGCTATTTTTTCTTGGTCTTCCTCCTTCATTCGAATCTGGTTATAGCCTGAGTAGGCGTCGAGGAAGCAGAGGCGCTCGCATCTCGTGGTGGAGTCGATGATCTGGTCGATTCGCGGTAGCGGGAAGTGATCCTTCGGACAGTGCTTATTCAAAGAGGTGAAGTCCACGCAAATCCGCAGGATGTCTGTGACCTTTTTTAGTACTAGCACTGTGTTGGCGAGCCAAGTGCTTTCCTTGATCTCGCGTATGAATTTGGCATCGAGGAGTCCATTTATCTCCATTCCGACTGCCTATGCTCTGGGCTCATATAATTGCTGGATTGTTTGCTTGTCTGGCCTTGCGTCTGGGTTGACGTTGAGTGCATGCTCGGTGAATTCCCTGGGAACTCCTGGCATGTCTGCTGGACACCAGGCGAAAATTTCCTAGTGCTCACAGAGGAATTCGACGAGCGCGAGTTCCTATGCGGGACTCAAGTTGTTGGCGATGAGGGTCGTCTTGGCAGGATCTGATGGGTGGATATGGACTTTCTTTGTGTGCACCGATGAGTCGAAAGATTGGTCAGGTGAACTTGGCCGGCTCAGGGGAGGCAGACTGTTGTCTGTCGACTCCTTTAGTCTCGCAAGTTCTTCCTGCATGCCGAAGGACTAGGAGATTCTGTTGAATTCCCTGTCACAACTGTTGGACCTCTCAAAGCTCCCGTTGACTGTGATGACACCATTAGGGCCTGGCATCTTCATCTGCAAATAGGTGTAGTGTGGTACTGCCATGAACCTAGCGAACATGACACGTCCGAGAATGCAGTGGTACTGCAAGGGCCAGTCGACGACCTCGAAGTCGATGCGCTCGCGCCGAAAGTTTTTCGGCGTGCCAAAGATGACGTCAAGGTTGATTTTGCCAAGGGGATACATGCCCTTGAGTGGGACGATGTCGTGGAACGTTGTGTCTGAGGCTTCTAAGCAGGTCAGAGGGATCATCATTGCTCACAAGGTACTCGCAAATATGAGGTTGATGCCGCTTCCGCCGTCCATGAAGACGCGGCTCATGTCAAAGCCTCCGATTTGCGCCTCGAGTACGAGGGGACAATGACCCAGGCGAGGTACTTGGAGCGGATGCTCGCGCTTGTCGAAGGTGATGCAGGACTCGCTTTCGCTGAGGTACTCAGTGGTAGATGGTGACGAGTTTGTGGCCAAGTTGACTTGGCGAGTGATGGCCTTCTTCACCAAATTCGAGGGGCGCCCTTTTTGGATCATCATGGTGCCCATGGCCCGTTGGTATGGTTCGCCTCCGTGGTGCTAGTCCGGCGCAGCTGCGTTCGGGGGTGGCTCGGGTGGTGGTGGCGGAGCTCCATGTTCCACGACGCCTGGGGCGGCTCCATAACCCCTTTCGACTGTGCTACGGTTCATCCGAGCCAGTCCCTCATGTAATTTTAGGAACTCGCAGTAGTCCTTGAGGAGGTGACTTGACTTCTTCTTTCCATCGTGCTTGTCGATGTAGAAGTGCACAATGCATGGCCCGGACAGCTTGTCTTCAATGGATGTTGTGGGTGCCTCGTCGCGATTGCGGAGCTGCCATACTTGCGTGGTTTTTACGGAGTCGCGGTATCCGCTGCTACGGTAGCTGCTGTTGCGGTTGTCGTCGCGTCTATCGGCGTAGCCGGCCGCGACCATGTTGATGTCATCGCGGTCATCATAGATGCACATGCAGCGTTTGCCTCGGCGATCGCGTCTGCGCTCGAGTTCTGCCTCATCATCAGAGTGAACGCGGTTCTTCACCGAATCTTCTCCATCTGCCCAGCAATTCGCGATTTCCATCAGGTGATCGATGGTTTTGGGCTTTGACTGGCCCAGCTCCTCCCTGATCTCTATGCGACGTACGCCACCGTTGAATGCGTCACTCGCGCGGTCCTCCGAGATGTTCTTTGTCGAGTTCTTGATGATGGACCACCTCTGGATGTAGGAGCATAGCGATTCGCCCGATCTTTGCTGGCAGCATCTCAGCTCTTTGATTGACGTGGGCCGTTTGTATGTGCCCTTGAAGTTATGCACGAATCTGTAAACCAGCTCTTCCCAACTGCGAATGGATCCACGTGGGAGGTTGTTGAGCCATGCTCGGGCGGTGCCTTGTAGCTGTAGCTATGGGCATTGCATAGCCCTGCTTTGACTTCCGCCGTGAATCCTGACGGAGGAGATGTGGTCCTTCAACTAGATCTTTGGGTCCTGTAGGTCATCAAACTTCGGGTTCTCCGACGGTAGTTTAAACCCCTTGGGCATTCGCTTTTGCCTGATGGCCCTGCTGAAGCATCTGGCGCCACAGAGCTCCACATCTTCGTCTTCTGAGTCAGTCGAACGAGCATGTCGTGCCCTTGATTTGTCGATCTTGCACTGCGTGAGGTCATCGCGCGCATGATAGTCGTGGTCGTGTCGCCGTGAGCGGCGACATCGAGACAGATTGTGACTGTCATGGCTGGATGAGGACGAGGAGTAGCATTTTGCCAGAGCCTTGCCTTTCTTCGGCTCTAGTGCTGGCTCTTTATCGAGGGCGGCCTCGACTAATCCCAACCATGCGATCGTAGATCGGTTCATGGTGGCTCGGGGATCTCCAGCTGGCGGCTGGTTGTTCAGGAGGTACATGGTGGCTGTCGTCACCGCAGCTTGCGGCATCTTCGGGACCACGTTGCCCCGTGTGTCGACTGTCATAGAGCTAAAGTCGAGGACCTTCACGACTTCTATGCGTTCTTGCTCGGTGAGAAGGGCCATCCGGGATCGCCTCTTGTTTGCGATGTCCTCATTGCCCTTTGAGGAGGATCCTCCATGGGAGGAGAGCCCAGCACGTCGAAGACTCGACTCATCTGCCGCCTTTTTGCGCGCCTCAAGTTGCAAGATTGTTTGCACATGACGCTTGAATTCTTCCTTCAGGAGCCAATGATAG
Source organism: Avena sativa (assembly GCA_916181665.1). NCBI lineage: Eukaryota > Viridiplantae > Streptophyta > Magnoliopsida > Poales > Poaceae > Avena > Avena sativa. The sequence goes on along the minus strand of OV702287.1, from coordinate 369,311,687 downwards.
CCCATTAGCAGCTCTTGCAGGGACCCAAAGGGTAGAGGGTTACCCCATAGGGCTTCGCGGCAGCGAGCCCACTCGAGTTCATTGAGCCTGATCACGACGCGTTCACCAGTCTGCTCGTTTATTATGGTTGGAGGCTCGACTTCTCCCCCGTTGTTGACGGGGGCGCCGTTTGGCGATGGTCCGCCGTTTGGCGGTGGTCCACCGTTGGGTATGCTGCCGTTTGGCGTTTGTCCGCCGTTGGGTGTGCCGCTGTTGCCTGTGTTGTCGCGATTGGCGGAGGTGTCGCCTGCGTTGATGACGGTGCACATGACGTGGATGGGGAAGCTGCTGTTCCCGCAACTTTCAGATCCGAAACCGTAGGTTCCATCTTCAGTTGCCAGATCTCCCAGATCGGATTCACGACTGCTGTCGCTGTCTGTACTCCTAGCTGTTGCCGGGGCGTTGAGTTTGCTGAGGGTGCCGATCGACGGAGGGAACCATGATGCTGGGGAAATCGATGGTATTGTTGGCTGGTCAGGCATGTAGAGCGTGCCCATCTGACCAACTTGGAAGCGGAGGCTCCCGATCGCCAAGCTGATTCCGTCGCCCACAGACTTGAAAGCTAGACGGTGAAGTCGAACGCGCCGAAGAGTTGGCGAATCTCCGTTGTTGCGGAGTTGTAGATCGCGGTTGATGGGGCCAAAGAAGCCGCAACATCAGCACTCCCAATTCCCACAGACGGCGCCAATTGACGAGGGTTTAACTCATCAATGCCCATTGTTATGGACTTGGGATTTGGAGAAGGAGGGAGCGCTGGAGACATCTAGCGGCTAGCAAAAAGCACACAGGGGACTCAAAGATTTACCCAAGTTTAGGCCTCGTAGAGGTCCCTACTCCTGCTTGTTTGCTCGTGGAATTATCAAAGGAATCGAGGATTACAATGGTGCGCAGATGCAATCTGGCGAGGGTTGTGGAAACTAGGGTTGCATGTGTCCTCCTCGCCGACCCCTCCTAGCCTTTATATAGATAGGCTAGGTCTCGGGTGACGGATTGAGTCGATTACAGGTTAGGGTTTTTCCCTTTGAACTTTCCATCTTTAGCTTCTTCTTGTTCTTCAAGTCATCGAGAGTCCGTAGGCTACTCGAGTTCTCTCTTTGGGCCTTGGCGACACCATGGGCTTCGCCGTATCTGGACTGTATATGCCAAACTCGAGTACCTGTACGGTATACCCATGTCAGTGTTCTTCTCACAAACCATATCATGAACCACACCCAGTGTCATTGTATGTGTGTTCTTCTCATTAACCACACATGGATCCACCAGTGTCATTGCATGTGTGTTCTTATCACAAACTACATATGGATCCACCTGTGTCATTGGATGCATGTTCTTTTCATAAACCGCATATGGATCATAATTAACCTTAGGAGAGCCCTAACCTTAGCGTTAGACCGAGTCTTCTAGAAGGCACGCCCTAACACAGTTGTTCTGCTTGACGATTGTTACATACCGTTTGATCGGGGCACTTGGACGATTGGGATGGTTTTCGTGAGATCGATCCACGAGTAGTCTGTTCTGCGGCATGATTGGCCACGCTTGCTCTGGACAAACTGGCCACACCGGGGGCTCCCCCGTTGCGAGTGTAACGACTCATGAGTTGAGTGGGCCATATCCCAGTGTCACGTCCCCATTACTTCTCTTTCCCCCCGTACTTCTCTTCCTTCCCCTCGAAGCCACTTTCCTCACTTCACTCCCATCCTGCCGTATCCGCAAGCCAACGGCGCCTCCATCCCAATCCCCTCTCCGGCAGCCACCCCCTCCCCTCTCGCCATGGGTTCAAGGGGAGATGGCGAGGAAACGCGTCGTGACGACAGGGACGGTGATTTCGATGTGAGTCGTCTCATCTCTATCTCTATCATCCGTGGCCAGTTATCTATTTTTTGAGCCAGATCTACTATGTTTACTCATGCGCGTATGATGTGTTAGGCCAACCAGATGATGTATGACGCTGACTATCTTGGTTTAGCGGATGAAGACAGTCCTCTGCTATGTAAACATGGATATGTGCCCACTAAATTTGTAGCGTTCGAAGGACGAAACGCAGGCAGGAGGTTTCTATGGTGTCAAGGACATTGTGCAATGATGCGAGGCGGAAGTTGCGGTGTTGTCAAATGGGTAGATCCAGAGTGGCCCAAATCGATGCAGAAAACGCTGGACAAACTATGGGAAATGACTGTTGAGTTGAAAGAATCCGCATTCAGCTCTCTTCTTCACAGTGTTGAGATGAAGCTATGGGAACTAGTTGACACGACCAAGCATAAGCAAGATCTCATGGGGGTGGAAGACAAGGTTAGCAAAGTCGAGAAGGAGAGGGACGCGGCGTTGGCCCTGAAGTCTAAAGCAGAGCAAGAACCGACTCAAGCAAGGAAGGATCTTCACCAGGCCAAATTCCTGTAGTTGACAACTACGAGTATTGACAAGTGCATGAGGAAAGATGCAGAGAAACAATTGAAGATGTGCAAGGAAGATGCTAAAAGGAAGGAGCAGACGATTCGATCCTTGCTCTCGCAGGAAGATGCACATAGGGCTAAGATTAGGAAGATCAAGGAGATGTGTGATAACTAGTTCTAGTTAGCTTAAGCTCTGGGCCTTTTTTAAGTTGTAATAGTTGTCTTTGTTGACCTAGCGGTCTGAACTATTGGCCCTGGAGTCCTAGGAGTAAAAAAATTGGTCGCCCGTTACTCTGTCTTAACCCTGCATTACTTCTTTTTGTCTGACCAATGCCCCTTGGATATTCCGCCCGTCGTTTCGTCGTCCTCGTGTACAAATAGGAGGCGCCACAGCGCATCGCTTCGTCGCCTCTCCAATCTCCACCGCGCCGTCACCTCGTCATCCACCCCTCGCTCCCTCTCCAATCTCCATCGTGCCGCCATGGAGATGCCCTCGCTGAACTTCTATGAGGCGGTGATGTTCGCGCACTTCGACATCCTCGCGCCGCCGGCCGTGACGGTGCCCCACGGATGGCGCATCAGCTATACGGGGGTGTCGGTGGCTCCGCTCCTCGTCCTCGGAGGAGGCGTGATGGAGAGCGAAATTGCGGCGCGTCGCCGCCAGATGCCCGTGTGGAAGAGGGCGCTGCCCCGGTACGCGGCGGCCAGCCCGTACTGGCCGACACTATTCAAGAAGGAGCGGAAGGCCAAGATTGGCAACCGCATCGTTTACGGGCGCGTGGTGCACCGGGATCTCCGCAACCGAGAAGGGCGGGAGAGGTTCTGGTCCGTCCCTGGACGGACCAAGTTCACCGTCATCGCCGTTGCTCGCCGTGAAGAGGTGTTCCATCTCGCGAACAATGCGGAAATCATGGAGGTTCCGTCCAACGACGACAAGGAAGCCAGCGGCTCGGAGGACAGCGGCAGCGGAAGTGAAATTGTTGACTAGTGATTGAATTAATGTAGGATGTGAAATCGCACCTTTGTTTAGAAGAATTTGTGGTTGAATTAATGAAATGCCTCGATTTAGATCTCTGTCTCGATTAATTTGTGGAAGAATTTGTGATTTAGATCAATTTCTGCCTGGATTTAGGTCTCTGTCCCAGATTGGGAATGTGACCGTGGACCAAAGACACCTTTTCTACTAGTGTATTCTGACATTGGTGGTTTGTTTAAACGTAATCTATGTGGATTGTGCCTCATGCAAATGGCACAACCACAATTTATAAAGTGGAAGCACGTACACCCGGTTACTGGAGATCCAGGAGCTTCGCCAGATGCAGGGGATGCAGGAGCCGATAGGCGGTGAGATAGACGGGCTCAAGATTAGGCCAGAAAGTGGTACCGATTTCCTCCTCATCTGGGCATTATCGGTGAGAACATTGCTGTTTATGTTGCCACGTCGTTGTGCAGCATCTGAAATAAGTTGCTGCTTCATGGAGTGTGGCAACTTAAATAATTTATTTCTGTGCCACTTACATTCCGTCGTATTTGGAGACCTCCTGCCCCTCAGCAATCGTGGAACTGGTGGATCCTTTCAGATAGCAGTGGCACAATCACAATTTTGGATTCAACTACTGACTCGGGTGTTTCCAAACCCTAAGTCGTGGTACATTTTACTCAGAGAATGTGGGTAGATTGTTTTGCCTAGCAACATGCCACACACAGAGCGATCAGAATTTACAAAATTACATATATAGGTTCAAGTTCAACACATTACTATGCATCTTCATTGCCAGCCGCCTTCTTCCGCAGCCTGGGTGCCAAGCCTTCACGTCCACTGGCTTCTTCATTTCCTGCCTTCTTCCTCTTCCTTGGTGCCAATTTTCTTAGCTTCACGTACTCTGCATCGCCGGGACAATGGGCACTAGAATCGTGTCCAACATCATCTTTCCACTCATTTTTAATTTCTTCGGGCAGCAAAATGACTGACCCGACAGTCATGTTTCTAACCTTGCGGCGCTTCCTGTCAAAGAAACAAGACTGTTGCATAAGTGCCCAATATCTACAGAGTAAATAAAACAAAAATTACAATTCAGCACAAACATGCAAACCCCAAGCGACCTTTGCTTACCAGGAGCTAATTGGGTTCGAGCAACCACCCTGTCCAAGAATAGAAGGGCGACTCCCAGTTGCAGCAGCTTCCACATCCAGTACATCACATTTCAGGTCAAACATGGCAGCCGAAGCATACCTTTTCATCAACCCAATTAGCTGACTGTCACACGTTATAGGAACCATGATGCCACGTTCATCCATGAAGTTGAACTTTGCTGTCTGCTTCAGCATTGAACATGATTACACAGAGCAGCAACCATACCAGATATAGTGCAGATCTGCGCATGCGCTTCTTCCGTCGTGAAACAATGGCTTCCATACCACGTTCCTTAGAGTCGTACCTGTAGAGGACTACCGTAACCAGGTAAGGGGGTCCACGCAGATCCCACTTGACAGAAAATTGTGAACAAAATATGTTTGTCAGCATTGGGCTAACAAACAATTTGAGGTTCAGTAGCCAGCTAGCAGTTATAATTAGTGCGAATAGCAAAGAGAAGGGTATCTCACCCGCTTGTAGCCAGAACTTCTTCTTCCTTGATAGTAGGATCTGCCATCCTCCAAACTGCTCGGCTCGTTGTTGACGGAGGAGGGCTAGAGCCTCGCAACGGAGGCTACGACATGCGCCATTGGAGCTCGGTATCAGCGACTGGGCGCAGCAACTGGGCGCAACAACTTGGCCCCGGAAGTCAAATGTCCGAAGGGATCGTCCTGCCTGGAGGGTGGATTCCGATGCCGCCAGTGCTAGGAGAAAGCTAGGAATGGATTTGTGAATTTGGTCTACGCATCCAATCCACTTAGCTGCTTGACTTGCCTAAGAGGTTGCCGCGTTAGCGCCCGTGTCACGGACAGACAACCGACATGTGGGTCCCGACCGTCTACTTCACGAGGCGGTTTAACGGAATGTTTGAATTTGGCAGGGGTGAGATGAGTTTGCCTCGAAATGGCCCCTGTCAGTAGTTGGCGGCCCAACTTTTCGAAACGCGGTAATTTTAGGCAACTTAGGTACCGCCATGCGCTGGCCTGCCAACTTTGGTACCGCAGACGAACAAGCCCTCCAAAAACACCACCGATCGAAGTCGGTACAAAACTTACCAATTGGATGGTACGGGCAGGACCTCCCCGTACGGAACGCCCGTACTGGCAGTTGCCGATCTCTCCAACATCGGTAAAAAGGTTTTTTTAAGTAAAACAAAGGAATACCAAATGTGGCACGGTGCGTTTAATGACCTGCCATACAGTGGGAGATGACCGTACGGCCCAGTCATACCGCATGTGGAAGAAAACAACTAAACAAGGTGAGGCTACTGAGCATTTAAGGATCACCAGTACGGGCGAGTACGGCCGTACCGCCCACCCGTACCAAGCTCGTAAAACTGATAGTAACTTTAGAAAAAACATAAGGATTTCAAAAATACAAACGAAAAATGACAAAACAACAATTAGAACACAGAAAAATGAGGTTGGGATCACCTTACTCATCTGGTAGTAACAAGTTTACTTTGATACCTTCTCTCCATTTAACTCTTGGATTAGCTTCTTCTTCTTCCCTTTGAACAAGGTTGGTCGCAAGAAATTGCTAAAACCATTGGCGAGAGAACAAAAAAACATCTTTTAGGATGGATACTCTTTGATGGTACACAAATAGATGACACCCTTTCTAGTGATCCGATCTCTTCAATATCCATCAGTGTGTTAAGCTATTCTTCTCTTCTTTGAAGGATCTACAAGTAAAATTCTTGCAAAAGAAAAGTCCAACTAATCATTCTTGGGTTAACGTCAGTTCCTTTAAGGATTTAGTTTAAGCCAATACGATCTGTATGCTCTCTTACTTTTGAATCAATTCTGTAAGATCTAAACTGATCACATGAGAAGACGTCCAACATTTCTTGAAGAACATAGCAGGGAAGCCATCCGTGCCAGGAGCCGTATCAGTCTTCATATTAGTCAAAACCAGGTCAAGTTCTTCAGCCGAAAAGGTAATTGTTAACGCCACACGCTCCTCTCCGTGGCACGTCGAGGACCCACCCAAATGTCTCTACGAATTCCATAGAGACGAGAACCAATTGTCCCTAGTAGGTATCAGTATAAATCATACACATGCGCTTGAATGATGCTCCGGTATGTAATTGGCCTATTTGGAGAGGCTAGCAAGGATATGTTGCACTTGCGGCGGTGCCCATTTTCCACTCGTGAAACTATGCAGAGTTAGCGTCTCCTTGTAAATCCCACTTCACCCTTCCCCTTTTCCTCCAGTGTTCCTCTTCCTCCCTGTATATCTGGAGCAGTTGTTCTTCTAGATGGTAATGAAGCAACCATGCTTCCTCATCTATTCCTCCCATGTTAGCTAGGAGGTACAACTATTCAACCTGACCCAGGATCGACTCCTTCATACCACGCTCAAGCTTCCTCCTATTCTGATTCTAGCCCCTGAGTTTCTGTCTCAAGCCAACTACCATATGGTTCCACCAATCAACAATATAACATCCACCAGCCCCCATGGCAAGTTGTTGCTAGAAACCACCCAAGGTTTCTGCAAATTTTGGGCACTCAAACCAACTGGTTTCGAAGAAGAAGCGGTTCGTGCACACCACCTCCCCTTCTCCCATGTCAAAATGAGCCGAGTATGATCCGAGCCTAGACTCGTTTCATCTTTGAGGGAGAAGAGAGGGAAGACAACTTTGAAAGAAGGAGACACAAACACTCTGTCTAGCACACATCGAACTAGGTTCAGCTGCTGATTTGTCCATGTGTACCGAGCTCCCATGTGCACAATATCGCAGAGGGCCCAATTCTAGATATATTAGCTAAACATGTCAATTCTAGGCCAATTTAGATTATCATTTTTTGTCTTCGATGGATCTAATAAGGTTGAAATCTCCCCCATCAGAAGAGGGGTGGAAATAGAGGCGATCTTGACAGAAATTTGTTCTAGGAAGCCAGCAGAACACCCATGTTCTGCTGGTCCATAGATGTTTATAACACGGTTAGAATCTTTGTGCAACACCGAAACTCTCAAGAAAAAATTCCCTTTGTCCACTAATCCCACTTCAAACACACTATATTGCAGCCCCATGATCATTCCCCCCGAGTGCCTATTCGCTGGCAGCCAACACCAATAAAATTTGTCCCCAATTTCTAGACTATTGAGCTCTTGGTCAGTGAAGTCTTTCCTGATTATTTCTTGAAGGCAAATAATGCCAATTCGATGGAGCCGAAGGAATTATTTTAGAAGGGTCCGGTGCCCCCGATGGCTGAACGCACTAATATTCTAGATCATGCATCTCATTGGGAAGCCATGGCATCCCATGCTCTGTAGGTAAGAGGCCTGATACGTCCATTTTGCATCACTATTCTATATCATAATTTACTATTATTCATCGATATATTTCAAATTAAGAGATGATACTTATGTTATTTCATCTATTTTTGCATGGTTGATGACTTTTGGAGGATGATACGCTGAAGTCAGGATTCTGATGGAAAAGGCACTATTTGGTGGCGAAATTCGCGAAGATCAGAAAATCCTGGAAAATATATGGAAAATCCTATTTTTCCAGAAGACGAAGGAAGCCAGAAGGGGAGCAGGGATGGGCCATAGGGGGCCCACACCACCCCCTAGCATGGGCCAGCCCTGGCCGCGCCACCAGGTGGTGTGGCCACCCTGGCCCACCTCTGGCTCTGCTCTTTGGCGTATATATTCCCCATGAAACCCTAAGACTCAGGGAGCAACCATAGAAATATTTCGCCGCCTCTACGGGGCGGAAACTGCAGAGTGAGAAAGAGCTCTCCGGCAGGCAGAAATCTGCCAGGGAAATTCCTTCCTAGAGAGGGGAGATCATCACCATCAACACCACCATCAAGCTGGAATTCATCGGGATCATCATCACCATCATCTCCACCATCACCCTCATCAGCACTCCGTACCGCTGTAACAATTGGGTTGAATCTTGCATAGTTCTTAGGGGTAACTTTCCTGGTGTTGATTACTTGTTGTAGTTGAAGCTATTGAGTGGAACCATTGAATTATCGTTCATGTTCAGATTGTTACTTATCATTATTTCATCTGTGTTCTTGATCCATATGATGTCTCATGAGTAGTTCATTTAGTTCTTGAGGACATGGGAGAAGTCATGTTGTTAGTAGTGGAATTGTGTTGAGAATGATTGAATGGTTTGATATTTATGTTGTGGTGTTATTCTTCTAGTGGTGTCATGTGAACATTGACTACATGACACTTCACCTTTATGGGCCTAGGGGAATGCATTGTGTATTTGGTTACTAATCGTAGGGGTTGCCAGAGTGATAGAAACCTGAACCCCTATTAGGAAACCTCTGCACAAGGGAGTGTAGGATCTCAGAGATTAAAGTTGTGGTTAGGTTTCTATCTTAATTACTTTCTTGTACTTGCGGATGCTTGCAAGGGTTATAATCACAAGTATGTATTAGTCCTAGGAAGGTCAGTACATTAGCACAGGTTCACCCACACAACACTTATCTAACTAAAGAAGATTAATCAACTATATGAAGCGAAAGCACTTGATGATATTCATGTGTCCTCGAGAACATTTGGTCATCTTAAGTAATACAACTAGCTTGTCCTTTGCTAAAGAAAGGATTGGGCCACTTTCTGCAATTTTTCTTATTGTCTTTTATTTACTCGTACATTATTTATCTGTGTTATCAAAAACCCCTAAAAATCTGTTTGCTAAGTATTTACAGGGAATTCCTGATCCAAGCCACTTGTCAACACCTTTTGCTCCTCGTTGGGTTCGACACTCTTACTTATTGAAAATACTGCGATACACCCCCTATACTTGTGGGTCATCAGGACTATTTTCTGGTGCCGTTGCCGGGGAGTGAAGCGCTATTGGAGAGTGGAACTGGTAAAGGAAATTTCTATTGTTAGTATTGTTTATTTCTGTTAGTTACTTTATTTCAATATGGATAATTCACTTAGTTTCTTATTTTGTAATGCTACTACCACTGTTAAGGTAGTAGATGAACCTCCACCTGCGGAAAATGATACTTTTAAAATACCTACAATAATTATTGATCGTGTTATGGGTAACTACTATTTTGGAGATGGAATTGTCCATCCCGGTGATCATTTGCTCTTTATACATGAATTATGCGGGTTGTGCCCTAACAATATTATTATCAATAACTTTTATGCAAGACTTTCTCTTCATGATAAGGATCTATTGGATGCTTGTTGTGCTGGATCATTTACACGCATGGAAGAAGAAACTAAATAGGATCTTCTAGACCGTATTCAAGGCAATGCTGAAGCATGGGAGAATGATAATGGAAGAAAGCCAGGTAAATATTATGATTATGAATGCATTAAATCTTTTATGGGAACTGATGACTTTCATATAATTAGTAAGGCTTATGGTCTAGATTCTCAAAGTATTGCAAATTATTTTAAGGCTTTTGCTTCTTATATTGAAATTCCTAAAAAGATATGGAATAAGTATCATGAGCCATATAAAGATATTGTTAATTGTGTTCCTGCAAGAGATACTGAAGTTTATACTGCTAATCATATTTTACCTGAACCTTACATTGAGAAAATGCCTTTCCTAGTTAAGATAAATGAACATTCTATGACAGCTAGTATGGTTAACAAAAGTAGAAAGAAAGCTGTAGAACCCAATGAACAAATAGATGATGAACCTGAACTAGCAAATATGAAAGATTTTGTCACTAAATATGTAGAAGATGGACACACTATCCTCTGTAAGGATACTTCTAATATTGTTTCACAAAGTAGTGTTATGAGAGCTAGTGTCCCTGTGTTTTCTGTTAGAATAAGTGATCATTGCTACAATGGTTCATGTGATAGTTATATCATTAAATTTATGCATGATACTGAAAGTTATTATGAGAGAGGAAAAATTGTTCTTATGAATCTCAATAATATTAACTTTCCTTGCTTTATAATGAAAATCTTTATGTTGCACTTGTTTTGCCTTCCTATGCTAGCAGCCTCTGTTTTCAAAAATTTATTTTCATACAAAATTCCCTTGCATAGGTAGTGAGTTAGACTTAAACATGTGTAAATTTGCTTCTTGATGCTCTCTTTTACTTCAATTCATAATCTTATGAGAGCATCATGGAAATTATCATGCCCATCTTAGTGGCTATAAAGAAAGAGCTTTTTCGGAGACAACCCAATATATTGTTGCTTTCAGTTTGTTTTTGTTTATTTGAGTCTTGAAATTTATTGCTTCTGCAATAACCTATCCTTATCATTTTGTTTGGTTTTTGTGTCAAGATCAGCCTCCAATGAGAGAGAAGTAATATTTGGGGAAGTTGCTGTCCCGAAATAGATTTTTGTGCTTCACTATAAAAATCGTGAAAAATCCCAAAACGTCGTACTAATCTGTAATTTTTTGTGTGCATGCCCAGGTTATTATTTAACTTTCGTTAGTTTTGCACTTTTTGATTTGAGCAACAAAATATTTTCGAAAAAATTGACCTTTACCTGCTGGTCTTTTTTGATAGATTTTTTTGCCACTCTTGCATTTGCCTCTTAAATCGATTTCCTTTTTGAATTCCTTTTTGGCCTTTCGGAAGGAGTTGTTTCAGTAGATTATGTTTTGATGGATTTTAGTTGAAATTGAACTTAAAAGGTTTATTACCTTGCATGCACTAATGTTGCTAATGAGAAAGGTGTGAAGTTTTGTGTAATAGAAATTTCTAGGTTGTAGGAGAAAATGGTGTAATAAGATGGTGAATGGTTAAATGACTCAAACAATATGTTTTTGAGGATGAAGATATTGATGTTATTCAAGCGGTGACTCCGGAAAATTTTATTAGAGACCAAGTTCAGAGACCTGCAGAGTCTGTTTTCGAATAGGTAACCGTTCTGGTAAGAAAAGGTCCATGAAAAATCTATCAAGTTATATTTTTGTAGTTTTTATCTAACATGGAAAGCAATGAGTAGAAAAAGGAACAAAAATGGAGCCCGGGTGGCTCACACCACCCCCTGGCGTGGGCCCACCTGGCCGCGCCACCAGGGGGTGTGCCCACCCCGGAGCACGTCTCCGGCCCATTTTCTCCCAGTACTTTCCTTTCGTTGTAAAACTTTGTAATATATAATCCCCCGGATCCCCGAGGTTCGTATACGTGTGCTCGCCGTGTTTTCATTTCGATCTGTTTTTGACAGGCGAAGTCCCAGTTTTGAAGCCACAATGTCTTCCTCTGGATCAACCAAGGAAGATTCCTCCACGGACATCATCAACCCGTACATGCGTGAGTTGAAGATTCATCCCATGGAGTTGTTGCTCGAAGAAGGGAAGGTACAGATAAAAGAGGTTCAGGGCCCTAGAAGTGAAGGTAGCCTGGAGGACAGGATGGAAGCACTGGAGCAATAAGTCTTTAAGTACAAGAAGATGGCGGAACGTGAAGTGGATATCATCCATAAGATTACTTCAGAACTCATCACTGAGCACTAGAAGGAGACTGCTGAGCTTAAGGATGAAATTCTCTCACTCCATCGAACAACCAACCAACTACAAGCACAGCTCTACGGCGTGCAAAATCAAAACTGTGAGTATGAGGTTAGGTTTAAACACATAAGTGCTGCTGCTAGTTTCAGGATGTTGGAAACCAGGATATCTTTTGTTGATGGGGAGCCCTTACCTTGGAAGTCGGACGATGACGAGAGAACACCACCACCATCGAAAGAGTAATTTGTCACCAGGTTTTGGCATCCCCATGGTTTGTTCCAAGCTCGGGGTAGTGTCGCGGTATCACATCACTATCTTTTATCTTTCTACTTTTTCAGTAGAGTCATATCATGAATAGAGAAGTTATCGTATAGGATGCTTTGCATTATGGAAGTATCTCCCCTCTCGTTAGTTATCTATGTATCCCTTTGTGTGAGTTACCGTTATGGAATATTAATGAGAAGTTTTATCATTTACTCTTTTGCATATCTTATTTTAGTTTGCAATTACTGTTATATGATTGATCTTGTTGTTAGTATTGGTATCACTTTGGGATCATCGAGTAAATTTGGTTAGTTTTGGCAAACCTGGCACGGTCAGTAGCAACACTATTATGAGAATTGAATGAAAAAGATAAAAGTACTCTTAAGAAATATAATTTCATCATTTTTCTTTCTTGATTGGATCATAAGCTTAGTATTCTCTAGTTAAGATATTTTGTGCTTCCAAGGAAGATTGCATGTTTGTTTTTATCACCTGTATGTTTGTTTGTTTCCTTCAACTCTTATACTTTCTACCTAGCCTTCCTAGCCAAAAACATGTACTAAGAGGGAATGCTTCTCGTGCATCCAATCCTCAAACCAAAACCTATGCCACTTGTGTCCACCATACCTACCTATTAGCATTATTCCTATTCCAAGTATATTCATGTTTTTATCTACCTTCTGAATAAAACTTGTTATGTGAAAATTAGTGATTAAAGCTCATAGAAACTTGATGGCACACTTTATTTTCTTGCACTTAATAAACTTGAAACATTGTGCCCATCTATGTTGCGTATATGCTTGCGCTTTATAAGTTGTGAATTAGCAGAACCATGTTACCATGGGGAACGCTTTCAACCTTGCACTTATTTATTTGATATCATGATTCTTTTGCTTATGGATCCCAGAGGTGTGAAATAAAAGGGGAGCTTGTAAGCTCATGTCGTTTGTATGTGTCTTAGAGAAACGCCTGTTCAGCCAGCCTAAGCCATGCCTAATCATGGTGGAAGCTTGCAGCATAACCATAGTGAGCAATCTGTGAAGCATCCTCAATAAAAATCTATGCAAATACCAAATAAAAAGATCGTTGAGATGCTCATTGTATGCTTGCCTTGTCATTTTGATATGGGAAATCTTCCGTATCATCGGGCAAGGGGTACCCCGTTGGCGGTTCTCCATGTTACACATGTATTTACAATGACAAGAACTTACTCGTGACTAAAGTTGAGTAGCATGAGGTCTGGTACTCGTAAGCACGGGGCATGAGATTTTCAACTTATAACTTGTAAAGCATATCCTCATATTTATTCACTTTAACCTTAATCACCTCATGATGCTTATGATAGGGGCAATGAGAGATGAAAGCTAATAAGTACCATAATATTTGGAAGCTCTTTATGAAACTTGAAATCCCTGCTTCCCTCTGCGAAGGGCCTATCTTTTACTTTTTAGTTGAGTCGGTGAACCTATTCCTTTCTATCTTAGCAAGTATTTTCAGTTCTTGTGTTTCATTCATTCATATGATGATTGATACGTCCATTGTGCATCATTATTCTATATCATAATTTACTATTATTCATTGATATATTTCATATTAAGAGTTGATACTTATGTTATTTCATCTGTTTTTGCATGGTTGATGACTTTTGGAGCATGCACCGCTACAGTCAGGATTCTGATGGAAAAGGTGTTGTTTGAAGGCAAAATTCGCGAAGATCAGAAAATCCGGGAAAATATATGGAAAATCCTATTTTTCCAGAAGACGAAGGCTGACAGAAGGAGGAGTGGAGATGGGCCACAGGGGGCCCACACCACCCCCTGGCACAGGCCAGCCTAGGCCGCGCCACCAGGTGGTGTGGCCGCGCTGTCCCACCTCCAGCTCTCCCCTCTGGCGTATATTATCTCCACAGAACCCTAATATCGGGGGAGCAATCACAGAAAGATTATGCCGCCTCTGCGGGGCGGAAAACACCAAGAGAGAAATATCTCTCCGACAGATAGATTTCTGCTGGGGAAATTCCATCCCGGAGAGGGGAGATCGTTGCCATCAACACCACCATCAAGCTGGACTTCATCGGGATCATCATCATCATCACCAGCTCCATATTGCTGTAACAATTGGGTTGAATCTTGCATAGTTCTTAGGGGAAACTTTCCCGGTGTTGATTGCTCTTTGTAGTTGATGCTATTGAGTGGAACCATTGAATTATTGTTTATGTTCAGATCGTTATACATCATTATTTCATCTCTGATCATGATCCATATGATGTCTTGTGAGTAGTTCATTTTGTTCTTGAGGACATGGGAGAAGTCATGTTGTTAGTAGTGGAGTTGTGTTGAGAAAGATTCAATAGTTTGATATTTAAGTTGTGGTGTACTTCTTCTAGTGGTGTCATGTGAACGTCGACTATATGACACTTCACCTATATTAGTCTAGGGGAATGCATTGTGTATTTGGCTACTAATCGTAGGGGTTACCAGAGTGACAGAAACCTGAACCCCCGTTAGGAAACCATTGCACAAGGGACGTCAGGGTCTTAGAGTTTAAAGCTGTGGTTAGGTTTCTACCTTAATTGCTTTCTTGTACTTACGGATGTATGCAAGGGGTATAATCACAAGTATGTATTAGTCCTAGGAAGGTCGGTACATTAGCACAGGTTTACCCACACAACACTTAGCGAACTAAAGAAGATTAATCAACTATATGAAGTGAAAGCACTTGGCAGAACTCCCGTGTATCCTCGAGAATTTTTGGTCATCTTAAGTAATACAACCGACTTGTATTTTGCTGAACAAAGGATTGGGCCATTTGTTGCATTTATTCTTATTGTCTTTTATTTACTCGTACTTTATTTACCTGCATTATCAAAAAACCCCTAAAAATCTGTTTGCTAAGTATTTGCAGAGAATTCCTGATCCATACCACTAGCTAGCACCTTTTGCTCCTCGTTGGGTTCGACACTCTTACTTATCGAAAATACTGCGATACACCCCCTATACTTGTGGGTCATCAAGACTATTTTCTGGCACCGTTGCCGGGGAGTGAAGCGCTATTGGAGAGTGTAACAGGTAAAGGAAACTTCTATTGTGAGTATTGTTTATTTCTGTTAGTTGCTTTATTTTCTTTATGGATAATTCGTTGAGTTTCTTATTTCGTAATGCTACTACCACTGCTAAGGTAGTAGATGAACCACCACCTGCTGAGAATTACACTTTCAAAATAGCTACGAGAATTATTGATCGTGTTATGGATAACTACTATGTTGGGGATGGAACTGTCCATCCCGGTGATCATTTGCTCTTTATACACGAATTATGCGTGTTGTTCAAGTGTGTAGGTATTACTACAGATCAAGTCAAGAAGAAGTTATTCTCATTATCGCTGAAAGGAGGAGCTGAAGAATAGCATAAGCTGCTGAAGAATGGTCAAGCTCTTGAATGGGAGGAAATAGTGCCTCTCTTTTATTCAAAGTTTTATCCTCCTAGTGAGATTCATAAAGATCGGAATCAAATACACAACTTTTGGCCTCTTGATGGAGAGAGTACAACTCAAGCTTGGGGGATATTAAAGTTACTAATGCTCAAATGTCCCATTCGTGAGCTCCCCAACAATATTATTATCAATAGCTTTTATGCAAGGCTTTATCTTCATGATAAGGATTTATTAGATGCTTCTTGTGATGGATCATTCACTCGCATGGAAGAAGAAGCTAAATGGGATCTTCTAGACCGTATTCAAGATAATGTTGAAGCATGGGAGAATGACAAAGGAAGAAAGTCAGGTATAAATTATGATTATGAATGCATTAAATCTTTTATGGGAAGTGATGACTTTCAAAATATTATAGACTCTCAAGCTATTGCAACTTATTTTAAGGTTTTTGCTTCCAACATTGAAGTGCCTAAAAGAAGTGGAATAAGTATCATGAACCTTATAAAGATGTTGTTAAGAGTGTTCCTGCAAGAAATACTGAAGTTTATACTGCTAATCATGTTTTACATGATATATTGAGAAAATGCGTTTCCTAGTTAAGATAAAGGAACATTCTATCATAGCTAGTATGGTTAATGAAAGTACAAATAAAGCTGTTGAACCTGATAAGCAAATGAATGATGAACCTATAATAGCAAATGTGAAAGACTTTGTCACTAAATATGTAGAAGAGGGACACACTGTCCTTTTTAGGGATATCCCTAATATTGTTTCACAAAGTAGTGTTATAAGAACTAGTATTCCTATGTTTTCTGTTAGGATAAATGATCATGGCTACAATGGTTCTTGTGATAGTTATATCATTAAATTTATGCATGATACTGAAAGTTATTATGAGAGAGGGAAAAGTACTCTAATACATCTCAATAATATCAAGTTTCCTCGTTTTATGCTGAAAGTTTTTATGTTGCACTTGTTTTGCCTTCCTATGCTAGTAGCCTCTGGTTTCAACAACTTGTTGGTTTACAAAATTCCCTTGCATAGGAAGTGGGTTAGACTTAAAAGTGTGTATTTTTTCTTCTTAATGCTCTCTTTCACTTCAATTCATATTCCTAAGTGAGCATCATCAAAATTATCATGCCCATCTTAATGGTTATAAAGAAGAGCTTTTTGGGAGACAACCCAATTTATTTGTGTATTCGGTTTGTTTTTGTTTTTCTTTGAGTCTTGGAAGTTATTAATTCGGTAATAACCTCTCCTTATCCTTTTTGTTTGGTTTTTGTGTCAAGATCAACCTCTAATGAGAGAGAATTAATATTTGGGGAAGTTGCTTTCCCGAAACAGATTTTTGTTCTTCACCGTAAAAATTCGTGAGAGATCTCTGTATGTAGGATTGAGCTGTAATTGTTTGTGCTTCTGCCCCAGGTTGTTATTTAACTTTCATTAGTTTTGCACTTTTTGATTTGAGCAATAGAAGATTTTCAAGAAAAATGATCTTTACCTGTTGGTCTGTTTTGACAGATTTTGCCACTCTTGCATTTGCTTCTTTAATCGATTTCCTTTTTGAATTCTTTTTGGGTTTTCGGAAGGAGTTGCTACAGTAGCTTATGTTTTGATGGTTTCCAGCTGAAATTGGACTCAAAAAGGTTTTATCACTTCATTTATACTAATGTTGCTAATGAGAACTGTATGAAGTTTTGTGTGAAAGAAATTTCCAGGTTAGTGGAGGTAATGGTGTAATAAGAAAGTGAAAGGTTTCATGACTCAAGCAATAAGTGTATGAAGATGGAGATATTGATGTTATTCAAGTGGTGACTCCGGAATAATCTACTAAATACCAAATTCAGAGACATGCAGAGTCCGTTTTCGAATAGGTAATAGTTCTGGTAAGAAAAGTTCCGCAAAAGATCTGTCCAATTATATTTTTGCAGTTTTTATCCAACAAGGAAAGCAACGAAGCGAAAGAGGGACGGAAACAGAGCCAGGGTGGCTCACACCGCCCTGTGGCGCGGGCCCACCCTTGGCCGCGCCACCAGGTGGTGTGGCAACCTCGGACTCAGTCTCTGACCCGTTTTCTCCCAGTACCTTCCTTTTGTTTAGAAACTTCGTAATATATAATCCCCCGGATCTCCCGAGGTTCGTATATCGTGTTCTCGTCGTGTTTTTGTTTCGATCTGTTTCTGCTAGGAACTATTCTTGAAAAGTTTAGAAGCACAATGGTGTTTGCCAAGGATAAGGGAAAGGAGCCTATGGAGGAAGATCTCCAAGACCCCGGGCATGAGAAGGAGATCAAGAGTGAAGGCGAAGAGGAGAAAAAGCAAGGCCAGCATCCTCACACCGGCACTACAATTGCCAGCATTTGAGTGTTGGCAAGAACTGTCAGGGTCAGGAGGACTGCACGGATGTCAACAGGAGGGAAAACTCCGCGTCACTGTTTGGCTCCACGATCACTCCTTCCACGCGCCAAGAATCCTTTCCATACCCTTATTCATAAGCATCAACACCAGAATATGCCCAAGGAGGAATTACCCTCCAATTGGGATTTTCCTCGTTCTAGCCATGCAGGAAAAGAAGACTTCAAGGAGGAAGAGTGGAAAAAGAATTGCAAGAGCTGGGATCCGCAACCTGACATGATCATGCACCGCATCGAGCACAACTCGGAGTTGATTCGTACTCTCACCTTCGAGATTGAGGACTTGGGGAAACTGATCAAAGAGCTCATTGAGAGAATACCACCACCACCGAAGAAGTAATTTGTCATCAGGTTTGGCATCCCCTTGGTTTGTTCCAATCTTGGGGGAGTGTCGCGGTATCACATCACTATCTTCTATCTTTTTACCTTTTTAGTAGAGTCATATCATGAATAGAGAAGTTATCTTGTAGGATGGTTTTCATTATGGAAGTGTCCCCTCTCTCGTTAGATATGTATCCCTTGGTGTGAGTTGTCGTTATGGAATATTAATGAGAAGTTCTATCATTTACTCTTTTGCATATCTTATATTAGTTTTCAATTCGTGGTTATATGATTGATCTTGTTGTTAGTATTGGTATCACTTTGGGATCATTGAGTTAATTTAGTTGGTATTGGCAAACCTAGCTTGGTCAGTAGCAACACTATTTTTGAGAGTTGAATGAAAAGATAAAAGTACTCGTAAAGAAATCTAATTTCATCATCTTTCTTTCTTGATTTTCTCATAAGTTTAGTATTCTCTGATTAAGATCTTTTGTGCTTCCAAGGAAGATTGCATGTTAGTTTTTTTATCACTTGTCTGTTTGTTTCCTTCAACTCTTATACTTGCTACCCAACCTTGCTGGCCAAAAAAACCTGTACTGAGAGGGAATTCTTCTCATGCATCCAATCCTTAAACCAAAACCTATGCCATTTGTGTCCACCATACCTACCTATTAGCACTATTGCTATTCCAAGTAAATTCTTGTTTTTATCTACCTTCCAAATTAAACTTGTTACGTGAAAATTAGTGATTAAAGCTCTCACGAACTTGACGGCACACTTTACTTTCTTTCACTTAATAAACTTGAACCATTGTGCCCATCTATGTTGCGTATATGCTTATGCTTTGTAAGTTGAGAATTAGCAGAACCATGTTGTCATGGGGAATGCTTTCAACATTGCACATGTACTTTCTTCCTAGTTGATATCATGTTCTTTTGTCTATGGATGTCGTCGGTGTGAAATGGAAGGGGGGCTTGTAAGTCCATGGAGTTATGCATGTGTCTTAGAGAAACGCCTAGGCCGCCGGTCTAATCCATGATGTCATGGTGGAAACCTGCAGCGTAACCATAATGACCATCTATGAAGCATTCTTCTAATAAATAAAGAGATAGAGATTGAGAAAAATAGGAAAAGAAAAAAAAGACATTATGAAAAGAGGAAAGAGAAAAAAAGCACCATATTCACATGGTAAATAAGAAGATTGCTGAGATGCTCGTTGTCTGCTTGCCTTGTCATTTTGATATGGGGATTCTTCCGTATCATCGGGCAAGGGGTACCCTGTTGGCGGTTCTCCATGATACACATGTGCTTACTATGACAAGAACTTACCGGTGACTAAACTTGAGCAGCATGAGGAGCGGCCCTCGTATTCAAGGGACATGAGATTTTTAATTTACATCTTGGCCAGCATATCCTCATATTTGATCACTTTAACCTTAATCACCTAAATATGCCCATGATAGGGCAATGAGAGCTGAAAGCTAATAAGTATCATAATATTTGGGAGCTCTTTATGAAACTTGAAATCCCTACTTCCCTCTGCGAAGGGCCTTTCTTTTACTTTTTAGTCGAGTCAGTAAACCTATTCCCTTCTATCTCAGCAAGTATTTTGAGTTGTTGTGTTTCATTCATTCCTATGATGATTTATTCAATCATGTTCCTTATGTTCCTTGTTTTGCACATTGCTCTTATCTTAGTGTCTACTACTCTAAAAGCTATCATTGAAAATCAGTTATTTGTGAACTCCAGCAAATTGTCAACTATTCTTCGACCAAGAGCTAAGTTTGCCATTACCAATTATGATTCACTTTATCTATCTTTATTGTGTTTCATTTACCTATTGCAAGTAAGTTATATAATAGTGAGTTGTCTTCTATTATGATCTATGTACTGATGAATGTGATGCTTCTTGTCCGTATTCTTTTATCCACTCTTCGCTCCATAAACCTGAGGCCATGTTTATTGAGATCAGTTTCGCTTGGGGACAAGCGAAGTCTAAGTTTGGGGGAGTTGATACGTCCATTTTGCATCACTATTCTATATCATAATTTACTGTTATTCATTGATATATTTCATATTAAGAGTTGATACTTATGTTATTTTATCTGTTTTTGCATGGTTGATGACTTTTGGAGCATGGACCACTGTAGTCAGGATTCTGATGGAAAAGGTGTTGTTTGAAGGCAAAATTCGCGAAGATCAGAAAATCTGGGAAAATATTTGGAAAATCATATTTTTCCAGAAGACGAAGGTAGCCAGAAGGAGGAGTGGAGATGGGCCACATGGGGCCCACACCACCCCCTGGCGCGGGCCAGCCTAGGTCGCGCCACCAGGTGGTGTGGCCACCCTGGCCCACGTCCAGCTCTCCCCTCTGGCGTATATTATCTCTATAGAACCCTAATACCGGGAGAGCAACCACAGAAATATTCCGCCGCCTCTGCACGGCAGAAAACATCGAGAGAGAAAGATCTCTCCGGCAGACAGATTTCTGTCGGGGGAATTCCTTCCCGGAGAGGGGAGATCGTCGCCATCAACACCACCATCAAGTTGAACTTCATCGGGATCATCATCATCATCACCATCAGGACCATCATCACCATATCCATATTGCTATAACAATTGGGTTGAATCTTGCATAGTTCTTAGGGGAAACTTTCCCGGTGTTGATTACTCTTTGTAGTTGATGCTATTGAGTGGAACCATTGAACTATTGTTTATGTTCAGATTGTTATACATCATTATTCCATCTCTTATCATGATCCATATGATGTCTTGTGAGTAGTTCGTTTTGTTCTTGAGAACATGGGAGAAGTCTTGTTGTTAGTAGTGGAGTTGTGTTGAGAAAGATTCAATAGTTTGATATTTAAGTTGTGGTGTACTTCTTCTAGTGGTGTCATGTGAACGTCGAGTACATGACACTTCACCTATATGGGCCTAGGGGAATGCATTGTGTATTTGGCTACTAATCGTAGGGGTTGCCGGAGTGACAGAAACCTGAACCCCCGTTAGAAAACTATTGCACAAGGGATGTCAGGGCCTTAGAGTTCAAAGCTGTGGTTAGGTTTCTACCTTAATTACTTTCTTGTACTTACGGATGTTTGCAAGGTGTATAATCACATGTATGTATTAGTCCTAGGAAGGTCGGTACATTAGCACAGGTTCACCCACACAACACTTAGCCAACTAAAGAAGATTATTCAACTATATGAAGCTAAAGCACTTGGCAGAACTCCCGTGTGTCCCCGAGAACGTTTGGTCCTGTTAAGTAATACAACCGGCTTGTCCTTTGCTAAACAAAGGATTGGGCCACTTGCTGCATTTATTCTTATTGTCTTTTATTTACTCGTACTTTATTTACCTGCATTATCAAAAACCCCTAAAAATCCGTTTGCTAAGTATTTGCAGAGAATTCCTGATCCATACCACTAGCCAGCACCTTCTGCTCCTCGTTGGGTTCGACACTCTTACTTATCGAAAATACTACGATACACCCCCTATACTTGTGGGTCATCAATGATTTATTCAATCATGTTTCTTATGTTCCTTGTTTTGCACACTGCTCTTATCTTAGTGAATATTAGTTTGAAAGCTATCATTGAAAACCCCATCATGTTTGAACTCCTGCAAATTGTTAACTATTCTTTGACCAAGAACAAAGTTTGCCATTACCAATTATGATTTACCTTGTGTATCTTTATTTTGTTTCATTTACTTATTGCAAGTTAAGTTATATAATAGTGAGTTGTCTTCTATTATGATTTATGTATTGATGAATGAGATGCTTCTTGTCTGTATTCTTTTATCAACACTTCACTTCATAAACCTGAGGTCATGTTTATTGAGCTCAGTTTTCGCTTGGGGGACAAGCGAAGTCTAATCTTGGGGGGATCCACAAGTATAGGGGGTGTATCGAGGCCTCGATCCTTGAGGGATCAATGACTTTGTTCCACGCGTTCTGCACATCATTGTGGCTTTCTTCTTCATTGTTGTGCTTTTATTCGGGATGGAAGTACCAGACCCCTCTGGTATTTCCGCTCCCGCTTCCCCTTGCACTTATTTCCCTTTTCCTTTCTCATCTCCGCCTACACCTTAGCTTATTTCAGTTCTGGTTCAATGTGGGCCCTAGCAATATCTAATTCTTCTTCCGCAATCCTTGGGCTTGCATCCTCGAGATGATCTCCTTGGGAGATCCCCTAGCTGGATAAAAAGGATGCAACTATCAGCCGCTACTAGCTCTAAATGATCAAAGGGGACATATTGGAGAATAGAGAACTCATGGTTGGGGGAGGGAGATCGGGAAGAAGGAGTACCTAGCGTGATTTTCTCCATGGTGTGACAAATGGCCCTATCCGTCACCGAGCTCTTAGTCATGCCTTCTCCACAGACACTCTTCCTAGAAGCCATTCTTGGGACTACTTTGCTTCGAGGCAGGCACGAGACAGGTGCCGAAAGCTCCTGGAGAACCTCATCCAGAGGTTTCAGCAGCGTAGCTCCCACCCGTGCATCCTTGACAGAGTCACCTGAAGTCTCTGAGATAACCATCGTTTCCTTCTCACAGACCACGCAGGCAGCCAAATCCGAATTGCTCTTGCTCCTTCTTTCTTTCTCCCTGCTAGCCTTTGCAGCGAGGGAATCAGACTTCATCGTAGACACGGCTTCTTGGACAGTGGGCTTGGATAGTGTGGTGAGGTTAGGGTTAGATCCCAAATGTCCTTCCAAAGAGTTTCCCTCCAGAGTGACTAAGGGTGAAGTTGGAGGATGGCCGCTAGCAGAAATCACCCTTGCGTCGAACTGAGAAACCATTAGCGTCAGAATCTGGGCCACCGTGGAGAAAATGTCCCCACCAGGGGTAAGGTATCGACCCAAATTGCCCCACGGCTAACTTTGGCTGGTAGGGTTCCTTTGTGGCAGGCCCCGGCGGAAGAGAGGACTCCACCAACTAAGCAGAGGCCTACATAGACTTGTGGCCCTGGTTCTATAACAATTCCTTAGCCTTGGGCATCTCAACGTCTTTCTTTCGGTTGTTGGATCTGCGACCACGGCCGTCCCAACGGTCATCGTCATCACTTCAATCGAGAGAGTACGGATCTTCATCCTCATTATTCTTTGCTGGTGTGGGGCGGTGGCGGAGTAGACGATCCAGCCGTAAATGCTGTATCTTCCTCAATGTCGATGCGGAAACCCTGAGAGTTGACGAAGAGCATCACATGGGAGAGAAACGTGGCCGAAGAGCGCAAGCCAAATTTCATCTAAACTTGATCCTTAGGGTTGATGAGGGAGAGATCATCGACCACAATTGGACGGCCCACCTCCCTGGTTCCCGAAATGAGCCTGGCAACTTGCCTCAATGGTGGAGGGATGTTGCGCAGGAGAACCTCCGATGCCTGGGCATCAACAGCCATCTTAGTGACACGACCATGCAGGCCACTCTTGGGGAGAGGTAGACCCCCATCATGGATAACCATATGCATACTTTATATGGAAGGGAAGACAAGGGCAAAGTTCGTGGTGGATAATTTGCTCACTTGCCAGTCCCAAGCTTCATCCACCAGATCCTTGAACTCCTACTCCACTTATTCCACAGATTGCAGTTTTTGATGTGCACCAACGTAGAGTTGAATGCCGCTTTCTCTAGTTCTGATTCCAGAATTTCGAAGCAGAAGAACCCCTATCCTTCCTGCCCAAAACCCGACCACAGGGCCTCCGGAGGCTTGACAACGGTATTGCACATGGCAGAGAGGTGCCCTGTCTGGTTGCACTTGATGCAAAAGGGCCTCTCGGTGCAAGTGACCTGCATGTGGCCCAGTTGGCATATTTGAAGAAGGTGATATTAGCCATCTTGAGTCCCTCCCTCGCTCGTGGCATCAGATCTATGCTGCTTGTGGCATGTCTAGCTCTTCTTCTTCGTTGGTGGATGACCATGGTCCCTTCCATGGTTGTTCGGCGCCGGCTGTCCTTGCCTGTCATGTGGGAAGTGTTGCTCCTTGCGGCACCAGTCAGGAGTGTCCCCACGCTCCTGATGTTGCCTTCTCTACTCTTCCTGTTCATGGATCATCTTGTATCTTAGATCTTCGTTGTTGTATCAGTACAGGCCATATCTGAATCTCGCCCTCCCCCCCCCCCCGCGAGTTGGAGTTGGTCCAGCGGTAGTCCATCACCACCAACGACGGGGACACATCGCCGAGGATGAGATCTGAAGGGGAAGAAGGATATTGGCAATCGCTTGGTTTCTTCTCATGTCATGGGCAGTGGCTAGGAAAGAGGATGTGAGGTCTAGGGTTCCCTTCTTGATCCACACCCACTTAAGTAGTGGCGGTAGTGGAGCGACCAACATGACCTGGGCCGAAGTTGGGTTGGGCCTATATAAAACCAACGGACCGATCGAAACCGCTTCGGACACCTGGTCCGGTTGGGTCACCTGCCCCTCCTAGCTGGGACACGGCCCATTCCACTGGCCGAGCACCAAACACGGGTCCGTAGGCCCAGCATGCGCTAGACCCACGACGCCCTCCTCCTGCTCCAACCGTAGAACAGCTCCCGATGCGGCCAGCTCCCGAAGCCTCACCGGCGAGCAGACCTGCAGTGAGGGGAAGTCGAACTCACAGGGCACACCTATGGTGGCCACCGCAACCAGATCCCGAGGCTGCAGACGCCCGTCCACCACCGCCGCACCCTCCACGTAGGCATTCCATTATTCTTCTTGTGGTTTACATTTTACTCCATCCGTTTTATAATATCAAGAATACACTCATACTCTCTTCATATTTAGAGATATCCTACGAATGAAGAAACACCTCCCATGACTACTACTCGCTCCGTTCAGAAATATAAGATCGATATTTCATCTCTGTGAATCGAATGTATCTGGAGATATTTAAGTCTATAGGTTTATAGAGGTTCAGCGTGAATCTATGCACTAAATGTCTTATATTTCTGAACGGAGGAAGTAGTATTCACCGCACAATTATCGTGTGCTATCAATGTAAGAGATTGTCCAAGATTGTGTGCCGATTGAATGTGATAATGACATACTGGTACAGACAATTTGTGGAGATCAGGTGGAGTAATCGCGGCCCTAATAAAATGACGGGAGTAATGCCTTACAAATACTAAACCTTCTTTCTGGGCGCTCCCAGCTCTCTTCAACGCGGAGACTCCACCCCAAAACCCCTCTCCCCACCACCGCACCAAAAGGCTTCGACCATGTCGACGCCGTCACTGATGGACGAGCTCGTCGAGGAGATCCTCGTCCACTCCCCGCCGGAAGATCCGGCGTGTCTCGTGCGCGCATCGCTCGTCTGCAAGTCCTGGCGCCGCCTCCTCGCGGGGCCTGCCTTCCGCCGCCGCTACCGTGAGTTCCACAGCAGACCTCACCTGCTGGGCTTCCTCCAAATCCAGCAAGGCGATAAACCTTACTACTCCCGGTTCGTCCCCACCTCCATGTTCTGCCCTGCTGAGACCGACTTTCCCGACTGGCGCGTGGTCGACTGCCGCCACGGCAGCGCCCTCTTCGTGACAAGAAACACGGCCACCGATGGGACCTTGGACCTCGTCATCTGGGAACCCATGACGGACCACTACGATCTGCTTCCTCAGCCCTCGTTGGAGCGGGAGGACTACGTGAACTACAGCGCGGCGGTGCTCTGCGGCACGGAAGGCTGCCACCACTGCGGCTGCGAAGGGGGGCCCTTCCGTGTGGCCTTCCTCTCCACTGGCCAGGAGAGCGGGGTGACGTCTGCCCACCTCTACTCGTCGGAGACCGGCACGTGGAACGAGCTCGCCTCTGTTCATCACCCCTGGGCCAATGTCAAGTTTGCGGTTTGCGTCCTTGTGGGAGACGCGCTCTACTTCCGCGGCATTATGAATTTCACCTTCGAGTGCCAGCTTGGTACGTCATGCCTGTCGGTGCTCGAGCCGCTGGCTACGTATAGTGGTCGGTTCATGACAGGGGAAGACGGTGGACTGGGCTTCGCTGCTGTGGTCGGCACAACCCTAGCCTTGTGGTCAAGGGATACCGATCCCAAGGACGAGGGAGCAGAGGCATGGACATGGACACAACGGAGGGTGATCGATCTCAAGAGGATACTTCCAGATTATGAGCTGGTGGGCTTGTCCTCGTGTTTAGGACTCCGAAATAGCTCGGTTTTTGTGCTCTCCTTTGCTGAGGGTACGGACGTACTTTTTTTGGGCACCTTTGCTAGCGTCTACATGATTGAACTCAAGCAGAGCGAGTCAGGAAGGTGCTCGATCAGTTCGTGAGAGTCTACCACCCCTACATGAGCTTCTACATTCCAGGTATGTCTACGTGATTTTTCAATTGGTGCTTAGTGCTTACACGTTGAAAAGTTATCAGTTTGCATCGCAATACAATATAGTATGTATGAGGCTCTTCTATGTGAAAATTTTGGACGGTGATATATAAGTCCATCTTCTTCTAGCTAGGAGTAATGATTTTGTGCAAATGTGGCAGCTGATTTATTTGATTTTTGAATTCGTGTATTTCTGCAGCAATGGAAGCAGCGGTTGAGGGACCAGAAGGGATGGTTTAAATTTATGAAGAAACTCTATATGCTGCAGGGCTTCCTCATCTAGATGCATGGAAGTGATCGATCAAGTGAACCGTTAGTGATTTTTTATATAGCGTAAGCGCAGGAGGAATTGGGTAGACAACTTTATATAGGATCTGAGTTTGTGCACTGCTGTTCTTAATCCTGGCATCCTGGGTTTATGGGATTTGTAATGGCTTGTTTCTCTCCTGAGCAAGAACGAAGTGTGAACATAGGCACAAAACCAACGTTTTGTGTTGGTATCAAGTTTTACTATGGTTTCACTATAAGATTTAAACTGTGACATCTTTAATTTCTCACTATTTATAGTTTCGAATGCTGGCTTGCGATCAAAAGCTAGTAGTAACATATCATATGCGCTGAGTTACTCCTACCTCTACTTTATTTTGCTTTCACTCTGGTTGGAGTTACAAAACTATGAATTTATTATCATGCTCCTTCGTGGCATGTTTGGAACAGACATGCTGAGACTACCGGAAACTGAAACTTTCCCGTGTATCTTCTCTTTGCCGAGTTTAAAAAGACCCGGAATTCGGCAATACTTAGGTTTTGCCGATTTGTCCATAGGATACACCCGGCAAATGCTGGACACAGAAAAATGGTAAGAAAACACCCGTCAAAGAGACCCATCCCGGTAAATCCACAAAATATACGTGGCAAAAAAATACTGTACATCGTAAAACGACAAAATACACTCGTCAAAGAAAAGTACCCATCAAAGATTGCAGACACATGTCCACTCTCCATGTGGTTGACGGTGTTGTGATTGAATGAGCCTTTGCCGAGTGTCCTCTACCAGATACTCGGCAAAGTTTTCTCCCGCATGGGGAAAAAATTACGCTATTTCTTGTTAGATATATTTGGTTGTATTTATTCTGTATACCGTATGCATGTATACGTATACCACCCCTCTGTAATACCCGGCTATTAACCTCATATATTAACACGTAACTGATATGGACTCAACCATCGTTCTGGGCATTGTTCGATATGGTATCAGAACCCCTCCTCCCATGACCTAGCTGCCGCCACCGATGCCCCTCTTGGTGCCGCCGCCACAACAATCTGCGCCACCATCGCGCTACAACCCAAACAACAGCGACAACATCGATACTCTGCCGCCGCCGCTGTTGAAGCTGCCGCCGCCGCCCTACATACACCACAACCAGCCGCCGCTGTTCAAGCCGCCGCCGCCTTCTACAAACCCTAGATCACATACACTACAAACCTGCCGCCGCTGCTATTCAAGCCGCCGCCGCCCTCTACAAACCCTAGGTCTTGATCGTCATGAGCTCCTCCACGTCAAGCTCCGTCCTGGCCGTCGCCCTGGGTGCCCCTCCGAGTTAGCAGCTGACGAGGGGGAACTTCCTCCTATGGAAGGCTCTCATCATTCCCGCATTCCGAGGAGCCAATGTCATGGGGCTTCTCGATGGATCCGACGCTGCACCGGCCAAGCCGATTGAGACTGAAGACTCCGACAAAAAGAAGATCCATGTTGAGAACCCAACCTATGTGGCTTGGATTGCTAGAGATCAACAAGTGCTCCGTTTTCTGCTGAATTCACTATCACCTGAGATCCTATCGCATGTGCTAGGATTGGATACCACGGCTGCTGTGTGGGCTACTATCACGACCATGTTTTCATCCGCCTCTCGCACCAAGGCGCAACATCTCCATGAAGAAATCAATGACACTAAGAAGCTTACATGACTGTTGATCAATACTTCACCAAGATGGAGGGATTCTCCTCTGAACTTTCGGCTGTTGGGAAACCGATTGAAGATGATGAGCTGCTTGGATATCTTCTGCATGGCTTGGACAAGGTTGAGTATAATTCCCTCATCACTTTTGTGAATGGGAGCCCTGGTACTTCCCTGGATGACTTCTATGAATAACTGTGCTCATATGATATGCGTAATGGTGTTGAGGAAAATGACTCCTTGATCTCTTCGGCTAATCTTGCTCGCCGTGGTTCGGAACAAGACCATCGCTCACGAAGTCGCATGTCACCTCCACGTACTCGCAGACTTGACCACGGTTCATACCATGGTGGTGGTGGTCGCAGCTACCGCGACGAGAACCGTGGTGGTGGTGGCCGCAGCTACCGCGACGAGGACCGCAACAACTGGCGCTGTGGTGATGAGGACCGCAACACTTGGCATCGTGATGAACGACATGGAGACCATCGAGACAGACGCCGTGATGACAGTGGTGGGGACCGCTATCGTCGCTCTTACGGTGGTGGTGGGTGACGTCCTGATCGTGTTCCCACTCCCTATATCAACACGGATTGTTAGATATGCAAGAAACACGGTCACCCTGCCAGCGAATGCTGGTGGCGTTACTCTGATGACAAGAAAGACCTAGATGAGGGAGATCGTGGCGAGAAGGGTCACACCTTGCATCCTATGGCATTGAAACAAATTGGTATCCTAACACGGGTGCCACCAATCACACAAGCAGTGAGCTACAGGAACTTCTAATAGCCAACAAATACTATGCGCAAGACAGGGTCCACACTGCGGATGGTACAGGTATGAGTATTAGTCATATTGGTAATTCAATATTACGTACCCCTCTTGTTTCCTTTGGTCTTAACAATATTCTTCATGTCCCTAATGCTTCAAAAAATCTTTTATCTGTGCATCGATTTACCCTTGATAATGATGTCTTTATTAAGTTCCATCCTTTCTTCTTTTTAATTAAGGATCAAGCAACTCGAAGAATCCTGTTTAGAGGTCCCTGCCATGGTGGTCTATATCCATTGATGCCTACTTTTCATGAGACCTCCAAGAATGCACTCATCACAATAAAGCCATCATCATCTACACGGCATCGCCGTTTAGCACATCCTTCTTCATTTGTGGTTCAACAAGTTCTTAGAAGAAATAAAATAGCTTACACCCCAGAAAGTACTCCATTTATTTGTGATTCTTGTCGTTTGGCTAAGACTCACCAGCAGCCATACCGCATATCCTCTAGTGTTTCTACTACTCCTCTGGAGTAAGTATTTTCTGATGTATGGGGCCCTGCTCCTGTCTCTGTGGGAAAATATGCATACTATGTAAGCTTTATTGATGATTTTAGAAAATTCACCTGGATTTATTTACTTAAGAAGCATTCTGATGTTTATCAAGTCTTTCTTAACTTCCAGCAGTATGTTGAGCGCAAATTTGCTAAGAAAATTGTTACTATGCAAACTGACTAGGGAGGCAAGTATGAAAAATTAAACAATTTCTTTCAAAAGGTTGGCATAACCCCCATGTTTCATGTACCCATGATCATCAACAGAATGGCTCTGCTGAGAGAAA
This sequence comes from Avena sativa, assembly GCA_916181665.1. Classification (NCBI taxonomy): domain Eukaryota; kingdom Viridiplantae; phylum Streptophyta; class Magnoliopsida; order Poales; family Poaceae; genus Avena; species Avena sativa. The sequence continues at coordinate 369,281,399 of OV702287.1, read as the reverse complement.
ACACCGCCACATAGTTGAAGTTGGTCTTGCATTACTTGCAAATGCGTCTATGCCTCTCAAATTTTGGGACGAAGCATTCCTTACTATCACTTTTTCTTATAAATTTGCTCCCTAGCAAAGTCCTAGATTTTGAAACTCCTGCTGAACGCCTTTTTCATAATACACCCAACTATGATGCCCTTCGAGTCTTTGGATGTGCCTGTTGGCCAAACCTTCGCCCCTACAACAAACACAAGCTCGCTTTTTCGCTCCAAACGGTGTGTCTTTCTTGGGTATAGCCCTCTTCACAAAGGTGTCAAATGTCTAGACATATCCATGGGACGTATTTATATTTCTGGTGATGTAGTCTTTGATGAAAATATGTTTTCTTTTGCCTCCCTTCATCCCAATGCTGGTGCCCTCCTCAAACAAAAAATACTGCTTCTTCCATCATCTATATCTTCTTCGCATGAGGGTGTACTAAATATTGATAACCATATGTCTCCTATTATACCTATTACCAACATACCGTAGGTGGAAAAAACAACTGAAACAAATTCTCGACAAAATGATGCTCCTACTAGCTCGGAAATTGACATTGAAGCTCAGCCGGAAGAAGACAAAATTGGCACTGAAAGCGAGTCTGATTCTGCTGGAGAATATTCTCTAGATCCGGAGGCGCGCGATCCTGAGGCGCGCTTTCCCGGGGCGGATCCTCCCGCCCGCGGCGCGCGGTCTTCCGCGTCCCGCGTGCTGTCTTGATGACAGACGGTCCACAGGTGGGTTTGCTATCTTTGTTGGACCAAATCTGGTTTCATGGAATGCTAGGAAATAAGCCACAGTGTCAAGATCTAGCACTGAAGCAGAATACAAAGCGCTCGCAAATGCAACAGCTGAATTAATATGGGTTGAAGCCCTTCTTGGTGAACTTGGAGCTAAGTTGAAAGAAAAACCATGTCTTTGGTGTGATAACTTGGGTGCTACCTATTTATCTGCCAATCCAGTCTTTCATGCTCGTACTAAGCATATTGAGATAGACTTTCACTTTGTGAGAGAGAGTTGCTGGAAATTTACTGGACATTAAATTTGTTTCAAGCAAAGATCAAGTAGCAGATGGTTTTACAAAGGCTCTTCCAGTCAATAAGTTCGATGAGTTTAAGCGTAATCTCAACCTTCAAAAGGTTTAGATTAAGAGGGAGTGTTAGATATATTTGGTTGTATTTATTCCGTATGCATGTATACATATACCACCCCTCTGTAATACCTGGCTATTAGCCTCATATATTAACACGTAACCGATGTGGTCTCAAGCATCGTTCTGGGCATTGTTCGATATTTCTTTGTCATGTGTATTTCTCGCGGACACTCTTCAAAGGCATGTACTTTTCCCGCCCAAATTCCCGCACGCCATAGAATGGGCCCACGCTAGGCAAAGAGGCCATACGTCTTCCCCGTATTTCCCTCGTCATTGTTTGCCACCAATTTTTGTTTCATATTTTTGTCGCCATCTCTTAGTGTCGTGGAAGCTACATAAATACAATTACTCAGCACTGAAGTCACACATTCACTAGCTAGTTTTGGCCGGTGTTCTCCTTCCTAGCTGTATATAGTTCCTTTCTTCTTATTTCTGTCCGTAAAGAAGAGTGTTGCTGCTTGTACACCTTGGAGGTGCAGATCTTGTATAATATCAGATCAGAGTATTGACGTACAAGGTTTACATCTCCAAGGTGTTTGAGAAGGTACACTGATAGGATGCCATTTTAAGTACGGTGTCATCCTCGTGAAGAAGAGTGTTACTGATTGGACACCTTAGAGGTATAGATCTTATACAAGATTAGAGTATAGGCATACAATGTCAATATCTTCAAGGTGGTTGAACAAGTACATAGAGAGGAGAATATCATTTTGTAGCCCGAAAGTTGGGGTGACCAGGCAACGCGGTACCCGAGTTCCCTGAAATCAGCCGCGATGACTATAGTTGGCATGCCAAATACTTAGAGGGTCTTTTTCGGCAAGAATTCAACTTTATGTTTCAATACAAAAAATCAGGCTAACAGCCGTCAAGTTGGCCCCCCCTGTCAGCTTTTGCCGTTATGTCACCGTCGTCGTCGCTGCCATGTAGGCTTGCAGCGTTGGCGCATGCATCCTTTACGCGTCTTCTTCTTCCTCTGGGGCGGAAATCTGTGGTCATGGCCATGGCGTGGAGCTGGGACTTGGACAAACCTGCTCGGCCCGTTCTCCTCCCCATCCCGAATCGGAGCTCGTCCTCACCATGACCGCACCATTGACATGGCGCGGGGACGGGAATTCATTCCAGAGTGAGATCTGTCACCATGCCGACCATGCTCGGTCCTGTTGGCCTCCTCCAGAATCTGAGCTTGCTGTCGCCATGGTCGCACACGCACCAGCCACAGCGCCTTCCTCTCCGAACCCCAAAGCCATATCCACCCAGTTCGGCACAACGCCAACAAGGTGAAAATGCATCAAGTTTTCTTCTTGTGATTGTATAAAAACATGTATGTACCGTGGCCTTAGCATACTCTAATAATATACACATATATTGTTTACTAGATTTTCATTTGAAACTAGTAGCACCGTGATGACGAAACATAGAGAACCTAAATGTAATGACGATGACGACCATGTTCTGTACTTTGCATTGCATCAACAGGTGCTCGCTGACGAAGCAAGTTACCAAGGGAGTGGAGTTCATCAGCCATTGCCAAAAAATATGTGAACAAATCAATGAGCGATTCAATGCAAACACGCGCTGAAAAGCTAGATCCATGTCATCAATCATCAATAGGTGGCACATTCTAGTGATGTGTTCAAATGCGTACACGATGTATCATTTGCTTGAAGTGGTTGTTATCCTGAGCAAAAATGCCTGGTATGCACATTACATTTGTATGTTCTATTCTGCAATTCTGTTGTTATGGGCGTGGAAAGAAAAGCTGGGCTTCACTGAATATTACGCAGTTAGGCCTAACTTACGCTTACACAAATAAGCATAGCTTAGTCTTTACACACATAAGCGTAACTAATGATAAAGATAAAGACAAATGGTTCATCGGATCTGCCAGTATGAGCACTAGGTCCCTGGAGCTGGTGGTATCGTCGGAACGAACCAGAATGCTGGGTTTGGCCGTCTTTTATTCTCCTTCAAATAGTACGACCCCACTGATGATCCAATTGTAGGCCCCCTCCCCCCGACGTGGATTCGGCTCCAGGTCAGATCTGGAGTGTCAACATGATAGGCGCATGAGTGTGCAGCAAACACACAGTCTGCTATCAACACTGGATGTGCTGGCACCTCAGCAACAACACCAGCATGTTCTTCGTGGACTCCGGCAGCAGCCTCAGCAGGTATTTTGTCAGCTTCACCAGCAGCAGCCTTAGCAGGTATTTCGTCAGCTTCACTAGCAACAACATTAGCAAGTATTTCGTCAGCTTCACCAGCAGCAGCATCACCAAGTATTTCGTCAGCTTCACCAGGAGCAGCAGCAGCTAGTTCTTCGTCAGCTCCACCACCACCAACACCAGCAACAGCAGCAACAACAGCATCAGGGGCCAGGGCTGCCTAAGCAATTACAGGTTCAACAGCTCCAGGGGCTCCGACAAAGAAAGGATAGTTGATCCCAAGAAACACAGATTGTCCCTTCAGATTGTTGACTCTGCTCCAGACTTGATCTACTGGGTCTTCGGATGGGCATGCGGACCTCGAGAAAATGTGACACTGCAGCGATGGGTATGAAGAAAGTTGTGTCCCCATATGTTCTATTGTATCACCAACGCTGTTTAGTGCTCTCCTGATATGAATCCACAAGAGTTCATCATCCTGTTCCATGTTGTCTCCGAGAGGTGCCAGGAACCAGCACCGTGTCCCAAGTTCAGCATCTACTACTGCATCTTCGATGACCGGAGATGGAATGATGCATGGGGCTGCGTGGGTACCTGCGTGTTACTAACAGTCAGTAAGCAGAATTTTGAATGAGATTTTACATGCTATATGACACCATGACTCACCCAAATGGACGGCTCCCAAACACGCACGTCGCTGCTAGGTTCAGTAACCACATAAATGCGTTGCGATCTGTACGAAGAGTAGTCGTAGGTGAAGACGGCGTCGACATACTTCTCCAGTCGTAGGAAGTCATCGCGCAAGCCTGTCCATTCCTTATCTTCTAGGCATCTAATGAATGTGATTGCCTTGTCGAACACCGCTAAGAGGTCGTACTCCTAGTTTTCCACGCCCCTCCCTCGGTCTATGTGGGAGCTGTACCTTCACGAAGTCAAGTTCTGCCATGTTGAACCTGTAAGCGAATTCGGAAATGGGCGGCAGTCACCCGCGGTTGAATGCAGTAATGTCGACACCCTTCAAAGATGGCACTGCAAGTCTCACCGATCTGTAGCCATTTTTTAGAGTCCAAGTATTGCCATCCTATGATAAAAGGACCAGCCACTCGCCATTGCCACCCACCCAGTTTTGGTCATCTTCCATTTCTGTCTCTTCTTCTTCCTTGATATTCACCACTACTGATTCAGACCACTTATCCAGCAGCATCAGTTTTGCATGAATATTCTGCAGAGTTTGTTGTCAGTTGGTACAATCACCTAGCATGGATTCCATTGCAAATACAATTTGACAACTGGGCCTTCAGATTAAAGTACACAAAATATCGCCTAAATACGAGTGTGTCCTCAGATATCGCCTAAATTGTGCCTGTGTCACTATGAAGATACTCAATATATGGAGTAGTAGCAGAGCCCCCAGAACAAACTCCTGACTATGATCATAAACAGCTTGGGGCATAACAGCCTTAAATCTTCTAATCTGTTTGTTTTTATTTTAGGAAACAGAATGTCACCTAGCAGGCATTCCATTGCAAAATCGAAATTGACAACTCGTCTATCACCTAAAGTAAGACTGTGTCACTACGAAAATACCAGAATATCAGGTATGAGCAGAGCTTCCACTGTACAGAATAGTCTTAAATGGTTCGATTTATTCAAACCGCGTGTGCACACAACACGTTCAACGAAAGGAACATAGGATTCCGATGAGAGTTCAACACATATGAATCAATGATATGACTGAACGAATAAGCTATATACTAGAACTTACATGGCCATCGCGGTCGTTTGGCCATTTGCTGTTATCGGGGTAAATAAGGCCTGGCGTGCCGAACGGTTGTTCGTCCATGTTCCGCATCGTCAAGCGGTAGCCAGGGATGCAGCGAGCGAGGTGGCCGGCTGAGATGATTTCCAACCCCGAGGCGATCCTATGCATGTTCGTGGCGCTGAGGTTCGGCCATCCCCAATCCTCGCGGTAGCCCTGGCTATCCACGTCGTCGTTGCATGCCTTTCGCTTCAGCCTGCTAATATCCCAAGCTCTACCCATAGCGGCAAATGGAGTCTAGAATCCGGTAGATTAATGGAGGCGTTGTGATAAGGAGGCGGATGGATTTGAGAGGGGTGGAATCAGGTATGGGGGCAGTTGTTCAAATGGGGAGTGAATCTGCAAGGAACCGCCACCGCCGCCGGTTCTCGTCCATGTGGAAGACAAGAAGGGAGGCGTAATTATTGATGGCGGGCACCGAAACCGTCTAGAGGAAGTGAAAAAATAAATCATAAAAGATAAATGTGCGGCCCGCCTGTCAGTGAGTGAAGGTCGGCATGCGCAAATGTGCCTACGTTTGAATTGATTCCACCGCATGCAAGTGGCGCAGAACAAATTTTAGGAAGCGCTAGCATCGACGTGTAAAACCGCCGTTTTTCTCCACCTTCACCCTACTATGAACGGTCGTGCACCATTCTAGATATTGGTAAGGGCGGTTCCAATCCGTCTCATTTTCTCCTCCACCGCCTCATCGTCTTTCTCCTCCATGACCTCATCCATTTCCTCCACCACCGCATCACCCTCTTCCTCCGTATCCTTTCTCTCTTGCCTGTAGTCATGGACGCTCCGGACGTCCAAAACAACGGCAGGCATGAAACTGTGCATTTCGACATCGAAGTACATGGCAGGAAGAAGATCAATGTCGTCTACACCACCGACCCTCGGATGGTGAGGAACACTCTGAATAATTACACGAGTTGGCTGTAGTTCGAAGAAAACGGGTTCGTAGGTCTCGACCTCGAGTACAACCGCAATCACCGTAGGATCGCCGTGGTGCACCTCTCCATGAAGGGGCACGTCCTCATATACCAGCCTTTTTGCGAGAAGGGGGCTGACGGGATCTGGTAGACTTTGCTGTCTTTTTGTTCTTGAACCATCTGTTTGCAAAAGTTATTGCTATATTATTTGTCTAAATTCATTTTCATGCAGGTAGGGCAAAATCATTAGGGATCTGTTTCATGACTTTCTCGTGAACCAGCACATAACATTTACTAGTGTTGACATCACGAATGACACTAAACTGCTTGAAGGCCCGACTGTCAACATTAGAATCCCAAAGGAGTGCAGAGTGGACATCTAGGAAATTTATTGGATCCCAGGGATGAAGGGCGGCAAGACTGGGATGGCCGCTCTTGCCTCCGAACTCATTGACCCGTGGTACGCTGACATGAAGGACAAATTGCTAAGATGTTCGTGGAGGCGTTTAGGACACGATCACTGGGAGGATAAGCCACTTTCTAAACCTAATCTGAAGTACGCTGCAATTGACGGGTATGTTAGCCACGAGCTGTACCGCTAGATTGTAAAATCTCGTTACAGGCATCACATCATTGAACCACCACCAAGGCAGGTTGTTTGCCCCAGATGCCGGAGTGTAGATGAATCTACAAACTAGGGCAAGCGACCGAAGGCATCCTGGGATCGGTTGCCTTCTCCAATAGGCTGGGATGTAGACTATTAGTGCATGATTGTTATGTTTATGAAAACATGTTATTTCATAAGTACACTATGTGAGCAATTACGAAATTACGAATTTCTATGTATTACCTTTGTCAAACTATAATCTAGGTTTGGTTATGACTGTATCCTTCACTATAATCTGGGTTTAGTTATGACTTATGACTGTATCACACCTTATGCATGTCAGTCCTGGATTCTGCCGCATGCAAATGGCACAGACAGAATTTGTAAGAATGAATGTTTGAGCATACAAAAGGGGGAATGTAATTCATACAGGTTAAGTAGCTAATAGCACAGGGATCATACGAGCTTGGTTCTTACACACAGAATGCTTAGAAAATACATGCGAGATAAAATATAGGCGAGATAAAACTAGGAACAAAATGCGAAACTAGTAGTGGTAAACAACACACTCACCCACCCGCCAGATCCTGTTGAGCATCTCGTAGCAGACATACGCGTCCCTGGCTGCGTACTTGATCGCATTGTAATCTAGGTGCCTCCACTCCCATCGCTCGTGTAGGTGCTTCGGGAACTCGACTTTCATGCGGCGTACTCACGGTCGATGATGTCGGAAGCGAGTCTAGCCATGCCGGCTTTCCCCGTACCACCATCCGGGTACCTCCACAAATGTTGGAGATTGACGTGATTGACAACATGAACGAGGAGATACCATTCTAGCTTCGGAGTGTCGTTCTTGATTTCGACGCTGGCGAAGTAGATCTCCCTCCTGTGTAGGAACTCATGAAGCTCCGGGCATACAGATTTGGCCCTACATACGTGATATATGAGGCAGTGGTTGTGCATGGACAGCTGCAAAAGTGCCATCCTCTTCCTATCTTCGGTATACTCGAGGTCAAGGCCGACGATCTTGTACCTATCCATCGGCTCTTGTAGCCACCGCTCGTACATTGCGATGACCTTGGCGACCTCTGCTGATGCATTTGTGTGGACGACCGTCAGCTTGGTGGTGCCATGGGTGGTGACGGTGTACTCGTCGGTGTAGTCGCTCCCGTCGCCGAACACGTTGTACTCTGTGTCCATGGCACCATCTAATGCGGTGGCGGTGGCCTAGGGTCAGTAGCGGTGGCTGGGACTGGGCGTGGAGGTGGAGTGATCTGTTGCGGTGGTATGGCCAAGCGAAGGCGGTGCCTGCGGCAGCGTCGATGGTTCTTGCGGTGGCGGCGGCGGCGGAAGGAATGAGTTGGAGATTTTTGCATAGTGATGTGCTGAGGAGATGGAAGGCGATGCTTAAATTCCGTTTACCAATATTCCGGTCATACCCATGCGGAAGCAAGTTTGACCAGGCGAGCACCAATGGTTTCCACTCCTAGAGATTAAATTCGGCGTCCGTCCCGGTAGGTGATGGGACGGGTGTGCGACGTGGCTTTGGCGTGGCACAGACCGGTCACGTAGACCACCGTCCCGTTGCCGATTCGCAGCGGGTGCGCGGTGCTAACACGACGTAACGTGACAGAACAGAAGGAACTGTACAGTTATTATTAATTCCTAACAAGTTTAAGAAGTGCAAGCATAGACATGGACCTAGCATCCCTGCACCCCGGGGCAGCCGCCAGCTAATCAGGCCTGTCGATTGCGCAAAGCTTGTCCCAAATTTGCCAAAACGAAGCTTGTTTGTCCATGCTTCTATAAGTTTCTCTGTAGGCCACTTGTGTAAGCATGGACGATCAAGCAACTTTGCAACACACGTGTCAGTGGAAAAGCATTAGGTTGCAACGCACCACATAGTTTAGGAATTTAGAATAGCTACATTGTGGAGCTCTAGCCAAATTGCATGGTAAAGCCAAATTCAGCCTTTTTGTCAGATTTAGCTATAGCAACATTGTGTCTCGTTTGTCCTCACTTCTGCCCTCCTGATATTCCAAAGCCCTTACATGCGCTCGGAGGGGGGTGCCGTCTGGTCAAACGCTTGGCCGTTACGTGCGCCATGACGCCTAAAGTGGAAGTTTTTTTTGTTATTTGGCCTTTTTAAGAGCGCCTTTTCCCCTCTCTCTCTAACAGTTGTGTTTTTTTTGCCCAAAAAGGTAGGGAATCTAGAGCAGCTTCTCACTTCATTCATTTTTCCTTTTGTGATCGTTTTCCCCCAATCTGGTAGCAAATCTAGAGCAGCAAAAAAAACCAGCACCATAAATAAATTCAGTAAACAGAGCAGATGTAGATAAAGCAGCTAATATAGGTTATATAGTACGGTACTTAACGAGGTTCGACAATTAGGCTGCTCGACAGCAGCAGCAGCGGACTACTTCAACACAAACAAGACAAATGAAGCTGCTTTACAGCAGCAGCAGCACCAGCTGATCAGTGGCCTCTCGTGGCCTCTACCAGGAGGGCATCCGCCTCCTCCCTCTGGCGCCTCCTCTACTTCTTGCTGCCCAGCCCCTTGACCTTGGGTGCCTTGGGTCTAATCGGGGGCATGCGACCCTCCTCGATAGCCACCTTCTGGAGGTTGCGGAGGTAAGACCGAGCACCTGGTGCTTGGCCCTTAAGCCGTGGACGTTCAAGGACTCGCCGCAGGTCCTCACATCCTCGGCATGCTTCATGAGGGAGTTGAAGTCCGTGGCCCGGAGCCTCCTAGTGGGGTAGAAGGGGCACCTATACACGTCGCCGGCGAAGAAGTTGTTGTACTGACCGGACTTTATCCTCCTCAGCACATGGCGAGTCTTGGTGTCCTTGGACTCGTCGTCGCTGTGGAGGTCGCTGCTATCCTCCTGTTGGAAAAAACAGTAGAGAGAAATAAGGACATGATTGAGATACTTTGATTATTGGGATTGATTTTTTGCATAAAGTAACCGAATGAGATCTCCCGATTATTCCCCAAATCTCAAACCAAATCGAACACTGATCCCAACTACGAACAGGGGGATTCATCGAAAATCGAGATCTAACACAAGACGATTAGCTACTTTAAAAAATACGAACAGCCGAGCCCTAATAACATACGATCTAGCATCCAATGATGGGAACGGGGGAAGAACAAGGGAAGGGGAGAAAACCTTGGTTACCTTAGACCATGTGTCAGCGATGCTGGTGTCGTAGGGGTTCTCTGGCCTTATGTAGACAACCTCCTCGTAGGGGTCCCAGCCGAGCGGGATCTGTCCAAGACCAGCGGGGTCCTCCTCGCCGGCGGCTATGGCGGATGCGGGGACGGGGACGGGGGGCTCCTCGCCCGCGGCCTTGGCGGCGCCGATGGCCACCGCGCCGATCTTCTCCATCGCCGGTGTGGTTGGGGTTTTGTTGGGCATTTGCAGAAGGTGATGGGACATAGGAGACGGTTGAGTGAGCGAGTGCGTGATGAGTGGGAGTGGGGAGGCCTCTATTAAAGGAGAAGGGAAGCAACGTTTCATTGCACTACCGTGCACCACGTACGCTAATGCACCGTGCACGGCCACACGTGTCTGCTACTGCCCCGTGCACCGCGCACGTGTACCGTGAGTCACGTTTTTTCCCTCGTGTCTAACCATGGTGATTCAGTTGTACTTAGTTTTGCCCACCAACCGTTGATCCTCTATGATCTAGCGGACATGATAACCCTTATATCTGCCAGGGACACCCCTCTATCCATGCAAAATAACGAGTATGCCACCGGAACTTTAACTCCATAAACAGATGAATTTGAATATATTTTGAAGGGTACGAAAATAGAAATCCCCATAGTTTAAGGGTCTAGATATGGTAAGAGAACTAAATATTATTAGTGGCTGGGCCAGCACAGTGACAGGGTTGGTCGGCTAAAAGTTGCTGATTCCTAAGTAAGGGGACACTAGGCCGGTCTTGACATACTCCCTCAGGAACTTGCCATAAGCAGCATGCTTAGCCTTGGTCGCCGACTTGTGTTTACTAGCCGGGCTTTTACCGATGCCAACCGCATGTGGAATCAAGCTGGCAATCCTCGGGTTGACTCCTATCTTACAGAAAGGGCACTTGAGCTCCCAAAGTCGAGTGCGGAAAGGGATTATCCCGCTCTTGAGCTTCTTCATGACATGGTGGCTCTTGTTGTCCCTGGTCTCCTTGTTAGAGTCCATCTCACTTGAATACACCTGTAATGTATGAAATACAAACCGAAATGAGAAAAATAATAAATATATATTCCTTCCACCATTCCAAGTTACTTTCGATGCAATAACATGTCTATACAGGTTCAGCAGTTCATTACGGCTGTCTCCCTAGCTCGCTCCTAAATTAATGTGGTTTGTGTTCTTGGTAACTTATTAATAAATAAATAATCTGGATTCATTCAGAACAGACTAGATCTCTCCATGTACCGGTTCGTACATTGCATCTAATCATTAGGACAAGATTTTTTTATGACGCTAGGATAGATTAAGCTCGAGCAGAAAATATGAAACATGTAGAAATAGATGTACCTCCGGGTACATGAGCGGAGCGTGTTTGTCGAACTCCACACCCTCATCGGCGCCTCCGAAGTCGTCAGCACTAGCGAGCACATGGTCCCCCAAGGGGTTGAACTGCACGTCCTCCTCGGGTTGTGTTGCGTGATGCTCCTCCAGATATGCCACGTGAAGCACCACCCCGGCAGCGATGCCCGGACACTCACCCCCCCCACACTGGTTTCATGGAGAAGGTTCGTGCAAGTACGTTCAAGATTGTGGGGTTTTGCTCGATAGGGAAGAGAGAGTATTGGATGAGTGCGAATGGAGGACCCGATAGGATGGGTTTTAATGCAGGGACGTTTAGGCCTCCTCGAGGGCCCCGGTTGGCAGCTCTTTCGACTGCGGCTGCCGCGTGGAAGGTTCGTGTGGTGGGGGCCTGATACATTGCAAATGTATCTATAATTTTTTATGTTCCATGCTTGGTTTTATCTACTTTCTTATGTTTTGTCCACACTTTGGATTACTTTTCATTTGATTTTTTGGACTAACCTACTAATAGTTGCAAAAGTGCAAAATGTTCTTGTTTTACACTTCGATGTGTAGGAAATACCAAGAATACAAGTGGAAACCTTGTTGGAGTCAAATTGGGATTTTCCAGAAATCTGTTTCAGAACTCTTTTTTAAGATGGTCACGTTTCGGGTCGAAGAAGGTGTCAAACGGAAAACTATTCAACTACAAATTTGTTGGAAATTTCACGACAAACATTCTCCACATAAAATTTAACTGATTCCGAGTCCGGACGGGCCCAATAGACCCGATTTACTACAGCCCAATATGGGGTGAAGGAAATCCGAAAAGCTATATAAAGGGAGGAAAACCTAATTCATGAGAGACACCTCCACCCACGAATTTGCAGCCACCAAAGCCAAGTTTTTGCCTTCCCCATTGATCCCATCTCCATGGGGAAGGGCTCCCAAGAAGCCATGAAGGAAGGGTGCTAAGGGGCGGTGCTCCCCTGTGATACCGGCGGCGGGGAAGGAGTCCTCCGCACCGCCGCTGGCGCTGCCGCCGCCTCTTCACCATCTTCACCGCCATCTCCATCGATCTCCACCACCATCTCCATCACCATTGTTGATTCCCATGATGAGGAGGGAGTAGTTATCTCTTGAGGCTAAGGGTTCTACCAGTAGCTATGTGTTCATCTCTCTCTCTCTCTCTATGCATGATCTTATTGAGATCATGAGCTTGTAATCTATAGATCTACCTTGATAATCAAATGCTTTAATAGATCTCTGCTCTCCCCATGTGTGTGAAATGACAGCGTGCACACCATGGCGGCACTTAGGCTAGAGATTTCAAATACTTGTTATGAGTTATATTTGGAGTTGGATGTCTTTATGAAATTGTGGTGTTTGTTGGAACCATCTAGTGCCCAAGGTGGCAGTGTGGGGTTATCTAGATGGGAAAGACTTACTTTGAGGTGTGTTGTTATAGCCCTACCATCAATTAGAGTGTTTAACCAGAGAGTAGTTAAGAGTAGTATCATAAAGAGAAGATATTTATATGAGAGAGTGTTCACTAGTGAAATTATGATCCCTAGGCCTTGTTTCTAAGCACTCAAAAACCATTTGCTATTAGATCTGTTACATGTTTCCTTGCTTCCATCTTTATTTCAGTTTGCCATTAGTCTCTTTCACGCCATCAAGCTATCTTCTAGCACCGTTATCATATCCATACCACTTGTATTTCACTATCTCTTCGACGAACTAGTGCACCTATACACCTGACAAGTGTATTTGGTGTGTTGGGGACACAAGAGACTTCTTGTATCTTGATTGCAGGGTTGGTGGAGAGGGGATACCTTTGACCACTTCCTCCCTGAGTTTGATAAACCTTGGGTGATCCACTTAAGGGAAGGTAAGGTAAAAGGTACTCACATCCTCCGGTGTGAGTGCTCGAAGTTATTTCCTTTAGATTATGCAATTTTGTCTTTTTGTTTATTGTTTTCACTAGTTAGGCTTAATGGAAAACAACAAAAAAATTACAGAGCTTTATAGTATTTACTTGAGTTAGGACATGAAGTATTCGAAGAGAAAATTAAAAAACCTATGGAACTTTATTTGCATGCTAATAGCAATGTTATTAGTATGAATTCTTTGAACACCATTATTGATAATGCTATGGAAAACTCTAAGCTTGGGGAAGTTTGTTTTGATGAGCATGATCTTTTTAGTCCCCAGCTTTGGAAGATAGCTATTCTATTGCATATGATGATACAAAACCTCCAATATATGATGATTGCAATCATGATTATGATATTTTCAGTCCACCTACTATTGAGGAGGAAATTAATTATGATTACAATATGCCTCCTATATTTGATGATTATGGTGATGAAAATAATAATGATAGCTATTTTGTTGAATTTGCTCCCAGTACAATCAATAAGAATGACTATGTTTATGTGAGGAGTATTAATTCTTTTATGCATGTGGCTCATGATAAGAATGTTTCTTGTGATAGTTATATTGTTACTTTTATTCATGATGCTACTGAAAGTTATTATAAGAGAGGGAAACATGGTTTTATGTGTCTCAACAATATTAAGTTTCCCCTCTTTATGCTGAAAGTCTTGAAGTTGCACTTGTTTTGCTTTACTATGCTTGTTGCTTTGTGCTTTCATGACTTGTTTCTTTACAAGATTCCTATGCATAGGAAGTGGGTTAGACTTAAATGTGCTTTGAATTTGCTTCTTGATGCTCTCTTTTACTTCAATTCATATTTTCTATGTGAGCATCTTCTCAAATTTTCATGCCTAACTTAAAGGCGTTAAAAAAAAGTAATTATTGGAAGATAACCCAAAAGTTTTAGATGATTCTTGGAAGTTATTACCTCTGTAATAACCGCTCCTTATCCTTTTTATTTGCTTTTTGTGCCAAGAGTAACCTCTAATGAGAGAGAAGTAATGATTGGGAAAGTTGCTGTCCCGAAACAGATATCTGTGCTTCACCGTAAAAATTCGTGAGAGAGCTATGTATGTCGGGTTGATCTGTAATGTTTTGTGCTTCTGCCCCAGGTTGTTATCTAACTTTCGTTAGTTCAACACGTTTTGATTTGAGCAACAGAAGGTCTTCGAAAAAATTCGTCTTTACCTGCTGGTCTGTTTTGACAGATTTCTGCCATTTTTTGCATTTGCTTCTTGTTGGTTCTTTTTGAGTTCTTTTGGGGAATTGAGCTTTTTGAGGGAAGCACTACAGTACCTTGTGTTTTAATGGAAGTTTTATTGGTGTTGGAACTAAACCTAAAAGACCTATTATCTTGAGTGCATTAATGTATCTAATAAAGATTGTGTGAAGTTTTGTATGAAGGAAAAATTTCAGGTGTATGGAAGGAACGAGTAATGAGATGAAGGATGGACTAAATCTCAAGCTTGGGGATGCCACGCGTGTCACCCTAATGAATATCCAAGAAGTACTAGATTCAAATCTTGGGGATGCCCAAGGCATCCCCTTCTTCATCAATAAAAATCCCAGGTTTCTTCCAAACGCTTTATCTTTATTGTTTCATACACAGTTGTGTTGTTCTTGGAGCGTCTTCTTTTTCATTTTTGTTTTGGTTTTTCGTTTGCTTGGTTTGCTTAGTTTGCTGAATAAATTGGTTGGACCCCCTCTTTCATACATTGGTTTGCAAATAGTTTGGTTTGGTTTGGAAAAGAGTAGGAAAGTTCATACTTATGTGGTAAAAAGAGCTTGTTTTTGACTGTGGCCTATGCTTTGTCATGCCATGCTTGATATTGTTTTGGCTTTATGCTTAGTATTCTTTGCTGGAGCATGACTTGTTATAAACAATTTAGATTGCTAAATGTGCTTTGGATGAATCATGCGTTGTTTTAGCATATTAAAGCATAGTATAGTGGTATTCTCCTTTGATGCTTTATTTGGGTTGACTTGACGCATGCTCACACCATGTTATGACTATCTCACGTCACCATAGCCTTTATGATCCTTTAGTTTTTAACTTGTAGTATCACTTTATGCTTTGATCAATGATGTTTTGTCGCTCTACATGATTATGGCCATTATTGCTCACTTAGTTTGTCGCTTCTAGTCTTTTGCTAGCCTCCACAACCAAGTATGAGTTCCACTCATGCATCCAACTCCCTAAACCAAGTTATTCCAAAGAGTCCACCATACCTACCTACTAGCTTATGCTATTCTATGTATATTCATGCTTTTGTTTACCTTCCAAATTAAACTTGTTATGAGAAAACTAGTGATTAAAGCTCTCACGAACTTGATGGCACACTTTACTTTTCTTGCCCTTAATAAACTTGAACCATTGTGTCGTGTATGTTGTATATGCTTACACTTATTTATTGGGAATTAGCAGAACCATGCTTTCATGGGGAACGCTTTCAACATTGCACTTGGTACCTGTACCTAGTTGATATCATGCTCTTTTGTATATGGATGTCGTCGGTGTGAAATGAAAGGGGAGCTTGTAAGTCCATGGAGTTATGTATATGTGTTAGAGAAACGTCTGGGCCACTGGTCTAATCCATGCTAACATGCTAGAAACCTGCAGCATAACCATAATGAGCTGTCTATGAAGCATTCTTCTTATAAAAAAAAGAGTCCTATATTGAGAAAAATGAGAAAAAGAAAAAAAAAGATTATGAAAAGAGGAAAGAGAGAAAAAAGCACCATATTCCCATGGTAAATAAAAAGATTGCTGAGATGATCGTTGTCTGCTTGCCTTGTCATTTTGATATGGGGATTCTTCTGTATCATCGGGCAAGGGGTACCCCGTTGGCGGTTCTCTATGATACACATGTACTTACGATGACAAGAACTTACCGGTGACTAAACTTGAGTAGCATGAGGAGGGGCCCTCGTATACAAGGGACATGAGATTTCTAACTTATACTTCGTCAAGCATGTACACCATAGTTTGTTCACTTTAACCTTAATCACTTCAAGATGCTTATGATAGGGGCAATGAGAGCTGAAAGCTATAAGTACCATAATTTTTGTAAGCTCTTTATGAGAATTGAATCCCTACTTCCTTTTATAAAAGGGCTTTTCTTCCACCATTATATTGTATCTCCACCTTCTATCTTTATGCACCTACTTTAAGAGTGTACTGGCCATTCTTAGTTCTATGTGCATTGTCCCAAGACTAGTTGATTGATGCATAACTTGATATTGCTTGTTTTAAACTATTTGTATCTAGTCACTCTTATGAACTTTGAAGGTGTCTATGCATTTATATTTGCTACTCTATGAGGGATAAGCTGAATGCCATTATGCTATGTTTTCTTTATGTGAAACAAACAAACGTCTTGCAAAGCATTGTTATTCATGAATCTTTTGTTTGTGCCTTTTCATGTTGCATCATAGTTTCTTTGTCTTATTGCTAGAACTTTGTCTTTCATGTTATGATTGAAGTACTATGATCCCAGCTTTGAATGTTTTACAAATACTTTGATCAAGTCTTCGATGGTACATGTCACCTCAAAAATTATTCTTTCTTTTTATCACTTACCTACTCGAGGACGAGCAGGAGTTAAGCTTGGGGATGTTGATACATTGCAAATGTATCTATAATTTTTGATGTTCCATGCTTGGTTTTATCTACTTTCTTGTATTTTGTCCACACTTTGGAGTACTTTTCATTTGATTTTTTGTACTAACCTACTAATAGTTGCAAAAGTGCACAGTGTTCTTGTTTTACACTTTCATGTGTAGGAATTACCAAGAATACAAGTGGAAACCTTGTTGGAGTCAAATTGGGATTTTCCAGAAATCTGTCTCAAAACTCTTTTTTAAGATGGTCACGTTTCGGGTCGAAGAAGGCGTCAAATGGAAAACTCTTCAACTATAAAGTTGTTGGAAATTTCACGATAAACATTCTCCACATAAAATTTAACTGATTCCGAGTCCGTACGGGCCCAATAGACCCGATTTACTGCATCCCAAGATGGGGTGACGGAAATCCAAAAAGCTATATAAAGGGAGGAAAACCTAATTCATGAGAGACACCTTCACCCACGAATTTGCAGCCACCAAATCCACATTTTTGCCTCCCCCATTGATCCCATATCCATGGGGAAGGGCTCCCAAGAAGCCATGAAGGAAGGGTGCAAAGGGGCGGTGCTCCCCTGTGATACCGGCGGCGGGGAAGGAGTCCTCCACGCCGCTGCTGGCGCTGCCGCTGCCTCTTCACCATCTTCATCGCCATCTCCATCTATCTCCACCACCATCTCCATCACCATTGCTGATTCCCATGATGAGGAGGGAGTAGTTCTCTCTCGAGGCTAAGGGTTCTACCGGTAGCTATGTGTTCATCTCTCTCTCTCTATGCATGATCTTATTGAGATCATGAGCTTGTAATCTATAGATCTACCTTGCTACTCAAGTGCTTTAATAGATCTCTGCTCTCCCCATGTGTGTGAAAGTGACAGCGTGCACACCATGGTGGCACTTAGGCTAGAGATTTCAAATACTTGTTATGAGTTATATTTGGAGTTGGATGTCTTTATGAAATTGTGGTGTTTGTTGGAACCATCTAGTGCTCAAGGTGACAGTGTGGGGCTATCTAGATGGGAAAGGCTTACTTTGAGGTGTGCTGTTATAGCCCTACCATTGATTAGAGTGTTCAACCGGAGAGTAGTTAAGAGTAGTATCATGAAGAGAAGATATTTATATGAGAGAGTGTTCACTAGTGAAAGTATGATCCCTAGGCCTTGTTTCTAAGCACTGAAAAACCATTTGCTATTAGATCTGTTACATGTTTGCTTGCTTCCATCTTTATTTCAGTTTGCCATTAGTATCTTTCACGCCATCAAGCTATCTTCTAGTACCATTATCTTATATCCATACCACTTGTATTTCACTATCTCTTCGCCGAACTAGTGCACCTATACACCTGACAAGTGTATTTGGTGTGTTGGGGACACAAGAGACTTCTTGTATCTTGATTGCAGGGTTGCTTGAGAGGGGATACCTTTGACCACTTCCTCCCTGAGTTCAATAAATCTTGGGTGATCCACTTAAGGGAAAACTTGCTGCTGTTCTACAAACCTCTGCACTTGGAGGCCCAACAACTGTCTACAAGAATAGAAGTGCATAGACATCAGGGCCTGTCAGAAGTGAGAGTGCAGGCGCGCTGCGTAGTAAAAATGGTATAGCCGGTGGTCCGTGGATGACCAGTTGCCATGTAGTAAACTTGTAGCCTTTGTAGACTATATTAAACATGACATGACCACTCGACGACTGTTTCCATGGACGGCATCGTGTTCCTTCTTGTAGAAGTCTCGTTGAGGGAGACGTCCGTGCTGTCTCGCGCTGTCCTGAGAAGGGAACGATCTCTGCAACGAGCCTCGTTGGATCACACAGGATCAATGGTTGGTGCGCACGATCCGCGTGACAACTTTGACAACCAATCAGGGCGTAGCAGACAGAGTGGGCATAACTTTGGGCTTCTACGAAAGAGAGAGGGGGGCAAAACTGGGTAGTATAAAAAAACCAAGGGCAAAGCTGAGTAGTATAAAAATGGAAAGTGGGTGTCTTCTACAATGAAATGCATCCTGACATACATCAAATTATACCAAAATAGATCCACTAGAGTTCATTGCATGTGTGTTCTTTCCACAAACCACATATGTATCCACAAGAGTCATTGCATGTGTGTTCCTGTCATGAACCAGATTTGGATCAACCAGGGTCATTGCATGTGTGTTCTTTCCACAAACCACATATGGATCAACCAATGGCATTGCATGTGTGTTCTTTTCACAAACCACAAATGGATCAACCAGTGTTCACTGCATGTGTGTTCTTTCCACAAACCACACATGGATCAACCAGTGGTCATTGCATGTGTGTTATTTTCCACAAACCACATATGGATCCATGTGTTCTTATACTAAAACCAGCATTAGAGTCATTGCATGTGTGTTCTATCCACAAACCACACATGGATCAACCAGTGGTCATTGCACGTATGTTCTTTCCACAAACCACATATGGATCAACCAGTGTCATTGCATGTGTGTTCTTTCCATAAACCACACATGGATCAACTAGTGTCATTGCATATGTGTTATTTCTACAAACCACACATGGATGAACCCGTGGTCATTGCATATGTGTTGTTTTCCACAAACCACATATGGATCCATTAGAGTCATTGAATGTGTGTTATTTCCACAAACCACACATGGATCAACCAATGGCATTGCATGTGTGTTGTTTCCACAAACCACACATGGATCAACCAGTGTCATTGCATGTGTGTTCTTTCCACAAATCACATATGGACCCACTAGAGTCATTGTATCTGTGTTCTTATACTAAAACCAGCACTAGAGTCATTGCATGTGTGTTCTTTCCACAAACCACACATGGATCAACCAGTGTCATTGCATGTGTGTTCCTGACATGAACCACATATGGACCCACTCGAGTCATTGCATGTGTGTTCTATCCACAAACCACACATGGATCAACCAGTGGTCATTGCACATGTGTTCTTTCCACAAACCACATATGGATCAACCAGTGTCATTGCATGTGTGTTATTTCCACAAACCACACAGGGATCAACTAGTGTCATTGCATGTGTGTTATTTCCACAAACCACACATGGATCAACCAGTGGTCATTGCATGTGTGTTCTTTTCCACAAACCACATATGGATCCATTAGAGTCATTGCAGGTGTGTTATTTCCACAAACCACACATGGATCAACCAATGGCATTGCATGTGTGTTCTTTCCATAAACCACACATGGATCAACCAGTGTCATTGCATGTGTCTTCTTTCCAAAAATCACATATGGACCCACTAGAGTCATTGCTTGTGTGTTCTTATACTAAAACCAGCACTAGAGTCATTGCATGTGTGTTCTTTCCACAAACCACTTATGGATCCACCAGTGTTCATTGCATGTGTGTTCTTTTCCGAAAACCACATATGGATCAACCAGTGGTCATTGCATGTGTTATCTTTTCACAAACCATATTTGGACCCACTAGAGTCATTTCATGTGTGTTCTTGTACTAAAACTAGCACTAGACTCATTGCATGTGTGTTCTTTTCCACAAACCACACATGGATCCACCAGTGTTCATTGCATGTGTGTTCTTTTCCACAAACCACTTATGGATCAACTAGTGGCCATTGCATGTGTTTTCTTTTCACAAACTACATGTGGACCCACTAGAGTCATTGTATGTGTGTTCTTATACTAAAACTAGCACTAGAGTCATTGCATGTGTGTTCTTTCCACAAACCACACATGGATCAACCAGTGTCATTGCATGTGTCTTCTTTCCGCAAATCACATATGGACCCACTAGAGTCATTGCTTGTGTGTTCTTATACTAAAACCAGCACTAGAGTCACTGGATGTGTGTTCTTTTGACAAACAACATATGGATCCACCAGTGTTCACTGCATCTGTGTTCTTTCCACAAAGCACTTATGGATCCACCAGTACTCATTGCATGTGTGTTCTTTTCCACAAACCACTTATGGATCAACCAGTGGTCATTGCATGTGTGTTCTTTTCACAAACTTCATGTGGACCCACTAGAGTCATTGTATGTGTGTTCTTATACTAAAACTAGCACTAGAGTCATTGCATGTGTGTTCTTTCCACAAACCACACATGGATCAACCAGTGTCATTGCATGTGTGTTCCTGACATGAACCACAAATGGGCCCACTCGAGTCATTGCATGTGTGTTCTATCCACAAACCACACATGGATCAACCAGTGGTCATTGCACATGTGTTCTTTCCACAAACCACATATGGATCAACCAGTGTCATTGCATGTGTGTTCTTTCCACAAACCACACATGGATCAACTAGTGTCATTGCATGTGTGTTATTTCCACAAACCACACATGGATCAAACAGTGGTCATTGCATGTGTGTTCTTTTCCACAAACCACATATGGATCCATTAGAGTCATTGCAGGTGTGTTATTTCCACAAACCACACATGGATCAACCAATGGCATTGCATGTGTCTTCTTTCCATAAACCACACATGGATCAACCAATGTCATTTTATGTGTGTTCTTTCCAAAAATCACATATGGACCCACTAGAGTCATTGCTTGTGTGTTCTTATACTAAAACCAACAATAGAGTCATTGCATGTGTGTTCTTTCCACAAACCACTTATGGATCCACCAGTGTTCATTGCATGTGTGTTCTTTTCCAAAAACCACATATGTATGAACCAGTGGTCATTGCATGTGTTATCTTTTGACAAACCATATTTGGACCCACTAGAGTCATTTCATGTGTGTTCTTATACTAAAACCAGCACTAGACTCATTGCATGTGTGTTCTTTTCCACAAACCACACATGGATCCACCAGTGTTCATTGCATGTGTGTTCTTTTCCACAAACCACTTATGGATCAACTAGTGGCCATTGCATGTCTGTTCTTTTCACAAACTACATGTGGACCCACTAGAGTCATTGTATGTGTGTTCTTATACTAAAACTAGCACTAGAGTCATTGCATGTGTGTTCTTTCCACAAACCACACATGGATCAACCAGTGTCATTGCATGTGTCTTCTTTCCGCAAATCACATATGGACCCACTAGAGTCATTGGTTGTGTGTTCTTATACTAAAACCAACACTAGTGTCATTGGATGTGTGTTCTTTTGACAAACAACATATGGATCCACCAGTGTTCACTGCATCTGTGTTCTTTCCACAAAGCACTTATGGATCCACCAGTACTCATTGCATGTGTGTTCTTTTCCACAAACCACTTATGGATCAACCAGTGGTCATTGCATGTGTTTTCTTTTCACAAACTACATCTGGACCCACTAGAGTCATTGTATGTGTGTTCTTATACTAAAACTAGCACTAGAGTCATTGCATGTGTGTTCTTTCCACAAACCACACATGGATCAACCAGTGTCATTGCATGTGTGTTCCTGACATGAACCACATATGGACCCACTCGAGTCATTGCATGTGTGTTCTATCCACAAACCACACATGGATCAACCAGTGGTCATTGCACATGTGTTCTTTCCACAAACCACATATGGATCAACCAGTGTCATTGCATGTGTGTTCTTTCCACAAACCACACATGGATCAACTAGTGTCATTGCATGTGTGTTATTTCCACAAACCACACATGGATCAACCAGTGGTCATTGCATGTGTGTTCTTTTACACAAACCACATATGGATCCATTAGAGTCATTGCAGGTGTGTTATTTCCACAAACCACACATGGATTAACCAATGGCATTGCATGTGTCTTCTTTCCACAAACCACACATGGATCAACCAGTGTCATTGCATGTGTGTTCTTTCCAAAAATCACATATGGACCCACTAGATTCATTGCTTGTGTGTTCTTATACTAAAACCAGCACTAGAGTCATTGCATGTGTGTTCTTTCCACAAACCACTTATGGATCCACCAGTGTTCATTGCATGTGTGTTCTATTCCAAAAACCACATATGTATGAACCAGTGGTCATTGCATGTGTTATCTTTTGACAAACCATATTTGGACCCACTAGAGTCATTTCATGTGTGTTCTTATACTAAAACCAGCACTAGACTCATTGCATGTGTGTTCTTTTCCACAAACCACACATGGATCCACCAGTGTTCATTGCATGTGTGTTCTTTTCCACAAACCACTTATGGATCAACTAGTGGCCATTGCACGTGTGTTCTTTTCACAAACTACATGTGGACCCACTAGAGTCATTGTAAGTGTGTTCTTATACTAAAACTAGCACTAGAGTCATTGCATGTGTGTTCTTTCCACAAACCACACATGGATCTACCAGTGTCATTGCATGTTTGTTCTTTCCACAAATCACATATGGACCCACTAGAGTCATTGCTTGTGTGTTCTTATACTAAAACCAGCATTAGAGTCATTGCATGTGTGTTCTTTCCACAAACCACACATGGATCAACTAGTGTCATTGCATGTGTGTTCCTGACATGGACCACATATGGACCCACTAGAGTCATTGCATGTGTGTTCTATCCACAAACCACACATGGATCAACCAGTGGTCATTGTACGTGTGTTCTTTCCACAAACTAGATATGGATCAACCAGTGTCATTACATGTGTGTTCTTTCCACAAACCACACATGGATCAACCAGTGGTCATTGCATGTGTGTTCTTTTCCACAAACCACATACGGATCCATTAGAGTCATTGCATGTGTGTTATTTCCACAAACCACACATGGATCAACTAGTGTCATTGCATGTGTGTTATTTCCACAAACCACACATGGATCAACTAGTGTCATTGCATGTGTGTTATTTCCACAAACCACACATTGATCAACCAGTGGTCATTGCATGTGTGTTCTTTTCTACAAACCACATATGGATCCATTAGAGTCATTGCTTGTGTGTTATTTCCACAAACCACACATGGATCAACCAATGGCATTGATTGTGTGTTCTTTCCACAAACCACACATGGATCAACCAGTGTCATTACATGTGTGTTTTTTCTGCAAATCACATATGGATCAACCAGAGTCATTGCTTGTGTGTTCTTATACTAAAACCAGCACTAGAGTCATTGCATGTGTGTTCTTTCCACAAACCACTTATGGATCCACCAGCGTTCATTGCATGTGTGTTCTTTTCCAAAAACCACATATGGATCAACCAGTGGTCATTGCATGTGTGTTCTTTTCACAAACCACATGTGGACCCACTAGAGTCATTGCATGTGTGTTCTTATACTAAAACCAGCACTAGACTCATCGCATGTGTGTTCTTTTCTACAAACCACTTATGGATCAACTAGTGTTCACTGCATGTGTGTTCTTATACTAAAACCAACATCAGACTCATTGCATGTGTGTTCTTTCCACAAACCACTTATGGATCCACCAGTGTTTATTGCATGTGTGTTCTTTTCTACAAACCACATATGGATGAACCAGTGGTCATTGCATGTGTCTTCTTTCCACAAATCACATATGGACCCACTAGAGTCATTGCTTGTGTGTTCTTATACTAAAACCAGCACTAGAGTCATTGGAGGTGTGTTCTTTTGACAAACAACATATGGATCCACCAGTGTTCACTGCATGTGTGTTCTTTCCACAAACCACTTATGGATCCACCAGTATTCATTGCATGTGTGTTCTTTTCCACAAACCACTTATGGATCAACCAGTGGTCATTGCATGTGTGTTCTTTCCACAAATCACATATGGACCCACTACAGTCATTGCTTGTGTGTTCTTATACTAAATCCAGCACTAGAGTCATTGCATGTGTGTTATTTCCACAAACCACACATGGATCAACTAGTGTCATTGCATGTGTGTTATTTCCACAAACCACACATGGATCAACTAGTGTCATTGCATGTGTGTTATTTCCACAAACCACACATTGATCAACCAGTGGTCATTGCATGTGTGTTCTTTTCTACAAACCACATATGGATCCATTAGAGTCATTGCTTGTGTGTTATTTCCACAAACCACACATGGATCAACCAATGGCATTGATTGTGTGTTCTTTCCACAAACCACACATGGATCAACCAGTGTCATTACATGTGTGTTTTTTCCGCAAATCACATATGGATCAACCAGAGTCATTGCTTGTGTGTTCTTATACTAAAACCAGCACTAGAGTCATTGCATGTGTGTTCTTTCCACAAACCACTTATGGATCCACCAGCGTTCATTGCATGTGTGTTCTTTTCCAAAAACCACATATGGATCAACCAGTGGTCATTGCATGTGTGTTCTTTTCACAAACCACATGTGGACCCACTAGAGTCATTGCATGTGTGTTCTTATACTAAAACCAGCACTAGACTCATCGCATGTGTGTTCTTTTCTACAAACCACTTATGGATCAACTAGTGTTCACTGCATGTGTGTTCTTATACTAAAACCAACATCAGACTCATTGCATGTGTGTTCTTTCCACAAACCACTTATGGATCCACCAGTGTTTATTGCATGTGTGTTCTTTTCTACAAACCACATATGGATGAACCAGTGGTCATTGCATGTGTCTTCTTTCCACAAATCACATATGGACCCACTAGAGTCATTGCTTGTGTGTTCTTATACTAAAACCAGCACTAGAGTCATTGGAGGTGTGTTCTTTTGACAAACAACATATGGATCCACCAGTGTTCACTACATGTGTGTTCTTTCCACAAACCACTTATGGATCCACCAGTATTCATTGCATGTGTGTTCTTTTCCACAAACCACTTATGGATCAACCAGTGGTCATTGCATGTGTGTTCTTTCCACAAATCACATATGGACCCACTAGAGTCATTGCTTGTGTGTTCTTATACTAAAACCAGCACTAGAGTCATTGCATGTGTGTTATTTCCACAAACCACACATGGATCAACTAGTGTCATTGCATGTGTGTTATTTCCACAAACCACACATGGATCAAC
This sequence comes from Avena sativa, assembly GCA_916181665.1. NCBI lineage: Eukaryota > Viridiplantae > Streptophyta > Magnoliopsida > Poales > Poaceae > Avena > Avena sativa. Next base: position 369,255,725 of record OV702287.1, on the reverse strand, counting down.
TAGTGTCATTGCATGTGTGTTATTTCCACAAACCACACATTGATCAACCAGTGGTCATTGCATGTGTGTTCTTTTCTACAAACCACATATGGATCCATTAGCGTCATTGCTTGTGTGTTATTTCCACAAACCACACATGGATCAACCAATGGCATTGATTGTGTGTTCTTTCCACAAACCACACATGGATCAACCAGTGTCATTACATGTGTGTTTTTTCCGCAAATCACATATGGATCAACCAGAGTCATTGCTTGTGTGTTCTTATACTAAAACCAGCACTAGAGTCATTGCATGTGTGTTCTTTCCACAAACCACTTATGGATCCACCAGTGTTCATTGCATGTGTGTTCTTTTCCAAAAACCACATATGGATCAACCAGTGGTCATTGCATGTGTGTTCTTTTCACAAACCACATGTGGACCCACTAGAGTCATTGCATGTGTGTTCTTATACTAAAACCAGCACTAGACTCATCGCATGTGTGTTCTTTTCTACAAACCACTTATGGATCAACTAGTGTTCACTGCATGTGTGTTCTTATACTAAAACCAACATCAGACTCATTGCATGTGTGTTCTTTCCACCAACCACTTATGGATCCACCAGTGTTTATTGCATGTGTGTTCTTTTCTACAAACCACATATGGATGAACCAGTGGTCATTGCATGTGTCTTCTTTCCACAAATCACATATGGACCCACTAGAGTCATTGCTTGTGTGTTCTTATACTAAAACCAGCACTAGAGTCATTGGAGGTGTGTTCTTTTGACAAACAACATATGGATCCACCAGTGTTCACTGCATGTGTGTTCTTTCCACAAACCACTTATGGATCCACCAGTATTCATTGCATGTGTGTTCTTTTCCACAAACCACTTATGGATCAACCAGTGGTCATTGCATGTGTGTTCTTTCCACAAATCACATATGGACCCACTAGAGTCATTGCTTGTGTGTTCTTATACTAAAACCAGCACTAGAGTCATTGCATGTGTGTTATTTCCACAAACCACACATGGATCAACTAGTGTCATTGCATGTGTGTTATTTCCACAAACCACACATGGATCAACTAGTGTCATTGCATGTGTGTTATTTCCACAAACCACACATTGATCAACCAGTGGTCATTGCATGTGTGTTCTTTTCTACAAACCACATATGGATCCATTAGCGTCATTGCTTGTGTGTTATTTCCACAAACCACACATGGATCAACCAATGGCATTGATTGTGTGTTCTTTCCACAAACCACACATGGATCAACCAGTGTCATTACATGTGTGTTTTTTCCGCAAATCACATATGGATCAACCAGAGTCATTGCTTGTGTGTTCTTATACTAAAACCAGCACTAGAGTCATTGCATGTGTGTTCTTTCCACAAACCACTTATGGATCCACCAGCGTTCATTGCATGTGTGTTCTTTTCCAAAAACCACATATGGATCAACCAGTGGTCATTGCATGTGTGTTCTTTTCACAAACCACATGTGGACCCACTAGAGTCATTGCATGTGTGTTCTTATACTAAAACCAGCACTAGACTCATCGCATGTGTGTTCTTTTCTACAAACCACTTATGGATCAACTAGTGTTCACTGCATGTGTGTTCTTATACTAAAACCAACATCAGACTCATTGCATGTGTGTTCTTTCCACAAACCACTTATGGATCCACCAGTGTTTATTGCATGTGTGTTCTTTTCTACAAACCACATATGGATGAACCAGTGGTCATTGCATGTGTCTTCTTTCCACAAATCACATATGGACCCACTAGAGTCATTGCTTGTGTGTTCTTATACTAAAACCAGCACTAGAGTCATTGGAGGTGTGTTCTTTTGACAAACAACATATGGATCCACCAGTGTTCACTGCATGTGTGTTCTTTCCACAAACCACTTATGGATCCACCAGTATTCATTGCATGTGTGTTCTTTTCCACAAACCACTTATGGATCAACCAGTGGTCATTGCATGTGTGTTCTTTCCACAAATCACATATGGACCCACTAGAGTCATTGCTTGTGTGTTCTTATACTAAAACCAGCACTAGAGTCATTGCATGTGTGTTATTTCCACAAACCACACATGGATCAACTAGTGTCATTGCATGTGTGTTATTTCCACAAACCACACATGGATCAACTAGTGTCATTGCATGTGTGTTATTTCCACAAACCACACATTGATCAACCAGTGGTCATTGCATGTGTGTTCTTTTCTACAAACCACATATGGATCCATTAGCGTCATTGCTTGTGTGTTATTTCCACAAACCACACATGGATCAACCAATGGCATTGATTGTGTGTTCTTTCCACAAACCACACATGGATCAACCAGTGTCATTACATGTGTGTTTTTTCCGCAAATCACATATGGATCAACCAGAGTCATTGCTTGTGTGTTCTTATACTAAAACCAGCACTAGAGTCATTGCATGTGTGTTCTTTCCACAAACCACTTATGGATCCACCAGTGTTCATTGCATGTGTGTTCTTTTCCAAAAACCACATATGGATCAACCAGTGGTCATTGCATGTGTGTTCTTTTCACAAACCACATGTGGACCCACTAGAGTCATTGCATGTGTGTTCTTATACTAAAACCAGCACTAGACTCATCGCATGTGTGTTCTTTTCTACAAACCACTTATGGATCAACTAGTGTTCACTGCATGTGTGTTCTTATACTAAAACCAACATCAGACTCATTGCATGTGTGTTCTTTCCACCAACCACTTATGGATCCACCAGTGTTTATTGCATGTGTGTTCTTTTCTACAAACCACATATGGATGAACCAGTGGTCATTGCATGTGTCTTCTTTCCACAAATCACATATGGACCCACTAGAGTCATTGCTTGTGTGTTCTTATACTAAAACCAGCACTAGAGTCATTGGAGGTGTGTTCTTTTGACAAACAACATATGGATCCACCAGTGTTCACTGCATGTGTGTTCTTTCCACAAACCACTTATGGATCCACCAGTATTCATTGCATGTGTGTTCTTTTCCACAAACCACTTATGGATCAACCAGTGGTCATTGCATGTGTGTTCTTTCCACAAATCACATATGGACCCACTAGAGTCATTGCTTGTGTGTTCTTATACTAAAACCAGCACTAGAGTCATTGCATGTGTGTTATTTCCACAAACCACACATGGATCAACTAGTGTCATTGCATGTGTGTTATTTCCACAAACCACACATGGATCAACTAGTGTCATTGCATGTGTGTTATTTCCACAAACCACACATTGATCAACCAGTGGTCATTGCATGTGTGTTCTTTTCTACAAACCACATATGGATCCATTAGAGTCATTGCTTGTGTGTTATTTCCACAAACCACACATGGATCAACCAATGGCATTGATTGTGTGTTCTTTCCACAAACCACACATGGATCAACCAGTGTCATTACATGTGTGTTTTTTCCGCAAATCACATATGGATCAACCAGAGTCATTGCTTGTGTGTTCTTATACTAAAACCAGCACTAGAGTCATTGCATGTGTGTTCTTTCCACAAACCACTTATGGATCCACCAGCGTTCATTGCATGTGTGTTCTTTTCCAAAAACCACATATGGATCAACCAGTGGTCATTGCATGTGTGTTCTTTTCACAAACCACATGTGGACCCACTAGAGTCATTGCATGTGTGTTCTTATACTAAAACCAGCACTAGACTCATCGCATGTGTGTTCTTTTCTACAAACCACTTATGGATCAACTAGTGTTCACTGCATGTGTGTTCTTATACTAAAACCAACATCAGACTCATTGCATGTGTGTTCTTTCCACAAACCACTTATGGATCCACCAGTGTTTATTGCATGTGTGTTCTTTTCTACAAACCACATATGGATGAACCAGTGGTCATTGCATGTGTCTTCTTTCCACAAATCACATATGGACCCACTAGAGTCATTGCTTGTGTGTTCTTATACTAAAACCAGCACTAGAGTCATTGGAGGTGTGTTCTTTTGACAAACAACATATGGATCCACCAGTGTTCACTGCATGTGTGTTCTTTCCACAAACCACTTATGGATCCACCAGTATTCATTGCATGTGTGTTCTTTTCCACAAACCACTTATGCATCAACCAGTGGTCATTTCATGTGTGTTCTTTCCACAAATCACATATGGACCCACTAGAGTCATTGCTTGTGTGTTCTTATACTAAAACCAGCACTAGAGTCATTGCATGTGTGTTATTACCACAAACCACACATGGATCAACTAGTGTCATTGCATGTGTGTTTCTGACATGCACCACATATGGACCCACTAGAGTCATTGCATGTGTGTTCTATCCACAAACCACACGTGGATCAACTAGTGGTCATTGTACGTGTGTTCTTTCCACAAACAATATACGGATCAACCAGTGTCATTGCATGTGTGTTCTTTCCACAAACCACACATGGATCAACCAGTGGTCATTGCATGTGTGTTCTTTTCCACAAACCACATATGGATCCATTAGAGTCATTGCATGTGTGTTATTTCCACAAACCACACATGGATCAACTAGTGTCATTGCATGTGTGTTATTTCCACAAACCACACATGGATCAACTAGTGTCATTGCATGTGTGTTATTTCCACAAACCACACATGGATCAACCAGTGGTCATTGCATGTGTGTTCTTTTCCACAAACCACATATGGATCCATTAGAGTCATTGCTTGTGTGTTATTTCCACAAACCACACATGGATCAACCAATGGCATTGATTGTGTGTTCTTTCCACAAACCACACATGGATCAACCAGTGTCATTGCATGTGTGTTCTTTCCGCAAATCACATATGGATCAACCAGAGTCATTGCTTGTGTGTTCTTATACTAAAACCAGCACTAGAGTTATTTCATGTGTGTTCTTTCCACAAACCACTTATGGATCCACCAGCGTTCATTGCATGTGTGTTCTTTTCCAAAAACCACATATGGATCAACCAGTGGTCATTGCATGTGTGTTCTTTTCACAAACCACATGTGGACCCACTAGATTCATTGCATGTGTGTTCTTATATTAAAACCAGCACTAGACTCATCGCATGTGTGTTCTTTTCTACAAACCACTTATGGATCAACCAGTGTTCACTACATGTGTGTTCTTATACTAAAACCAACATCAGACTCATTGCATTTGTGTTCTTTCCACAAACCACTTATGGATCCACCAGTGTTTATTGCATGTGTGTTCTTTTCTACAAACCACATATGGATGAACCAGTGGTCATTGCATGTGTCTTCTTTCCACAAATCACATATGGACCCACTAGAGTCATTGTTTGTGTGTTCTTATACTAAAACCAGCACTAGAGTCATTGGATGTGTGTTCTTTTGACAAACAACATATGGATCCACCAATGTTCACTGCATGTGTGTTCTTTCCACAAACCACTTATGGATCCACCAGTATTCATTGCATGTGTGTTCTTTTCCACAAACCACTTATGGATCAACCAGTGGTCATTGCATGTGTGTTCTTTTCACAAACTACATGTGGACCCACTAGAGTCATTGTATGTGTGTTCTTATACTAAAACTAGCACTAGAGTCATTGCATGTGTGTTCTTTCCACAAACCACACATGGATCAACCAGTGTCATTGCATGTGTGTTCCTGACATGAACCAAATATGGACCCACTCGAGTCATTGCATGTGTGTTCTATCCACAAACCACACATGGATCAACCAGTGGTTATTGCACATGTGTTCTTTCCACAAACCACATATGGATCAACCAGTGTCATTGCATGTGTGTTCTTTCCACAAACCACACATGGATAAACTAGTGTCATTGCATGTGTGTTATTTCCACAAACCACACATGGATCAACCAGTGGTCATCGCATGTGTGTTCTTTTCCACAAACCACATATGGATCCATTAGAGTCATTGCAGGTTTGTTATTTCCACAAACCACACATGGATCAACCAATGGCATTGCATGTGTCTTCTTTCCACAAACCACACATGGATCAACCAGTGTCATTGCATGTGTGTTCTTTCCAAAAATCACATATGGACCCACTAGAGTCATTGCTTGTGTGTTCTTATACTAAAACCAGCACTAGAGTCATTGCATGTGTGTTCTTTCCACAAACCACTTATGGATCCACCAGTGTTCATTGCATGTGTGTTCTTTTCCAAAAACCACATATGGATCAACCAGTGGTCATTGCATGTGTTATCTTTTCACAAACCATATTTGGACCCACTAGAGTCATTTCATGTGTGCTCTTATACTAAAACCAGCACTAGACTCATTGCATGTGTGTTTTTTCCACAAACCACACATGGATCCACCAGTGTTCATTGCATGTGTGTTCTTTTCCACAAACCACTTATGGATCAACTAGTGGCCATTTCACGTGTGTTCTTTTCACAAACTACATGTGGACCCACTAGAGTCATTTTATGTGTGTTCTTATACTAAAACTAGCACTAGAGTCATTGCATGTGTGTTCTTTCCACAAACCACACATGGATCAACCAGTGTCATTGCATGTGTGTTCTTTCCACAAATCACATATGGACCCACTAGAGTCATTGCTTGTGTGTTCTTATACTAAAACCATCACTAGAGTCATTGCATGTGTGTTCTTTTCACAAACAACATATGGATCCACTAGTGTTCACTGCATGTGTGTTCTTTCCACAAACCACTTATGGATCCACCAGTATTCATTGCATGTGTGTTCTTTTCCACAAACCACTTATGGATCAACCAGTGGTCATTGCATGTGTGTTCTTTTCACAAACTACATGTGGACCCACTAGAGTCATTGTGTGTGTGGTCTTATACTAAAACTAGCCCTAGAGTCATTGCATGTGTGTTCTTTCCACAAACCACCCATGGATCAACTAGTGGTATTGCATGTGTGTTCTTTTCACAAACCACACATGGATCAACCAGTGTTCACAGCATGTGTGTTCTTTCCACAAACCACATATGGATCAACCAGTGGTCATTGCATGTGTGTTCTTTTCCACAAACCACTTATGGATTAACCAGTGGTCATTGCATGTGTGTTCTTTCCACTTATGGATCCACAAGTGTTCATTACATGTGTGTTCTTTTCCAAAAACCACATATGGATCAACCAGTGGTCATTGCATGTGTCTTCTTTTCACAAACCACATGTGGACCCACTAGACTCATTTCATGTGTGTTCTTATACTAAAACCAGCACTAGACTCATTGCATGTGTGTTCTTTTCTACAAACCACTTATGGATCAACAAGTGTTCACTGCATGTGGGTTCTTATACTAAAACCAGCATCATAGTCATTGCATGTGTGTTCTTTCCACAAACCACTTATGGATCTAGCAGTGTCCATTGCATGTGTGTTCTTTTCACTAACCACTTATGGATCAACCAGTGTTCACTGCATGTGTGTTCTTTCCACAAACCACTTATGGATCAACCAGTGTTCACTTCATGTGTGTTCTTTTCCACAGATCACACATGGATCAACCAATGGCATTGCATGTCTGTTCTTTCCACAAACCACACTTGGATCAGCAAGTGTCATTGCATGTGTGTTCTTTCCACAAATCACATATGGACCCACCAGTGGTCATTGCATGTGTGTTCTTTTCCACAAACCACTTATGGATCAACCAGTGGTCATTGCATGTGTGTTCTTATACTAAACCAGCATTAGAGTCACTACATGTGTGTTCTTTCCACAAACCACACATGGATCAATTAGTGGTCATTCCATGTGTGTTCTTTTCCACAAACTACATATGGATCCATATGTGTTCTTATACTAAAACCAGCATTAGAGTCATTGTATGTGTGTTCTTTCCACAAACCACTTATGGATCCACCAGTGTTTATTACATGTCTGTTATTTTCCAAAAACCACATATGGATCAACCAGTGGTCATTGCATGTGTGTTCTTTTCACAAACCACATGTGGACCCACTAGAGTCATTGCATGTGTGTTCTTATACTAAAACCAGAACTAGACTGATTGCATGTGTGTTATTTTCCACAAACCACAAATGGATCCACCATTGTTCACTGCATGTGTTTTCTTATACTAAAACCAACATTAGTTTCATTGCATGTGTGTTCTTTCCACAAACCACTTATGGATCCAACAGTGTTCATTGCATGTGCGTTCTTTTCCACAAACCACATATGGATCCATATGTGTTCTTATACTAAAACTAGCATTATAGTCATTGCATGTGTGTTCTTTCCACAAACCACACATGGATGAACCAGTGTCATTACATGTGTGTTCCTGACATGAACCACATATGGACCCACTAGAGTCATTGCATGTGTGTTCTATCCACAAACCACGCTTGGATCAACCAGTGGTCATTGCACATATGTTCTTTCCACAAACCACATATGGATCAACCAGTGTCATTACATGTGTGTTCTTTCCACAAACCACACATGGATCAACTAGTGTCATTGCATGTGTGTTATTTCCACAAACCACACATGGATCAACCAGTGGTCATCGCAAATGTGTTCTTTCCCACAAACCACATATGGATCGATTAGAATCATTGAATGTCTGCTATTTCCACAAACCACACATGGATCAACCAATGGCATTGCATGTGTGTTCTTTCCACAAACCACACATGGATCAACCAGTGTCATTGCATGTGTGTTCTTTCCACAAATCACATATGGACCCACTAGAGTCATTGCTTGTGTGTTCTTATACTAAAACCAGCACTAGAGTCATTACATGTGTGTTCTTTCCACAAACCACACATGGATCAACTAGTGTCATTGCATGTGTGTTCCTGACATGGACCACATATGGACCCACTAGAGTCATTGCATGTGTGTTCTATCCACAAACCACACATGGATCAACCAGTGGTCATTGTACGTGTGTTCTTTCCACAAACTATATATGGATCAACCAGTGTCATTGCATGTGTGTTCTTTCCACAAACCACACATGGATCAACCAGTGGTCATTGCATGTGTGTTCTTTTCCACAAACCACATATGGATCCATTAGAGTCATTGCACGTATGTTCTTTCCACAAACCACATATGGATCAACCAGTGTCATTGCATGTGTGTTCTTTCCACAAACCACACATGGATCAACTAGTGTCATTGCATGTGTGTTATTTCCACAAACCACACATGGATCAACCAGTGGTCATTGCATGTGTGTTCTTTTCCACAAACCACATATGGATCCATTAGAGTCATTGCTTGTGTGTTATTTCCACAAACCACACATGGATCAACCAATGGCATTGATTGTGTGTTCTTTCCACAAACCACACATGGATCAACCAGTGTCATTGCATGTGTGTTCTTTCCGCAAATCACATATGGATCAACCAGAGTCATTGCTTGTGTGTTCTTATACTAAAACCAGCACTAGAGTCATTGCATGTGTGTTCTTTCCACAAACCACTTATGGATCCACCAGCGTTCATTGCATGTGTGTTCTTTTCCAAAAACCACATATGGATCAACCAGTGGTCATTGCATGTGTGTCCTTTTCACAAACCACATGTGGACCCACTAGAGTCATTGCATGTGTGTTCTTATACTAAAACCAGCACTAGACTCATCGCATGTGTGTTCTTTTCTACAAACCACTTATGGATCAACCAGTGTTCACTGCATGTGTGTTCTTATACTAAAACCAACATCAAACTCATTGCATGTGTGTTCTTTCCACAAACCAGTTATGGATCCACCAGTGTTTATTGCATGTGTGTTCTTTTCTACAAACCACATATGGATGAACCAATGGTCATTGCATGTGTGTTCTTTTCACAAACCACATGTGGATCAACAAGTGTTCACTGCATGTTTGTTCTTTCCACCAACCACACATGGATCAACTAGTGTTCACTGCATGTGTGTTCTTTTCACAAACCACTTCTGGATCAACCAGTATTCACTACATGTGTGTTCTTTCCACAAACCACTTATGGATCAACCAGTGTTCACTACATGTGTGCTCATTTCCACAAACCAAACATGGATCAACCAATGGCATTGCATGTGTGTTCTTTCCACCAACCACACATGGATCAACCAGTGTCATTGCATGTGTGTTCTTTCCACAAATCACATATGGACCCACCAGTGGTCATTGCATGTGTGTTCTTTTCCACAAACCACTTATGGATCAACTAGTGATCATTGCATGTGTGTTCTTATACTAAAACCAGCATTAGAGTCACTGCATGTGTGTTCTTTCCACAAACCACACATGGATCAACCAGTGGTCATTGCATGTGTGTTCTTTTCCACAAACCACATATGGATCCGTATGTGTTCTTATACTAAAACCAGCATTAGAGTCATTTTATGTGTGTTCTTTCCACAAACCACTTATGGATCCACCAGTGTTCATTGCATGAGTGTTCTTTTCCAAAAACCACATATGGATCAACTAGTGGTCATTGCATGTGTCTTCTTTTCAAAAACAACATGTGGACCCACTAGAGTCATTGCATGTGTGTTCTTATACTAAAACCAGAGCTAGACTCATTGCATGTGTGTTATTTTCCACAAACCACACATGGATCCACCACGGTTCACTGCATGTGTGTTCTTATACTAAAACCAGCATTAGAGTCATTGCATGTGTGTTCTTTCCACAAACCACTTATGGATCCACCAGTGTTCATTGCATGTGTGTTCTTTTCCACAAACCACATATGGATCAACAAGTGGTCATTGCATGTGTGTTCTTTTCGCAAACCACATGTGGACCCACTAGAGTCATTGCATGTGTGTTCTTATACTAAAACCAGCACTGACTCATTGCATGTGTGTTCTTTTCCACAAACCACACATGGATCCACCAGTGTTCGTTGCATGTGTGTTCTTTTTGACAAACCACTTATGGATCAACGAGTGGTCATTGCATGTGTGTTCTTTTCACAAACTACACGTGGACCCACTAGAGTCATTGTATGTGTGTTCTTATACTAAAACTAGCACTAGAGTCATTGCATGTGTTTTCTTTCCACAAACCACACATGGATCAACTAGTGGAATTGCATGTGTGTTCTTTTCACAAACCACACATGGATCAATCAGTGGTCATTGCATGTGTGTTCTTTTCCCCAAACCACTTATGTATCAATTCAGTGGTTACTGCATGTGTGTTCTTATACTAAAACCAGCATTAGAGTCATTGCATGTGTGTTCTTTCCACAAACCACACATGGATCAACTAGTGTCATTGCATGTGTGTTCTTTCCACAAACAACTTATGGATCCACCAGTGTTCATGGCATGTGTGTTCTTTTCCACAAACCACATATGGATCAACCAGTGGTCATTGCATATGTGTTCTTTTCACAAACCACATGTGGACCCACTAGAGTCATTGCATGTGTGTTCTTTCCACAAACCACTTACGGATCCACCAGTGTTCATTGCATGTGTGTTCTTTTCCACAAACCACTTATGGATCAACCACTGTTCATTGGATGTGTGTTCTTATACTAAAACCAGCACTAGACTCATTGCATGTGTGTTCTTTCCACAAACCACTTATGGATCAACCAGTTTTTACTACATGTGTGTTCTTTCTACAAACCACTTATGGATCAACCAGTGTTCACTGCATGTGTGTTCTTTTCCACAAACCACTCATGGATCAACCAATGGCATTGCATGTGTCTTCTTTCCACAAACCACACATGGATCAACCAGTGTCATTGCATTTGTGTTCTTTCCACAAATCACATATGGACCCCCCAGTGGTCATTGCATGTGTGTTCTTTTCCACAAACCACTTATGGATCAACCAGTGGTCATTGCATGTGTGTTCTTATACTAAAACCAGCATTAGAGTCATTGCATGTGTGTTCTTTCCGCAAACCACACATGGATCAACCATTGGTCATTGCATGTGTGTTCTTTTCCACAAACCACATATGGATCCATATGTGTTCTTATACTCAAACCAGCATTAGAGTCATTGCATGTGTGTTCTTTCCACAAACCACTTATGGATCCACCAATGTTCATTGCATGTGTGTTCTCTTCCACAAACCACATATGGATCAACCAGAGGTCATTGCATGTGTGTTCTTTTCACAAACCACATGTGGACCCACTAGAGTCATTGCCTGTGTGTTCTTATACTAAAACCAACACTAGACTCATTGCATGTGTGTTCTTTTCACAAACCACACATGGATCCACCACTGTCATTGCATGTGTGTTCTTTCCACAAACCACAAATGGAACAACCAATGGTCATTGCATGTGTGTTCTTTTCCACAAACCACATATGGATCCATTAGAGTCATTGCAGGTGTGTTCTTATAATAAAACTAGCACTAGAGTCATTGCATGTGTGTTCTTTCCACAAACCACACATGGATCAAGCAGTGTCATTGCATATGTGTTCTTTCCACAAACCACATATGGATCCATTAGAGTCATTGCAAGTGTGTTCTTATACTAAAATTAGCCAGCCCCCAATGGATCCACCGTTAGACCGAGTCTTCTAGAAGGCACGCCATAACACAGTTGTTCTGCTTGATGATTGTTACATACCGTTCGATTGGGGTGCTTGGACGATTGGGATGGTCTTCGTGAGAGCGATCCTTGAGTAGGCTGTTCTATTGCATGATTTTCCATGCTTGCTCTGGACAAACTGGCATGTTGTGAGTGTCACAACTCACGAGTTCAGTGGGCCATATCCTAGTGTCACGTCCCCGTTACTTCTCTTCCTCCCTGTACTTCTCTTTCTTCCCCTTGAAGCCACTTTCCCCACTTCACTTCCATCCTGTCGTAGCTGCAAGCCGACGACATCTGCCAATTCTCGGGTCGCTACATTCATTCTAAGAAATCATTTTACAAGCTTTTGAACTTATCCTACATATTCCTGCTATTCGCCAATCTAACTGCTGATCTTTTTTCCGATTCCTCGACGAACTTCAGATTTGGCAGATGCTGCAGCCCAAGAATCTGGAGATCCTCGCGCGCAACTTCATAGCGGCGTTTCCGCTCATGTGCTCCCACCTAGGATGCTTTCACCGTTACTCCTACCACGAGCTCCCGCTCCACGAGCTCGCGTGCCCGCTTGGCGCGAGCTCCTGCACGGAGCCAGTCTACAACTACACCGGCCCGCCGGCAGAGCTCGTCGTCCACCTTGCAGAGGGGCACTTGATCGAAGTGATTAGGATCTCGTATGGGCAAGCCCAACTTCTCCAAGAGCAGGTGCCGTTCACTGACTCGGCACGCCGCCGGCTAATTTTCTAGGGGAGACGGCTCTGTTTTCGTCCTGACCATCACCACCGGTGTTCCGGGAACCAGAGCCGTGCCCACCGTCGTGTGTGTCGTATGCGTCAGGTCGGTCTCATGCGCCTGGCCCGTATACACGGTGCGCATGTGGGTGAACACCCAGCCACCGCCGTCGGATAGCATTCTTGTGCTAGCTGAGGCGCCGAGCTGCCCGACGCCACGGGAGGTGGAGTATGTGGACCTAAGGTCGATCCTATGCGTGCCATCTCAGTACCTTGTCGGTGCTGGACCGAACAGGCAGATGCATTTCTACATTTGTATCGAGAAGACCGACAAGGAAATGTAGTACTTGTGTTGTCGTTACTGTTAGACTTAAGTGATGCTTCTCAGGTGCTTAGAGCATACGTGTTGTGCGAATGTACCCCAGTCGTAGTTTTCAGTACTCCTTAATAATTCAACGAGTTATTATATTGGTCCAATCAGCTTGTTGTTGTCACGTTGCAAAGTCCGCTTGCTCTGGACAGACCGGCAATACCGTGTGCTCCCGCTCCCGCATGTCAGTGTCACGTGTTCCGAGGTCCCACCTGCCAGTGTCACGCCCCCCTCCTCTTCCTTACCCTCGAAGCCACTATCCCAACTTCTCTTCCATCCTGTCACTCCTGTCCGATGGTTGTAATCTGATTTTCGTTGGATTTTTTACAAGTAATTTATGTTGATAATGCAACATGCAAATGGCACAGACACAATTTCTAAAGTGGAAGCACTCACACGCTGCTATTGCACATATTTCTCAATATAGCTCGACAAACCAATTACAATAATTGTACTCGCATTAAACACAACTGAAATTGCAACCATCCTAAACAACATCTAAACCCACATCACACCACTGTCGTTGAAGTCCACCTCGATTGGTGACACTGCCGTGCCCTTCCCAGCGACATCCACTCCCGCCCGTGGCTTGCCCTTCGCCAAGGAGGCAACAATGGAGTTCTGCATAGCTTCGTCCCTGTCGTCCTCCACATCGGAATCGACAATGACGAAGGTGACGGGGTTGGCATGGACCGAGCGCCGTCGCACCCGGCGGCTCCTGCTGGAGCTCGACGCCGCATAGGTCCTTCTACAGGTAGGAGGGGCCGATCTCGCATACGTAGCATCATCGCTCCTCTCAAGAAACCATGGCCATTTGATACTACGACGGTAGGATCTTGGGGTGGATCCCCCGCGGCGAGCCCTACCGGAAGCGGTGGAGCGGATGGATATGTCGGCGCGAGCCATGACAAGTTCCTAGGAGGGAGTAAGATTGTGGTCCAGGCGTGTCTGATTCCTGAGCAAGGCCTCCCGGTGATATGTACGCGGGCAAGGTGCCAAAAAATTTCGTCCAATGTGCACGAGAGGGCTTTTGAACCACGAAGGCCCGAGGTTTTTTTTAACAAGTCCACACGCTAGGTCCCCCACCCATCAGTCGAATGTGGACGGTAGGATTCTTCCCGAGTTATTAAGTAGGGATAAATCACGCTTCACCACTACCCTGACATCCAAAGGCTCCTCATTCCTCTGCCCTCGCTCCCCTCGCTCATGGCTCACAGCTCGTGCAGTTCGTCTCGGGCGGAATCAGGGTCGGCTCAACACCGTCAGGCGGGTACCCCCATCAGGTACCGGAGGGCGCCCTACGATTACTACCCCGATATGCTGTGTTTGTGCGGTGAGAAGATGCCGAGATGGATTTCATGGACCGACGAAAATACTGCAGGAAAATTCAGCAACTGCAGCATCAGAGCGGTAAGTTCCTACTATAGGTACAGTGATAACCCAGATCCGAAAAGCGTAATGTAATTCTTTTTTTCCTTTGATCTACTACACAGGAAGGGAGGGGGACTGGCTGTGACAAGTTTGCGTGGATCAAAAAGCCACTGACAGGTTTTCACAGAGAGCTTGTTCAGGATCTGCGTGATGCTGTGTGGGACAAGAAAGAGGAGATTTGTGCAATGGAGCGAGAGATCCGGGAGCTTCGCTAGGTGCAGGGGAGGCAGGGCAGGGAGGTGGTGAGACAGACAGGCTCAAGATTAGGCCAGATAGTGGAAAAAATTTCTTCATTATCTGGGCATTATCTGTTGCATTTGCAGTTTATGTTGCCATGTCGTTGTCCAGCAGCTGAAATAAGTTGTTGCTTCGTGGAGTGTAGCAGCCAGCTTAAGAAATTGTTTTTCAGCCCAGAAACTTATCATAAGTGTAATGCCAATAGCATGGATTTATTAAGCGCCTATAAATAGATCATGTCTATGCCACTAACACCCATCGATTTTGGAGAGGATTTAACCGCTCAGTTATCGCGATTGTTCAGATTGTAGTGGCACAGTCATAGTTTTGGATTCAACTAGTGGCCTCAGCCTTATCAAATCCTAAAGTCGCGATACATTTTACTCCGAGTACGGGAGGCAGATTGTTTCGCCCGACAAGTTCCACGCACACAGCTCCAGTGTTTAACCGAACTACATATATAGGTTCAGGTTCAATACATCATTAGGCTGCTACACTACTAGCCCTCTTTCTCTGCTTGAGTGCCAACTTTCTTCCTCTTTCCTTCATGTCCACTGGCTTCTTCATCTCCTTCCTTCTTCCTCTTCCTGGGTGCCAATTTTCTTACCTTCACGTACCATGCATCTCCGGGCCGAGGGAAGTCAGGCCAATCAGCACCAGAATCTTGTCCGGCATCATCACTCCACTCGTTTTGGTTTTCTTCCCGCAGCAAAATCACTAAGTCGGCTGTCTTGTTTCTTACCTTGCACTTCCTGTAAAAAAGTACATGGATTACTACCTTATATCTACAGACTATAAACAATTTTTTGTGTGAATGTACCATCTAATACCTAGGTTTGGGAGCATTAAGGGGACATCCAGCTGCTCTATGGCCTATAAGATGGCAGGTCTTGCATCTGTTTTTGCCCTTCTTTGTAGAACAGAAAGCCGAACACTTCTTCTCGAGAAAATTCTTAAACCTATTCACCTGGAGTCTTCCTCTGCCCCTTTTTGTAACTGGCTGCCAAAGCTCGAAAGACAGTTGGACTTGAGGCCACTGAGATGGGTCTATACATGGCTCGACGGATCCAGCGTACGCAACTCTGAACTTTTCCATAGAGTAGTAGTCTGACAAATACTGATCCAAATGTGGTAGAGTTCTTTTCTTCATCAAGAAGGCCAAGGCGTGGTCGCAAGGTTTCCCGGTATGCTGCCACTCTAAGCAGGTGCATTCTCGCAGCTGGATGTTCACAATATCCCTTTTTCCACTCTTGGACATATCAACCACCTCACAACTTCTGCTGGTTGACGGGAGAACCTTAAGATGAGAAAGTCCTTGGCTTCTCTTGTGCAGTTGCTATACAACTGGTGGTAGCATATGTCCTCTAAGTCTCCTACCGATCTCTCTCCTTATATTTAACAGCTTCATGATCATACCACGTATGTTGTCCATCAAGATATGAACATGACGCACTTTTATGTCCTTCACCCAGTTATTCAGGCATTCTGCAAGGTTGTTGTTTATGTAATCAACTTTGATGTCAGGGTTGAATTGACTCCTCTTCCATAGCTACGAATGATGGATGGCTAAGTACTCTGGAAGTTCAGGGGCTTCGACAAAAATCTTGCTCATGAAATATTCGCTGCTACTAGGTTTGTAAACTCTAGCAGCAGGAAACATGTAACGAAATACGCTGCCTGCATAGTGTGAGTACAAGTTGAGCATCATATGAGCATGGCATTCTCTACCTTCAGCTCGCGGGAACACCTCCTTCACTACATTCGTCAGCCCTTCACATGCATCCATGGATATAGCCAATGGATCCATGTGGCCTATTGATCTCCTGAGCTGCCTCAAAAACCAGACCTAGTTTTCATCCGTTTCTGTTTCAAACAGCCCGAATGCCACTGGGAACATCCAGTTGTGACCATCAAGTGTTGTGGCAGATGGTAGGCAGCCTTTCCATTTTCCAGTCAGGACAGTGCTGTCTACACTCAGATATGGCCTACAACCGTCCTTGAATCCCTGGATGCAAGGTTTAAGCGCCATGAAAAATCTTTTGAAATATATTTTACCACTTTCTGATTCGGTGTCAATCTCCACAACACTCCTCGGACACCTAGCTTGTACCTCCGCCTTGAAGTTGTACAGCATCCTGAAGCTATTGGTCCAATCCCCGTGCAAGACCCCCAGAGCTTTCTCTTTACCTTTCCAAACCGTGTAATATGGAAGGACAATGTTGTATTTAGAACCGAGGCTAGTCTGAATATTCTTCTGGGTCTCCTTAGGGTTATCCTTTAGTATGGACATAGATTGCATAGCCACCCACTCCGTATCAGTCATTGAGGATTTCAGTTTACTGCCTGTCGGACACATGTGTGGAGGGCCCATTTTGTTCACCTGCAACACAGATTCATTTAAAAGATAAGCGGAGTCGACTTGCCAGAAAGATATCGTGCATCAATTGTAGTGATAGAGTGAAAAGAGAGAGAGTTCTAATGGTTTGCTGCATTCATTGCCATAGTAACCTAATTGCAGTCGACGCAGGTAAGGCTCTTGCTGTGATCCTCCATGGACAATGTACCTCGGTCCGTCCATTCATCTACGTTAACTTGCAAATGGCCTCATACCTCTCGGCAGAGTTCTTCAGTCGATAAACGTCGAACTCCCCCTTGATACAAAAATGCCGGAACACCATCATGAACTCGGCGCCAACCGAAATTATAGGATACTCGTGGTCATGTTTCATTTCTTCTACTTCAACACCCAAATCATCGACCAGAATACCAGCCTCATCGTTAAGTTCATTGTCTGTTTCATCATCACCAGATTCTTGATCCTCTATAGTGCCTTCTTCATCATCTGATTCAGAATCTTCGCCATCGTCTCTAATGCCTAGTACTGCACACATCATATTGACTCCCATGGGTGGGGCTGCACCATCGTCTCCACCCAGATGGACAGGAACATTGCCCCAATCCACCTCACCGGCAACTCTGTTTTCTCCAAGACACTCGGTTGGTTCTGCTGCAACCACATGGGGTGGTCTTACGTTTGCACGCATCCCAGGTACTTCAGTGGACAAACAGCAGTCATAATCAATTTCATCTTGAGTGTACAGAACCCTCTTGCTCTTCCTGTGTACATCCTCCTTCCTGATGTAATCTTTCCTGATGGTATCAGTAGGGCTTGACATCCGCGTTCCATTCCCCATCGAACTAGGCTTTTTGCTGCCACTCTTGGGTGTGATCTCCTTACTGCCTTCCCTCACGGGTGTTGGCTCCAGGGTGCTGGCATTATTGCCTGACCTCTGCGGCGTGTTCTTCTTCGAATTAGCCCTTTTGCTGCTACTATTGGGCGTGTTCTCCTTCGTGCTGGCATTATTGCCTGACCCCAGCGGCGTGTTCCGCTCCAAATTCGCCCTTTTGCTGCTACTATTGGGCCTCTTCTCCTTCGTGCTGGCATTATTGCCTGACCTCAACGGCGTGTTCCGCTCCAAATTAGCCCTTTTGTTGCTACTATTGGGCGTGTTCTCCTTCGTGCTAGCATAATTCCTTGACAGCGGCGTGTTCCGCTCCAAATCAGTATTTTTTTCTGCTCCCACTGGGTGTGGTAGCCTCCGTGCTGGCCATCTTCGCCTCTTTGCTACCACTCCTGGGAGTGTTCACCATCGTGCTAGCCCTCTTAGCATTTTTGCTGCTACCGTTCGGTGTGGCATTTTGACTGGATCTCAGGGGTGTACTCTGTGGCGTGGTGCCTTTTGTCGTGCGACTCTTGAGCGTCCTCTTCTATGGCATGGTCTCCTTGGTGACGTTCTTCTTCGGGGTGCCCTTTCTAGGGATGCTCTTCCTGCTCCTCTTTATGACGCTCCTCTGTAAAACTCTCCTATGTTCGAAGCTACCCTCAGTCGCACCAGCCCTAGTGATTCCATGGATCAGGTAACACATGCCTTCTAAAAGTCCATCATCTCTATTGTCGAGTTCCAATTCCTCTCCAACCGTGAGCACTACCAAGTGGAAGTAAACTTCACCTCTATAATATTTCCTTGTAAACGGTACGACTAAATCCCTGGTATCTTTCACTTCGATAGCCTTTTTGCTCCTGTAACCATAATACAACAAACATGCTTCCTGGGAGGACCCCCACAACACCTTCACACGTAACGATGCCATCAGGTCAGATAACTCTACCACTTCAGGGTCGTATCTGCCAAGGATTACATCAAACTCGTCATAGAATTTTTCTGTGCCATCATCTAATTTTGCAGTATAATCCGCGACACCGATACGAACGATTACTTTGCCATCATCAGGTTCTTCAGAATAGAAACCTCCAAGAGGTTCGAGAGATGGAGCGGCACCATCAGACCTAGCCCCAATGCCACCGCCGCCATCACCAGTGTCATCGTTAGCTGGATCAACCTCGGTGGAAGTACCAGGACCAGGAGCAAGGCGAGGGCCCTTAGCAACGGGAGCTACATTACACGTTGGACAGGCAGGGCCCCTTCTAACAGCAGCCACAATAGGATCAGCTGCTGCCATGCCACATCGACGATCAGGAGTAGTTCCCACAACAACAGTGTTTCGAGTGCTAGCAGAGTCCAGACCATGAGCTGGCTTCAGACCAGCAGCTCGCTGAACCCGAGCACGGGTTCGAGGAGGAGACAAGGCATCAGTCTTTGCAACAACATTGGGGCAGCCTCCGGAAGCCTTAGTTTGCTCAACAGCGACAGGGATTGGGTCAACAACGTCCAGATCAACAACAACACGAGGACGACCAGTACCAGCAGATTCCAGAGCACGGGTTCGCACAACTTGAGGATGGTTTTGAGGAGGAGCAGCACACAAGGCAGCGGTCTTGGCAACAACAGCGGTGCAGCCTCCGGACGCCTTAGTTTGCTCAACAGCGGCATGGATTGGGTGAGCAGCAGCCGCATCAACACGGGCACGGGGACGGGGACGACCAGTACCAGCAGATTCCAGAGCAGAGTTTTCCACAACAGCAATATGGGGACTTCTACGAGGAGGTTGCCTGATAGAAGCATGTCGCGGATGAGGAACCACATTTTGCTCAACAACAGCAGGGGTTCAAGTTAGACCTCCCTGTCCAATAATAGCTGGGCGACTCCTAGTAGCAGGAGCTTCCTCATCCAGTATGCTACACACCAGCATAACCACGCTAAGCCTAACATGCCGTTTCATCAACCCAATTAGCTGACTGTTACACGCTATAGGAACCTTGAAGCCTCGTTCATCAACGATGCTGAGCCGTGCAGTCTGCTCTGGCCTCATTTCAGCAAGTTCACGCACAGCAGCAACCAAACCAGGGATAGTGCATAACTACACAGGCGCTACTTCCATCTTCAGATTCTAAGCTTGTTTCCACGTGCTCTTCCCATGTGCTAATTTAATGAGGTAGCCGCATATGGCCACAAGAACCGTGTATTTGGGTTCAGCGGAGATCCTAGTTGACAGAAAATTGGAGATAAAAGATAAGAATTGTTTGTCAGCGTCGTGCTAGCAAGCAATTCTATGTTCGATATATCTCTGTAATGCCAATAGCCAGGTAGCAGTTATAGGTAGTGCGAATAGCAAAGAGATGAGTAGCTCACCCGAAATTAGCCAGAAGTACTCTTCCTCGGCAAATGGATCTGCCATCCTTCGCGCTGCTTAGCTCATCAGCGGTAGAGGCGGGATAGATCATCGCAACGGCTGGCACGACATTCGACATTAGAGCTTGATAGCAGCGAGTAGGCGCAGCAACTTGGCGCCGGAAGTCAAATGCTCGAAGAGATCATTCTGGTTGGAGAGGGGATTTCGACGCTGCCGGTGCTAGGGTTCATGCGAAAGGAGGGAGGGAGTGGATTTGTGAATTGGTAAATGCACCATGCTCCTTTAGTATCTTGTTGCCGTGTTGGCGCTCGCGTCCTAAAAATATTACTGATATGAGGGTCCTGACCGTCTACTTCACGGGGCAGTTTCACGACATGTTTGGATTTGGTAGGGGTGAGACGAGTTTGCATCAAAATGGCCCCTCTCGGTAGTTGCGGCCCAACATTTCGAAACGCAGCAATTTCAGGCAACTTAGGTACGGCGGTGCACTCGCCCTCGAACTTTGGTACCACATCCCGGTAGCCCCCATAGAGAGGATGCCATACATTGTACGTGTGTTGGCCCCATGAATAAGATGGGTGTTGCTACTTGGACACCTTGGAGGTATAGATCTTGTAAAAAATCATAATATTAATGTACAAGGTTTATATCTCCAAGATGTCCGAGCAGGTACACAGAGAGGATGCAATTCTAGGTACATGTGTCGGGTCTGTGAATAAAATGAGTCTTGGTGCTTGGACACCTTGGAGATATAGATCTTGTACAATATTAGAGTATAGAAGCACAAGGTCTATATCTCCAAGATGGGCGAGCAGGTACATCGAGAGAATGCCAGTCTGAGTACGTGTGTCGAGGCCGTGAATAAAAGATGAGTGTTGCTGCTTGGGCACCTTAGACTCCTTTGTCGTAGCAAGGTCAACTCCTTGTCCCCAGTTGTCTGAAACAACTATTTGTTTTGTTATAGGAGGCATGAAAAGAAGTAACAGGAAAAAAGGTCGAAAATAAGTGGTGAAAAGAAAAGGGCAGGAAAAAACGGTGGGAACGAGACAAAGAGGTGTGATAGTGGCATGAAATCTCAATTATGTGTAGGGTTTTCCATGAAATTATCCATAGTCAAGGTATCTTATTTTCTCTCGCAATTAGACCACATAAAATGACATTGCACACTGGTTTTTCATTTTTCTATTTTTTTGAATTAGTTGTGCTCTTTTGAAGTCGTGGTCAAAACGGTGGGCATAAATATTGTTTGTCAACGGTTGAATCTAGCGGAACCCTTAGTGTATCTGTGACAAAATGACACCTTCTGAATCTTAAATGATTTTTTTCAAAAATCAGGAGAAAACTATGCAACACCCGTAGTTCAATTTCCACCAGCTTCCATCTCAATCAGCACGAGTTTCTGTAAGATATGAAAAATCAGCATAAATCCTTAAAGGTGGGATACATGATGAATAGTACATAAAACTATGTCTACTATTTTATAAATTAAAATGCCTACTTGTCTGTGTGCATTGCTGAGTGAACATGATGTAGTCTTGAATCATTAGCACCACATAATCTTTCACGACAAACTACCAAAATGCTCAACATGAGTAGATAAACATGAAATCCTCTACACACAATGACATATAAAAAACTGACTCAAAAACTGTAGCTGAGCAACAATATCCTTATGGAGATCTCATCTTCTAATTTCTTCATCGTATAAATATATGTCTAAAAGATAAAATAAGTAAGTGTAAAGTGTTAACCTTACTCCCATCTCTCCCATGGCGCTGCTGGACGTGGGTGTATATTTCGTAGTGATGCACCATGGTTTCCACACACCTTGATACATGTACCTTCTTTGGAGTAAAAATATTTCTAATTGCTTGCAAGTTCATATCTATAAATTTCATGCATCAGCAAGCTCTCAAAAAAATTCTTTGCCAATTGATTCAAGTAAAATATCATTCTAGGACCAACCAACACATTCAGAAAGAGTGGTAATTTAATAAATCAAAATAAATTTGACTGCTAGAAATCGAATAGAACCAATATTATCTATTTTGGTATTTTTTTAGCAAGATAAGTGAGTGCATCTGAATGTAGTCCATCTGTTAGTGCATAAGGAACACATAAATATCAGGAAGATAGAATAGCGATGCTTGGTTTATGGTGGACCAAAACTATTGGCTGCATTTATTTTTTTCCATTGTACTGAAATTAAAGAGATAACCGATTCATCCAAAATAAAAAATTCAAACGAGGAAGCAGCCCCAGCCTCTGCATTGAAATAATGCATGCGGACTTTATTATATTATCATTTGCAACCAACGGTGTTGCAGCCAAAACTATATCAAACTTATTACCACACCGGCTGTTTAAATGTTGCGCAAACGATTTCAGGTGGATGCACCCAAACTCCATGGCCTGTCTTTGCGCCTCCGGCTGTAGACATAACCACATACGGGTCCAATATGTAGAGAGGGGAATAACCTACAAAAAGGAATCACATTTTTTTGCTAAAAATTAGATCATTTTGAACATGCCAAATGGCCCATAGAAGAGTACACATGCCAACTCTAATCTGGGCTCTAGTGCCCTTATCTATTCCTTGCAACCAATTTCCAAACATAGTGGTAATATTTTTGGGTGGTGCCAAACAAAATGATATATGAACGGCATGCCATATTATCTTCGCAAGCGGAAAATAAATAAAAATATGATATGTCGTTTCTTACCTGTCACAAAAACAACATGACTTGTCCCCTTGCCAGTTCCTTTTGATTACATTGCCTTTAGTTAAAATGACAATCTGATGTAGGAACCACATGAATATCTTTATTTTTAGTGGCACTTGAATTTTCCACAAGTATTTTCGAAGGTAAGCTCCCGTTCATATAATAAGATACATCGACTTCACTGAAAAGAAACCAGGTGAGGTTGTAGGGAATATGCCCAAGAGGGAATAATAAAGTGGTTATTATCTTATTCCATGTTTATTTCTCATGCTATAATTGTGTTTATTGGAAACGTTAACACATGTGTGTTTAATAAACAAATAAAGAGTTCCTAGTTGTGCCTCTCATTAACTACCTCGTTGATTAACCGATGATCAAGTTCTCCTGATCATGAACATTGGATGTTGTTAATAACGGGATCACAACATTAGAGGAATGATGTGATGAACATCAACCCAAAATATAGCAATACAATAAAAGTCATTATGTTTACATTGCTATAACATCTCATACGAAGTAACCCTAATCCTTAGACCATGAGATCATGTTAAACACTAACACCCGAAGAGTTGTTTGATAACATCAAATTGTTACACCGTAACAGGTTGTCTACAAAGGTGGGTTCAGGTACTCCAAAAGTGTTATGTTGAGGCTCATGAATCAAGGGTGGAATTTTTCCATCCAAATGATGGAGAGATATTATCTGGGCCCTCTCCTTGATATCACATTGACATAAATTGCAACCACGTGACTAGGTCACTAAGAATGTTATATCATGGGAATGAGAAAAAAAGTACTTGTAGGTAATGAGATCAAACTAGGTATGGGGATACTGATGATCGAACCTCGAATAAGAAATATATCGCCACACAATGGGATTTAGTTATGACATCAATGGTTCTCACGATCACAAGTCATCACAGATTATGTGGGAGTTAGTACGGATCTCTAGGTCCCATTACTGATTATTAATCTGTCTCGATCATGTATGCACTATTCACTAACCGTAGGGTGACACACTTAAGGTACAATGTCACTAAATGGGTAGATATATTATATCAGAGAAAGGATTTGAAAGCGTTGGAATTATTTTGATGAGCACCGGAATTGTTTCGGGTTAAATCGCTGAATTTTTTTAGATGTAATATTGAAATAATGCAAGGGGTTTATACAAATGTTTTTTAATTAAAGTAATTAACAAATATTGTATAAAAAAATTGTTTTTATTTAATGAGATCTTGCATTTAGTTTGGTAGAAAATTAATGCAAGATGAGTGGAGTTTGGATTTATGTAAGTGGGCTTAGTGTAAGCTCCACCCAAATGAATGAGGGAGAGGTGGGAGCAGCCCCCCATGGCCGGCATCCATGGACCTTAGGGATTACCCTCCTCTATAAAAGGAGGTGGTGACCTTCTCTCATCACACACCATCCTTGTGAAGGATCTCTCTCTCCCTCTAGTAGGAACAAACATGCAATGACACTGGGCGTGGTTCATGAAAAGAACATACATGCAATGACACTGGTGGATCCATGTGTGGTTTGTGAAAAGAAAAGACATGCAATCACACTAGGTGGATCCTTGAACAATTTGTGGAAAGAACAGACATGCAATGATCTGGCTGTGGTTCATGAGAAGAACACACATGCAATGACACTAGTGGATCCATGTGTGGTTTGTGAAAAGAACAGAGCTGCAATCACACTAGGTGGATCCATGTGTGGTTTGTTTAGAAGAAACACATGCAATGACTATAGATGTGGTTTGTTTAGAGGAACGGAGATGCAATGACACTGGGTGTGGTTCACGAGAAGAACAGACATGCAATAACACTGGTGGATCCATATGTGGTTTGTGGAAAGCACAGATATGCAATGACTCTAGGTGTGGTTCATAAAAAGAACAGACATGCAATGACACTAGGTGGATCTATGTGTGGTTTGTTTACAAGAACACACATGCAATGACACTGGTGGATCCTTATGTGGTTTGTGAAAAGAACACACATGCCATGACACTGGGTGTGGTTCAAGAGAAGAGCATACATGCAATGACACTGGTGGATCTATGTGTGGTTTGTGAAAAGAACAGACATGCAATCACACAAGGTGGATCCATGTGTGGTTTGTTTAGCGGAACGAACATGCAATGACACTGGGTGTGGTTTGTTTAGAGGAACATAGATGCAACGACACTGTTGGATCCATGTGTGGTTTGTGAAAAGAACAAACATGCAATGACACTAGGTGGATCCATGTGTGGTTTGTTTAGAGGAACATACATGCAATGACACTGGGTGTGGTTCATGAAAAGAACAGACATGCAATGACACTGGTGGGTCCATGTGTGGTTTGTGAAAAGAACATACATGCAATGGCACTGGGTGGATCCATGTGTGGTTTGTGAGAAGAACACACATGCAATGACACTGGGTGTGGTTCACGAGAAGAAAACACATGCAATGACAATGGTGGATCCATGTGTGGTTTGTTTAGAAGAACAAACATGCAATGAATCTAGATGTGGTTCATGAAAAGAAAAGACATGCAATGACACTGGGTGGATCCATGTGTGGTTCATAAGAAGAACACACATCCAATGACACTGGTGGATCCTTATGTGGTTTGTGAAAAGAACACACATGCAATGACACTTGGTGTGGTTCATGAGAAGAACAGACGTGCAATGACACTGGTGGATCCATGTGTGGTTTGTTTAGAAGAACACACATGCAATGACACTGGTGGATCGTTATGTGGTTTGTGAGAAGAACACACATGCAATGACACTGGGCGTGGTTCATCAGAAGAACAGACATGCAATGACATTGGTGGATCTATGTGTGGTTTGTGAAAAGAACAAACATACAATCACACTAGGTGGATCTATGTGTGGTTTGTTTAGAGGAACAAACATGAATGACACTGGGTGTGGTTTGTTTAGAGGAACAAACATGAATGACACTGGGTGTGGTTTGTTTAGAGGAACATACATGCAATGGCACTGTTGGATCCATGTGTGGTTTCTGAAAAGCACATACATGCAATGAAACTAGGTGGATCCATGTGTGGTTTGTTTAGAGGAATAGACATGCAATGACACTGGGTGTGGTTCATGAAAAGAACAGATATGCAATGACACTGGTGGATCCATGTGTGGTTTCTGAAAAGAACAGACATGCAATGACACTGGGTGGCTCCATGTGTGGTTTGTGAGAAGAACACACATGCAATGACACTGGGTGTGGTTCTTGAGAAAAACACACATGCAATGACACTGGTGGATCCATGTGTGGTTTGTTTAGAAGAACAGACATGCAATGACTCTAGCTGTGGTTCATGAACAGAATAGACATGCAATGACACTGGGTGTGAAGGAAATATGCCCTGAGAGGCAATAATAAAGTTGTTATTATATATTCCTTATATATGATAGATGTTTATTTTACATGCTAGAATTGTATTGATGAGGAAACATCAATACATGTGTGTTTAATAAACAAAAAGGGTTCCTAGTTATGCCTCTCTTATAGACTAGCTTGTTGATTAACAAGATGATCAAGGTTTCCTGATCATGGACATTAGATGTTGTTAATAACAAGGTCACACCATTGGTGGAATGATGTGATGAACATTCATCCCAAGTATAGCATTACGATCAAGTCATTATGTTTATATTGCTATAACATCATACGAAGTAATCTTTATCCTTAGACCATGAGATCATGTTAATTGCTAACACCGAAAGAGTATCTTGATAACATCAAACATCACACCTTAACAGGGTGACTATAAAGATGGGTTCAGTACTACGAAGGTGTTATGTTGAGGCTCATGGATCAAGAGTGGAATTTTTCAATCCCGATGACGGATAGATATACTCTGGGCCCTCTCGGTGATATCACATTAAGATAGCTTGCAAGCAAGTGATGTGATCACTAGAATGTTATATCACGGGAACAAGAAAAGAGTGCATGTCGGAACTAGGTATGGAGATACCGATGATCGAATCTCGCACATGTAATATATCGAGAGACAAAGGGATTTAGTTACAAGCATTAAAGGTTCTCACGATCATAGAAGTCATCGTTGAATGTGTAGGAGTCAGTACGGATCTCCAGGTCCGGCTGCTGATTATTGATCGGAGAAGGGTCTCGATCATGTCTGTATTATTCGCGAACCATAGGGTGGCACACTTAAGATTTACCAAACACCATTTTGGAGAACATATGTTTCAGAGGAAAGAATTGCAAAGCGCAAGAATTGTTTCAATAGAACCGGAAATTGTTTCGGGTGAAATTGCAGAAAGTGGTTCTGCATGTGATATTGAAATATTGCAAGGGGATATATGTGAATGTTTGTTAATTAAAGTAATTAACAAAATTCTGAATAAATTTAATAAATGAGTTTTATTAAATGAGAGAGCATTAAATTTGGAGAAATTTAATGCATTTAAAGTGGAGACTTTAAAAGGGAATGTGAAGAGGCATTTTAATGTGGAGGGGTTACCACCACATGAATGGGGTAGGTGAGGGGTCACCCCCCCATGCGCCGACCATGGAGAGAGGGGGCACCCCCCTCCTCCTATAAAAGGCCACCCATTCCCTCCTTCATCCTCACACCTCCTTGTGAAGGATCTCTCTCCCCCTCTAGAATTATTCCCGTATGGTCTCGGATTAGCGAGATACATGTTCCCGGTGGCATTTCATCTGGAAGGAGTTGCTGCTTCCGCTGGATCGCTGGAGCGAGGAGGTGGAGGTTGTCCGGTGGCTTGAACGTGTGTGCGAGTACGGATGCGCTGCTGAGTTACGGCGCTCGGACTTCCTCACGATCTTGAGATCGGCAAGTGTACGACTACATCAACCACGAGTTCCTACTCGTTAACAAAACTCGTTGTCTTCGAGGGTAAGTTCTCGTTGGATGTATGTCCACCCGTTGCTTTGTACCTAGTAGATAGATCTTGGCGTGTAGTTCACACCGTAGGCAATTTTTTGTTTTCTATGCTGCGGACCCAACAGTGGTATCAGAGCCGGATCTATGCGTAGGTGCTTTGCACGGGTAGTACACATATGTTTATATGTGGGCGATGATGATCATGTTATTGCATCTTCTATGTATTTTTGATATTGGTGGCATAGTGGGATGAAGCGGCCCGGACCAACCTTACATGTCATCTCGTACATGAGACCGGTTCCACGACTGACATGCAACTTGTTTTGCATAAGTGGCTGGCGGGTCTCTGTCTCTCCTACTATAGTCAATATCTGATTTACAACGAGTTGCTAATAACTTAGTTATCCTCGTTGTGGTTCATGTTCATAGGTGAGAACGGTTCTATCTCCGAAAGCCCTAAGCCACGTAAAACTTGCAATTGATAAATTAGAGGCGTCTAGTTTAGATCGTTGTTGGGCTAGTGTATTGATATGGTATTGTTGTAAGTAGATGTATGATAGATACTCTTACAACGCACTCAACGTGTAAGTTCCATAGACCTTGTCCTTACACACAAAGGAATGATAGAGATCATACCACGATGCAAGTGATAGAGAACAAATGCATGGACCATATCATCTCACTTTACACACTAGATGTTAGCATCTTATACTGCTAGTTTAGTGCTTTTGGTAGCATTATAAGATGATCCCTCATTTAGATATCAAGATAAAAATGTGTTCTTCCTTAAGTATGCACCATTCTGTGGATCGTGTTTCGAGACATCACGTGATGATCGGGTGTACTCGAATCTACGCATTCATAGGAACGGGTGTAAGACAGTTTTACACACGCGAATACTAAGGTTCTTACTTGGCGACCCTAGCATGTATAGACATGGCCTCGGAACACGGACCGAAAGGTTAAGCATGATTCATATAGTTGATATGATGCCCATATAGATGCTCGCCTTTGAAGCTACATCAACTCACTTGATGATCGGACTTGGTGTAGTGGATTTGGTTCATGTAATCACCAAAAGGACACGAGGGATGTCGTTTTTGAGTGGGAGTTCATTAGTAATTTGGATTGGTTGAACTCATTCTATCATAAACTTAGTCTAAATAAACTTTACAAATTCTGTTGTAGATGGCACCACCTGCTTTTAATTTCAGTGTGTTCATGGAGAAAGAGAAACTTGCTGCGAATGGTAGCAACTTCACCAACTGGGCAACACAAAAGAAATATGTGCTAGATGCGCCGCTAGCCCCCCCACAAGCTCCTGATGCCCCTGACGAGGAAAAGAATGTCCATGTGACTCGTTAGGAGGACCACAACTTAGTTCATTGCGGCATACTGTATGGGCTAGAGCCAGAACTTCGAAAGCGTTTCGAAAATGGCAATGCCTTTGATACCATGGGAGAATTGAAAATGATTTTCGATACCCATGCTGTCGTAGAGAGTTATAATGCTAGATAAAAGTTCTTTAGCTGCATGATGGAGGAAAACAGCTCCGTTAGTGAGCACGTACTCAAAATGTCTAGGTACGCCGATAAGCTTGTGTCCTTGGGAATAACGATTCCCATTGATTTAGGCATACATCATGTTCTCCAATCTCTGCCACCTAGCTACAAGAGCTTCGTGTTGAACTATAAATGCAGGGCATGAAGAAGACTCTTCCCGAGCTTCTGTCAATGCTTAAGACTGCAGAAGTGGAGATTAGGAAAGAACATCAAATGTTTATGATCAATAGGACCACCGGTTTCAAGAAAGACAAGTAAGGCAAGCACAAGGGAAAGAAGGGTGGCAAGTCTTTTGCCACGCCTGAAAAGAAACCCCGAGCTGGCCCTAAGTCTGACACCGAGTGTTACTATTGCAAGG
Organism: Avena sativa; assembly: GCA_916181665.1. NCBI lineage: Eukaryota > Viridiplantae > Streptophyta > Magnoliopsida > Poales > Poaceae > Avena > Avena sativa. Next base: position 369,225,296 of record OV702287.1, on the reverse strand, counting down.
GGACTGGCCATTGGAAGCGCAACTGCCCAAGTATTTGGCGGACAAGAAGTCCGACAAGGCAAACAAAGGTATATGTGATATACATGTTATTGATGTGTACTTGACTAGTACTCGTAGTAGCACCTGGGTATTTGATACGGGATCGGTTGCTAATATATGTAACTCGGTTTAGGGGCGACGAAACAAGCGACAACTAGCAAGGGATGAGGTCAGGATGCGGGTCAGCAATGGATCAAAAGTTGATGTGATCGCCGTCGGGACGCTACCTCTCCATTTGCCATCGGGATTAGTTATAAACCTAAATAATTGTTATTTAGTGCTAGCACTAAGCATGAACATTGTATCTGGATCGTGTTTGATGCAAAGTGGTCATTCCTTTAAATCTGAAAACAATGGTTGTTTGATTTATAAGAAGGATATCTTTTATGGTCATGCACCTATGTTGAATGGTTTATTTCTGATAGATCTCGATAGTAATATTACACACATTCATAATGTTAATTCTAAAAAGATTAACCTTGATGATGATATGTCTACATATATGTGGCACTGCCATCTAGGTCATATTGGCGTTAAACGCATGAAGAAACTCCATTCTGATGGACTTTTGGAATCACTTGATTTTGAATCATTTGATACATGTGAGCCATGCCTTATGGGCAAGATGACTAGAACGCCGTTTTCCGGTTCAATGGAACGGGCGACAGATCTATTGGAAATCAGACATACTGATGTGTGTGGACTAATGAGTGTGTTGGCGTGAGGTGGATATCGTTATTTTATTACTTTCACGGATGATTTGAGTAGATACGGGTATATGTATTTGATGAAACACAAGTCTGAAACTTTAGAAAAGTTCAAGGAATTTCAGAATGAAGTGGAAAATCATCATAATAGAAAGATCAAATTTCTACGGTCTGACCGTGGAGGAGAGTATCTAAGTTACGAGTTTAGCACACACATGAAAGAGTGTGGAATAGTTTCACAACTCACGCCTACCGGAACACCACAACGTAATGGTGTGTCGGAACGTCGTAATCGTACCTTATTGGATATGGTTCGATCTATGATGTCTCTGACGGACTTAACACTGTCATTTTTGGGTTATGCACTGGAAACAGCTGCATTCACTTTAAATCGGGCACCATCTAAATCCGTTGAAACGACACCGTATGAATTATGGTTTGGAAACAAACCTAAGCTGTCATTTCTTAAAGTTTGGGGATGCGATGTTTATGTGAAGAAACTTCAACCAGATAAACTCAAACCCAAAGGGGAAAAATGCGTCTTCATAGGATACCCTAAGGAAACAATTGGGTATACCTTCTATCACAGATCCGAGGGCAAGGTTTTTGTTGCCAAGAATGGATCCTTTCTTGAGAAGGAGTTTCTCGCGAAAGGTGTGAGTAGTCGGATGGTAGAACTCGAAGAGGTTATTGCACCTTCTCTTCATGGAATGGCGAGTGGTGCAACACCGGAAGTTGCTTCAGAGTTGACTTCACCTGATGAACAGAGAGCAAATGATAATGATCATGAAACTCCGAAAGAGGACACTACCGAACCTCGCAGGTCAAGAGGACATGTGCAGCTCCTGAACTGTACAGTAATCCTGTTGTGAATTTCATGGTTGATGAAATGGATGACCCTGCGACGTATGAAGAAGCGACGATGAGCCTGGATTCCAAGAAATGGCTGGAAGCCATGAAATTCGAGATGGAATCCATGTACGAGAACCAAGTTTGGAACTTGGTGGACTTACCTCACGATCAAAAGGCCGTTGAGAATAAATGGATTTTCAAAAGAAAAACTGATGTTGATGGTAATGTGACCATCTATAAGGCTCGACTTGTCGCAAAGGGGTTTCGACAAATTGAAGGAGTTGACTACGATGAGACATTCTCTCCCGTAGCGATGCTTAAGTCAGTTAGGATTATGTTAGCAATTGCTGCATATTTCGATTATGAAATATGGCAGATGGAAGTCAAAACTGAGTTCCTCAATGGTAATATTGAAGAAGAGTTGTATATGATACAACCTAAGGGTTTTGTCGATCCTAAGGATGCTAATAAGGTATGCAAACTTCAACGATCCATCTATGGACTGAAGCAAGCATCCCGGAGTTGGAATCTCCGCTTTGATGAGGTGATCAAAGAGTTTGGATTTGTCCAAACTTATGGAGAGGCATGTATTTACAAGAAAGTGAGTGGGTGCAATGTGGCATTTCTGATATTATATGTGGATGACATATTATTGATTGGAAATGATATAGATCTTTTAAACAGTGTTAAAAGTTATCTAAACAGCAAATTTTCGATGAAAGACCTTGGTGAAGCGTCATATATGTTAGGCATTAAAATCTATAGATATAGATCAAGGCGCCTAATTGGGCTATCGCAGAGTACATAGCTTGATAAGATATTAAAGAAGTTTAATATGGACGAAAGTAAGAAGGGTTCTTACCTATGTTGCAAGGCAAGACATTGAGTAAGACTCAAAGTCCGGCTACGGCGGAAGAAAGAGAGATGATGGATAAGATCCCCTATGCCCCGGCCATAGGCTCTATTATGTATGCCATGCTATGTACAAGACCGGATGTGGCACATGCTATTAGTTTGACTAGTAGGTACCAATCTGATCCAGGTTCAGAACACTGGATATCGGTAAAGAACATCCTCAAGTACTTGAGAAGAACTAAGGATATGTTTCTTATATACGGAGGTGAAGAAGAGCTAGTCGCTAAGTGTTATGTCGATGCTAGCTTTGACACCGATCCGGATGACTCTAAGTCTCAATCTGGATACGTATTTCTCTTGAACGGAGTAGCAGTTAGTTGGAGGAGTTCCAAACAACCTGTGGTGGCTGGATCAACAACGGAGGGAGAATATGTTGCTGCTTCAGAAGCGGCGCAGGAGGCGGTTTGGATGAAAGAGTTCATTATGGAACTAGGTGTGGTTTGTGCGTTGGACCCAATGGTGATCTATTGTGACAACAATGGAGCCATAGCCAATGCAAAGGAACCGAGGTCTCAGAAGAATTCCAAGCATATTAAGCGCCGGTTTCACTCCATCCGCGAGCATGTCAAGGATGGAGATATAAAGATTTGTAAAGTACACACGGACCTAAATGTAGGAGATCCGTTGACTAAAGTTCTCCCTACGGAAAAAAATGATCAACACCAGAACTCCATGGGTGTTAGATTTATCACTATGTGAACTAGATTATTGTCTCTAGTGCAAGTGGGAGACTGAAGGAAATATGCCCTGAGAGGCAATAATAAAGTTGTTATTATATATTCCTTATATATGATAGATGTTTATTTTACATGCTAGAATTGTATTGATCAGGAAACATCAATACATGTGTGTTTAATAAACATAAAGGGTTCCTAGTTATGCCTCTCTTATAGACTAGCTTGTTGATTAACAAGATGATCAAGGTTTCCTGATCATGGACATTGGATGTTGTTAATAACAAGGTCATACCATTGGTGGAATGATGTGATGAACATTCATCCGAAGTATAGCATTACGATCAAGTCATTATGTTTATATTGCTATAACATCATATGAAGTAATCTTTATCCTTAGACCATGAGATCATGTAAATTGCTAACACCGGAAGAGTATCTTGATAACATCAAATGTCACACCGTAACAGGGTGACTATATAGATGGGTTCAGTACTACGAAGGTGTTATGTTGAGGCTCATGGATCAAGAGTGGAATTTGTCAATCCTGACGGATAGGTATACTCTGGGCCCTCTGGGTGATATCACATTAAGATAGCTTGCAAGCAAGTGATGTGATCACTAGAATGTTATATCACGGGAACGAGAAAATAGTGCATGTTGGTAACGAGATCAAACTAGGTATGGAGATACCGATGATCGAATCTCGGACATGTAATATATCGAGAGACAAAGGGATTTAGTTACAAGCGTTAAAGGTTCTCACGATCATAGAAGTCATCGTTGAATGTGTAGGAGTCAGTACGGATCTCTAGGTCCCGCTGGTGATTATTGATCGGAGAAGGGTCTCGATCATGTCTGCATTATTTGCGAACCGTAGGGTGGCACACTTAAGAGTTACCGGACACCATTTTGGAGCACATATGTTTCAGACGAAAGAATTGCAAAGCGTAGGAATTGTTTCAATAGAAACCGGAAATTGTTTCGGGTGAAATTGCAGAAAGTGGTTTTGCATGTGATATTGAAATATTGCAAGGGGCTATATGTGAATGTTTGTTAATTAAAGTAATTAACAAACCGGACTACATCAACCACGAGTTCCTACTCGTTAACAAAACTCGTTGTCTTCGAGGGTAAGTTCTCGTTGGATGTATGTCCACCCGTTGCGTTGTACCTAGTAGCTAGATCTTGGCGTGTGGTTCAAACCGTAGGAAATTTTTTGTTTTCTATGCTGCGGCCCCAACAGATCCATGTGTGGTTCATGAGAAGAACACACATCCAATGACACTGGTGGATCCTTATGTGGTTTGTGAAAAGAACACACGTGCAATGACACTGGGTGTGTTTCATGAGAAGAACAGACATGCAATGACACTGGTGGATCCATGTGTGGTTTGTTTAGAAGAACACACATGCAATGACACTGGTGGATCTTTATGTGGTTTGTGAAAAGAACACACATGCAATAACACTGGGTGTGGTTCATGAGAAGAACAGACATGCAATGACATTAGTGGATACATGTGTGGTTTGTTTAGAAGAACACACATGCAATGACACTGGTGGATCCTTATGTGGTTTGTGAGAAGAACACACATGCAATGACACTGGGTGTGGTTCATGAGAAGAACAGGCATGCAATGACACTGGTGGATCCATGTGTGGTTTGTGAAAAGAACAGACATGCAATCACACTAGGTGGATCCATGTGTGGTTAGTTTAGAAGAACACACATGCAATGACTCTAGTTGTGGTTTGTTTAGAGGAACAGACATGCAATGACTCTGGGTGTGGTTCATGAAAAGAACAGACATGCAATGACACTGGGTGTGGATCCATGTGTGGTTTGTTTACAAGAACCCACATGCAATGACACTGGTGGATCCTTATGTGGTTTGTGAGAAGAACACACATGGAATGACACTAGGTCTGGTTCATGAGAAGAACTGACATGCAATGACACTGGTGGATCCATGTGTGGTTTGTGAAAACAACAGACATGTAATCACACTAGGTAGATCCATGTGTGGTTTGTGGAAAGAACAGACATACAATGACTCTGGCTATGGTTCATGAGAAGAACGCACATGCAATGACACTTGGTGTGGTTCATGAGAATAACACACATGCAATGACACTAGGTGGATCCTTCTGTGGTTTGTGAGAAGACCAGACATGCAATGACTCTAGCTATGGTTCATGAAAAGAACACCCATGCAATGACACTGATGGATCCATGTGTGGTTTGTGAAAAGAATAGACATGTAATCACACTAGGTGGGTCCATGTGTGGTTTGTTTAGAGGAACAAACATGCAATGACACTGGGTGTGGTTTGTTTAGAGGAACAGACATGCAATGACACTATTGGATCCATGTGTTGTTTGTGAAAAGAGTAAACATGCAATGACACTAGGTGGATCCATGTGTGGTTTGTTTAGAGGAACACACATGCAATGACACTGGGTATGGTTCATGAAAAGAACAGACATGCAATGACACTGGTGGATCCATGTGTGGTTTGTGAAAAGAACAGACATGCAATGACACTGGGTGGATCCATGCGTGGTTTGTGAGAAGAACACACATGCAATGACTCTAGCTGTGGTTTGTGAAAAGAACAGACATGCAATGACATTGGTGGATCCATGTGTGGTTCATGAGAAGAACACACATCCAATGACACTGGTGGATCCTTATGTGGTTTGTGAGAAGCATAGACATGCAATGACTCTAGCTATGGATCATGAAAACAACAGACATGCAATGACACTTGGTGGATCCATGTGTGGTTTATGAGAAGAACACACATCCAATGACACTGGTGGATCCATGTGTGGTTTGTGGAAAGAACACGAATGCAATGACACAGGGTGTGGTTCATGAGAAGACCAGACATGCAATGACACTGGTGGATACATGTGTGGTTTGTGAAAAGAATAGACGTGCAATCACACTAGGTGGATCCATGTGTGGTTTGTGAGAAGAACACACATGCAATGACACTGGGTGTGGTCCATGAGAAGAACATACAAGCAATGACACTGGGTGTGGTTCATGAGAATGACACACATGCAATGACACTGGTGGATCCATATGTGGTTTGTTTAGAGGAACAGACATGCAATGACTCTAGCTGTGGTTCATGAAAAGAACAGACATGCACTAACACTGGGTGGATCCATGTGTGGTTCATGAGAAGAACACACATCCAATGACACTAGTGGATCCTTATGTGGTTTGTGAGAAGCACATACATGCAATGACTCTAGCTGTGGTTCATGAAAAGAACAGACATGCAATGACACTAGGTTGATCCACGTGTGGTTCATGAGAAGAACACACATCCAATGACACTGGTGGATCCTTGTGTGGTTTGTGGAAAGAACAGACATGCAATGACTCTAGTGGATCCTTGTGTGGTTTGTGAGAATGACCCACATGCAATGACTCCAGCTATGGTTCATAAAAAGAACACACATGCAATGACACTGGTGGATCCATGTGTGGTTTGTGGAAAGAACAGACATGCAATCACTCTGGCTGTGGTTCATGAGAAGAACACACATGCAATGACACAGGTGGATCCATGTGTGGTTTGTGAAAAGAACAGACATGGAATCACACTAGGTGGATCCATGTGTGGTTTTTGAGAAGAACACATCTACAATTACACTAGGTGTGGTTCATGAGGAGAACACACATCCAAGGACACTGGTGGATCCATGTGTGGTTTGTTTAGAAGAACAGACATGCAATGACTCAGCTGTGGTTCATGAAAAGAACATACATGCAATGACACTGGGTGGATCCATGTGTGGTTCATGAGAAGAACACACATCCAAGGACACTGGTGGATCCTCAGGTGGTTTGTGAAAAGAACACACATGCAATGACACTAGGTGGATCCTTATGTGGTTCATGAGAAGAATAGACATGCAATGACACTGGTGGATCCATATGTGGTTTGTGGAAAGCACAGACATGCAATGACTCTGGGTGTGGTTCATGAAAATAAAAGACATGCAATGACACTGGGTGGATCCATGTTTGGTTTTTTTATAAGAACACACATGCAATGACACTGGTGGATCCTTATGTGGTTTGTGAGAAGAACACACATGCAATGACACAGGGTGTGGTTCATCAGAAGAACAGACATGCAATGACACTACGTGTGGTTCATGAAAAGAATAGACATACAATGACACTAGTGGATCCATATGTGGTTTGTGGAAAGCACAAAAATGCAATGACTCTAGCTGTGGTTCATGAAAAGAACAGACATGCAATGACACTAGTTGGATCCATGTGTGGTTTGTTTAGAAGAACAGACATGCAATGACACTGGGTGGATCCATGTGTGGTTTGTGAAAAGAACAGACATGCAATGACACTAGGTGGATCCATGTGTGGTTTGTGGAAAGAACAGACATGCAATGACTAGCTTTGGTTCATGAAAAGAACACACATGCAATGACACCGTTGGATCCATGTATGGTTTGTGAAAAGAACATACATGCAATGACACTAGGTGGATCCATGTGTGGTTTGTTTAGAGGAACAAACATGCAATGACTCTGGGTGTGGTTCATGAAAAGAATCGACATGCAATGACACTGGTAGATCGATGTGTGGTTCGTGAAAAGAACAGACATGCAATCAGACTAGGTGGATCCATGTGTGGTTTGGGGAAAGAACAAACATGCAATGACTCTGGCTGTGGTTCATGAGAAGAACAGACATGCAATGAAACTTGTGGATCCATGTGTGGTTTGTGAAAAGAACAGACATGCAATCACACTAGGTGGATCCATGTGTAGTCTATTTAGAAGAAGAAAAATGCAATGACTCTAGCTGTGGTTTGTTTAGAGGAACAGACATGCAATAACACTGGGTGTGGTTCATGCGAAGAATACACATGCAATGACATTGGTGGATCCATATGTGTTTTGTGAATACACATGTAATGACTATGGGTGTGGTTCATGAAAGAACAGGCATGTAATCACACCAGGTGGATCCATGTGTGGTTTGTTTAGAAGAACACACATGCAATGACACTGGTGGATCCTTATGTGTTTTGTGAGAAGAACATACATGCACTGACACTGGGTGTGGTTCATGAGAAGAACAGACATGCAATGACACTGGGTGTGGTTCATGAAAAGAACAGACATGCAATGACACTGGTGGATCCATATTTGGTTTGTGGAAATCACAAACATGCAATGACTCTAGTTATGGTTCATGAAAAGAACAGACATGCAATGACACTGGGTGGATCCATGTGTGGTTTGTTTAGAAGAACAGACATGCAATGACAGTGGGTGGATCCACGTGTGGTTTGTGAAAAGAACAGACATGCAATGACACTGGGTGTGGTTCATGAAAAGAACAGACATGCAATGACACTGGGTGGATCCATGTGTGGTTCATGAGGAGAACAGACATGCAATGACACTGTTGGTTTGTGGAAATCACAAACATGCAATGACTCTAGTTGTGGTTCATGAAAATAACAGACATGCAATGACACTGGGTGGATCCATGTGTGGTTTATTTAGAAGAATAGACATGCAATGACACTGGGTGGATCCATGTGTGGTTTGTGAAAATAACAGAATGCAATGACACTGGGTGTGGTTCATGAAAAGAACATACATGCAATGACACTAGGTGGATCCATGTGTGGTTTGTTTAGAGGAACAAACATGCAATGACTCTGGGTGTGGTTCATGAAAAGAATCGACATGCAATGAAACTGGTGGATCGATGTGTGGTTCGTGAAAAGAACAGACATGCAATCACACTAGGTGGATCCATGTGTGGTTTGGGGAAAGAACAAACATGCAATGACTCTGGCTGTGGTTCATGAGAAGAACAGACATGCAATGAAACTTGTGGATCCATGTGTGGCTTGTGAAAAGAACACACATGCAATCACACTAGGTGGGTCCATGTTTAGTCTGTTTAGAAGAAGAAAAATGCAATGACTCTAGCTGTGGTTTGTTTAGGGGAACAGATATGCAATGACACTAGGTGTGGTTCATGCGAAGAATACACATGCAATGACACTGGTGGATCCATATGTGTTTTGTGGAAAGCACATACATGCAATGACTATGGGTGTGGTTCATGAAAGAACAGGCATGCAATCACACCAGGTGGATCCATGTGTGGTTTGTTTAGAAGAACACACATGCAATGACACTGGTGGATCCTTATGTGTTTTGTGAGAAGAACACACATCCACTGACACTGGGTGTGGTTCATGAGAAGAACAGACATGCAATGACACTGGGTGTGGTTCATGAAAATAACAGACATACAATGACACTGGTGGATCCATATTTGGTTTGTGGAAATCACAAACATGCAATGACTCTAGTTGTGGTTCATGAAAAGAACAGACATGCAATGACACTGGGTGGATCCATGTGTGGTTTGTTTAGAAGAACAGACATGCAATGACACTGGGTGTCGTTCATGAGAAGAACACGCATACAATGACACTGGTGGATCCATCTGTGGTTTGTGAAAAGAACAAACATGCAATCACACTAGGTGGATCCATGTGTGGTTTGTGGAAAGAACAGACATGCACTAACACTAGTTGTGGTTCATGAAAAGAACACACATGCAATGACACTGGGTGTGGCTCATGAGAAGACCAGACATGCAATGACACTGGTGGATCCATGTGTGGTTTGTGAAAAGAACAGACATGCAATCACCATAGGTGGATACATGTGTGGTTTGTGGAAAGAACATACATGCAATGACTCTGGCTGTGGTTCATGAGAAGAACACACATGCAATGACACTGGGTGTGGTTCATGATAATAACACACATGCAATGACACTAGGTGGATCCTTGTGTGGTTTGTGAGAAGACCAGACATGTAATGACTCTAGTTGTGGTCCATGAAAAGAACACACATGCAATGACACTGGTGGATCCATCTATGGTTTGCGAAAAGAACAAACATGCAATCACACTAGGTGGATCCATGTGTGGTTTGTGGAAAGAACAGACATGCACTAACACTAGTTGTGGTTCATGAAAAGAACACACATGCAATGACACTGGGTGTGGCTCATGAGAAGACCAGACATGCAATGACACTGGTGGATCCATGTGTGGTTTGTGAAAAGAACAGACATGCAATCACCATAGGTGGACCCATGTGTGTGGTTTGTGCAAAGAACATACATGCAATGACTCTGGCTGTGGTTCATGAGAAGAACACACATGCAATGACACTGGGTGTGGTTCATGATAATAAACATGCAATGACACTAGGTGGATCCTTGTGTGGTTTGTGAGAAGACCAGACATGCAATGACTCTAGCTGTGGTCTATGAAAATAACACACATGCAATGACACTGGTGGATCCATGTGTTGTTCATGAAAAGAACACACATGCAATGACACTGGGTGTGGCTCATGAGAAGACCAGACATGCAATGACACTGGTGGATCCATGTGTGGTTTGTGAAAAGAACAGACATGCAATCACCATAGGTGGATACATGTGTGGTTTGTGGAAAGAACATACATGCAATGACTCTGGCTGTGGTTCATGAGAAGAACACACATGCAATGACACTGGGTGTGGTTCATGATAATAACACACATGCAATGACACTAGGTGGATCCTTGTGTGGTTTGTGAGAAGACCAGACATGTAATGACTCTAGTTGTGGTCCATGAAAAGAACACACATGCAATGACACTGGTGGATCCATCTATGGTTTGTGAAAAGAACAAACATGCAATCACACTAGGTGGATCCATGTGTGGTTTGTGGAAAGAACAGACATGCACTAACACTAGTTGTGGTTCATGAAAAGAACACACATGCAATGACACTGGGTGTGGCTCATGAGAAGACCAGACATGCAATGACACTGGTGGATCCATGTGTGGTTTGTGAAAAGAACAGACATGCAATCACCATAGGTGGACCCATGTGTGTGGTTTGTGGAAAGAACATACATGCAATGACTCTGGCTGTGGTTCATGAGAAGAACACACATGCAATGACACTGGGTGTGGTTCATGATAATAAACATGCAATGACACTAGGTGGATCCTTGTGTGGTTTGTGAGAAGACCAGACATGCGATGACTCTAGTTGTGGTCTATGAAAATAACACACATGCAATGACACTGGTGGATCCATGTGTTGTTCATGAGAAGAACACCCATGCAATGACACTGGGTGTGGTTCATGAGAAGAACACGCATACAATGACACTGGTGGATCCATGTGTGGTTTGTGAAAAGAACAGACATGCAATCACAATAGGTGGATCCATGTGTGGTTTGTGGAAAGAACAGACATGCAATGACACTGGTTGTGGTTCATGAAAAGAACACACATGCAATGACACTGGGTGTGGGTTATGAGAAGACCAGACATGCAATGACACTGGTGGATCCATGTGTGGTTTGTGAAAAGAACAGACATGCAATCACACTAGGTGGATCCTTGTGTGGTTTGTGAGAAGACCAGACATGCAATTACTCTACCTGTGGTTCATGTAAAGAACACACATGCAATGACACTGGTGGATCCATGTGTGGTTCATGAGAAGAACACCCATGCAATGACACTCAGTGTGGTTCATGAGAAGAACACGCATACAATGACACTGGTGTATCCATGTGTGGTTTGTGAAAAGAACAAACATGCAATCACACTAGGTGGATCCATGTGTGGTTTGTGGAAAGAACTGACATGCAATGACACTGGCTGTGGTTCATGAAAAGAACACACATGCAATGACACTGGTGGATCCATGTGTGGTTCATGAGAAGAACACACATCCAATGACTCCAGCTGTGGTTCAGGAAAAGAACACACATGCAATGACACTAGTGGATCCATGTGTGGTTTGTGAAAAGAACAACATGCAATCACACTAGGTGGATCCATGTGTGGTTTGTGAAAAGAACAAACATGCAATGACTCTAGCTATGGTTCATGAGAAGAACACACATGCAATGACACTGGGTGTGGTTCACGAGAATAACACACATGCAATGACACTGGTGGATCCTTCTGTGGTTTGTGAGAAGAGCACACATGCAATGACTCTAGTTGTGGTTCATGAAAAGAGCACACATGCAATGACACTGGTAGATCCATGTGTGGTTCATGAGAAGAACACCCATGCAATGACACTAGGTGTGGTTCATGAGAAGAACACTCATACAATGACACTGGTGGATCCATGTGTGGTCTGTGAAAAGAACAGACATGCAATCACACTAGGTGGATCCATGTGTGGTTTGTGGAAAGAACAGACATGCAACGACACTGGCTGTGGTTCATGAAAAGAACACATAGGCAATGACACTGGTGGATCCATGTGTGGTTCATGAGAAAAACACACATCCAATGATACTTGTGGATCCTTATATCGTTTGTTTAGAAGAACACACGTGCAATGACTATAGCTGTGGTTCAGGAAAAGAACACACATGCAATGACACTGGTGGATCCATATGTGGTATCTGAAAAGAACAGACACGCAATCACACTAGGTGGATCCATTTGTGGTTTGTGGAAAGAACATACATGCAATGACACTGGCTGTGCTTCATGAAAAGAACATACATGCAATGACACTGGTGCATCCATGTGTGGTTCATGAGAAGACCACACATCCAATGACACTGGTGGATCCTTATGTGGTTTGTTCAGAAGAACACACATACAATGACTCTAACTGTGGTTCAGGAAAAGAACACACATGCAATGACACAGGGTGTGGTTCATGAGAAGACCAGACATGCAATGACACTGGTGGACCATGTGTGGTTTGTGAAAATAACACACATGCAATCACACTAGGTGGATCCGTGTGTGGTTTGTGGAAAGAACAAACATGCAATGACTCTGGCTATGGTTCATGAGAAGAACACACATGCAATGACACTGGGTGTGGTTCATTAGAATAACACACATGCAATGACACTGGTGGATCCTTGTGTGGTTTGTGAGAAGAACACACATGCAATGACTCTAGTTGTGGTTCATGAAAAGAACAAACATGCAATGACACTGGTGGATCCATGTGTGGTTCATGAGAAGAACACCCATGCAATGACACTGGGTGTGGTTCATGAGAAGAACACGCATACAATGACACTGGTGGATCCATCTGTGGTTTGTGAAAAGAACAAACATGCAATCACACTAGGTGGATCCATGTGTGGTTTGTGGAAAGAACTGACATGCAATGACACTGGCTGTGGTTCATGAAAAGAACACACATGCAATGACACTGGTGGATCCATGTGTGGTTCATGAGAAGAACACACATCCAATGACACTCGTGGATCCTTATGTGTTTTGTTTAGAAGAACAGACATGCAATGACTCTAGCTGTGGTTCAGGAAAAGAACACACATGCAATGACACTAGTGGATCCATGTGTGGTTTGTGAAAAGAACATACATGCAATCACACTAGGTGGATCCATGTGTGGTTTGTGAAAAGAACAAACATGCAATGACTCTAGCTATGGTTCATGAGAAGAACACACATGCAATGACATTGGGTGTGGTTCACGAGAATAACATACATGCAATGACACTGGTGGATCCTTCTGTGGTTTGTGAGAAGAGCACACATGCAATGACTCTAGTTGTGGTTCATGAAAAGAGCACACATGCAATGACACTGGTAGATCCATGTGTGGTTCATGAGAATAACACCCATTCAATGACACTAGGTGTGGTTCATGAGAAGAACACTCATACAATGACACTGGTGGATCCATGTGTGGTTTGTGAAAAGAACAGACATGCAATCACACTAGGTGGATCCATGTGTGGTTTGTGGAAAGAACAGACATGCAACGACACTGGCTGTGGTTCATGAAAAGAACACACAGGCAATGACACTGGTGGATCCATGTGTGGTTCATGAGAAAAACACACATCCAATGATACTTGTGGATCCTTATATCGTTTGTTTAGAAGAACACACGTGCAATGACTATAGCTGTGGTTCAGGAAAAGAACACACATGCAATGACACTGGTGGATCCATATGTGGTATCTGAAAAGAACAGACACGCAATCACACTAGGTGGATCCATTTGTGGTTTGTGGAAAGAACATACATGCAATGACACTGGCTGTGCTTCATGAAAAGAACATACATGCAATGACACTGGTGCATCCATGTGTGGTTCATGAGAAGACCACACATCCAATGACACTGGTGGATCCTTATGTGGTTTGTTCAGAAGAACACACATACAATGACTCTAACTGTGGTTCAGGAAAAGAACACACATGCAATGACACAGGGTGTGGTTCATGAGAAGACCAGACATGCAATGACACTGGTGGACCATGTGTGGTTTGTGAAAATAACACACATGCAATCACACTAGGTGGATCCGTGTGTGGTTTGTGGAAAGAACAAACATGCAATGACTCTGGCTATGGTTCATGAGAAGAACACACATGCAATGACACTGGGTGTGGTTCATTAGAATAACACACATGCAATGACACTGGTGGATCCTTGTGTGGTTTGTGAGAAGAACACACATGCAATGACTCTAGTTGTGGTTCATGAAAAGAACAAACATGCAATGACACTGGTGGATCCATGTGTGGTTCATGAGAAGAACACCCATGCAATGACACTGGGTGTGGTTCATGAGAAGAACACGCATACAATGACACTGGTGGATCCATCTGTGGTTTGTGAAAAGAACAAACATGCAATCACACTAGGTGGATCCATGTGTGGTTTGTGGAAAGAACTGACATGCAATGACACTGGCTGTGGTTCATGAAAAGAACACACATGCAATGACACTGGTGGATCCATGTGTGGTTCATGAGAAGAACACACATCCAATGACACTCGTGGATCCTTATGTGTTTTGTTTAGAAGAACAGACATGCAATGACTCTAGCTGTGGTTCAGGAAAAGAACACACATGCAATGACACTAGTGGATCCATGTGTGGTTTGTGAAAAGAACATACATGCAATCACACTAGGTGGATCCATGTGTGGTTTGTGAAAAGAACAAACATGCAATGACTCTAGCTATGGTTCATGAGAAGAACACACATGCAATGACACTGGGTGTGGTTCACGAGAATAACATACATGCAATGACACTGGTGGATCCTTCTGTGGTTTGTGAGAAGAGCACACATGCAATGACTCTAGTTGTGGTTCATGAAAAGAGCACACATGCAATGACACTGGTAGATCCATGTGTGGTTCATGAGAATAACACCCATTCAATGACACTAGGTGTGGTTCATGAGAAGAACACTCATACAATGACACTGGTGGATCCATGTGTGGTTTGTGAAAAGAACAGACATGCAATCACACTAGGTGGATCCATGTGTTGTTTGTGGAAAGAACAGACATGCAACGACACTGGCTGTGGTTCATGAAAAGAACACACAGGCAATGACACTGGTGGATCCATGTGTGGTTCATGAGAAAAACACACATCCAATGATACTTGTGGATCCTTATATCGTTTGTTTAGAAGAACACACGTGCAATGACTATAGCTGTGGTTCAGGAAAAGAACACACATGCAATGACACTGGTGGATCCATATGTGGTATCTGAAAAGAACAGACACGCAATCACACTAGGTGGATCCATTTGTGGTTTGTGGAAAGAACATACATGCAATGACACTGGCTGTGCTTCATGAAAAGAACATACATGCAATGACACTGGTGCATCCATGTGTGGTTCATGAGAAGACCACACATCCAATGACACTGGTGGATCCTTATGTGGTTTGTTCAGAAGAACACACATACAATGACTCTAACTGTGGTTCAGGAAAAGAACACACATGCAATGACACAGGGTGTGGTTCATGAGAAGACCAGACATGCAATGACACTGGTGGACCATGTGTGGTTTGTGAAAATAACACACATGCAATCACACTAGGTGGATCCGTGTGTGGTTTGTGGAAAGAACAAACATGCAATGACTCTGGCTATGGTTCATGAGAAGAACACACATGCAATGACACTGGGTGTGGTTCATTAGAATAACACACATGCAATGACACTGGTGGATCCTTGTGTGGTTTGTGAGAAGAACACACATGCAATGACTCTAGTTGTGGTTCATGAAAAGAACAAACATGCAATGACACTGGTGGATCCATGTGTGGTTCATGAGAAGAACACCCATGCAATGACACTAGGTGTGGTTCATGAGAAGAACACGCATACAATGACACTGGTGGATCCATCTGTGGTTTGTGAAAAGAACAAACATGCAATCACACTAGGTGGATCCATGTGTGGTTTGTGGAAAGAACTGACATGCAATGACACTGGCTGTGGTTCATGAAAAGAACACACATGCAATGACACTGGTGGATCCATGTGTGGTTCATGAGAAGAACACACATCCAATGACACTCGTGGATCCTTATGTGTTTTGTTTAGAAGAACAGACATGCAATGACTCTAGCTGTGGTTCAGGAAAAGAACACACATGCAATGACACTAGTGGATCCATGTGTGGTTTGTGAAAAGAACATACATGCAATCACACTAGGTGGATCCATGTGTGGTTTGTGAAAAGAACAAACATGCAATGACTCTAGCTATGGTTCATGAGAAGAACACACATGCAATGACACTGGGTGTGGTTCACGAGAATAACATACATGCAATGACACTGGTGGATCCTTCTGTGGTTTGTGAGAAGAGCACACATGCAATGACTCTAGTTGTGGTTCATGAAAAGAGCACACATGCAATGACACTGGTAGATCCATGTGTGGTTCATGAGAATAACACCCATTCAATGACACTAGGTGTGGTTCATGAGAAGAACACTCATACAATGACACTGGTGGATCCATGTGTGGTTTGTGAAAAGAACAGACATGCAATCACACTAGGTGGATCCATGTGTGGTTTGTGGAAAGAACAGACATGCAACGACACTGGCTGTGGTTCATGAAAAGAACACACAGGCAATGACACTGGTGGATCCATGTGTGGTTCATGAGAAAAACACACATCCAATGATACTTGTGGATCCTTATATCGTTTGTTTAGAAGAACACACGTGCAATGACTATAGCTGTGGTTCAGGAAAAGAACACACATGCAATGACACTGGTGGATCCATATGTGGTATCTGAAAAGAACAGACATGCAATCACACTAGGTGGATCCATTTGTGGTTTGTGGAAAGAACATACATGCAATGACACTGGCTGTGCTTCATGAAAAGAACATACATGCAATGACACTGGTGCATCCATGTGTGGTTCATGAGAAGACCACACATCCAATGACACTGGTGGATCCTTATGTGGTTTGTTCAGAAGAACACACATACAATGACTCTAACTGTGGTTCAGGAAAAAGAACACACATGCAATGACACAGGGTGTGGTTCATGAGAAGACCAGACATGCAATGACACTGGTGGACCATGTGTGGTTTGTGAAAACAGACATGCAATCACACTAGGTGGATCCGTGTGTGGTTTGTGGAAAGAACAAACATGCAATGACTCTGGCTATGGTTCATGAGAAGAACGCACATGCAATGACACTAGGTGTGGTTCATTAGAATCACACATGCAATGACACTGGTGGATCCTTGTGTGGTTTGTGAGAAGAACACACATGCAATGACTCTAGTTGTGGTTCATGAAAAGAACAAACATGCAATGACACTGGTGGATCCATGTGTGGTTCATGAGAAGAACACCCATGCAATGACACTAGGTGTGGTTCATGAGAAGAACACGCATACAATGACACTGGTGGATCCATCTGTGGTTTGTGAAAAGAACAAACATGCAATCACACTAGGTGGATCCATGTGTGGTTTGTGGAAAGAATAGACATCCACTAAGACCAGTTGTGGTTCATGAAAAGAACACACATGCAATGACACTGGGTGTGGCTCATAAGAAGACCAGACATGCAATGACACTGGTGGATCCATGTGTGGTTTGTGAAAAGAACAGACATGCAATCACCATAGGTGGATCCATGTGTGGTTTGCGGAAAGAACATACATGCAATGACTCTGGCTATGGTTCATGAGAAGAACACACATGCAATGACACTGGGTGTGGTTCATGATAATAACACACATGCAATGACACTAGGTGGATCCTTGTGTGGTTTGCGAGAAGACCAGACATGCAATGACTCTAGCTGTGGTCCATGAAAAGAACACACATGCAATGACACTGGTGGATCCATGTGTGGTTCATGAGAAGAACACCCATGCAATGACACTGGGTGTGGTTCATGAGAAGAACACGCATACAATGACACTGGTGGATCCATCTATGGTTTGTGAAAAGAACAAACATGCAATCACACTAGGTGGATCCATGTGTGGTTTGTGGAAAGAACAGACATGCACTAACACTAGTTGTGGTTCATGAAAAGAACACACATGCAATGACACTGGGTGTGGCTCATGAGAAGACCAGACATGCAATGACACTGGTGGATCCATGTGTGGTTTGTGAAAAGAACAGACATGCAATCACCATAGGTGGATCCATGTGTGTGGTTTGTGGAAAGAACATACATGCAATGACTCTGGCTGTGGTTCATGAGAAGAACACACATGCAGTGACACTGGGTGTGGTTCATGATAATAACACACATGCAATGACACTAGGTGGATCCTTGTGTGGTTTGTGAGAAGACCAGACATGCAATGACTCTAGTTGTGGTTCATGAAAAGAACAAACATGCAATGACACTGGTGGATCCATGTGTGGTTCATGAGAAGAACACCCATGCAATGACACTGGGTGTGGTTCATGAGAAGAACACGCATACAATGACACTGGTGGATCCATCTGTGGTTTGTGAAAAGAACAAACATGCAATCACACTAGGTGGATCCATGGGTGGTTTGTGGAAAGAACAGACATGCACTAAGACTAGTTGTGGTTCATGAAAAGAACACACATGCAATGACACTGGGTGTGGCTCATGAGAAGACCAGACATGCAATGACACTGGTGGATCCATGTGTGGTTTGTGAAAAGAACAGACATGCAATCACCATAGGTGGATCCATGTGTGGTTTGCGGAAAGAACATACATGCAATGACTCTGGCTGTGGTTCATGAGAAGAACACACATGCAATGACACTGGGTGTGGTTCATGATAATAACACACATGCAATGACACTAGGTGGATCCTTGTGTGGTTTGTGAGAAGACCAGACATGCAATGACTCTAGCTGTGGTCCATGAAAAGAACACACATGCAATGACACTGGTGGATCCATGTGTGGTTCATGAGAAGAACACCCATGCAATGACACTGGGTGTGGTTCATGAGAAGAACACGCATACAATGACACTGGTGGATCCATCTATGGTTTGTGAAAAGAACAAACATGCAATCACACTAGGTGGATCCATGTGTGGTTTGTGGAAACAACAGACATGCACTAACACTAGTTGTGGTTCATGAAAAGAACACACATGCAATGACACTGGGTGTGGCTCATGAGAAGACCAGACATGCAATGACACTGGTGGATCCATGTGTGGTTTGTGAAAAGAACAGACATGCAATCACCATAGGTGGATCCATGTGTGTGGTTTGTGGAAAGAACATACATGCAATGACTCTGGCTGTGGTTCATGAGAAGAACACACATGCAATGACACCTGGTGTGGTTCATGATAATAACACACATGCAATGACACTAGGTGGATCCTTGTGTGGTTTGTGAGAAGACCAGACATGCAATGACTCTAGTTGTGGTTCATGAAAAGAACAAACATGCAATGACACTGGTGGATCCATGTGTGGTTCATGAGAAGAACACCCATGCAATGACACTGGGTGTGGTTCATGAGAAGAACACGCATACAATGACACTGGTGGATCCATCTGTGGTTTGTGAAAAGAACAAACATGCAATCACACTAGGTGGATCCATGGGTGGTTTGTGGAAAGAACAGACATGCACTAAGACTAGTTGTGGTTCATGAAAAGAACACACATGCAATGACACTGGGTGTGGCTCATGAGAAGACCAGACATGCAATGACACTGGTGGATCCATGTGTGGTTTGTGAAAAGAACAGACATGCAATCACCATAGGTGGATCCATGTGTGGTTTGCGGAAAGAACATACATGCAATGACTCTGGCTGTGGTTCATGAGAAGAACACACATGCAATGACACTGGGTGTGGTTCATGATAATAACACACATGCAATGACACTAGGTGGATCCTTGTGTGGTTTGTGAGAAGACCAGACATGCAATGACTCTAGCTGTGGTCCATGAAAAGAACACACATGCAATGACACTGGTGGATCCATGTGTGGTTCATGAGAAGAACACCCATGCAATGACACTGGGTGTGGTTCATGAGAAGAACACGCATACAATGACACTGGTGGATCCATCTATGGTTTGTGAAAAGAACAAACATGCAATCACACTAGGTGGATCCATGTGTGGTTTGTGGAAACAACAGACATGCACTAACACTAGTTGTGGTTCATGAAAAGAACACACATGCAATGACACTGGGTGTGGCTCATGAGAAGACCAGACATGCAATGACACTGGTGGATCCATGTGTGGTTTGTGAAAAGAACAGACATGCAATCACCATAGGTGGATCCATGTGTGTGGTTTGTGGAAAGAACATACATGCAATGACTCTGGCTGTGGTTCATGAGAAGAACACACATGCAATGACACCTGGTGTGGTTCATGATAATAACACACATGCAATGACACTAGGTGGATCCTTGTGTGGTTTGTGAGAAGACCAGACATGCAATGACTCTAGCTGTGGTCTATGAAAATAACACACATGCAATGACACTGGTAGATCCATGTGTGGTTCATGAGAAGAACACCCATGCAATGACACTGGGTGTGGTTCATGAGAAGAACACGCATACAATGACACTGGTGGATCCATGTGTGGTTTGTGAAAAGAACAGACATGCAATCACACTAGGTGGATCCATGTGTGGTTTGTGGAAAGAACAGACATGCAATGACACTGGTTGTGGTTCATGAAAAGAACACACATGCAATGACACTGGGTGTGGGTTATGAGAAGACCAGACATGCAATGACACTGGTGGATCCATGTGTGGTTTGTGAAAAGAACAGACATGCAATCACACTAGGTGAATCCTTGTGTGGTTTGTGAGAAGACCAGACATGCAATTACTCTACCTGTGGTTCATGTAAAGAACACACATGCAATGACACTCGGTGTGGTTCATGAGAAGAACACGCATACAATGACACTGGTGGATCCATGTGTGGTTTGTGAAAAGAACAGACATGCAATCACACTAGGTGGATCCATGTGTGGTTTGTGGAAAGAACAGACATGCAATGACACTGGTTGTGGTTCATGAAAAGAACACACATGCAATGACACTGGGTGTGGGTTATGAGAAGACCAGACATGCAATGACACTGGTGGATCCATGTGTGGTTTGTGAAAAGAACAGACATGCAATCACACTAGGTGGATCCTTGTGTGGTTTGTGAGAAGACCACACATGCAATTACTCTACATGTGGTTCATGTAAAGAACACACATGCAATGACACTGGTGGATCCATGTGTGGTTCATGAGAAGAACACCCATGCAATGACACTGGGTGTGGTTCATGAGAAGAACACGCATACAATGACACTGGTGTCTCCATGTGTGGTTTGTGAAAAGAACAGACATGCAATCACACTAGGTGGATCCATGTGTGGTTTGTGGAAAGAACTGACATGCAATGACACTGGCTGTGGTTCATGAAAAGAACACACATGCAATGACACTGGTGGATCCATGTGTGGTTCATGAGAAGAACGCACATCCAATGACACTCGTGGATCCTTATGTGTTTTGTTTAGAAGAATAGACATGCAATGACTCTAGCTGTGGTTCAGGAAAAGAACACACATGCAATGACACTAGTGGATCCATGTGTGGTTTGTGAAAAGAACATACATGCAATCACACTAGGTGGATCCATGTGTGGTTTGTGAAAAGAACAAACATGCAATGACTCTAGCTATGGTTCATGAGAAGAACACACATGCAATGACACTGGGTGTGGTTCACGAGAATAACACACATGCAACGACACTGGTGGATCCTTCTGTGGTTTGTGAGAAGAGCACACATGCAATGACTCTAGTTGTGGTTCATGAAAAGAGCACACATGCAATGACACTGGTAGATCCATGTGTGGTTCATGAGAAGAACACCCATTCAATGACACTAGGTGTGGTTCATGAGAAGAACACTCATACAATGACACTGGTGGATCCATGTGTGGTTTGTGAAAAGAACAGACATGCAATCACACTAGGTGGATCCATGTGTGGTTTGTGGAAAGAACAGACATGCAATGACACTGGCTGTGGTTCATGAAAAGAACACACAGGCAATGACACTGGTGGATCCATGTGTGGTTCATGAGAAAAACACACATCCAATGATACTTGTGGATCCTTATATCGTTTGTTTAGAAGAACACACGTGCAATGACTATAGCTGTGGTTCAGGAAAAGAACACACATGCAATGACACTGGTGGATCCATATGTGGTATCTGAAAAGAACAGACATGCAATCACACTAGGTGGATCCATCTGTGGTTTGTGGAAAGAACATACATGCAATGACACTGGCTGTGCTTCATGAAAAGAACATACATGCAATGACACTGGTGCATCCATGTGTGGTTCATGAGAAGACCACACATCCAATGACACTGGTGGATCCTTATGTGGTTTGTTCAGAAGAACACACATACAATGACTCTAACTGTGGTTCAGGAAAAGAACACACATGCAATGACATAGGGTGTGGTTCATGAGAAGACCAGACATGCAATGACACTGGTGGACCATGTGTGGTTTGTGAAAAGAACAGACATGCAATCACACTAGGTGGATCCGTGTGTGGTTTGTGGAAAGAACAAACATGCAATGACTCTGGCTATGGTTCATGAGAAGAACACACATGCAATGACACTGGGTGTGGTTCATTAGAATAACACACATGCAATGACACTGGTGGATCCTTGTGTGGTTTGTGAGAAGAACACACATGCAATGACTCTAGTTGTGGTTCATGAAAAGAACACACATGCAATGACACTGGTGGATCCATGTGTGGTTCATGAGAAGAACACCCATGCAATGACACTAGGTGTGGTTCATGAGAAGAACACGCATACAATGACACTGGTGGATCCATCTATGGTTTGTGAAAAGAACAAACATGCAATCACACTAGGTGGATCCATGTGTGGTTTGTGGAAAGAACAGACATGCACTAACACTAGTTGTGGTTCATGAAAAGAACACACATGCAATGACACTGGGTGTGGCTCATGAGAAGACCAGACATGCAATGACACTGGTGGATCCATGTGTGGTTTGTGAAAAGAACAGACATGCAATCACCATAGGTGGATACATGTGTGGTTTGTGGAAAGAACATACATGCAATGACTCTGGCTGTGGTTCATGAGAAGAACACACATGCAATGACACTGGGTGTGGTTCATGATAATAACACACATGCAATGACACTAGGTGGATCCTTGTGTGGTTTGTGAGAAGACCAGACATGCAATGACTCTAGCTGTGGTCTATGAAAATAACACACATGCAATGACACTGGTGGATCCATGTGTGGTTCATGAGAAGAACACCCATGCAATGACACTGGGTGTGGTTCATGAGAAGACCACGCATACAATGACACTGGTGGATCCATGTGTGGTTTGTGAATAGAACAGACATGCAATCACACTAGGTGGATCCATGTGTGGTTTGTGGAAAGAACAGACATGCAATGACACTAGTTGTGGTTCATGAAAAGAACACACATGCAATGACACTGGTGAATCCATGTGTGGTTCATGAGAATAACACATATCCAATGACACTTGTGGATCCTTATGTGGTTTGTTTAGAAGAACACACATGCAATGACTCTAGCTGTGGTTCAGGAAAAGAGCACACATGCAATGACACTGGTGGATCCATGTGTGGTTTGTGAAAAGAACAGACATGCGATCACACTAGGTGGATTCGTGTGTGGTTTGTGGAAAGAACAAACATGCAATGACTCTGGCTATGGTTCATGAGAAGAACACACATGCAATGACACTAGGTGTGGTTCATTAGAATAACACACATGCAATGACACTGGTGGATCCTTGTGTGGTTTGTGAGAAGAACACACATGCAATGACTCTAGTTGTGGTTCATGAAAAGAACACACATGCAATGACACTGGTGGATCCATGTGTGGTTCATGAGAAGAACACCCATGCAATGACACTGGGTGTGGTTCATGAGAAGAACACGCATACAATGACACTGGTGGATCCGTCTGTGGTTTGTGAAAAGAACAAACATGCAATCACACTAGGTGGATCCATGTGTGGTTTGTGGAAAGAACAGACATGCACTAACACTAGTTGTGGTTCATGAAAAGAACACACATGCAATGACACTGGGTGTGGCTCATGAGAAGACCAGACATGCAATGACACTGGTGGATCCATGTGTGGTTTGTGAAAAGAACAGACATGTAATCACCATAGGTGGATCCATGTGTGGTTTGTGGAAAGAACATACATGCAATGACTCTGGTTGTGGTTCATGAGAAGAACACACATGCAATGACACTGGGTGTGGTTCATGATAATAACACACATGCAATGACACTAGGTGGATCCTTGTGTGGTTTGTGAGAAGACCAGACATGCAATGAATCTAGTTGTGGTCCATGAAAAGAACACACATGCAATGACACTGGTGGATCCATGTGTGGTTCATGAGAAGAACACCCATGCAATGACACTGGGTGTGGTTCATGAGAAGAACACGCATACAATGACACTGGTGGATCCATGTGTGGTTTGTGAAAAGAATAGACATGCAATCACACTAGGTGGATCCATGTGTGGTTTGTGGAAAGAATAGACATGCAATGACACTGGTTGTGGTTCATGAAAAGAACACACATGCAGTGACACTGGGTGTGGGTTATGAGAAGACCAGACATGCAATGACACTGGTGGATCCATGTGTGGTTTGTGAAAAGAACAGACATGCAATAAAACTAGGTGGATCCTTGTGTGGTTTGTGGAAAGAACAGACATACAATGACTTTGGCTGTGGTTCATGAGAAGAACGCACATGCAATGACACTGGGTGTGGTTCATTAGAATAACACACATGCAATGACACTAGGTGGATCCTTGTGTGGTTTGTGAGAAGACCAGACATGCAATGACTCTAGCTATGGTTCATGAAAAGAACACACATGCAATGACACTGGTGGATCCATGTGTGGTTCATGAGAAGAACACCCATGCAATGACACTGGGTGTGGTTCATGAGAAGAACACGCATACAATGACACTGGTGGATCCATGCGTGGTTTGTGAATAGAACAGACAGGCAATCACACTAGGTGGATCCATGTGTGGTTT
The DNA here is from genome assembly GCA_916181665.1 of Avena sativa. NCBI lineage: Eukaryota > Viridiplantae > Streptophyta > Magnoliopsida > Poales > Poaceae > Avena > Avena sativa. The sequence continues at coordinate 369,199,571 of OV702287.1, read as the reverse complement.
GTGGAAAGAACAGACATGCAATGTCACTAGTTGTGGTTCATGAAAAGAACACACATGCAATGACACTGGTGAATCCATGTGTGGTTCATGAGAATAACACATATCCAATGACACTTGTGGATCCTTATGTGGTTTGTTTAGAAGAACACACATGCAATGACTCTAGCTGTGGTTCAGGAAAAGAGCACACATGCAATGACACTGGTGGATCCATGTGTGGTTTGTGAAAAAAACATACATGCAATCACACTAGGTGGTTCCATGTGTGGTTTGTGAAAAGAATAGACATGCAATGACTCTGGATGTGGTTCATGAGAAGAACACACATGCAATGACACCGGGTGTGGTTCATGAGAATAACACACATGCAATGAGACTGGTGGATCCTTGTGTGGTTTGTGAGAAGTACACACATGCAATGACTCTAGCTGTGGTTCGTGAAAAGAACACACATGCAATGACACTGGTGGATCCATGTGTGGTTTGTGAAAAGAACAGACATGCAATCACACTAGGTGGGTCCATGTGTGGTTTGTTTAGAGGAATAGAGATGCAATGACACTGGGTGTGGTTCATGAAAAGAACACACATCCAATGACACTGGTGGATCCATATGTGGTTTGTGGAAAGCACAGACATGCAATCACACTGGGTGTGGTTCATGAAAAGAACACACATCCAATAACACTGGTGGATCCATGTGTGATTTCTAGAAAAAACAGACATGCAATGACACTGGTTGTGGTTCATGAAAAGTACACAGATGCAATGACACTGGTGTATCCTTATGTGATTTGTGAGAAGAACACACATGCAGTGACTCTAGCTATGGTTCATGAAAAGAACAGACATGCAATGACACGAGTGGATCCATTTGTGGTTTGTGGAAAGAACAGACATGCAGTACCATTGGTTGATCCATGACTTCATTGTACAAGACACCCACTTTCCATTTTTATACTACTCAGTTTTGCCCTTGGTTTTTTGATACCACTCAGTTTTGCCCCCTCTCTCTATCTTTCGTAGAAGCCCAAACCTGTGCTCACTCTGTCTGCTACTCCCTGATTGCTGGTCACAGTTGTCATGCGGATCATGCACACCAACCGTTGATTCTGTGCGATCCAACGATGACCGTTGCACACGTCGTGCCCTTCACAGTACAATGTGAGATAGCACAGACATCTCCCTCAGTGAGACTTCTACAAGAAGGAACACGGTGCCGTCCATGGAAAAAGTCGTCGAGCGGTCATGTCATGTTTAATCAAGTCTAAAAAGCCTACTACTACTACTACTACTACTACTACTACGACACAACACATGCGTCATCGAGGTGCACAGTCGTCGATGGACAGCTGCAATTTATTGCCACTTGATTTTAATAAGACACATCCCATTTTTTATGCAGCGGCTCTCAATCTCACTTCCAACTGGGGCCCACCGTAAGAAGCTTGCACGCGCTAGCCGGAGGCCGAACAGCTGGGCTCGTCGATACCTAACGTCTCCGGCTTCATCGAGTCACTCGCAGCCATCAACACATCCCTTTACCCGATCTATCACAACCCCACAAATCTCGCCTTACAACCACCTACCTTCCCCTCTACATTTCCACTTTTAACTATCCCCAATTTTAGGGCCGTGTTAATCTTCGTACATAGAAATTGTGTGTGCGCCCTTTGCATGCGGCTCAATACAGAACTGCCATGCCTGGCCCGGGAAAAAACGTGACGAACCGTGCGCGTGTCGTGGTGCATGGTGCAGTAGACTGCACGACACGTTGCACGGTGGTGCAACGAAACATGCCTTGCTTCCATCCACCTTAACCATAGAGCCCCTCTTCGCACACCCACTCCCACTCTCGCTCACTCTCCCCACGCAACCCTCTCCACCATCCCATCAGCATCCGCAAACTCCCGAGAATACCCTGTCCACGCCGACGATGGCCGAGGAGGATAAGGTGGCCATTGTCGCCTCCGAGGCCACCGGCGAGGAGGCCCCTATCTCCTTGTTGGTCCCCCTCGACGCGTTGAAAGCAGCCATCGTCCCTGTCCAGGCCCCAGTCGAGGCCCCCGCCGGTCACAAGATGATCAAGCACTTCTTGGGCACCTATGATCCGGATAAGTACATTGCTCCGTTGAACCCCTACGACACCAACATCGACGACCCATGGTTGGAGGTAACTAGGGTTTGCTCCCCTCCCCTGGTTCTTCTACTGTTCCCATCGTTGTATGCTAGATCTTGGTTTATTAGGATTTGCTTGTTCGCATTTCGATTGATCGATCTTCTTACATCATCTACCTCCCCATTTTCCTTTTCTTCCAATAGGTTTCCGACAGCGACGTCTACAGCGATGACGAGTCCATTCACACAAAGGATCGTTAGGTGCTGAGGAGGCTACGGGTCGGCCAGCACGACGCCTTCCTCAGGCGCAGCGACTATATCTGCCCCTTCCGCAAGGGGATCACCTACTTCTTGACGAGTCATGCCGGCAACATCGACTTGAACACCTTACTGAAGCATGCAGAGGCCACGGGCTCTGGCATCCACAAAGGTGGCAAGCGCGAGACCGTGAACATCTACGCCTACATCGCCGAACACCGGGCTCTCGGCATTCACCTCCGAAACCTCTAGCGGGTGGCCATAAAAGAGGGTCGCATGCCTCCAATCAGGCACAAGGCCCCCAAGATCAAGGGATTGGGCAGCAAGAATTGGAGGAAGCGCCAGAGGGAGGAAGCGGAGACGCGGGCGCTTGCAGGATGTGCCTGCAGCTGCAGAGGCTGCTGCTGCTACTAAGCAGCTTCTTTCTAGCTATATCCTATTTCTGGATGAATGCATCGAACCTCGTTAAGCAACCTACTTTCTATCGCTATATCCTATTTAGCTGCGCACAGCTATATCTACATTTGTTTTGTTTTCTGAATGAATGTATTTTTCCTGGTGTGATTTTGCTGCTCTAGATTTGCTACTTGATCGGAGGCAAAAAGAGGTCCAAAAGGTAACGAATTATCGAAGTGAGAATCTTCTCTAGATTTGCTACCAATTTGGGCAAAATGAAACATATATGTTTAGCAAGAGAGGAAAAGGGCACTCTTTCAAACTGTCAGTTAACAAGCTACCATCTTGACAAGCTATAAGACACATACATAAACATAACACAACGAGGGTTAAATTTATTTTACTAGTATCACTTGAGGCGCTAGACATCTTGACAAGCTAACTGAGTTCCACAAAACAGAAACATAACACTGACTAGTAAAATTTAATTCACTTCTCATCACACCACTTGAGGCGCTTGCCATCATTCCTAGGCGACAAACTGCGACCATTCTAGGTACTCCACAGCTCACGAAATGCTTCGGCCCATCTGGGATCTGACTTGGCTTCCCTATCTTCAGCGTCTCGCGGCACAATTAGCGGTGCATCACATGCCTGATTGTCGCCGCTAGAAGATGCTGCCTCTGTGTTTGCTGCTTCAGCTGCAGCCTCTCTGTCAGCTGCTTCTGCTTCAGCTGCAAGCTCTCTTTCAGCTACTTCTGCAGCCTCTCTGTCAGCTACTTCAGATGCAGCCATTTTCTTTGCATCAGCTATTCCACATTTTCTACAAAGGGCTCCCCTAAGCTCGTCTTCCCTCTTGCAAATAGGGCAAAACACAAGGTAACGTAGAAAAAATGGATCTTCTTGTATAGCTGATAGGTCACGTAAGCATCTATGGCTGCATACTTCAGGTTTATATCAGACAACAACCACTCGTCCTAGAAATCATGCCTATCCATAGGGAAATCTTCCTTCATTTTGCCGTACGACTCATCGAGGATTCTAGTTGCGAGTGATGCCATTCCATCCTTCCTCGATCCCCCTAGGATCTTGACAAGACTTTGAATATCGATCCAGTTGTGCGCAAGAATTATAATTCCCTCTTGATAAAATTTCAAAAAATCAGTTGTTTTGTCGATAGTGCAGAAAACAATTCCCTTTTCTACAAGGAACTGGCGCAGCGCCTCCAGTCAGTCCTGAAAGTATGTAGTTTGTCATCACCAAAATTTGTAACTACAAATATTTTGTCAATGCAATATCACCATCTGAATATAATTTTGAAAAGTTCAGTAAATTCAAGATCAAGACTCTCAACATTGTCTTGTCATGATTTATTCGTTTTTCTATTTCTCAGTCGACTGAACGAGTTGCACATTTCTTTTAACTACGGTTGCACTTTTCTTAGGTGATTGAGACTAAAGAAAATCTCAGTCGATTGAGACATAGGCAAACCCTAATTTATTTGGTCCTAAATAAAATCTAGTAGTTGCAAGATGAGCAAGTGGATAAAGAACAAGAGGAGAAAACCCTAAACGCGGTTAGCTACAGAGAGCAGATCTACAAACCGGGAGAGGTGGTAGACAAGGACGTGTTTCCGCATGGCCAGTTGAATGACGGCGACTTCACTCCCTTCATATGGGTGCTCCGGGGTGTAATCGAGGTCCAATCCCATAAACTTGTCCTCGTCTATCTCAATCCAACCCTCATACATCCTCAGGACACGCACCACAGTCTCCTCCTTGTTGGTGTAGACAACGTCTATCTTCTTATTGTCATGGGTAGTGAAGCTTGTCTCTAGCGTGCGACGACCTTCCATGGCGGCAAGGAGAAGACGGGAAGAAGACAGATGCTAGGAAGAAGAAGAGTGGTTTCTGTGAGGCAGGGAATGGTGGAACCGTCAATGTGCTTTTAAGGTAGTGGTTAACGACGGGGACGGAAGTCCAAGGAGAGACACGTGGCGGTGGCCATTCCAGCTTCTGAGTAAACAAAAAATAATTATAACGCCGATACATGTGCCCTGTTTTGTCATGTCAATACACTGTGCAGGGGGTGTTGTCCTATCCACTGTGCCAATGCTGCAAGCCTACTGACAGCCACCCCGCCTAAGCGACGAGAGCCACATAACGGCGAGAACTAACAGGGGGCCAACTTGACGGACGTTATCCTGATTTTTTGTATTGAAATGTAAAGTTGAATTTGTGCCGAAAAAGACCCTCTGAGTATTTGGCACACCAACTGTAGTCATCCCGGCTGATTTCAGGGAACTTGGGTATTGCGTTGCCTGGACACCCCAACTTTTGGGCCGCAAAATGATATTCTCCTTCTTGGCGTAGCCCTCGAGAGCCTCATTGAGAACACCCCTTATTCTGGTGTAGTCTTTCTTCTTCGGCAAACTCCCCGAGTCGAAACACATGGCTAGCGAATACCTCGGGGCAAGGAGGATGAGTGTGAAGTATTTGTATCTGCGCAACACAATTGGAACGGAATGTTGGAAAAAGAGCAAATGAAGAAATCTATAAGAAATGCATAAGTTATGGCGGCGATGAGCGAGTGTGTACTTACTCGGGAAAGAAAGGCAAAAGAAGTGTGTCCTTCCTCTTGTTGTCCACCATGAACTTCTCGAGGTACGCCATCGCCTTGGTCCATGTCTCTGATTCTTCGACCAACTGGTTGTTCTGCATGTAGTAGGGATCCACTACCGCGACTTCCGAGGTACTCTCTCTCTTGATCTTGATCGCTAGATTGAGCGCGTATAGGCGGACAAAGGTATAGTCCAGCCATTTCCTGAGAAACAACTTGAACCTCGTACGCTATGAAGAATATATCCACAGGGGGTTCATCAACGAATCCCATGTCCAATGACACCTTGGCTGTGAAAACCGGGTAATTTGGATCTTTGTCTTTAAGAAGGATGCCATCTAGAGTCTTGACACCCTCGTGCAAAGTTAACATGGGTCCAACCGCGATGTGGAGCATATCCGGAGTCAATATCGGATCACCAGCTACATGCACTCAGGGCAAGCCATATTGTGTGGATGGTACGATGACGGTGTCCTGAGCCTAGATCCTCTTCAGAAGAGGCTGGCTCGCACCCTTATTATTATTATTACCTCTCTTCATGTGCTTCTTCTTCACACGATAGTGTCCTCCACTGCCATCTGCTCACCGGCCGCCTTTCGGAGTGTGTTGGGGCTGAAAATCAATCCCGGTTTCTCCTGTGGTGGATCGGCGGCCGGAGGCGTCTATTGAGAAAGACCATGGAAGACCAGACGTTGCGTGCATGTATTGGGCCGACCAACTTGATGGTCGCGAGCTGTGAAGGGTTCTTCATCCATAGAAGGCATATACAATCCTTTGTCAGCGTCGGTGTTGATGAAGTCGTCAACGTTGACCAATTCATCATCATCTTCATTGGTTCCATCATGTGGTGGTGGTAGCGGGGGCGACGACAGTTGCGACACAATGTCTTTGCCATGGGGAGGTACACACGCTGCCAAGAGTTGCTGGTGATGGCTGGTGGTGGCGACGATGGCGGATGCTAGCTTCCGAGGTGGTGGCCAGGCGATCAATCGAGAGGTGGCGCCGGTGCTCCCCTCCCCCCCCCCCCGCAAGACGAATATGGGTCTTAGGCCATGTCAAGGGCCAGTTGTAGCATTCTCCAAGGGTCTTATGTTCGTCGGCTCCCTGAGGTTGAAAGGGGGGTCCATGTCATCGCACCCTAGCAACACCCGAGCCAACCTGACCCTCATCACGTCATCATCCATTGGATTATTGTGCATCATGCAGCCAGCCGGTTGTATGAGAGTGCCATTGGCAACATCCTTCAACTCACCGCCGACATCTTTAAGCAGGAGTACGCAAGAAGTGTCCTAAGGCAAAACATGTTGTTGGGCATCATGAGATGGCAGCAGTCATGCATCAAAGGCATAAAGTAGATGACGTGCACTAACTAATTAGTTACCTTGGTGATGGCGTGGAGCTCGGCTAACGTAGAGACACGGCCGATGCCTGCGGCCGGCCTATCATCATCTGCATTCTCCCGCTCGGGTGCCTCACGGAGCACCACCGCCATCGGTTGCGCCTTATTGGTATCTTTGGCAGGAGGGGCGTCGGTGTGACCAAAACAAGCGGCCGCGTCCCGGCGTTGACGGCTAGCGGGGTCACCAGCTCCAGTGACACATTAACATTGATGCCCGAGTTGTTGTCGCTTAAGCTGGGCAGATGTATGGGCCCCTGTCAACCTCCCGCATTCCAAGCAGTAAGCCCCTCTAAAAACTCAGGGGGGATCATCATGTGGAGCCTCTATTCCAGTAACTTGTCCACTGTTTTCTCGTCCACTGCCTTCTGCTCCAGTGTCTGCACCTTCATCTTCAGCTCTTCAACAACGGCTTTATCCTTAGTTGTCGACCGGTTCTTCCTCTACCTTCTTTTCTTGGCGTCATCTTTGTAGTACTCCTTGAACTTCATGCTTGTACCGAAGCCAGACACATGGCCAGCTGAGGACGGCGGCAACCCCTTGTCCCTCTTATTGTAAGCATTCGCCGCCTTGTTGAAAACCGTGTCCCATGGCTCCATCGAATCCCAGGATGACTCTTTGGCAGGAGCGTTCAGTTCATCCTCCTATAGAGACAAGGAAAGGTGAACCCATTTAGATTCTTGGCTTCATTATTTTAATTATAACTCAATAGACTCGAGATCAGCGATAAATTCCTTACCAGGTTCTTCTCGAATTCCTTGACCTCCAGATCGTCAGTGATGAACTCCCATGTTTCCTTGTCTAGGTAGTAGCAGGCCCAGACAAATTTCCTAAGCTGCAAGTCCGTGATTTTTAGCCAAGGGTTACCTTTACCTAGGCGTTCAAGCTCGGCGTCCTCCTTGCCCCAATTGGCATGTTTCCCCCTGTAACCACCGCTTCCAAGATGGTGGTTACCTATGTTCTTTTCCCGGATAGTCCTGCCCCAGTTAGTCCAATGTATAGCGTTACCGGTAGCTATATCCGCCTTAAATATCTTAAACTCCTCTTTGCCGAGCATCGGATTTTTCTCACTAATAACCTCCCATCTTTCACCTCGGTAACGTTCTTCGTGATGTGAATTACATCGAGTCTATGGGGACCTTCCAGTATGGCAGGTCCAAGAAAACAGACCTTGCTTTCCATACACCCAGCAGCGGCTTTGTCCTCGGTCGTTTTTTCCTGGTGCAGTCCAATTTACCCAATTATTCAAAAGCTCCTCGATTTCTTTGCCGCTCCTCGGACGCGGGGATCTTTCGAGCTCGTCCTTACCATTGAACAGGTCACCGTGTTTTCTCCACGGGTAATCCATGCTGAGCAAATTTCGAGTACCTTGGAACACAGTTTTCGAAGACCCGGGATCCCTTGGTAGCTGGAGATGCAGTGTCTCATCCATGCACTTAACACATGCATTGTGTCTGTGGTTCACCTGGGCCGATACATATGCGTAACCTGGATAGTCCTGCACCATCGTGAGAAACACGGCTCTCAGATGGAAATATTCTTTAGTGTAGGCATCCCATGTACGGGTCGGCGTCTCCCACAAGCTGGCTAACTCGTCTCTCAACAGCCCGAGATACAGATGCATATCGATACCTGGTTGTTTTGGCCCCTGAATAAGAATGCTCATGTGTTTACGTACCTTTGCTTCGTGCACAGCCATGGGGGGAGGTTGTACGACCATACAAACACGGGACAGGTGCTATGCATGCTACTCTGGTTTCCAAAAGGATTGAGTCCATCGGTGCTCATACCCAACCTGATGTTCCTTGCATCGCCCCCGAACTCTTCGAACTCGATGTCTAATGCACTCCACTGGCTAGCATCTAAAGGGGGTGTTAGGATCTTGCCCTTCTCTGGATCATCTTCGGGTTTCTCTCTTTCCGCGTGCCATTCCATGAGCTTTGCTTCCTTAGGATCTATGAAATTTCGCTGCAGACCGGGGGTGATAGGAAAGTACCATACCACTTTTCAAGGAACTTTCTTGTTCCCTCTCTTGTACCGTCCTTGGCCGCACACCGGACATGTGGTTGTATCCGCGCACTCATTCCGATAAAGTGCACAATCATTGATGCATGTGTGGTATTTAATGTGTGGTAGGTCGAGAGGGCACACGATTTTCTTAGCCTCCTCGATACTTGTTGGCAATGTGTTCCCCTTAGGAAGTCGGCCGTGACAGTATTCCATGTTCGCGTTGAAGCTCACATCGGTCCATTTGTGTTCGGCCTTCATCTCCAGAGCCTTGAGTGTTACACTCAAACGTGTATCCTCGGGGCGACACCCAGGATACAATGGAGTCATCCCGTCTACCTCCATTTGGGCCAGCTTGGCTTTCTCTTTGGCTGCATCTTTGTCTTTGCTCGTCTCCTTGAGGAGAAGTTCTTGAACATGAGGGTCCTGCAAGACCGAAGTTAGCAGCGTCTATGTGTTCGCATGTTCTCCTTCTTCATGATGATAATGCCGGTTGCCATCTCCTTCTTCATGCTGATCATGCCCGTCGGCATCTCCTTCGTCATGATGATCATGCCCGGTAGACTCTTCATCTTCTCGCCCGCCCACGTCTTCTTGACCACCATGTCTTGCCGGTGCCTTATTGAGGTCGCGCATGAAACTGCGCCGGAGTAGGTGAACCTCCAATTATCCAGAATCAGGGTCAATCCAGCGTTGGAGTTTGCATGTTCGACATGGACATCTTATCATGGTCTTGTTGTTCAGAATCATGTCCTCCTTCGCATCTTTCTTGTACCTAGCAATTCGACCTCCGCTCATCGTGAGGAGCATGGTTGCCTGAGCGGTCGCAACAGAGAGTATAGGTTAGAACCACACCATATGCACACACACATGCATGAATGCTAGCCGGAAAAATTCGGCATGACCTTTCCTAAAATTAGGACATATGGGTAGTGCAAAAAATTTCCGAAATGGAAATCAATCAACATTTCAGCAAACATCCATGCACCACGCCGGTCGGGACAACAACAAGCAAGCAACAAAAAACTTCCTCCCAATGCAAACATTCATGCATCACACAAGCATCATCTCGCCATGCATCACACACACACTGCCCGTGCGACAAGCTTCACCTACATGTTCATGGACAAGTACTCACCTAGTAGACTCAATAATAGCGAGACGAGACCGTGCGATGAGAGAGTGTGGACAAATAGATCTACAAGTTGGTGGAGAGGAAATTAGTAAATAAATAGAGATGTGAGAGAGAAAAGTAAGGAACTTTTAGATCTACAAGTTGGAGGGAGGCTTCCACTTACCAATCTATGGACTAAAGTAGGTTTAGTTACAAAAAATGAAGAAACTATGGGCAAATTGGGGTGAGAGGGAGGAGGAAGACGAGCTGGGAGGAGTTAGAAAGGAAGAAGAGATGTGAAATGGGTGGTGGTGTATAGATAGGGTGGGAGCTTGCCACCTTTTTCACATGGATCTGGACGCCCTCATCTGTGGCGCATATGGCAGAAATGCGCCACAGATGTTCAAACTTCTATGGCGCATATAGCAAAATGCGCCACAGAACGATGTGTCCAGGTTAAAGTGGTGGGACCCAGGTTAGGTTCTGTGGCGTATGTGTGGAGTTCCACAGAAATCAAACATATTTGTGGCGCATATCCACACATGCGCCATAGAAAGTGGGTCAAATAGATTCTGTGGTGGGGCCTGCCTCCACTTTCTGTGCCGCATAAGGAAATATGCGCCACATATCAAGTCTCTTATTTGGTGCATATGTCATTATGCGCCACAGAAGGTGGATCGCCCCACCCTGGCTGGCGGGTCCCACCTAACTTCTGTGGCGCATGTGCTATGAAATGCGCCACATATGGTTTTAGTATCTATGGTGCATTTCGACTAGTGCGCCACTGATACTTCTCTGGCGCATTGTTTTGCATATGCGCCACAAAATATCTTTTCTACCTATATATGTTTTCCTAGTAGTGGCATGCAAATGACTCTAGTAGATCCATGTGGTTTATGAAAAGAACACACATTCAATGACTCTAATGGTTGTTTAGGAAAAGAACACACATGCAATGACACTGGTGGATCCATGTGGTTTAGTAAAATAACACACATGCAATGACATTAGTGGTGGTTTAGGAAAAGAACACACATGCAATGACTCTAGTTGTGGTTTATGAAAAGAACACACATGCAATGACACTAGTGGATCCAAGTGGTTTATGAAAAGAACACACATGCAATGACTCTAGTGGTGGTTTTGGAAAACAACAAACATGCAATGACTCTAGTGGTGCTTTATGAAAAGGACACACATGCAATGACACTGGTGGATCCATGTGGTTTAGTAAAATAAACCACATGCAATGACAGTAGTGGTGGTTTAGGAAAAGAAAACACATACAAAGGCATGCAATGACACTAGTAGATCCATGTGGTTTAGTAAAATAACACACATGCAATGACACTAGTGGTGGTTTAGGAAAAGAACACACATGCAATGACTCTAGTTGTTGTTTATGAAAAGAACACACATGCAATGACACTGGTGGATCCGATTGGTTTATGAAAAGAACACACATGCAATGACTCTAGTGGTGGTTTAGGAAAAGAACAAACATGCAATGACTCTAGTGGTGGTTTGTGAAAAGGACACACATGCAATGACACTGGTGGATCCATGTGGTTTAGTAAAATAACACACATGCAATGACACTAGTGGTAGTTTAGGAAAAGAACACACATGCAAAGACATGCAATGACACTGGTGGATCCATGTGGTTTACCCCCCAGTTCAGTTTATGAGGCACACACGTAGTTTAAGAAAATCTTTGACCATCAAGTTTGACCAATAAAATATGCAATATATGTCCCAAAAAATATATCATTGGAAACTTCTTTTTAAAATGAATCCGATGATGTAATTTTTGTGACATTTATGTAAAATTTTTTGGTAAAAATAAATGGTCAAAGTTGTTCTTAAACTGTGTGTGTGCCTAATAAATTGGACCGGAGATAGTAGTAAAATAACACACATGCAATGGCACCGGTCATGGTTTATGAAAAGAACACACATGCAAATATCTGGTGTATCCATGTGGTTTATGGAAAGAACACACATGCAATGAATCTAGTGGTGGTTTACGAAAAGAACACACATGCAAATGACTCTGGTGGATCCATGTTGTTTATGGAAAGAACACACATGCAATGAATCTAGTGGTGGTTTATTAAAAGAACACATGCAATGAAACCGGTGGATCCATGTGGTTTATGAAAAGAACATGCATGCAATGACTCTAGTTGTGGTTTATTAAAACAACACACATGCAATGACTATAGTGGTGGTTTAGGAAAATAACACACATGCAATGACATGCAATGCCACTGGTGGATCCATGTGGTTTAGGAAAGCAACACACATGCATTGACATTGGTGGTGGTTTACGAAAAGAACACACATGCAAATGACACTGGTGGATCCATGTGGTTTAGTAAAATAACACACATCCAATGACACTAGTGCTCGTTTAGGAAAACAACACACATGCAATGACTCTAGAGGTTGTTTATGAAAAGAACACACATGCAATGGCACTGGTGGATCCAAGTGGTTTATGAAACGAACACACATGCAATGACTCTAGTGGTGGTTTAGGAAAAGAACAAACATGCAATGACTCTAGTGGTGGTTTATGAAAAGCACAGACATGCAATGCCACTTGTCGATCCATGTGGTTTAGTAAAATAACATGAATGCAATGACACTGATGGTGGTTTAGGAAAATAACACACATGCAAAGACATGCAATGACACTGGGGGATCCATGTGGTTTAGGAAAGGAACAAACATGCAATGACACTGGTGGTGGTTTATGAAAAGACCACACATGCAAATGACTCCGGTGGATCCATGTGGTTTAAGGAAAGAACACATATGCAATGAATCTAGTGGTGGTTTATGAAAAGAACACACATGCAATGACACTAGTTGATCCAGGTGGTTTATGAAAAGAACAGGCATGCAAATGACTCTAGTGGATCCATGTGGTTTAAGGAAAGAACACACATGCAATGAATCTAGTGGTGGTTTATGAAAAGAACACACATGCAATGACACTAGTTGATCCAGGTGGTTTATGAAAAGAACACGCATGCAAATGACTCTAGTGGATCCATGTGGTTTATGAAAAGAACACACATGCAATGACTCTAGTGGTTGTTTAGGAAAAGAACACACATGCAATGACACTGGTGGATCCATGTGCTTTAGTAAAATAAGACACATGCAATGACACTAGTGGTGGTTTAGGAAAATAACACCCATGCAATAACACTGGTGGATCCAAGTGCTTTATGAAAAGAACACACATGCAATGACTCTAGTGGTCTTTTAGGAAAAGAACAAACATGCAATGACTCTAGTGGTGCTTTTTGAAAAGGGCACACATGCAATGACACTGGTGGATCCATGTGGTTTAGTAAAATAACACACATGCAATGACACATTTGGTGGTTTAGGAAAAGAACACATATGCAAAGACATGCAATGACACTGGTGGATCCATGTGGTTTAGGAAAGGAACACACATGCTAAGACACTTGTGGTGGTTTATGAAAAGAACACACATGCAAATGATTCTGGTGGATCCATGTGGTTTATGGAAAGAACACACATGCAATGAATCTAGTGGTGGTTTATGAAAAGGACACACATGCAATGACACCGGTGGATCCATGTGGTTTAGTAAAATAACACACATGCAATGACACTAGTGGTGGTTTAGGAAAAGAACACAAATGCAATGACTCTAGTTGTGGTTTATGAAAAGAACACACATGCAATGACACTGGTGGATCCAAGTGGTTTATGAAAAGAACACACATACAATGACTCTAGTGGTTTTTAAGGAAAAGAACAAACATGCAATGACTCTCGTGGTGGTTTATGAAAAGTACACACATGCAATGACCCTGGTGGATCCATGTGGTTTAGTAAAATAACACACATTCAATGACACTAGTGGTGGTTTAGGAAAATAACACACATGCAAAGACATGCAATGACACTGGTGGATCCATGTGGTTTAGGAAAGGAACACACATGGAATGACACTAGTCGTGGTTTATGAAAATAACACACATGCAAATGACTTTTGTGGAACCATGTGGTTTATAGAAAGAACACACATGCAATGAATATATTGGTGGTTTATGAAAATAACACACATGCAATGACACTTGTGGTTCCAAGTGTTTTCAAAAAGAACACACATGCAAATGAATCTAGTGGATCCATCTGGTTTATGAAAAGAACACACATGCAATGACTCTAGTGGTGGTTCAGGAAAAGAACATACATGCAATGACACTTATGGATCCATGTGGTTTAGGAAAGGAACACACATGCAATGTCACTGGAGGTGGTTTATGAAAATAACACACATGAAATGACTCTAGTTGTGGTTTATGAAAAGAAAACAAATGCAATGACATTGGTGTATCCAACTGGTTTATGAAAAGAACACACATGCAATGACTCTAGTAGTGGTTTAGGAAAAGAACAAGCATGCAATAACTCTAGTGGTGGTTTATGGAAAGGACACACATGCAATGACACTGGTGGATCCATGTGGTTTAGTAAAATAACACACATGCAATGAAACTAGTGGTGGTTTATGAAAAGAACACACATGCAATGACACTGGTGGATCCATGTGGTTTAGGAAAGGAACACATATGCAATGACATTGGTGGTGGTTTATGAAAAGAACACACATGCAAATGACTCTGGTGGATCCATGTGGTTTATGGAAAGAACACACATGCAATAAATCTAGTGGTGGTTTATGAAAAGAACACACATGCAATGACAATGGTGGAACCAAGTGGTTTATGAAAAGAACACACATGCAATAACTCTAGTTGTGGTTTATGAAAAGAACACATATGCAATGACTCTAGTGGATCCAAGTGGTTTATGAAAAGAATAAACATGCAGTGACTAGTTGTGTTTTATGAAAAGGACACACATGTAATGACGCTGGTGGATCCAGGTGGTTTATGAAAAGAACACACATGCAATGACTCTAGTTGTGGTTTAGTAAAATAACAATAATGCAGTGACACTAGTGGTGGTTTAGGAAAAGAACCCACATGCAAAGACATGCAATGACACTAGTGGATCCATGTGGTTTATGAAAAGAACACACATGCAAATGACTCTAGTGGATCCATGTGGTTTATGGAAAGAGGACACATGCAATGAATCTAGTGGTGCTTTATGAAAAGAACACACATGCAATGACACTGGTGGATCCATGTGGTTTATGAAAAGAACAAACATGCAATGACTCTAGTTGTGGTTTATGAAAAGAAGACACATTCCATGACTCTATTGGTGGTTTAGGAAAAGAACACACATGCAATGACAGTGGTGGATCCATGTGGTTTAGTAAAATAACACACATGTAATGACGCTAATGGTGGTTTAGGAAAAGAACATACATGTAATGACTATAGTTGTGGTTTATTAAAAAACACATGCAATGACACTGGTTGATCCATGTGGCTTATGAAAAGGACACACATGCAATGTCACCGGTGGTGGTTTGGGAAAAGGACACACATGGAAATGACTTTGGTGGATCCATGTGGTTTATGGAAAGAGCACACATGCAATGAATCTAGTAGTGCTTTATGAAAAGAACACACATGCAATGACACTGGTGGATCCATGTGGTTTATGAAAAGAAATAAAAATGCAATGACTCTAGTTGTGGTTTATGAAAAGAACACACATGCAATGACTCTAGTTGTGGTTTAGGAAAAGAACACACATGCAATGACTGTAGTGGTTCCATGTGGTTGATGAAAATAACACACATGCAATGACTCTAGTGGTGGTTTAGGAAAAGAACACACATGCAATGACACTGGTGGATCCATGTGGTTTAGTAAAAGAACACACATGCAATGACACTAGTGGTGGTTTAGGAAAAGAACATACATGCAATGACTCTAGTTGTGGTTTATGAAAAGAACACACATGCAATGACACTGGTGGATCCATGTGGTTTATGAAAAGGACACACATGCAATGACCCTGGTGGTGGTTTGGGAAAAGGACACACATGCAGATTACTTGGGTGGATCCATGTGGTTTATGGAAAGAACACACATGCAATGAATCTAGTGATCGTTTATGAAAAGAACACACATGTAATGACACTGGTGGATCCATGTGTGTTATTGAAAGAACACACATGCGATGACTCTAGTTGTGGTTTATGAAAAGAACACACATGCAATGACTCTAGTTGTGGTTTATGAAAAGAACATACATCCAATGACTCTGGTGGATCCAAGTGGTTTATGAAAAGAACAAACATGCGGTGACTCTTGTGGTGGTTTATGAAAAGAACACACATGCAATGACACTGGTGGATCCATGTGGTTTAGTAAAATAACACACATGCAATGACACTAGTGATGGTTTAGGAAAAGAACACACATTCAAAGACATGCAATGACACCGTTGGATCCATGTGGTTTAGAAAAGAAACACACATGCAAAGACAGTGGTGGTGGTTTATGAAAAGAACACACATGCAAATGACTCTGGTGGATCCATGTGGTTTATGGAAAGAACACATGTGCAATGAATCTGGTGGTGGTTTATGAAAAGAACACACATGCAATGACACTGGTGGATCCAATTGGTTTATGAAAAGAACACACATGCAAATAACTCTAGTGGATCCATGTGGTTTATGAAAAGAACACACATGCAATGACACTGGTGGATCCATGTGGTTTAGGAAAGGAACACACATGCAATGACACTAGTGGTGGTTTATGAAAAGAACACGCGTGAAAATGACTCTGGTGGATCCATGTGGTTTATGGAAAAACACACAAGAATGAATCTAGTGGTGGTTTATGAAAAGAACACACATGTAATGACACTGGTGGATCCATGTGGATTATGAAAAGAACAAACATGCAATGTCTCTAGTTGTGGTTTATGAAAAGAACACACATGCAATGACTCAGGTGGATCCAAGTGGTTTATGAAAAGAACAAACATGCTGTGTCTCTAGTTGTGGTTTATGAAAAGGACACACATGCAATGACACTGGTGGATCCAATTAGTTTATGAAAAGAACACACATGCAAATAACTCTAGTGGATCCATGTGGTTTATGAAAAGAACACACATGCAATGACACTGGTGGATCCATGTGGTTTAGGAAACGAATACACATGCAATGACACTAGTGGTCGTTTATGAAAAGAACACACATGCAAATGACTCTGGTGGATCCATGTGGTTTAAGGGAAAACACACATGCAATGAATCTAGTGGTGGTTTATGAAAAGAACACACATGTAATGACACTGGTGGATCCATGCGGATTATGAAAAGAACAAACATGCAATGACTCTAGTTTTGGTTTATGAAAAGAACACACATGCAATGACTCAGGTGGATCTAAGTGGTTTATGAAAAGAACAAACATGCAATGTCTCTAGTTGTGGTTTATGAAAAGGACACACATGCAATGACACTGGTTGATCCAAGTGTTTTATGAAAACAACACTGATACATTGCAAACGTATCTATAATTTTTGATGTTCCATGCTTGTTTTATATCTACTTTCTTATGTTTTGCCCACACTTTGGAGTATTTCTATATGATTTCTTGGACTAACCTATTAACAAGATGCCATAGTGCTAGCTGCCTGTTTTCTGCTATTTTTGGTTCCAGGAAAGTCAGAAAATGAATATTCTCGGAATTGGACGGGACAAAAGCCAAAGTCAATATTTCACCGAGTGGGACATGGAGCCAGAAGACGAGAAGGAGAGGAGCCAGAGGCCGGCCACACCACCTGGCCGCGCGGCTAGGCCTGGCCTGCGCCAACGGGTTGTGTCACCGCCTAGGGCACCCCCTCGGCCTCCCCTTTCGCCTATAAGAAGCCTATGATGCAGAAATCCTAAAAAGTCGAGCCTCCAGCCACGAAAAGTTCCACAGCGCCGCCGCCATCGAAGGGGAGATTCGGGGGACAGAAAGTGTCTGTTCCGGCACCCTGCCGGGATGGGGAAGTGCCCCTGGAGCCACCTCCACCGATCTCCACCACCATCTCCATCGCCGTTGCTGATTCCCATGATGAAGAGGGAGTAGTTTTCTCTCGAGGCTAAGGGCTCTACCGGTAGCTATGTGTTCATTTTTCTCTCTATGCGTGATTATATTGTGATGATGAGCTTTGTAATCAAGTAGATATAACTTGCTTCTCAAGTGCTTTAATAGATCTCTACTCATGGTGGTACTTAGGCTAGAGATTACAAATACTTGTTATGAGTTATATTTGGAGTTGGATGTTTCTATGAAATTGTGGTGTTTGTTGGAACCATCTAGATCTCAAGGTGACAGTGTGGGGTTATCTAGATGGGGAAAGCAGACTTCGAGGAGTGATGTTATAGCCCTACCATGGATTAGAGTGTCCAACCGGAGAGTAGTTCAGAGTAGTATCATAAAGAGAAGATATTTATATGAGAGTGTTCACTAGTGAAAGTATGATATTAGGCCTTTTTTCTAAATATTGAAACACCGTTTGCGACTAGATCTGTTACATGTTTGCTTGCTTCCATATTTTTGCCTTTAGACTTTTCCTCCTGTCAAGCTCTTTTCTGGCACCGTTGTCTTATAGCCATACAACTTGTATTTCACTATCTCTTTGCCGAACTAGTGCACCTATACACCTGACAAGTGTATTGGGTGTGTTGGGGACACAAGAGACTTCTTGTATCTTGATTGCAGGGTTGCTTGAGAGGGATACCTTTGACCACTTCCTCCCCGAGTTTGCTAAACCTTGGGTGATCCACCTAAGGGAAACTTGCTGCTGTTCTACAAACCTCTGCACTTGGAGGCCCAACAATTGTCTACAAGAATAGAAGTGCGTAGACATCAAGCTATTTTCTGGCGCCGTTGCCGGGGAGGTAAGGTAAAAGGTACTCACATCCTCCGGTGTGAGTGCTCGAAGTTATTTCCTTTAGATTCTACAATTTCGTCTTTTTGTTTCTTGTTTTCACTAGTTAGGCTTAATGGAAAACAACAACAAAATTAGAGAGCTTTATAGTATTTATCTTAAGTTAGGACATGAAGTGTTTGAAGAGAAAATTAAGAAACCTATGGAACTGTACATCAGTTTGAGCTCTAATTTTTTGGGCTTCTGCACCAGGTTGTTATCCAACTTTAGTTAGTTCAACACTTTTCGATTTGAGCAACAGAAGGTCTCCGAAAAAATTGGTTTTTACCTGCTGTTCTATTTTGACAGATTTCTGCCATTATTTTCATTTGCCTCTTAATCTCTTTCTCTTTGAGTTCTCTTTGATCATTTGAACTTTTTAAAGGAAGTGCTCAGTACTTTTGTTTCAATGGAAGTTTTATTTGTGTTGACACTGAACCAAAGTATTATTATCTTTTCAATGCACTAATGTTGCTAATGAAGATTGTGTGAAGTTTTGTATGAAGGAAATTTTAAAGTGTAGGGAAAATTAATGTGATAAGATGAAGAATGGACAAAAGCTCAAGCTTGGGGATGCCACCTGTGTCACCCCAAGAAATATTCAAGAAGTACAAGCGTCAAATCTTGGGGATGCCCAAGGCATCCCCTTCTTCATCAATAAAAATCTCAGGTTTCTTCCAAACACTTCATTTTTATTGTTTCGTGCACAGTTGTGTTCTTCTTGGAGCGTCTTCATTTTTATTTTTTTGTTTTCGTTTTCTTGGTTTTCTTAGTTTGATTGAATAAATGTGTTGGACCCCCTCTTTCATACATTAGTTTCCAAAACAAGATTGGTTTGGATTGGAAAAGAGTAGGAAAAGTTCATGCTTAAGTGGTAAAAGGAGCTTGTTTTTGACTGTGGCCTATGTTTTGTCATGTCATGCTTGATATTGTTCAGGCTTTATGCTTACTGATTTTTGCTGTAGATGACATGTTATAAACAATTGAGATTGCTTAATGTGCCTTGAAAGAATCATGCGTTGTTTTAGCATATTAAAGCATAGTATTGTGGTATTCTGATACGTTGCTAACGTATCCAGAATTTTTGATGTTCCATGCTTGGTTTTATCTACTTTCTTATGTTTTATCCACACTTTGGAGTACTTTTTATACATTTTCTTGGACTAACCTATTAACAAGATGCCACAGTGCCAGTTGCCTATTTTCTGCTGTTTCTGGTTCCAGGAAAGTCATAAAATGAATATTCTCGGAATTGGACGGGACAAAAGCCAAAGTCAGTTTTTCACCGAGGGGGACACGGAGCCAGAATACGAGACAGAGAAGGGCCAGGGGGCGGCCACACCACCTGGCCGCACGACCAGGCCTGGCCCGCGCTAGGGGGTGGTGCAGCCACCCAGGGCACTCCCTCGGCCTCTCCTTTTGCCTATAAGATGCCTCCGATACAGAAACCCAAAGTACCCAATCAAAATTCCACGAAAGAGTCTGTAGCTGCCGTCATCTCCATCCCTAGATCAGGAGGGATCT
This sequence comes from Avena sativa, assembly GCA_916181665.1. NCBI lineage: Eukaryota > Viridiplantae > Streptophyta > Magnoliopsida > Poales > Poaceae > Avena > Avena sativa. Next base: position 369,179,227 of record OV702287.1, on the reverse strand, counting down.
GAAGCTCTTCCCGGCACCCTGCCGGAGGGGAGAATTCACCCTAGAGGCCTTCTTAATCACCATGTAAGGCTCCGGTGTGATGCGTGAGTAGTTCATCCTTGGACTACGGGTCCATGTAGTAGCTAGATGGCTGGTTCTTCTCCTTTGTGCTATCATGTTTAGATCTTGTGAGCTCCGTTCATGATCAATATCATATATTTGTAATCCTACATGTTGCGTTTGCGGGGATCTGATGGATATTGAGATGCTATTTCAGATTTATTATTGATTCTATCATGTCTTTGTTATTTGTGATCTTGCATGCTTTTCGTTGTTAGTAGCTATCTTGGCCAAGTAGATGCTAGCAACTCCAAGAGTTAGTATTTATGCTCGATAGTGGGTTCATGCCTCTAGTAATCTGGGGAAGTGACAGAAATCTCTAAGGTACTAGATGTGTTGTTGCTACTAGGGAGAAAAAAACAATCCTTTGTTCATAGAAAAATCGTATTGTTTACTTTACACGCACTGCGTAATGCAATTATCTGTTGCTTGCAACTTAATACTAGAGGGGGTTCTGATGATAACCTGAAGGTGGATTATTTTTTATAGATGTAGTTGCATTACGGCCTATGTATAATGTTGTAATGCCCAATCAAATCTCAAAGGACTCAAGATGATTAGTATATGCATGTATGCTTTCTCGATGTTTGTCAATTGCCCCGCTGTAATTTGTTCACCCAACATGTCATCTATCTTAAGGAGAGTCACTACTAGTGAACTATGGACCCCGGTCCTTTATTTTATCATCAATCTACAATTGTTTACTGCTTTCTATTTACTTTCTGCAAGCTTTTACTTTTTCCACACAATACGTGTAATCCTTTTTTTCAACAAAACCGGTGAGATTGACAACCTCACTGTAAGTTAGGGGCAAAGTTCTATGGTTGGGTTATGCAGGATTCCAAGTTGGCAACAACACCTTGGAGGTGTTTCATTGCTCCTACCGGTTCGATAACCTTGGTTTCATAACTGCGGGAAACTTACTGCTGTGCTCATCATACGTTCCTCTTGGGGTTCCCCAACGAGCTCGTTATTACACTAGTCAGCAAGTACTTTTATGGCGCCGTTGCCGGAGAGTCAAGGACATCTTCACAAGGGGAGTCCCTCATAACCAATCTCTTTACATTGATGTTTTTGTTTTTCTTAGTTTATTTTTGCTTTGCTTGCTTGTTTCTTTATCAAAAACACACAAAAATTAGTTTTACTAGTTTGCCTTCTTTATTAAAAACACAAAAAATTAAGTCTTTCTATAGTTGTCACCTCTTTCTTAGCTCACCATGTTGATCCCTAAATTCACCCTGAAAGACCTTTCAATAGGTAGTGGCTCTATAATTTGAAAAGACAATATTGAAGAATTCTTTAATTATGTTAGTAAGAATGAGGAGATTGAGGATAGATCCCTTGCAAAACTTGCTCCAAATTATGAAATTGCTGCAGCATCTTTAGTTCACATGTTGGAAGCTAGGTTTGTTAACCTTAATCCCTTAATGCAAGTAATGTTTCTTAAACTTAAGGAAGTTGAGGACCCTGAAAAAAGAGATTTTATTCTAGAAACCTTACTTAAGGAATTCTATGATGTTGCCAAGGAAGCTAGAAGAGTCTTTGAATGTTTTAATATGATAGGCTCATGTGTAGATGTTGTTGGTACACGAGAAAAGATGAACAAAACTGAACCTAATGGGGAGGAAATTAAGATACCAATACCTTTCAAACTTGTAGCAATGCATGAAGCCATAGAAAAGAATCTTGATTGGATTGTTCTTGAAAACCCGTTTGATGAAAATAGTGAACCCAAGAGCATTGAGAGAGGATCCTCTAGAACTTATTTGGATGAGATACCTTTCCTTGTTGAAGATATTTCTGGTATTAATCTTAATGCTTCTTCATTGGAGAACACTTGATTCTTTTTTTTTGCTTCTTATGCCTAACTTAAAGGCGTTAAAGAAAAGTACTTATTAGGAGATAACCCAAAAGTTTTGGATGAGTCTTGGAAGTTATTACCGCTGTAATAACCTATCCTTATCCTTTTTATTTGCTTTTTGTGCCAAGAGTAACCTCTAATAAGAGAGAAGTAATGATTGAGAAAGTTGCTATCCCGAAATAGATTTTTGTGCTTCACCGTAAAAATACGTGTAAAATCTCTCTACCTCATTTTGAGGCGTAAAGTTTTGTGCTTCTGACCTAGGTTGTTATCTAACTTTATTTAGTTCAAAACTTTTTGATTTGAGCAACATAAGGTCTCCAAAAAAATTGATGTTTACCTGCTGGTCTGTTTTGACAGATTTCTGCCATTATTTGCATTTGCTTCTTGTTGGTTCCTATTTGAGTTCTTTTGGGGAATTGAGCTTTTTGAGGGAAGTTCTATAGTATCTTGTGTATTAATGGATGTTTTATTGGTGTTGAAACTGAACCTAAAGACTTATTATCTTGAGTGCACTAATGTTGCTAATAAAGATTGTGTGAAGTTTTGTATGAAGAAAAAATTTCAGGTGTATGGAGAGAATGATGTAATGAGATGAACAATGGACTAAAGCTCAAGCTTGGGGATGCCACCCCGTGTCACCCAAGAAATATTGAAGAGGTAAAAACGTCAAAGCTTGGGTATGCCCAAGGCATCCCCTTCTTCATCAATAAAAATCATAGGTTTCTCCCAAACACTTCATTTTTATTGTTTCATGCACAATTGTGTTGTTCTTGGAGCGTCTTCTTTTTTGTTTTTGTTTTTGTTTTTGGTTTTTGTTTGCCTGGTTTTATTAGTTTGCTGAATAAATTGGTTGGACCCCCTCTTTCATACATTCGTTTTCACATAGTTTGGTTTGGACTGGAAAAGAGTAGGAAAAGTTCATGCTTAAGTGGTAAAAGGAGATTGTTTTTTGACTGTGGCCTATGCTTTGTCATGCCATGCTTGATATAGTTTTGGCTATATGCTTAGTGATCTTTGCTGTAGCATGACATGTTATAAACAAATGAGATTGCTTAATGTGCCTTGGAAGAATCATGCGTTGTTTTAGCATATTAAAGCATAGTATTGTGGTATTCTCCTTTAATGCTTTATTTGGGTTGACTTGGCGCATGCTCACACCATGTTATGACTATCCCAAGTCACCATAGCCTTTATGATCCTTTAGTTTTCGACTTGTAATATCACTTTATGCTTTGATTAATGATGTTTTCTCGCTCTGCATGATTATGGCCAGTATTGCTCTCTTAGTCGGTCGCTCCCAGTCTTTTGCTAGCCTCCATAACCACGTATGAGTTCCACTCATGCATCCAACTCTTTAAATCAAGTTATTCCAAAGAGTCCACCATACCTACCTATTAGCATTTGCTATTCCAAGTATATTCATGTTTTTGTCTACCTTCCGAATTAAACTTGTTATGAGAAAACTAGTGATTAAAGCTCTCACGAACTTGATGGCACACTTTACTTTTTTTGCCCTTAATAAACTTGAACCATTGTGTCGTCTGTGTTGTATATGCTTGCACTTATATGTTGGGGATTAGCAGAACCATACTGTCATGGGGAACGCTTTCAACATTGAACTTGTACTTTGTACCTAGTTGATATCATGCTATTTTGTCTATGGATGTCGTCGGTGTGAAATGAAAGGGAAGCTTGTAAGTCCATGGAGTTATGTATGTGTGTTGGAGAAATGCCTGGGCCGCCGGTCTAATCCATGCTGTCATGGTGGAAACCTGCAGCGTAACCATAATGAGATGTCTATGAAGCATTCTTCTCATAAAAAAATAAGAGTCAAATATTGAGAAAAAGGAGAAAAAGGAAAAAAAAGAGATATGAGAAAACAGGAAAGACAGAAAAAATCACCATTTTCCCATGGTAAATAGGAAGATTGCTGAGATGCTCATTGTCTGCTTGCCTTGTCATTTTGATATGGGGATTCTTTCATATCATCGGGAAAGGGGTACCCCGTTGGCGGTTCTCTATGATACACATGTACTTACTATGACCAGAACTTACCGGTAACTAAACTTGAGTAGCATGAGGAGCGACCCTCGTATTCAAGGGACATGAGATTTCCAACTTATACTTTGTCAAGCATATACTCCATAGTTTGTTCACTTTAACCTTAATCACTTCAAGATGCTTATGATAGGGCAATGAGAGCTGAAAGCTAACAAGTACCATAGTTTTTGGAAGCTCTTTACGAGACTTCAATCCCTACTTCCTTCTATGAAGGCCTTTCTTTTACTTTTATGTTGAGTCGCCACCTTCTATCTTTATGCACCTATTTTGAGAGCATAGTGGCCATTCTTAGTTCTGTGTGCATTGTCCCAAGACTTGTTGATTGATGCATAACTTTGGTATTGCTTGTTCTTAAACTATTTGTATCTAGTCACTCTTATGAACTTTGAAGGTGTCCTATGCATCTATGTTTGCTACTCTATGAGGGACAAGCTGAATGCCACTATGCTATGTTTTCTTTATGTGAAACAAACAAACGTCTTGCAAAGCATTATTATTCATGAATCTTTTATTTGTGCATTTTTATGTTGCAACATAGTTGCTATGTCTTATTGTTAGAACTTTATCTTTCATGTTATGTTGAAGTACTATGATCCTAGCTATCCATGTTTTACAAATACTTCGATCAAGTTTATGATGGTGCATGTCACCTAAAAAATTATTCTTTCTTTTTATCACTTACCTACTCGAGGACGAGCAAGAGTTAAGCTTGGGGATGTTGATACGTTGCTAACATATCCATAATTTTTGATGTTCCATGCTTGGTTTTATCTACTTTCTTATCTTTTGTCCACACTTTGGAGTACTTTTATACACTTTATTGGACTAACCTATTAACAAGATGCCACGGTGTCAGTTGCGTGTTTTCTGCTGTTTTTTGTTCCAGGAAAGTCAGAAAATGAATATTCTCGGAATTGGACGGGACAAAAGCCAAAGTCAGCTTTTCACCGAGGGGGACACGGAGCCAGAATACGAGATGGAGAGGGGCCAGGGGGCGGCCACACCACCTGACCGCGTGGCCAGGCCTGGCCTGTGCCAGGGGGTGGTGCGGCCACCCAGGGCACCCCCTCGGCCTCTCCTTTCGCCTATCAGATGCCTCCGATACAAAAACCCTAAGTACCTGATCAAAATTCCACGAAAGAGTCTGTAACCGCTGTCATCTCCATCCCTAGATCGGGAGGGATCTGAAGCTCTTCCCGGCACCCTGCTGGAGGGGAGAATTCACCCTAGAGGCCTTCTTGAACACCATGCAAGCCTCCGGCGTGATAGTTCATCCTTGGACTATGGGTCCATGTAGTAGCTAGATGGCTGGTTCTTCTCCTTTGTGCTATCATGTTTAGATCTTGTGAGCTCTGTTCATGATCAAGATGATCTATTTGTAATCCTACATGTTGTGTTTGCGGGGATCCGATGGATATTGAGATGCTATGTCATATTGAGTACTGATTCTATCATGTCTTTGTTATTTGTGATTTTTCATGCTTTCCGTTGTTAGTAGCTATCTTGGCCAAGTAGATGCTAGCAACTCCAAGAGTTCGTATTTATGCTCGATAGTGGGTTCATGCCTCTAGTAATCCGGGGAAGTGACAGAAATCTCTAAGGTACTAGATGTGTTGTTGCTACTAGGGAGAAAACATCAATCCTTTGTTCATAGAACAATCGTATTGTTTACTTTACATGCAATGCATAATGCAATTATCTGTTGCTTACAACTTAATACTGGAGGGGGTTCGGATGATAACCTGAAGGTGGATTATTAGTCATAGATGCAGTTGGATTACGGTCTATGTATAATGTTGTAAAGCCCAATCAAATCTCAAAGGAGTCAAGATGATTAGTATATGCATGTATGTCTCGATGTTTGTCAATTGCCTCGCTGTAATTTGTTCACCCAACATGTCATCTATTTTAAGGAGAGCCACCACTAGTGAACTATGGACCCCGGTCCTTTCTTTTATCATCAATCTACAACTGTTTACTGTTTACTGCTTTCTGTTTACTTTCTGCAAGCTTTTACTTTCTTCCACACAATATGTTTAATCCTTTGTTTTCAGCAAAACCGGTGAGATTGACAACCTCACTGTAAGTTGGGGGCAAAGTTCCATGGTTGTGTTGTGCAGGATTCCAAGTTGGCAACAACACCTTGGAGGTGTTTCCTTGCTCCTACTGGTTCAATAACCTTGGTTTCATAACTAAGGGAAACTTACTGGTATACTCATCATACCTTCCTCTTGGGGTTCCCCAATGAGCTCGTTATTACACGAGTCAGCATATTCTCCTTTGATGCTTTATTTGGGTTGACTTGGCGCATGCTCACACCATGTTATGACTATCCCAAGTCAACATAGCCTCTATGATCCTTTATTTTCAACTTGTAATATCACTTTATGCTTTAATTAATGATGTTTTGTCGCTTTGCATGATTATGGCCATTATTGCTCTCTTAGTTGGCCGCTCCTAGTCTTTTGCTAGCCTCCATAACCAAGTATGAGTTCCACTCATGCATCCAACTCCAAATAAAACCAAGTTATTCCAAAGAGTCCACCATACCTACCTATTAGCATTTGCTATTCCAAGTATATTCATGTTTTTATCTACCTTCCGAATTAAACTTGTTATGAGAAAACTAGTGATTAAAGCTCTCACGAACTTGATGGCACACTTTACTTTTCTTACCCCTAATAAACTTGAACCATTGTGTCATATATGTTGTATATGCTTGCACTTTAATGTTGAGGATTAGAAGAACCATGTTGTCCTTGGGAACGCTTTTAACATTGCACTTGTACATTGTACCTAGTTGATATCATGCTCTTTTGTCTATGGATGTCGTCGGTGTGAAATGAAAGGGGAGCTTGTAAGTCCATGGAGTTATGTATGTGTGTTAGAGAAACGCCTAGGCTGCCGGTCTAATTCATGCCTAATCATGGTGGAAACCTGCAACGTAACCATAATAAGCAATCTGTGAAGCATTCTTCTTATAAAAAAAAGAGATAGATATTGAGAGAAAAGAGAAAAAAGAGATGAGAAAAGAGGAAAGAGAGAAAAAAGCACCATTTTCCCATGGTAAATAAGAAGATTGCTGAGATACTCGTTGTCTGCTTTCCTTGTCATTTTGATATGGGGATTCTTCTGTATCATTGGGCAAGGGGTACCCTGTTGGCGGTTCTCTATGATACACATGTACTTACTATGACAAGAACTTACCGGTAACTAAACTTGAGTAGCATGAGGAGCGGCCCTCGTATTCAAGGGACATTAGATTGCCAACTTATACTTTGTCAATCATATACTCCATAGTTTGTTCACTTTAACGTTAATCACTTCAAGATGCTTATGATAGGGGCAATGAGAGCTGAAAGCTAATAAGTACCATAATTTTTGGAAGCTCTTTATGAGACTTGAATCCCTGCTTCCTTCTATGAAGGCCTTTCTTTTACTTTTATGTTGAGTCTCCATATTCTATCTTTATGCACCTATTGAGCGAGCATATTGGCCATTCTTAGTTTAATGTGCATTGTCCCAAAACTTGTTGATTGATTCATAACTTTGATATTGCTTATTCTTAAACTATTTGTATCTAGTCATCCTTATGAACTTTGAAGGTGTATTATGCATTTATGTTTTGCTACACTATGAGGGACAAGCTGAATACTATTCTCATTATGTTTTCATTATGTGAAACAAACAAATGTCTTTCAAAGCATTGTTATTCATGAATTTTTTGTTTGTACCTTTTCATGTTACAACATAGTTGCTATGTCTTATTGTTAAAACTATATCTTTCATGCTATGTTAAAGTACTATGATCCCAGCTATCAATGTTCTACAAATACTTTAATCAAGATTATGATGGTGCATGTCACCTAAAAAATTATTCTTTTTATCACTTACCTACTCGAGGACGAGCAGGAATTAAGCTTGGGGATGTTGATACGTTGCAAACGTATCTATAATTTTTGATGTTCCATGCTTGTTTTATATCTACTTTCTTATGTTTTGCCCACACTTTGGAGTATTTCTATATGCTTTCTTGGACTAACCTATTAACAACATGCCACAATGCCAGCTGCCTGTTTTCTACTGTTTTTGGTTCCAGGAAAGTCAGAAAATGAATATTCTCGGAATTGGACGGGACAAAAGCCAAGGTCAAAATTTCACCAAGTGGGACACGGAGTCAGAAGACGAGACGGAGAGGGGATAGAGGCCCGCTACACCACCTGGCCGCGCGGCCAGGTTTGGCCCGCACGGCCAGGCGTGGCCCATACCAGGGGGTGGTGTGGCCGCCTAAGGAACCCCCTCGGCCTCCCCTTTTGTTGGGTCCGCAACATAGAAAACAAAAAATTTCCTACGGTGTGAACTACACGCCAAGATCTATCTACTAGGTACAAAGCAACGGGTGGACATACATCCAACAAGAACTTACCCTCGTAGACAACGAGCTTTGTTAACGAGTAGGAACTCGTGGTTGATGTAGTCGTACACTTGCCGATCTCAAGATCGTGATGAAGTCCAGCAGGTCCGGCTCCAGCACGTCCATCAGATCCAGCTCCAGCACCACCAAGTCCAGCACCGCAAAGCAGTGGTGCATCCGTGATCGCACACACGTCCGGTACCACGACAACCTCGGTCCCTCTCCCCAGCAAAGCAGCAGAAGCAGCAACTCCTTTCCAAATAAAGCCACCGGGAACATGTATCTCGCTAATCTGAGACCATGGGGGAATAATACTAGAGGGTGAGAGAGATCCTTCACAAAGAGGTGTGTGTGAGAAGTGAGGAGGGGGTGGACTTTTATAGGAGGAGGGGGGTGCCCCTCCTTCATGGCCAGCACAAGGAGGAGTGTCCTCCATTCATGTGGTGGTAACTCCCTCCACATAAATTTGCCCCTTCACATTCTCTTTTAAAATCTCCACTTTAAATGCATTAAATTTCTCCAAATTTAATGCTCTCTCATTTAATAAAACTCTTTTATTATTTTTATTCAGAATTTTGTTAATTACTTTAATTAACAAACATTCACATAAAACCCCCTGCAACATTTCAATATTACATGCAGAACCAATTTCAGCATTTTCACCCGAAATAGTTTTAGTGTCTATTGAAATAATTCCAGCGCTTTCTTAAATCTTTATCTGAAACATATTTGCTCCAAATGGTGTCAGTATCCCTTAAGTGTGTCACCCTACGGTTCGCGAATAATGCAGACATGATCGAGACCCCTCTCCGATCAATAATCAGCAGCGGGACCTGGAGATCCATACTGACTCCTACACATTCAACGGTGACTTCTGTGATCGTGAGAACCTTTAACGCTAGTAACTAAATCCCTTTGTCCCGCGATATATTACATGTCCGAGATTCGATCATCGGTATCTCCATACCTAGTTTGATCTCGTTACCAACATGCACTCTTTTCTTGTTCCCGTGATATAACATTCTAGTGATCACATCACTTGCTTGCAAGCTATTTCAATGTGATATCACCGAGAGGGTCCAGAGTATATCTATCCGTCATCGGGATGGAAAAATCCCACTCTTGATCCATGAGCCTCAACATTACACCTTCGTAGCACTGAACCCACCTTTATAGTCACCCTGTTACGGTGTGACGTTTGATGTTATCAAGATACTCTTTCGGTGTTAGCAATTAACATGATCTCATGGTCTAAGGATAAAGATTACTTTGTATGATATTATAGCAATATAAATGTAATGACTTTGATCGTAATGCTATACTTCGGATGAATGTTCATCACATCATTCCACCAATGGTGTGACCTTGTTATTAACAACATCCAATGTCCATGATCAGGAAACCTTGATCATCTTGTTAATCAACAAGCTAGTCTATAAGAGAGGCATAACTAGGAACCCTTTTTGTTTATTAAACACACATGTATTGATGTTTCCGATCAATACAATTCTAGCATGTAAAATAAACATTTATCATAAATATGGAATAAGATAATAACCACTTTATTATTGCCTCTCGGGCATATTCCCTTCAGTCTCCCACTTGCACTAGAGTCAATAATCTAGTTTGAAAAACTTTGCGTATTGAACACCTATGGCTTTCTGGTGCTGTATATACACAATTGCTAGTGGTTAACATAATCACCGGATCTGACAGTTTCAGGTCCGTGTGTATTTGCATGTCTTTACGTCTCTACGCATCACTCATTCTCAAATGAGATGGCATTGTATAGATTTGGTCCTTTGGTGAGACCTTTAGTTCGTTCGGCTCAAAATATGTTGATATTATTGTCACACAATATATCTTCATAGTATTAGCCCACTTTGAACCACACCTAGTTTGATAACAAACTACTTAACACAAATGGCCTCCTTTGCTGCTACTATAGCAGTCATATACTTAGCCTTTTTGTTGTAGTATCCGTCACAATGTCTCAACTTTGGAACTCATCCAAATCCATCATGGAACATCCTTTCCACTACATTGTGCCACCCATAGTCTAAATTGAGATAAATTTAATTTGTATCTTGTGACAAAACTAGTATCAATGTAACACTTTACAATGAACTACCTTTAATTATTTGTCACTTATACATTATATATTCTTAGTTCTTCCAAAGCTCATAAGAATATCTTTACTATTGTCCAATGATCATCTTATGAATCATTCTGGTATATGCTCATAACATTTAGAGCATAGGACATTCTGGATATATACATATCATGGTATAATCGATCAAAATCTTCATGTGATTTTACTCACCAAGTGTTGAAACACTTGAATTTTGATACAATCCTTTCCATGCAGCAAGAACCTTTCTTGTTGTTTCCATATTGAACCCTTTCAATCTCATATATGTATGTCTGGCACAACCATATTAGCGCCTTAATCTATCCATATAGATATTGATGCCTAATATTCCGGGTTTGCCCAAGTCTTTCATCGAAATCTTATTTTAATGAAATTCTTAACTTGTGTCAATACAAGATACATCATTTCCAATCAACAATATGTCCTCTACATAATGTATTAGAAATATGTCTCAGCGCTCCCACTTAATTTCTTGCAAATGCAAGCATCTTCATCATCTCCGATGAATTTAAACTCTTTTAACAGTTTCATCATGGTGAAGATTCCAACTCCGCTATGCTTACTTCAACTATTGAAATTTACATGCCCTTTTTAGCACCCTTTGAATTAACAAAACCCTTCGGACCATGTCATGTACATGTCCTAGGTTACCGTTCTATTAGAAGAACCTTGTTTTGTTTATTCAACTACCATATACCAAATTATATGTAGTGGTTGCTACATTAATCCGTCAAGACTATATATCGCTATGAAAGATCAAATCTTGTCATAGTCAACTCCTTGAACATTGTTGTAAACTTCTTTCCGACATGTCGACTATTTCATAGATGTTAAACATCCATGTCTTATTTCTTTATAGATCCAAACACGACCCATAGGCTTCACGCCTTTCCGGAGGGTCTTCCAAGTTCAGAAACTTGATTTCTCGTGTATGGATACTATCACGGATTCTATGACTTCTAGTCATTTTATGGAGTCAGGGCCCATCATCGCTTCTTTGCATGTAGTCGGTTCATCATTGTCAAAACAATAACGACTTCTGTTTCAAATCTGACTATTTGATTCTTACCGACCCACATGGTTCAATAGGAACTCTAATCTCCGAGATCACACCTTTTGTAATCACGAGAGCCATGAGCATTATGGCCGCCACCGGGACACTTTCCGGCGCTGCGCTACTTAGCACATATAGCTAAGGTTCAACAACCTTATCAAAGTTCTATTGTCCTCCCACTTAACTTTTCATGAAAAATTCCTTCTCAAGAAACTTGACGTTCCAAGTAACAAACTCTTTTGTCCTTGGTGTTATGGAGAAATTCCCAACAAATTCTTTGGGATAACCTACAAATACGTGCTTATCCGACTTTGGTTGTAAACATTTTACTTATGCATAGCATACCAAAATTTAAGAAAAGACAATTCGGGTTTTATCCCAAACCATAACTCATATGGTGTCATTTCAATGGATCACGATGGTGCTCTTTTCAGTGTAAAAGCGGTAGTCTCTAAAGCTTCAATCCTTAAAACATAATGGCAGTTTTATAAATGACACCCTTGATCTTACCATGTCAAACATGGTTTGATTTTATCTCTGGAATATGCCATACTCCTATGGTTTATCGAGAAACACAAATCATGGAACAATTCCTCAAGTCTTAGGTGTTTTTGCTAAACATGTAACTCAAATATCTTCCTTTATGATCGAATCATAAACTCTTTATTTTCTTGTTACAGTGATTTTTCACTTCATCTTGAAAGTCTTTGAACAATTTTCAAATGTTTCATACTTCTTCCTTATTAAGTAAATATACAGATATATTCACTCAAATTTTCGGAGAAAGCATATGAAGCAAAAAGATCCATCGCATATTGCTACACATAATGGACTATGCACATCAGCATGCACAATTTCCAATAAGCTAGTCATATGTTCCTCTCTGTGGCCTATGGACGGAGTTTCAATTATCTTGAGGAAATTCTCACATGCGTCAATTGATCAAAATCAAAGACTCCAAAAATCCATCAACATGGAGTTTCTTCATGTTTTCTTTCCAATATAATTTAAACAGCGATGTCACTTCATAAGTGATTTTCCAACCATTTGTCTTGCGACATTTTAGCAATAGTGTTTATGGATGTGATTTCTCCAACTAGACTTGTAAAAGTTCATCCATCCTTTATGGAATACAGTAATTATTTGAACATCCATTGTTCTCATAATACTGGAACAAAATAACAATTATTTAAACAAATCTTGAAGGCTTGGTTTGATGACAACGAAAAACACAATAACACTTTATTTGTTTTCGATGAACATCATCACTCATTCTCTTGGTAGTTACTTAGGCCATTGTAGTTCATTAATTGCTTGTCCTGTATGACACTTCATACCAACCAATTCGGTATCCAATACCGGTATCCAATAACTAAGAACCACATTGTTTAACAAGCAAGGAATATAGCCATAACATGTATATCTTCTATATACCTAAGTTGGACATCTCCAACCTTTTATTTTCTGCCAAATATTTTATAGATTCTCTTACAGCAATTCCTTTTCTTTTAAAAGAATCTATCAACATCAATTGTGGTGTCATTCACATGACACATAGTACAAAGCGTATATAGTCAAATACTAATACCTTTGGACTTGCACTTTGAAGTGGATCACCATCATCAAATGTTTGGTGTTCTTTCAAAAATCCATTCTTTAGTAATCTATTAGTGTAGTAAACATTTTACTTACATCTTCTATTCATCCTTATCATGACAACTTTCATGATCAAGCTACTATAGCCTATAAGGAAGAATCGCGAGTATAATATCAGTTCCCAAAACCCTTTTGGTAGATTCGGATGCCTAGCATCTCCATCCTTCACAAATTCTCATACAATATGAGAACATGTATTTTGCTAAATTATACTCTATCATAATGCAACCAAAAACATTGTTTCAGATATCACAATATCTTTCACACATGATGGTTTCTGAAACAATTTTCAGCTCCAATATAATCTTGATATTAAAACAACTTTTTGAATATCAATAATCATGGAGGTAAACATGATACTTTAGATACTAACATTGGAATTCTTACTCTTGATTTAATACTACTTATTAAACTTCATGGAGTAAATAGAGTTTTCTGAAAGTTTGCAATAGGACTTATAAACTTTAAATTGACATTCAAAACAATACGATACTAGTTCGTAAAGTAAATATCCAGAATTCTATAGTTCTATTATCTCAATTGAAACTAAGCATAAGGTAGTGAACAAATGCCAATGACTACAACAAATTATGCAAATTCACTTAGATTTAGTTTATGACAAATTGAGTTCGACTAATCCAAATTAGAAATGAACTCCCACTCAAAAACGACATCCCTCGTGCCTTTTTGGTGATTACATGAACCAAATCCACTACACCAAGTCCGATCATCACGTGAGTCGGTGTAGCTTCAAAGGCGAGCATCAATATGGTCATCACATCAACTATATGACTCATGCTTAACCTTTCGGTCCGTGTTCCGAGGCCATGTCTGTACATGCTAGGCTCGCCAAGTAAGAACCTTAGTATTCGCGTGTGTAAAGCTGTCTTACACCCGTTGCATGAAAGCGTAGAGTTGAGAACACCCGATCATCACGTGATGTCTCGAAACACGATCCATAGAACGGTGCATACTTAAGGAAGAACACATTTTATCTTGATATTTAAATGAGGGATCATCTTACAATGCTACTAAAACCGCCAAACTAGCAATATAAGATGCAAACATCTAATGTGTAAAGTGAGATGATATGGTCGATGCATTTGATCACCATCATATGCATCGTGGTATGATCTCTATCATTCCTTTGTGTGTAAGGCCAAGGTCTATGGAACTTACACGTTGAGTGTGTTGTAAGAGTATCTATCATACATCTACTTACAACAATACCATATCAATACACTAGCCATACAACGATCTAAACTAGACGCCTCTAATTTATCAATTGCAAGTTTTACATGGCTTAGGGCTTTCGGAGATAGAACCGTTCTTACCTACGAACATGAACCACAACGAGGATAACTAAGTTATTAGCAACTCGTTGTAAATCAGATATTGACTATAGTAGGAGAGACAGACACCCGCAGCCACTTATGCAAAACAAGTTGCATGTTAGTCGTGGAACCGGTCTCATGTACGATGACATGTAAGGTTGGTCTGGGCCGCTTCATCCCACTATGCCACCAATATCCAAAATACATAAAAGATGCAATAACATGATCATCATCGCCCACATATCAACATCTGTGTACTACCCGTGCTAAGCACCTACGCATAGATCAGGCTCTGATACCACTGTTGGGTCCGCAACATAGAAAACAAAAAATTTCCTACGGTGTGAACTACACGCCAAGATCTATCTACTAGGTACAAAGCAACGGGTGGACATACATCCAACGAGAACTTACCCTCGTAGACAACGAGCTTTGTTAACGAGTAGGAACTTGTGGTTAATGTAGTCGTACACTTGCCGATCTCAAGATCGTGATGAAGTCCAGCAGGTCCGGCTCCAGCATGTCCATCAGATCCAGCTCCAGCACCACCAAGTCCAGCACCGCAAAGCAGTGGTGCATCCGTGATCGCACACACGTCCGGTACCCCGACAACCTCCATCCCTCGCTCCATCAAAGCAGCGGAAGCAGCAACTCCTTTCCAGATAAAGCCACCGGGAACATGTATCTTGCTAATCCGAGACCATGGGGGAATAATACTAGAGGGGGAGAGAGATCCTTCACAAGGAGGTGTGTGTTAGAAGTTAGGAGGGGTGGACTTTTATAGGAGGAGGGGGGTGCCCCTCATTCATGGCCAGCGCATGGAGGAGGTGAACCTTCCCCTCCTCCATTCATGTGGTGGTAACTCCCTCCACATAAATTTGCCCCTTCACATTCTCTTTTAAAGTCTCCACTTTAAATGCATTAAATTTCTCCAAATTTAATGCTCTCTCATTTAATAAAACTCTTTTATTATTTTTATTCAGAATTTTGTTAATTACTTTAATTAACAAACATTCACATAAAACCCCCTGCAACATTTCAATATTACATGCAGAACCAATTTCAGCATTTTCACCCGAAACAGTTTTGGTGTCTATTGAAATAATTCCAGCGCTTTCTTAAATCTTTATCTGAAACATATTTGCTCCAAATGGTGTCGGTATCCCTTAAGTCTGTCACCCTACGGTTCGCGAATAATGCAGACATGATCGAGACCCCTCTCCGATCAATAATCAGCAGCGGGACCTGGAGATCCATACTGACTCCTACACATTCAACGATGACTTCTGTGATCGTGAGAACCTTTAACGCTAGTAACTAAATCCCTTTGTCCCGCGATATATTACATGTACGAGATTCGATCATCGGTATCTCCATACCTAGTTTGATCTCGTTACCAACATGCACTCTTTTCTCGTTCCCGTGATATAACATTCTAGTGATCACATCACTTGCTTGCAAGCTATTCCAATGTGATATCACCGATAGGGCCCAGAGTATATCTATCCGTCATCGGGATGGACAAATCCCACTCTTGATCCATGAGCCTCAACATAACACCTTCGTAGCACTGAACCCACCTTTATAGTCACCCTGTTACGGTGTGACGTTTGATGTTATCAAGATACTCTTTCGGTGTTAGAAATTAACATGATCTCATGGTCTAAGGATAAAGATTACTTCCTATGATATTATAGCAATATAAACATAATGACTTTGATCGTAATGCTATACTTCGGATGAATGTTCATCACATCATTCTACCAATGGTGTGACCTTGTTATTAACAACATCCAATGTCCATGATCAGGAAACCTTGATCATCTTGTTAATCAACAAGCTAGTCTATAAGAGAGGCATAACTAGGAACCCTTTTTGTTTATTAAACACACATGTATTGATGTTTCCGATCAATACAATCCTAGCATGTAAAATAAACATTTATCATAAACATGGAATAAGATAATAACCACTTTATTATTGCCTCTCGGGCATATTCCCTTCACCTTTCGCCTATAAGAAGCCTCCAATGCGGAAACCCTAAAAATTCAAGCCTCTAGCCATGAAAAGTTCTGCAGCGCCGCCGCCACCAAAGGGGAGATTCGGGGGACAAAAACTCTGTTTCGGCACCCTCCCGGGATGGGGAAGTGCCCCCGGGGCCACCTCCATTGATCTCCACCACCATCTCCATCGTCGTTGCTGATTCCCATGATGAAGAGGGGGTAGTTCTCTCTTGAGGATAAGGGCTCTACCGGTAGCTATGTGTTCATCTATCTCTCTATGCATGATCATATTGTGATCATGATATTTGTAATCATGTAGATCTACCTTGCTTCTCAAGTGCTTTAATAGATCTCTGCTCTCCCCATGTGTGTGAAAGTGACAGCGTGCACACCATGGTGGCACTTAGGCTAGAGATTACAGATACTTGTTATGAGTTATATTTGGAGTTGGTTGTTTCTATGAAATTGTGGTGTTTTTTGGAACCAAGTAGAGCTCAAGGTGATAGTGTGGGGTTATCTACATGGGGAAAGTGGACTTTGAGGAGTGCTGTTATAGCCCTACCATGGATTAGAGTGTCAAAACGGAGAGTATTTCAGAGTAGTATCATGAAGAGAAGATATTTATAGGAGAGTGTTCACTAGTGAAAGTATGATCCCTAGGCCTTGTTTCTAAACATTGAAACACTGTTTGCAACAAGATATTTTACATGTTTGCTGGCTTCCGTCTTTTTGCCTTTAGTCTTTTCCTCCCGTCAAGCTCTTTTCTGGCACCGTTGTCTTATATCCATACCACTTGTATTTCACTATCTCTTCACCGAACTAGTGCACCTATACACCTGACAAGTGTATTGGGTGTGTTGGGGACACAAGATACTTCTTGTATCTTGATTGTAGGGTTTCTTGAGAGGGATACCTTTGACTACTTCCTCCCTGAGTTCGATAAACCTTGGGTGATCCACTTAAGGGAAACTTGTTGCTGTTCTACAAACCATTACACTTGGAGGCCCAACAACTGTCTACAAGAATAGAAGTGCGTAGACATCAAACACACATTGAATGACTTTAGTTGTAGTTTAGTAAACTAACAAACATGCAATGACACTAGGGGTGGTTTAGGAAAAGAAAACGCATGCAAAGACATGCAATGACACTGGTGGATCCATGTGTTTTTGGAAAGGAACACACATGCAATGACACTAGTGGTGGTTTATGAAAAGAACACACATGCAAATGACACTGGTGGTGGTTTAGGAAAAGAACACACATGCAATGGACACCGGTGGGTCCATGTGGTTTAGTACGAAACATGCATTTTCCATTTTTTAAAGGAACACACATGCCTACTCTTTCTATTATCTATTTGAATCCCTTATTCTGTCTTGCCATTGGTTTTTTTTAGAATTCTCAGTTTTGCCCTCTCTCTCATCCACAAATATCACAAAATCCCAAACGTGTGCTCAGTCTGGCTGCTATGCCCTGATTGGCTGACACAGATGTCACGCGGACCGTGCCCACCAACTATTGATCCTTTGTGATCCAATAGGCAGGATAACCCCTCCCTCCTCCACCATTTTTTTGCAGGGTCTATCCGTGCCACCTCTCTATCTGTGCCACCGACACTTTACCTCCATAAACAAGTGAAAAAACCATCTCAAAAAATAAATAAAATAAATGATCATATTTCTAAGAAGCTCTCATCTTTGTCTTCCAGATCGTCGTCGTCTTCATCAACGTCATGGTCCTTGCCATCACCGCCATAGTTGTCCTCCTATGATGACTCGACACAGCCCCTTCTTCTTATAAGCGCGTTATCTCCATGCAAGAGTCCTCCTCCTCCTACTCTTCATAGTCCCACGGGTCCACGTCACTCTCCTCCGCTTCTGCCTCCAATTGATCTATGAACGCCTCCTCGTTGGCCAAGTCGGACTCGTCCAAATAGCTATCTCCTCTCTTCTTCCTGATATTCCTCTTGTTCCTCTTCTTGTCCATACCCGTCGGTCCAACACGCGCCCCCGTTCTGGCTGCTGCTTTGCACTCGTCCATCGCTGCTGGTACCCCACGCTCCTCATGTGTGGCCGGTACGAGCTTAGACATTGCGGTGTCCTCGAGTGCCAATGTCAATGGATCCTGGCGCGATCGGATAGGACGTGCTGCCTCGGTAAGAGACTCGCAAGCACAAATGATTTCACGAAGAGCACGGGACGTAGGACGGTCAGTGTCCAGCTTGGATCTGCTATTGCCACGGCGAGGGGCCATCGTGCTCGAGGAAGTTGTTCGGAATGAGCGATGGCGGGTACACAGACTTGGGTGCTGATTTGATCAAGGGGCGAGCAGCGGTTTCGTGTGTCGTGTACATGCATTCATTTGTCGATGATTAAAAAAATGTAATATCTCACGTACGGAACATAATTTGATGATAATAAAAGTGGCAAAGCGTATTATAGACTTGTACATATCCCGTGCGTTCCTGTCAACGTGGAGTTCAACGTGCGTTCAATTGACGTGGAGTTCAACGTGCCGACGTGATCGTGCAGTAGTTGCGCGTGTTATTGCCCCATCAGCACATGGCACACGCACGCGGGACGTGCACGCCAATGCCCGTGATTACCACCCGACCCCACTCAATTTTAAGGGTAAGATCAGACTCCTTTTATTATATACTGGATTTTAGGCGGCGGCGAAGACCATTGAACTGTCCATCGCAATAAAGACAAGTACCCTCAATTCCCTATCCCTGGCTTCTTTGAGAAGGTAGACCGTACACTGTGGTCTTGTATAATAGTAGTAGTACTCTTGGACCACGGCTTGTACTCTTTTACTTTTCTCCCACACTAATCATTATCTTCTTCCACCTGCCGCCACCTCCCTCCCCCTGCAAGCCATGGCTCCCTTGAGGAGAGGCCGGTCGACCATCCTCGTGGAGAAAAAGGAGAGCGCTTGCCGCCAGTCAGTTCTTTCTCTACCAGCCCCTCAAGCCCCCTCTCACGGAGGCCCAATCTCCCCGGCCAATGGCACCGAATGTTCTAGAAGGTGAGGGATCCTCCTGGTACGGTCTTCTTGTTCTACTTCTTATCTATCTCCTTCTCCATCATTATCTTATTCTACTTCTTGTTTTTCTTCTTCTTCTTCTTACTTTTCCTCTTCTATGTATTACAGGCTGGCCGTGGAGCCAGAATCCACCATGACGGAGGCATTACAGGACCCGTCCGGTCCTGTTCCACGTCTCAGCAAGGTAGCAAATCTCCACATTGTTATTTCTCTGAGTTGTAATGTGGATTTCTTAGATTGTCTGCCCCCCGCATTGGTTTTTTTTCTTTTGCGAGTTGTATTAGTTTTCATGATTATGGCTGGATCTCTTGGTCTTTCCCTAATACCGTTGTTCATAGATTCAATGGGGATTTTGTGATTAGGATTAGTTTATCCCGTTTATGAGTGGATCTCTAGGTCCATTTTTAATACTGCTGTCCATAGATTCAATGGGGATTTTTTGATTTGTATTAGTATTCACCTGGAACCTGAAGTGTAATTATAGAATTTCTATTTCAATTAACATGAACAATGCATCAATCGAAAGCCAAGTACCGTGATAAGGTGGTCGCGATCAGTGCCAAGATTGACAACCAACAAGAGCTTGCACGCTCCCTCACCCAAGCTAATGAGAGCCTACTCAAGCGATTATCTATGGAGAAGGAGATCTTGCTAGATTTTGCACGTGACATTGTGAGGCTACAGAAAATGCTCGACCATAACTTGAACAGGTAAGAACATGCCATCAAGATAATCAACAAGCTCAAGGAGGATAAGTAGAATCTCCAGAAAAGGTGCACCATCATGCAGGACGAAGTCATCGAGGCACTTAGAGGACGCGTCGAGGAAACTAAGGCTGCCATCCAAGCCTACCATGACAAGAACTATTGCCTGGATGCAGTGAAAGAGATGAAGAAGGACATGAGCAGAGGGATCACCGTACTCGAGGGTGTTTGGAAAGAGAATGAGGAGCTAAGGGCTTGTCTGGAAGCGTATCAAAGCAATACCCAAGTCTGATTCCCATTAGAGGGGGCACGAATATCAGTTCATGCTCCACTCTTTTTGTAATATTTAGGGTTCAGGGATCAATGCCCAAGTTTGATTCTTGTTATAGGGTGCAAGAAGAGAGAATCCTAGGGCAACTCCTTATCTATCTTGACATGTGTAGGTGTTCATGTTCATGAACGGACACCATGAGCTCTTTCCATTATGTATCTGGACATGGGTTCCTACATTATGAGTTTCCCACTACTATTTGATGACATGGGAAAAACCCACTGACGAGGTTTCAACTCGTCAATGCCCATTGTTATGGACTTGGGTTTTGGAGAAGATGGGGATGCTGGAGATCGTGGCACGGTTAACAGACAAGCAACCAGGGGACACGGGATTTACCCAGGTTCCGGCCCCCGGAGGGAAAATCCTACTCTTGCTTGTCTGCTCTTTTATTGCGGCGGAACCGAAAGTTACAGGGTGCGCAGATTCGATCTGGCGTGGAGGTGTGTATGTCGTAATCGCAGGGTGTAATCGTTGTTTTGTGTGTCCTCCTCGTTGGACCCTCCTAGCCTTTATATATGGGGAGGCTAGGTCTCGGGTACCGATACGAGTAGGTTACAAGTTGTATTGAAACTCTAGTCTTGTTCTTCAAGGATCCGAAGGCGTCATGGGCTTGGGCCACCCGAAAATCTTCATGGGCTGGCGTATATTGGCCGTGGGCCTTCCTTGGGCTGGACCAGGTATGCTGAAGTTACGTACCCATAGGGTATAACCATGTCACCCACAACACACTAAACTGCAGATAAACCTTATTTGTCTTTGAAATTGAAATTATGACAGTGCCACTAGTCAATTCATAAAATGTTGATTATTCCTAGATTGCTTCTTCCTTGAAATTATGTCAGTGCCACTAGTCGATTCAGTCAATTATGGAAACTAACCACCTTGTCCTGGTGAACTGAACAAACCATATTGTATATTTTTGTTGTAGGGAAAGAGGCGAAAGCTCAACCAGGACCTAACGACCTGGCTAAATGAAAAGATAGCCATCCAAAGGGAGAACCAGAATTCCCAGAAGCTGGCCTTTGACCACCTGCACGCTGAAGTCACGGTCCTTTTTGACAAGTGCCAAAAACTGAAGGTGGTAAACACCGGCTGGGAGAAACTTCATAAGGAAGGTCGCACCTCGGCTAGTAAGCAGACGGAGATCATGAAACGGATCATGAAGGAAAATTGTATGGTTACGTACCAACTCCTCGAATCCCTATCAGAGTGCTAGAACCTACGGCAGGCGCACGACAAAGTACTAAAGGAGCTGGCCGATCTTAGGGAGGAAAACAAGCAGCTCCAGGCCAAGCTCGCTTGAACCCAACGTATGTCTATTTAGTACTGAACTGCCTGTTTTATACTCTGTAGTGGTGATTTTGTAAGCGTGAACTTAACTCTATGCATGATATGTGTGTTTCTCTAAAATTAATTTGCTCGAGGATTGAGTTTGGCTTAGTTAAGAAAGTGCAACTGCAAGTCTTACAGTTAACTAGTTTTAGGCATTGGCACAACTTAAATTATTCATCTCGAATTTCCTTTATCCTTTGTAGTATGTCCTTGTTCACCCTCGCGCGCCTTCTTCAGTTCCTTCCACAGATCCGCAATGCGGTACTCTAGCTTCTTCTTGTCTTCCCTGAGCTGATCCCTCTCCTTTTCTGCATTATGAATGAGCAACCTGTGACTATCCTGAAGCTTCTTTCCAGTTCCAACAACCAAGCTCCCATTGATTCTATCACTTAGTTCTAACTGCAACTTCTTGATTTCTTGTTCCAGCTCCTTATTTCGTACCGACAGCTTGTAATTTTTTTTAGCTGCATCACAAGCATTAGTAAATATCCCCGACCTTTCCAACTCATACATCTCCCATAACTAGGCCAAACATTTCTTAAGTGCATATGGCCACTCAAGATCCACCCACTTTGCTGCTTTACACACCGGGCCAACCTAAAAACACACACACTATCGTGTCATGAACACACATGGTACATTTTTCTTCATGTCATTGTTGCACATAATGTAAAAAACCTGATTTGTACAACCCAAAAACCTTCTACCAGTGTTACTACATTCGAATGCAACATATCTCCTTAGTTTTAGCTCATGGTCACATGGTACTCCATCGAGATCTAGGCCCTCTCATTCGGAGTCGTAGATCGTCCATGGTATCTGTAAGTAAAGGCAAAGCTGGAATTAAACACGATTGCATGCACACATGGAGCTCAGATCGAGGGATTACCAATGCCTAACCCTATCCCAAGAAAACAGAGGAACTCACATCATGTAAGGAATACTCGATGACGGAGAGAAGGCTATCACTTCTCGACTAGTCATCCATGTCCTTCCAGGACAGCATGGCGAATGCGTCGGCGTCGAGGACAGTGAGGGGGAGAGAGAGAGTTTGAGAGAGAGCGAAAGAGTGGCGAAAGTGAAGTGCGTCATCGCTGCAATAATGACTAAATTGGCATGTTACAATAGTTTAATGGATACCATGCCCTTTCCCTGGATTACTATCTCCTGCCTAATAGGGTTTCTCTTCATACATTCTTATTTCAAATATTAAACATGTACTCCCTCCTTCCCAATTTCATTGCCTAAGGAAAACATACCAGTATATTACATCATCTAAAGAAACAAAATCATGTCAACTACAAGGTACTTATGCATCACTTGGTCAGTCATGGTTTCACAAAACATTACATTACAATCTCTCAACAAACATAATCACAGAAACAATTATATTACATCAACTCAAGAAACAAAATCATGTCAACTACAAGATACTTATGCATCACTCGTTCAATCATAGTTTCACAAAACATTACATTACAATCACTCATCAAACAAAATACAGAAACAAGTACAGTACATCATCTCAAGAAACATAATCATGTCAACTACAATGTATTTATGCATCACTTGTCTAGTCATGGTTTCACAAAACATTACATTACAATCTCCCAACAAACATAATAACATAAATAAGTGCAGTACGTCATCTCAAGAAACATAATCATGTCAACTACAATGTACTTATGTCTTATTACAATAATGATGGTTTCAGTGAGTGACATGTCCGAAAATCTCAACAGCTCGCACAACATTATATCGCGATCTCTCAACAAAAATAATCATAGAAACACGGTGTAAATGCAATAGCAGTCAATGTTACAAATACAGGCAGGGGAACCCCATGGTCCATATGACAATCCTAGGGTAGCATCTCTCATCAGATCTCATCAACGTCGATCACCTCATTCTCTTCAGCCACTACAGGGGCCTCTACATCCACTATAACATGTTCAACAACATCAGAAATGGTACCAAGTAAGAACACCTTCCTGGTTTGCTTCTTTTGCCGCATAATTTGCATAAGATCTTAAGTATCCAAAACCTCTATGAATTCCTGCTTATTATGATGCCACCACCGGATTTGTGCCATCTGTTTAGGGCCAGTACTGATTTCCTTACCGATCATCTCTCTCATTTCATCAAGAGTTATGTTTTTGGAATCGATAGTGATCTCCACAGTACATGATGAAACTGGCTTATTAACTCCCTCATCAAGTTTTTCCATGTATGAATCCACCTCTAAGTGTATAATGAACCGATCTAGATCAGCATCTATTATTCCGTAGTTGATGTTTGCAAGTGCACAGATTGTTTGTAGCTAGTTTCAAAGTATAAATATCAATCCCACAGGGAGCCCAAAGGTAAGTGTTTATGGGTGAAGTCTCTATAACACCCGAAGTTGTCACAGGTCTTCGAGTGAATTGAATACAAGTGTTGAAGTAGGAGTGGGTTTTGATTAAATGAGATGTATTTAAATAGAACTAAAATATAAAATTCAGAAATATAAAGCATAAAAGTAAAGAACGACTTGGTTGTTTGTTGTTTACTACAGATGGCAAAAGAAGGCGCGGGGAGATTCAGTTCATGATGATACTGACTATGCCAGGTGGATGAATAATAAATGTAACAATTATAATCTTCTAAATATATGTGTAGGCGAACAACCCATAATTAGCCGGAACAACTCTGGGTAGATTTCATCCCAACTTCAGTAATCCTACTAGCCTGTTACCAAAACCATGGTCAGACACTAGATGATTAAGACCCTTTAGGTCACCTAGCGATTAAGCTCCTTGGATCGGAAAATGCAATAAGCACAGTGGTTACTCGTTATCCTCGAGTCTACTAGTTTTCCATTGATATCCTCGTGTCACTCGGGGGGTCGCTGGTCCACTAGGAAACAAGATCTTATCTATGGAGAACAAAGCATTATGTTGTCTGGGCCCTTATTTGGACAAAAAGCATTAGGCATCCCATAGATAGTCAAACACACATAATATAGTAATTAGAATCAATCACAAAATAATGGAAAATATATGAAGGCACATCACATCTCACCAATCCCCTACATCTCCCATGCCCAATGGAATTACTCACACATGCGAGAAGAATGGATCATCAATATAATCAAATAAAGAGAATTCATCTTGTTATTACCATGGAGATCCACAATAAGAATAGAAAAATATCCAACACAATTCAAGATGGGAAGAAACAATCTCAAACCCTAATCTTGCAAGGAGGAGATCGCTCTCTCTCTCTCAAGTACAAGTAGTGGCTATGGATGTGTATTGGCTAGGAGGTTGAAGATTGTGGAGAGAGATGACGAACGTCTTCTCCTTCTTCTTCGGATCTCTTCTTTCTCCCTTCTGGATGGTGTGGTGGCTTCTGCGTTGTGTTTTTGTCCTTGGTCCCTTCATGGAAGATGTCCCTTTTGACAAGACAGAGGCGGCGGCAACTATACGGTGGGAATTGCATGTCCGGAAAAATATTCCTGCCATATAGTTGCTCGTTAAAGCTTCTATGAGGTCCTCTCGCGTGCTTCCAAAGCGAGACTTGCTTGTTTTCTCCAGAATATTGTGTTTCTCTAGTTAAAACCTTCTGTTGACATTCAGAACCTGAAACACACATTAAAAATCATGGTTTCCTTGCTACCAAAGAATTAGCGTTAGGTAAAGCTAGAAAATGATCAAATCCGAGAGAAAACTATAAAAAATGTGTCGAATATCACAGCTATCAACTCCGCCAAACTTAGATGTTTCTCGCCCTCGGGTGTCAAGGAAATAAGGAAGAATAGCAGAGATTCAAGACTGAAAATAAAGGAACTCACAAGTTTGAATTGGTGTCAAATTCTTTTCTTCACACTTCCTGCAATCTTAAATATGATCATACAAGTATTCACAAGATTGCACTAAGTCCACTTCCTAACAACGTATATCTTGTCAGCAAATAATCATATGCCGAAGCAAGTGTCGCAAGTTTAGCTAGGAAAGTGAGAAAAATTCTTTTGGTGCCTCTCTTTGTTGAGAGATGAAAACTTTTTGTTCTTGTTCGTTTAACCAATTAAGAGTACTCAAGTTGGCATCAAAACATTTAATTTAAGAATAACTCATCTACTCCCATGTCAAAATTTCAAGACTCTCAAAGCACCTTTTTATTTCTTTTGTCTTTCAAAAACTTCAGCTCTTTCATAGAGAAATCATGCCACTATTTTTAACATATTAACTGGGGTTGTGTTGCACACTCGTGACCATGCGAATAAATAATTGTTGAGCAATAATGGGCCATAGGAGTACTACAACTTGACTTGGAACGTGAAACCATGAGGAGACTAAAAAATTTACATGTCATAGCATTGCTGCTACAGACGTTTACATAACTCAATAGCCGAAATCAAGTGCTTTCCCACATTTAGATCGTTCGTTGGCCAGCAGAGTTAATAGTTCCCCATGGAGCACGACAGAGTTGTAATGACACGCATAAAGCAATATCTTACGGTAATTATTATAAAAAGTAGTGGCATAATTTCTACTACTTCGAATCATTCATTTAATCAAACAATTTCAATCAAGGGTACTATCGAGTCTATTTATATTAAGTTCAAATGGGATGGAGTAGTTCTAAAATCAAATTCTTTGAGCTAAGCATGGACTCAAGTCATCTTTCATATGCTTTTTCTTGTTGTAAAAATGTAGGAAGTATTTTTAACCAAGTTCATTGCTCATAGTTTCAAAGCTAAAAAGGAGACACTAGAAAAGGAGTAGAATTTTTAGGATAACAAGCTAGGCGGGGAGTGACTCTAGTGCAAGCAAGTCAATAATTCTAGGATCAATTTAAGGTTGCAAAGAGTGTGATGAAAGGAATGTGATACCTCCTCTTGCTTGTTTCGTTCTCGTATTTGAGTCGATCCTCTCCTAAATTCCATATTGCCCAATCACCTCAAATTAAGCAATCTCCGAGAGAAACAAAGAAACGAACTTGAAAAATAAAGTTACAACTAATTTTTCTGTATTTTCGGTTTAGGAATGCAAAACTGAAAATAAACATGAAAATCTTGAAGAAATAAAATAAATAAAAAGAAGAAATAAAAACATGAATGCCAAGTTTGGAGGTTTTCAAACCTCCCCCAAGCTTAGGCTATTGCCAGGCTCAGTTGTTGCCCTCATTTGGTGGCTGGTGCAGATACTACTGGTAGTAGTCGGGGAAGTGGGTCATGAAGTGACTGAAGTTGTGAGTTAAAGTATTCACATCTGCATTCACTTCCTGAAGAGTGTGGTCGATCTCCCCAACACGTTGGTCGAGCTGCTGGAAATCCTGGTAGGGGACGTAGTCGTACCCCTACTGTGGATGGTTGGGCCATGGATCCTAGGCTCCTCCTAGCTGCTGCTGCTGCTGTCCCTCCCAAGCAGGGTTATGTCCTTGCTCTTCCTCTTGATCCTGCTCCTGCTCATCCTGCTGTCATCCTTCTTCACCTTCCTCTTCATCAGGCTGGAGCTATGCCAGGATCTCTATTACTTGGTCCTTGGTGAGGATCCAAGCATCCTTCTCCGCAATTGAGAAGGCTTGGGGGCATGGCAAGGTGGGTTACCAAGATAATTTAATTGATATTCTCGGAGCCTCCAATTAGCATGGTAAACACCAAGGAAGCCACAAGCAGTAAAATACTTGACATCCATAAGTTTGGAGCCGTCAACATGTTCCATAATAGGTAGTGCAATATTTAATGCATAGGCAGGGTGGGTTACCAGTTCACCAATGCGAATATCACCTTTGGTCTTGTTGCTCTGGTGGAGAAAGTGCTGGATGAGTAGAGCTGCAGGACTAGGGCTTTGCGGTGCAGTGGGGAAGAGAGCCTTGGTGATCATTGTCATATCCGCATTGGCCATGGAACCAGTGTCACCCCTTCCCAGCAGTGTGTTAGCGAGGAACAAAGCATAGTAGCGGATGGTTGGGTTCTGAATGGTGGACATCTTTTTTTGGTAAATTTGACTACGACCATTAACAGAAATAACCGCCCAAGTCTCTCCACTTATGACGCTATAGAGGTTAGTAACATTGGGCTCCCCGGTATGAGGGAAGCTGAAGGCATTGAAAAATTGTTCGAAATTTATTTCATAGTGTTGTCGGTTCATGGAGAAGCTTATCATTCACATGTTACCTTTCTCCTTGTGGTCATCATAGAAGCAGGCAAGGAACTCATGGGTGATCTCAGCGAAGGTGTCGTGGCTTGCGAAGCCAAGTACCTCTAACCCTGCCCTGTTGCACATGAGGTTGAAATCCTCCTTCAACCCTGCTGTGGTGAGAAAGTTGTGGTCGGCCCAGCATGTGGGCAACACCCTCCTTGATGAGACAATGTCCACCTTGGAGTTGCGCGGGGCTCGGGACCCCGAGCTCGAGCCCTCACCTCGTTAGCACTTGCTCGAACGGAAGAGGTTACCGATTTTGTTCATCGTGATGCACTGAAAATTTTCACCATAAAACCTTAGGCATATAGTTTCTATATGATATATGAACGATTCTACGTGAAAAAATTCAATCCTAACATGAGAAATTAATAGGGAAAACGAAATAAGCTTGAGTTCATCTAGTAGATCAATGTGAGAGTTTCAACCATGGAAATCTGAAAATAAAGCATGAATATGGAGAGAAACATACCGATCTATTGATTCCCCCACTCAAACAAACGAAATCCACGGAGAATCAAAAGTTCTAGGTGGATTTTGAGAGGTTTGGAGAGAGAATATGAGAGAAATAATGAGGAGAGGAGGAAGACCTAGCCGCCCTGGTGCGATTTTGTGGTCGCACCAAACTAAACGGCCGGAACTATACAGGCGGGTGATGTTGTTTCGTCCGTATAGTTGCGGCAGCGCCACCAACTAGGGTTTCTTTATATAGAAAATAGCTATAAGGACGCAACTATATGGCCGGATCGCAATGATCCCGACGTATAGTTGGTCGTTAAACTGTCTGTCTCTCGAAATAAATTTCTAAAACTAGCATCAATATCTATACAAACGGAACTATACGGGCAAAATTTTTATTCCTGCCGTACAGTTGGTCGTTAAACTCCTAGTACCTTTCAAAGAATCTTGTACGGAGGCATTGATATCTATACGGCCAGAATTTTTATTCCCGCCGTATAGTTGGTCGTTAAACTCTCTGTGTTTTTCAAAGAATCTTGTACAGAGGCATCGATATCTACATGACCAGAGCTATACGGCTGGAATTTTTATTCCTACCGTATAGTTGGCCGTTAAACTAAATTTGTTGATGAGAAAG
This sequence comes from Avena sativa, assembly GCA_916181665.1. Lineage (NCBI taxonomy): Eukaryota > Viridiplantae > Streptophyta > Magnoliopsida > Poales > Poaceae > Avena > Avena sativa. The sequence goes on along the minus strand of OV702287.1, from coordinate 369,149,891 downwards.
ATATCTATATGACTAGAACTATAAGACCGAAATTTTTATTCCCGCTGTATAGTTGGTCGTTAAACAATTAGTAATCATCAAAAAAATTCTATTTCTTTGAGGATACGTTCTTATCCTAGAACTTAGCGAAATACCTTATTTTTAACAAAAAATTGATAGTAAAAATTGTCAACCAACATTAGCATATTAAAAGCAAAACTTTAACTTCTATAAATGGAAAACTCAAACTTTTATTCTTATTATTATTCTATACTCATTCAATCGACGTTTCTACTACTTTTTGACAGTTGCACCTTCATGGGCACGCTTCTGCAAGAATGTTTGTGAAAAAGTGGTAGGAATGCGACGAACTTCTTATTCTCTAATCTACTTAATTGACGAGATGGGTTGACTCCCATTAAGCATTTATTAAGAATGGTTGAGTAACTCAACCTTTCTTCTGTTCTTGAATTCTTACCTTGGGATGGCCCTTATCAAAGGTACTTACCACATGAACTCATTTTTCTGGTGGAACATATCTTTCTCCTGCTTCTAGTTTCTTTGGAAAATACCGGATGATTTCAACATCATAAACATTGAAGTTTATCTTTCCTTCAGCACAATCTACTGATGCACCTGCAGTACTAAGGAAAGGTCTTCCAAGTATTATAGATAATTTTTCATCTTCTGGCATTTCAAGAATGATAAAATCAATGGTAATAACATGCTCATCTATTCTAAGTAAAACGTCCTCAATCATACCAACGGGTTGTTTAGTGGACTTGTCAGCCATCTGTAAAGTGATAGTAGTAGGAGAATACTCCCCTAATCCTAACCTTTTATAGAGGGAGTATGACATTACACTAACTCCTGCTCCTAGATCACACAAGGCATCGTGAATATTAGTTTTACCTATTGAGCATGAAATAGTTGGTATTCCTGGATCTCCAGACTTAGACAACAACATCCCATTAGATGGATAGCTAGTTACCATGGCAACAGTTTCAGTTATTTCTTTCTTTCTACTAAGAATATCATGGAGGAATTTATTATAAGTAGGAACTTTGATTGCATCCGCAAATGGAATTTCCAGATGAAGGTCACTAAGTGCCTTTGTGAAGGGATCATAAATTACCTGATCTGATGCTTTCTTTTTTCGATCTGGATAAGGAAGCTTTTTCTCACCTGACTTACTCTTGTCTTTTACCTTTTGTGGGGGTCAGGCTCTTTCAATGATTTCTTTTGTTGTTGCTTATGCCTTTTCTTCTTTTCTACTACAACAATTTCATCTTCCTTGCTTATTTCTTTATCTTATCTTGGATCAACCGTCTCTGCACTAGAGTCATGATGGTCATCCTGTGCATCATTTTGGTCCTCCTTGGTTTGATCATGTGTTTTAGTCTCATCTTGAGGATCCACCAATGTATAATCTTCTTGGCTTGCTTCAAGCAAGGCTTTTTCCTTTCGCTCTTTTGCAGCTTCATATTCTTGTGGTCCTAAGGGTCATGTAACAACCGCACTCATTCTTGTAACAACATTAGTAGAAACAGAAATATCTTTATCATCACGAAGAAAAATTTGATAGCCAGATGCTATTTGTTCACACTGGGTTTCAATCATACTAAGATACTTGTGAAATAGTTTTATTTCTTGGCCAGTCTCATTGTAATTTTCAGTGAGTTCTACCAAAATCTTTTTGTGTTTTTGGAAATGCTTATGCAAGTTATTATGAGATTTTTCTTATCGATGTTTTAATTCTTGAAAAACTTTTCTAGTTTCATATTCTTCATTTAAAACATGTAACAAATCTACTTTGTTTTCCTTAGGAAGTTTAGAAGGTATACCTTTTTCTTGCATTTTTTGCGTACCTTGGGCATAAGATCAGGAGTTATCCGAAGTATCCATCTTTCTAGCTTAGTGCCAAAATAAGGATTATATAAAGAATCATTCTTAGCCCTAGTAGACATCAATTCCAAACATTCCTTAATAGTTAGAGTATTTATAGACCCTCTTGCCAAGAGGTCAAGCAATTCTCTATATTGAGTATTAAGACCGTGATAAAATAAATGCCAAATAGTAGATTCAGAATAGCCATGATTATGAATACTATTGATCATTCCAAAGAATCTTTCCTAGGCTTATGGGTAGTTTTCTCCCACATTCTGACTAAAGTTTCCTATATTCTTTCTTAGTTCAGTTACCTTATTAAAAGGATTAAATATTTTTATGAATTTAACAATGAAGTTTTCCCAACACTTGATGTAAAGGCGAGGGAGAGAATATAACCAGTCTAGAGCTTTACTTTTAAGAGACAATCGAAATAATTTAAGACGAGAAAAGTCTCTTGGCAAACCTTTGGTCCAAGCGATGTTATCACATCATCAAACTCTCTTATATGTCTTCCTAGATCTTCATCTTCCCTTCCACTGAAAACTTTTTCCTACAAATTTTTAATAATTCCACCATCAAATCGATATTCTCTAGCTCCAGGGTTAGGGAACTCTATTGGTTGTTTAAGAAATTCAGAACTTGGAGCAATGTATTCCTTGAGAGTTTTCTCAGGTTTCATAGGAGTTGTCCTATAAATAGACATGATTTCCATAATATCACTCAAGTTTTCAACTTCAACTTTATTTGATCTTAAAAGTTTTTCAATAATTTCTTCGCGCCTCTGAGCAGGCAAACGTTCAATATAATCTGGCAGGTAGGTCCTACTAGAGCGTGTAGACCCTTTGTCTCCTAAGGAGAACATTTTGTAGTAGCAACACCTGAAATGTCAAAAGACAAACACTTAGCGCTTAGCTCCCCGGCAACGGCGCTAGAAAATAGCTTGATATCTGCAAGTGCACAGATCGTTTGTAGCTAGTTTCGAAGTATAGATATCGATCCCACAGGGAGCCCAAAGGTAAGTGTTTATGGGTGAAATCTCTGTCACACACAAAGTTGTCATAGGTCTTCGAGTGAATTAACTGCAAGTGTCGAAGTAGGAATGGGTTTTGATTAAATGAGATGTATTTAAATAGAACTAAAATATAAAATCAGAAATATAAACCATACAAGTAAAGAACAACTTGGTTGTTTGTTGTTTACTGCAGATGGCAAAACAAGGCGCGGGCAGATTCAGTTCATGATGATAGTGACTGTGTCAGGTGGATGAATAATAAATGTAACAATTATAATCTTATAAATATATGTGTAGGCGAGCAACCTATAATTAGTCGGAACTCCTCTTGGTAGATTTCATCCCAAGTTCAATAATCCTACTAGCCTGTCACCAAAACCATGGTCAGACACTAGACGATGAAGACCCTTCAGGTCGCTTAGAGATTAAGCTCCTTGGATCGGACTAATGCAATAAGCATAGTGGTTACTCGTTATCCTCGAGTCTACTAGTTTTCATTGATATCTCCATGTCACTCGGGGGTCGCCGGTCCACTAGCGAACAAGATCTTATCTATGTAGAACAAAGCATCATGTTGTCTGGGCCCTTAATTGGACAACAAGAATTAGGCATCCCACAGATAGTCAAGCACACATAATATAGTAATCAGAATCAATCACAAAATAATGGAAAATATATGAAGTCACATCACATCTTACCAATCCCCTACATCTCCCTCGCCCAAGGGAATTACTCACACATGAGAGAAGAATGGATCATCAATATAATCAAATAAAGGGAATTCGTCTCGGTATTACCGTGGAGATCTGCAATAAGAATAGAAAAATATTCAACACAATTCAAGATGGGAAGAAACAATCTCAAACCCTAGTCTTGCAAGGTGGATATCCCTCTCTCTCTCTCAAGTACAAGTAGTGGCTATGGAGGTGTACTGGATAGGAGGTTGAAGATTGTGGAGAGAGATGAAGAACGTCTTCTCCGGATCTCTTCTTTCTCCCTTCTGGATGGTGTGGTGGCTGCTGTGTTGTGTTTTCATCCTCGGTACCTTCATGGAAGTTGTCCCTTTTGACAAGATAGAGGCGGCAGCAACTATATGGCGGGAACTATATGGCTGGAAAAATATTCCCGCCGTATAGTTGCTCGTTAAAGCTTCTGTGAGGTCCCCTCGCGTGCTTCCAAAGAGAGACTTGCTTGTTTTCTCTAGAATATTGTGTTTCTCTAGTTAAAACCTTGTGTTGACGTTCAGATCCTGAAACACACATTAAAAACCATGTTTTCCTCGCTACTGAAGCATTAGCATTAGGTAAAGCCAGAAAAAGATCAAATCCGGGAGAAACCCATCAATAAAAACCATAAAAAATGTGTCAAATCTCACAGCTATCAGTAGTCTCTAGGAGCCGAAGCTCTGACAGCAAGATCTCCAGCATCTACATGCATATCATCAATCATCGCTTCAAATTTCACCTTATGATCAGCTACACAATACTCCCAAACCATCTGAAGCTCATGGGAGTGCTCAATTTGCATATAGGTATCATTCATGTTGCGCCACACCAATTTTGTCCTCTGTCTAGAACCCCAGGGAATCCTAGCATGAAGCATATCTACCAGCTACGAAACAGACACAACCTCTTTGCAATTCACAAGCAGATGCACATATTGCCTAAACATAACTCTCTTGCAACCAAAATCTAGTTTTGAACTGTACTGGCGAACATGAACTGTGAAATCATATAGGTCCCTTGTATCAAAGTTGTGCCTAATTTGATTAAAAAGGGGAACTTTTTAGTTCATTTGATGTGCCGTAACTAATATACTTGTAAGATACAACACAGATAAGAAAAATTCACCTCTTGCTCTTCTCCTGGGTTTTTTATTCGAGATATGGGTGCCGCATCCGCCCACCGGAGCCAAACAATCCGCCACCGGCCTTGCTTTTCTCTTTAGCCCGCTGCTTGTAGGTACCTTGGGAGCAGTATCCTTGCCGACCTTCTCACTAACAGGGGCTGAAGACCTTTCTTCTGCTTCGAATTGGGCCCTAAACTCTGGCCCTGATGGACCTGAATCAGTCGGCGACATAGCTACAACCTTCGCCTTGCAAGACATGTTGGGCCACCATCGCCGGATTCAGTGTCGTGGGAGGGAGAAAAAAGGAACTCCACCACCGGCAAATTTAGGGTCGGGGTAGGGAAGAAAAAGGACCGTCGCCGCCGTAGCTAGATTCAGTGTCGGGAGTTAGGAAAGTAAAGTAATGGATTTGCCCCTATGACATGTGTAGGGTGGCTAAGAATAGAGACCGGCGAAGAAGGGGCACAGTAGGAACTAGTGTAACAGAATATCCTGACTTAACGGGCGCGATTTGAAAATATTGGGTTTGGCCATCATTCACTCGAAACACCCCTCTCAGCAATTGCGCCCCAATTTTTGAATCACGGTGATTAAAATAAACTCGGGTACCACGATGCACTGGCGTCTCAACTTTCGAGCCACAAAATGATATTCTCCTTGCTATGTCCATAAGAGTCCGGTTTTCCTCTCGGCAACACCATTTTGTCGAGGGGTGTACACAGCAGAATATTGGTGCCTTATCCCCTCTTCACTTAGGAATTCATTCAGAGTGTAGTTCTTGAACTCGGAGCCATTGTCGCTTATAATTGCCAATACAGAAACATTGTATTGATGCTGAACCTTGTTGGCAAAGTCGACGACCATTTGTAGAGTCTCACTTTTCTGCTTCAAGAAGTAGACCCATGTATACCTTGAGTAACCATCAACAATGACGAGACAATATTTCTTCCCACCAAGGCTTGAATGAGATGGAGGACCAAAGAGATCCACATGAAGGAGCTCCAAAATCCTCTTTGATGAAATAATCGTCTTCCTTCAATGGGGAGAGTCATGCATTTTTCCCTCAACACAAGCCCTGCAAACATGATCTTTGGCAATGGAGTCATTTTCTTTTAGTCCAAGAATGTGGCCACCCTTGTGAAGGCTTTGCAAAGTTTTCATATTGACGTGGGCTAGATGGCAATCCCATAACTAACCCGTGTCGGCCTTTATGAAAAGACACATTGTACTTGTAGTGGTTTTCCTCGAAAAGTCCACCACATACAAGTCGTTTTTGACGTATCCAACGAAAGAGACATTTAGAGACTTGCTCCACAAGAGTACCACAATATCATTATCAATGAAAACTATAAATCCCATCTTACCAAGGGCACGAATAGAAAGTAAATTGTAACCAAGGGTCTCAATAAGCATTACGTCCACGAGTGAGATATCGTGAGCAACCATAACTTTGCCCAGACCCAATACCTTTGATTTCGATTTATCACCATAGGAGACGATTATTTGATCAATATTTGGCCTCATCTCCGTGATGATCTCCTTTCTTCCAGTCATATGAATTGTGCAACCACTATCGAGCACCCATTTAGATCCACCGGAAGCATAGCCCTACAAGAAAATTACTTCTTGGTTTTAGGTACCCATTTTTCAATGGGTCCTCTCATGTTAGTTACAAGGGTCTTTGGGACCCAAATGGACCAAGAAATATAATTATCAAAGGGACCAACATACCTAGCATAGACATCACCATAATAATCACGAAATAATTCATAATGAGGATTGTTATACCCTGCAAAACCATAATAATCAGTTTTGTTCCTTATTATGTTCTTTTCAGCGGTGCTTATCTTTGCTTGAGAAATCTTACCCATCTTCTTCTTGTTCTTCTTCTTCTTAGTTTTTGGAACATAACCAAGTCCCTCTTTTCCATTGTTTGTCCTTTGCTTACTAAGGACCTCATCTAGTATTTCCTTACCTTTAGATAGAGGTGCCTTGGGTAGCTCATCTTTCAACCTAGCATTTTATTCAAGAACTTCTTCATGTACACATGTTGGGGCAGAAGTGCTAGGCATATCATACTTGTTTAATCGAGTTTGAAGCTGATCATGAGACTCACTGAGAATTGAGAATTTCACTCTCCAAAGCCTTGTGAGTAATGTTGAGTGCCTCATATTTCTCGGAAAGTCTAGCATGAGCAGCGCCAAACTCAACCTTTTCCTTCTTTAATTTCTTTGCCTTGGCAATAGCATTATCACATTCCCTTGCAAGTTTGGCCATAACCTCGTCATGTGACTCCTCAATTGACTCAAGTAATCTCTTCTTCTTCTAGAGTATTCTTCAAAGATGCAATTTTCATTGCATCCTCTCTCTCAATTCTGCCCTTTTCTTCGAGAAGCTCTTCGAAGTGGACAAGTTGACTCATCAGAGCCTCAAAATGCATTTTGTTCTCAACTTGCAAGTTAGTGATAAAAATATACAAAGCAAAAACTTCTTCTTTAACTTTAAGACTAGTATGATCATCCATATCAACATCCATAGTAGTATTTGGAAAAGAAGTGGTAGAAGATGATACCTCGGAACCTCTTGCCATAAGACAAGTGACATTCTTGTTGATGACGTTCTCATTGGGAGAGTCGAAGAGATATGTAGGTGTAGATGTGGTGGTTATGGCCGCCACCTCTCGTGAGCTATGATTATCCTCTTCGTCTTCACTTTTGGAGGAGTACTCCTCTTGTGCAACCAAAACAATCTTCGGTTTCTTCTTGTAAGGAGCATTTTTCTTGAAAAATGGCTTCTTCTGAGGCGCCTTAGACCTTTCCTTAAGAATGAGCCTGCCCCCATTGTCTTTTCTACTTTTATAAGGGCACTCAGCTACAAAGTGCAAACAGTCTCCACAATTGTAACAAATTCTCAACTTTGGATCGTTTCCTTTCATGCACTTGACCCATTCTTGCGCTCAAGTTCAGATTTAGCTTTGGTTGGGTCCTTCCAAAAGTTTCTTGCGTAGAAGGCCATGTACTCACAATGAGCACACTTGACCTCCTCGGGACAACTCATGGAGACGGTGTCAAAAACCCTCTCATCTTCATCTTGCTCAATGTCATTAGCCTTCAATGCAACATTCACGCATTTTTGCATTCCAATTGCTCGGGCACGAGCATCTTTGACATTCTTTGATGCAAATTTGAATGTAGCCATTTCTTACATGACTTTGTTCAAGGTCATTTGTTGATAGTTGTGTCAGCCTTGCAAGCTCATTGGGCTCAAATGGCATAAGAGCAGTCACATACTTTCTCTTGATCCATGCATCATCAACATGTGTAGCACCATGATTTCTAAATGTAGTGGTAATGCCTTTGATCCTTCTATACATGTCTTCGTGATCCTCACCATCCAACAGATAGAACCCTTCCACTTCATTCGTTAGAGCATCATACCTATTTATTCTCATGCTCTCATTTCCAATAAATAGGTCAGTGAGTGCATCCCAAGCTTCCTTGGCGGTGTTGAAGTGTTCAATGTGTGGCATGTCATTGGTACCCACACCAAGCTAGATCATGTGAAGAGTGGTTGCATTGAGTTGGATATCAATGACTTCTCTTGTTGTCAAGTTGTTGGTATTATCAACATGGAGGCCATCTTCAATGATTCTCCAAAGCTCAACAGAAGGACTGCATACATGAGATTTCATCAAGAATTGTCATTGATTAAATGAAGATGAAGTAAGCTTGGTGGATCACCCTTATTATTTATATGAGGATGAGGGATAGGTGGATCAGGTGAATATAAGTGAGAGACCTCACTATAGTCCTCCTTACCACTTCCCTTTTTTGGAGGAGCCATTATTTTTATCACCCACCAACTCGTGTTCCTTGGAGTTAGCATTAGATTTCTCCTTAGAGAGCGGGGTGGTAGCGTCAGTGGTAGATGGAGGTAGGGCAGTAGATGGATCGCGTGAATATAAGTGACAGACCTCACTATAGTCCTCCGTACCACTTCCCTTTTTTGGAGGAGCCATTATTTTTATCACCCACCAACTCGTCTTCGTTGGAGTTAGCATTAGGTTTCTCCTTAGAGAGCAGGGTGGTAGCCTCAATGGTAGATGGAGAGAGACGAGCAATCATTTGATGCATCTCTTCCATTTTGGCCTCTATGGATTTAAACAAGGTTGTTTCCAACGTCTTGAGATCATCCATAGTGACTTTGTCCACAGTATCACTACCATCTCCCTTAGTGCCCATATTCACTTAGGCGGTAAAGTCTGAATAAAGAGCCGAGGCTCTGATACCAATTGAAATGGATTGTACGGGCACCTATAAGGGGGTCAATAGGTGATACTTCAAATTTTAATTCTTTTTCAATTTTAGGCTTGACACAAAGGTAAATTCTCTAGATATGCAACTACGGAGAATTTCCCTATATGTAAACCTAACTACTAAGTGAGTAAAAGTGAGGAGCGTGGAAACTATAGTGGAGCATGCGGAGACATAAGATTTTTTTTACCAAAGTTCCTTCCATGTCAAGGGAAGTACGTCTGCGTTGGAGGGGTGGGTGGTACTAAGACCACCACACCACAATAGGCCACACCCTGTTCTCCGATGGATCTCGCCACCAAAGGCCTGATCCACCTTTCCACTATTTGTACACTTCGAGGCAGGAACTGGTGCCTTTACACAACTAGCAAGGCACACATCCACAACCGAATCAGAGGCTCACGTGATGACAACAATCTACCACAAGAACAAGTATTATCAATACCAAAACACAAGATCTAGATATTCGCAAGAAATACTAGATCGAGGATCCTCCAAGTGAATGGAGGGGAAGTGATACGCTTGATTGGTGTTGTAGAAGATCGAAGCCTCAGCCTTCGATTCCCCAAAGATCGGAGCCTTTGGGTGGTTGAAGAGAGAGATCTCGGTTAAGATATTGAAGAACAGAACATGACTTTTTCAAATGAATCAAGAGTTCTGACAGGAGGAGTAATTGGGGTATTTATACCCCATGTCCAAACTCGGTCGTTAGAGATTTTGGGGCCAGATTATCCAGCCCAAGTGGGGGCTGGATTATCCGGCCAGGGCAAAGCTCTGCCCTAGATTTGGTTTTTATAGGGGAAAATCTACCCCCTACCGCGTGACGCGCCTTGGCCCCCTTTGTAAAAGTTCCCCGGGGCGGATTATCTGGCCCCTTGGGGGCAGATTATCCGGCCCCTTGGGGTGCGGATTATATGGCCCGGGCAAAAACTCCATCCCTGGCTAGACAATCTGAAGGATAGTCCACCCCCATACCAAATGACACGTCTTGCTCTCTTTGACAATCAAGCCAGGGCGGATAATCCGGCCCCTGGCGGGGGCAGATTATCAGCCCCCCAAAAGCCTGTTTTGGCTGCATATGAACACTTATCTGCAGCACTTAACACATATTAAATCATCCTTGGTATTGTTATGTAACACACAAAACTCTAGGGATTAAGCAATGTTCTTTCAGGAGGCCTGTCCATCAACATCTCCATCAGCACCAACCCTCTTTATTTGGTTGAGATATTATATTTTCAGATTGTGTTGTAATCCATATGCCACGGAACCATATCATGTTTGATACTTGTGAGTAGATCCCCATGTTCCTAAGGGCATATGATGAATTGGCTATGATTTCCATATAATATGCAATGAGTATTTGGTCAAGTTTATATCTTTTATGTTGTTCTATGATGGTGATGTGCCAATATCAACTGCATAGCACTTCACCTATATGGGCTCATAGAGTTGCACTTTAATTTAATAAAGAGGGTTGGAAGGGACGGAATGTCAGAAACAATTGTCGAAGAAAGGTTCCCGCGTGGGAACAAGGGGTCCAACAAGCCCTGAGTTTGAGAGGGGGCTAAATCACCCGTTCCGAGCTTTTCGACGATGGCGAAGGCGGCGGTGCACGAACACGACAGAGAGGTTGACACATTTTTTTACCGAGGTTTGAGTCCCTCGTGAGGAGGTAAAGCCCCTACTCCTACTTGGTTGTATTGCTCGTGGTGCTTCGTGAGGGTACAATGGTGAACTAATGTTTAGGGTTATAGATTGTTGGGATCGACCTTCTCTAAGGTAGGAGGAGGTCCCCTTATATAGGGAGGCCGAGCCTCTTCCCCCAAATGCTAGGCAAGAAGGGTCACCACATTGCCATTCCTCGAAGACCTAGTCTACAAGAATGCTTTCCGTGGACCAAGCCTACACCGCTTGGGAGACACCGGTCATCCTCATGTCTTTGGTCATGTATGACGCCCATCCCCGGGGGTGCGTTGCCTCCGCCCCCTTACAAAAAATCTACAGACACCGCCTTAGCTGTCGGGACCTTTATCAGGGACACCTTTGACTACCCGGGACCCCTTGGAAGGTACCGGGTTGGCATCCTATGCTCGTACCAACCTTGCCGCCTTTCGCCACCAGGCACGTGCGTCTCAACCCTCCCGAGGGGCCGCCTCTAAGGCCCTCGCGAGGTGCTCGGATGAACTGTCTAAAGGCCCATCCAACTAGGGACTCGGGGTACCCCATGCCCTTGGTCCGACAATAGCCCCCGGGCACCTGGCTCACACGCTTTTCTCGAGGAGAAAAGGGTTAGGTGTCCCAACGGTCGGCTGGTTCCATCAGGACGTGCACCACACCTCCTTCTCGAGTTCTTCCCTCACGGGACCGCGTGGCATGACTCAGAAACTTAGGCCCACTCTAGGGAGAGGGCCGCTTTTATAGAGTCTTGTTCTTCCTCATTGAGTCCTCCCAATTGCAACCACCGACCCGCCTCTTCTCCTGCTCCCTTTTGATCGATTTCCAGCCTTGCCAACACGAGATATCTCACCGAGAAACTCCTGCCATTAAAATGAGGCCCGCCCCTACCAAGTCCTCCCGGGTGGAGGACGAAGAGGAGGATACCGACGAGGTGTTGATCCCTTCCACCATCCGCATGGACTCGTGGATCGATAGATTCCGCTCGCAGCTCTCCTCGGGCTAGAATGAGTGGGGGTGACCTAGGCGTGGCCCGGCTCCGCAGATCCGGCGAGTCTCGTTGTTTCTGCGCACCCCTTCTTCTACCACGACCGAACTGGAGGGGGACAAAGCCGAGGCTCTAGACGCGTTCGTTGAGAAGCTCACTTCCTCTGGCTTGACTAGGCCCCTGGTAACCATGGAGTTCCTCCAACATCATATTGCCCCACTGCAAAAGCATCACAAGGATCTGTGGCACTTGGATGAGGAAGACCACTCATCCCTGGGGGATGGCATCACTGACGACTCCGCCGTTGGTAAGTTCCTCAACAAGCTCCTCCACACCTCAACCACATCGGAGCTCCCCACAGGGGTCCTTCTCCTTTGTCGTGATCCTCGAAAGGGCGAGATCCAGGCCTCCCTCCCTCTGTTCGATGAATGGTGGATTTTTCCTGCTAGCCATGAGGGGAAATAGGAGAATCCACTAGGATCTTCGCCCCCACCCCTGATGAGGGTGGTAGTCGTGTTGCCTCTGGGGAGGCCATAGAGACGAGAAGTGGGGCCAGCAAGACTGGCCTAAGGGAGGCGCCCCATTGGAAACGCGCTCGGTTGCCCGCTCTGAGGGCATTGGTGGGGAGGTGACCTCCCCTCGCGAGGCTGGTATGAGCGGGTGTAGGACCTTGGGGCCCGCCGAGGCCTTCGTCCCGCCTGGTGTGAAACTGCTCTTGTCTACCGGCTGCTCCAGGTAAAGCTCGACCGAGATCATATTTCCCTTGATCGTGGGCTTTCATGACCGAACTATTCCATGATTCGCAGTGGCGATCCTCCCTAGAAGAGCCAGGTGAAACAGACCTCCTCTAGGAAGGTTCACCCGGCAGCTTGCACCGGTGACCTCGTAGTCCGACCTATGGATGCGCCCATCCTGTCGGCAGCCCCTGGGGCTAGGAAGGTCATCACACTGGCGTGTGACCAGCCTTGCCCTATCCCCCCAGTCGCAACAGGCGATGTGTCACGTGTATCTCCTGGGATGAATAGCCCCCAAGATGCTGCCATGCCTCCAGAGGGGGCATGCATAGCATCACCCCCGTGGTTGATGTCGCTGCTCCTCTAGATTCCCCGAGGAAAAGCGCGTCCATACCCGTGGGAGAGTCCTCATACTCAGGCCACGCCGTCCGGGGGGTGCCCAGCCATGAACTTGGGCGAGGGCGGAGCTCATGGGTCAGCCTCGGTGCCTCCTGCTCCCTCTGCGGGGGCTGGCCCTAACTCTGGCTCCAGCCCCTAGCGCCCCTCTAAGGCTAGTGCGGCTTTCAAAAGCGGCAACGCTGAGTCCCAGGCACTAGTCCTGGCCACTCTAGAGCTTCCTGGCTTCGGCCGGGTTGAGCGCCTGGGAAGACGCATTTCCAGTGTTCGTGGGGAACTGCACGGTTCTTGGCGGACACCACAAGGGAGGGCCTTCAGCTGGCACTGGACTGGGACCAGCTCAGCGAGGCCCAGAGGATGGCCGTGGCGGAGCAAGATAAGGCCTGCCTCTCCATGGAGGTCACACTTCAGGATGCATTGGCACGGGCAACAAAGATTATTTCCGATGTGGAGGGGCGTGTTTCTTCACATGAGCAGATTTTTTCCAATCACGAGGGGGGTGTTTCCTTGTGGGAGGCAGCCATGGCCGAACACCAGCGTGATTTCGTCGTGCAGCTGCACCAGGCCTTGGAGGCCGTGGGGAGACGCCGCCATGAGTCGCTCCACGACGTCGAGGACCTTAAGGGCGAGGTCACGGCAATAAAGAAAGATGTTACCACCATCACCAGGGTTCGTGAGGAGAACAAGTGGCTGGCTCACAAGGCGCCGGAGGTCCAGAAAGTGTCATTCTCCATTCTCGCAAGCAGAGCGCGGCCATTCTCCCGGTCCTTAGCATCGAGAGCTTTTGTGTCCCTGATCTATCCGCTAGGCATGTGGCAGGAGCATTCCTCGAGCTTACCTGCAGGGTTCTTACTCCTCTGGAGGGGGCGGTGTAGCGCTCGAATGGCTTCATCATCTAAGAGTGACATGCGATGCTAGGTGTTGTGGGGAGGGCGCTCTTCACCAAACTCCTACAACATTCTCCCGATGTGGATTACGCCCCGGCCGTGTGACCGGCAGCCACCATGGATGCGCTGGAACCCTAGGTCTCCGAACTTATGAATCTACTGATCCAGGAGTTTCCCCGTCAGGTGGATGAGGGGGCAGACGATGGGTCAGACGACACTGAAGGTTCAGCTACCCTGGGCGCTGATCTTGGAGCCCTAGATGCTGATTCCGCGGTCCGTGAAGTTTGACATTCATTCGTGTAATGACCTTGAGGCACCCTGGGACCTTCCTTTCCCCTCTGGGACTGTCAGAGCACTTCACTTATTCGCTCGTGTTTGTCTGTGTGTTATTGCTCATTGGGGAGATGGCCCTGCACTAGCCCGTGGACCCCTCGCAGAGGTGGTCTTAGGCTCTTGTAGCATTTGAGCCGCTTGAGGTGGGATTCCTCGTGGGCTGCCTTGATTCCCACTCCATGAGATGTCCACGAGGCTTTTACCTGTCATGTAGGCCCCTTGTGGGGGTGACGTGTAGACTTTGTATGTTCGGTTCTGTCCCATAAGCCCCTCGAGGAAGGAGCCATATGGCTCATACTTTCCCTGTATAGTTCCTCGGGGAGGAACCATAGGTTCTGCACATGCCGTGTGAGGATTAACAAGCACCGGGAACCGTGGGTGACATGACTTGTTGACGGAGATAGTCCGTAAGTCAGAGCTCGAGACTTTAGGCCTTAGTGTTGACCGGGGATGGCACTGGCTGCATGCATCGTGCCTAGCCCTCGCTAACACGACTTGCACAAGAGAAAAGGCACCATAGAAAAACGAAGAAGCAATGAAAGCCACAACAAGGAACACCAGAAAAACGACAACTATTCTTGAGTTTTTCACTCAGTGGAGGAGAGGAAAAAACAAAGGCTCGTTACCGGCTCTGGTAGAGCTCAGGGGTAGAACTTGTGGAGGTGTAGATGTTCCACGCATTAGGGATCAGACCCCCCTCTTATCAACACCCGGATTTTTAATCCCAGATGCCCGTTATGCCATACCTCCCAATCCCAGGATTACCATTTTTGTGAGACATAACGGATTGGATATCACAGTACATCATCCATTACAAACCATACATAAGGTTTTACACCAATAAGGATCTCATGATCCAGTCTTTAATACAACAAGCAGCGGAAATAAACGATAGCATAGAGGTGGGGTCCATCTTCAGGGGCACAGGCAATGCTGACGAAGGCAGATAGTCCTAGTTATCATAGCCGTCCTGGTGACCATCATCTTGATAATCTCCTTCATAGTCTGGCCATGATAATAGCCAGGGACAAAAGCCATGAGGACTCTTTAAGTACTCGCAAACTACTACTAGCAAGGGTGATGATTCCAAGTTAAAGTACTGAATTGAAAGAATAACTATCAAGTTAAGTTTGAAACCTAAGTTGAGTTCTAAAACAAGAAAAGATAAAATAAAAGTCTAGAATCACTTAAGCTGGGAAACTATTTTCATCTACACAACCCTGTTGTGGTCAAGTCAAGGTTCATCATTCATTTCAAGGTATTTAGAAAACATCTGACAACGAAACAGTATGGCCATTCCAACTGTCCATAACCGTGGACGCGGCTATTCGAATAGTTTGACACTCTGTAGAGGTGGTACAGTTTCACCACAAGATTCGATACATCTGTCAGGGATAACCCTGAATCATCATACTTAGTATGCAGATAATCAAACATAACCTTCCCTTTACACATCCTAGTACACGCACCTCTCCTATGATCATGGCCTCCCAACCATGACCATCAGTCATCTTGGGCACTGCATAGGTGGACAACATTGAGAGGTAGCCTCAGCTCAAACCTCTCCCGTGAGGGAGCTAATACTAGTGCATATAAATTTCTAGCTAAGCCTTACCCAATTCAGGTAATGTGGTTGTACGGTAAATTTGGAATGGTATCGCATCCGAATCCAACCATCAGTTTTATAAAAACGGGTTAAGGCTCATGCCTCATCATTTTCATCATCATAAACCAATTGTGTTTCTCAACACATGTCAAAACATCTCAATAGAATGACTCATCATTCCAAGGTTTTCATAACTCATCAAGTGTTCCCATCTAAAATGACTCAAGTTTGATCTATTCTAAAACACTAGGTTAAGAGTGTTCACTAAGGTGGAAAGGTGGGATCAATCTCATGCCATAGAATGACATCTAAGGGTTTCTAATTAGGTCAAGTTTTATACTCTTTATGCTACCTTCAAAATTTATTAAAGAACTTTGTGTAACCTAAGGGGGTGTGATCAAAGTATGCTTAAGGCATCTTTACTAAACTATCTAGTTTTATTCTAGCTTGCTACACTAGCTTACTAAAGAATGTTTGCAAGGGTTAGCTTGCCACTAATAGCTTGCCTTGGTTGGTGCAGTGGTTGAAGTTTTCTTCTTCTTCTTCTTCTTCTTGGTAGAACTCCTCCTCCTCGAAGGCTTGGTCGGTACTATCGTCTAGAAATACATAGGGAGGGCACAATCACCAAACAATACTTAACTTAGGCTAAGTAGTATTCTAAACCACACAATTGATGATCTATTATCATCCAAAACATCACAAGTTTAATTCAATAGTTTCCACCTTTTTATTTTGGAAAAGTAATTTCTACTCATTGAAAAATTAACTACAATTTAATATTCACCACCAAAATATGGGATCATGTGGACACATGTCCTCACCACATATTCTAACATGTGGGAATGAGATTTAAAGGTTGGATCCATATTACTTTGGTTTAAGTTTATTATTTAATTATTTAAAGTGACTAGAAATGCCTATATAGCATTATTTTGGTACTAGTCCAAAGTCACTGTCTGTAAACCTTAATATTATTACATATTTAGATAGATATGATGAAATGTGATTTTTGAGAGTTGGAATCAACTCAAAAGCTAACTTGGTTGATTTTCGAAAATGTTTCAAGTTGCAAAAGCTTCTGTCTTCTTATTTTTATTAGGAGAAATCTAAAACTCTAAATGAATTAAATCCAACGGGCTGGGATAGAGAATTTCAATACCTTTCAGACAAAAGTAGTTTCGTGCAATTTGGATTTGTCAAACTCATAGAATTGAATTTTGAAACACTGGACAGAAACTATATTCTAACTAAAAAGAAAAATCTAGATTTGAATCTACGGGCTTGCGCGGGAAAGGAAATGGGCCGGCCCAGTGGCGCTGCGCGACACAGGGCTCAGCTGACAGGGGGGTCCCACTGGTCAGCGACACTTAAAACGCGAAACGGTACGCATGCTATGGGTCGTGCGATTAGAGGCTAGATCTACGGCTGAGGGTCGTCATCGACGACGGACGGGTCGCCGGCGACCTCGAACCCTAGCAGCTCGGTGGGGGTCTACTGGGGGCGTACCAGGGCTCCAGCAGGGTTGGAGATGCGGGCGAACAAAGTGGAAGACGACGGCGAGGCGAGGCGTGGTCGCGGCGGAGCTTGGGGTGGCCGGAATCAACGGCACCCTTCTTCTCTAGAGGCGGCGGCTCCGGCTCCAATTCCGGCGAGCTGCTGCTCCACTTGCTCCGGCAAGGGGTAGTTGAGGTTCAGAGAGGTGAGGGAAGTGGAATGGTGTGAGTCTTTGGTGCTGGGGAGGGCTCCTTTTATAGGCTCGACGGTGAGACCGAGCGGGATGGGCGGTCGACGATGTCGACATGGCTACGGCGAGCTAGCAGCATGGCTAGGGATGGAGATCGATGGGCGGTCCCTTGGCGGTGCTCTAGCGCTTAAATGCGGCCGTAGGGGCGGTGGTATGCGGTCGGGGTGAGGTGGCGCTCTGAGAGGCAGAGGCGGCGGTGTCCACGGCGAGCGGTGGTTGTGGGGCTTTGGGTGGCGAACGAAGGTGTCTGGGGTGTTCTCTAGGTCGAGGCGGAGCGGTGGGCGCGGGCTGGTGTCGAGTGGTGCCTTGTGCATGCGGGGACAGGGCGCGCTCTGCGGGAGGCGTCGGCATGGTCTGGTGGCACTGGGCGCGGTTTCTCCTCGGTGGTCCACGACTGCTCTTGGCTCGGGCAAGGGACAGAGAGGGGCGGTGCGGTGTTGGCTACCTCCTAGACATGGCGAGGGAAGGGGGAGTGGTCTGCTGCGGCAGTTGCAAGGTTGGCCGGACAGGGTGGTGCTCGGTATGGCTTGGCATGGCCACTAGGGCATAGGGGATGGGCTGCAATTTGCATGGTTTGATCAAAGGGGGACAAAGGGATTAAATGGAGATCAAATGGGGGCAAAACCCTGTTCAAAACAGTGAGCTAGGATTAGAGTTAGGATTCTGCCTGCCAAGTGTTTGATGAAATGGCCGCAAGAGAAAAAGTTTTGAATTTTGAGTTCAAAAATTTTGGGTGATCTCCACTAGTGCTAGGTAGTCTCTGGTTGCAAGGGTTTTGAAAATGGAGCTCAAATACATGGTTTTTGAAATAGGGGTGATCTATGCATATGCATTAGATTCAATTTTAAACTGTCATTTAAAATAGTTTACAAAAGGTTTTTAGTAGATCAAAAGGTGGGCCTTGGTACCTCATTATGTGTACTAGCAAGGGGTGCAAAGATCAAGAATTTTTTCTGTTAATAATTGAGTACTAGGAATAGTCAAAGTAGGCATGAGAGTTAAATTTGTCCAAATGACCATTCCCTCATTTTTAATTCTTTTTTATTTGATTTCTTTTAGGAAAAGTTTGGGAATGATGTAGATGATGTTTAAATCACCTAAGAAACATTTTAGAAGCAAAGGATCACACAATTATGGCAATTCCATGCAACTCCTATTTTAAATGCACACATATATGGATGCTTTCATTTTAAATAGGGAAAAGTTTTTGTTAATCCTAAATTTGGATGATTTGATCTTTGATAAACTTGGATTGAAGTTTTGGGATGTTACAAACCTTCCCCCCTTAAATAAAATCTCGTCCCGAGATTTACAAGAAAACTAGGAACTAAAGAGATCTGGGAACTCTATCCTAATGTAATCCTCGCTCTCCCAAGTGGCTTCCTCCTCGGTATGGTTGCTCCACTGAATCTTGAGAAACTTGATACTCCTGGTCCTGGTGGTTCGGTAGGCTTCTTCTAAGATACAAATGGGCACTTCCCGATAGGTCAGGTCATTGTTGATTTCCACTGCTCTGTGATCGATATTTTTGAAAACTTCAGTCTTCTCAGGAACTTCCAAGCATTTGCGAAGTAACAAGATATGGAACACATTGTGGATGGCTGACATCTCTTCAGGAAGTTCTAGTTGATACGATACTTCTCCTCGGCGGTTCAGAATCTTGAAAGGTCCGATATATCTGGGAGCTAACTTTCCCTTCAGACTAAAGCGTTGAGTTCCCTTCAATGGTGAAACCTTGAGATATACGAAATCTCCGACATTGAAAGTCAGGTCTCTCCTTCTCTTGTTAGCATAACTCTTCTGTCTGGATTGGGCAGTCTTGAGGTGCTCACTAACTTTGTGAACTTTCTCTTCTGCTTCTCGGAGAATGTCGGGTCCAAAGATCTGACTCTCTCCTACTTGCGACCAATTCAAAGGGGTACGACACTTCCTTCCATATAGGAATTCAAATGGTGCCATATGCAAACTAGCTTGATAACTGTTGTTATATGAGAATTCTACGAAGGGCAGGCAGTCTTCCCATTTTGATCCATATTCCAACACACAAGCTCTAAGCATGTCTTCCAATACCTGGTTGACTCTCTCAGTCTGTCCATCTGTTTGCGGGTGATAAGCGGTACTGAAATTCAATTTGGTTCCTAAACCTTCCTGAACTTTCTGCCAAAATCTTGAAGTAAACTGGGTTCCTCGATCTGATACGATGGTCTTGGGGGTTCCATGCAGACTAACAATTCTAGCAATGTACAGCTCTACTAGTTTTGCACTCTGGTAGGTTGTCTTGACTGGTATGAAGTGGGCTACCTTGGATAGTCTATCAACTATGACCCAGATTGAGTCATTTCCCCTACTAGAATTAGGTAAACCGGTGATAAAGTCCATTCCGACGGAATCCCATTTCCATTCCAGAATCTGCAATGGTTGCAACAATCCTGCAGGTCTCTGATGCTCTGCTTTGACTCTTTGACAAATGTCACATTTGGCGATGTATCTTCCGATCTCTCTCTTCATCTTGTGCCACCAAAATTGCTCTTTCAAATCCTGATACATCTTTGTTCCTCCGGGGTGGATAGAATAAAGAGTATCATGAGCTTCCTTCATGATCATTTCCTTCAGCTCTGAATCTGCTGGTACACAGATACGTCCCATGTACCACAGTACACCTTCTTCGTCTTCGGTGAATCCAGGTACTTTGCCTGTACCAATACGATGTTTGATTCCGTCGATACTCTCATTTCGCTTTTGGGCTTCCTTGATTTGGCTAATCAACGTGGGTTGAAGTTCAATGCTAGATAGGAATCCTTTGCTAACTAACTCCGTCCTGAACTGCTCCAACTCCTCATACAAACTTGGTTGCTTCTCTTTGATCATGGTGTTAAGCCTACACGGCAATCTGCTAAGAGCATCCGGTACCACATTGGCTTTGCCGGGGTGATAGTGAATGTCAAGGTCATAATCCTTGATTAACTCTATCCATCTTCTTTTCCTCATATTCAACTCCTTCTGGGTGAAGATATACTTCAAGCTCTTATGATCTGAGTAAATCTCACAGCGATTACCCATCAAATAATGACGCCATGTCTTCAATGCTAGAACCATAGCTGCTAGCTCAAGATCATGGGTCGGATAGTTCTGCTCATGCTGCTTCAGTTGTCGAGACAGATACGCGATGACTTTGCCTTCTTGCATCAATACACATCCTAGACCAATCTTGGATGCATCACAATATACATCAAATGGCTTCTTGATGTCTGGCATGATCAAAATTGGGGCTGATATCAATCTCTTCTTCAGCTCCTGGAAACTGGCTTCACACTTGTCTATCCATTCAAACTTCTTGTCCTTCTTAAATAATTGGGTCATTGGTCGGGCTATGCTCGAGAATCCTTCCACGAATTTGCGGTAATATCCCGCTAATCCGAGAAATGAACGAACTTGGGTTTGATTGGTTGGGGCTTCCCATTCTTCGACATCTTTGATCTTGCTGGGATCAATAGAGACTCCTCCGGCAGACACAATATGTCCTAGGAATCCTACTTCTTTCAGCCAAAACTCACATTTGCTGAACTTGGCATATAGCTGATGCTCTCTCAGGGTTTCTAGGATGATTCTCAGATGTTGTTCATGCTCTTCTTCTGACTTGGAGTAGATAAGGATGTTGTCGATAAACACAACTACAAACTTATCTAAGAAATTCATAAAAATCTTATTCATGAGATTCATGAAATAAGCCGGGGCATTGGTTAATCCAAAATACATAACCGTATACTCGTATAAACCATAGCGAGTAGTAAAGGCGGTCTTCGGAATATCCGTTGCACGAATCTTAAGTTGGTGATAACCAGTCCTAAGATCAATCTTTGAGAATACCTGAGCTCCAATCAACTGATCAAATAGATCCTCTATCTTTGGCAAGGGGTACTTGTTCTTGATGGTGACATCATTCAACTTTCTGTAGTCTGTACACAGACGGTTGCCTCCATCCTTCTTGTCGACGAATAACACTGGTGATCTCCATGGCGATGCACTTGGCTGAATCAAGCCTGTTGCTAACATGGCATCCAACTGCTTCTTCAGTTCTACTAATTCTGAGGGGTTCATGGTATAGGGTCTCTTGGCTATAGGTCCGGTTCCGGGGATTAGTTCGATAATGAACTCTATATCCCTATCCAGGGGCATACCTGGCAATTCATCTAGGAATACGTCGGGGTATTCATAGACTACTCTAACTTGGTCAATGGTAGGCAGGGCTACACTTTTGTTGCATTTGAATTGACGGGGTAAGGTTTCAGAGATATGCTCTACGGTTACTCCAGAACTACTGGTCATGGTGATGGCTTTCTTAGCACAGTCTATCAGTCCTTTGTGCCTTGACATCCACTCCATACCTAGTACTACTTCCAAACTTTCGGTTCCAAGTACAATTAGGTTGGCATAAAAATCTATCCCATGTATTCTGATAGGCACAGCTTTGCAAATTTTTCTAGCTTTTGTAGTTGAACCGGGGATTTGAGCTATCATGACATGCTTCAGGTTGGTTGGGCGAATCTTACTAGTGCATACAAATTCTTCGGTGACAAATGAATGCGATGCTCCAGAATCAAACAATACTCTTGCTAAAACTGAGTTGACAGAAAACATACCCAGCACTACATCTGGTGCTTCCTAGGCTTCTTCTGCGTTCATGTGGAAGAGACGACCGTTGCGGTTGTGTGGGTTTCCTGGGGCAAATCTCCTGCCTTGCTGAACACGATGCTGCTGCTGATCTGGGGCATTCACAGGGGCATTGGCGGCAGTCTTCTTGGGACACTCATTGGAATAGTGACCCTTCACTCCACACTCGAAACAAGTGATCTGGGACTTGTCCTTGACTGCAACAGGTACAGCATTGCTGCCAGTTCTGGGGGCAGTATTGTTGTTGTTGCTCTTGGGAGGGGCACGGTTGAAGTTGTTGGCATTGCCGGAGTTGTGATTGTTTCCTCCGGGCTTCACATTTCCTCCGCTACGGTTGGGGTAGCTTGGGCGAGAATTTGGGGGTCGGTTGTTCCTTGGTGCATATCCTGGTGAGGGGTTGGGACGGTACTTCTGGTGACTACTGGATCCAGACTGCTGCATCATACGACGCTTGCGGTTGTCGTTTTCCTGGTTAATCTTCCCTTCCATCTGAATGGCAGAGTCGACTAGCTCTTCAAGATCCTAGAAATGGATGTTGACGAGGACAGTCTGCATCTCATAATGTAGTCCATTTAAGAATCTCGCTTTCTTCTTGGCCTCCGTGTTGATTTCATCTGGTGCATATCTGGCAAGTGACAAGAATTTGTCACGGTACTCTACTACAGTCAATCTTCCTTGCTTCAGTTCACGGAATTCATCTCTCATCCTGTTGACAAGACCTTGCGGCACGTGGGTGCGGCTGAACTTGACCTTGAATGCTTCCTAGGTCATCACCTGGCCATGGTTCATGTTGCGGACGCTATTCCACCAAGCTCTTGCATCTCCCGCCAGATAGTGAGTGGCGAAGAGAACTTTCTCATTCTCATCAACTCCTGCAACCTCTAGGTTGTTTTCCATGGTCTGTAACCAGTCATCAGCATCTAATGGGTTTTCAGATTTGTTGAAGATTGGGGAATTGGTGTTTTGAAAGTTTTTGAGTTTAGATCCATGGTGATCCTGATTTCCATGTCCTTGGTTGTTGAGAGCCATTTGGGCGACCTGCTGCAATGTTGCTAAGTTGGCTTGACGCTCGGCCCTGCTTGCTTCACGGTCCGCGATGAGATTCTGCAAGATCTGCAGCATTGGGTCATGCGATGAGCTGCTCCCTCCTTGGTTTCCACGAGTCATCTGAAGATTGAGATAGATATAGGGGTAAGAGGGAAATTCTAAGGTTCATGGTTTTGGGTTTTCAAAGCTACAACTTTGAGTTAGACTCAGGTTTTTCATCTAACTTCATTCTCATTCATGCAAGCAAGCACACGATACAACACACACCACAACAAGCAAAGGGGTAAACAGATGGTTTGAAGAACCATTATGCAAACTACGATACAATGAGATGATACATCTCATGCTACGACAGTGCTCTAGTGCATATATTCATCGCCGATGAAGTCGGAGTCTTCATCATCAGTGTAGAAGTCCACATCATCCTCTGCCAGAAAATCGTCATCGTTGCTGAGGTAGGAATCCATATCTCCTTGGATGTCTTCACCCTCATCATCTTCTTCTTTGGCGGCAAGCTGAGTTTCCTGCTCCTTGATGGTCTTCTCGAGGTCGGCCACCTTCTTGCGAAGACGGGCGATGGTGCGATCCTTCTTTGCACGCTGGCGACAAAGAGACTGGCGATCTTGGATGAGCAGTGCGAAAGTCTGGGCCTTCTAGTTGGCAATTGCATGGTTCTGGTTGGCTAACTCTCTGGCATTGTCCAGTTCCTGCTGTCGATCATGAAGTAAGAAATCAAGGTTCTCCACTTGACGCTTCAACTCTGGGTGACTTGGCATCTCCATTGGCATTCCCATAAAGTCACATCTTGCATAGTGGGCAAAACGGGTTCCTTGGATCTTGTTGACGCTGAGGGCACATAGACGTGCGAGACCTTCATGCATTTCCCTGGCTAATCCATCTAGCCAGTTGTTCTCTCTCACAGAGAACTGAATTCTCCCAGAGGTTGGTGCTTCAATGCTTCCTCAAAGATCTGCGGTGACTAGACATTGTAGGTCTCCTCCTGGGGGTCCAAGAAGTTGAGCTCCAAGAAACTCCGGATGTGGGCGTCCCAGAAATTCTGACAGTGAATCCAGATCCCTCTCGAAGATCAGCTGACCTCCGTTTCCCAACTGGTAAAACTTGCTAAAGTGAGTCTCCATCTACAAGAATTTAGGATGAGGAAATTAGTGAAGTGATCAAGTGTGTCAAATTTTAAGTAGTAATGTAAGAATTTTTGAGGAACATGTATTTTTGATAAAGAATGAGTTCACAAGGGTTAGAGGGGAAATAGTTTTTCATAAATACTCACTTTGGTTTTGAAGCTAAGTTTTTGGTTTGGACGTCCATTCTAACTAGGGTCTCCTATGGTCAGGATGGCTCTGATACCAACTTGTCAACACCCAGATTTTTAATCCCAGATGCCCGTTATGCCATACCTCGCAATCCCAAGATTACCATTTTTGTGAGACATAACGGATTGGATATCGCAGTACATCATCCATTACAAACCATACATAAGGTTTTACACCAATAAGGATCTCATGATCTAGTATTTAATACAACAAGCAGCGGAAATAAACGATAGCGTAGCGGTGGGGTCCATCTTCAGGGGCACAGGCAATGCTGACGAAGACAGATAGTCCTAGTTATCATAGCCGTCCTGCTGACCATCATCTTGATAATCTCCTTCATAGTTTGGCCATGATAATAGCCAGGTACAAAAGCCATGAGTACTCTTTAAGTACTCGCAAACTACTGCTAGCAAGGGTGATGATTCCAAGTTAAGTTTGAAACCTAAGCTGAGTTCTGAAACAAGAAAAGATAAAATAAAAGTCTAGAATCACTTAAGTTGGGAAACTATTTTCATCTACACAACCCTGTTGTGGTCAAGTCAAGGTTCATCATTCATTTCAAGGTATTTAGAAAACATCTGACAACGAAACAGTATGGCCATTCCAACTGTCTATAACCGCGGACGCGGCTATTCGAATAGTTTGACACTCTACAGAGGTGGTACACTTTCACCACAAGATTCGATACATCTGTCAGGGATAACCCTGAATCATCATACTTAGTATGCATATAATCAAACATAACCTTCCTTTTACACACCCTAGTACAAGCACCTCTCCTATGAGCATGGCCTCCCAACCATGACCATCAGTCATCTTGGGCACTGCATAGGTGGACAACATTGAGAGGTAGCCTCAGCTCAAACCTCTCCCGTGAGGGAGCTAATACTAATGCATATAAATTTCCAGCTAAGCCTTACCCAATTCAGGTAATGTGGTTGTACGGTAAATTTGGAATGGTATCGCATCCGAATCCAACCATCAGTTTTATAAAAACGGGTTAAGGATCATGCCTCATCATTTTCATCATCATAAACCAATTGTGTTTCTCAACACATGTCAAAACATCTCAATAGAATGACTGATCATTCCAAGGTTTTCATAACTCATCAAGTGTTCCCATCTAAAATGACTCAAGTTTGATCTATTCTAAAACACTAGGTTAAGAGTGTTTGCTAAGGTGGAAAGGTGGGATCAATCTCATGCCATAGAATGACATCTAAGGGTTTCTAATTAGGTCAAGTTTTATACTCTTTATGCTACCTTCAAAATTTATTAAAGAACTTTGTGTAACCTAAGGGGGTGTGATCAAAGTATGCTTAAGGCATCTTTACTAAACTATCTAGTTTTATTCTAGCTTGCTACACTAGCTTACTAAAGCACGTTTGCAAGGGTTAGCTTGCCACTAATAGCTTGCCTTGGTTGGTGCAGTGGTTGAAGTTTTCTTCTTCTTCTTCTTCTTGGTAGAACTCCTCCTCCTCGAAGGCTTGGTCGGTACTATCGTCTAGAAATACATAGGGAGGGCACAATCACCAAACAATACTTAACTTAGGCTAAGTAGTATTCTAAACCACACAATTGATGATCTATTATCATCCAAAACATCACAAGTTTAATTCAATAGTTTCCACCTTTTTATTTTGGAAAAGTAATTTCTACTCATTGAAAAATTAACTACAATTTAATATTCACCACCAAAATATGGGATCATGTGGACACATGTCCTCACCACATATTCTAACATGTGGGAATGAGATTTAAAGGTTGGATCCATATTACTTTGGTTTAAGTTTATTATTTAATGATTTAAAGTGACTAGAAATGCCTATATAGCATTATTTTGTTAATAGTCCAAAGTCACTGTCTATAACCTTAATATTATTACATATTTGGATAGATATGATGAAATGTGATTTTTGAGAGTTGGAATCAACTCAAAAGCTAACTTGGTTGATTTTACAAAAATGTTTCAAGTTGCAAAAGCTTCTGTCTTCTTATGTTTATTACGAGAAAACTATAACTCTAAATGAATTAAATCCAACGGGCTGGGATAGAGCATTTCAATACCTTTCAGACAAAAGTAGTTTCATGCAATTTGGATTTGTCAAACTCACAGAATTGAATTTTGAAACACTGGACAGAAACTATATTCTAACTAAAAAGAAAAATCTAGATTTGAATCTACGGGCTTGCGTGGGAAAGGAAATGGGCCGGCCCAGTGGCGCTGCGCGACACAGGGCTCAGCTAACAGGCGGTCCCACTGGTCAGCGGCACTTAAAATGCGAAACGGTACGCGCGCTGTGGGCCGTGCGATTAGAGGCTAGATCTACGGCTGAGGGTCTTCGTCGACGACCGATGGGTCACCGGCGAGCTCGAACCCTAGCGGCTCGGTGGGGGTCTGTTGGGGGCGTACCAGGGCTCCAGCAGGGTCGGCAATGCGGGCGAACAAAGTGGAAGACGACGCCAAGGCAAGGTGTGGTCGCGGCGGAGCTTGGGGTGGCCGGAATCAACGGCACCCTTCTTCTCTAGAGGCGGCGGCTCCGGCTCCAATTCCGGCGAGCTGCTACTCCACTTGCTCCGGCAAGGGGTGGTTGAGGTTTAGAGAGGTGAGGGGAGTGGAATGGTGTGAGTCTTTGGTGCTGGGGAGGGCTCCTTTTATAGGCTCGACGGTGAGACCGAGCGGGATGGGCGGTCGACGGTGGCGACATGGCTACGGCGAGCTAGCGGCATGGCTGGGGATGGCGATCGATGGGCGGTCCCCTGGCGGTGCTCTAGCGCTTAAATGCGGCCGTAGGGGCGGTGGTATGCGGTCGGGGTGAGGTGGCGCTCTGAGAGGCAGAGGCGGCGGTGTCCACGACGAGCGGCGGCTGTGGGGCTTTGGGCGGTGAACGGAGGTGTCTGGGGTGTTCTCTAGGTCGAGGCCGAGCGGTGGGCGCGACCTGGTGTCGAGTGGTTCCTTGTGCACGCGGGGACAGGGCGCGCTCTGCGGGCGGCGTCAGCATGGTCTGGTGGCACTGGGCGCGGTTTCTCCTCGGTGGTCCACGGCTGCTCTTGGCTCGGGCAAGGGACAGAGAGGGGCGGTGCGGCGTTGGCTACCTCCTAGACATGGCGAGGGAAGGGGTAGTGGTCTGCTGCGGCGGTTGCAAGGTTGGCCGGACAGGGTGGTGCTCGGCATGTCTTGGCATGGCCACTAGGGCATAGGGGATGGGCTAAAATTACATGGTTTGATCAAAGGGGGACAGAGGGATTAAATGGAGATCAAATGGGGGCAAAACCCTGTTCAAAACAGTGAGCTAGGATTAGAGTTAGGATTCTGCCTGCCAAGTGTTTGATGAAATGGCCGCAAGAGAAAAAGTTTTGAATTTTGAGTTCAAAAATTTTGTGTGATCTCCACTAGTGCTAGGTAGTCTCTGGTTGCAAGGGTTTTGAAAATGGAGCTCAAATACATGGTTTTTGAAATAGGGGTGATTTATGCATATGCATTAGATTCAATTTTAAACTGTCATTTAAAATAGTTTACAGAAGGTTTTTAGTAGATCAAAAGGTGGGCCTTGGTACCTCATTATGTGTACTAGCAAGGGGTGCAAAGATCAAGAATTATTTCTGTTAAGAATTGAGTACTAGGAATAGCCAAAGTAGGCATGAGAGTTAAATTTGTCCAAATGACCATTCCCTCATTTTAATTCTTTTTGATTTGATTTCTTTTAGGAAAAGTTTGGGAATGATGTAGATGATGTTTAAATCACCTAAGAAACATTTTAGAAGCAAAGGATCACACAATTATGGCAATTCCAAGCAACTCCTATTTTAAATGCACACATATATGGATGCTTTCATTTTAAATAGGGAAAAGTTTTTGTTAATCCTAAATTTGGATGATTTGATCTTTGATAAACTTGGATTGAAGTTTTGGGATGTTACACCTCTTCCATCTCCAACTATACCGCCCTAGGACTCGAGATGTGGTAGACCCTGAAGGGCTCGTCCCACACCGGGAGAGCTTGTGGAGGCCCTCACAAGAGAGAACCCGTCGAAGGATGAGGTCCCCCACCTCCAAGGTACAGGCTTGCACGTTGCGACAGTGGTAGCGGCGTATCATTTGTTGGTACCTGGTAGCCCAAACGTTGACCTTGAGGTGGGACTCCTCTAGGAGGCAGTGGTTCTCCTTCCTAAGCTCCTCTTGCACCGCCTTGTTGAAGGACAGGACCCACGGGGACCCATGCTTCAGTTCTGCAAGGATAACAACTTCAGCTCCATAGACGAGGAAGAATGGTGTCTCGCCAGTTGGCTTGGTCGCAGTGGTGCGGATGGACCACAACACGCACGGGAGCACGTCGATCTAGCCTGAACCACACTCCTTAAGCTTGCGGCGAAAGCTCCTTGTCTTAAGGCCCCTCAGTACCTCTATGTTGTCCCGTTCGGATTGCCCGTTGCATGGGTGTGCAATAGAAGGATAGCAGATCTTGGTCTCGATGCCCTCACAGTAGGACTTGAATTTCCCGTTCATGAACTGACAGCCATTGTCGGTGATGATGTGGTTAGGCATGCCGAACGGCATACCAAACTGTGAATGAACTTGACCGCCTAGGGGGATGGTTCTGACGGGATCCACCTCATCCCACTTGGTGAATTTGTCAATGGCGACATAGAGGTACCGGTAGCCCCGGGCGCTCTAGGAAAAGGCCCCAGGATGTCTAGTCCCCAGACCGCAAACAGCCACGAGAGAGGGATGGTCTGTAGCTACTGAGCGGGCTGATGAATCTACTTCGCATGGAATTGGCAGGATTCACAAGACTTGACTAGATCTATGGCATCATCGAGCGCTGTGAGCTAGTAGAAGCCGTTGCGGAAAGCTTTCCCAGCAAGGGTGCGTGCTAAGGCATGGTGGCCACATTCCCCAGCATGGATGTATGGCAACCGCTTGCGGACCTCCTTGGCTGGGATGCACCGCAGGGCGACACCGTTAGATCTGTGGCAGTAGAGCTCCCCGTCCACCATGAAATATTTCTTAGTGTGATGGATGAGGCACTCAGCCATGTCTTTGTTGTCCAGTAGGACGCCGTCCTCTAAGTAAGCATTGAGCTCTATGATCTAGTATGTCTCCTCAGCAGAAAGCGCCAAGACGAGGTGGTCTCCAGATGGTAGTTCGCAATCCAGGGTGCCTGTTGAGAGCGGTGGGGGTAGGCCCTCCAGAGGATTGTCCTACCCCTTGTTCGGTGGCGCGGCCGACGGAGCGTAAAGCCTCTACTCGAAGACCCCTGGTTGCTGCAACTCCAAGCGAACGCATGCTTGGCGATCTCCTTGGCCTCCTGGTTTTATCCCCTTGGAATGTGGAGCAGCTCCACACCCAAGAAGTACTTTTCCAGTCTCTAGACCTCCTCTAGGTAGGCCTTCATGTGCTCGTCCTTGGGCTTGTAGATTTTGTTGGAGAAGTTGATGAGGGTCAAGGAGTCTCCCTGTATCGTGACCCTCTTGATTCCGAAGGCGATGGCAGCCTTGAGTTCTGCATTAGCTTGTACTCGGAGATGTTGTTGGAGCGCTTGGCCTCGTTCTTGAACCGTAGTTGTACGGTGTAGTAGGGCTTGTCGCTAGTTGGGAACGTGATTACCGTTGTTGCCCCGGCTCCGTCGCCATTGAATTCCCCATCAAACTTTACTACCCATCACCCCGGGCCAGCTTCCCTGACGTTGCTTCCACCAGGGTCTGTCCACTCCACGATGAACTCCGTGAGTTCCCTCCCTTGGAAGGTGCGAATGGTATCGAAGATCACCTTGAAAACCTGCAGCTCGATGGCCCACTCATCGACATGTCATGTGGCGTTGGGGTTGCATAGTATGGCCTCCAGGGGGAACTTGGTGACCACCCTGATGGGGTGGCCTTGGAAGTAGTGGCAAAGATTCTTGGACGCTAGGAGGAGTGCGTAGAGGAATTTCTATGGCATCGGGTACCATTCTCGGGCGTCTCAAAGCACCGTGTTGATGAAGTAGATCAGTCGTTGTACCATCTTCGTGGTCCTCGTTGGGGCTTCAAGGGCATCCTCAGCCCGAGGCTTTGTTCCCCCATGCCGCGACACGATGTCGCCCTCTTCAGGAGCTCTAGCCCCCGAGCCCTCACGAGTCTTGGAGGGTCGGGCCTTCCTTGTAACTTTCTCTTCACTCTCAGCCATGAGGACGGAACTAGCCGTCTGTGGGGTCACCGCTAGATACAACAATAGGGGATCGTGCTCCCTCGGCGCCACCATGACCTGGTGACCGGTGAGATACCTCTTGAGGGCTTCGAAGGCCTCTCTCGCCTTCGGGGTCCACTAGAAGTTGCCAGATCGTTTCATGATCTTGAAGAAGGGCAAGGCCTTCTCGCCTAGCTTGGAAATGACCCTCTCGAGGGCCGCTAGGCATCCCACCAGGCACTACATGTCCTTGAGCCACCTAGGCGGCCACATCTCCTCAATGGCATGCACCTTATTTGGGTTTGCCTCGATTCCTTGGTGTGACACCAAGAAACCGAGTAGCTTCCCCGATGGGACCCCGAATATGCACTTGGCAGGGTTAAGCTTGATGTTCACCCTGCGCAAGTTATCGAAGGTTTCAGTCAGATCTGCCACCAGCATGTCCTTCTCGCGAGTTTTGACCACAATGTCATTGACATAGGCTTCCATGTTTTCCCCATCCACACGCCCAGGGAGATGCGCATCAGCCTCTGGAAGGTAGCGCTGGTGTTCTTGAGGCTGAATGGCATGCAGGTGTAGCAGTAAACCCCATAGGGAGTGATGAAAGCCGTTTTCTCCTCGTCCTCCTAGGCCATCTTGATTTGGTGATAACCCGAGAAGGTGTCTAGGAAGCACAGCGGGTCACATCCCACCATCGAGTCTGATGTCTGGCCGATCCGAGGGAGCAGGAACGGGTCCTTAGGCCACACCTTGTTGCGATCGATGAAGTCGACGTAGAGGCGCCCCCTCCGGTGGTCTTTGGAACGACGACCGGGTTGGATGACCAATCCGCATGGAGGATCTACCGGATGAGATGCGCATTGACCAGCTTCTCCATCTCGGTGATGATGAACAGTTGCTTCTCATCCGATTGCCGCCTCACCTTCTGCTTCACCGGGCATGCCAAAGGGCATACTGCCAAGTGATGCTCGATCACCTCTCGAGGGACCCTGGTCATGTCCGACAGGGTCTAGGCGAACATGTTTGCGTTTACACGTAGGAAAGCAACGAGCGCCTGCTCCCCCTCCACCATGAGGTGTGCCCCAATGATGATGGTAGCCCCCGGATGGCCGGGTCGAGCGGGACATTTTTGGTCGCCGCGCACTCCTGAGAGAATAGCGGCTTCCTCTTTCCGGCCATGCCACGGGAGCATGTGACCTCCTCCCCCGGAAGCACCATTGGCTCGCCCCCGGCGAACCCAGCTGCGTCTTTGGATAGGGATAGCCTCTTGCATGTGGGAGGCTCTGCATCGCCCAACCCTTCTTCCTCCTCAGGCAGGAAGACACCACCCCCTTGTAGGCATGCTCGAGGGATTGCCAGGCTTTCCCCTCATCACAACCAATTGTGACGGGGCTCCCGGCACTGCTCGGCATCTTGATCACATGGTAAGCATTGTGGGTGACGGCCATGAACCTCGCCAGGGCTGGGTAACCCAAGATGGCATTGTACGGCAGGCTGATCTGGGCGATGTGGAAGTCAGCGAGTTTGTTGTGGTAGTTGTCGGTTGTTTCAAACGTGATGGGGATCCGAATCTATCCAAGAGGCATGGTCTCGCCTTCTGTCACTCCCAAGAACGGCAAGGCTGGCTTCACTTGAGATGTGGGCACATACAATCGCCCGAATGCCTCCTCCAAAAGCACATTCAAGCCAGCTCCGTCGGTGGCAAGGGTCTTCTCCACGGTGACGCCGTTGATGGTAGGGGAGCATACCATGGGTATGGTGCCCACCGAGCGCATGGACCCAGGGTGGTCGTTGATTCCGAAAGAGACCGGCTACTGTGACCACTCAAGTCGGGTGGCGGTAGCGCTAGGCCTTGCCGCCACCAGCTTGATGGAGAGCTTCTTGAAGTGCCTCCCTGTGGCGGGGGCCTAGGATCCGCCCAAGATGCACGTGATGGCACCGGGTACGCCTTGGCGCAGTGTGGCACGGCATCCCGGTGGCCCCGGCTCCGGCCCCTGGGCCTGGTGGCCGGTCAGGATCAGATCGTGTCTTGGGTCGCCCAGGAGCTCTACAAGGCAGGCGTGCCATGCCTTGCGCTCGGAAGCGGCAGGGACGTGGCAGATCAGCGTCCATGCCTCATGCAGTGTGCTCTCCCGTGTCGAGCTTCCCGGGAAGTCCCGTTGCTCGGACCCTGAGTCGGAGCTCGGCACCATGTTGCCGGGGTCGAGGAAGGCCTCTGAATTGCGCCTAAGCCTCCTAACTGGCGCGCCAATGTCGGAGAAGGGGTCCCGCATGGGAACAAGGGGTCCAACAAGCCTTGAGTTCTAGAGGGGGTTGAATCATGCCCTCCAAGCTTCTCAATGACGGTGAAGGAGGCGACGCATGAACATGACAGAGAAGTTGACATGGTTTTTTACCCAGGTTCGGGACTCTCCTGAGGAGGTAAAGCCCCTACTCCTGCTTGGTTGTATTGCTCGCGGTGCTTCACGAGGGTACAATGGTGAACCAAGGTCTAGGGTTACAGATTGCTGGGATCGACCTCCTCTAAGGTAGGAGGAGGTCACCTTATATAGTGCGGTCGGGCCTCTTCCCCCCAAATGCTGGGTGGGAAGGGTCACCACAATTCCACGCCTCGAAGACCTGGTCTACAAGACTGCTTTTCGTTGACCTAGCCTACACCGCTTCGGAGACACCCGTCCTCCTCATGTCTTCGGTCATGGATGACTGATACGTTGCTAACGTATCCATAATTTTTGATGTTCCATGCTTGGTTTGATCTACTTTCTTATGTTTTGTTCCAACTTTGGAGTACGTTTTATACACTTTCTTGGACTAACCTATTCACAAGAGCCACAGTGCCAGCTGCCTATTTTCTACTGTTTTTGGTTCCAGGAAAGTCAGAAAATGAATATTCTTGGAATTGGATGGGACAAAATCCAAAATCAGTTTTTCACCGAGGAACACACGGAGCCAGAATAGGAGACGGAGAGAGGCCAGGGGGCCACCACACCACCTGGCCGCATGGCCTAGCCTGGCCCGCGTCAGGGGGTGGTATGGCTGCCTCTGGCACCCCCTCGGCCTCCCCTTTCACCTATAAGATGCCTCCGATACAGA
Organism: Avena sativa; assembly: GCA_916181665.1. NCBI lineage: Eukaryota > Viridiplantae > Streptophyta > Magnoliopsida > Poales > Poaceae > Avena > Avena sativa. The sequence continues at coordinate 369,116,176 of OV702287.1, read as the reverse complement.
AACCATAAGTACCTGATCAAAATTCCATGAAAGAGTCTGTAGTCGCTGTCATCTCATCCCTAGATCGGGAGGGATCTGAAGCTCTTCCCGGCACCCTGCCGGAGGGGAGAATTCACCCTGAAGGCCTTCTTCATCACCATGCAAGCCTTCGGTGTGATGCGTGAGTAGCTCATCTCCGGACTACGGGTCCATGTAGTAGCTATGGCTGGTTCTCCTCCTTTGTGCTATCATGTTTAGATCTTGTGAGCTCCGTTCATGATCAAGATCATCTATTTGTAATCCTACATGTTGTGTTTGTGGAGATCCGATGGATATTGAGATGCTATTTCAGATTGATTATTGATTCTATCATGTCTTTGTTATTTGTGATCTTGCATGCTTTCCGTTGTTAGTAGCTATCTTGGCCAAGTAGATTCTAGCAACTCCAAGAGTTAGTATTTATGCTCGATAGTGGGTTCATGCCTCTAGTAATCTGGGGAAGTGACAGAAATCTCTAAGGTACTAGATGTGTTGTTGCTACTAGAGAGAAAACAGCAATCCTTTGTTCATAGAACAATCTTATTGTTTACTTTATATGCGATGTGTAATGCAATTATCTGTTGCTTGCAACTTAATACTGGATGGGGATCGGATCATAACCTGAAGGTGGATTATTAGTCATAGATGCAGTTGGATTACGGTCTATGTATAATGTTGTAATGCCCAATCAAATCTCAAAGGAGTCAAGATGATTATTATATGCATGATTGCTTTCTCGATGTTTGTCAATTGCCCCGCCGTAATTTGTTCACCCAACATGTTATCAATCTTAAGGAGAGCCACCACTAGTGATCTATGGACCCCGGTCCTTTCTTTTACTATCAATCTACAATCAAATGTTTACTGTTTTCTATTTACTTTCTACAAACTATTACTTTCTTCCACACAATACATTTAATCCTTTGTTTTCAGCAAAACCGGTGAGATTGACAACCTCACTGTAAGTTGGGGGCAAAGTTCTGTGGTTGTGTTGTGCAGGTCTCCATGTTGCTGCTGACGCTGGTAGTGCGCCCTGCTAAAGTCCAGCTAGCAACACCTTTGGGGTGTTTCCTTGCTCCTACTGGTTCGATTAAACCTTGGTTTCATAACTGAGGGAAACTTGCTGCTGTGCTCATCATCTCCTTCCTCTTGGGGTTCCCCAACGAGCTCGAGATATCTTGGGCCATCAAAGCTTTTTCTGGCGCCGTTGTCGGGGAGTCAAGGACATCTTCACAAGGGGAGTCCCTCATAACCAATCTCTTTACTTTATTATTTTTATTTTGCTTAGTTTATTTCTGTTTTGTTTGCTTGTTTCTTTATCAAAAACACACAAAAAATAGTTTTACTAGTTTGCTTTCTTTATTAAAAACACAAAAAAATGAGTACTCAAGAAAATACTAAGTTGTGTGACTTCACTAGCACCAACAACAATGATTTCATGATCACACCTATTGCTCCACCTGTTCCTGAAGCTACTTTGTTTGAAATAAAACCTGCTTTACTCAATCTTGTTATGAGAGAACAATTTTCTGGTCTTGGCAATGAAGATGTTGTTGCTCATCTAAATAACTTTGTTGAACTATGTGAGATGCAAAAGCATAGGGATATAGATGGAGATATTATTAAGCTTAAATTGTTTCCTTTCTCCTTGAGAGGAAAATCTAAAGAATGGTTGAATTTCTTAACTAGGAATAATATTGATTCTTGGACTAAATGCAAAGATGCTTTCATTGGAAAATACTATCCTCCCGCTAAGATTATATCTATGAGAAGTGAAATAATGAAGTTTAAACAATCTGATAATGAACATGTTGCTCAAGCTTGGGAAAGAATGAAATCTTTGGTAAAGAATTGTCCCACTCATGGACTGACTGCTTGGATAATCATCCAAACTTTTTATGCAGGATTGAACTATTCTTCAAGAAATCTATTGGATTCTGCTGCTGGAGGTACCTTTATGACCATTATTTTGGGTGCTACAACAAAGCTTCTGGATAATATGAAGGTTAACTATTCTGAATGGCACATTGAAAGAGCTCCACAAGGTAAGAAGGTAAATTTGGTTGAACAAACCTCCTCCTTGAGTGATAAAATTGATGCTATTATGTCTATGCTTGTTAATGGGAAGGCTCATATTGATACAAATCATGTCCCCTTAGCCTCTCTGGTTGCTCAAGAAGAGCAAGTTGATGTGAACTTTACAAAAAATAACAATTTTAGCAATAATGCCTACATGAATAATTTTGGTAATAATAATTATAGGCCATATCCTCCCAATAATGGTAATGCTTATGGAAATTCCTACAACAATAATAAGAGTGCACCCTCTGAACTTGAAGTTATGCTTAAAGATTTTATTAGTAAACAAACTACTTTCAATGAAACTATTGAGGAAAAACTCTCTAATGCTGAAAGAAATATAGCATCTTTGGCTGAAGCTCAATCTTCTTTGAATAAACTGGCTGCTAAACCGGAAAATAATCCCTTTGCTGCTACTAATGCCATACAAGTAAGAATTGATGAAAATGTTAGACTATTAGCTGAATTGCATGCTAAGTGGGAGAGAGAAGATGAAATTAATAGAAACATTAGTGTTTCTACTATCACTACCACTAGTGTTGAGGCTAGTAATAACTCTACTACTTTAGATGATAATTATGATTTTTATCTTGATGGTTGCAATATCTCTGAAGTTATTAAGTTCCTACAAAAGCATGCTAAAAGTCCTAATCCTTGTGCTATGAATATGGCCTTTACAAAACACATTACTGATGCTCTCATTAAAATCAAAGAAGAAAAGATGAAACATAAAGCTTCTATTCCTATAAAACAAGAAGATGGTTGGGAACCCATCATTAATATCAAAGTTAATGATTTTGATTTCAAAGCTTTATGTGATCTTGATAGTAGTATTTCTATTATGCCTAGAAGGATTTATGATATGCTTGATTTGCCACCATTGGAATATTGTTATATGAATGTCCCACTTGATCATAATTCTGAAAATAAACTCATGGGGAGTATTAATGATGTTCTTATTATGGTTAACAATGCCTATGTCCCCGTTGATTTCTATGTTTTGGATGTTGAATGCAATGCTTCTTGTCCTATTACTTTGGGAAGACCTTTTCTTAGAACTGTTGGTGCCATTATTGATATGAAAGAAGGCACCATTATATATCAACTCCCACTCAAGAAAGGTATAGAACACTTACCTAAGAAGAGAGAGAAGATTTATTTTGCCTCTCCTATGGAAACAAAATTTGCTCTTAATGCTTCTTCATTTGAGAACACTTGATCGTTTTCTTGCTTCTTATGCCTAACTTAAAGGCGTTAAAGAAAAGTACTTATTGGGAGATAACCCATAAGTTTTAGATGAGCCTTGGAAGTTATTACTTCAGTAATAACCGCTCCTTATCCTTTTTATTTTATTTTTGTGCCTAGAGTAACCTCTAATGAGAGAGAATTAATGATTGGGAAAGTTGCTGTCCCGAAACAGATTTCTGTGCTTCACCGTAAAAATTCGTGTAAAATATCTGTACGTCCTTTTGAGGCAGGAGTTTTTGTGCTTCTCCCCAAGTTGTTATCTAACTTTCGTTAGTTCACCACTTTTTAATTTGAGCAACAGAAGGTCTTCGAAAAAATTCATCTTTACCTGTTGGTCTGTTTTGACAGATTTCTTCCATTATTTGCATTTGCTTCTTGTTGGTTTCATTTTTCAGTTCTTTTGGGGAATTGAGCTTTTTGAGGGAAGTGCTACAGTATCTCGTGTTTTAATGGAAGTTTTATTGGTGTTGTAACTGAACCTAAAGACTTATTATCTTGAGTGCACTAATGTTGCTAATAAAGATTGTGTGAAGTTTTGTATGAAGGAAAAATTTCAGGTGTATGGAAGGAGTGAGTAATGAGATGAAGGATGGACTCAAGCTCAAGCTTGGGGATGCCGCGTGTGTCACCCCAAGAAATATCCAAGAAGTACAAGCGTCATATCACACCATGTTATGACTATCCCAAGTCACCATATCCTGCATTATCCTTTAGTTTTCAACTTGTAGTATCACTTTATGCTTTGAGTAATGATGTTTTGTCGCTCTGCATGATTATGGCCATTATTGCTCTCTTAGTTGGTCGCTCCCGGTCTTTTGCTAGCCTCCATAACCAAGTGTGAGTTCCACTCATGCATCCAACTCCTAAAACCAAGTTATTCCAAAGAGTACACCATACCTACCTATTAGCATATGCCATTCCAAGTATATTCATGTTTTTATCTACCTTCCGAATTAAACTTGTTATGAGAAAACTAGTGATTAAAGCTCTCACAAACTTGATGGCACACTTTACTTTCTTGCATTTAATAAACTTGAACCATTGCATCCATCTTTGTTGCATATATGCTTGCGCTTTGTAAGTTGAAGTTAGCAGAACCATGTATCATGGGGAACGCTTTCAACATTGCACTTGTACTTTGTACCCCGTTGATATCTTGTTCTTTTGCTTATGGATCCCAGTGGTGTGAAATAAAAGGGGAACTTGTAAGATCATGGAGTTTGTATTTGTGTTAGAGAAACGCCTGGGCCGCTAGCCTAAGCCATGCCTAATCATGGTGGAAACTTGCAGCATAACCATAATGAGCACTCTATGAAGCATCCTCAATAAAACCTATGCAAATAGCAAATAAAAAGATCGCTGAGATGCTCATTGTCTGCTTGCCTTGTCATTTTGATTATGGGAAAGCTCTTGTGTCATGTGCAAGGGGTACCCCGTTGGTGGTTCTCTATGATACATATGTACTTACAATGACAAGAGCTTACTTGTGACTAAAGTTGAGCAACATGAGGTTCGGTCTTCGTAAGTAAGGGGCATGAGATTTCAGCGTATAACTTGTCTATCATATCCTCTTAGTTGTGTCACTTTAACCTTAATCACCTTCAAGATGCTTATGATAGGGGCAATGAGAGCTGAAAGCTAATAAGTACCATAATTTTTGAAAGCTTTTTATGAAACATGAATCCCTACTTCCTTCTATGAAGGCCTTTCTTTTACTTTATTGTTGAGTCCCCACCTTCTGTCTTTATGCACCTACTTTGAGAGCATATTGGCCATTCTTAGTTCTATGTGCATTATCCCAAGACTTGTTGATTGATGCATAGTTTTGATATTGCTTGTTTAAAACTATTTGTATCTAGTCACTCTTATGAACTTTGAAGATGTCCTATGCATTTATGTTTGCTACTCTATGAGGGACAAGCTGAATGCCACTATGCTATGTTTTATTTATGTGAAACAAACAAACGTCTTGCAAAGCATTATTATTCATGAATCTTTTGTTTGTGCCTTTTCATGTTGCAACATGGTTGCTTTGTCTTATTGTTAGAACTTTGTATTTCATGTTATGATTGAAGTACTATGATCCCAGCTATCAATGTTTACAAATACTTTGATCAAGTTTATAATGGTGCATGTCACCTCAAAAATTATTCTTTCTTTTTATCACTTACCTACTCGAGGATGAGCATGAGTTAAGCTTGGGGATGTTGATACATTGCTCACGTATCCATAATTTTTGATGTTCCGTGCTTGGTTTTATCTACTTTCTTATGTTTTGTTCCAACTTTGGAGTACTTTTTATACACTTTCTTGGACTAACCTACTAACAAGAGCCACAGTGCCAGTTGCTTGTTTTCTGCTATTTTTGGTTCCAGGAAAGTCAGAAAATGAATATTCTTGGAATTGGACGGGACAAAAGCCATAGACAGTTTTTCACCGAGAACACACGGAGCCAGAATACGAGACAGAGAGGGGCCAGGGGGCCGCCACACCACCTGGCCACGCAGCCTAGCCTGGCCCGCGCCAGGGGGTGGTCTGGCCGCCTCCGGCACCCCCTCGGCCTCCCCTTTCGCCTATAAGATGCCTCCGATATAGAAACCCTAAGTACCCAATCAAAATTCCATGAAAGAGTCTGTAGCCGCCATCATCTCCATCCCTAGATCGGGAGGGATCTGAAGCTCTTCCCGGCACCCTTCCGGAGGGGAGAATTCACCCTGGAGGCCTTCTTCATCACCATGCAAGCCTCCGGTGTGATGCGTGAGTAGTTCACTCTGGACTACGGGTCCATGTAGTAGCTAGATGGCTGGTTCTCCTCCTTTGGGCTATCATGTTTAGATCTTGTGAGCTCCGTTCATGATCAAGATCATATATTTGTATTCCTACATGTTGTGTTTGCGGGGATCTGATGGATATTGAGATGCTATTTTAGATTGATTATTGATTCTATCATATCTTTGTTATTTGTGATCTTGCATGCTTTCCGTTGTTAGTAGCTATCTTGGCCAAGTAGATGCTAGCAACTCCAAGAGTTAGTATTTATGCTCGATAGTGGGTTCATGCCTCTAGTAATCTGGGTAAGTGACAGAAATCTCTAAGGTACTAGATGTGATGTTGCTACTAGGGAGAAAACAACAATTCTTTGTTCATAGAACAATCATATTGTTTACTTTACACGCAATGCGTAATGCAATTATCTATTGCTTGCCACTTAATACTGGGGGTGGTTCGGATGATAACCTGAAGGTAGATTATTAGTCATAGATGCGATTGGATTACAGTCTATGTATAATGTTGTAATGCCCAATCAAATCTCAAAGGAGTCAAGATGAGTAGTATATGCATGATTGCTTTCTCGATGTTTGTCAATTGCCTCGCTGTAATTTGTTCACCCAACATGTTATCTATCTTAAGGAGAGCCACCACTAGTGAACTATCAATCTATAATCAATTGTTTACTATTTTCTGTTTACTTCCTGCAAACTATTACTTTCTTCCACACAATACGTTTAATCCTTTGTTTTCAGCAAAACGGGTGAGATTAACAACCTCACTATAAGTTAGGGGCAAAGTTCTGTGGTTGTGTTGTGCATGTCTCCACGTTGTTGCTGACGCCGGTAGTGCGCCCTGCCAAAGTCCAGCTAGCAACACCTTTGGGTTATTTCCTTGCTCCTACTGGTTCGATTAAACCTTGGTTTTATAACTGAGGGAAAACCTTCTGTTGTGTTCATCATACCTTCCTCTTGGGGTTCCCCAATGAGCTCGAGATATCTTGGGCCATCAATGATGTCCGTCCCCGGGGGTGCGTCGCCTCTGGCCCCCTTGCACCAAAATGGAGAGCCACCGCCTTAGCTATCAGGGCCTTTATCAGGGACACCTTTGACTACCTGGGACCCCTTGGAAGGTATCGGGTTGGCATCCAATGCTCCCTCCAAGCTTGTCGCATTCCACCGCTGGGCGTGCACGAGGGGGGCATCTCTGAGGCCCTCGCGAGGTGCCCGGATGAACCGTCCGAAGGCCCAGCCGACTAGGGACCCAGGGTACCCCCGGTGCCCTTGGTCCGAGAACACTGTTCCAATACTTTGAGTTGCATTGGAGGGATTTATATCGGGGACGTATGAACTTACTACTATGGTGGGACATTTATGTGTTAATGATTCCTAACTTTGCTCATGAAAATGGCTATAGGACCCATCATAAGGGGTGTACTTTCTCTTATTAATGGCTGCACCTAAACTAGGCTCCATCCCGAGAGAACTAAACTTGACAAGATATTCACCATATTGTGTAGAAATCTATATTCTAAGTAAATCCATGCCGCCCTCAGGAACACTTGTCACATATGAAAACACACCCTTGATCTTGTCCTCTTGCTTCATAGATGATTTCTCTTTCTCTTATTAAGAGCATCTATTTACTGCAATTTTCTTTCAGTAATTTATATCACTTCAAATTACAAACCCAAAACCATTTTATCTATTATTGATTTACTTGTCAAACTTGCTAATCAATACCTTCAGCTCCTTGTGGGTTCGACAAACTTTTCTTATTGAAAGGTACTACAATTGATCTCCTCCACTTGGGAGTCATCAGCTACTTCCGCTGCTCTGTTAGAGTGAGGGCGTAGAGGTTATCGTGAAGCTGGACTTGTGCCCAAGCACGGACGTACTGCTGGTTTGTGGCGCTCTTCAACTCGATCTTGAGATCGGTAAGAGTTCATCTACTTCATCCACGAGATTAATTCTTATAAAACTTTTCGGTTTTCGAGGGTAAGTTCTCTTTGTATGTATATTCATCCATTGCTTACATCTAATAGATAGATTTTTGTACTTAGTTGTTCACATCGTAATTGTTTTTGTTTTCTACGCAGAAAACCTAGTAGAGGTTAGATTCCAAATGAAACTATCATCTTCATCGGTCAAGTTTATTTCTATTAACCAACCAAGGAGATGTAACCAACTCTTCCATTTGTTTCCACTGAGGTTTCTTCTAAAAGCTATATTCATAGGAGACCCTGAAAGAACAGTGGAATTGGAAACATTCTTGTGTTGGGCAATATTATAGAGCGACGGGTACTGTTGGGCAAGAGGCGTGCCCTTCATCGAAGAGTCTTCCCAAAACCAGTATGTAGGCCATTCCCTACTTTAAAGGAATCCCTATAAAAACTCATCTTTTACTTTGGCTTTTACTTTCCAAAATGGCAAATTATTGGCTTTTACTTTGACTTGTGATAGAGTATTCAAAGAAAGATATTTATTTTGGAGGAGTTCTTGCAAAACGTCCTCCTCATTTCAGACTTTAAACAACCACTTGCTGAGTAGACATTTATTTTTAATTTGTAACACCTCTATTCCAAATCCCCCTTTCTTTGGGGCGACACTATGAAAGTTTATATTTTCTTTTATGACCATCGCTTTGCCAAAAAAATCTCGATCTAAAAAATCCAGTCCCTTATACAGCCTAAGGGTGTTTCAAAAAAGGATAGCATGAACATAGACAGACTAGTAAGCACAAAATTAGTAAGTACTAAACTATCTGTATACGATCGAGTGGAGAGATCCTCTGTCTCGCAAAGTAACACAATATGAGTTTTTTCGGGTTTCTAACTCTTCACGCTGGCTTCATGGGCTGGTTTTTGCCCCCCCGGCAGTCGCAGATGGGGCAGATGGGAAAATAATTCTATGGGATCTGGTCCACAAATTTAGCCTGTGGACCAAGTTCTGCAAGTGACATGTGGCATGTGTGACTGTTTAGATCTAAAAATAGACAATCAACTGCTATGATTTTTCTCTCTGTTGGACACGTGTCACTTGCAGAACTTGGTCCACGGGGCTAAATTTGTAGACCAGGTCCCATAGAATTATTATTCTATGGGACCTGGTCTACAAATTTAGCCCCGTGGACCAAGTTCTGCAAGTGACATGTGGCATATGTGACTGTTTAGATCTAAAAATAGACAATCAATTGCTATGATTTTTCTCTCTGCTGGACACGTGTCACTTGCAGAACTTGGTCCACGGGAATAAATTTGTAGACCAGGTCCCATAGAATTATTTTTCCCCTATTCACATGGACCTTTCCATATAGACGATGCCTCACAGGATTGATTAGATGGGACTTAGAGCATCTCCACTCGCAACCCCCAATTTAACCTCGGCATAAGACCATATGGGGTGTGTCGGTGCAAGAACCGGTTATGGGGGAGCCGGTCTCCAGCCGTAACCCCCAAATCGTCCCCCAAATTAGAAATTAGAAATTCGAACAAGAAAAAATATGACGGGTAGAACGGCCGATCGCTGATCGCCGATCGCATAGCTGAACATAAATTGTCTAGGCATTTAACGGTTATAAAACAAAGTCTCGACAGTCCCATCGTCGCAATTCGCTGCAAATCATCATAGTCTAGCGATCAAAAGAAGCCGCACCAGCATCACAAAGCATAGCGGCGCATCAGACGGTGGCGTCGACATCAACGACCGGCGGGCGAGTGCCTGCCGCCGGTGCGCTCACAGGTGCTAGGGTAGTGGATGCCGCAGGTGCTGCGGTAGTGGTTACCACTAGTGCTGGTGAAGTGAATGCCGGTGGACCTCGGACCTTGTACAGGATCACGGTGTGCTGGGCCTCCCACCCTGCCCGCACGTCGGCGTCCATGTCCCTGGTGTCGACCATGAGGATGGACAGGTCCTCCCTCCTCTTCTTCATGGCCACATTGGCCCTGATTAGCTCGATCTTGGCGTCCCGTCTCTCGATGACCGACGCCCACCTGACCACAGCAACCTGCTCCATCTCGGCGGCCTGATCCACCCTCTCGGCAGCGTGCGAGGCAGCGTCCGCCATGCAGGCCATGATCGAGTTGTGCAGCTTCTTGGTGGCCGGCGCGCCATCCCTCGCCGCCTTGGCCTTCTTCTGCTCGATCGGACCGCCTCCCGAGGAGAGAGCTGGCGGCGCGTCAGGTTCGTACTTGCCCTTGGCAAGCGCCGTGCGCGTCTCGGTCCACTTGTCGCACATCTCGATCCTGGCGAACACATGGATGAACTTGAACTCGACGTCATCGTTATCCTCGCGGTAGGCGTTGATCATGGCACACGTCTACAAAAGCAATGCAATGCAACAAACAAACGGCCGTGATCAATGGCCAGCGACCAAACACTAGGCTACGATGGACAATGGACACGGTGAGTTCACTTACTTGGTCCTCGAAGTTGGTGTCGTTGACATGGACATGGCGCACCTCCTCCACGATGCCATGCCACTTGTTGCAAGCATGCTGCATCATGTACCAGTGGTGCGACATGCCAGAGTCATTGCGGTTGTGGTACAAGTTCTTGAAGTAGGGGTCCAAGAGCCGCCGCTCGTTGTACACACCCTTGACGCACAGCTAGTAGGCCTCAGAGCTCTAGTTCGCACTGGTGAAGGGGTCGATGCTGACCTGAAGGAAATACGCCCTAAGAGGCAATAATAAAGTTGTTATTATATATTCCTTATACATGATAGATGTTTATTTTACATGCTAGAAATGTATTGATTTGGAAACATGTGTGTTTAATAAACAAAAAGGGTTCCTAGTCATGCCTCTCTTATAGACTAGCTTGTTGATTAACAGGATGATCAAGGTTTCCTCATCATGGACATTGGATGTTGTTAATAACAAGGTCATACCATTGGTGGAATGATGTGATGAACATTCATCCGAAGTATAGCATTATGATCAAGTCATTATGTTTATATTGCTATAACATCATACAAAGTAATCTTTATCCTTAGACTATGAGATCATGTTAATTGCTAACACCGGAAGAGTATCTTGATGACATCAAACGTCACACCGTAACAGGGTGACTATAAAGATGGGTTCAGTACTACGAAGGTGTTATGTTGAGGCTCATGGATCAAGAGTGGAATTTGTCAATCCAGATGACGGATAGATATACTCTGGTCCCTCTCGGTGATATCACATTAGGATAGCTTGCACGCAAGTGATGTGATCACTAGAATGTTATATCACGGGACCAAGAAAAGAGTGCATATCGATAACGAGATCAAACTAGGTATGGAGATACCAATGATCGAATCTTGGACATGTAATATATAGAGAGACAAAGAGATTTAGTTACAAGCGTTAAAGGTTCTCACGATCACAGGAGTCATCGTTGAATGTGTACGAGTCAGTACGGATCTCCAGGTTCCGCTACTGATTATTGATCAGAGAAGGGTCTCGATCATGTCTGCATTATTCGCGAACCGTAGGGTGGCACACTTAAGAGTTACCAGACACCATTTTGGAGCACATATGTTTCAGACGAAAGAATTGCAAAGTGCGGGAATTGTTTCAATAGAAACCAGAAATTGTTTCGGGTGAAATTGCAGAAGGTGGTTCTGCATGTGATATTGAAATATTGCAAGGGGCTATATGTGAATGTTTGTTAATTAAAGTAATTATCAAAATTCTGAATAAATTTAATAAAAAGAGTTTTACTAAATGAGAGAGCATTAAATTTGGAGAAATTTAATGCATTTAAAGTGGAGACTTTAAAAGGGAATGTGAAGAGGCATTTTAATGTGGAGGGATTACCACCACACGAATGGGGGAGGCGAGGGGTCACCCCCCCATGTGCCGGCCATGGAGAGAGGGGGTACCCCCCCTCCACCTATAAAAGGCCACCCATTCCCTCCTTCATCCACACACCTCCTTGTGAAGGATCTCTCTCCCCCTCTAGAATTATTCCCCATGGTCTCGGATTAGCGAGATACATGTTCCCGGTGGCATTTCGTCTGGAAGGAGTTGCTGCTTCCGCTGGATCGCTGGAGAGAGGAGGTGGAGGTTGTCTGGTGGCTTGAACGTGTGTGCGAGTGCAGATGCGCTGCTGAGTTGCGGCGCTCGGACTTCCTCACGATCTTGAGATCGGCAAGTGTACGACTACATCAACCACGAGTTCCTACTTGTTAACAAAGCTCGTTGTCTACGAGGGTAAGTTCTCGTTAGATGTATGTCCACCCGTTGCTTTGTACCTAGTAGATAGATCTTGGCGTGTAGTTCACACCGTAGGAAATTTTTTGTTTTCTATGTTGCAAACCCAACAGTGGTATCAGAGCCTGATATATACGTAGGTGCTTAGCACGGGTAGTACACATATGGTTGATATGTGGGCGATGATGATCATGTTATTGCATCTTCTATGTATTTTGGATATTGGTGGCATAGTGGGATGAAGCGGCCCGGACCAACCTTACATGTCATCGTACATGAGACCGGTTCCACGATTGACATGCAACTTGTTTTGCATAAGTGGTTGGCGGGTGTCTGTCTCTCCTACTATAGTCAATATCTGATTTACAACGAGTTGCTAATAACTTAGTTATCCTCGTTGTGGTTCACGTTCATAGGTAAGAACGGTTCTATCTCCGAAAGCCCTATGCCACGTAAAACTTGCAATTGATAAATTAGAGGCGTCTAGTTTAGATCGTTGCTGGGCTAGTGTGTTGATATGGTATTGTTGTAAGTAGATGTATGGTGGATACTCTTACAACACACTCAACGTGTAAGTTCCATAGACCTTGGCCTCACACACAAAGGAATGATAGAGATCATACCACGATGCAAGTGATAGAGATCAAATGCATGGACCATATCATCTCACTTTACACATTAGATGTTAGCATCTTATAATGCTAGTTCATTAGATGTTAGCATCTTATACTGCTAGTTCGACGCGTTTGATAGCATTATAAGATGATCCCTCTTTTAGATATCAAGATAAAAATGTGTTCTTCCTTGAGTATGCACCGTTCTATGGATCGTGTTTCGAGACATCATGTGATGATCGGGTGTACTCGAATCTACGCTTTCATAGGAACAGGTGTAAGACAATTTTACACACGTGAATACTAAGGTTCTTACTTGGCGAGCCTAGCATGTACAGACATGGCCTCGGAACACGGACCGAAAGGTTAAGCATGAGTCATATGGTTGATATGATGCCCATATAGATGCTCGCCTTTGAAGCTATATCAACTCACGTGATGATCGGACTTGGTATAGTGGATTTGGTTCATGTAATCACCAAAAGGACACGAGGGATGTCGTTTTTGAGTGGGAGTTCATTAGTAATTTGGATTAGTTGAACTCAATATATCATAAACTTACTCTAAATAAACTTTACAAATTCTATTGTAGATGGCACCACCGGCTTTTAATTTCAATGTGTTCATGGAGAAAGAGAAACTTGCTGCGAATGGTAGCAACTTCACCAACTGGGCTATGAATTTGAGGATTCTCCTCGCTGCTGCACAAAAGCAATATGTGCTAGATGCGCCGCTAGGCCCCCCACCAGATCCTGATGCCCCTGACGAGTAAAAGAATGTCTATGTGACTCGTCAGGAGGACCACAACTTAGTTCATTGCGGCATACTGTATGGGCTAGAGCCAGAACTTCGAAAGCGTTTCGAAAATGGCAATGCCTTTGATACCATGGGAGAATTGAAAATGATTTTCGATACCCATGCTGCCATAGAGAGTTATAATGCTACAGAAAAGTTCTTTAGCTGCATGATGGAGGAAAACATCTCCGTTAGTGAGCACGTACTCAAAATGTCTGGGTACACCGATAAGCTTGTGTCCTTGGGAATAACGATTCCCATTGACTTAGGCATACATAATGTTCTCCAATCTCTGCCACCTAGCTACAAGAGCTTCGTGATGAACTATAATATGCAGGGCATGAAGAAGTCTCTTCCCGAGCTTCTGTCAATGCTTAAGACTGCAAAAGTGGAGATTAGGAAAGAACATCAAGTGTTGATGATCAATAGGACCACCGGTTTCAAGAAGGACAAGAAAGTCAAGCACAAGGGAAAGAAGGGTGGCAAGTCTGTTGCCACGCCTGAAAAGAAACCCCGGGCTGACCCTAAGTCTGACACCGAGTGCTACTATTGCAAGGGGACTGGCCATTGGAAGCGCAACTGCCCCAAGTATTTGGCGGACAAGAAGTCCAGCAAGGCAAACAAAGGTATATGTGATATACATGTTATTGATGTGAACTTGACTAGTACTCGCAGTAGTACCTGGGTATTTGATACCGGATCGGTTGCTAATATATGTAACTCGGTTCAGGGGCTACGGAACAAGCGACATCTAGCAAGGGATGAGATCAGGATGTGGGTTGGCAATGGATCAAGAGTTGATGTGATCGTCGTCGGGACGCTACCTCTCCATTTTCCATCGGGATTAGTTATAAACCTAAATAATTGTTATTTGGTGCCTGCACTGAGCATGAACATTGTATCTGGATCATGTTTGATGCAAAGTGGTCATTCCTTTAAATCTGAGAACAATGGTTGTTCGATTTATAAGAATGATATGTTTTATGGTCATGCACCTATGTTGAATGGTTTATTTCTATTGGATCTCGATAGTAATATTACGCACATTCATAATGTTAATGCTAAAAAGATTAAACATTGATGATGATATGTCTACATATATGTGGCACTGCCGTCTAGGTCATATTGGCGTTAAACGCATGAAGAAACTCCATTCTGATGGACTTTTGGAATCACTTGATTTTGAATCATTTGATACATGTGAGCCATGCCTTATGGGCAAGATGACTAGAATGCCGTTTTCCAGTTTAATGGAACGAGCGACAGATCTATTGGAAATCATACATACTGATGTGTGTGGACCAATGAGTGTGTCGGGGCGAGGTGGATATTGTTATTTTGTTACTTTCACGGATTATTTGAGTAGATACGGGTATATCTATTTGACAAAACACAAGTCTGAAACTTTTGAAAAGTTCAAAGAATTTCAGAATGAAGTTGAAAATCATCGTAATAGAAAGATCAAGTTTATACGGTCTGACCGTGGAGGAGAGTATCTAAGTTACGAGTTTAGCACACACATGAAAGAGTGTGGAATAGTTTCACAACTCACGCCTGCCGGAACACCACAACGTAATGGTGTGTCAGAACGTCGTAATCGTACCTTATTGGATATGGTTCGATCTATGATGTCTCTGACTGACTTACCTCTGTCATTTTGGGGTTATGCACTGGAAACAACTGCATTCACTTTAAATCGGGCACCATCTAAATCCGTTGAAACGACACCGTATGAATTATGGTTTGGAAACAAACCTAAGCTGTCATTTCTTAAGGTTTGGGGATGCGATGTTTATGTGAAGAAACTTCAACCGGATAAACTCGAACCCAAAGAGGAAAAATGCGTCTTCATAGGATACCCTAAGGAAACAATTGGGTATACCTTCTATCACAGATCCGAGGGCAAGGTTTTTGTTGCCAAGAATGGATCCTTTCTTGAGGAGTTTCTCGCGAAAGGTGTGAGTAGTCGGAAGGTAGAACTCGAAGAGGTTATTGAGTCTTCTCTTCATGGAATGGCGAGTGGCGCAGCACCGGAAGTTGTTTTGGAGTTGACTTCACCTGATGAAGAGAGAGCTAATGATAATGATCATGAAACTCCGAAAGAGGACACTACCGAACCTCGCAGGTTAAGCAGGACACGTGCAACTCCTGAACTGTACGGCAATCTTGTTGTGAATTTCATGGTTGATGAAATGGATGACCCTGTGACGTATGAAGAAGTTATGATGAGCCCGGATTCCAACAAATGGCTAGAAGCCATGAAATCCGAGATGGAATCCATGTACGAGAACCAAGTTTGGAACTTGATGGACTTACCTCACGACCGAAAGGCCGATGACAATAAATGGATTTTCAAAAGGAAAACTGATGTTGATGGTAATGTGACCATCTATAAGGCTCGACTTGTCGCAAAGGGGTTGCGACAAATTCAAGGAGTGGACTACGATGAGACATTCTCTCCCGTAGCGATGCTTAAATCGGTTAGGATTATGTTAGCAATTGCTGCATATTTCGATTATGAAATATGGCAGATGGATGTCAAAATTGCGTTCCTCAATGGTAAGATGGAAGAAGAGTTGTATATGATACAACCTAAGGGTTTTGTCGATCCTAAGGATGCTAATAAGGTGTGCAAACTTCAGCGATCCATCTATGGACTGAAGCAAGCATCACGAAGTTGGAATCTCCGCTTTGATGAGGTGATCAAAGAGTTTGGATTTGTCCAAACTTATGGAGAGGCTTGTATTTACAAGAAAGTGAGTGGGAGCAACGTGGCATTTCTGATATTATATGTGGATGACATATTATTGATTGGAAATGATATAGATCTTATAAACAGTGTTAAAAGTTATCTAAACAGCAAATTTTCGATGAAAGACCTTGGTGAAGCGTCATATATATTAGGCATTAAAATCTATAGAGATAGATCAAGGCGCCTAATTGGGCTATCGCAGAGTACATACCTTGATAAGATATTAAAGAAGTTTAATATGGATGAAAGTAAGAGGTGGTTCTTACCTATGTTGCAAGGCAAGACATTGAGTAAGACTCAAAGTCCGGCTACGGCGGAAGAAAGAGAGATGATGGATAAGATCCCCTATGCCTCGGCCATAGGCTCTATTATGTATGCCATGCTATGTACAAGACCGGATGTGGCACATGCTATTAGTTTGACTAGTAGGTACCAATCTGATCCAGGTTCAGAACACTGGATAGCGGTAAAGAACATCCTCAAGTACTTGAGAAGAACTAAGGATATGTTTCTCATATACGGAGGTGAAGAAGAGCTAGTTGCTAAGTGTTATGTCGATGCTAGCTTTGACACCGATCCGGATGACTCTAAGTCTCAATCCGGATACGTATTTCTCTTGAACGGAGCAGCAGTTAGTTGGAGGAGTTCCAAACAACCTATGGTGGCTAGATCAACGATAGAGGCGGAATATGTTGCTGCTTCAGAAGTGGCGCAGGAGGCAGTTTGGATGAAAGAGTTTATTACGGAACTGGGTGTGGTTCCCAGTGTGTTGGACCCGATGGTGATCTATTGTGACAACAATGGAGCCATAGCCAACGCAAAGGAACCAAGGTCTCACAAGAATTCCAAACATATTAAGCGCCGGTTTCACTCCATCCGCGAGCATGTCAAGGATGGAGATATAAAGATTTGTAAAGTTCACACGGACCTGAATGTAGCAGATCCGTTGAATAAAGTTATCCCTAGGGCAAAACATGATCAACACTAGAACTCCATGGGTGTTAGATTTATCACTATGTGAACTAGATTATTGTCTCTAGTGCAAGTGGGAGACTGAAGGAAATATGCCCTGAGAGGCAATAATAAAGTTGTTATTATATATTCCTTATACATGATAGATGTTTATTTTACATGCTAGAAATGTATTGATTCGGAAACATCAATACATGTGTGTTTAATAAACAAAAAGTGTTTCTAGTCATGCCTCTCTTATAGACTAGCTTGTTGATTAACAGGATGATCAAGGTTTCCTGATCATGGACATTGGATGTTGTTAATAACAAGGTCACACCATTGGTGGAATGATATGATGAACATTCATCCGAAGTATAGCATTACGATCAAGTCATTATGTTTATATTGCTATAACATCATACGAAGTAATCTTTATCCTTAGACCATGAGATCATGTTAATTGCTAACAGCGGAAGAGTATCTTGATAACATCAGACGTCACATCGTAACAGGGTGACTATAAAGATGGGTTCAGTACTACGAAGGTGTTATGTTGAGGCTCATGGATCAAGAGTGGAATTTGTCAATCTAGATGACGGATAGATATACTCTGGACCCTCTCGGTGATATCACATTAGGATAGCTTGCAAGCAAGTGATGTGATCACTAGAATGTTATATCACGGGACCAAGAAAAGAGTGCATGTCGGTAACGAGATCAAACTAGGTATGGAGATACCAATGATCGAATCTCGGACATGTAATATATCGAGAGACAAAGGGATTTAGTTAGAAGCGTTAAAGGTTCTCACGATCACAGGAGTCATCGTTGAATGTGTAGGAGTCAGTACGGATCTCCAGGTCCCGCTACTGATTATTGATCGGAGAAGGGTCTCGATCATGTCTGCATTATTCGCGAACTGTAGGGTGGCACACTTAAGAGTTACCGAATACCATTTTGGAGCACATATATTTCAGACGAAAGAATTGCAAAGCGCAGGAATTATTTCAATAGAAACCGGAAATTGTTTCGGGAAAATTGCAGAAGGTGGTTCTGCATGTGATATTGAAATATTGCAAGGGGCTATATGTGAATGTTTGTTAATTAAAGTAATTAAAAAAATTCTGAATAAATTTAATAAAAAGAGTTTTATTAAATGAGAGAGCATTAAATTTGGAGAAATTTAATGCATTTAAAGTGGAGACTTTAAAAGGGAATGTGAAGAGGCATTTTAATGTGGAGGGGTTACCACCACATGAATGGGGGAGGTGAGGGGTCACCCCCCCATGCGCCGGACATGGAGAGAGGGGGTACCCCCTCCTCCTATAAAAGGCCACCCATTCCCTCCTTCATCCACACACCTCCTTGTGAAGGATCTCTCTCCCGCTCTAGAATTATTCCCCCATGGTCTCGGATTAGCGAGATACATGTTCCCGGTGGCATTTCGTCTGGAAGGAGTTGCTGCTTCCGCTGGATCACTGGAGCGAGGAGGTGGAGGTTGTCTGGTGGCTTGAACATGTGTGCAAGTGCGGATGCGCTGCTGAGTTGCGACGCTCGGACTTCCTCACGGTCTTGAGATCGACAAGTGTACGATTACATCAACCACGAGTTCCTACTTGTTAACAAAGCTCGTTGTCTACGAGGGTAAGTTCTCGTTGGATGTATGTCCACCCGTTGCTTTGTACCTAGTACATAGATCTTGGTGTGTAGTTTACACCGTAGGAATTTTTTTGTTTTCTATGCTGCGGACCCAACATGACCGACTTCCAAGCCTTGGCGAGGCACTCATCCTCCCGTGAGCTCCACTTCGGGCCACAGCCGCCGTTCTTCTTCTTCTTGACCACGGGCACCTCCTCGGGCGCCTTCACCTCCTTCTCGTCATCCTCGGCAAATGCGTAGGCCTCGTTCTCCTAAGGCTCTTGGCTATCATCGCGGCCGTTGTAGGCCTCCGCCTCCTCGTGGGTGAAGAACGGTGGCAGCCCCCCACCATTGATGATGTCGGCCATAATGGTGTCGGTGCCCAGCGGCGTTCTGTCGAGCACCCCATGGCTGTTGCCGCTGCTAACAGTAGTGGTGGGCATACCGTCGTGGAAGAGGGGACGACAAAGAGCAGGAGAGGCGGCCAGGTTGACGCTGGCGTTGAGGTCGGTGGCGCTGAAGGCATCGGGGTTGAAGCTTCTGCTCGGGTCGAGTGGCCCGCACGGCGAGAAACGAGATAGCTTGGGTGTACCTTGGCTGTCCTGGGACATCGGCCCATCCTAGGTTGTTTCCGAAGACGACGACGACGATGAGATGCTCCCTTGGCTCCCCCACGCGTGCGGGGGAAAGCTCGGCATGCCCGCCATGCCCGCCATGTGGGCGGCTCTCTGTGCCATGAGTACCTTCGCAACCAGAGCGTCTGAGGCCCTCCTCTTCCTTGTCTTGAGCTCTCTCTGCCGGCGGATGGCGTTCTCGACCTGCCGGCGCTGCAGGTCGGATGCCCACTCCGTGTTCATCATCCCCTCCAGCCGCTCCTTCTCCGGCTTGCCCCTCTTCTTCGCCGGCGGCGCTGCTGCCGTCGCGCGGGGAGCGACATACTTCTTCGACGGCATGGTGGCGCGATCTGTTCTTCGCTGGGAAATTGCGGGAGTGGGAGGCGAGGCGGGAGGGGAGGGGAAGCTGATTTTAGAGGGAACTTGCGCTAATTTTGGTGGGAAAAGGAAATAATTTCAACTAGGTAGCCGACAAGGCTGGTCCGCCGAACTTTTCCCCGCCCTCCGGCGCCTCCGCTAGCCTCCCTTGGAATTGGATTTCGATCGGACGCGCCGGGTAAATTAAGTGCGCGCGCCGACACAAAAACCAAATTAGGGGACGCGACTAGGACCGAAAATTGATGTCGACGGCCCTCAAAAACCTATGGCGGGCCTTTAGGGGCCATGAGTGGAGATAAGAGCATCCTCTATGCCATCCGGCAACAGAACCGATCGCGTTTATCCGCGCTCGTGCGGGCGTGTGTGTGTGCGCGCGCAACTAGCCGCCTCTCCCAGCCATACTGCCCATGCAAATTTTTAAATCTTAAATCCAAAGGACGACAAATCTAGAATTCGATTTAAATCTTGAAGGTATATTTTATAGAGTTGAATGAAACTTCGCTAAATTTAAACCTAGTATAATCCTCTGCATTGTTAGCTCTAATCATGATTTCTCTCTATATCAGCATTAGTCCATTTAGTTATGCATGTAGTTAGACCGGCAAGACGCTACATCAACCTGCAGAGGTGCAAGGTGGAATGCTGTGACAGTCGTGTCAGACGGCGAGTACGGCGAGATGCCGATGATGGTGAGAGGCCGTTAGGCATACTCTGGTTGTTAGCCGTATGCATGAGTGCATGTGGATGTCTGACCAGGTTTTGTGGTATTAGAACGAATCTAGGAGACGATAAGATCAGATGTTAGTGATTAGTGTGTGCGTACTCCCTCCGTTTCAAAATATAAGACGTTTTAGCTTTGTGAATGAAGTGCATCTAGACCTCTTTTAGTGTCTAGGTTCATCTAAGTTTGGAGTGAACCTAGACACTAAAAAGGGTCTAGATACAATCCTTTCACAAAGCTAAAACATCTTATATTTTGAAACGGAGGGAGTACATGTGTAGTTGGCTTAGTGGCCGGTGTGGTGTGTGTGCACGGTTAGTGGGTGTGTGTGTGTCTATAAGTAGCACTGTAATCAGCATATTTGTTTCCAAGCCAAGAGATTAAGGAGTTGAGAAAAGTTGGGGCTATGTGAGGCAGGCCAACACCAAATATTATCGTGTCTCCATATTGTCTATTCTCTTGAGTGTGTTGTGAGAAGCAACGTGAGGGAGAAGAAGAAAGGAGCTGAGCGAGTTCAGCTCTGTCATTTGGTATCAGAGCCTTTCGCTCTCGGTGCCTGTGGTGATGGCAGACGACGCTGCTCGGGAGAAGGTCATGGCAGCAGAGCGGGAGAAGAAGGCGGCGGAGGAGCCGCTGACTCCGACAAAGGCGCAGCTCACCGCCGGTGACGGCAGCAACGGCAGCGAGATTCGCGTCGTTGAGCGTGTGGTTCGGCACGGCTCCGTGGTGGCGGCTGCACGGCCTCTCATGCTGAGTCGCACGAACTACTCTAACTGGGCGCTCGTTATGCGTGTGCAGCTGCAAGGACAAGGCCGATGGGAGGTCGTCGAGCATGGCATCGACGACTACCACGACGACCGTGAGGCTTTCGGCGCCATCCTCCATGTTGTGCCGCCGGAGATGTACCGCACGCTGGCGGTGAAGAGCACTGCAAAGGAGGCTTGGGACACCCTCAAAACTTTGAGGTTGGGCTCCGAGCGCGTCCGTGAGGCAAGGGCGCAAACTCACTGCACCGAGTTCGAGAACATCCAGTTTAAGGACGGCGAGAAGGTGGAGCCGTTTGCCATGCGCCTCACCGGCATCATGCATGACCTGGAGGTCCTAGGAGATGGCGTCTCTGAGCACAAGGCCGTGTTGAAGTTTCTTCGGGTCATGCCGAAGCGGTTCAAGCAGCTCGCGCGCTCCATCACGCAGCTGCTCGACCTCAAGAGCATGACGGTGGAGGAGCTGACCGGTTGTTTCTTGGCTGTGGAGGAAGAACTCGACATGGAGGAAGGCGAGGGTGGGCAGCACGATGGCACTCACCTGCTCCTCACCGAGCAGCAATGGATGGAGCCCATGAAGAAGAAGAAGAACCACGACAAGGACAAGAAGAAGGTCAGGTGTTTCAACTACCAAGAACATGGGCATTTCGCATGGGAGTGCCCGGAGAAGAAGAAGGGCAACAACGATGATGAAGAAGAGAAGGCGCTGCTCGTCGACTATGAGCCGGCTCTGCTGTGGATTCGAGTAAGAATTGAAGAATCAAGATTAGGAGGAAATTATTAGCTCTAATCTTGATTTCTCTCTGTATCTGTATTAGTCCAGTTAGTTATGCATGTAGTTAGACCGGCAAGACGCTACATCAACCAGCAGAGGTGCAAGATGGGATGTTGTGACAGTCGTGCGAGACGGCGAGTATGGCGAGATGCCGACGATGGTGAGGCATACTCTGGTTGTTAGCCGCATGCATGAGTGCATGTGGATGTCTGACCTGGTTTTGTGATACTAGCGAATCTAGGAGACGATAAGATCAGCTGTTAATGATTAGTGCGTGCGTGCATGTGTAGTTGGCTTAGTGGCCGGTGTGGTGTGTGTGCACGGTTAGTCGGTGCGTGTGTGTCTATAAGTAGCACTGTAATCAGCATATTTGTTTCCAAGCCAAGAGATTAATGAGTGGAGAAAAGTTGAGAAAAGTTTCCGGCGGTGCCTCTTCTCCATTGCTATGCGCCGTCGGATCATGTCGAGCCAAAGGTGGTGGAGAAGGCAAGGAGGAGAGGCAAGGCAATGATTTGAAGAGGCGTCAATGGCTGTATTCAACATCGGAGGTAGGCGAAGCGGCTGAAGGCGCACATTAACGTTGTTGCCGTAGCGACGGCGAGACTAGACTCTGCTCACCGGCGAGTCATTTAAATTAAATCTGAGTTGCCAATGAAGCCACGGTTAATTTAGCTGACAGCACCATTGAGTCTATGGCAGCGACTAGTCACAATGGGGAGTATCAGATAATAATATCATGTATATGATACCATCTCCATAATGCATAGTAAAATTATGTAGTAGTATCATAGTCTTAGTATATTTATTAATTATGTACATGATTCATTTATGATTTTTTTTAATTCTACGTATTATGATACCGTACCTATCTATGATACAAACATAACCTCTTTCATTATTAATTAGCATGATAAGTCAGAATTTTGCCAACATGACATACATGATACTATCTATGATGGACACGGCTAGCGAGCCCTCGAGGCTTGTTAGTCCGTTCCGGCCTCCAGAAAACGATAAAGCCCCGTTCATCTGATACTAGCCAAATAAAGGGCCTTCGTTCCGCATGATACTAGCCAAATAAAAGGTCCAGGCCAACACTGGCCTGGTCAGGCTAAATCCCACGACCCCACGTTGTTGATTCGGTCGTAGTCTCTATAGAAAAGGCAAAGTCAAATGGAACTGCTACTAAATAGCCACAAAAAATTTCTTTTTCCGGACACAAATCTATGAACCAACAAAAATTCTCTCCATGAAAAATTGGTGCCTACCATAATATTTATTGAACATTCAAAACAGGATACGAAAATATAGTGATCGACACTTGAAAATATTACCTAAAGAATGTAGCACTGCAACCACGAAAGCACTAGTGTCTCATCATACTTTTCAACATGGTTCGTACACGCTATAAATTATGATGGGATTGAAGAGACAATAAAACTACAATAGAAGCATTTTTAACGCAACTTTACAAAAGGACATGCTTAAGGCATCAACTTGCTTAGCTGGTAATATACACAATTTAGTCCCGTTGTACATACTTCCAAATTTGATGATTCCTTTTTTTCTTCCGTTCCAACAATCTGCAAGAAAATAAAACCAAGGAGTATTAAGACCAGGATATTAGAAGTTAAATTACAAGCAAAGTTGTAACTTATCTATAGCCAAAAAGCAACTAGATAATCAGATAACTCAACTTAGTGCATAACAAGTTGTAACTTATCGCACTGGAAAACTGACTATAACTTAGTTAGATCAACAACCCTAGGTACGTGCACAAATCACCGAAAGAAACAATAGGGGTGATCCTAAACCTGCAACGGTCTAAGCAACAACATAGTTGAACCAAAAATTGCAACTTATCTACACCCGAAAAACAACTCGGCAATCTGTTAATGACAACTTAATGCATGACAAACTACACCTTACCTACACCGAAAAAGCTACTAGCTGATCTACAAGCTACAACTTAGTTAGAACCACAGCCTTAGGATCATGCAAAAATAACACACAAAATCAAAAGTACGGCTGCTAAACCTAAAACAGTCCTAGTAACAACACGGTGGAACCAAAACCGCAACTTGCACAAAGCAGCAACTAGGTAATATTGACTTAGTCCACGCCAAACTGCAACTTACCTGGATTTGCATGCACCTTTAGTTACATGTACTAGTAAAATCACTCAGTTGGATATGCATGTACGATTAGTTGTCTTTGTGTACCCCTAAGTTGGATTTGCATGACCAGTAAGTTGATAACTTTTTTGTGCATGTATGAAAAGCAACTCAACACATGTATGAAGCAGCAAAGTACCGTATAAAATATCAGCTTAGTGGAGGTGTGAAGCAACAAAGTACTATATGCAAAATCAACCTAGTGCAGGTGTGAAGCAACAAAGTACTATATGCAAAAGCAACTTAGTAAAAATAAAAAATTATAAATGAACAATAGGTGTAAGCTACTTAGGACATGTTTGAAGCACCAAAAGGACTGTATGCAAAAAAGCAACTTAGCATCGGTGGCTATACAACTTAGCGTTAGTAATGTATACAACCTAGCACCAGTTATATAGCGTTAGTATGTATACAACTGACCGTTATTATGTATACAACTTAGCATCGGTGTGTATACAACTTAGCGTTAGTAGTATGTATACAACTTAGCATCGGTGGCTATACAACTTAGCACGGTAGGTATACAACTTAAGCTAAAAAAATATTGTGGTATGGCACATCTATCCAGATCAGCAACTTCATGATCACTTGATACAACTTAGACATTACCATAAGCCACCTTAGCATTGATGTTTATGCAACTTATTATCAATGTTTACGCAACTTAAACATGACCTAGAAAAGCAACTTAGCAATAATATTTACACAACTTAAGCATTACCAAGAAAGAAAAATAGCATCAATGTTTAGGCAACTTATACATTATGCAGAAATCAACTTAGTATCAATGTTTATGCAACTTAAACATTACCTAGAAAGCAACTTAGCATCAATGTTAAGGCAACTTTAATGTTACCTAGAGAACAACTTAGCATCAATGTTTAGCCAAGTTAAATATTACCAAAAAGTAACCTAACAAAAGTAACAGTGAGTAAGTTAATAAGAATGGATAAGCAACTTACGCTGGTCAGGAGCCACGGTACGCTCGTGCTCGCGCTAGGCGTCATGGCCATCGCCGCCAGCTTGATCTAGGTGCCATTGCATCCTCCACCTCCGCGCTTGAGATGGTACTGGCTACGCTGCCCGGAATCCATGGCTTCTAGGTACAAACGCTCTCGAGAAAGGGTGGAAGTGTGTTTGAGTTTAGTTCTTCATGGTGTCTCACTCTAAAACTTCTAACCATTGCAAAAATTGGATATATTCAAGAAACGGAAGATAATCCATTAGTACAAGTAAAATCAGTAGCCAGTTTTGGAAGTAGATAAATAAATTTAGCATGTCAACACATGATGGTTATTCAATTTGGATGTACTAAATGCAACATTAAAAAGCAACCAAGTAGAATTTAGAACCGACTTAAGTATGCAGCATTAGCAACTTAGTCATGATGGACGAGCAACTAAAAAGGGAAAATCAAGCATTCAAACTTTGAAAACATTAAAATCAACTAAGTAGTATTTAGAACCAACTTAATCATGTTGCAGTAACAATTTGGTCATAATGAACAAGCAACTAAGATGTGAAAAATCAAGCATTTAAAGTTTAAATACATTAAAAACAACTAAGTAGTATTTAGAACCAACTTAAGTATGCCGGAGTAACAACTTAGCCGAGGTGAACAAGCAACTACAAAATGAAAAATCAAGTATTCAAACTAGAAAACATTAAAAAAATAACTAAATAGGATTTAGAACCAACTTAAGCATGTTAAGGAACAACTTAGTCATGACGAACATGCAAATAGAAACTTGGCTCCTTACAAAACAACTTTTTCTAACAACATTTCATTTATCTAGCTCATGACGGGATTACTCATATACAACTTAGGCATATTCAGTATACAACTTAAGACGGTTGAACAAAACAACTTAATTAAATCAGTATACAAATTAGCATATTGGTCCTTAAATTATAAGATAAAAAATCAACAAAATAACATGCTAACAGAAAGTAACTTAGCTGAAATGAGGACCAACTTAACTATGCTAAAGAAAACAACTTAATCATGCCGAAGTTAGAATTTTTCCCATAGCCAACTCGAATCTGAGATTCCTCTCCTGCAATACTACATTACACTCATCTATTGGTTTACAAGTGGTTTTGGTCAGTAGACCATCATAATCACATGTTTCAGCCGACATGGCAGCGCAATCATCTTAGCAAGAAAAATTATTTAACACGTATGGTGGAAATCGCCTATCAATCAGTCTTACTACATCTCCTTTTAATCATTAGTTCCAAACAAATTTCAATGGTATAGTTATAACCAGAGGACTAGATGTAACTTAAGATTAGAAGCCACTACAAAAACTAACTTACAAAAAAAGTGTGCTACATCTCTAATCTTCTGCATCTGAATAAAATGGATGAAGGACGTTTGTATTTACTCCACATGATGAGGGTAAACTTATCATCTGACTGATTGTCTAAAAAATCAGAAGTAGTGTTCACACAACTTTGCACTAAAACACCTATTTTCATATAACAAAATTGTAACATTATGATCTACTATATATTGGCATTTAGCTAACATCCCGGATCGCTGTGTCCATGCAGAAGATTCACCTAGCAAACACACCACAAATCAAAATCAATTAGCAGCAAACCTGCAGGTGACCGTGCATGTCGCCACGACATTGCCATGAGGCCCACGACCAACACTAGCAGCAGGAAAAGCCTGGCTCGGGTGTAGACTGTAGCCTAGCTCGGCCACGACCAGGACCAGCAGCTAGAGCAAAGGAAGACTTGCACCTCCGATGGGTTGTCGAGGTGGGCGGCATTAGCGTTGCCAACCTCTCGGAGGCACCCAGATGCGCGTAGCCCATGTCCTCGCAAGTCGGCATGCACGTCCATCGATGTTGGCATGCAACATGATGGACCTCCACGGCACGAGCAACAGCTGTGCCACCTAGAAGAACAACAGCCTGGGTGAGTGGTGGTCTCGGCCTCTTTGTCGGCACCGGGGCCGTTGTGCACGGAGAACACGCACTGCTACATGGCTCGACATGGTGCTCCAGGATGTTCCCATGTGGACGTGGTGTAGACAGTGGAGCTGCTATAGACCTGGATGACATGCCTCTTCCTCGCCGGCAGCCATAGTCGAACATAACCCAAACTCAAAGCGCACGGACTGGATCTACCAGCACCCTGCCCTCGCGCATGGGTCCTTTTTCGCCTTCGACCATCCCGTCCTCGCGCGTGGGTTGCTCTCCGTTGTCGAGCACCATAGGAGAGAGGATGGCAAAGGGGATCGAGTACATTACTTTCATCAAGCGGAGGGGCTAGACAGTGAGGCTGATGTGGCGGCGAGGGGACGAAAGAGATCGAGGGGAAAATAAAGGAGAATATCATTTTGCGGCCCGAAAGTTGGGGTGTCCAGGCAACGCTATACCCAAGTTTCCTGAAATCAGCCGCGATGATTACAGTTGGTGTGCCAAATACTCAGAGGGTCTTTTTCGGCACAAATTCAACTTTACGTTTCAATACAAAAAATCAGGCTAACGGCCGTCAAGTTGGGCCCCCTATCAGTTCTCGCTGTTATGTCGCTCCTGTCGCTCCCGTCGCTTAGGTGTCAATTAGGCTTGCAGCGTTGGCGCATGCATCCATTACGCGTCTTCTTCTTCCCCGGAGCGGCAATCTGTGGGGCGTCGCAGCCATGGCGCGGAGCTGGGACATGGACGAACCTGCTCGGCCCAGCTCTCCTCCCTGTAGGCTTGCAGTGTTGGCGCATGCATCCATTACATGTCTTCTTCCCCAGAGCGGCAATCTGTGGTCGCGGCCATGGCGCAGAGCTGGGACGTGACGAAGGTGCTTGACTGGGACGGGACGAAGGTGCTGGGCCATTGTTGTGTTGTTGTATGTTAAACTAGCAAATATCTTTTATTCAAATCTCTTGGGCTGTACCAACTTCATTGAAGACAAAATATAAATGATTTCTCTCAATTTCGTGTATAGAAAAATGCACAAGTTTGTGGGGCTAGACTTGGAGTACACCTGTGCAAATAAGCGAAAAAATCCTCCACAAGAGATCGTTGTCGTGCAAATCGCCATACATGAGGAGGTCCTTGTTTACCACTTCTGTAGGTATGTGAAATTTAAATTTGAGATCACCACTTCTACATCCCTTGTTTCCTTACATCCCTAGAACCATCTAAGTGCAGGAGTAAACCAACTGAGATGCATTGTTCGGCTCTGGTCGAGTTCTTCGCTGGGTATGGTTTGATCTTGTACAGATTTTGGATGTCGATGTGGTGCCCATCTGGGATTTTTATCAACGCACGAGAAAGCACAATTGTGTCATTTGTGATATCCACGCTAGTGAAAGTTATCCCTTTTCTACACAAGAACTCGACCAGAGCCGGACAATGCATCTCAATTGGTTTACTCCTGCACTTAGACGGTTCTAGGGATGTAAGGGAACAAGGGATGCAGAAGTGGTGATCTCAAATGACACAATTATGCTTTGGTCGAGTTCTTGTGTAGGAAAGGGATAACTTTTACTAGCGTGGATATCACAATTGTCCGGCTCTGGTCGAGTTCTTGCGTAGGAAAGAAATAACTTTTACTAGCGTGGATATTACAAATGACACAATTATGCTTTCTCGTGCGTTGATAAAAATACCAGATGGGCACCACATCGACATCCAAAATATGTACAAGATCAAACCATACCCAGCGAAGGATGGCATGGGTGATCTAGCAGCGGAAATCATCGATAAATCCTATGAAAAACTAAAGAAATTAAAGCGACTCGATCATGACTACTGGGAGTGGAAGCCGATGAGCCAGGTGCGCCTCGAGTATGCAGCCAGAGACGCCTATATGGCGTACGAGTTGTATAGTAAGATCATTACCATGAAAGATGGGATGGTTAAGGCAGGATTTTTCGTGAGAGAGCTATGCCCTGGTTGCAAGCTAGCCCAGGAGAAGAAGCGTGAGGAGGACAGAAAGAGGTTTCAAGACGAGCAGGGATCTTGGGACGGTGGCAACATCAAGCGGTTGAAGGGGAAGCAAGTCAAGGACAACAACAAGTGGTGGTGATACATTATGTGTTTGAACTAGATTTTAGTTTCTAGTTTATTATGTGTTTGATGCATTTAGTTACTTCAATACAAAATTTCGACCAATTTAACTTGTTGATGTATTTCTTGACAATTATAATATAATCGAGCACTAGAAATATTTTATAGTGTACATGAACATGATCAGTAAATATAATTGAACACTAGAAACTTTAAGGCACTCCATATAAAGGAGTAGATTAATATAGAAGGTTCACCAGAGACACCACGAATATATTGTCTTACATGCCACACACAGGTAATAATTAACTAGAACAAAATAAAAGCAGGTGATGCAGCAGGAGGTCGAGACACGGAGACGTCTAACAGGGTAGGGGTTTATCATCAAGAGGCAGCGACAACCTAGTCGATGGGATACAGGCCAGTCCTGACATACTTCCGGAGGAATTTGTCGTAGGCTGCATGCCGCGCCAAGGTAATCGGCCTATGGCTTCTGCCTCCGCCTCTGTCAACGCCCTCCGCGTGCTGGATCATGCTGTTGAGGTCCACGTTGATTGCTCTGCCATAGAATGGGCAAAACAGTCTCCCCCTATGGTGGAAACGGATTAGCCCATACTGTAACCGCTTCAGCACGTAGCGGCTCTTGTTGTCCCTGGATACCTTGCTATCGTCCACTTCATCATCATCCTCTTGTTGATTTTTAAGAACATAACTTAGACTCATACATATGATTGAATTGTATTACAACTCAAGAATTGACAACATGTATATGTAAGACAATATATCTGTGGATATCAAAGATAAAGCATCTCATCAATAGTTTGATCGGTTCATATATCATTTCATCTCAACACAATGACAAATAATTGCATCAGAGTGAATATAGGATAAATCTAGGGGCCTCATAAGTTTCTTAAGGGATGGAGTCAGTGAACCAAGTAACAATTGCACAACATGTAATGTTGTTGTACATCGCCCCAGGTTCACTAACTCATCCCTGCAAAAATCTTGCACCAATGTGTCTGCCTCTCTTTTGGGATAAATTTGAATCATTGGCCATAATAAGAAATTTAAATGTAATCATAGAAAACATTATTCAGGGATATACATAGGTAGGTACAAAAACAAGCCTAAATATTGTATAATAAATAAAAAATCAAACAATTAATCTTCAGGTACATGTTAAAAATACTTATGATCAAAACCATTCATATACATATGCATCATACCAATCATTAAAAGATCAAAAACAATTCAAGGATCATATATGTATTTCCATATGAGAATAAATCTAGGGCCTCATAATTTGTTTCAGAGATGGAGTTGGCGAACCAAAGTACCAATAGCACAACCTATATTGTTTGTGTGCATTGCTGCCTCGGGTTCACCAACCCATCCCTAAAACATGGCACCATCATATGTGTCTCCCCTTGAACTCTTTTGGGGCAAATTTTAATCATCGGCCTCGGTGACAAACTAAAATATAATCCTTATACACTGACGTACGGAATAGATAATTCGAATATCATAGTTCTATGAATGTAGAATAAAGATTAAGGCCTCATAAGTTTATTCAGGGATGGCGTGAGTGAACCAAGTAACAATTGCACAACCTATATTGTTCTTGTATATTGCACCAGGTTCACTAACACGTCCCTGAAAAAATCTGACACCAATGTGTCTGCGTCTCTTTTGGGGCTAATTTGAATCATTGGCCACAATAAGAAATTCATATATAATCGTACAAAACATTATTCAGGGATATACATAGTTAGGTACAAAAACAAGCCTAAATATTGTAATTATAAATAAAAAGCCAAACAATTAATATTCAGGTACATGTTAAAAATACTTATGATCAAACCAATTCATATACATATGCATCATACCAATCATTAAAAGATCACAAACAATTCAAGGATCATATATGTAGTTCCATATGAGAATAAATCTAGGGCCTCATAATTTGTTTCAGAGATGGAGTTGGAGAACTAAAGTACCAACAGCACAACCTATATTGTTTGTGAGCATTGCTGCCTCAGGTTCACCAACCCATCCCTAAAATACGACACCATCATACGTGTCTCCCCTTGAACTCTTTTGGGGCAAATTTCAATCATCGGCCTCGGTGACAAACTAAAATGTAATTCTTATACACTATGAATGCATGGAATAGATAATTCGAATATCATAGTTCTATGAATGTAGAATAAATATTGCGGCCTCATAAGTTTATTCAGGGATGGTGTTAGCGAACCAACTAACAATTGCACAACTTATATTGTTCTTGTACATGGTCGCAGGTTCGCTCACTCATCCCTGAAAAAATCTGACACCAATGTGTCTGCCTCTCTTTGGGGCAAATTTGAATCATTGTCCACAATAAGAAATTGAAATGTAATCGTACAAAAAAATATTCAGGGATATACATAGTCAGGTACAAAAACAAGCCTAAATATTGTAATTATAAATAAAAAACCAAACAATTAATCTTCAGGTACATGTTAAAAATACTTATGATCAAAACCATTCATATACATATGCATCATACAAATCATTAAAAGATCAAAAACAATTCAAGGATTATATATTTAGTTCCATATGAGAATAGATCAAAGGCCTCATAATTTATTTCAGAGATGGAGTTGGAGAACCAAAGTACCAACAACACAACCTACATTGTTTAAGTGCATTGCTGCCTCAGGTTCATCAACCCATCCCTAAAACACGACACCATCATATGTGTCTCCCTTGAACTCTTTTGGGGCAAATTTCAATCATCGGCCTCGGTGACAAACTAAAATGTAATTCTTATACACTATGAATGCATGGAATAGATAATTCAAATATCATAGTTCTATGAATGTAGAATAAAGATTGCAGCCTCATAAGTTTCTACAAAGATGGCGTAAGCGAACCAAGTAACAATTGCACAGCTTATATTGATCTTGTACATGGCCCCGGGTTCGCTCACTCATCCCTGAAAAAATCTGACACCAATGTGTTTGCCTCTCTTTGGGGAAAATTTGAATCATTGGCCACAATAAGAAATTGAAATGTAATCGTACAAAACAATATTCAGTGATATACAAATGTATCATACAACGCATTCATAGATCAGAAACAATACAAAGATTATATATTTAGGTTCCATATGAGAGAAAAATTAGTGCCTCAATTTTTTCAGCGATGGAGTCGAAGAATCAAAATACCAACAACACAACCTATGTTGTTTATGTGCATTGCTGCCCCAGGTTCACTAACCATCCCTAAGAAAACGACACCATCAGATGCCCTTGCACTATTTTGAGGCAAAATTGAATCATTGGGCTCAGTAAGGAATAGAAATGTAATGTTATAGGCCTGCTGTGTATCGAAATCAACACTCAACTAGCAAACTCAACTAGATGGCAGATGAGAAGATTAGAGTTTTGTGACTAGACGGATTGGGGTTTTGTGACTAGAAGGCAGATGCATCAATCAACCGATCGAACCATATATATACTACCCTACTTCAAGAGCAAAAGAATCTGTACACGATTGAGCAAATCCTATGTATGAACAGTAAAAACTGCGGCTGCGACTAGAGAAGCTAGCAATGTAGTACCTCAGACTCCTCGTTAGGGACCTCCTCCTCGAACTCATCATTCTCCGCGATTGCGTCGAAGATTTCTTGTACGGCGATGAGGTCGTTGATGTAGATCACCGGATTGCCTCCGCCTGCCGCCTGCCCCCCATCCAGATCTTCCGCTGGCACCATGACGTTGTCGGCCACCTGCTGCTCGGCGGCGACGGCTACTACCTGCTGCTCGGCGGCGATGGCTACCACCTGCTGCTCGGCGGCGACGGCTACCACCTGCTGCTCGGCGGCGATGGCTTCTGGCTGGACGGATGAGCTCGCACCCTCGATGGCGCGGCGACGAGCGGTGTTCGTGCCCGGAGAAGACGCCTCCGCCTGCTTGGTGACGACCAAGCCATCTGCTGATGCGCCTTCAACTGGCTTCACCTCCGGCTCGTCTCCATGCGTACGCTTCATGGCGCACCAATGTAAGGAGGTAGTGCAAGCGAGGGAGCTTCGGCGCGTGCGGCAGGTGTAGATTGGGGTATTGGGACTAGACAGACTGCAGGGAAATGACACGACCTCATGGAAGAAGAAGGTCGAGGGGGGTTATAAACACCAGACCGTTCGTAGTCCTTGAGTGGACACGTGTGGTGGGCGGGGGGCAGGGCCTACCACGATCTCCACCCTTTTTTTTGGGTTCCCTTTTTTTTGAAACAGCCGCGATCTCCACTTTAGAGCTGCATTGAAAACACGCTCATGGCAGACCTCGATTCCACTACATGCAAGTGGTGCAGAACCAATTTCTAGCAACGTTAGATCTACTCGAGGGGGCCCTTGACTCACGAAAGTTACTAGCGGTAGGGCCCAGTTGGAAGTGAGATTGAGAGCGCTGCATAAAAATGGGACATGTCTTATTAAAATTAAGTGGCAATAAATTGCAGTGTCCCATTGACAACCGTGCACTCGATGACCCCGTTGCCCTGTGCATGTGTTGTAGTAGCAGTAGTAGGCTTTTCAGACTTGATTAAACTTGACATGACCGCTCGACGACTTTTTCCATGGACGGCATCGTGTTCCTTCCTGTAGAAGTCTCGCTGAGGGGGACGTCCGTGCTGTCTCACGCTATACTGTGAAGGGCAGGACGTGTGCAATGATCATCGTTGGATCGCAAAGAATCAACGGTTGGTGTGCACGATCTGCGCGACAACTGTGACAACCAATCAGGGAGTAGCAGACAGGGTGAGAACATGTTTGGGCTTCTAAGAAAGATAGAGAGAGGGGGCAAAACTAAGTAGTACCACATAAAACCAAGGGCAAAACTGAGTAGTATAAAAAAGGAAAGTGTCTTGTATAATGAAATACATCATGGAATACATCAAATTATGCCAAGATAGATCCATGAGAGTTCATTGCATGTTTGTTCTTTTCATGAACCACACCCAGTGTCATTGCACGGGTGTTCTTCTAAACAAACCACATAAGTAATTGCATGTCTGTTCTTTTCATGAACCACAATCAGTGTCATTGCATGTGTGATCCTCTAGACAAACCACATAAGGATCCACCGGTGTCACTGCATGTCTGTTCTTTTCATGAACCACATAAGGATCCACCAGTGTCATTGGATGTGTGTTCTTCTCATGAACCACACATGGATCCACCGGTGTCATTGCATGTCTATCCTTTTCATGAATCACAGTTAGAGTCATTACATGTCTATTACTTCCATAAACCACACATGGATCCACTCGTGTCATTACATGTTTTTTCTTTTCATTAACCATAACCAGTGTCATTGCATGTGTGTTCCTCTAGACAAACCACACAAGGATCCACCAGTGTCACTGCATGTCTGTTCTTTTCATGAACCACATAAGGATCCACAGTGTCATTGGATATGTGTTCTTCTCATGAACCACACATGGATCCACCAGTGTCATTGCGTGTCTGTTCTTTTCATGAACCAAAGCTAGAGTCATTGCATGTCTGTTACTTCCATAAACCACACATGGATCCACCGGTGTCATTGCATGTCTGTTCTTTTCATGAACCACACCCAGTGTCATTGCATGTCAGTTCTTTTCATGAACCACATAAGGATCCACCGGTGTCATTGCATGTCTGTTCTTTTCACAAACCACACCCAGTATCATTGCATGTCTATTCTTTTCATGAACCAAATCCAGTGTCATTGCATGTGTGTTCCTCTAGATAAACCACATAAGGATCCACCGGTGTGACTGCATGTCTATTGTTTTCATGAACCACATAAGGATCCACCAGTGTCATTGGATGTGTGTTCTTCTCATGAACCACACATGGATCCACAAGTGTCATTGCATGTCTGTTCTTTTCATGAACCACAGCTAGAGTCATTGCATGTCTTTTACTTCCATAAACCATACATGGATCCACTGGTGTCACTGCATGTCTG
Source organism: Avena sativa (assembly GCA_916181665.1). NCBI lineage: Eukaryota > Viridiplantae > Streptophyta > Magnoliopsida > Poales > Poaceae > Avena > Avena sativa. Next base: position 369,080,670 of record OV702287.1, on the reverse strand, counting down.
TTCTTTTCATGAACCACACCCAGTGTCATTGCATGTTAGTTCTTTTCGTGAACCACATAAGGATCAACCAGTGTTATTGCATGCCTGTTCTTCTCACAAACCACATAAGGATCCACCGGTGTCACTGCATGTATGTTCTTTTCATGAACCACATAAGGATCCACCAGTGTCATTGGATGTGTGTTCTTTTCATGAACCACACCCAGTGCCATTGCATGTATATTCTTTTCATGAACCACATAAGGATCCACTAGTGTCATTGCATGTCTGTTCTTCTCACAAACCACACCCAGTGTCATTGCATGTGTGTTCCTCTAGACAAACCACATAAAGATCCATCGGTGTCACTTCATGTCTTTTCTTTTCATGAACCACATAAGGATCCACCAGTGTCATTGGATGTGTGTTCTTCTCATGAACCACACATGGATCCACCAGTGTCATTGCATGTTTGTTCTTTTCATGAACCATAGCAAGAGTCATTGCATGTCTGTTGCTTCCATAAACCACACATGGATCCACTAGTGTCATTGCATATCTGTTCTTTTCATTAACCACACCTAGTGTCATTGCATGTGTGTTCCTCTAGATAAACCACATATGGATCCACTAGTGTCATTAGATGTCTGTTATTTTCATGAATCACAGCCAGTGTCATTACATGTCTGTTCTTTTCACAAACCACATAAGGATCCACCTAGTGTCATTGCATGTGTGTTCTTCTAAGCAAACCACATAAGGGTCCACCTACTATCATTGCATGTGTGTTCCTCTAGAGAAACCACATAAGGATCCATCGGTGTCACTGCATGTCTATTCTTTTCATGAACCACATAAGGATCCACCAGTGTCATTGGATGTGTGTTCTTCTCATGAACCACACATGGATCCACCAGTGTCATTGCATGTCTGTTCTTTTCATGAACCACGGCTAGAGTCATTGCATGTCTATTACTTCCATAAACCACACATGGATCCACCGGTGTCATTGCATGTCTGTTCTTTTCATTAACCACACCTAGTGTCATTGCATGTCAGTTCTTTTCATGAACCGCATAAGGATCCACCAGTGTCATTGCATGTCTGTTCTTTTCATGAATCACAACCAATGTCATTGCATGTCTGTTCTTTTCGCAAACTACATAAGGATCCACCTAGTGTCATTGCATGTGTGTTCTTCTAAACAAGGCACATAAGGATCCACCGGTGTCATTGGATGTGTGTTCTTCTCATGAACCACACATGGATCCACCGGTGTGATTGCATGTCTGTTCTTTTCATGAACCATAGCTAGAGTCATTTCATGTCTGTTACTTCCATAAACCAAACATGGATCCAGAGGTGTCATTGCATGTCTGTTCTTTTCATGAACCACACCCAGTGTTATTGCATATCTGTTCTTTTCATGAACCACACCCAGTGTCATTGCATGTCAGTTATTCTCACAAACCACATAAGGATCCATCAGTGTCATTGCATGTCTGTTCTTTTCATGAATCACAGCTAGAGTCATTGCATGTCTGTTACTTCCATAAACCACACATCGATCCACCAGTGTCATTGCATGTCTTTTCTTTTCATTAACCACACCCAGTGTCATTGCATGTGTGTTCCTCTGGACAAACCACATATGGATCCACCCGTGTCATTGCATGTTTGTTCTTTTCATGAATCACAGCCAGTGTCATTGCATGTCTGTTCTTTTCGCAAACCACATATGGATCCACCTAGTATCATTGCATGTGTGTTCTGTCATCGGATTGAGGACAAGTACGCCATGAGGGGGTCCTCGAGGCGTGCGGGAGAGAGGGGTGTGAGACTTATGGTATTCCGGGACGATGAGCACACAAGTTTACCTAGGTTCGAATCTGCCGGCTTTGGACGGATCTTACTCCTCCTAGCAATCCAGTAATATGGGCAGAGCCGGAATATGGGTTACAAGGGTTTCGCCTGTGCGAGTTGAGATTGTAGACTATTGAGGTGTTGCCCTAAACGCTCTCCCTAGGACGGCTTATATAGATATCCGGCCTAGGGTTTATAGGAGAGATCTATCCGGCTACGATTAAGAGTCGGTTACAGAGTACATCTTGAACTACAAGTAACATTATGGGCCTAAGTCAGTAAGTGTTCTGGGCCTTCCCATAGCCGGATTGGACTCCGTCTTTCTCCCTGACTGGGCCGCCCGTGAAGCAAAGCTCTAACCCAAAGTGGGCCACCCTGTTTAGTGAGGAACTGTGAGGATACACGGAAAGTATATCCCCAACAGCAGCCCCCGGAGGCCTCCAAGATCCAAAGTCGGATTTATCATCGACTAGCTTGATCTTCGACTTGCAGAATCTTGAAGGGTTCCTGAAACTTCACAACAAAAAATACGATCCTGGACTTAAAAATAAGTTGGACCTATCAACAGGTTACTCGGATTTTCCAGCTTGATTTCAAACTAAGCCGGAACTTGGTTTCTAGCGCCACCTGACAGAAGTCATGGTCAAGTCATGTCATCTGACAGGCATTCCGTCAGCACGACCGTTGGTGGGTCCGCGGTTCACGGAACCGAGGCGCCGTTTCAATGCGTGCATGGAGATCGAGGCGACGTAATCATCGCGTGGGTCCTTCCTAGTTCTTTTCACGACGCGTGGCGGTTACACTATAGCATTTGCACGAATCTTGGCTCAGTTAGGTGGATATAAGGGGTTAGGATTTATTCCTTCTTCTCCCACCCATCCTTTGCCTTTTCCTCTCCTCCCAATCTCCCTGCACGCACATAGCTCCCCCGTTCCTCCCCACAAAACTTCCAGCGCCGCCCCTTTTAAGTCAACCGTTCGCCAGAGAAATGGCTTCATCCTCTTCCTCCGGCTTGGCAGCAGCGGCGGAAGCGGTGGCGGAGAAAGAGAGCTTTCGCGGGCTCTGGATTCCCTACGCCCTCAACAAGGAGGGCCTCAAGAATGTAGAGAAGGAGGGTCTTCTTGCCGCCGGCGACTAGCAGAGCGGTTTCGAGGAAACCGTCCCCAACCAGCATGACGGCGAGCGGGTCCACTTCGGCACCCACCTCGTCAGAGGTTTGTCGTTTCCTCCCTCGGAGTTCTTCTCTAGGGTGATTGATCATTACGGAGTTCAACTCCATCATCTTCCTCCCAACTCTCTTTTAGAGGTGAGCGCGTATGCTTCGCTGTGTGGGGGCTTTATCGGCATTAGGCTGAGTTTGACTCTCTTCCGGTACTATTTTCATGTCCGGAGAAACTCCATTACTGCCGGTGTTCCTTACATCACCGGCACTATTAGCTTCTCGCTTAGACGCGAGCGCGCGTATCCCAAAATTTAGCTAGTGACTCGGTCAAACAATGGCCAACCATGTTTTTCTATCATAGGGATATTCCGGCTCCCGACAAAGCCACTACTTTCCCAGCTTTTGTTGACGGAGCTGCCACGGCCCAACCTTCTTGGGACGAGGCTGCTCCGGCTCTCACCGACGATCTGATCCTCTCTAAGAGGCGGATCGAATACTTGATTAAACACAAGGGTCTGAAGGGATCCGACTTGGTCAATGCTGGGTCTCACGTCGGATCTAGCCCCTTTAGTACCATGGGGATCGACTGATGCACTCCATCACGTCATCCAAAAAAGACTCCCTCCGCATTAGCCCCAAAGCCTACACCACTCAAGGCTACATAAGCCAGATCAAGTGGCTGATACGGGAGCGGATTGAGAGGAGAATCCCGGAGGTTTCTCTGGATATGCACACGGCGGAAAACCCCGTAGTGCCGGTAAGCTTCTATCAGTACACCTTTTTATGTGTTTCAATCTTCGAGTTACATTGCAATACTGATATGTTTTCTTCTTTTCAGCTTGCTGACCTCCCAGAGTCGGAACTTGCTCCGCTCAAAGGATATCCTCCGGAGTTCTCTCAGGAGGTAGAGGTATTCCCATTGCCAGATCTTGCGCTCAAGAAGCGTAAAGCTCCAACAGTGTCTGTTGGCACAAAGGAGGTGCCTATCATGAAGAGGTAACATTCAATCACAACTTCCGCCTTTGTACTTTACTCAAATTTCTTTCCGAGATGTAACGTTTTCGACTTTACTACATTCTCAGAGCAAAACCGCTCGTCAAGGGCAAGGGGAAAGGGATTCCTTCGAAGCCGCTGCGGCAGACGAAGATTACCATATCTTCTCCTGCCATGGCTCCTCTAACTCCTGCCCCTCAACCTTCCACAACGCCGGTGATCTCCTCGGATGCCGCAGAAGATCCGGCTCCTTCAATGGAGCCTGCGAACCTTGAGTCACATACTGACGTCACCATGGGTGCGTCAGATCTAGATAAGGGTGAACCCTCTTTGGGTAATGATCCCTCGGCAGAAACTTTCGCCGAATACCTCATGAGCAATCCGGGTCTTGCAAAGTTTGGCTTGTCCTAGAAATCTGCTGAAGAAATCCAGCGGCTAGCCAGGTTATGCCTGGAGAAAACAACCTTATCCGCCGAGAAAGAAGCGCAAGAAGCAGAGGACGTCAAGTTCTCTGACCTTCTCGCCCAGGTGCGCCTTCGCGACGAGAGGATTAGGACTGGCGAGCTCCCAACAGCCCCAGTGATTCCTCTTACTCTCGCCGAAAAGGTGGCCGCTGAAGTGAACGCGGGTTTGGATAAACTCACACGCGAACAATATGTAAGTCGGAATTCCAACTCCTGTTTTTTCCATTGTTTTATATCATATCCTCTAGCCCCCAAGCATGAAGTAGGATATATAATCCGAGTTTATGCTTCATTAGGATGCCAAAGAACGAACTAGTGTATCCCCCAAGGCTCGTGGTGATATTAGCAAAAATATTGGCCCGAGTCTTAAGTAGCTTTCTGACTTTGGGTATTCTGACTTACAGAAAGTATGTTCCTATAACCAGGATTTATTGAAGAATGTCTGCGATAAGCGGAGAGAGATCAAAGCTCTCCGACTTAAAAATGTTGAACTTAAAGTTGCCAAGTATGAGGCCGAAGGTAAACATTCCGAGACTCAAACCTTGTCTTTGTTATTTTCAATGTCGAATTTGTTCTTGAACTATTGTTCTTTTTGACTTATAGCACTGGTAAAACATTCTGTCACCATGATTGAAGAGGCCGAGAACCTCAAGACCTTGGTGGTGGAGAACAAGGAGCTTCGCCAAGAGCTGGACCAACTCAAGGCAAATCATGAAAAGAGCATAGCTCAAGTCCTTGAATCCTCCTCCATGGCTACTGAAGAGCGTGATCGCAAGATCGCTGCTCAAGATAAAGTAATCTCGGACCTCAAGAATGAGCTTAGCAGAGAGAGGGATCTTTCCCAGGTGCTCCGGGCTGAACTCCAAAGTCTCCGGGAAGAGAAGACCAAAATTGACGACGTCATTTTCGGTACGTTCCATCTGTCTGACTTATCTTTTTCTTCGACTTCCTTCAATGTCGGATTTTTCTTAACTTGTTTTGTATATAGGTCCTCTGAACTTGACGGACTCTTCCTCCACCGAGCCCTGCACCCACCGGCTTACCCAAGTCGGTGACCTGCTTCATGACTTCCACCAATCCCTTGAGGACATCGGCGAAGCCCTCAAGATTCTGGACATGCACAGCATGTCGGATTTTCAGGTGCGAGACAAGGCAAAGGAGATGCCGCAGCTTGTTCAAGACTGGAACATGTCCTACGCGCGGACTGTGGTGCAGAACGCTCTCACTATGGTCATGAGCCACCATGGAAACATGGAAATATGGCAAGTGACCAGAGGGTACTACAAAGTAGATGAAGACGGCCAGGAGCAGGACCTTCAAGCCATCATGCACTCCTGCGCCAGATATGGGTGTCACGTGGCTGATCTGACCAGCTACGAGACCCCTTTCTTCACCCGCGTGGATACTTCGCCTCCTCCTCCAGAAGAATCCGCAGAAGTTTTCGATGATGAGCGCACCACCTCGGATGCGTACATCTCGGAACGATACCAAGGCGGCGTAACCAGTGAACCGGCAGCTCCTTCATCTCCTCCTGCATCATAGATCAGAAATTTTTGTATTATTCCGAAAAAACATGATGCGTTTGTAAATATGCAGTACTTTAACTTTGCTAGTGCTAAGATTTTGATGTATTCAGCACTTTTTGGCTTTGATTTTTTTTGTGTGTGCCTGAAATGTTTACATAAGCACTTGTATTTTTCCGTCTAAACTTATCGTTTGTCTGGCTTTCTGCCTTGTCCCTTTCGTGAGCCGGCTAAACCTTCAGCCAGAAACTTTGCTGAGCAACGGAGCTCAATTGCTAAACCAGTTTAAACTCGGAAACAAAGTCGGCTGCAAGTACCAACAATTCACTACTCGGAAAATGCCCGCATCCAGCAATCAGACAAATAACCAAAGTAAAGACTAGAAATTTTAGAGTTATACCCGAAGGTAGCAATTTTAGAATCGGAAATCTAAACCAGAACGAACATGAGCATAAAGTACTTTCAAGCATTCTGGGATTTTCAACTATGACATGATCATTCGGAAATAAGATGGTAAAAACTTCTCAGAAAAACTTGAGGCAACCAAAACTTTTATTTCTCCCAGAACATGTACATATATATGATTACAAAGAAGGATAAACTAAGAATAAAAGGGACGTATCTGAAAAATATTCCATGGTCTATTTAACTCATCTGGATTTGTACTACCTCCATCTCTCTTTCTCTTCTTAGTAGCAGGTCTTTCTTTGACTAGCCTCATGTCAGTTAGGTAGTATGATCCATTGTGTAATACTCGACTAACTAAAAAGGGCCCTTCCCATACTGGGGAAAGTTTGTGCTTTCTTTGTTGCACAAGCCCGAGAACCAAATCACCTTTATTGAAGGATCTATTTCGGACTCTCTAGCTATGATACTTGCGTAACTTCTGCTGATAGGCTGTAGATCTCATTTCAGCAACGACGCGAACTTCTTCGACTAAGTCGAGATCATTTTGTCGAGAAAGCTCGGCATCCTCTTCGATATACGCGGCTACTCTAGGAGAAGTATGAATCAAATCACTAGGAAGAATTGCTTCTGCGCCATAGACCAAGAAGAAAGGTGTGTATCCTGTTGACCTATTTGGAGTTGTTCGTAAACTCCAAATTACAGAGGGTAATTCCTCTGCCAAAGCCCCCGCAGCACGTCGTAGTGGTGCTTCGAGTCTCGGTTTTAGGCCTTGTAGAATTAAACCATTTGCTCTTTCGACTTGTCTGTTAGCCTGTGGATGTGCGACTGACGCAATGTCAAGCCGGATATTTTGCTCGTTGCAGAATTCAGCCAACTCTCCCATAGAAAAGTTACTCCCGTTGTCCGTGATAATGCTATGCGGATAACCATACCGGATTATAACATCCTCGACAAATCTTTTGGCTGTTGCTCCATCACAACTAGTGATAGGTTTAGCCTCAATCCATTTGGTGAATTTATCCACCATCACTAAGAGGTGAGTAAATCCACTTGGAGCTCGTTTAAATGGTCCTACCATATCAAGCCCCCAGACCTCAAAGGGCCATGTTATAGGTATTGTTCGCAGCTGATCAGCCGGAACATGAGCTTGCTTGGCGTACTTTTGGAAACCTTTGCACATCTTGACTAATCGTTCGGCATCTGCCTGAGCTATAAGCCAGAAAAATCCGTGTCTAAAAGGTTTTTCCACTAAAGATTTGGCTGCAGCATGGTGATCACACTCGCCTTCGTGGATTTTTCTTAAGATTTCCACTCCTTCTTCTGAAGATACACAGCGCTGAAAAACCCTAGAAACACTCCGTTTATGGAGCTCACCTTTAACAACAGTATAGGCTTTTTCTCGTCAGATAATCTGCTGGCTCGGCACCTCGTCTTCGGGTAATTTGCCATCTACCAAATAATCGAGGTAGGGTTGAGTCAGCTGGGAATTACAGCCAAAACTGCTATCAAAGGTGAGTTGGATTTGGTCAGATATTCCTCGTCTACTCCCTTTATTGAGGGAAATTTGAGGTGCTCTAAAAAAGCACCATCTGGGACCTCTTTCCGTGCAGAACCTATCCGAGATAGTGCATGTGCTTCCTCATTTTTTGCTCGAGGGATGTGTTGAACTTCAAACCCTTCAAACTGAAGAAAATATGCCCTGAGAGGCAATAATAAAGTTGTTATTATATATTCCTTATACATGATAGATGTTTATTTTACATGCTAGAAATGTATTGATTCGGAAACATCAATACATGTGTGCTTAATAAACAAAAAGGGTTCCTAGTCATGCCTCTCTTATAGACTAGCTTGTTGATTAAAAGGATGATCAAGGTTTCCTGATCATGGACATTGGATGTTGTTAATAACAAGGTCACACCATTGGTGGAATGATGTGATGAACATTCATCCGAAGTATAGCATTACGATCAAGTCATTATGTTTATATTGCTATAACATCATACGAAGTAATCTTTATCCTTAGACCATGAGATCATGTTAATTGCTAACACCGGAAGAGAATCTTGATAACATCAAACGTCACACCGTAACAGGGTGACTATAAAGATGGGTTCAGTACTACGAAGGTGTTATGTTGAGGCTCATGGATCAAGTGTGGAATTTGTCAATCCAGATGACAGATAGATATACTCTGGGCCCTCTCGGTGATACCACATTAGGATAGCTTGTAAGCAAGTGATGTGATCACTAGAATGTTATATCACGGGAACGAGAAAAGAGTGCATGTCGGTAACGAGATCAAACTAGGTATGGAGATACCGATGATCGAATCTAGGACATGTAATATATCGAGAGACAAAGGGATTTAGTTACAAGATTTAAAGGTTATCACGATCTCAGGAGTCATCGTTGAATGTGTAGGAGTTAGTACGGATCTCCAGGTCCCGCTGCTGATTATTGATCGGAGAAGGGTCTCGATCATATCTGCATTATTCGCGAACCGTAGGGTGGCACACTTAAGAGTTACCGGACACCATTTTGGAGCACATATGTTTCAGACTAAAGAATTGCAAAGCGCGGGAATTGTTTCAATAGAAACCGGAAATTGTTTTGGGTGAAATTGCAGAAGGTGGTTCTGCATGTGATATTGAAATATTGCAAGGGCCTATATGTGAATGTTTGTTAATTAAAGTAATTAACAAAATTCTGAATAAATTTAATAAAAAGAGTTTTATTAAATGAGAGAGCATTAAATTTGGAGAAATTTAATGCATTTAAAGTGGAGACTTTAAAAGGAATGTGAAGAGGCATTTTAATGTGGAGGGGTTACCACCACAGGAATGGGGGAGTTGAGGGGTCACCCCCCCATGCGCCGGCCATGGAGAGAGGGGGCACCCCCCTCCTCCTATAAAAGGCCACCCATTCCCTCCTTCATCCTCACACCTCCTTGTGAAGGATCTCTCTCCCCCTCTAGAATTATTCCCCCATGGTCTCGGATTAGCGAGATACATATTCCCGGTGGCATTTCGTCTAGAAGGAGTTGCTGCTTCCGCTGGATCGCTGGAGCGAGGAGGTGGCGGTTGTCCGGTGGCCTGAACGTGTGTGCGAGTGCGGATGCGCTGCTGAGTTGCGGCGGTCGGACTTCCTCAGGATCTTGAGATCGGCAAGTGTACGACTACATCAACCACGAGTTCCTACTCGTTAACAAAGCTCGTTGTCTACGAGGGTAAATTCTCGTTGGATGTATGTCCACCCGTTGCTTTGTACCTAGTAGATAGATCTTGCCGTGTAGTTCACATCGTAGGAAATTTTGGTTAAGCATGAGTCATATGGTTGATATGATGCCCATATAGATGCTCGCCTTTGAAGCTATATCAACCCACGTGATGATCGGACTTGGTATAGTGGATTTGGTTCACGTAGTCCCCAAAAGGACACGAGGGATGTCGTTTTTGAGTGGGAGTTCATTAGTAATTTGGGTTAGTTGAACTCAATCTATCATAAACTTAGTCTAAATAAACTTTACAAATTCTATTGTAGATGGCACCACCTGCTTTTAATTTCAATGTGTTCATGGAGAAAGAGAAACTTGCTGCGAATGGTAGCAACTTCACCAACTGGGCTATGAATTTGAGGATTATCCTCACTGCTGCACAAAAGCAATATGTGCTAGATGCGCTGCTAGGCCCCCCACCAGCTCCTGATGCCCCTGACGAGGAAAAGAATGTCTATGTGACTCATCAGGAGGACCACAACTTAGTTCATTGTGGCATACTGTATGGGCTAGAGCCAGAACTTCAAAAGCGCTTCGAAAATGGCAATGCCTTTGATACCATGGGAGAATTGAAAATGATTTTCGATACCCATGCTGCCGTAGAGAGTTATAATGCTACAGAAAAGTTCTTTAGCTGCATGATGGAGGAAAACAACTCCGTTAGTGAACACGTACTCAAAATGTCTGGGTACGCCGATAAGCTTATGTCCTTGGGAATAACGATTCCCATTGACTTAGGCATACATCGTGTTCTCCAATTTCTGCCACCTAGCTACAAGAGCTTCGTGATGAACTATAATATGCAGGGCATGAAGAAGTCTCTTCCTGAGCTTCTGTCAATGCTTAAGACTGCAGAAGTGGAGATTAGGAAAGAACATCAAGTGTTGATGATCAATAGGACCACCGGTTTCAAGAAGGACAAGAAAGTCAAGCACAAGGGAAAGAAGGGTGGCAAGTCTGTTGCCACGCCTGAAAAGAAACCCCGGGCTAGCCCTAAGTCTGACACCGAGTGCTACTATTGCAAGGGGACTGGCCATTGGAAGCGCAACTGCCCCAAGTATTTGGCGGACAAGAAGTCCAGCAAGGCAAACAAAGGTATATGTGATATACATGTTATTGATGTGTACTTGACTAGTACTCGCAGTAGCACCTGGGTATTTGATACCGGATCGGTTGCTAATATATGTAACTCGGTTCAGGGGCTACGGAACAAGCGACATCTAGCAAGGGATGAGGTCAGGATGTGGGTCGGCAATGGATCAAGAGTTGATGTGATCGTCGTCGGGACGCTACCTCTCCATTTGCCATCGGGATTAGTTATAAACCTAAATAATTGTTATTTGGTGCCTGCACTGAGCATGAACATTGTATCTGGATCATGTTTGATGCAAAGTGGTCATTCCTTTAAATCTGAGAACAATGGTTGTTCGATTTATAAGAATGATATGTTTTATGGTCATGCACCTATGTTGAATGGTTTATTTCTATTGGATCTCGATAGTAATATTACCCACATTCATAATGTTAATGCTAAAAAGATTAAACTTGATGATGATATGTCTACATATATGTGGCACTGCCGTCTAGGTCATATTGGCGTTAAACGCATGAAGAAACTCCATTCTGATGGACTTTTGGAATCACTTGATTTTGAATCATTTGATACATGTGAGCCATGCCTTATGGGCAAGATGACTAGAATGCCGTTTTCTAGTTCAATGGAACGAGCGACAGATCTATTGGAAATCATACATACTGATGTGTGTGGACATTTGAGTGTGTCGGCACGAGGTGGATATTGTTATTTTGTTACTTTCACGGATGATTTGAGTAGATACGGGTATATCTATTTGACGAAACACAAGTCTGAAACTTTTGAAAAGTTCAAGGAATTTCAGAATGAAGTTGAAAATGATCGTAATAGAAAGATCAAGTTTATACGGTCTGACCATGGAGGAGAGTATCTAAGTTACGAGTTTAGCACACACATGAAAGAGTGTGGAATAGTTTCACAACTCACGCCTGCCGGAACACCACAACGTAATGGTGTGTCAGAACGTCGTAATCGTACCTTATTGGATATGGTTCGATCTATGATGTCTCTGACTGACTTACCTCTGTCATTTTGGGGTTATGCACTGGAAACAGCTGCATTCACTTTAAATCGGGCACCTTCTAAATTCGTTGAAACGACACCGTATGAATTATGGTTTGGAAACAAACCTAAGCTGTCATTTCTTAAGGTTTGGGGATGCGATGTTTATGTGAAGAAACTTCAACGGGATAAACTCGAACCCAAAGCGGAAAAATGCGTCTTCATAGGATACCCTAAGGAAACAATTGGGTATACCTTCTATCACAGATCCGAGGGCAAGGTTTTTGTTGCCAAGAATGGATCCTTTCTTGAGAAGGAGTTTCTCGCGAAAGGTGTGAGTAATCGGAAGGTAGAACTCGAAGAGGTTATTGAACCTTCTCTTCATGGAATGGCGAGTGGCGCAGCACCGGAAGTTGTTTTGGAGTTGACTTCACCTAATGAAGAGAGAGCTAATGATAATGATCATGAAACTCCGAAAGAGGACACTACCGAACCTCGCAGGTCAAGCAGGACACATGCAGCTCCTGAACTGTACGGCAATCCTATTGTGAATTTCATGGTTGATGAAATGGATGACCCTGCGACGTATGAAGAAGCGATGATGAGCCCGGATTCCAACAAATGGCTAGAAGCCATGAAATCCGAGATGGAATCCATGTGCGAGAACCAAGTTTGGAACTTGGTGGACTTACCTCACGACCGAAAGGCCGTTGAGAATAAATGGATTTTCAAAAGGAAAACTGATGCTGATGGTAATTTGACCATCTATAAGGCTCGACTTGTCACAAAGGGGTTTCGACAAATTCAAGGAGTTGACTACGATGAGACATTCTCTCTCGTAGCGATGCTTAAATCGGTTAGGATTATGTTAGCAATTGCTGCATATTTCGATTATGAAATATGGCAGATGGATGTCAAAACTGTGTTCCTCAATGGTAAGATTGAAGAAGAATTGTATATGATACAACCTAAGGGTTTTGTCGATCCTAAGGATGCTAATAAGGTGTGCAAACTTCAGTGATCCATCTATGGACTGAAGCAAGCATTACGAAGTTGGAATCTCCGCTTTGATGAGGTGATCAAAGAGTTTGGATTTGTCCAAACATATGGAGAGGCTTGTATTTACAAGAAAGTGAGTGGGAGCAATGTGGCATTTCTGATATTATATGTGGATGACATATTATTGATTGGAAATGATATAGATCTTTTAAACAGTGTTAAAAGTTATCTAAACAGCAAATTTTTGATGAAAGACCTTGGTGAAGCGTCATATATATTAGGCATTAAAATCTATAGAGATAGATCAAGGCGCCTAATTGGGCTATCGCAGAGTACATACCTTGATAAGATATTAAAGAAGTTTAATATGGACGAAAGTAAGAAAGGGTGCTTACCTATGTTGCAAGGCAAGACATTGAGTAAGACTCAAAGTCCGGTTACGGCGGAAGAAAGAGAGATGATGGATAATATCCCCTATGCCTCGGCCATAGGCTCTATTATGTATGCCATGCTATGTACAAGACCGGATGTGTCACATGCTATTAGTTTGACTAGTAGGTACCAATCTAATCCAGGTTTGGAACACTGGATAGGGGTAAAGAACATCCTCAAGTACTTGAGAAGAACTAAGGATATGTTTCTCATATACAGAGGTGAAGAAGAGCTAGTCGCTAAGTGTTATGTCGATGCTAGCTTTGACACTGATCCGGATGACTCTAAGTCTCAATCCGGATACGTATTTCTCTTGAACGGAGCAACAGTTAGTTGGAGGAGTTCCAAACAACCTGTGGTGGCTGGATCAACAACGGAGGCAGAATATGTTGCTGCTTCAGAAGCGGCACAGGAGGCAGTTTGGATGAAAGAGTTCATTACGGAACTGGGTGTGGTTCCCAATGCGTTGGACCCGATGGTGATCTATTGTGACAACAATGGAGCCATAGCCAACGCAAACGAACCAAGGTCTCAAAAGAATTCCAAACATATTAAGCGCCGGTTTCACTCCATCCGCGAGCATGTCAAGGATGGAGATATAAAGATTTGTAAAGTACACACGGACCTGAATGTAGCAGATCCGTTGACTAAAGTTCTCCCTAGGGCAAAACATGATCAACACCAGAACTCCATGGGTGTTAGATTTATCACTATGTGAACTAGATTATTGTCTCTAGTGCAAGTGGGAGACTGAAGGAAATATGCCCTGAGAGGCAATAATAAAGTTGTTATTATATATTCCTTATACATGATAGATGTTTATTTTACATGCTAGAAATGTATTGATTCGGAAACATCAATACATGTGTGTTTAATAAACAAAAAGGGTTCCTAGTCATGCCTCTCTTATAGACTAGCTTGTGGATTAACAGGATGATCAAGGTTTCCTCATCATGGACATTGGATGTTGTTAATAACAAGGTCACACCATTGGTGGAATGATGTGATGAACATTCATCCGAAGTATAGCATTACGATCAAGTCATTATGTTTATATTGCTATAACATAATACGAAGTAATCTTTATCCTTAGACCATGAGATCATGTTAATTGCTAACACCGGAAGAGTATCTTCATAACATCAAACGTCACACCGTAACAGGGTGACTATAAAGATGGGTTCAGTACTACGAAGGTGTTATTGAGGCTCATGGATCAAGAGTGGAATTTGTCAATCCAAATGACGGATAGATATACTCTGGGCCCTCTCGGTGATATCACATTAGGATGGCTTGCAAGCAAGTGATGTGATCACTAGAATGTTATATCACGGGAACGAGAAAAGAGTGCATGTCGGTAACGAGATCAAACTAGGTATGGAGATACCAATGATCGAATCTCGGACATGTAATATATCGAGAGACGAAGGGATTTAGTTACAAGCGTTAAAGGTTCTCACGATCACAGGAGTCATCGTTGAATGTGTAGGAGTCAGTACGGATCTCCAGGTCCCGCTGCTGATTATTGATCGGAGAAGGGTCTCGATCATGTCTGCATAATTCGCGAACCGTAGGGTGGCACACTTAAGAGTTACCAGACACCATTTTGGAGCACATATGTTTCAGACGAAAGAATTGCAAAGCGCAGGAATTGTTTCAATAGAAACCGGAAATTGTTTCGGGTGAAATTGCAGAAGGTGGTTCTGCATTTGATATTGAAATATTGCAAGGGGCTATATGTGAATGTTTGTTAATTAAAGTAATTAACAAATTTCTGAATAAATTTAATAAAAAGAGTTTTATTAAATGAGAGAGCATTAAATTTGGAGAAATTTAATGCATTTAAAGTGGAGACTTTAAAAGGGAATGTGAAGAGGCATTTTAATGTGGAGGTGTTACCACCAGATGAATGGGGGAGGTGAGGGGTCACCCCCATGCGCCGGCCATGGAGAGAGGGGGCACCCCTCTCCTCCTATAAAAGGCCACCCATTCCCTCCTTCATCCTCACACCTCCTTGTGAAGGATCTCTCTCCCCCTCTAGAATTATTCCCCCATGGTCTCGAATTAGCGAGATACATGTTCCCGGTGGCATTTCGTCTGGAAGGAGTTGCTGCTTCCGCTGGATCGCTGGAGCGAGGAGGTGGAGGTTGTCTGGTGGCTTGAACGTGTGTGCGAGTGCGGATGCGCTGCTGAGTTGCGGCGCTCGGACTTCCTCACGATCTTGAGATCGGCAAGTGTACAACTACATCAACCACGAGTTCCTACTCATTAACAAAGCTCGTTGTCTACGAGGGTAAGTTCTTATTGGATGTATGTCCACCCGTTGCTTTGTACCTAGTAGATAGATCTTGGCGTGTAGTTCACACCGTAGGAAAATTTTTGTTTTCTATGGTACGGACCCAACACAAATGATTTAGATAGATCATCCACGACAGCTTTATATGCTGCCATGTGTTTATTTGCATTACAAATATCCGACACTTGTTGAGCAACAAGATCCGAATTTCCGTAACACATCAAACGTTGGATGCCGATATCCTTAGCAATCCTTATTCCATGTAGAAGTGCTTCATACTCGGAAATGTTTTTTGTCGCTGTGAAGTGTATCTGCAACACGTATAAAAGTTTATCTCCTTGGGGTGATTTGAGCACCACGCCAGCCCTCGAGCCCGCTCGAGCCTTAGACCCATCGAAAAAGAGGGTCCAATATTCCGACTCAGGGAGGATCATGTTCTCCTTCGTCTCTGTCCAATCAGCGACAAAGTCAGCAAGGATCTGGGATTTGATTGATGTCCGAGGTTTGTACTCAATATCGAAAGCTGAAAGCTCTATGCCCCATTTGGCGACGCGTCCTGTGGCGTCACTGTTGTTGATTATATCTCTCATGGGAGCTGTGCTCACCACGGTAATTGGATGCTCCTGAAAGTAATGTCGTAACTTACGAGATGCTAGAAAAACACCGTAAGCCAACTTTTGATAATGTGGATACCGCTGTTTTGATTCTGTCAGGACCTCACTGACAAAGTAAGTCGGTCGCTGCACTAGGTGTTCCTGATTTTCCTCTGGTCTCTCCACCACCATGACAATACTAACAACCTTATTTGTCGCAGCAAGATAGAGCAACATCGGTTCCTTAGGTTCCGTCGCTGCAAGGATAGGAGCAGATGAGAGTACTTTCTTCAGGTCATGTAGTGCAGCTTCAGCTTCATCAGTCCAAACAAAATCCTTGGTCTTTTTCAGGAGTTTGTATAATGGTGCGGCTCTTTCACCAAGCCGGCTTACAAATCAACTGACCGCAGCGATGCAACTAGTTAGTCTTTGTACGTCCTTCAAGCGAGTTGGCCTAGAAATATTGAGTATAGCCTTGATTTTATATCGGTTCACCTCTATGCCTCTTTGAGACACAATGAAACCTAACAATTTTCCGGCTGGTATTCCAAAGAAGCATTTCTTCGGGTTAAGCACGATGTTGTATTTTCGTAGATTCGCAAATGTTTCCTCCAAGTCGAAAATCAGCGTTTCCTTCTTTTTGGACATTACCGCGATATCATCCACGTATGCATGTACATTGCGTCTGAGTTGGTCATGGAGGCAACGCTGCATCGTGCGCTGGTACGTAGCTCCTGCGTTCTTCAGCTCAAAAGGCATCGTAACAAAATAGAAGGTTCCGAAAGGGGTTATGAATGAAGTTTTGACTTTGTCAGATTCCTTCATCCGAATTTGGTGATAACCGGAATATGCGTCGAGAAAATAGAGGAGTTCCGAGCCTGCCGTAGAATCGATAACTTGATCAATTCTAGGAAAAGCGAACGGATCTTTTGGACAAGCCTTGTTCAAGGCAGTATAGTCAACACACATCCTTAAATCAGTGGTGTCCTTTTTAGGGACCATTATAGGATTGGCCGACCACTCAGTGTGGATGACCTCTTCTATGAATCCGGCTAACTCGAGCCGCGCTAGTTCCTTAGCTATTGCCTTATGCTTTTCATCGCCAAACCGTCGTAAGGACTATTTGATGGGATTAGCATTCGAGTTTACATTTAGAGAGTGCTCAGCAAGTTCCCTAGGTACTCCGGTCATGTCAGATGGATGCCATGCGAAGATATCTTGATTTGCTTGGAGGAACATGACGAGCACGCTTTCCTACGCACTACCTAGGCCTACGCCTATCTGGGTCACCTTGAAGGGGTCATTATCCTTCAGCGACGCCTTCTTCGTGTCCTCTGATGCCTTGAACTCCGGATTTGGCTTTGTCACCTCCTTCTTCATTGCGGGCATCTCAGACGGATCTATGCTCTTCTTGATCTCCTGGTACTCCTAGGCGTGTAGCACGGCTTCGGCAAAGGCCGCATTTCCATCCTCGCACTCTCGTGCTTTCTTCGGGTCTCCCTTGGTGGTGATCATGCCGTTGGGACCTGGAATTTTCATCATATTGTAAATGTAACACAGACGAGCCATAAAAGCCCAATAAGCCAGACGTCCGAATATAGCGTGGTATGCGCTTTTGAACGGGACCACTTCGAAGGAAAGTGCCTCCGTCTGATAGTTCTTTGGAGTTCCAAATGTAACATCCAAAGTAATCTCTCCCAGGGAATTAGCTTGTCTTCCTGGGACAACTCCGTGAAATATCACAGAGCTATGTTTCAGCTGGGTCTCTGAGATCTTCATCCGGCGTAGCGTTTCGACGTAGAGAATATTGATGCTGCTACCACCATCCATGAGGGTCTTGGAGAAACCATAACCGTCAATAAGTGGATTGACGATTAAGGCGTATTTTCCTCGCATGTGTAACTTAGGCGGATGATCAGCGCGGTCAAATGTAATTGCCACTTCCGACCAGTCCAGATATTAAGGGACAGCCGGAACTGTTGCATTAAGCTCGTGGAGAACTGCTTTCTTGACCTTTGCTGGTTGAGATCCGAGGAAAGTGACGTAAGTGTCCTTCTTGGTGGGAAAAGTCTTCTTCCCTTCCGGCTTGGGATTTGAAGCATCAACTTCCTCCATGTCGGAATCTTCCTTGGTCTCTTTGTCCTTTTCGGGATTTTTCTTCCCCTTCTTCCGCTTAGCTTTGTAGCCCGCGGTGTCATCTCTTTTGATGTCGTCATTAAAACGACATTCAGCGTTGGTGTGGGACGAGCCCCCATTGGCGTCTAGGTCATGCACACATGGGTTATTGGCAATGTCGGCCCAAGAGTAGGTTTTGCCTAGTTGCTGTTCTCCTCTACCTTGGACCCTTGAAGTCCCACGGCCACGCTCGCGGCCTCCGCCACGTCCTCCTCATCCTCCAGACCCGGAAACAGTAGTAACCACCGCTGTTTCCGTGTTGGGTTTTTCTTCCGAGGTACTTTTGCGCTTCTGAGCTTGTTTCTTTGGTTGTCTTGCCAACTGAGGCACAGCTAGGACGTTAAGTAATCCCTCTGCATCATCGTCAGCATCTGCATACTTGCTTGTTGTTTCTATCATCTCTCCCAAATCAGTGACCTTGTCACACTTCAAGAGGTGACGTAGTAGACCAATTGGGAGTCCTATGATGAAAGCTCCAATCGTGGTTTGGTGCGTGGTCCAAAGCACTTCAGGCCTATGTAGATATCATCGTTTTCATAGTGTCGCGCCTCTATGATGGAATTGATCCTGTGCCTTGCGTTGTTCGGGGATAGAGATCGTCCCAAATGCCGGATGTGGTTGCGGTGCCTTAGAGCCGGACTTCGGCTTCTGCCACCACCTCCTCCACCTCGTCGTCCTCCTTGCCCTCCTTGGGAGCCGTTGTGATGACTGCTTGGTGGAGAGGGTGGGGCAGCTAAATTGTTTCCGGCTGATCGCTGCCCTCCGTCCGGAGCGTCATTATTCCGGTTTCGGGGAGGATCTTGACTACGACGAGCCCCCTGCCGGCTTGTCCTAGCATGGTTTCCGTCGTTCCTTCATCCATCGTTCCCACCACGGTGAGGCTCAGCCGAACGGCTTGCATGTCTAGGAGGTGGCATTCTTTAGCGATCCTCCTCCCGACGTTTCTCTTTATCTTCTCCCCTTCGATTGTTAGACTCTTGTCAGGGAGGGTTCTTCGGATTCAGTGCAGCAATGGCATCTTTTTCAGCCGCTGGAGCGACGTTGCTCCAGTTGCGCGTAGTTCTATAATGTTGTCCTGACGATCCGGTTCTTGAATATTTGTCTTCCCGTCGTTCGGGGCGATGATACTACTCTCGAACGTGATGGGGTATTACGTCAGCCCATGCCGGATCTGTGTGACATTGGTAAGAATTTGAGACCAGTTTTTGACTTCCGGACAGGGCGACCTTTTGCTACTCCAGTCCCTTATTGAGTAGTTTGATACCCAAACGGATCTCCTCTGGTCCTGGATTAGCCGATAGAATTTCTCGGGCCGCCACGGTATTCTGTACTAGGGTTGGGTATACCCAATCTCCTTTGCTATCTTTCCGTGGCTTCCCCATCTCATCTCCAAAAAGGACGGCACGGACATGTGGGAATTGGTCGTCATTGGTGTGACGCTTCCGTGTCTTCTGGTGCAACCGAGACATGTAGTTCTTAGTTGCCATGCGTTTCTTCTCCACCTCGATGTTTTTGGCTTCATCGAGGAGTTGTTGACGACGCGCTTCTATGGCATGGGACCTTTCGTCCAGCTCTTCAGTAGTAAGTTCTGCAGTTGTAGGGATAGGTGTGGTTAGTGCAGCATCGATGATTTTACACGCACCTTCGGTGATCACGTGTCCATCCACCGATTCTTCCTTTTTCGGCTCTTCTGGGATAAGTGCTCCATCCGAGTCTTCTTCGTATTCCTCGGCAATCACCTCCTCTATCAGAGGGTCTTTTGTCGGGGTCTTGTTCTTCTTCTTCTTCTTCTTTGCATTCTTGGCAGCACCGGTAGCAAAGACGGCTTTGGGTCTGTTTCCCGTAGTCAAGCTCTGATCGGTACTTTTGGACATCTGGACCTCGGGATTATCTCCGACGTCCATGTCATCCTGCGCTTTGGGAGAGTGTTCCCCGGATCCTTCATCCATGGCTTCTCCTTCCTCTACAGCTTTGGAGTTATACTCCTCTTCATATTCCGTGGAGAACTTTCGGAAATCCGATAATGTCATCGATTCATCCGAGGATGCGGGTACGTCGGCGTTTGAGTCGGTGTTCTCTCTAGCATCGGCAGAGCCGGATCCGGATCCCACGTATCCGACGAAGTGCGACGCGTGTTTCCTGAGGTACCTGCGGCTTTCGCGATCATCCATGTCGAAACTTTTGATGGTCTCGAGGATTGCATCCGCGCTTTCGCCTTGCAGTATCATGCGTCTTAGCGTATACCTCTAGAAAGGCCTGTCTGTCCCGGTGTCATCAGAGCCGGAATCAGTGTCGTTGACTAGTTCCTCCTGAACTTCGACTTCCACGGGTGGGTCGATCTGGGATATGGCTTCTCCAGGGAGATCCACTCCAGAATCGATTTGGACCGCTAGGTCTTCTTCAGGCTCGGATTTCTCCACTATCTCCGCAACTGGTGCAGGCTGGGTGGGATTAGGATTTTTTGAGATCCAGAACTCTGCCGCCTCCGTGGACAAAGGGGACCCAGAAGATTCTTCTGCCTCTATCATCACCGCTGGGGTGGGTAGGGCAGGTTCAGCGAAACCGATGTAAACATCGATCTCGCCAAAAGACATGATTGTGTAGGCAGTCACGGCCTCCCTGGCCGGAATCCAGGTCTCATCGAGAACGATGAGAGGGACATCACTGGAGTAGAGGATGCGACCGACGGTGATAGTCTCGCCGATTTTGATTCTTGCAGATTCCGCTCGGAACGCAGATCCGAAGCTCACTTGCCCCACGGTGGGCGCCAACTGTCGTCGGATTGAGGACAAGTACGCCATGAGGGGGTCCTCGAGGCGTGCGGGAGAGAGGGTTGTGAGACATACGGTGTTCCGGGACGGTGAGCACACAAGTTTACCAAGGTTCGAATCCGCTGGCTTTGGACGGATCCTACTCCTGCTAGCAATCTAGTAATACGGCAGAGCCGGAATATAGGTTACAAGGGTTTCGCTTGTGCAAGTTGAGATTGTAGACTATTGAGGTGTTGCCCTAAAGGCTCTGCCTAGGACGGCTTATATAGATATCCGGCCTAGGGTTTACAGGAGAGATCTATCCGGCTAAGACTAAGAGTCGGTTACAGAGTACATCTTTAATTACAAGTAACATTATGGGCCTAAGTCGGTAAGCCTTCTGGGCCTTCCCGTAGCCGGATTGGACTCCGTCTTTCTCCCTGACTGGGTCGCCCGTGAAGCAAAGCTCTAACCCGAAGTGGGCCACCCTGGTCAGTGAGGAACTGTGAGGATACCCGGAAAGTATATCCCCAACATGTTCTTCTAAACAAACCACATAAGGATCCTCTAGTGTCATTGGATGTGTGTTCTTTTTATGAACCACACATGGATCCACCAGTGTTGTGGCGACCCCGGATTTTCACCCAGAATTACCAAATTATGCAAACCACCATGATCCCATGATCAGTGCATTGTGGAGCATAACCGACATGATATCAAAGTACACACATCCATTACAGTACGAGTACAATAAGTCTTACAATAATAGTCTTACAACTTGCCTCCATGGGCATAAATAGATAATAGCAGCGGTACTAACAAACACAGGGGACCCGAGTCAAGCCATAGCCCAACAGGTGATTGACTCGGAGTAACGCCCTAGTTCACGAAGTCGTCGTCGTACCCTCCATCGTCTCCTTCATCCTGCTCATAATCTGACCAAGTTGATAGCCAGGGAACATTGCCAGTGAGTACTTTGAATGTACTCGCAAACCACCATACAAAGGATGAACAAGAAGTATGCAATATGGCTGTGGATAGGATGGCTCCAAAGGGGTTATTTGTAGTACCTCTTAAGGATATAAACTCTACTCTACTACGACTCAAACCTTTTTGTGTAAAGTAGTTGGGAAAAACTTGAACTACTAGGATGGTATTAACCATGTTATTCACTTCCAACGTGGTTATCCATGACCAATACTTCAACTAGGTCCGACCATCCCATGGTCCATCCTCCATGCCCTTTGACCATCCCATGGCCGAATCTTTTTCGAAAATCTTTTTATAAAACAAAAATCAGCACCGGTACGCAACAACCTTTCCAACTGTCCATGACCGTGGACGCGGCTATTCGAATAGATTTACGCTCTACAGAGGTTGTACACTTTCCCCACAAGATCCGATACATCCGTCGTGGACAGTCGCGGATCGTCATACACTAGTATGCGGGTTTCGGATAACCGGGCGAGACGTTCAGGATAATCCACTCTTAACACAAGTGCCTACCCTATGAGTGTTGCTCCCCTCAAAACCGGGACATCGGGTACCGAGGACCAACCAGAGCGCATTTTACACTTTACACAGTGGGCGCTTTCAACGAGGGGCTCATAGTAACGCTTGGCTATCCGCAGATAGTTCGTTCCTTCTCCAGGTCGATGTCCCACATGGACCTTCAATGGAGAAGGCCCAGACTCCGGGGATCGCGATCCCCTGTAGTAGTGCAAGGCACTTGCATCAGAGAGGACCACTTTCGGGTCAAGCCCCTTCCTATATAGGAGTAGTGTGGTTGCACGGGGTAGTTGTTCTAGCAAAACTACATCGAACCAGGTGCATTTTCAAAAATAGATTTTCCTTTATCTCCTTCTTTAGTGCCACCACTTGTGGTTCAGAACCAAACTCATTTCAAAACTCTCTCAGCAAGTCCCACTTGCCAAGGTTTTCTGTCCAAAACTTTCGTAACAACCCTTCTTGCCATCGGGTTCCCAACCTAGAGTTTTTGTTAGGCTAAACCAGGGTTTCCAAGGGGTTGTGGTGTAGAATACCACCTTAACTAATAGGGTAGGGATAGGTAATACCAAGGGTGAGTAGTTAAACAGTACCATAGGCATAAGTTCGGTGGAGCCAAACCAATACCATAATAGATATAAAATCAATATAGCGAGTAAAACAATGCAATAGTAAGAGTAAGTAAAACGGAATGCATAAACTAGAGGTGGGAAAAGTCTCATGAACTTGTAGGTGGCTTACCTTGAGTGGTAGCTTGTTCCTGGTCCTCTTCTTCAAAATCTTTCCAAGTACCTTCCTCAAACACGTCCTCGTTCGTATCTATCATCGAAAAGGGGAAATATAATCAAACCACAACACCAATCACCATTCATAGCACAAACAACTCAATCAGTACAGAACAGAAGCTCAACTGAACCAAGCCAACCAAGCACAAGTAGCTACAGATCCTAGCCATACAATGCCATTGGAATCAATCAAAAAGGTTAATTCAAAATTATTTGGTGATTTTAATGGTTAAGACTAGATTAGCACACAAGAAGATGATTCGACCAAAACAAGTTGGTGTATAGTGACCACAAATTATATTTCTGAGTAGCCACAGAGAATACAAAGCCAACCCCACTGGTTTCATAGTTTTATCTAAGAGGGTTGATTTTTAATAAATAAAATACTGAGAACAGTAATGAATCTAGTACTAAAATCCTCAGGGCAGAACTACATAGCCAAAAATTATGCCCTTACAGGAATAAGTAGTACTAACAGAGGCCTAACTCTAGGAGTTGGTTTCATCCCAAAATTAGCTTCACAATAACATCTGAAATTTAACTAAAAACCTTCTGTCCATTTATTGGAAAAATGAGAACAGAGGCTACACACATCCAAATTGGATGATACAAGTTTTTCTCAGTAGGCAAGTTCATAGGCAATGCCTGGAAATTGGTTTCACAAATTTCTGATCTACAGAAATAAAGCTACAGATTAAATAATCAAAACAGATAAAATTTTACCACAATAATTCTCAGTAAAAGCACATACATGCTTTTTACTAGCTACCAGTGCCATGCAATATCTAATTACTTAGGCTACTCCACTAAATTTGAACCATACTAAAATACTACCCAGAGAATATTTGGTGGAATTAAAGCTACAGAACAGATTTCTGGGAATTAAAATGGCCTAAAATAAATAAAAAGAAAGCAGTGCAGAGGCTGGGTCACGGCCCGCTAGAAAGCTGGGCCAGCCCGCGTACATGGTGGCCTGCCCGGGAGGGCGGGCGATTCAAATACCACAGTGGGGCCCGCGTGTCATAGGCACAGAGGGGGCGAAGGGGTATTGGGCTCTACTGGCCGTTGGATCTAAAACAGATCTAATGACCTGGCTTCGTCGTCTTCACCGGACTCGACACCGATGAGGGGAAAACCCTAGCGGTGCTGGTGGGCGGCGGGAAGGCTTACCCTAGGATGGAGATGGGTCGGCGGCGGCGTGGCTCGATGCGGTCGAGGACGGGAAGTCGAACGAGGTGCGGCACGTCGACTCCGGGTGACTGGATGCGTCGCGTCAGCAGCGGCGTGGCTCGGAACTCTTGGCCTCCTCGTAGCTCCGGTGTACCTGTCGATGAGAAGCAGCCAGATGATGGGGATTAGGGCTAGTTTCGAGAAAGAGAGAAATAGCAGTGGGGGAGGGGAGGGCGAGAGGCTGTGCCTCCGCTCTAGGGTGGTACTTGGGAGCTCTAGGAGCGAAATGCGGAGTGGGAGGAGCGTGCAAGGGGTGGGGGAGCTACTTAACGAGCTGGGCTCGTCCACGGTACACCGGGTGCACGGCGAGGCAGTGGGGTCGCAAGGGAGCTCAGGTTGGTCAGGAGGGGCGGTGCCAACGTAGTGGGATGATCTAGGGACAGTCTCTCCTCGGGGGCTGGCCGGGCCTACTGGAGAGTGAGAGGGCGATGACAGCTACTTGCGGCCTACAAGCTGTTCGACGGAACAGGACGGGGCTGCAGCGCGCGGTCTGCCTAGCTAGGGCCTGGGAGGTAGGCAAGGTAGGGGTGCCGTAGGGTGACGGGGTGCTCCTCTGTCCCTCCGCGAGTTTTTGCATCAGGAGAAGAAGAGAGAGGGCGAGGCCGAGGGGTTTTTGCTGAGGTGGGCGCCGAGGATTGGTGGTAGCTGGGCGTGCGGGAGAGTGAGGGGAAGGGTGGAGATGGTGCCTAGGGAGTTGGAGCCGTCCGGGTGGGGCCAGACGTGACTAAAGAGAGGGAGGGCTGCTGGTTTCAAGGCTTGGCAAGATTTGCCAAGATCTCCCTTGTCTCTCTCTTTTGGAGGGTGCCATCGTGTGCATGTGACCTGGAGGAGTGCAGGGCGTTTGCTAGGGTGGTGAGGCATCGTGCCAGGGGGTGACGTGGTTCACAGCAAGTGAGGAGAGGGTTTTGGTGATCTAGGGTATAGTTTATGAGATGGCCACTTTGGGAGCTTCCCAAACCGAGCTAGGGCCACCAATGGCAGTGGGGAAGGAATGGGGGTGTAGAGGGATACTAGGTGAACATGTTTAAGTCTTGGTTGGCTCCTAGATCACAACCATGTGTTTACAATGATCATCCAAATAGTGGACAATTTAAGGTGGTCATGCACTAAATGGCTTCTAGTGAGAAAAACACTTCCATGCAAGGGGCTTAAGCTTGTGGTTTAACCAGGGCTAAGGTGGGGTTCTCAAATGCTCAAAACAAGGTACCACATGGTGCCTTTTCATGGTAGAAAAGGGTAGAGTTTTATTCAAACCAAATCTCCAAAGTTGGAATAAAACTAGATTCATATGACTTAGCCAAATTCTAAGCTTGTGGGGGGACTAGCTAATATGACCCTTGGTGGTCATTCAAGCATGTAGATTAGCAAGCAACACTACCAAGGCAACACAAGTGATTCAGCAATCTAGTAAAAGTATGCTCATATGCAAACAAGTAGAGAAAGTTTTATTTCCCCCTAATTTCTAGCTTCCTAACCCTCACAAACATAGATGGAAAAGATGGGATGTTACATACCTTCCCCTCTTAAAAGAATCTCGTCCTGAGATTCGCCGGTTTCGCTGATAGGAGATGGGGAAATTCCTTCTTGAGGTAGTCCTCTCGTTCCCAGGTGGCTTCTTCTTCCGAATGGTTGCTCCATTGGACCTTGTAGAAGTTTATGTTTCGACGCTAGGTGAGTCGATTGGCTTTCTCTATGATTTTGACGGGCACCTCTCGATAGGTTAGATCACAGTTGAAGTCAATGGCATGATAGTCAATCTCCTTAAATGTTTCGGGCTTGTTGGGTGCTTGAAGGCACTTCCGGAGTTGGGACACATGGAAGACGTTATGGAACTCTTCCAATTCTTTGGGTAACTCTAGTTGATATGACACCTTTCCTCGTTGAGCGAGGATCTTGAAGGGCCTGATGTACCTTGGGGCGAGCTTCCCTTTCTCATGAAACCATTGCATTCCCTTGAGAGGGGATACGCGAAGATACGGGAAGTCTCCCTTGTTGAAACCCATATCGCGGCGTTTGGTGTCAGCATAGCTCTTCTGGCAAGATTGAGCAGCTCTCAAGCGGTCACGGGCTAGCTGGACTTGCTCCTCTGCTGCCTTGATCACATCAGGGCCGAAGATTTGGCTCTCTCCAGTCTCAATCCAGTTCAGAGGGGTTCTACACTTTCTTCCATAGAGGAACTTGAAGGGTGCCATCTTCAGACTGGCTTGATAGCTGTTATTGTAGGAGAATTTCGCGAACGGCATACAATCCTCCCACTTGGATCTGTAGGCTAACACACAGGAGTGGAGCATATCCTCCAGGACTTGATTGACTCTCTCTATTTGTCCTCCGGTTTGTGGGTGATAGGCGGTGCTAAATGATAGAGTGGTACCTAAGGCCTCATGTAGCTTATTCCAAAAGCGAGAGGTGAATTGTGGTCTTCGGTCCGACACATCTCTTTGGGCACTCCATGAAGACTGACAATCTGGGAGATATACAATTCGGCCAGTTGTTGTCCATTGTAGCTAGTCTTCACGGGGAGGAAGTGAGCCACCTTGGATAGGTAGTCTATGATGACCCAAATAGAATCATGTCCCCTATTGGACTTGGGTAGTCCAGTGATAAAGTCCATTCCAACCTTTTCCCATTTCCACTCCGAAATCTTCATGGGTTGCAGTAATTCGGCGGGTCATTGGTGTTCGGCTTTGACCCTTTGTCATATATCACACTTAGCCATGAACAAGGCAATTTCACGCTTCATCCCTCATGCCACCATAACTGTTCCTTCAGATCCTGATACATCTTGGTGCTACCGGGGTGGATGGAGTAGAGTGTCTTGTGGGCTTCCTTCATAATCATCTGCTTCAAGTCATGGTTGCTGGGTACGCAGATGCGCCCTTTGTACCATAGTACACCACAATCGTCAACCTTGAATCCGGGAACATTTTCCTTTTCCATTCTTCTTTTAAAACCCTCAATGCTTTTGTGTCCTTTCTGAGCTTCCTTGATTTGGTCTAAGAGGGTCGACTTTAGCTCCAGATGAGCTAGGAATCCATGGCTGACTATTTCGAGTCCGAACCTTTCTAGTTCTTGAATCAGTTCTTGTTGTTATCTCATGATCATAGCATTCAGGGAACAAGGTTCCCGGCTGAGGGCGTCAGCTACAACATTAGCCTTGCCTGGATGATAATGAATGCCCAGATCATAGTCTTTGATCAACTCAATCCATCTTCTTTGCCTCATGTTCAACTCCTTTTGCGTGATGATATATTTCAGACTTTTTTGATCCGTGTAGATCTCGCAGCGGTTCCCCATCATATAGTGGCGCCAGGTTTTAAGTACGTGAACCACGGCTGCGAGCTCTATGTCATGGGTGGGGTAGTTCATCTCGTGAGGCTTTAGTTGTCGAGATAGATAGGCGATGATCTTGCCTTCCTGCATCAGAACACTTCCGAGTCCTAACTTGGAGGCGTCGCAGTAAACTTCAAAGCTTTTGGTGATATCTGGCATGGTCAGGAAAGGGGCAGACACTAGTCTCTTCTTGAGTTCCTGAAAACTCACACTTCTCGGTCCACTCGTATTTCTTCTCCTTCTTCAGCAGTTGTGTAATTGGCTTTGCGATGCTTGAGAAACCTTCAACAAATTTATGGTAGTATCAGGATAAGCCTAGAAAGCTTCGGATTTCCGAGGGGTTGGTGGGGGCTTTCCATTCCAAGACGGACTTGATTTTGGTGGGGGTCGACTGAGATTCCTCTGGCAGACAGTATGTGGCCAAGGAATCCAACTTCCTTTAACCAGAACTCACACTTGCTGAACTTAGCGTATAGTTGATGCTCCCTGATGAAATAGACCGTATGGGCACCTAGAGGGGGGGGTGAATAGGTGCTACACCAATTTTTAATACTTTTTCAATTTTAGGCTTAGCACAAAGGGTAAATTCTCTAGATAAACTAATAGGTGGAATTTTCCCTATATGCAAACCTATCTACTAGCGAGTAAAGAGCGAGTGGAAGAGGAACGGGTAAACCTGAAGCACGCGGAGACACAGGATTTGTTTGATCGTAGTTCCTTCCTTGTTAAGGGAAGTACGTCTGCATTGGAGGGGTGGGCGGTACTAAGACCACCACGCCACGATAGGCCTCACCCTGTTCTCCGATGGATCTCGCCACCAAAGGCCTGATCCACCTTTCCACTATAGGTACCCTTCGAGGCGGGCACCGATGCCTTTACACAACTAGCGGGGCAACAACTCCACAACAACTTGGAGGCTCCCGAAATGACAACAAGCTGCCACAAGAAAAAAGTTATCAAATACAATAAACAAGATCTAGGTATTGACAAGAATACTAGATCAGGGATTTCTCCAAGTGAATGGAGAGGAGTTGAAGCGCTTGATTCTTGATGATGATGATGATGAACTTCTCCTCCTTCAATTCCCCCAAACATCAAGACCTTCGGGTGGTTGAAGTGGGAGATCGAGAATGAGAGCTCTTGCACAATGTCTGTGCAATTTCGAATGAATCAAGGAGTCTGAACGTTGGGGAAGAAAGGGTATTTATACCCCCTTCAGAAACCATCCGTTGGACACTTTGGGGGCCGGATTATCCGGCCTAGGGAAAACACCACCCCATACTCGGAATATCCGACAGATAGTCCGCCCCCTATCAGAGCGTCGCGCCGAGCTTGCCCTTGATAAACTTTTGGGGGCCGGATTATCCGGTCATATGCGAGGGTTGGATTATCCGGCCTGGGGAGGAAAAACCGCCCCAGTTTGGATTTTCCGGGAGAAAATCCGACCGGATATCGAGCGACGCGTCTTGCCCCCTTTTGCTCGAAAATTGGGGGCCGGATTATCCGGCCCATGCGACAGCCGGATTATCCGGCCTAGGGAGGAAAAACTGCCCCAGTTCAGATTTTCTGGGAGAAAATCCAACCCCTTCTATGTTTTGGCTCTCTTTGAGCAAAGAGGTAGGCCGGATTCTCTGGCCCTTGGTGGGGCGGATTATCCGGCCCCCCTCAAAGCTTCCTGCACACTTAGCGCACATGAATAATCTCCACAGTATTGTTATCTAACACACAAAACATAGGAAAACATGAAATGTTCTTTCAATCTCCCCCTTTTTGGTGTTAGATGACAATACCAGGATTTGCAGGAGAAAGTCACAAGACAAATAGTAGTAACTATGAAAGAGACTCCCCCTCAATGTGTGCATAATAGAGTTTTGCATTGGAATACAAATGCACACAAATAGGTGAGTCTATTCCATAGACATATGAGCAACAAAAACAAACCACCGAGGTAGAGGAAAGGCATCGTTGACATAAGTCACCAATATTACCGGATAACCAATATGAGCGCCTTCCATGATAAACCTCCAGCAATAGGATATGAATATTTAGATCCATAAGCATAATCCATGATATGAAATCCATAGGCATAATCCAGACATCCACATAAAGTCTCAACCAACCACAAATCACAAATTTAAAGTTCAACGCTAAATGGGCATAAGCAAGAAAATGACGAATAGAAAAGTGCAAGTGCTTATGCCCGACCCATGCAAATCCACGGACATCCTAATAGAACTACTTCTCCCCCTTTGGCATCGAGACACCAAAAAGGGAGAAGAGCGATGCTAGCGCCCCACGGGATCACTCGTAGTCCTCGTCCTCGTCCTCTTCCTCGTCTTCATTATCTTCCTCATCCTCATCTTCAAGCTCCTCAGTGTCACCTTCCTCATCTTCATCATCAGCAGCAGGCGCAGAGGGGAACAAGTGACACTCCAGCTCACCATAGTTCAACCCGGAGGAAGAGTTCCACCGAGCATACGGAGTGGGAGGTGTAGGAGCCGGAGGAGCACCCGAAGCGCCGGACACGTGGTGGAGAATGAGCTGCTGGGAGTGAGCCAACTCATGGCGCTGCTTGTATGCCTCGTACTGACCCTTGTGCGTGTCCACACCCATGCAGAGAATGTTACGCTGGAACCAGTTCAACTGCTTGATCTCATGGCCAATGGGAGGCACAGGGGGCTTGCGAGCATCCCTCATGAGGCCCTCAGGAGCAGAGGAGGGGTGAGAGGTCTTCCGAACCTTGGTGTAGATCTTCTTGGCCTTGTGCACCGAGTCGATGTGGAACTCCTCAGCAGGAAGCAGGTGACGAATGAGCATCATAATGTAGGGTGCATAGGGAATGGACAGACGGTTGAACATAGCATCACACAGCTCATGGTAAATGAAGTCCATGACATCCAGCCTGTACAACACTGACTCGTCCTCGCAAGAGGCAACCTCATGAGAAAATTGAAGTAGCTGAACAAGGTGACCACGGATGTTGCCATTGTTGCCCCCACTCGGAGTAATGGAGTCACGAAAGAGACTCACTAAGGCAGCATAGATGGGAGCAAGAACAGCCAGAGTGCCCACAATGCCATTGTCCACAGTGCAAGGAGAGAGAGCTGCATCTTTGTTGGGCTTGAGCTGGGTGATGATGCGGTGGCCACTGGCTCTATCCCTGCTGCGGAAAGAGTACCCAAGAACCTCAGCAAACACATGAAAATCAGCAGTCATAGGCCTGTCATGAGTCATCCACTTCATAGTGCGATGCTCATCCCCACAAATAACCAAATTGGAGAAGAACTGCTTCACCACCTCAGAATCAAAGGAGCACTGGAGAGACATAAGGTGGTGCAGCTCCATCCTCTCAGCCACCTACATTGCATCCACAAGATGAGCCTTCTCCAAAGCATCAGCAAGTACTAGTGGGTGCATAGGCCTAATGTTCATCCTGGCATATATTCTTCATAGATCCCCTTCTGTTCTGCACACCAAAAACGAGCATCCCCCAGCTCAGCATCACGAGGCAGCTCTGCAAACAAGTCACGGTGACGGATGGCAGAATAGGAGACCGCATCCAAAGTCCTGTAGTTGATCTTGGGCTCCTTGCCCTTCCTCTTGGACACCCCCTTCCTAGTCCTCTTTGCTTGTCCAGCCATGCGCTTCTCTTTGTTTTTCCTTCTCCTCAACTCAACTTCGTCCACTAAGTTACCCTGTCCGTTGTCCCAAAAGTATTTGGCGCGAGGACGACGCTTGTAGGTCTTGGGAACACCAGAACCACCTGTGAGGAGAATAAGGGTGATAGAAAGGGGATAAGCATACACACAAGTCCAGGAGAGAGCATGGAAAAAAGTAGTCAAAAAGTTCATAGGACAAATCTACCCAATGCATACTCCATAGTGAAACTGAACCAGAATCGAATCTGTCAGGCCGGATTATCCCGCCTGGCCAGGGGAGGATAATCCGGCCATGGCAGAAAATTTTGATTTCACCTAGATTGAATGCAAAAAAAGTAGATCAGGCCTAGAAACTGCAAGACTACGATTTCTATGCCAAAACACATTCTTCTAGAAAACGTTCCACCCAACAAGTAACACATCTAGCCAAAGATGGGGAGAGAGGGAGTTACCCTCACTCATTGGAGGAAGAACGTGGAGGAGAAGGTACCCGGAGGCGCGGAGAAGAAGATCCGAGGAGGCCCGGAAAATCCGGTGGCCGGAGAGGCTCCGAGGAGGGTGGGGGACGGCAGGCGGCGGCTGAGGAGGAGGAGAGGGTTGGGGGAGGAGTGTTGCTCGTTATGAGCCCTTCCCCCCGATCCCTGCCCTTTAAGATGAAACCCGCCTACACTTGGGCCGGATTATCCGGCCTCAAATCTGGGATTCTGTTGTACACAGAATCAGGCCCGCGCGTCCCCAAACAACACCCCCACAAGGTGTACAAGGGACTTGTGTGCTAGAAAAGATGGCTTAGGGGGTAGGGAAAGGCTTAGGATTAAGAGATCCAAACTGAGATGGTACTAGACACTCAAAATTGCAAAATCCAAATCAAATAAAAGCCAAGATTGAGTGTGATTCCCATAAGAACATGAGATAGCAAATAACATCCAAAAAGAGCCAATTCTCCTCAAGGGAGAGGGCAGTGGCCGATGCCACCTTGTTGGAGTGTATGGTGTGACACCGCAAAGATATATCTTGGGTTCACGACCAATACTCATCAATAAGCTCACATATCACAAAATGATATTAAGAGAAATGATTTAACTTGCTTTTGGCATTATGGGGGGAGGATTAGCCCAATGAGTTAGGACCACACTCCCCCTATATCCATGCCCACACCTAGACCAAAGAAGGATTGAGATGTACGAGTGAGTGCATGGGTAATCAAGACAAGATCCTGGAATCAATGATATTTAGCTCATTACTCAAATAGTAGAATCTTGCTTCATCAAGTGGCTTTGTAAAAATATCCGCAAGTTGGTTCTTCGTGCTCACAAAGGATAGATCAATATCGCCGCGAGCAACATGGTCTCGAATAAAATGATTCTGAATCTCAATATGCTTCGTCCTTGTGTGCTGAACAGGATTGTACGCAATTTTGATTGCACTTTCATTATCACATAAAAGAGGCACTTTGTCACAATTGACACCGTATTCCTTTAAAGTTTGCCTCATCCACAATAATTGGGTGCAAGTGCTGGCAGCAGCAACATATTCATCTTCGGTGGTGGAGAGAGATATACAATTCTACTTTTTAGAGGACCAACAAACAAGAGATCTTCCCAAGAATTGACAAGCTCCAGAAGTGGATTTCCGATCATCCGTATCACCAACCCAATCTGAGTCAGTATAACCACATAAAGAGAAGTTGGAGCCCTTGGGATACTAGAGACCAAAGTTAGGGGAATGAACCAAATATCGAAAGATCCTCTTGACCGCCACTAAGTGGCTTTCTTTAGGAGCTGCTTGATACCTTGCACACACCCCCACACTCAACACTATATCGGGTCTAGATGCGCAGAGGTAAAGAAGAGAACCAATCATGGACCGGTATACCTTTTGGTCCACATCTTTACCATGTGGGTTAAGTTCAAGATGACATTTTGTTTGCATCGGAGTGGCAACACCATTTAGATCCGTCATCTTGAATCTCTTGAGCATGTCTTGTATGTACTTTGCTTGATTAATAAAGGTTCCTTCTCTAAGTTGCTTGATCTCGAATCCAAGAAAGAACTGTAATTCCCCCACCATAGACATCTCAAACCTGTCAGTCATAAGCTTTGAAAATTCATCATTAAAAGCTTTATTAGTAGAACCAAAGATGATATCGTCTACATATAGTTGGCATACGAAGAGCTCCCCCTTAACCTTCTTAGTAAAAAGAGTGGGATCGATTTGCCCAACTTTGAAGCCATGATCTAACAAAAGCTATTTAAGGTGCTCATACCACGCACGTGCGGCTTGTTTAAGGCCATAGAGTGCCTTATCGAGTTTGTAGACATGGTTCGGAAAGTTAGGATCCTCAAACCCCGGGGGTTGCTTTACGTATACCAACTCATGTAGAGGACCGTTAAGGAAGGCACTCTTGACGTCCATTTGCTACAACTTAAAATTGTTATGGGCAACATAAGCAAGAAGGATACGGATGGACTCAAGACGAGCCACTGGAGCATAGGTCTCGCCGAAGTCAATGCCCTCAACCTGGGAGTAACCTTGTGCCACAAGTCTTGCCTTGTTCCTCACAACAATGCCATTCTCGTCTTGCTTGTTTTTGAAAATCCACTTGGTACCGATAACATTGCGGCACTCTTTGGGTTTCTCCACGAGTTTCCAGACTTTGTTGCACTCGAAATTATTCAATTCTTCATGCATAGAAACAACCCAGTCTGGGTCTTCAATAGCTTCAAACACATTCTTAGGTTCCACCATAGAGATATGAGCTTGATGCTTACCAAAACTGGCCAATTCTCTTCTTGTAGAAACCCTTCATCGAAGATCACCAACAACCTTGTCGAGAGTGTGACCCCTCAACTCAAGGTTTCGATCAGCCCGAGCCTTGCGATGAAGTTCAATAAGTTTGTTATCTCTTGGAGGAGTAGATTCATCACTTAAGTCTTCATTGGAAGCATTTACTCGACCTTGATCAGGAGCTGGATGATGTCTACGCACTTTTATTCTTGTAGACAGTTGTTGGGCCTCCAAGTGCAGAGGCTTGTAGAACAGCAACAAGTTTTCCCTTAAGTGGATTACCCAAGGTTTATCGAACTCAGGGAGGAAGTGGTCAAAGGTATCCCCTCTCAAGCAACCCTGCAATCAAGATACAAGAAGTCTCTTGTGTCCCCAACACACCCAATACACTTGTCAGGTGTATAGGTGCACTAGTTCGCTGAAGAGATAGTAAAATACAAGTGGTATAGATAAATATAAGTGGTAACGGTGATAGAAAATACCTTGATGGCGTGGAAGAGACTAAAGCAAAACTGAAATAAAGAAGGAAGCAAGCAAATATGTAACAGATCTAATAGCAAACGGTGTATCATTGCTTAAAAACAAGGCCTAGGGATCATACTTTCACTAGTGGACACTCTCATATAGATATATTATCTTCATGATACTACTCTTAACTACTCTCCGGTTGGACACTCTAATCCATGGTAGGGCTATAAAAACACACCTCAAAGTTCATCTTTCCCATCTAGAAACCCCACACTATCACCTTGAGTACTAGATTAGTCCAACAAACACCACAATTTCATAAAGACATCCAACTCCAAATATAACTCATAACAAGTATTTGTAATCTCTAGTCTAAGTGCCACCATGGTGTGCATGCTGTCACTTTCACACACATGGGGAGAGCAGAGATCTATTAAAGCACTTGAGTAGCAAGGTAGATCTACGGATTACAAGCTCATGATCTCAATAAGATCATGCATAGAGAGAGAGATGAACACATAGCTACCGGTAGAACCCTTAGCCTCAAGAGAGAACTACTCCCTCCTCATCATGGGAATCAGCAATGGTGATGGAGATTGTGGTGGAGATCGATGGAGATGGCTCCGGGGGCACTTCCCCGTCCCGGCAGGGTGCCGGAACAGAGACTTTCTGTCCCCCGAATCTCCCCTTCGGCGGCGGCGGCACTGTGGAACTTTTCGTGGCTTGAGGCTTGATGATTTAGGGTTTTGGTATCGGGAGGCTCTTATAAGCGAGAGGGGATACCGAGGGGGTGCCAGGGGGCCCACACCATGCCCTAGCTTGGCCTGGGGTGACCCGCACCTGGGGGGTATGGCCAGGCCCTAGCCCTCCTCCGTCTCGTATTCTGGCTCCGTGAGTCTTCCGGTAAAATAGTAACTTTGGGTTTTGTCCCGTCCAATTCCGAGAATATTCATTTTCTGACTTCCTGGAACCAAAAACAGCAGAAAACAGGCAACTGGCACTGTGGCATCTTGTTAATAGGTTAGTCCAAGAAATCATATGAAAAGTACTCCAAAGTTGGAACAAAACACAAGAAAGTAGATAAAACCAAGCATGGAACATCAAAAATTATAGATACATTTGCAATGTATCACTGGAATATCAGCAGCAGGTGGTGATGACGCGTGCCCTTGAGGTGAGTCTGTCGCCATAACAGGAGGCTGCTAAACTAGAGAGTAAGGGCCGGATAATCCGACCGATGGAGAGGCCGGATAATCCGGCCTGGGAGTATTTGTAGCAGCATCATCACGAAACCTAGGGCTTGCTTAAACAGGCGAGGGGTCGGATAATCCGGGGCTTGCCAGAAAATCCGGCCTGGAGCTTGTGTTGATATCTTCACCACCAGGAGCAAAATGGTCAGCTGGAGCGGGGTGGCCGGATAATCCGGTGTCCACCGGATAATCTGGCCTAGAGTTTTCTGGAATAGCTTGACCTTCAGCAGTTGATGGAGATGGTGCAGAATTTGCTCCCGTGGAGGGAACTTTTTGGGCATGTGTAGATGAGGGCTCTTCATGGGAAAAGCATTGTCCTTCCCGATCCGCCACAAGGGGTTCCTCAATGGGGCGGAAAAATGCCACACCCATTCTTCTTATGGCATCTTGGGGTATTTCAACATCTGCATCACAAACACCAACTTGCTCCGCACCGGAACCATCATTTTCCTCGAACACCACACTACAAGATTCTACAATAGTTCCGGAGAGCTTATTTTAGACTCTATAAGTGTGGGATTCGGCACCATAACCAACAAAAATACCTTCTAAAGCCTTAGATTCAAACTTAGATAAACGAACTCCTTTGATAAGAAAGAAACACTTACACCCGAATACCCGAAAGTATGAGATGTTTGGTATGTTACCGATAAGTATTTCATACGGAGTCCTGTCCAAGATCTTGCGGAGGTATAGTCGGTTGGATGAATGACAAGCAGTAGAGATTGCTTCAGCCTAGAAGTTATATGGAGATTTAAATTCGGCTAACATTGATCTTGCCATATCCATTAGAGTTCGATTCTTCCTCTCAGCTACACCATTTTGTTGAGGGGTGTACGCAGCGGAATATTGATGTATTATCCCCTCTTCACTTAGGAACTCATTTAAGGTGTAGTTCTTGAACTCAGAGCCGTTATCACTTCTTATAGCCAGAATTGGGACGTTGTGTTGACGTTGAACCTCGGTTGCGAAGTCGACGACAGTTTGTTGAGTTTCGCTCTTCAACTTGAAGAAATAAACCCAAGTGTATCTTGAGTAATCATCAACAATCACTAGACAATACTTCTTTCCACCGAGGCTTGCATGAGATGGAGGTCCGAAGAGGTCCACATGAAGGAGCTCCAAAATCCTTTTTGAAGAGATAATAGTTTTCCTTCGATGAGGTGAGTCATGCATTTTCCCTTCAACACACCGCCCTGCAAACACGATCTTTGGCAAAGGAGACATTTTCTTTTAGTCCAAGAATGTGGCCACCCTTGTGGAGACTTTGCAAAGTTCTCATATTGACATGGGCTAGTCGACGATGCCATAGCACCCCGCATCAGCCTTTCCGAAAAGACACATCAGGCCTGTAGTGGTTTTCCCCGAAAAGTCCACCACGTACAGGTCGTTTTCGACATATCCCACGAAAGCGACTTTTAGAGACTTGCTCCACGAAAGTACCACTAAATCAGCATCAATATAAACTACAAAGCCCATCTTACCAAGGGCGCGAACTGAAAGTAAGGTATAACTGAGGGTCTCAACAAGCATGATGTCCACGAGAGAGATATCGTGAGCCACCACTACTTTGCCGAGACCCAATACCTCAGATTTTGACTTGTCACCATAGGAGACGGTTATGTGATCATGGTTTGGCCACATCTCCATGATGATCTCCTTGCTTCCGGTCGTATGACTCGTGCAACCGCTATCGAGTACCCATTTAGAACCACTGGAAGCATAGCCCTGCAAGAAAAATTACTTCTTGGTTTTAGGTACCCATTTTTCAATGGGTCCTCTCATGTTAGTGACAAGGGTCTTGGGAACCCAAATTGACCAAGAAATGTAACAGTCATAAGACCCTACATAACTAGCATAAACATCACCATAATAATCGCAATATAGTTCAAAGTTAGGATTGATGATCCCTACAAAACCATCATAATTAGTCTTGTCATTGGTAATGTTGCTAGTCTTTGGTTGAGAAGTCTTGATCTTCTTCTTCTTTTCGTTTTTCTTGCTCTTTGTCTTCGGTATGTAACCAAGACCTTCTTTACTATTGTTTGTCCTTTTCCTGCTCAGTATCTCATCAATAACCCCTTTACATTTGTGTTGAGAACTTCTTGCAAGGTCTTCTTTTCCAGAGGATG
Source organism: Avena sativa (assembly GCA_916181665.1). Taxonomy (NCBI): domain Eukaryota; kingdom Viridiplantae; phylum Streptophyta; class Magnoliopsida; order Poales; family Poaceae; genus Avena; species Avena sativa. The sequence continues at coordinate 369,042,514 of OV702287.1, read as the reverse complement.
AAGTGGAGGTACTTGGCACATCATACCCTTTCAATTGAGTTTGGAGCTGGTCATGAGACTCATTTAAAGTAGAATGATCACTCTTCAATGCCTTGTGAGCACTTTTAAGATTATCAAACTTCTCCAAAAGTCTAGCATGAACAGCCCCAAAGTCAATCATTTCTTTCTTTAGTTTCTTTACTTTGGCAAGAGCATGGTCACGTTCTTTAATGAGCTGAGCTATAGCTTCTTCTTATTACTCCTCAAGGGATTCGAGTCTTTCTTCCAAAGATACTCGAGCTTCCTCTTCCTCTTCCAAGGCATTCTTCAAAGAAGCTATCTCCAAGGCATCTTCTCTTTCAATTCTGCCCTTTTCTTCAAGAAGATCTTCGGCTTGAGCAAGTTGACTCATAAGAGCATCAAAATGGAGTTTATGCTCACCTTGTAGGTTAGTGAAAAAAGTATCCAAGGCAATAACTTATTCTTTCATTTTAAGACTGTCATGATCATCCATATCCAAAATTATGTTAGTCTTAGGAAATGAAGAGCTAGAAGTTGATACCTCAGACCCTCTTGCCATTAGGCAAGTGGCGTTGTTATTGATGGCGTTCTTGTTCGGCGACTCGAAGAGAGATGAGGGAGTCGATGTGGTGTCTATAGCAGCCACCTCACGGGAACTATCATCATCCTCTTCATCGTCACTTGCGGAGGAGTATTCCTCTTGAGCTACCAAGACAATCTTTGGTTGCTTCTTGAAAGGGCCATTCTTCTTAATAAATGGCTTCTTCTTAGGTGCTTTAGATTTCTCTTTAATAATGAGCCTGCCACCATTGTCTTCTCTATTTTGATAAGGACACTCGGCTACAAAGTGCATTCTATCTCCACAGTTGAAGCAAGTTCTCAATCTTGGGCCACTTTCTCTTCTTCCATTTGACCTGTTCTTGCGCTCAAGTTCAGACTTGGCTTTGGCAGGGTCCTTCCAAAAGTTCCTTGCATAAAATGCCATGTACTCACCATGAGCATGTTTGACTTCATTGGGGCAGTCCATGGATACCCCCTCAAAAGCTCCTTCATCTTCCTCTTGCTCAACAACATTGGCTTTGAGAGCCACATTGACACCATTTTGCATTCCAATGGCCCAAGCACGGGCATCTTCAGCATTCTTTGCTGCCACTTTGAATGACGCCATTCCTTGCATGACTTTGTTGGATGTCATTTGATGATAGTTATGTCTACCTTGCAGGCTCTTCAAATCCGTTGGCTCGAAAGGCATTAAGGCACTCACATATTTTCTTTTTATCCATGCATCATCAATGTGAGTGGCCCCATGCTTTCGAAATGTTGTTCCGATGCCCTTGAGTCTTCTATACATGTCCTCATGGTTTTCACCTTCCAACATGTAGAATCCCTCAGCTTCATTACTAAGGGCATCATACATGTTTCTTCTCATGCTTTCATTTCCAACGAAGAGATCCGTAAGAGCATCCCAAGCTTATTTAGCTGTGTTGAGATGTTCAATGTGTGGCATGTCCTTGGGACCCACACCAAGCTGTATCATGTGGAGAGGGGTGGCATTCAACTGGTTGTCCACAACTTCTCTTCTCGTTAGGTTGGTTTGATCTCCAATATGAAGACCCTCTTCAATAATCCTCCACAATTCAATAGAGGAGCTGCAAACATGAGATTTCATTACGAATTGCCATTGATTGAAGGAGGATGAAGTGAGCTTGGGTGGATCACCCCTATTGTTTATATGAGGATGAGGGATAGGTGGGTCAAGGGAATATACGTGGCGAACCTCACTATATTCCTCCTTACCACTTCCCTTCTTGGAGGTGGAACCATTTAGTTTTTCACCTTCCACATCATCATCCTTGGATCCGGTGTTACCCTTTTCCTTAGATGATGGTGTGGCAGCCTCTAAGGAGGATGGAGATGGGGCTATGGATGATGTAAGGCGAGCAATCATTTGATTCATCTCCTCCATCTTGGCCTCAAAGGATTTCAACAAGGTTGTTTCCAATGACTTGAGATCATCCATTGTGACCTTATCCACAGCCTCATTTCCATCATCCTTGGTACCCATACTACTCTTAGGCTGTTAAGCCCGATTTAAGAGCCGAGGTTCTGGTACCAAATGAAATGGATCGTATGGGCACCTAGAGGGGGGTGAATAGGTTCTACACAAATTTTTAATACTTTTTCAATTTTAGGCTTAGCACAAAGGGTAAATTCTCTAGATAAACTAATAGGTGGAATTTTCCCTATATGCAAACCTATCTACTAGCGAGTAAAGAGCGAGTGGCAGAGGAACGGGTCAACCGAAGTGAAGCACGCAGAGACACAGGATTTGTTTGACCGCAGTTCCTTCCTTGTTAAGGGAAGTACGTCTGCGTTGGAGGGGTGGGCGGTACTAAGACCACCACGCCACAATAGGCCTCACCCTGTTCTTTGATGGATCTCGCCACCAAAGGCCTGATCCACCTTTCCACTATAGGTACCCTTCGAGGCGGGCACCGGCGCCTTTACACAACTAGCGGGGCAACAACTCCACAACAACTTGGAGGCTCCCAAAATGACAACAAGCTGCCACAAGAACAAAGTTATCAAATACAATAAACAAGATCTACGTATTGACAAGAATACTAGATCAGGGATTTATCCAAGTGAATAGAGAGGAGTTGAAGCGCTTGATTCTTGATGATAATGATGAACTTCTCCTCCTTCAATTCCCCCAAAGATCAAGAACTTTGGGTGGTTGAAGTGGGAGATCGAGAATGAGAGCTCTTGCACAATGTCTGGGCAATTTCGAATGAATCAAGGAGTCTGAACGTTGGGGAAGAAAGGGTATTTATACCCCCTTCAGAAACCAGTCGTTGGACACTTTGGGGGTCGGATTATCCGGCCCAAGTGAGGGCCGGATTATCCGGCCTGGGGAAAACACCGCCCCAGACTCGGAATATCCGACAGATAGTCTGCCCCCTATCAGAGCGTCGCGTCGAGCTTGCCCTTCAACTTCTGGGGGCCGGATTATCCGGTCATATGCGAGGGCCGGATTATCCGGCCTGGGGAGGAAAAACCGCCCCAGTTCGGATTTTCTGGGAGAAAATCCGACAGGATACCGAGCGACGCGCCTTGGCCCCTTTTGCTCGAAAACTGGGGGCCGGATTATCCGGCCCATGCGACTGCCGGATTATCTGGCCTGGGGAGGAAAAACCGCCCAGTTCGGATTTTCCGGGAGAAAATCCGACCGGATACCGAGTAACACGCATTGGCTCTCTTTGAGCAAAGAGGTAGGCCGGATTATCCGGCCCTTGGTGGGGCGAATTATCTGGCCCCCCTCAAAGCTTCCTGCACACTTAGCGCACATCAATAATCTCCACAGTATTGTTATCTAACACGCAAAACATAGGAAAATATGAAATGTTCTTTCACCTGAGGGTACCCAGTACTAGTCTCAGATGCTTCTCGTGCTCGGCTTCAATCTTGGAAAATATGAGGATGTCGTCGATAAACACTACGATGAACTTGTCCAAGTAGGGCATGAATACCTTATTCATGAGATTCATGAAATAGGCAGGGGCGTTGGTTAAGCCGAAGGACATGACGGTGTATACATATAGACTGTATCAGGTAGTAAAGGCGGTATTGGGGATGTCTGACTCTCAGATCTTGAGTTCGTGGTATCCGATGCGGAGATCTATCTTAGAGAAGATACGAGCTCCGTTTAGCTGGTCAAACAGATATTCAATCTTCGGCAAGGGATACTTGTTCTTGATTGTGACGTCGTTGAGCTTCCGGTAGTCGTTCACTAGCTGGGTGGTTCCATCTCTTTTGTCCACAAAAAGCACGGGTGATCCCCAAGGGGAGGCACTCGGTTGAATGTGACCCTTGTGTTCCATGTCATCCAATTGCTTCTTCAACTTGACCAATTCCTCTGGGTTCATATGGTACGGCCTCTGAGCTATGGGGGCTGTTCTGGGGACTAACTCTATTATGAACTCGATATCCTGATCAGGGACATACCGGGCAACTCCTCCGGAAATACATCTGGATACTCACAGACTACTGGTACTTGCTCTAAGGTAGGTCTGACTACACCCTTCTGGCAATAGATCCGAGATGAGGGCACAGTTGCCTTGTAATCGACTTGTACGCCTTCACTACTTGTCATGGATATGGCCTTTCTTGCACAATCTATGATTCCATGATATTTGGTCATCCAATCCATTCCTAATATCACATCTAGACCTTGGGCTCCCAAAACTATTAGATCGGCCTTGAAGGTTATACCATGGATAACTACGGGGATATCTCGGCAGACGGATTGAGTTTTGGCCGTCGAACCGGGTATTTGTACTAGCATGAGCCTGTTCAGTTGGCTAGGTTCCATCCCACTTTTCTCAACAAACGGCTCAGTAACAAAGGAATGCGAGGCCCCGGAGTCAAATAATACTTTAGTAGGGATGGAGTTGACAAGGAATGTACCCAGAAAAATGTTAGGAGATTCCTGGGCGTCCTCAGCAGTGATATGGTTCAGATGTCCTCTGGTAGCATTGGCATGCTTCTTGGGGGCAGCGCCCTTGGCTGGGGCTCCCCTGGCGTGTCCTTGATTCAGGAGGGCTGCATTAGGGCGTGGCACATTGTCCTTCTTCCTCTTGGGGCATTCACGGGAGTAGTGTCCCACTTATCCACAGTTGAAGCAACCAGCTGCATTGGGACAGACATTGGGGTTGACAGGGCCTCTAGGGGCAGGCCTTGGGTTCCCTCCTCCAGGGCGAGGGTTGTTGTAGTTGCGGTTGGGGTTGTTGGGGCGCGGAGCATAGGAAGGAGTCCTCTGCGGTGGGGGTGCAGGCCTTGAGGGTGGCTTGCTTCGCGACCTCTGTCCACTGGGTCCTCCCTGCTGCATCATCCGGCATTTGCGGTTCTCAATCACTCCCTTGTGCTTGTTTTCCACCAGAATGACGGCATCAACAAGGGCATCCAGCTCCTAGAACCTCTGGGCTACTTGGTGGCACTGCAGTTCATCCTGGAGTCCATTCATGAAGGTATCCACCTTGTTCTCTTCAGTGTTGGTGTCATCTGGGGCGTACCGGGCCAGATCAGTGTACTTCTCCAGATATTGCAGCACAGACATTCCTCCCTACTTCAGGTCACGGAATTGGTCCCTCATCATCTTGATCAAACCAGGTGGGATGTGACGCTTGCGGAACCTTTCCTTGAAGTCCTCCCAGGTGATGGCTTGTCCTGTGGTCAGAATTTCCTTGACGCTGATCCACCAAGTCATTGCTTGACCCGCGAGGAAGTGGGTGGCTAAGGTGACTTTCTCATTCTCTCCAACACGGGAAACTTCTAGGTTGTTCTCAATAGTGCGGAGCCAGTCATCGGCATCAAGTGGGTTGGTGCATTTGGTGAACACGGGTGGGTTGGTGTTCTAGAAATCCCTAAGTCTGGATCTCTGCTCTTCGCCCTCGAGATCGGGGGCGTTTCCAGCTGCGGCTTGCACAAGCTGCTGGAGAGCGGCAATGTTGGCTTGGCTCTCCTCATTGGCGGCTTGGTGGTCTTGCATGAACATTTGCAGGAGCTGTGCCATGGTCGGGGGTGGTGGAGGGGGTCCGCGTGGGCGCACCATCCTGAAGGTATACGGTTAGGATGGGGTTACAAAGGGGGTGGTTCGCAACTGGAACCTCAAGGTGCAAAAAGAAATAACATCACAACAGGCAGGCATGCATAGGAGATAAGGGGTGCTTAGGAATTACGCAACCATAGGATTAGCCACAAAATAACCAAGTTTATGCGTCACATCTTGACGCTAGATAGATAATGCTACGAGTTCAACCATACAAGCAAGTAGAAGACAGACAAATTGCCACTCAAAAAGGGGGACACGGCGATATTCTCACTTGCTCTCATAGACTAGCGTGAGACCTACTCCACGTCATGACGTGCGGTGGTGTTCTCCTCAATGATGATCTCGGTATCATCCTCAGACTCAAGAACACGCTCCTCTGGATCCTCTTCTTCCTCATCCATCCGATCATCATCTTTGGGTTCACTTTGTGGCTCCATGTCGAAATCCTCCTTATAGGCAGCATCATTATATGTCTCGTTTAGCAGGTCATCGCTATCCTTGTCGAGCTCAGCACATTCCTCCTCCAATGCTTCTATCCTGGCCTCCATGGTCACCAAGAGTTCCTTCTGTTCCTTGGTGGTCTTTAGGAGACACTTGGTCCTAGCCACCACAGTCTGCTTGTTCAGCTTGGTCTGGGTGTGCTCCAACTTCTCGATCCTCAAGTCCTCCACAAGGGTGAGATACTCCAAGGTCTTGTTGTCTAGGCGTGTGTGAACATCATCCATAGCTTCCTTGGTCTTCCTCAGGAGATACTCCATGTTTTGTATGTGCTCACCAAAGTCATAGTGATGCGGGGTCACAGTGGCGTAACCCTGGGGATGGCGCCTCCCAAAGTGATAGAACTTGGTACCCTCCAGTTGGTCGCGATGGTGATAGGCGAGGCGTGCTAGGGCCTCCTGAGCCACACGGAATACACCATTGCCCCAGTCCTTCTCCAATACTTCCACCTTCAGCTCCTCAGAGAATGGAGACACTATGCCACCCCTCATGGTGCATACAACCAACCAGTTCGTCTCTCCTTCAACCAACCTGGGAATGAAAGAGCCTTGGATCTCCGGCGTTGGGCGGCCCACATGCTTGGCCAAGTCCCTCAGCTCAGCCTCAAACAACTGGAGTGGCAAGTCCAATCCGACCTAACGGTACATGTTGAACACCACAACCATCTACAAAATTTTAGGTAGATTCAAGTTAGTGAACAGTGTGCAAAATTTTAAATATGCAAAACCTAAATTTAATGCAAGTTGTTTTCGAAATAGAGGGGAGGAGTCATAAGCATTATTTTTGCAAATACCAAGCTCCTTCCTTTATAGAGAAAATTGTTTTTTTGGGGGTCCGGGTCTAACCTCCAGGCTAACTAGGGGCTCCTAAAGTCAGGATGGCTCTGATACCAAGTCTATGGCGACCCCGGATTTTCACCCAGAATTACCAAATTATGCAAACCACCACGATCCCATGATCAGTGCATCATGGAGCATAACCGACATGATATCACAGTACTCACTGGCAATGTTCCCTGGCTATCAACTTGGTCAGATTATGAGCAGGATGAAGCAGACGATGGAGGGTACGACGACGACTTCGCAAACTAGGGTGTTACTCCGAGTCAGGCACCTGTTGGGCTATGGCTTGACTCGGGTCCCCCGCGTTTATTAGTACCGCTGTTATTATCTATTTGTGCCAATGGAGATTATTGTAAGACTTATTGTACTCGTACTGCACAGGGGACCCGAGTCAAGCCATAGCCCAACAGGTGCCTGACTCGGAGTAACGCCCTAGTTTGCGAATTCATCGTCGTACCCTCCATCGTCTCCTTCATCCTGCTCATAATCTGACCAAGTTGATAGCCAGGGAACATTGCCAGTGAGTACTTTGAATGTACTCGCAAACCACCATACAAAGGATGAACAAGAAGTATGCAATATGGTTGTGGATAGGATGGCTCCAAAGGGGTTATTTGTAGTACCTCTTAAGGATATAAACTCTACGCTACTACGACTCAAACCTTTTTGCATAAAGTAGTTGGGAAAAACTTGAACTACTAGGATGTGATTAACCCTGTTATTCACTTCCAACATGGTCATCCCATGACCAATACTTCAACTAGTTCCGACCATCCCATGGTCCATCCTCCATTCCCTTCGACCATCCCATGGCCAAATCTTTTTCGAAAACCTTTTTATAAAACAAAAACCAGCATCGCTATGCAGCAACATTTCCAACTTTCCATGACCGTGGATGCGGCTATTCGAATAGATTTATGCTCTGTAGAGGTTTTACACTTTCCCCACAAGATCCGATACATCCGTCATGGATAGTCGCGGATCGTCATACACTAGTATGCGGGTTTCGGATAATCGGACGAGACCTTTGGGATAATCCACTCTTAACACATAAGCGCCTACCCTATGAGTATTGCTCCCTCAAAACCGGGATGTCGGGTACCGAGGACCAACCGGAGCGCATTTTACACTTTACACAGTGGGCGCTTTCAATGAGGGGCTCATAGTAACGCCTGGCTGTCCACAGACAGTTCGTTCCTTCTCCAGGTCGATGTCCCACGTGGACCTTTAAGGGAGAAGACCCAGCCTCCGGGGATCACGATCCCCTGTAGTAGTAGTTGCGAGGCACTTGCATCAGAGAGGACCACTTTTGGGTCAAGCCCCTTCCCATATAGGGGTAGTATGGTTGCACGGGGTAGTTGATCTGGCAAAACTACATAGAACTAGGTGCGTTTTCAAAAACAATTTTTCCTTTATCTCCTTCTTTAGTGCCACCACTTGTGGTTTAGAACCAAACTCATTTCAAAACTCTCTCAGCAAGTCCCACTTGCCAAGGTTTTCTGTCCAAAACTTTCGTAAAAACCCTTCTTGCCATCGGGTTCCCAACCTAGAGTTTTGGTTAGGCTAAACCGGGGTTTCCAAGGGGTTGTGGTGTAGCATACCACCTTAACTACTAGGGTAGGGATAGGTAATACCAAGGGTGAGTACTTAAACAGTACCATAGGCATAAGTTTCGTGGAGCCAAACCAATACCATAATAGATATAAAATCAATATAGCGAGTAAAACAATGCAATAGTAAGAGTAAGTAAAACGGAATGCATAAACTAGAGGTGGGAGAAGTATCATGAACTTGTAGGTGCCTTTCCTTGAGTGGCAGCTTGTTCCTGGTCCTCTTATTCAAAATCTTCCCAAGTACCTTCCTCAAACTCGTCCTCGTTCGTATCTATCGTCGAAAAGGGGAGATATAATCAAACCACAACACCAATTACCATTCATAGCACAAACAACACAATCAGTACAGAACAGAATCTCAACTTAACGAACCCAACCAAGCACAAGTAGATACAGATCCTAGCCATACAATGCCATTAGAATCAATCAAAAAGGTTAATTCAAACTTATTTGGTGATTTTAATGGTTAAGACTAGATTAGCACACAAGCAGATGATTCGACCAAAACAAGTTGGTGCAGTGACCACAAATTATATTTCTGAGTAGCCACAGAGAATACAAATCCAACCTCACTGGTTTCATATTTTTATCTAGGAGGGTTGATTTTTAATAAATAAAATACTGAGAACAGTACTGAATCTAGTACTAAAATCCTCAGGGCAGAACTACAAAGCTAAAAATTATGCCCTTCCAGGAATAAGTAGTCCTAACAGAGGCCTAACTCTGGGAGTTGGTTTCATCCCAAAATTAGCATCACAATAACCTTTGGAACTTAACTAAAAACCTTTTGTCCATTTCTTGGAAAAATGAGAACAGAGGCTACACACATCCAAATTGGATGATTCAAGTTTTGCTCAGTAGGAAAGTTCACAGGCAATGCCTGGAAATTGGTTTCAGAAATTTCCAAGCTCCAGAAATAAAGCTACGGATTAAATACTCAAAACAAATAAATTTTACCACAATAATTCTTAGTAAAAGCACAGACATGCTTTTGACTAGCTACCAGTGCCATGCAATATCTAATTACTTAGGCTACTACACAAAATTTGAACCATTCTAAAATACTACCCAGAGAATATTTGGTAAAATTAAAGCTACAGAACATATTTCTGGGAAATAAAATGGCCTAATATAAATAAAAAGAAAGCAGTGCAGAGGCCGGGTCATGGCCCGCTAGAAAGCTGGGCTGGCCCGCGTACACGGTGGTCTGCGCGGGAGGGCGAGGGATTCAAATCCCGCCGTGGCGCCCGGATGTCATAGGCACAGAGGGGGCGAAGGGGTATTGGGCTCTGCTGGCCGTTGGATCTAAAACAAATCATCGTCCTCGCCGGACTCGACGCCGACGAAGGCAAAACCCTAGCGACGCTGGCGGGCAGCCGGGAGGCTTACACTGGGACGGAGATGGGTTGGCGGCGGCGTGGCTCGATGCGGTCGAGGACGGGGAGTCGGACAAGGTACGGCATGTTGACTCCGGGTGACTAGATGCGTCGCGTCAGCAGTGGCACGGCTCGGAACTCTTAGCCTCCTCGCAGCTCCGGCGTACCTGTTCACTAGAAACAGCCAAAGGAGGGGGATTAGGGATGGTTTCGAGAGGCGAGTGCAGTGGAGGGGAAGAACAGGGAAAGGGCGAAGCAGGGGCTGTAGAACCTTCCCGTTCGTTGTCGGCACCGAGACGGAGAGAAACGGCAGTGGGGGAGGGGAGGGCGAGAGGCTCTGCCTCCACTCTGGGGTGGTACTGGGGAGCTCTAGGAGCGAAATGAGGAGTGGGAGGAGCGTGCAAGGGGTAGGGGAGCTACTTAACGAGCTGGGCTCGTCCACGGTGCACCGGGTGCACGGCGAGGCAGTGGGTTCGCAAGGGAGCTCGGGTTGGTCAGGAGGGGCGGTGGCGACGTAGTGGGACGATCTAGGGACGGTCTCTCCTTGGGGCTGGCCTGGCCTACTGGAGAGTGAGAGGGCGGTGACAGCTGCTTGCTGCCTGCAAGTTGATCGACGGAACAACACGGGGCTGCACCGTGGGGTCTGCCTAGCTAGGGCCTGGGAGGTAGGCAGGGTAGGGGTGCCGTAGGGTGGCGGGGTTCTCCTCTGTCCCTCCGCGAGTTTTTGTACCAAGAGAAGAAGAGAGAGGTCGAGGCCGAGGGGTTTTTGCTGAGGTGGGCGCCAGGGATTGGAGGTAGCTGGGTGCGCGGGAGAGCGAGGGGAAGGGTGGAGATGGTTCCTGGGGAGTTGGAGCCATCCGGGTGGGGCCAGACATGACTGAAGAGAGGGAGGGGCTGCTGGTTTCAAGGCTTGGCAAGATTTCCCAAGATCTCCCTTGTCTCTCTCTTTTGGAGGGTGCCATCGTGTGCATGTGACCTGGGGGAGTGCAGGGCGTTTGCTGGGGTGGTGAGGCATCGTGCCAGGGGTGACGTGGTTCACAGAAAGTGAGGAGAGGGTTTTGGTGATCTAGGGTATAGTTGATGAGATGGCCACTTTGGGAGCTTGCCAAGCCGAGCTAGGGCCACCAATGGAAGTGGGGAAGGAATGGGGGTGTAGAGGGATACTAGGTGAACATGTTCAGGTCTTGGTTGGCTCCTAGATCACAGCCATGTGTTTACAATGATCATCCAAACAGTGGACAATTTAAGGTGGTCATGCACTAAATGGCTTCTAGTGAGAAAAACACTTCCATGCAAGGGGCTTAAGCTTGTGGTTTAACCAGGGCTAAGGTGGGGTTCTCAAATGCTCAAAACATGGTACCACATGGTGCCTTTGCATGGTAGAAAAGGGAAGGGTTTTATTCAAACCAAAGCTCCAAAGTTGGAATAAAACTAGATTCATATGACTTAGCCAAATTCTAAGCTTGTGGGGGGACTAGCTAATATGACCCTTGGTGGTCATTCAAGCATGTAGATTAGCAAGCAACACTACCAAGGCAACACAAGTGATTCAGCAATCTAGTAAAAGTATGCTCATATGAAAACAAGTAGAGAAAGTTTTATTTCCCCCTAATTTCTAGCTTCCTAACCCTCACAAACATAGATGGAAAAGATGGGATGTTACATACCTTCCTCTCTTAAAAGAATCTCGTCCCGAGATTCGCCGGTTTCGCTGATAGGAGATGGGGAAATTCCTTCTTGAGGTAGTCCTCTCGTTCCCAGGTGGCTTCTTCTTCCGAATGGTTGCTCCATTGGACCTTGTAGAAGTTTATGTTTTGACACCGGGTGAGTCGATTAGCTTTCTCTATTATTTTGACGGGCACCTCTCGATAGGTTAGATCACGGTTGAGGTCAATGGCATGATAGTCAATCTCCTTGAATGTTTCGGGCTTGTTGGGTGCTTGAAGACACTTCCGGATTTGGGATACACGGGAGACGTTATGGAACTCTGCCAATTCTTTGGGTAAATCTAGTTGATATGACACCTTTCCTTGTTGAGCGATGATCTTGAAGGGCCCGGTGTACCTTAGGGTGAGATTCCCTTTCTCATGAAACCGTTGCATTCCCTTGAGAGGGGAGACACGAAGATACACGAAGTCTCCCTTGTTGAAACTCACATCGCGGCGTTTGGTGTCGGCATAGCTCTTTTGGCGAGATTGAGCAGCTCTCAAGCAGCCACGGGCTAGCTAGACTTGCTCCTCTGCTGCCTTGATCACATCAGGGCCGAAGATTTGGCTCTCTCCGGTCTCAACCCAGTTCAGAGGGGTTCTACACTTTCTTCCATAGAGAAACTGGAAGGGTGCCATCTTCAGACTGGCTTGATAGTTGTTATTGTAGGAGAATTCCGCGAACGGCAGACAATCCTCCCACTTGGATCCAGTGTCATTGCATGTCTGTTCTTTTCATGAACCACACCCAGTGTCATTGCATGTCAGTTCTTCTCACAAACCACATAAGGATCCAGCAGTGTCATTGCATGTCTGTTCTTTTCATGAACCACAGCTAGAGTCATTGCATGTCTGTTACTTCCATAAACCACACATGGATCCACTAGTGTTATTGCATGTTATTCTTTTCATTAACCACACCCAGTGTCATTGCATGTGTGTTCCTCTAGACGAACCACATATGGATCCACCAGTGTCATTGCATGTCTGATCTTTTCATGAATCACAACTAGTGTCATTGCATGTATGTTCTTTTCACAAACCACATATGGATCCACCTAGTGTCATTGCATGTGTGTTCTTCTAAACAAACCACATAAGGATCCACCTAGTGCCATTGCATGTGTGTTCCTCTAGACGAACCACATAAGGATCCATCGGTGTCACTACATGTCTGTTGTTTTCATGAACCACATAAGGATCCACTAGTGTCATTGGATGTGTGTTCTTCTCATGAACCACACATGGATCCACCAGTGTCATTGCATGTCTGTTCTTTTCATGAACCACGGCTAGAGTCATTGCATGTTTGTTACTTCCATAAACCACACATGGACCCACCAGTATCATTACATCTCTGTTCCTTTCATGAACCACACCCAGTGTCATTGCATGTCAGTTCTTTTCATGAACCACATAAGGATCCACCAGTGTCATTGCATGTCTGTTCTTTTCATGAATCACATCCAATGTCATTATATGTTTGTCCTTTTCACAAACCACATAAGGATCCATCTAGTGTCATTGCATGTGTGTTCTTCTAAACAAACCACATAAGGATCCACCAGTGTTTGGATGTGTGTTCTTCTTATGAACCACACATGGATCCACCAGTGTCATTGCATGTCTGTTCTTTTCATGAACCACAGCTAGAGTCATTGCATGTCCGTTCTTTTCATGAACCACACCCAGTGTCATTGCATGTCTGTTCTTTTCATGAACCACACCCAGTGTCATTGCATGTCAGTTCTTCTCACAAACCACATAAGGATCCACCAGTGTCATTGCATGTCTATTCTTTTCATGAATCACAACTAGAGTCATTGCATGTATGTTACTTCCATAAACCACACATGGATCCACTAGTGTTATTGCATGCTATTCTTTTCATTAACCACACCCAGTGTCATTGCATGTGTGTTCCTCTAGACGAACCACATATGGATCCACCAGTGTCATTGCATGTCTGATCTTTTCATGAATCACAACTAGTGTCATTGCATGTATGTTCTTTTCACAAACCACATATGGATCCACCTAGTGTCATTGCATGTGTGTTCTTCTAAACAAACCACATAAGGATCCACCTAGTGCCATTGCATGTGTGTTCCTCTAGACGAACCACATAAGGATCCACCGGTGTCACTACATGTCTGTTGTTTTCATGAACCACATAAGGATCCACTAGTGTCATTGGATGTGTGTTCTTCTCATGAACCACACATGGATCCACCAGTGTCATTGCATGTCTGTTCTTTTCATGAACCACGGCTAGAGTCATTGCATGTTTGTTACTTCCATAAACCACACATGGACCCACCAGTATCATTACATCTCTGTTCCTTTCATGAACCACACCCAGTGTCATTGCATGTCAGTTCTTTTCATGAACCACATAAGGATCCACCAGTGTCATTGCATGTCTGTTCTTTTCATGAATCACATCCAATGTCATTATATGTTTGTCCTTTTCACAAACCACATAAGGATCCATCTAGTGTCATTGCATGTGTGTTCTTCTAAACAAACCACATAAGGATCCACCAGTGTTTGGATGTGTGTTCTTCTTATGAACCACACATGGATCCACCAGTGTCATTGCATGTCTGTTCTTTTCATGAACCACAGCTAGAGTCATTGCATGTCCGTTCTTTTCATGAACCACACCCAGTGTCATTGCATGTCTGTTCTTTTCATGAACCACACCCAGTGTCATTGCATGTCAGTTCTTCTCACAAACCACATAAGGATCCACCAGTGTCATTGCATGTCTATTCTTTTCATGAATCACAACTAGAGTCATTGCATGTATGTTACTTCCATAAACCACACATGGATCCACCAGTGTCATTGCATGTCTGTTCTTTTCATTAACCACACCTAGTGTCATTGCATGTGTGTTCCTCTGGACAAACCACATACGGATCCACCAGTGTCATTGCATGTATGTTCTTTTCATGAATCACAGCCAGTGTCATTGCATGTCTGTTCTTTTCACAAACCACATAAGGATCCACCTAGTGTCATTGCATGTGTGTTCTTCTAAACAAACCACATAAGGATCCACCAGTGTCATTGGATGTGTGTTCTTCTCATGAACCACACATGGATCCACCAGTGTCATTGCATGTTTGTTCTTTTCATGAACCACAGTTAGAGTCATTGCATGTCTGTTACTTCCATAAACCACACATGGATCCACCAGTGTCATTGCATGTCTGTTCTTTTCATGAACCACACCTAGTGTCATTGCATGTCTATTCTTTTCATGTACCACACCCAGTGTCATTGCATGTCAGTTCTTCTCACAAATCACATAAGGATCCACCAGTGTCATTGCATGTCTCTTCTTTTCATGAATCACAGTTAGAGTCATTGCTTAGCTGTTACTTCCATAAACCACACATGGATCCACCAGTGTCATTGCATGTCTGTTCTTTTCATTAACCACACCCAGTGTCATTGCAAGTGTGTTCCTCTAGACAAACCACATATGGATCCACTAGTGTCATTGCATGTCTGTTCTTTTCATGAATCACAGCTAGTGGCATTGCATGTATGTTCTTTTCACATACCACATAAGGATCCACCTACTATCATTGCATTTCTGTTCTTCTAAACAAACCACATAAGGATCCACCAGTGTCATTGGATGTGTGTTCTTCTCATGAACCACACATGGATCCACCAGTGTCATTGCATGTCTGTTCTTTTCATGAACCACAACTAGAGTTATTGCATGTCTGTTACTTCCATAAACAACACATAGATCCACCGGTGTCATTGCATGTCTGTTCTTTTCATGAACCACACCCAATGTCCTTGCATGTCAGTTCTTTTCATGAACCACACCCAGTGTCATTGCATGTCAGTTCTTCTCACAAACCACATAAGGATCTACCAGTGTCATTGCATGTCTGTTCTTTTCATGAACCACACCCAGTGTCATTGCATGTTTGTTCCTCTAGACAAATCACATATGGATCCACCGGTGTCACTACATGTCTGTTTTTTTCATGAACCACTTAAGAATCCACCAGTGTCATTGGATGTGTGTTCTTTCCAAGAACCACATGCAGTGTCATTGCATGTATGTTCCTCTAAACAAACCACATAAGGATGCACCAGTATCATTGGATGTGTGTTCTTCTCATGAACCACACATGGATCCACCAGTGTCATTGCATGTCTGTTCTTTTCATGAACCACAACTAGAGTTATTGCATGTCTCTTACTTCCATAAACAACACATACATCCACCAGTGTCATTGCATGCCTGTTCTTTTCATGAACCACACCCAGTGTCCTTGCATGTCAGTTCTTTTCATGAACCACACCCAGTGTCATTGCATGTAAGTTCTTCTCACAAACCACATAAGGATCTACCAGTGTCATTGCATGTCTGTTCTTTTCATGAACCACACCCAGTGTCATTGCATGTTTGTTCCTCTAGACAAATCACATAAGGATCCACCGGTGTCACTACATGTCTGTTTTTTTCATGAACCACTTAAGAATCCACCAGTGTCATTGGATGTGTGTTCTTTCCAAGAACCACATGCAGTGTCATTGCATGTATGTTCCTCTAAACAAACCACATAAGGATGCACCAGTGTCATTGAATGTGTGTTCTTCTCATGAACCACACATGGATCCACCAGTGTCATTGCATGTCTATTCCTTTTTATGAACCACAGCTAGAGTCATTGCATGTCTGTTACTTCCATAAACCACACATGGATCCACCAGTGTCATTGCATGTCTGTTCTTTTCATTAAATGCACCCAGTGTCATTACATGTGTGTTCCTCTAGACAAACCACATATTGATCCACCAGTGTCATTGCATGTCTGTTCTTTTCATGAATCACAGCCAGTGTCATTGCATGTCTGTTCTTTTCACAAACCACATAAGGATCCACCTAGTGTCATTTCATGTGTGTTCTTCTAAATAAACCACATAAGGATCCACCTAGTGTCATTGCATGTGTGTTCCTCTAGACAAACCACATAAGGATCCACCAGTGTCACTGCATGTCTATTCTTTTCATGAACCACATAAGGATCCACCAGTGTCATTGGATGTGTGTTCTTCTCATGAGCCACACATGGATCCACCAGTGTCATTGCATGTCTATTCTTTTAATGAACCACAGCAAGAGTCATTGCATGTCTGTTACTTCCATAAACCACACATGGATCCACCGGTGTCATTGCATGTCTGTTCTTTTCATGAACCACACCTAGTGTCATTGCATGTCTGTTCTTTTCATGAACCACAACTAGAGTTATTGCATGTCTGTTACTTCCATAAACAACATATAGATCCACCGGTGTCATTGCATGTCTGTTCTTTTCATGAACCACACCCAGTGTCCTTGCATGTCAGTTCTTTTCATGAACCACACCCAGTGTCATTGCATGTCAGTTCTTCTCACAAACCACATAAGGATCTACCAGTGTCATTACATGTCTGTTCTTTTCATGAACCACACCAGTGTCATTGCATGTTTGTTCCTCTAGACAAATCACATAAGGATCCACCGGTGTCACTACATGTCTGTTTTTTTCATGAACCACTTAAGAATCCACCAGTGTCATTGGATGTGTGTTCTTTCCAAGAACCACATGCAGTGTCATTCCATGTATGTTCCTCTAAACAAACCACATAAGGATGCACAAGTGTCATGGGATGTGTGTTTTCTCATGAACCACACATGGATCCACCAGTGTCATTGCATGTCTGTTCTTTTCATGAACCACAACTAGAGTTATTGCATGTCTGTTACTTCCATAAACAACACATAGATCCACCGGTGTCATTGCATGTCTGTTCTTTTCATGAACCACACCCAGTGTCCTTGCATGTCAGTTCTTTTCATGAACCACACCCAGTGTCATTGCATGTCAGTTCTTCTCACAAACCACATAAGGATCTACCAGTGTCATTGCATGTCTGTTCTTTTCATGAACCACACCCAGTGTCATTGCATGTTTGTTCCTCTAGAAAAATCACATAAGGATCCACCGGTGTCACTACATGTCTGTTTTTTTCATGAACCACTTAAGAATCCACCAGTGTCATTGGATGTGTGTTCTTTCCAAGAACCACATGCAGTGTCATTGCATGTATGTTCCTCTAAACAAACCACATAAGGATGCACCAGTGTCATTGAATGTGTGTTCTTCTCATGAACCACACATGGATCCACCAGTGTCATTGCATGTCTATTCCTTTTTATGAACCACAGCTAGAGTCATTGCATGTCTGTTACTTCCATAAACCACACATGGATCCACCAGTGTCATTGCATGTCTGTTCTTTTCATTAAATGCACCCAGTGTCATTACATGTGTGTTCCTCTAGACAAACCACATATGGATCCACCAGTGTCATTGCATGTCTGTTCTTTTCATGAATCACAGCCAGTGTCATTGCATGTCTGTTCTTTTCACAAACCACATAAGGATCCACCTAGTGTCATTTCATGTGTGTTCTTCTAAATAAACCACATAAGGATCCACCTAGTGTCATTGCATGTGTGTTCCTCTAGACAAACCACATAAGGATCCACCAGTGTCACTGCATGTCTATTCTTTTCATGAACCACATAAGGATCCACCAGTGTCATTGGATGTGTGTTCTTCTCATGAGCCACACATGGATCCACCAGTGTCATTGCATGTCTATTCTTTTAATGAACCACAGCAAGAGTCATTGCATGTCTGTTACTTCCATAAACCACACATGGATACACCGGTGTCATTGCATGTCTGTTCTTTTCATGAACCACACCTAGTGTCATTGCATGTCTGTTCTTTTCATGAACCACAACTAGAGTTATTGCATGTCTGTTACTTCCATAAACAACACATAGATCCACCAGTGTCATTGCATGTTTGTTCTTTTCATGAACCACACCCAGTGTCCTTGCATGTCAGTTCTTTTCATGAACCACACCCAGTGTCATTGCATGTCAGTTCTTCTCACAAACCACATAAGGATCTACCAGTGTCATTGCATGTCTGTTCTTTTCATGAACCACACCCAGTGTCATTGCATGTTTGTTCCTCTAGACAAATCACATAAGGATCCACCGGTGTCACTACATGTCTGTTTTTTTCATGAACCACTTAAGAATCCACCAGTGTCATTGGATGTGTGTTCTTTCCAAGAACCACATGCAGTGTCATTACATGTATGTTCCTCTAAACAAACCACATAAGGATGCACCAGTGTCATTGGATGTGTGTTCTTCTCATGAACCACACATGGATCGACCAGTGTCATTGCATGTCTGTTCTTTTCATGAACCACAACTAGAGTTATTGCATGTCTGTTACTTCCATAAACAACACATAGATCCACCGGTGTCATTGCATGTCTGTTCTTTTCATGAACCACACCCAGTGTCCTTGCATGTCAGTTCTTTTCATGAACCACACCCAGTGTCATTGCATGTCAGTTCTTCTCACAAACCACATAAGGATCTAACAGTGTCATTGCATGTCTGTTCTTTTCATGAACCACACCCAGTGTCATTGCATGTTTGTTCCTCTAGACAAATCACATAAGGATCCACCGGTGTCACTACATGTCTGTTTTTTTCATGAACCACTTAAGAATCCACCAGTGTCATTGGATGTGTGTTCTTTCCAAGAACCACATGCAGTGTCATTGCATGTATGTTCCTCTAAACAAACCACATAAGGATGCACCAGTGTCATTGGATGTGTGTTCTTCTCATGAACCACACATGGATCCACCAGTGTCATTGCATGTCTGTTCTTTTCATGAACCACAACTAGAGTTATTGCATGTCTGTTACTTCCATAAACAACACATAGATCCACCGGTGTCATTGCATGTCTGTTCTTTTCATGAACCACACCCAGTGTCCTTGCATGTCAGTTCTTTTCATGAACCACACCCAGTGTCATTGCATGTCAGTTCTTCTCACAAACCACATAAGGATCTACCAGTGTCATTGCATGTCTGTTCTTTTCATGAACCACACCCAGTGTCATTGCATGTTTGTTCCTCTAGACAAATCACATAAGGATCCACCGGTGTCACTACATGTCTGTTTTTTTCATGAACCACTTAAGAATCCACCAGTGTCATTGGATGTGTGTTCTTTCCAAGAACCACATGCAGTGTCATTGCATGTATGTTCCTCTAAACAAACCACATAAGGATGCACCAGTGTTATTGGATGTGTGTTCTTCTCATGAACTACACATGGATCCACCAGTGTCATTGCATATCTATTCCTTTTTATGAACCACAGCTAGAGTCATTGCATGTCTGTTACTTCCATAAACCACACATGGATCCACCAGTGTCATTGCATGTCTGTTCTTTTCATTAAATGCACCCAGTGTCATTACATGTGTGTTCCTCTAGACAAACCACATATGGATCCACCAGTGTCATTGCATGTCTGTTCTTTTCATGAATCACAGCCAGTGTCATTGCATGTCTGTTCTTTTCACAAACCACATAAGGATCCACCTAGTGTCATTTCATGTGTGTTCTTCTAAATAAACCACATAAGGATCCACCTAGTGTCATTGCATGTGTGTTCCTCTAGACAAACCACATAAGGATCCACCAGTGTCACTGCATGTCTATTCTTTTCATGAACCACATAAGGATCCACCAGTGTCATTGGATGTGTGTTCTTCTCATGAGCCACACATGGATCCACCAGTGTCATTGCATGTCTATTCTTTTAATGAACCACAGCAAGAGTCATTGCATGTCTGTTACTTCCATAAACCACACATGGATCCACCGGTGTCATTGCATGTCTGTTCTTTTCATGAACCACACCTAGTGTCATTGCATGTCTGTTCTTTTCATGAACCACAACTAGAGTTATTGCATGTCTGTTACTTCCATAAACAACACATAGATCCACCGGTGTCATTGCATGTCTGTTCTTTTCATGAACCACACCCAGTGTCCTTGCATGTCAGTTCTTTTCATGAACCACACCCAGTGTCATTGCATGTCAGTTCTTCTCACAAACCACATAAGGATCTACCAGTGTCATTGCATGTCTGTTCTTTTCATGAACCACACCCAGTGTCATTGCATGTTTGTTCCTCTAGACAAATCACATAAGGATCCACCGGTGTCACTACATGTCTGTTTTTTTCATGAACCACTTAAGAATCCACCAGTGTCATTGGATGTGTGTTCTTTCCAAGAACCACATGCAGTGTCATTGCATGTATGTTCCTCTAAACAAACCACATAAGGATGCACCAGTGTCATTGGATGTGTGTTCTTCTCATGAACCACACATGGATCCACCAGTGTCATTGCATGTCTGTTCTTTTCATGAACCACAACTAGAGTTATTGCATGTCTGTTACTTCCATAAACAACACATAGATCCACCGGTGTCATTGCATGTCTGTTCTTTTCATGAACCACACCCAGTGTCCTTGCATGTCAGTTCTTTTCATGAACCACACCCAGTGTCATTGCATGTCAGTTCTTCTCACAAACCACATAAGGATCTACCAGTGTCATTGCATGTCTGTTCTTTTCATGAACCACACCCAGTGTCATTGCATGTTTGTTCCTCTAGACAAATCACATAAGGATCCACCGGTGTCACTACATGTCTGTTTTTTTCATGAACCACTTAAGAATCCACCAGTGTCATTGGATGTGTGTTCTTTCCAAGAACCACATGCAGTGTCATTGCATGTATGTTCCTCTAAACAAACCACATAAGGATGCACCAGTGTCATTGGATGTGTGTTCTTCTCATGAACCACACATGGATCCACCAGTGTCATTGCATGTCTATTCCTTTTTATGAACCACAGCTAGAGTCATTGCATGTCTGTTACTTCCATAAACCACACATGGATCCACTAGTGTCATTGCATGTCTGTTCTTTTCATTAAATGCACCCAGTGTCATTACATGTGTGTTCCTCTAGACAAACCACATATGGATCCACCAGTGTCATTGCATGTCTGTTCTTTTCATGAATCACAGCCAGTGTCATTGCATGTCTGTTCTTTTCACAAACCACATAAGGATCCACCTAGTGTCATTTCATGTGTGTTCTTCTAAATAAACCACATAAGGATCCACCTAGTGTCATTGCATGTGTGTTCCTCTAGACAAACCACATAAGGATCCACCAGTGTCACTGCATGTCTATTCTTTTCATGAACCACAATAGGATCCACCAGTGTCATTGGATGTGTGTTCTTCTCATGAGCCACACATGGATCCACCAGTGTAATTGCATGTCTATTCTTTTAATGAACCACAGCAAGAGTCATTGCATGTCTGTTACTTCCATAAACCACACATGGATCCACCGGTGTCATTGCATGTCTGTTCTTTTCATGAACCACACCTAGTGTCATTGCATGTCTGTTCTTTTCATGAACCACAACTAGAGTTATTGCATGTCTGTTACTTACATAAACAACACATAGATCCACCGGTGTCATTGCATGTCTGTTCTTTTCATGAACCACACCCAGTGTCCTTGCATGTCAGTTCTTTTCATGAACCACACCCAGTGTCATTGCATGTCAGTTCTTCTCACAAACCACATAAGGATCTACCAGTGTCATTGCATGTCTGTTCCATTCATGAACCAAACCCAGTGTCATTGCATGTTTGTTCCTCTAGACAAATCACATAAGGATCCACCGGTGTCACTACATGTCTGTTTTTTTCATGAACCACTTAAGAATCCACCAGTGTCATTGGATGTGTGTTCTTTCCAAGAACCACATGCAGTGTCATTGCATGTATGTTCCTCTAAACAAACTAAATAAGGATGCACCAGTGTCATTGGATGTGTGTTCTTCTCATGAACCACACATGGATCCACCAGTGTCATTGCATGTCTGTTCTTTTCATGAACCACAACTAGAGTTATTGCATGTCTGTTACTTCCATAAACAACACATAGATCCACCGGTGTCATTGCATGTCTGTTCTTTTCATGAACCACACGCAGTGTCCTTGCATGTCAGTTCTTTTCATGAACCACACCTAGTGTCATTGCATGTCAGTTCTTCTCACAAACCACATAAGGATCTACCAGTGTCATTGCATGTCTGTTCTTTTCATGAACCACACCCAGTGTCATTGCATGTTTGTTCCTCTAGACAAATCACATAAGGATCCACCGGTGTCACTACATGTCTGTTTTTTTCATGAACCACTTAAGAATCCACCAGTGTCATTGGATGTGTGTTCTTTCCAAGAACCACATGCAGTGTCATTGCATGTATGTTCCTCTAAACAAACCACATAAGGATGCACCAGTGTCATTGGATGTGTGTTCTTCTCATGAACCACACATGGATCCACCAGTGTCATTGCATGTCTATTCCTTTTTATGAACCACAACTAGAGTCATTGCATGTCTGTTACTTCCATAAACCACACATGGATCCACCAGTGTCATTGCATGTCTGTTCTTTTCATTAAATGCACCCAGTGTCATTACATGTGTGTTCCTCTAGACAAACCACATATGGATCCACCAGTGTCATTGCATGTCTGTTCTTTTCATGAATCACAGCCAGTGTCATTGCATGTCTGTTCTTTTCACAAACCACATAAGGATCCACCTAGTGTCATTTCATGTGTGTTCTTCTAAATAAACCACATAAGGATCCACCTAGTGTCATTGCATGTGTGTTCCTCTAGACAAACCACATAAGGATCCACCAGTGTCACTGCATGTCTATTCTTTTCATGAACCACATAAGGATCCACCAGTGTCATTGGATGTGTGTTCTTCTCATGAGCCACACATGGATCCACCAGTGTCATTGCATGTCTATTCTTTTAATGAACCACAGCAAGAGTAATTGCATGTCTGTTACTTCCATAAACCACACATGGATCCACCGGTGTCATTGCATGTCTGTTCTTTTCATGAACCACACCTAGTGTCATTGCATGTCTGTTCTTTTCATGAACCACAACTAGAGTTATTGCATGTCTGTTACTTACATAAACAACACATAGATCCACCGGTGTCATTGCATGTCTGTTCTTTTCATGAACCACACCCAGTGTCCTTGCATGTCAGTTCTTTTCATGAACCACACCCAGTGTCATTGCATGTCAGTTCTTCTCACAAACCACATAAGGATCTACCAGTGTCATTGCATGTCTGTTCCATTCATGAACCACACCCAGTGTCATTGCATGTTTGTTCCTCTAGACAAATCACATAAGGATCCACCGGTGTCACTACATGTCTGTTTTTTTCATGAACCACTTAAGAATCCACCAGTGTCATTGGATGTGTGTTCTTTCCAAGAACCACATGCAGTGTCATTGCATGTATGTTCCTCTAAACAAACTACATAAGGATGCACCAGTGTCATTGGATGTGTGTTCTTCTCATGAACCACACATGGATCCACCAGTGTCATTGCATGTCTGTTCTTTTCATGAACCACAACTAGAGTTATTGCATGTCTGTTACTTCCATAAACAACACATAGATCCACCGGTGTCATTGCATGTCTGTTCTTTTCATGAACCACACCCAGTGTCCTTGCATGTCAGTTCTTTTCATGAACCACACCCAGTGTCATTGCATGTCAGTTCTTCTCACAAACCACATAAGGATCTACCAGTGTCATTGCATGTCTGTTCTTTTCATGAACCACACCCAGTGTCATTGCATGTTTGTTCCTCTAGACAAATCACATAAGGATCCACCGGTGTCACTACATGTCTGTTTTTTTCATGAACCACTTAAGAATCCACCAGTGTCATTGGATGTGTGTTCTTTCCAAGAACCACATGCAGTGTCATTGCATGTATGTTCCTCTAAACAAACCACATAAGGATGCACCAGTGTCATTGGATGTGTGTTCTTCTCATGAACCACACATGGATCCACCAGTGTCATTGCATGTCTATTCCTTTTTATGAACCACAGCTAGAGTCATTGCATGTCTGTTACTTCCATAAACCACACATGGATCCACCAGTGTCATTGCATGTCTGTTCTTTTCATTAAATACACCCAGTGTCATTACATGTGTGTTCCTCTAGACAAACCACATATGGATCCACCAGTGTCATTGCATGTCTGTTCTTTTCATGAATCACAGCCAGTGTCATTGCATGTCTGTTCTTTTCACAAACCACATAAGGATCCACCTAGTGTCATTTCATGTGTGTTCTTCTAAATAAACCACATAAGGATCCACCTAGTGTCATTGCATGTGTGTTCCTCTAGACAAACCACATAAGGATCCACCAGTGTCACTGCATGTCTATTCTTTTCATGAACCACATAAGGATCCACCAGTGTCATTGGATGTGTGTTCTTCTCATGAGTCACACATGGATCCACCAGTGTCATTGCATGTCTATTCTTTTAATGAACCACAGCAAGAGTCATTGCATGTCTGTTACTTCCATAAACCACACATGGATCCACCGGTGTCATTGCATGTCTGTTCTTTTCATGAACCACACCTAGTGTCATTGCATGTCTATTCTTTTCATGAACCACAACTAGAGTTATTGCATGTCTGTTACTTCCATAAACAACACATAGATCCACCGGTGTCATTGCATGTCTGTTCTTTTCATGAACCACACCCAGTGTCCTTGCATGTCAGTTCTTTTCATGAACCACACCCAGTGTCATTGCATGTCAGTTCTTCTCACAAACCACATAAGGATCTACCAGTGTCATTGCATGTCTGTTCTTTTCATGAACCACACCCAGTGTCATTGCATGTTTGTTCCTCTAGACAAATCACATAAGGATCCACCGGTGTCACTACATGTCTGTTTTTTTCATGAACCACTTAAGAATCCACCAGTGTCATTGGATGTGTGTTCTTTCCAAGAACCACATGCAGTGTCATTGCATGTATGTTCCTCTAAACAAACCACATAAGGATGCACCAGTGTCATTGGATGTGTGTTCTTCTCATGAACCACACATGGATCCACCAGTGTCATTGCATGTCTGTTCTTTTCATGAACCACAACTAGAGTTATTGCATGTCTGTTACTTCCATAAACAACACATAGATCCACCGGTGTCATTGCATGTCTGTTCTTTTCATGAACCACACCCAGTGTCCTTGCATGTCAGTTCTTTTCATGAACCACACCCAGTGTCATTGCATGTCAGTTCTTCTCACAAACCACATAAGGATCTACCAGTGTCATTGCATGTCTGTTCTTTTCATGAACCACACCCAGTGTCATTGCATGTTTGTTCCTCTAGACAAATCACATAAGGATCCACCGGTGTCACTACATGTCTGTTTTTTTCATGAACCACTTAAGAATCCACCAGTGTCATTGGATGTGTGTTCTTTCCAAGAACCACATGCAGTGTCATTGCATGTATGTTCCTCTAAACAAACCACATAAGGATGCACCAGTGTCATTGGATGTGTGTTCTTCTCATGAACCACACATGGATCCACCAGTGTCATTGCATGTCTATTCCTTTTTATGAACCACAGCTAGAGTCATTGCATGTCTGTTACTTCCATAAACCACACATGGATCCACCAGTGTCATTGCATGTCTGTTCTTTTCATTAAATGCACCCAGTGTCATTACATGTGTGTTCCTCTAGACAAACCACATATGGATCCACCAGTGTCATTGCATGTCTGTTCTTTTCATGAATCACAGCCAGTGTCATTGCATGTTTGTTCTTTTCACAAACCACATAAGGATCCACCTAGTGTCATTTCATGTGTGTTCTTCTAAATAAACCACATAAGGATCCACCTAGTGTCATTGCATGTGTGTTCCTCTAGACAAACCACATAAGGATCCACCAGTGTCACTGCATGTCTATTCTTTTCATGAACCACATAAGGATCCACCAGTGTCATTGGATGTGTGTTCTTCTCATGAACCACACATGGATCCACCAGTGTCATTGCATGTCTATTCTTTTAATGAACCACAGCAAGAGTCATTGCATGTCTGTTACTTCCATAAACCACACATGGATCCACCGGTGTCATTGCATGTCTGTTCTTTTCATGAACCACACCTAGTGTCATTGCAGGTCAGTTCTTTTCATGAACCACATAAGGATCCACCAGTGTCATTGCATGTCTGTTCTTTTAGGAATCACAGCCAGTGTCATTGAATGTCTGTTCTTTTCACAAACCACATAAGGATCGACCTAGTGTCATTGCATGTGTGTTCTTCTAAACAAACCACATAAGTATCCACCAGTGTCATTGGATGTGTGTTCTTCTCATGAACCACACATGGATCCACCAGTGTCATTGCATGTCTGTTCTTTTCATGAACCACAGCTAGAGTCATTAAATGTCT
Organism: Avena sativa; assembly: GCA_916181665.1. Classification (NCBI taxonomy): domain Eukaryota; kingdom Viridiplantae; phylum Streptophyta; class Magnoliopsida; order Poales; family Poaceae; genus Avena; species Avena sativa. The sequence continues at coordinate 369,015,523 of OV702287.1, read as the reverse complement.
GTTACTTCCATAAACCGCACATGGATCCACCAGTGTCATTGCATGTCTGTTCTTTTCATGAACCACACCCAGTGTCATTGCATGTTTGTTCTTTTCATCAACCACACCTAGTGTCATTGCATGTCCGTTCTTCTCACAAACCATAAAAGGATCCACCAGTGTCATTGCATGTCTGTTCTTTTCATGAATCACAGCTAGAGCCATTGCATGTCTGTTACTTCCATAAACCACAGATGGGTCCACCCGTGTCATTGCATGTCTGTTCTTTTCATTAACCACACCCAGTGTCATTGCATGTGTGTTCCTCTAGACAAACCACATATGGATCCACCAGTGTCATTGCATGTCTGTTCTTTTCATGAACCACATCTAGAGTCATTGCATGTCTGTTACTTCCATAAACCACACATGGATCCACCGGTGTCATTGCATGTCTGTTCTTTTCATGAACCACACCTAGTGTCATTGCATGTCTGTTCTTTTCATGAACCACACCCAGTGCCATTGCATGTCAGTTCTTCTGACAAACCACATAAGGATCCACCAGTGTCATTGCATGTATGTTCTTTTCATGAATCACAGCTAGAGTCATTGCATGTCTGTTACTTCCATAAACCACACATGGATCCACCAATGTCATTGCATGTCTGTTCTTTTCGTTAACCACACCTAGTGTCATTGCATGTGTGTTCCTCTAGACAAACCACATATGGATCCACCAGTGTCATTGCATGTCTGTTCTTTTCATGAATCACAACCAGTGTCATTGCATGTCTGTTCTTTTCACAAACCACATAAGGATCCACCTAGTGTCATTGCATGTGTGTTCTTCTAAACAAACCACATAAGGATCCACCAGTGTCATTGGATGTGTGTTCTTCTCATGAACCACACATGGATCCACCAGTGTCATTGCATGTCTATTATTTTCATGAACCACAGCTAGAGTCATTGCATGTCTGTTACTTTCATATATCTATAACATCCCGAAACTTAATCCAAAGTTAATCAAGATCAAATATACCCAATTTGGGGTTAAAAAAACTTTTTCTATTTAAAATATTTAAGCATTCATATTGGTGTGCATTAAATTTAGGAGTTGTTTTGAATTGCCATGTTTGAGTGATCCATTGGTTGTAAAATGATTCTAAGGTGAATTACACATCATCTAGATCATTCCTAAACAAAATGACAAAGAAAAAGAAATCAAAAAGAATAAAATAAGGAAATGGTCATTTGTGCCATTTTAACTAATTAAGGCACTTTGGGTGTTCCTAGGACTCAAATGCCAACAGAGACAATTGTGGTTCTTTGCACCCCTTGCTAGTACAAGTAGTTATGTGCCAAGGCCCACTTTGTGATCGCCCAAAAACTATCAAACTCTAATTTTAAATGACATTTGAAAATTGAATCTAGTGTATGTATCAAGATCACACTAATTCAAAAACCACTCAAATGAACTCCATTTCAAAATCCCAAGCAAACCTAGATGCTCAAGCATAAGTCACACCACTCCACCAAAAATCTTTCAAAAATTCAAAACTTTCTCTCATGCGACCATTTGATCGAACAGGTGGCAGGCAGAGAATTTTTGGCCTAACTAACACTGTTTTGGGGCAAATCTTGTCGAGCCAATTGGTGTGCATTGATCACCTTGGTATCCCCCAGGCCCAACCAGACCAAAACCACCCCTATCCCTAGCCCCTGGCGCTAGTGCCATGCCGCCCCGACGCCATGATCGTCGGCCGATCGTGCCCGAGCCACAGCAGACCACCAGCCCTTCTCCGCCGCTCCAGGAAGCAAGGCACCACCTCACCACCGCCCACAGTCCACCCCACACCCGCAGATAGCCACTAGACCACCCTAGAGCATCGCCGCCCTTTCTCTCTACGTGCATCCAAAGCGTGCCAGAGCACGATCGCAGCCAGCACGCCGCAGACCGCGCCTCGACACCCAATCACGCACAGCGCTCCGCCTTGAACCCAGCAACCCGCCAGACATGGTCGTGCACCGCCGCGCGACCCACAGTCGCCATGATCACCGTCGACCACCGCCTCTGTCTCCTAGAGAACGTGAAGCCCCTGACCGTTAGGCACCACCCCTAGCCGCGCCATTGCACCATAGCTGACCGCCAGCAGACCACCCACTGTCCGCCTACCTCGCCCACGCTGGTAGCCCCCTGTATCGCCGTCACCGACGAGCTGCGCCCATGCCTCACTGCCTCACCATCGAACCTATATAAGGAGGCCTCCCCCGCACCATCTCTTCACACCATTCCACTCCCCTCTCTCCACTGATCGTTTCCCCTCTCTCGCTGGAGCCGCTCGAGCAGCACATCACCGAAATTCCGCCGGAGGTAGCCGCTGTAGAGGAGGAGAAGTGGTTGTCAATTTTGTCCACCTTAGCCCCTGCCGCGACTTTGCCTAAGCGCGTTGTCACCTCCAGTTCGTTTGCCCGCCTCGCCGCACTAGCTGGAGCCCTGGTAAGTCCCCAGTAAACCCCCACCAGTCGTTTAGGGTTCAGTCTCGCCGGCGACGAGTCCGTCGTCGACGACGACCGTGGACCATCGATCTGTGTTCTAATTGTGTGGTCCTGATCGCCCCGTACCGCTTCGGGTTTTATGTGCCACTGACAGGTGGACCCCCCTGGCCAGTCGCCCTCTGCGTCGCTGAGCGTTACTGGGCCGGCCCATTTAGTTTCCCACGCTGACCCAGTTAATTCGGATTAGGTTTTTCTATTTAGACATCAAATCAATTATGTCCCTTAGCTCAAAAATCAATTCAAACATTTTTAAAAATCCAAATGGAGTGATTCCATGTTTGTTGGAAAGATAATGAAAATCTCTATCCAAGCCCGTTGGATTTAAATCATTTAGAGATCTCTCCTAGTAAAAATAACAAGACAAAAGCATTTGCACATTCAAACATTTTTCTAAAATCAACCATAATTGCTTTTGAGTTGATTCCAACTCTCAAAAATCACATTTAACCATACCTATCTGAATATGTAATAATATTGAAGTTTGCATGCAGTGACTTTGGACTAGTACCAAAATAATGCTATATAGGCATTTCTAGTCACTTTAAATCATTAAAATATTCAACTTAAACTTATTAAAATGTGATCCAACATTTAAATCCCATTCCCATATGTTAGAATATGTGGTGATGACATGTGTCCACATGATCCCATATTTTAATAGGAGAATAATAAATCTTAGTTAATTTCAATGAGTAGAAATTACTTTTCTCAAATAAAAATAAGGAAGCTAGTTAATTAAACCTTGTGATTCTTGTGATGATAATAGATCATCAACTGTGTGCCTTAGTGTGCTTAGTAGACTAGTTAATCTATGTTTGGTGATTGCGTATCCCGTATGTATTTATATACGATAGTACCGACCAAGCTTTCGAGGAGGAGGGGGTTCTACCAAGAGGAGGAGGAAGAAAACTTCAACCACTGCACTACACAAGGCAAGCCATCATTAACAATGCAAGCTAGACCTTGCAAACCAGATGACCTAAGTAAATGCATTAAGCATGCTTTGGTTATGCCCTTTTACTTACACCTACTCCAAATTCTATTTACAAGCTTTACTTTATTTACTTTACCAAAATCCTTTACTTGTTTGAAGGTAGCATAAAAAGTATAAAACTTTACTTATCTAGATAAACTTAGATGTCATTCTATGGCATGAGATTGATCTTAGCATCCCCCATTAGTGAACACTCTTAGTAGTTTATAGCTAAACTAAAACTTGAGTCACTTTAGATGGGATTACTTGGTGAAAATGACTTGTGAAAACCTTGGAATGATGAGTCATTCTATTGAGATGTTTTGACATGTGTTGAGAAACACAAATGTTTTATGATGATGAAAATGTTGAGGCATGAGCCTTAGCCCTTTTACAAAGCTGATGGTTGGGTTCGGATGCGATACCATTCCAATTTTACCGTACAACCACAATACGTGAATTGGGTAAGGCTTAGCTAGAAGTTTATATGCATTAGTATTAGTTCCCTCGCGGGAGAGGTTTGAGCTGAGGCTACCTCTCAATGTTGTCCACCTATGCAGTGCCCAAGATGACAGATGGTTATGGTTGGGAGGCCATGCTCATAGGGGAGGTTCTTATACTAGGGTGTGTAAATGAAAGGTTATGTTAGATTATCTACATACTAAGTATGATGATTCAGGGTTATCCCTGACAGATGTATCGAATCTTGTGGTGAAAGTGTACCACCTCTGCAGAGTGTCAAACTATTTGAATAGCCGCGTCCGCGGTTATGGACAGTTGGAGTGGCCATACTGTTCCGTTGTCAGATGTTTTCAAAATGACTAATGAATGAATGATGAATCTTGACTTGACCACAACCGGGTCGTGACTATGACACTAGCTTCCCAACTTAAGTGATTCTAGAACTTTATTTTATCTTTCTTTGTTTTTAAACTCAGCTTAGGTTTCAAACTTAACTTTACAAATAAACTTAGAGTTAGCATTTCCCACTAGAACTACCTTACTTTCTAGTGATAGTTTGCGAGCACTTAAAGAGTAGTCATGGCTTTTGTCCCTGGATATTCCTATGGCCAGACTATGAAGGAGACTACCAAGATGAAGGACAGCAGGACGACTATGATAACTAGGACTACCTTCCATCGTCAGCATTGCCTGTGACCCTGAAGATGGACCCCACCGCTACGCTTATTATTTATTCCGCTGCTTGTTGTATTAAGACTGGATCCTGAGATCCTTTATTCATGTAAGACCTTATTATGGTTTGTAATGAATGATGTACTGTGATATCCAATCTGTTATGTCTCGCAAAAATGGTAATCCTAGGATTGCGATGTATGACATAACAGGCATCTGGGATTAAAAATCCGGGTGTTGAAAAGTTGGTATAAGAGCCATCCTGACCATAGGAGACCCTAGTTAGAATGGACGTCCGAACAAAAACTTAGTTTCAAAACCAAAGTGAGTATTTATGAAAACTATTTCCTCTCTTACCCTTGGGAATTCTTTCTCTAAAAAAAATTCATGTTCCTCCAATTCTTACATTACTACATAAAATTTGACACACTTGATCACTTCACTAACTACCTCATCCTTAATTCTTATAGATGGAAACTCAGTTCAACAAGTTCTACCAGTTAGGCAACGGAGGCCAGCTGATCTTCGAGAGGGATCTTGATGCACTATCGGAGTACTTGGGACACCCACATCTGGAATTCCTTGGAGCTCAAAATCCTGGACCCCCAGGAGGAGATTTATAATGGCTAGTCACTGCTGATCTTCGAGGCAAAATAGAAGCACCAACGTCCGGGAGAATCCAGTTCTCCATGAGAGAGAACAACTGGCTAGATGGGTTAGCCAGGGAAATGCATGAAGCTCTCGCACGTCTATGTGCCATGAGTGTCAACCAAAATTCAAGGAACCCGCTTTGCTCACTATGCAAGGTGTGACTTCATGGGAATGCCAATGGAGATGCCAAGTCACCCGGAGTTGAAGCGTCAAGTGGAGAACCTTGACTTCCTGATGTACGACCGATAGAAGGAATTGGACAATGCTAGGGAGTTCACCAACCACAACCTTGCCATTACCACCCAGAAGGCCCAGACTTTCTCACTGCTTGTCATGGATCGTCAGTCTCTTTGCTGCCAGCGCGTAAAGATTGATCGCACCATCGACCGTCTTCGCAAGAAGGTGGCCGACCTCGAGAGGACCATCAAGGAGCAAGAAGCTCAGCTTGCAGCAAAGGAAGAAGAAGAGGAAGGTGAAGACATCCAGGGAGATATGGACTCTTACCTTAGCAACGATGATGACTTTCTTGAGGAGGATGTCGTGGACTTCTACACCTATGATGATGACTCTGACTTCATCGATGATGAGTAGATGCACTAGAGCACTATCGTAGAGTGAGGAGTATCAGTCCCATTGTATCGTAGCTTACAGAATGGTTCTTAAAACCATCTATTTTCTATTGTTGTTGTCGTGTGTGTGTGTTTGTATCGTGTGCTTTTTTTAATGAATGAAAAGAAGTTAGTTGCAAAAAAACGTGAGTCAAACTCAAAGTTTTAGCTTTGAAATCAAAACCATGAACCATAGAACTTTCCCTCTTACCCCTTTATCTACCTCAATCTTCAGATGACTCGTGGAAATCAAGGAGGGAGCAGCTCATCACAGGACCCCGATGTTGCAGATTATGCAGATGCTAGTTGCAGACCGTGAAGCAAGCAGGGCAGAGCGCCAGGCCAACCTAGCAACTCTGTAGCAGATAGCTCAAATGGCCCAAAACAACCAAGGGCATGGAAATCAGGATCATCAAGGATCCAAGCTGAAAAACTTCCAGAATACCAATCCCCCAATCTTTAGCACTTCGGAGAACCCACTAGATGCTGATGACTGGTTGCATACAATGGAGAACAATTTCGAAGTAGCCAGAGTTGATGACAACGAGAAAGTTCTCGTTGCCACCCACTATTTGGCAGGAGATGCAAGAGCCTGGTGGAACAACACCCGCACGATGAACCATGGTCAAGTGATGACATGGGAAGCCTTCAAAATCAAGTCTAGTCGCACCCACGTGCCACAGGGCCTAGTCACCAGAATGAGGGATGAATTCAGAGAGCTGAAGCAAGGCAGAATGACTGTAGTGGAGTACCGTGACAGATTCTTGTCCCTAGCCAGGTATGCACCTGATGAGATCAACACGGAGGCCAAGAAGAAGGAGAGATTCCTGAACGGACTGCATGATGAGATGCAGACTGTCCTAGTCAACATCCACTTCGAGGATCTCGAAGAGCTCGTCGACTCTGCCATTCAGATGGAAGGGAAGATTAACCAAGACAACGACAACCGCAAACATTGTATGATGCACCAAGTTGGATCCAACAGTCACCAGAAGTACCGTCCCAACCCCTCTGCGGGATATGCACCAAGGAACAACCGACCCCCAATGTCTCGCCCAAGATACCCCAATCATAGAGGAGGCAATGTGAAGTCCGGAGGGAACAACAACAACCCCGGCAACACCAGCAATTTCAGCCGTGCAGCGTCGTGTTCAACCAGGAAGAAGATTTGCCCCGGGGAATCCTCACAACCGCAACGGCCGTCTCTTCCACATGAACGCCGAAGAAGCCCAAGAAGCGCCAGATGTAGTGTAGGGTATGTTTTCTGTCAACTCAGTTTCCGCAAGAGTGTTGTTTGATTCTGGAGCATCGCACTCTTTTGTCACCGAAGAATTTGCATGCACTAGTAAGATTCACCCCACCAACTAGAAGCATGTCATGATAGTTCAAATTCCCGGTTCAACTACAAAAGCTAGAAAAATTTGCAAAGTTGTGCCTATCAGAATACATGGGATAGATTTTTATGCTAATCTAATAGTACTTGGAACCAAAGGATTGGAAGTAGTACTAGGAATGGATTGGATGTCAAATGATAAAGGACTGATAGACTGTGCTAAGAAAGCCATCACCATGACCAGTAGCTCTGGAGTAACGATAGAGCATGTATCTGAAACCTTACCCGATCAATTCAAGTGCAACAAGAGTCTAGCCCTATGATACATTGCAAATGTATCTATAATTTTTGATGTTCCATGCTTGGTTTTATCCACTTTCTTGTGTTTTGTCCACACTTTGGAGTACTTTTCATATGATTTCTTGGACTAACCTATTAACAAGAGCCACAGTGCCAGCTGCCTGTTTCTGCTGTTTTTGGTTCCAGGAAAGTCAGAAAATGAATATTCTCGGAATTGGACGGGGCAAAATCCAAAGTGCCTATTTTCTGAAAGTCATCAGATGCTAGAATACGAGACGGAGAAGGGCTGGGGGCCGGCCACACCACCTGGCCGTGCAGCCAGGCCTGGCCCACGCCAGGGGGTGGGCTGGCCAACCCCAGCACCCCCTCGGCCTCTCCTTCCGCCTATATATTGCCCTCAGGACGAAAACCCTAAGTAACCGATCAAAAATCCACGAAAGAGTCTGTAGCCGCCGTCATCTCCATCCCTAGATCAGGAGGGATCTAAAGCTTTTCCTAGCACCCTGCCGGAGAGGGGAATTCACCCTAGAGGCCTTCTTCATCACCATGCAAGCCTCCGGTGTGATGCGTGAGTAGTTCATCTTTGGACTACGGATCCATGTAGTAGCTAGACGGCTGGTTCTCCTCCTTTGTGCTTTCATGTTTAGATCTTGTGAGCTATGTTCATGATCAAGATCATCTATTTGTAATTATGCATGTTGTGTTTGCGGGGATTCGATGGATATTGAGATGCTATTTCAGATTGATTATTGATTCTATCATGTCTTTGTTATTTGTGATCTTGCATGCTTTCCGTTGTTAGTAGCTATCTTGGCCAAGTAGATGCTAGCAACTCCAAGAGTTAGTATTTATGCTCGATAGTGGGTTCATGCCTCTGGTAATCTGGGGAAGTGACAAAAATCTCTAAGGTACTAGATGTGTTGTTGCTACTAGGGAGAAAACAACAATCCTTTGTTCATAGAACAATCGTATTGTTTACATTACACGCAATTCGTCAAGCAATAATCTGTTGCTTGCAACTTAATACTGGAGGGGGTTCGGTTGATAACCTGAAGGTGGATTATTAGTCATAGATGCAGTTGGATGGCGGTCTATGTATAATGTTGTAATGCCCAATCGAATCTCAAAGGAGTCAAGATGATTAGTATATGCATGTATTGCTTTATCGATGTTTGTCAATTGCCCCGCTGTAATTTGTTCACCCAGCATGTTATCTATCTAAGGAGAGCCACCTCTAGTGAACTATGGATCCCGGTCCTTTTCTTTTACATACAATCTATAAACTGTTTACTGTTTTGTGTTTACTTTCTGCAAACTTTTACGTCTTTCCATTCGATACGTTTAATCCTTTGTTTTCAGCAAAACACAGTGAGATTGACAACCTCGTCGCAAGTTGGGGACAGAGTTTTGTGGTTCTGTTGTGCAGGTCTCCACGTTGCTACTAGCACCGGTAGTGCGCCCTGCCAAGGCTTAGCTAGTAACACCTTTGGGGTGTTTCCTTGCTCCTACTGGTTCGATTAAACCTTGGTTTCATAACTGAGGGAAACTTGCTGCTGTGCTCATCGTACCTTCCTCTTGGGGTTCCACAATGAGCTTGTTAATACACGAGCCATCAAGCATTTTTCTGGCGCAGTTGCCAGGGAGTCAAGGACATCTTCACAAGGGGAGTCCCTCATAACCAATCTCTTTACTTTGTTATTTTTATTTTGGTTAGTTTCTTTTTGCTTTGTTTGCTTGTTTTGTTATCAAAAACACGAAAATATTAGTTTTACTAGTTTGCTTTCTTATTAGAAAACACACAAAAATGACTACCCTTGAAAACACTAAGTTGTGTGACTTCACTAGCACCAACAACAATAATTTTATGAGCACACCTATTGCTCCACCTGTGCCTGAAGATACTTTCTATAACATCCCAATTTCAGCCACCCTGATTATTTGTCCATAATGCAAAAATCAGGGGGAACAAAAACTTTTTTTTTCTTGTGCATTGGTTCGGTGCTTGCTTATTGTTTGTCTACCCTTGTGCTTATGAGAGTGTATCTTATGATACTCCTTACCTCACCCTCAGTTGACAAAAGCTATTTACCCAAAACTATCCTGGCTCATTTTACATATTCTCAAATGTTCTGGCATATGAAAACATGAGCCAAGATGCCTATGTAACCAAAACTATTTCCGTAGCTTCCATTGACAAAACTATGGAGAGATATATAATACAATCTCCTTATGTTTTCAAGATAGAATACTCGACTAATCTTATCTCTAGTTTCCCCAAACCCTCTTTTCAAAGCATTTGAATTCTACTCTTGGTAGAAATACCAAGGACTCTCACCTCCCTCAAAACTTAACCTCTTCAAGATGCCCCAACCCTACCTCAAGCTAAGCTTGATGGTAACCATAGAGTAGTTGATTTGTTTATAAGATGAGTTGCCTTGATCTGCTGTCTGATGAGTTGTTTTGATCTGTTGATTGACTTGTTTGCTTAGGAAGTAGTATGAGCTACTCTAGGAGCTCATCACTAGGATCAATATGTTCCCAACTCCTCAATCCCTAAGAAAGAATACAGCCTTGAAATGATCCCTAGCCACTAGGTGATCATCTAAAACCCTTAACCAGATCCATTCTAAAGATTTCCATTTCTAGAAAATTCCAAGCCCATGGAGACCAATATCAGGCATGGATATCTTCTACTCAATCTAATCTTCAACATCATCCACTTGTTGATGCTCTGATACTTTGCAACTCCTCCAAGAACTGTCCCTCTCATACTCTAGTCAAAATCCTCAAAACTGCCAAATTTAACCAAGTCTGGAAACAGTTGCAACATCACCTTTTTGAATGCCTCCTCCTCTCAAACCATGTGCATTTGTGGAAATGCACCTTAAACTTCTTGTTAACCATCCTAAGGATGACCAAGGACCACTTTTTACCTTGGTTAGATCATCCTCCAGCCCACTTGTCCATGATGGTTTTGCAGACAAGAAAATAACATTTCCTGCAAAACTAGTCATCATGCCTCCTTTGGTAGAAGATCACATCCTCATCCAACCTCCTGTCGACCAGCTCTCTGCATTGTCGTGATCTACTCCTTGAGGTCTATCAAAACCTACTTCACCTGCCCCAAGTGGATCTCTATGTTGTTTAAACTCACATGGTTTATATTGCATCATGACTCATCTTGCATGGAAGCCTTAATTTCAACAAAGTTTGCCATCACTTCTAGATCACCTCAAATGCTATTAATTCAAACTCCTCCTGCCATGATCATCTATATGACCTGGCCTACCCACCCATCTATCCCTTGCACCAAGGTGAGCCTTGAGCTCCAAGATCTACCCAGCCTTGGTGGTATAAAAATATCATCACCCTAGATCCTCAATACCTTGTTCTTTTATCTAATTCAAGTTGGAATTCCATTCCACAAGGTTGCAAATGCTTGCTATACCTTGTATACATCATCTACCTGATCATCAAGATTTATCAAATATTAACCATATCTATTATGGTCCCAAAACTATTTAATTCCTTTAATAGATAAACTCCCCAAAACTCCCTCCATAAAGGAAAGTTTAGTTTTTGCCAAAACACTTCTCTAACTTTTGGCTCAAGTACGTTCCATATATCATACCTCACCATCCCATCTTAAAAATAAATATTTTTGAGAAGCTTTATTATTTCTCTTTGTCCATTTTCTTAAATGGCTGAATTGGAATAATAATTGTTTACAAGACTTCTATGCCTCAATAAATCTTGGGAAAATTCCCCTAAGTGTGTATTCACTTTTGGTATCCTCTCAAATCAAAATCCACCCTTGTCCAATGCAAATTTATCAAATAATCTTCTAGAAATCACTTTTGTCCTTTTTGAGTAAATGGATTTAAGTGGACTAAAACACCACCTAAAAATCTCAATTAAATCCTAGGAGTCTACCTTTACCTCATCTATCTACCAGTACCATTCCCTCCTCTGGTCCAATGAAGTTTTTGGACTTCCTTCATAACCATCAATTGGATCAATTTTGTCAATTAGGCAAACCACTACTCTAACCACTTCCAAATTTCTTCAAACCTTGCTCAATGCTCATCCTTAGCACTAGGACACACCACTGGTCGACCAGCACTGTAGCACCACCTTAGCCCTTTCCCATTATACCCTTGTACTAGTAGAAAGAGAGAGAGACAACCCCAAAATCTTAAAGAATCTACTTTAATTAATCACCACAGCTGCCACCCCCTCCCCCTCTGATCCAGCACGACCAAATACCCCTCCCACCCCTCTCCACCGACCCCTGGACCAATCCCTGGCCAAATACACCATCTACCCCTCCCTCCTTGGTATATAGGCTAGAGGCCTCCCCTAGCTTGCCTCTGACCCTCATTTGCTCCCACACCCCTTCACTCACCCTCCCCTAGCTCCGCTTCCCCTCCCCTGCCCTGTGCTGCTTGAAAGAAGAAGAAGGAGAGCTCTCGGTCTCCTCACCGAATCGAGCAAGGCTCCTTCTCCCCTGATCCATTCCCTCTGTATGTCAGCTCATGTGTTCCCCTCCTCCTCCTCTACCTGACAGTACCTCTCTTTTGGCTCAGGACCTACTCCTATGTCATCGGGGTTGAGCTCCGACGAGGTCGCTCTCGGCCACCGTAGTGTGCGCTGCTTCCAGTGGACCTTTGCCGTCGTGCTGCCCCTCGATCTGCTCAGCATCGTCGACCGCGTCGCCCTGCAGCCTCCCTGACCCTCCTCAAGCCCTCAGGTGAGCTCCCCGCCTTGCGCCACCCTCTGCTAGGGTTAGATCTCGTCGCCCGCGAGCCCAGGTGGACGACGACGATGCGCCATCCATCGCCACTTAAACGGACGGCCGGGATTCGCCGGTACCGTTTCGGCGGCCCCCTCTCGCTGACCGCTGGGCCCTGCTTGCCAGGTTCAAGCGCTGGCTCCTGCGCGCCGCGTCGCCCCGCCGTGGGCCGAATCCACCTCCTGCAGCCCAACTCCCCTCAGATCTAGCCCAGCCGTTTGTCTTCCTTTCTTTTCAGATCCAGAAAAAGGACCAGCAGGTTTAAATCCATTTGAAAATGTAAATCAAGTCCAAATGCCAAGATTCAAATTTCTGGTTGTTACCTGATGTTTCCTCAAACATGCAGAGGCAACCCCAAGTTCAAACTAATTGCCATTAATTCCTGGAATTTATTCTGCTGCCAATTATGCTTTACCCTAAATAAATTCCTCAGGGTGTTTTACACCTTCATTTGAGATGAACCAAAGCTCTCCTGAGAGGTATTTGATATACCTATCATCCAGCCCATGTCCTATGCAAAGGTGAACAGAGGTGTGCCTTTGAGAAAAGTAACAAAAGTAGCCTTAATCTGCCTTGGATAAATTCTCTAGGTCAAACCAAATGTGGTAATGCCCTGATTCCACCTCCCAGTACCTCATTTTATCAACATATATCAAACCTCAGCAGCTCAGAATTTATTAAGCTCTGGGTGAATTTGTGTGATTTAAATACTTCTGTAATGGGTATTTTCACTAAATAAATCACTCGAGGAGTTTGACAACTCCAAAAAGAGTGAATCCAAATTCCACAGAAAGATATACTAAATGCCTATCAACTGCCCTTGGAATCAACTCAATAGCTTCTGTAGAATTAATATGGTGAAAAGGAGAAAAACTATAGAGAACTGCCTTTGGGAATTTCCTGAGGGCGTAATTCTTTTGACTGGATTCCAACTCTAGGTGGTTCAGTATAGCTACTACCAAACAATCCAAGGAAATAATTGTTGGAGCGCCCAAACTCTTCTGGTGAATTATTTCCTCAAACTAAAGTTAATCCACTTTAAAAATCATAATTAAATCTAGGAAATTGATATTCAAGTGAAACCACTTGTAATGGTTTTGTCTTGTCAAGACCTATCTAAGGATATCACTTTTGCACATTGGTATCCTACTGACCACAGAACCCGAATCCAAATGCCTTGTATCTAGCCTTGACCATTATCCTCCCAGAGAAAACACTAAAGTGGCAATTTAGTAATTCCACTATCAATACCCAATCTCTCCAAAACCTCCCAAGTTCAGTAGTAATTCTTATGTTTGTTTGCTGTATGGTATGATGTTTGCATGCCTAGTTTTGATTGTGGTATTGTCTGCTTGCATGTGTACCCGATGACGACGATAGTGTGAGTGTCTAACGATAAGAAGGAAGGGACTTCTTATTATTTATTGGGTATTCTTGGTCATCTGAAGAAGTCCAGGGACTTATTGCTGACCACAGGCAAGCCACCATTCCCGAACTCCGATATATGCCCTACTCTCTTTACCTGTTTTGTATCCTCTTTATAAATTGCATTATCTACCTGCATGTCTTGTTTTACAAATATTGCGATGGTAACTTGGCTCCTCCAAGTTATTACTTCGTGTCCTTCGCGGCACCACCCCGATGTACCTACCATTTTACCCCTTTAGATCGAGAGTACGATGGTTAGCATCCTACCTCGTTGGAAAACCCTCAGTTTTGAGAAAATAAATTGTTTTGGGGATTTACCCCACTACAAATGTTTCAAAACTGTTTTTGTAAAACCATTGGGAAGAGGCATCGTTCCCAGCGGATGTTTTAATGAAAGAAATGGTGATGATGAGCAATGAGAATGTGATGGGATGTTCTGCGCCTTTACCGGAACAATTTTATCCGTGGAACCACATTACCCCATGTGCTGGGGCTTAACTCGTAGTTTGTCCGCATTAGCCAAGGCAACTTCTACCATGCTAATAGGGAGAGATCCCTGGAATTCTGGGCACGCGCTATCAGATCACGGATCTGAAGCCTGTTGCTTGTTTCGGCAAGAGTGAGCCTGAACTGGCAGGAGGCCGGTGCAACAAATGGGTCTCCCCCAGACAGTATGACTTGGAGTACGGAAGGAAGTGGAGTCACCAGATTTAAGGTATACTCCAAGTTGCGGCTTGGGTATGCGCGTGTACGGAAGGCAGGACTATGGCTGGGAGCCACATACTCGTTGCCGGGGAGAGCAAACCCAAAAGGAAAAGCATGCCTTTGCTAGGGTTGACAAGCGAAAGGTTAGGTTTGATTATCCGGACCCCCATCTACAGTGGTAGTGGGCCGTGGTTGTATCCCGGCGGATGTATTGATTCTTGTCGGGAAGTGCGCAAACTCTGCAGAGTATAACCTATTCGAATAGTCGTGTCCATGGTCAAGGACGATTGTAAAGGTGTTGGCTAGTAGTTCCCAAACTGTGCTTGTTTGGGGAAACAAGGATGAAGTGGACGAAGGTTCCGGGGGAACCCGAGTTCGAAAGCCTTGTTTTGACCCGAGGTGGTCGAAGAGGTTTAAAAAGGGTTTTTACTACAAAACTGTTTTCAAAACGCTTATTCAACAAAGATATGGAGATGTCTTATAAAACAAAGTCAGGTTTTCAAAAACTCTTTTTCAACAAAGATATGGAGATGTCTTATAAAACAAAGGCATGTTTTCAAAAACTCTTTTTCAACAAAGATATGGAGATGCCATAACTACAAGGGGTAGTCTAAGATGTTTCAAAAACAACTCCAGATAAAGCTATCTCGCCATAGCCAGACTTTCATTTCTTTATTTCTTCTATCCTGGTGGTTTGCGAGTACATTCAAAAGTACTCACGGCTTTGTCCCTGGCTATTTACTTGGCCAGACTTTCAGAGGTTCGACATTGGAAGATTCAGGTGACGTCTAGCGAGCTAGGCCGTCTTCCTAGTCAGTTGCATGTAGGTTGAGGCGCGATTGGGCTCTGCGCTTGATGTTTTCCACTGCAAAGGATGTTGTAGCCAGAATGGCATCTATGTAAGTCTTGTTATTCGTTATGTTTCGGATGATGTGATGATACCTGTCAGTTATGTTCCACGGCTCACTGATCATGGGAACGTGGATGTATGCATAACAAGGAATCTCGGATGAATAATCTGGGGAGCCCACAGACTTGGTATCAGAGCCATCCTGACTGTAGGAGACCTTAGTTAGCATGGACGTTGGAGAGGAAACGACAAACTTATTTTCTAAAAAGACAAGGGAGAAAAGATGACTATTTGCAAAAGTGCTTATGTCTTCTCCCCCTCTATTCCGAAAAACCACTTGCATTAATATGACTTTCTAATCTGAAAATCTGGCACACTTGTCACTAACCCAGCCCCATATCAAACATCTGCGGTAGATGGCCTCTTTCCGCTCGAAGCGCATCATTGTTGGAGACAGTTTCTGGCCATTCGAAGAGCAGCTTCACAACCTACTGAAGATAGTCAAGAGGCCTTCGCCAACTATTGAAGGAACCGAACTTACTCGCAGAAACACCAATGTGATGCAATGGGTCATCAAGGCTGTGATTCCTTCCCCCGATGAAGACACAGCACCCACAATCTTCACCTTCCTCGACACCAACTGGGTAGATGGCGTGGTGCGAGCCATATAGGAGATCATGGCGCGCCTCTGCAAGATCCACGAAGATGATTTGAAGGATACTCCCTACCACCATTTTGGAAAGCGCGATGAAGATGGACTACCTACTGAGTCTTTCCTCACCTGCTGCATCGGGAATTAGCTGGAGAATATGAAATACCTACTCCAACGCTCCCAAGAAGATCTTGACAAGGCTAGACGCGAGAATCTGCTTCTAAAGATGGATATCAACCTACTCTGTAAGCGCAAAAGAAGTCTTCAAGCCACCAATGCTTGCTTGGAGAAGAAGCTGACAATTGAAGTACCCCCAACCCCTAGAGACGAGAACCCCGGGACTGACGACGACCTCTCCTTCCTCAATGAGTACCACCCTATCGTACAGTCACCTGCTCCGACCGAGTCAGCATCCAACCTTGTGCCATGGGGAGGAACCACTCTCACCTTCACGGAAGACGAGCTGAATATCCCGCAAACCCTAGAGGATCTGCAGTAGTTGAAACCCTGGAGTCAGCCCGAACCACAGATGCACCCTCCGAGTAATCACACGCGATGCGGTAATCTCCCGTTAGCAATAGGGTAGAGTCATGTATCGCTCCTGGACGCGTTTTGTAATGCTTAAGTATTATTGGCACCCCCGGGTGTAGATCGGTTGTTTGGTAATAACTCTGTTGGATTGCTATGCTTGTTTGGTTGTTTTCCTCTTACGTGTTTTACCCAAGTCGTTGCATCAGACCAAACCCGTAACACGTAATCCCAACAGGACCCCCCCCCTAGGATGGCCATGGAGATAGGAAGCTTGAAGAAGGAATGTAGCTGTTGCGGACATGGAAGACACCAAGCCGATAGATGCTTTGGCCACTGCCCAAACTGCAGAGAACCTCATTCGTCCAAAGTTTGCCCCACCGGACTTATCACTTGTTTCCTCTGCGAAGACCAAGACCATGTTCCCATTAAATGCCCAATATATCCCCTCATCTGCAAGGCCCGTCAACCTCCTGGTACCAGCAAAGGCAAGTCGTCAAAACAGTTACGCCAAAGTATAGGTACCTGTTTCACGTGTGGACTACCCGGTCACTTCAGCCGAGAATGCCCCGAGGGTAAACCCGTCAAGGCTTCCTCAACAGAGAAGCCCGAAGGCACCCAAGGTCCCCTTCTTCAAAAAAGATGGTCACCCTACCGCTCGCTGCCCCGCGACTCAAGACTGAAGATCTCTTGTGCTTCGATAGGCGACTACACCCCATGGAAGTAAAGATCAAGAGAGAAGCTCCTCAACTCACCCTAAGACTCCCGAACGTTAGCATGTGAAGCTTGTAATAAACTAGCCCATGTTCCCCTAGGAACGACACCTATGGTGCCACCCTCCCCTATGTTGTCTTACACTACCTTGATAACTATCTTCTGCCAACCTCTTAAGTAAGTCCCCGACTGGTAACTCTCCACTCTACCCAAGTCCAATACTAAGGGGGCAAAGACTGTGTCTTTCCCACATAAGGGAATAACCCTTCGCCAAAAGTACTCCAACCATTAGACCCGAAGACACAGATTTTAAGACCCAGACTTGGATTCAACAACCCACTCAAGACAAAACGCCGTAGACCCCTTACAAAAGGACGATTCCTCACCGCAATCATGATTGAAGCCAGCTCGACCCTCGAGTTTCAAGAAGAGTGAAGTTCAACCTTGCTGTCAGAGTGTTTCTGTTCAAAGACAAAGTAGGCAAGTTAGTACGCAAGAAACCCCTAGTACTAACTCCGAGACAAATCCCCTAACCTTACTCTTCCGAATCTCGGGATGAGACTCTTTCAAGGGGGAAAGGTCTGTAACATCCCAATTTCAGCCACCCTGATTAGTTGTCCATAATGCAAAAATCAGGGGGAATAAAAACTTTTTTTCTTGTGCATTGGTGCAGTGCTTGCTTATTGTTTGTCTACCCTTGTGCTTATGAGAGTGTATCTTATAATACTCCTTACCTCACCCTCAGTTGACAAAAGCTATTTACCCAAAACTATCCTGGCTCATTTTACATATTCTCAAACATTCTGGCATTTCAAAACATGAGCCAAGATTCCTATGTAACCAAAAATATTTCCGTAGCTTCCATTGGTAAAACTATGGAGAGATATATAATACAATCTCCTTATGTTTTCAAGATAGAACACTCAACTAATCTTATCTCTAGTTTCCCCAAACCCTCTTTTCAAAGCATTTGAATTCTACTCTTGGTAGAAATACCAAGGACTCTCACCTCCCTCAAAACTTAACCTCTTCAAGATGCCCCAACCCTACCTCAAGCTAAGCTTGATGGTAACCATAGAGTAGTTGATTTGTTTATAAGATGAGTTGCCTTGATCTGCTGTCTGATGAGTTGTTTTGATCTGCTGATTGACTTGTTTGCTTAGGAAGTAGTATGAGCTACTCTAGGAGCTCATCACTAGGATCAATATGTTCCCAACTCCTCAATCCCTAAGCAAGAATACAGCCTTGATATGATCCCTAGCCACTAGGTGATCATCTAAAACCCTTAACTAGATCCATTCTGAAGATTTCCATTTCCAAAAAATTTCAAGCCCATGGAGACCAATATCAGGCATGGATCTCTTCTACTCAATCTAATCTTCAAAATCATCCACTTGTTGATGCTCTGATACTTTGCAACTCCTCCAAGAACATTCCCTCTCATACTCTAGTCAAAATTCTCAAAACTGCCAAATTTAACTAAGTCTGGAAACAGTTTCAACATCACCTTTTTGAATGCCTCCTTCTATCAAACCATGTGCATTTGTGGAAATGAACCTTAACCTTCTTGTTAAACATCCTAAGGACTACCAAGGCCCACTTTTTATCTTGGTTAGATCATCCTCCAGCCCACTTGTCCATGATGGTTTTGCAGACAAGAAAATAACATTTCCTGCAAAACTAGTCATCATGCCTACTTTGGTAGAAGCTCACATCCTCATCCAACCTCCTATGGACCAGCTCTATGCATGGTTGTGATATACTCCTTGAGGTCTATCAAAACCTACTTCACCTGCCCCAAGTGGATCTCTGTGCTATTTAAACCCACATGGTTTATAAGGCATCATGACTCATCTTGCATGGCAGCCTTAATTTCAACAAAGTTTGCCATCACTTCTAGATCACCTCAAATGCTATTAATTCAAACTCCTCCTTCCATGGTCATCTATATGACCTGGCCTGCCCACCCATCTATCCCTTGCACCAAGGTGAGCCTTGAGCTCCAAGATCTACCCAGCCTTGGTGGTATAAAAATATCATCACCCTAGATCCTCAATACCTTGTTCTTTCATCTAATTCAAGTTGGAATTCCATTCCACAAGGTTGAAAATGCTTGCTATACCTTGTATACATCATCTACCTGATCATCAAGATTTATCAAATATTAACCATATCTATTATGGTCCCAAAACTATTTAATTCCTTTAATAGATAAACTCCCCAAAACTCCCTCCATAAAGGAAAGTTTCGTTTTTGCCAAAACACTTCTCTAAATTTTGGCTCAAGTACGTTCCATATATCATACCTCACCACCCCATCTTAAAAATAAATATTTTTGAGAAGCTTTATTATTTCTCTTTGTCCATTTTCTTAAATGGCTGAATTGGACTAATAATTGTTTAAAATACTGCTACGCCTCAATAAATCTTGGGAAAATTCCCCTAAGTGTGTATTCACTTTTGGGATCCTCTTAAATCAAAATACACCCTTGTCCAATGCAAATTTATCAAATGATCTTCTAGATATAATTCTGTCCTTCTTGAGTAAATGGATTTAAGTGGACTAAAACACCACCTAAAAATCTCAATTAAATCCTAGGAGTCTACCTTTACCTCATCTATCTACCAGTACCATTCCCTCCTCTAGTCCAATGCAAGTTTTTGGACTTCCTTCATAACCATCAATTGGATCAATTTTATTAATTAAGCAAACCACTACTCTAACCACTTCCAAATTTCTTCAAACCTTTCTCAATGCTGATCCTCAGCACTAGGACACACCACTAGTTGACCAGCACTATAGCACCACCTTAGCCCTTTCCGATTATACCCTTGTACTAGTAGAAAGAGAGAGAGAGAGAGAGACAACCCCAAAATCTTACAAGGATCTACTTTAATTAATCACCACAGCTGCCACTCCCTCCCCCTCTGATCCAGCACGACCAAATACCCCTCCTACCCCTCTCCACCGACCCCTGGACCAATCCCTGGCCAGCAATCCTCTCCCCCTTGTCCTAAATGGTCATTTACACCATCTACCCCTCCCTCCTTGGTATATAGGCTAGAGGCCTCCCCCATCTTGCATCTGCCCCTCATTTGCTCCCACACCCCTTCACTCACCCTCCCCTAGCTCCACTTCCCCTCCTCTGCCCTATGCTGCTCGAAAGAAGAAGAAGGAGAGCTCTCGGTCTCCTCACCGAATCGAGCAAGGCTCCTTCTCCCCTACTCCATTCCCTCCTTATGTCAGCTCATGTGTTCCCCTCCTCCTCCTCTACCTGACAGTACCTCTGTTTTGGCCCAGGACCTACTCCTCCGTCATTGGCGTTGAGCTCCGACGAGGTCGCTCTCGGCCGCCGTCGCGCGTGTTGCTTCTAGTGGACCTCCACCGTTGTGCCGCCCCTCCATCCGCTTAGCATCATCGACCGCATTGCCCTGCAGCCTCCCCGACCCTCCTTGACCCCTCAGGTGAGCTCCCCACCTTGCGCCACCCTCTACTAGGGTTAGATCTCGTCGCCGGTGAGCCTAGGTGGATGACGACGCTGCATCGTCCATCGCCACTTAAACGGACGGTCGGGATCCGCCGGTACTGTTTTGGCTGCCCCCTCTCGCTGGCCGCCGGGCCCCTTTCCAGGTTCAAGCGCTGGCTCCCGTGCGCTGTGCCGCCCTGTCGTGGGCCGAGTCCACCTCATGCGGCCCATATCCCCTCAGATCCAGCCCAGCCGTTGTCTTCCTTTCTTTTCAGATCGAGAAAAAGGACCAGCAGGTTTAAATCCATTTGAAAATATAAATCAAGTCCAAATGTCAAGATTCAAATTTCTGCTTGTTACCTGATGTTTTCTCAAACATGCAGAGGCAACCCCAAGTTCAAACTAATTACCATTAATTCCAGGAATTTATTCTGCTGCCAAGTATGCTTTACCCTAAATAAATTCCTTAGGGAGTTTTACACCTTCATTTGAGATGAACCAAAGCTCTCCTGAGAGGTATTTTATAGACCTATCATCCAGTCTAGGTCCTATGCCAAGGGAACAGAGGTGTGCCTTTGAGAAAAATAACAAAAATAGCCTTAATCTTCCTTGGATAAATTCTTTAGGTCAAACCAAATGTGGTAATGACCTGATTCCACCTCCCAGTACCTCATTTTATCAACATCTATCAAACATCAGTGGCTCAGAATTTATTAAGCTCTGGGTGAATTTTTGTGATTTAAATACTTCTCTAATGGGTATTTTCACTAAATAAATCACTCCAGGAGTTTTACAACTCCAAAAAGACTGAATACAATTTCCAAAGAAAGATATTCTAAATGCCTACCAACTGCACTTGGAATCAACTCAATATCTTCTGTATAATTAATCTGGTGAAAAAGAGAAAAAACTATACAGAACTGCCTTTGGGAATTTCCTGAGGGCATTCTGGTAATTCTTTTGACTGGATTCCAACTCTAGGTGGTTCAGTTCAGAAAATACTACCAAAAAATCCAAGGAAATAATTGTTGGAGCTCCAGAACTCTTCTGGTGAATTATTTCCTCAAACTAGAGTTAATCCACTTTAAAAATCATAATTAAATTTAGGAAATTGATATTCAAGTGAAACCACTTGTAATGGTTTTGTCTTGTCAAGACCTATCTGAGGATATCACTTTTTCACATTGGTATCCTACTGACCTCAGAACCCTAATCCAAATGCCTTGTATCTAGCCTTGACCATTATCCTCCCAGAGAAAACACTAAAGTGGGAATTTAGTAATTCCACTATCAATACCCAATCTCTCCAAAATCTCCCAAATTCAGTAGTAATTCTTATGTTTGTTTGCTATATGGTATGATGTTTGCATGCCTTGTTTTGATTGTGGTATTGTCTGCTTGCATGTGTACCTGATGATGACGATAGTGTGAGTGTCTGACGATAAGAAGGAAGGGACTTCTTATTATTTATTGGGTATTCTTGGTCATCTGAAGAAGTCTAGGGACTTATTGCTGACCACAGGTAAGCCACCATTCCCGAACTCCAATATATTCCCTACTCTCTTTACCTGTTTTGTATCCTCTTTATAAATTGCATTATCTACCTGCATGTCTTGTTTTACAAATATTGCGATGGTAACTTGGCTCCTCCAAGTTATGACTTCGTGTCCTTTGCGGCACCACCCCGATGTACCTACCATTTTACCCCTTTAGATCGAGAGTACGATGGTTAGCATCCTACCTCGTTGGAAAACCCTCGGTTTTGAGAAAATAAATTGTTTTGGGGATTTACCCCACTACAAATGTTTCAAAACTATTTTTGTAAAACCCTTGGGAAGAGGCATCGTTCCCAGCGGATGTTTTAATGAAAGAAAAGGTGATGATGAGCAATGAGAATGTGATGGGATGTTATACGCCTTTACCGGAACAATTTTATCCGTGTAACCACATTACCTCGGGTGCTGGGGCTTAACTCGTAGTTTGTCCGCATTAGCCGAGGCAACTTCTACCATGCTTATAGGGAGAGATCCCTAGAATTCCGGGCAGGCGCTACCAGATCACGGATCTGAAGCCTGTTGCTTGTTTCGGCAAGAGTAAGCTTGAACTAGCAGGAGGCTGGTGCAACAATTGGGTCTCCCGTGGACGGTATGACTTGGAGTACGGAAGGAAGTGGAGTCACCAGATTTAAGGTATACGCCAAGTTGTGGCTTGGGTATGCGCGTGTACGGAAGGCAGGACTATGGCTGGGAGCCACATACTTGTTGCCGGGGAGAGCAAACCCAAAAGGAAAAGCATGCCTTTGCTAGGGTCGACAAGCGAAAGGTTAGGTTTGATTATCCGGACCCCCCATCTACAGTGGTAGTGGGTCGTGGTTGTATCCCGGCGGATGTATTGATTCTTATGGGGAAAGTGCGCAAACTCTACAGAGTATAACCTATTCGAATAGCCGTGTCCACGGTCAAGGACGGCTGTAAAGGTGTTGGCTAGGACTACCCAAACTGTGCTTGTTTGGGAAACAAGGACGAAGTGGACGAAGGTTCCGGGGGAACCCGAGTTCGAAAGCCTTGTTTTGACCCGGGGTGGTCAAAGAGGTTTAAAAAGGGGTTTTACTACAAAAATGTTTTCAAAACGCTTTTTCAACAAAGATATGAAGATGTCTTATAAAACAAAGACAGGTTTTCAAAAACTCTTTTTCAACAAAGATATGGAGATGTCTTATAAAACAAAGGCATGTTTTCAAAAACTCTTTTTCAACAAAGATATGGAGATGTCATAACTACAAGGGGTAGTCTAGGATGTTTCAAAAACAACTCCAGATAAAGCTATCTCGCCACAACCAGACTTGCATTTCTTGATTTCTTCTATCCTGGTGGTTTGCGAGTACATTCAAAGGTACGCACGGCTTTGTCCCTGGCTATTTACTTGGCCAGACTTTCAGAGGTTCGACATTGGAAAATTCAGGTGACGTCCAGCGAGCTAGGCCGTCTTCCTAGTCAGTTGCCTGTAGGTTGAGGCGCGATTGGGCTCTGCGCTTGATGTTTTCCTCTACTAAGGATGTTGTAGCCAGAATGGCATCTATGCAAGTCTTGTAATTTGTTATGTTTCGGATGATGTGATGATACCTATCGGTTATGTTCCACGGCTCACTGATCATGGGAATGTGGATGTATGCATAACAGGGAATCTCGGATGAATAATCCAGGGAGCCCACACTTTCTTTGAGATAAAACCTGCTTTGCTCAATCTTGTTATGAGAGAACATTTTCTGGTATTAGTAATGAAGATGATGCTGCCCATCTAAATAACTTTGTTGAACTTTGTGAGATGCAAAAGAATAGGGATGTAGATGGTGATATTATTAAGCTGAAATTGTTTCCATTCTCTTTGAGAGGAAAAGCTAAAGAATGGTTGAATTCCTTAACTAGGAATAGTATTGATTCTTGGACAAAGTGCAAAGATGCTTTCATTGGAAAATACTATCCTCCTGCTAAGATTATATCTATGATAAGTGAAATAATGAAGTTTAAACAATCTGATAATGAACATGTTGCTCAAGCTTGGGAAAGAATGAAATCTTTGGTAAAGAATTGTCCCACTCATGGACTGACTGCTTGGATGATCATCCAAACTTTTTATGCAGGATTGAACTATTCTTCAAGGAACCTATTGGATTCTGCTGCTGGAGGTACCTTTATGACCATCACTTTGGGTGCTGCAACAAAACTTCTGGACAATATGATGGTTAATTATTCTGAATGGCATACTAAGAGAGCTCCACAAGGTAGGAAGGTAAATTCTGTTGAGGAAACCTCCTCCTTGAGTGATAAGATTGATATTATTATGTCTATGCTTATGAATGGGAAAGCCCATATTGATCCAAATAATGTTCCTTTAGCCTCTTTGGTTGCTCAAGAAGAGCAAGTTCATGTGAACTTCATAAGAAATAATAATTTTGGCAATAATGCTTATAGGAGTAATTTTGGTAACAACAATTATAAGCCATATCCTCCCAACAATGGTAATTCTTATGGAAATTCTTACAACAATAATAGGAGTGCTCCCTCTGAACTTGAAGTTATGCTTAAAGACTTTATTAGTAAACAATCTGCTTTCAATAAAACTATTGAGGAAAAACTCTCTAATGCTGAAAGAAATATAGCATCTTTGGCTGAAGATCAATCTTCTTTGAATAAAATGGCCGCTAAACCTGAAACTAATGATAATCCCTTTGCAGCTACTAATGCTATACAAGTAAGAATTGATGAAAATGTTAGACTATTAGCTGAATTACATGCTAAGTGGTAAAAAGAAGATGAAATTGCTATAAACATTAGTGTTTCTACTATTAACACCACTAGTGTTGAGACTAGTAATAGTTCTACTACTTTAGAGGATAAATTTTATTTTGATCTTGATGGTTGCAATATCTCATGAACATGGCCTAATGCTAGTGCTATGAACATGGCCTTTACAAAACACATTACTGATGCTCTCATAAAGATTAAAGAAGAAAAGATGAAACATAAAGCTTCTATTCCTATAAAATAAGAAGATGGTTGGGAACCCATCATTAATATGAAAGTGAATGACTTTGATTTCAAAGCTTTATGTTATCTTGATAGTAGTGTTTCTATTATGCCTAGAAGGATTTATGATATGCTTGATTTGCCTCCACTTGAAGATTGTTATTTGAATGTCCCACTTGATGATAATGCTAAAAAGAAACTCATGGGGAGTCTTAATGATGTTCTTATTATGGTTAGCAATGCCTATGTCCCTGTTGATTTCTATGTTTTGGATGTTGAATGCAATGCTTCTTGTCCTATTACTTTGGGAAGACCTTTTCTTAGAACTGTTGGTGCCATTATTGATATGAAAGAAGGCACCATTAAATATCAACTACCACTCAAGAAAGGTATAGAACACTTCCCTAAGAAGAGAGAGACGATTTCTTTTGCTTCTCCTATGAAAACAAAATTTGTTCTTAATGCTTCTTCATTTGAGAATACTTGATTCTTTTTCTTACTTCTTATTCCTAACTTAAAGGCGTTAAAGAAAAGTACTTACTGGGAGATAACCCAAAAGTTTTAGATGAGTCTTGGAAGTTATTACCTCTTTAATAACCGCTTCTTATCCTTTTTATTTTCTTTTTGTGCCATGAGTAACCTCTAATGAGAGAGAAGTAATGATTGGGAAAGTTGCTGTCCCGAAACAGATTTTTGTGCTTCACCGTAAATATCTGAACGTCTTTTTAAGGTGTGAATTTTTGTGCTTCTGCCCTAGGTTGTTATCTAACTTTCTTTAGTTCAACACTTTTTGATTTGAGCAACATAAGGTCTTCTAAAAAATTCGTCTTTACCTGCTGGTCTGTTTTGACAGATTTCTGCCATTTTCTGCATTTGCACTTTGTTGGTTCCTTTTTTAGTTCTTTTGGGGAATTGATCTTTTTGAGGGAAGTGCTACAGTATCTAGTGTTCTAATGGAAGTTTATTTGGTGTTAGAACTGAACCTTAAGACATATTATCTTGAGTGCACTAAAGTTGCTAATAAAGATTGTGTGAAGTTTTGTATGAAGGAAAAAATTCAGGTGTATGGAAGGAACGAGTAATGAGATGAAAGATGGACTAAAGCTCAAGCTTGGGGATGCCACGCATGTCACCCCAAGAAATATCCATGAAGTACAAGCGTCAAAGCTTGGGGATGCCCAAGGCATCACCCTTCTTCATCAATAAAAATCCCAGATTTCTTCCAAACGCTTCATTTTTATTATTTCATGCACAGTTGTGTTGTTCTTGGAGCGTCTTCTTTTTAGTTTTCGTTTTGGTTTTTAGTTTGCTTTGTTTGCTTAGTTTTCTGAATAAATTTGTTGGACCCCCTCTTTCATACATTGGTTTGCAAATAGTTTGGTTTGGTTTGGGAAAGAGTAGGAAAGTTCATACTTATGTGGTAAAAAGAGCTCGTTTTTGACTGTGGCCTATGCTTTGTCATTCCATGATTGATATTGTTTTGGCTTTATGCTTATTATTCTTTGTTGTAGCATGACTTGTTATAAACAATTGAGATTTCTTAATGTGCCTTGGATGAATCATGCATTGTTTTAGCATATTAAAGCATAGTATAGTGGTATTCTCCTTTGATGCTTTATTTGGGTTGACTTGGCGCATGCTCACACCATGTTATGACTATCTCAAGTCACCATAGCCTTTATTATCCTTTAGTGTTCAACTTGTAGTATCACTTTATGCTTTGATCAATGATGTTTTGTCACTCTGCATGATTATGGCCATTATTGCTCTCTTAGTTTGTCGCTCCCAGTCTTTTGCTAGCCTCCACAACCAAGTATGAGTTCCACTCATGCATCCAACTCCTTAAACCAAGTTATTCCAAAGAGTCCACCATACCTACCTACTAGCTTATTCTATTCCAAGTATATTCATGCTTTTGTTTATCTTCCAAATTAAACTCGTTATGAGAAAACTAGTGATTAAAGCTCTCACGAACTTGATGGCACACTTTACTTTTTTTGCATCTAATAAACTTGAACCATTGGGTCCTTCTTTGTTGCGTGTATGTTTGTGCTTTATAAGTTGAAATTAGCAGAACCATGTATCATGGGGAACGCTTTCAACATTGCACTTGTACTTTGTACCCCGTTGATATCATGTTCTTTTGCTTATGGATCCCGGCGGTGTGAAATAAAAGTGAAACTTGTAAGATCATGGAGTTTGTATGTGTGTTAGAGAAACGCCTGGGCCGCTAGCCTAAGCCATGCCTAATCATGGTGGAAACTTGCAGCATCACCATAATGAGCAATCTATGAAGCATCCCCAATAAAAACCTATGCAAATAGCAAATAAAAAGATCGCTGAGATGCTCATTGTCTGCTTGCCTTGTCATTTTGGTTATGGGATAGCTCCTGTATCATGTGCAAGGGGTACCCCGTTGGCGATTCTTTATGATACACATGTACTTACAATGACAAGAGCTTACTCGTGACTAAAGTTGAGTAGCATGAGGTTCGGTCTTCGTAAGTAAGGGGCATGAGATTTCGGTTTATAACTTGTCAAGCATATCCTCTTAGTTGTGTCACTTTAACCTTAATCACCTTCAAGATGCTTATGATAGGGGCAATGAGAGCTAAAAGCTATAAGTACTATAATTTTTGGAAGCTCTTTATGAGACTTGAATCCCTACTTCCTTCTATGAAGGCCTTTCTTCCACCATTATATTGAGTCTCCACCTTCTACCTTTATGCACCTACTTTGAGAGCATAGTGGCCATTCTTAGTTCTATGTGCATTGTCCCAAGACTAGTTGATTGATGCATAACTTGATATTGCTTGTTTTTAACTATTTGTATCTAGTCACTCTTATGAACTTTGAAGGTGTCCTATGCATTTATATTTGCTACTCTATGAGGGACAAGCTGAATACTATTGTGCTATGTTTTCTTTATGTGAAAGAAACAAACGTCTTGCAAAGCACTATTATTAATGAATCTTTTTTTGTGCCTTTTCATGTTGCATCATAGTTTCTTTGTCTTATTGCTAGAACTTTGTCTTTCATGTTATGATTGAAGTACTATGATCCTAGCTTTAAATGTTTTACAAATACTTTGATCAAGTCTTTGATGGTGCATGTCACCTCAAAAATTATTCTTTCTTTTTATCACTTACCTACTCAAGGACGAGCAGGAGTTAAGCTTGGGGATGTTGATACATTGCAAATGTATCTATAATTTTTGATGTTACATGCTTGGTTTTATCCACTTTCTTGTGTTTTGTCCACACTTTGGAGTACTTTTCATATGATTTCTTGGACTAACCTATTAACAAGAGCCAGAGTGACAGCTGCATGTTTTCTACTATTTTTGGTTCCAGGAAAGTCAAAAAATGAATTCTCGGAATTGGATGGGACAAAAGACAAAGTGCCTATTTTTCCGGAAGTCATCAGATGCCAGAATACGAGATGGAGAAGGGCTGGGGGCCAGCCACACCACCTGGCCGCACAGCCAGGCCTGGCCCGTGCCAGGGGGTGGTCTGGCCGACCCCAGCACCCCCTCGGCCTCTCCTTCTGCCTATATATTGCCCTCAGGACGAAAACCCTAAGTACCCGATCAAAAATACACGAAAGAGTCTGTACGCCGTCATCTCCATCCTTAGATCGGGAGGGATCTGAAGCTCTTCCCGGCACCCTGCCGGAGAGGGGAATTCACCATGGAGGCCTTCTTCATCACCACGCAAGCCTCCGGTGTGATGCGTGAGTAGTTCACCTTTGTACTACGGATCCATGTAGTAGCTAGATGGCTGGTTCTCCCCCTTTGTGCTTTCATGTTTAGATCTTGTGAGCTCCGTTCATGATCGAGATCATCTATTTGTAATTCTGCATGTTGTGTTTGCGGGGATCCGATGGATATTGAGATGCTATATTAGATTGATTATTGATTCTATCATGTCTTTGTTATTTGTGATCTTGCATGCTTTCTGTTGTTAGTAGCTATCTTGGCCAAGTAGATGCTAGCAACTCCAAGAGTTAGTATTTATGCTTGATAGTGGGTTCATGCCTCTGGTAATCTGGGGAAGTGACAGAAATATCTAAGGTACTAGATGTGTTGTTGCTACTAGGGAGAAAACAACAATCCTTTGTTCATAGACAATCGTATTGTTTACATTACACGCAATTCGTAAAGCAATAATCTGTTGCTTGCAACTTAATACTGGAGGGGGTTCGGATGATAACCTGAAGGTGGATTATTAGTCATAGATGCAGTTGGATGGCGTTCTATGTATAATGTTGTAATGCCCAATCGAATCTCAACAGAGTCAAGATGATTAGTATATGCATGTATTGCTTTCTCGATGTTTGTCAATTGCCCCGCTGTAATTTGTTCACCCAGCATGTTATCTATCTAAGGAGAGCCACCTCTAGTGAACTATGGATCCTGGTCCTTTTCTTTTACATACAATCTATAAACTGTTTACTGTTTTGTGTTTACTTTCTGCAAAATTTTACTTCTTTCCATGATACGTTTAATCCTTTGTTTTCAGCAAAACACGGTGAGATTGACAACCTCATCACAAGTTGGGGACAGAGTTCTGTGGTTGTGTTGTGCAGGTCTCCACGTTGCTACTAGCACCGGTAGTGCTCCCTGCCAAGGCTTAGCTAGTAACACCTTTGGGGTGTTTCCTTGCTCCTACTGGTTCTATTAAACCTTGGTTTCATAACTGAGGGAAACTTGTTGTTGTGCTCATCATACCTTCCTCTTGGGGTTCCCCAACGAGCTTGTTAATACACGAGCCATCACCCTACCCACCATAGACCAAGTCAGAGTAGTCTGTGAATACCCCGATGTATTCCTAGATGAATTGCCCAGTATGCCCCCGGATAGGGATATTGAGTTCATTATTGAAC
Organism: Avena sativa; assembly: GCA_916181665.1. Taxonomy (NCBI): domain Eukaryota; kingdom Viridiplantae; phylum Streptophyta; class Magnoliopsida; order Poales; family Poaceae; genus Avena; species Avena sativa. The sequence goes on along the minus strand of OV702287.1, from coordinate 368,985,438 downwards.
TAATCCCCGAAACCGGACCAATAGCCCAGAGACCCTATAGCATGAACCCCTTAGAGATAGTAGAGTTGAAGAAGTAGTTGGATGCTATGTTAGCCACATGCTTGATTCAACCAAGCGCATCGCCATGGAGATCACTAGTGTTATTCGTCGACAAGAAAGATGGAGGCAACCGGTTGTGCACCGATTACCGAAAGTTGAATGACGTCACCATCAAAAACAAGTACCCACTGCCAAAGATAGAGGATCTATTTGATCAGTTGACTAGTGCCCAAGTGTTCTCAAAGATTGATCTTAGGACTGGTTATCACCAACTTAAGATTCGTGCAACGGATAATCCGAAGACCGCCTTTACTACTCGTTATGGATTATACGAGTATACGGTCATGTCTTTTGGATTAACCAATGCCCCTGCTTATTTCATGAATCTCATGAATAAGATCTTTATGAATTTCCTAGATAAGTTTGTCGTTGTGTTTATCGATGATATCCTTATCTACTCCAAGTCATAAGAAGAGCATGAGAAACATCTGAGAATCATCCTGGAAACCCTGAGAGAACATCGGTTGTATGCCAAGTTCAACAAATGTGAGTTTTGGCTGAAAGAACTAGGATAGGACATATTGTGTCTGCCGGAGGAGTCTCTGTTGATCCCGCCAAAATTAAAGATGTCGAAGAATGGGAAGCCCCAACCATTCAAACCCAAGTCCGTGCATTTCTCGGATTAGCGGGATATTACCGCAAGTTTGTAGAAGGATTTTTGAGCATCGCGAGACCCATGACCCAATTGTTGAAGAAGGACAAGAAGTTTGAATGGACCGACAAATGTGAAGCCAGTTTCCAAGAGCTCAAGAAGAGATTGATTTCAGCCCCAATATTGATCATGCCAGATATAAAGAAGCCATTTGATGTGTATTGTGATGCATCCAAGATTTGTCTCAGATGTGTATTGATGCAAGAAGGCAAAGTCATCACTTATCTTTCTCGGCAACTGAAGCAGCATGAGCAGAACTATACGACCCATGACCTTGAATTAGAAGCCGTAGTTTTGGCATTGAAGACATGGCGTCATTATCTTATGGGAAATCGCTGTGAGATTTACTCAGATCACAAGAGCTTGAAGTATATTTTCACTCAGAAGGAGCTGAATATGAGGCAAAGGAGATGGATAGAGTTAATCAAGGATTATGACCTGGACATTCACTATCACCCCGGCAAAGCCAATGTGGTAGCTGATGCTCTTAGAAGATTGCCGTGTAGGCTAAACACCATGATCAAGGAGAAGCAGCCAAGTTTGCATGAGGAGTTGGAGCAGTTTAGAACTGAGCTTGTTAGCAAAGGATTTTTAGCTAGGATTGAACTTCAACCCACTTTGATTAGCCAAATCAAGGAAGCCCAGAACAGAAATGAAAGTATCGACGGAATCAAATGTCGTATTGGCATGGGAAAGGTACCTAGATTCACCAAAGACGAAGAAGGATTTTTGTGGTACAAAGGACGTATCTATGTGCCAGCAAATTCGAAGCTGAAGCAAGTTATCATGCAGAAAGCTCATGATACTCTTTATTCTATCCACCCTGGATGAACGAAGATGTATCAACATTTGAAAGAGCAATTTTGGTGGCACGAGATGAAGAGAGAAATCAGAAGCTACATCGCCAAGTGTGACATCTGTCAAAGAGTCAAAGCAGAACATCAGAGACCCGCAGGACTATTGCAACCATTGCAGATTCCGGAATGGAAATGGGATTCCATTGGAATGGACTTTATCACCGGCTTGCCTACTTCTAGTAGGGAAAATGACTCAATATGGGTCATTGTTGATACACTATCTAAGGTAGCTCACTTTATACCTGTCAAGACTACCTACCAGAGTTCAAAGCTAGCAGAGTTGTACCTTGCTAGAATTGTTAGTCTACATGGAACCCCCAAGACCATAATATCAGATCGAGGAACCCAATTTACCTCGAGATTCTGGTAGAAAGTCTAAGAAGGATTAGGAACCAAATTGAACTTCAGCACAGCTTATCACCCACAAACTGATGGACAGACTGAAAGAGTCAACAAAATCTTAGAGGATATGTTGAGAGCATGTGTTTTGGAGTATGGATCAAAATGGGAAGACTGCCTGCCTTTCGCAAAATTCTCATACAACAACAGTTATCAAGCCAGTTTGCAAATGGCCCCATTTGAGTTCCTATACGAAAGAAAGTGGCGTACACCTTTTAATTGGTCACAAGTAGGAGAGAGTAAGATTTTTGGACCCGACATTCTCCGAGAAGCGAAGAGAAGGTTCACAAAGTCCGTGAGCACCTCAAGACCGCCCAATCCAGGAAGAAGAGTTATGCTGACAAGATAAGAAGAGACCTGATTTTCAATGTCGGAGATTTTGTGTATCTCAAGGTTTCGCCATTGAAGGGAACCCAACGTTTTAGTCTAAAAGGAAAGTTAGCCCCCAGATATATTGGACCCTTCAAGATTCTGAATCGCTGAGGAGAAGTATCATATCAACTGGAACTGCCAGAAGAGATGTCAGCCATCCACAATGTGTTCCATATCTGGTTACTTTACAAATGCCTAGAAGTGTCGGAGCAGACCGAAGTTTTCAAGAACATCGATCACCGAGCTGTTCATATCAACAAGGATCTGACATATCGTGAAGTGCACATCCGTATCCTAGAGGAAGCCTATAGAACCACCAGGACCCGGAGCATCAAATTTCTCAAGATTCAATGGAGCAACCATACCGAAGAAGAAGCCACTTGGGAGCGGAAAGATTACATTAGGATAGAGTTCCCCGATCTCTTTAGTTCCTAGTTTTCTTTCTTAAAATCTCGGGTCCAGATTTTCTTTAAGGGAGGAAGGTTTGTAACATCCCAAAACTTAATCCAAAGTAATCAAGATCAAATCTACCCAAACATTTTCTATTTAAAATATTTATGCATTCATATGGGTGTGCATTAAATTTAGGAGTTGTTTTGAATTGCCATGTTTGAGTGATCCATTGGTTGTAAAATGATTCTAAGGTGAATTACACATCATCTAGATCATTCCCAAACAAATCCCAAAGAAAAAGAAATCAAAAAGAATAAAATAAGGAAATGGTCATTTATGCCATTTTAACTAACTAGGGCACTTTGGGTGTTCCTAGGACTCAAATGTCAACAGAGACAATTGTGGTTCTTTGCACCCCTTGCTAGTACAAGTAGTTATGTGCCAAGGCCCACTTTGTGATCGCCCAAAAACTGTCAAACTTTAATTTTAAATGACATTTGAAAATTGAATCTAGTGTATGTATCAAGATCACACTAATTCAAAAACCACTCAAATGAACTCCATTTCAAAATCCCAAGCAAACCTAGATGCTCAAGCATAAGTTACACCACTCCACCAAAAATATTTCAAAAATTCAAAACTTTCTCTCATGCAGCCATTTGATCGAACAGGTGGCAGGCAGAGAAATTTTGGCCTAACTAACACTGTTTTGGAGCAAATCTTGTCGAGCCAATTGGTGTGAATTGATCACCTTGGTCTCCCCCAGGCCCAACCAAACCAAAACCACCCATATCCCTAGCCCCTGGCGCCAGTGCCATGCCGCCCTGATGCCATGATCGCCGGCCGTTCGTGCCCGAGCCGCAGCAGACCTCCAGCCCTTCTCCGCCGCTCTAGGAAGCAAGGCACCACCTCACCGCCGCCCACGGTCCACCCCTTGGCCGCAGATAGCCACTGGACCACCCCAGGGCATCGCCGCCCTTTCTCTCTGCGTGCAGCCAGAGCGCGCCAGAGCACGATCGCAGCCAGCATGCCGCAGACTGAGCCTCGACACCAAATCGTGCACGCCACTCTGCCTTGAACCCAAAAACCTGCCAGACACAGTCGTGCACCGCCGTGTGACCCACAGTTGCCATGATCACCGTCGAGCACCGCCTCTGTCTCCTAGAGCGCGTGAAGCCCCCGACCATTAGGCACCGCCCCTAGCCGCGCCATTGCACCGTAGCTAACCACCAGCAGATCGCCCACCATCCGCCTACCTCGCCCACACCGGTAGCCCCCTGTATCGCCGTCACCGACGATCCGCGCCCATGCCTAACTGCCTCACCGTCAAGCCTATATAAGGAGGCCTTCCTCGCACCATCTCTTCACACCATTCCACTCCCCTCTATCCACTGATCGTTTCCCCTCTCTCGCCGGAGCCGCTCGAGCAGCACATCGCCGGAATTCCGCCGGAGGTAGCCGCTGCAGAGGAGGAGAAGTGGTCATCAATTTCGTCCACATCAGCCCCTGTCGCGACTTCGCCTGAGCTTGCTGTCGCCGTCCAGTTTGTTTGCCCGCCTCGCCACACGACCTAGAGCCCTGGTAAGTCCCCAGAAGACCCCCACCGGTTGTTTATGGTTTGGTCTCGCCGGAGACGAGTCCATCGTCGATGACGACCATGGACCGTCGATCTGTGTTCTAATCGTGTGGTCCTGATTGCCCCGTACCGCTTCGGGTTTTATGTGCCACTGACAGGTGGACCCCCCTTGTCAGTCGCCCTCTGCGCCGCTGAGCGTTACTGGGTCGGCCCATTTAGTTTCCCGCGCTGACCCAGTTAATTCAAATTAGGTTTTTCTATTTAGACTTAAAATCAATTCTGTCCCTTAGTTCAAAAATCAATTCAAAGAGTTTTACAAATCCAAATGGAGTGATTCCCATATGTTAGAATATGTGGTGATGACATGTGTCCACATGATCCCATATTTTAATAGGAGAATATTAAATCTTAGTTAATTTCAATGAGTAGAAATTACTTTTCTCAAATAAAAAGAAGGAAGCTAGTTAATTAAACCTTGTGCTGCTTGTGATGATAATAGATCATCAACTTTGTGCCTTAGTGTGCTCAGTAGACTAGTTAATCTTTGTTTGGTGATTGTGTATCCCGTATGTATTTATAGACGATAGTACCGACCAAGCTTTGGAGGAGGAGGAGTTCTACCAAGAGGAGGAGAAAGAAAACTTCAACCACTTCAATACACAAGGCAAGCCATCATTAACAATGAAAGCTAGACCTTGCAAACCAGATGACCTAAGTAAATGCATTAGGCATGCTTTGGTTATGCCCTTTTACTTACACCTACTCCAAATTCTATTTACAAGCTTTACTTTCTTTACTTTACCAAAATCCTTTACTTGTTTGAAGGTAGCATAAAAAGTATAAAACTTTACCTATCTAGATAAACTTAGATATCATTCTATGGCATGAGATTGATCTTAGCATCCCCCATTAGTGAACACTCTTAACTTAGTAGTTTATAGCTAAACTAAAACTTGAGTCACTTTAGATGGGATTACTTGGTGAAAATGACTTGTGAAAACCTTGGAATGATGAGTCATTCTATTGAGATGTTTTGACATGTGTTGAGAAACACAAATGGTTTATGATGATGAAAATGTTGAGGCATGAGCCTTAGCACTTTTACAAAACCGATGGTTGGGTTCCGATGCGATACTATTCCAATTTTACCGTACAACCACAATACCTGAATTGGGTAAGGCTTAGCCGGAAGCTTATACGCATTAGTATTAGTTCCCTCACGGGAGAGGTTTGAGCTGAGGCTACCTCTCAATGTTGTCTACCTATGCAGTGCCCAAGATGACAGATGGTCATGGTTGGGAGGCCATGCTCATAGGGGAGGTGCTTATACTAGGGTGTGTAAAGGAAAGGTTATGTTTGATTATCTGCATACTAAGTATGATGATTTAGGGTTATCCCTGACAAATGTATTGAATCTTGTGGTGAAAGTGTACCACCTCTACAGAGTGTCAAACTATTAAAATAGCCGCGTCCGCGGTTATGGATAGTTGGAGTGGCCATATTGTTCCGTTGTCAGATGTTTTCAAAATGACTAATGACTGAATGATGAATCTTGATTTGACCACAACCTGGTCGTGACTATGACACTAGGTTCCCAACTTAAGTGATTATAGAACTTTATTTTATCTTTCTTTGTTTTTGAACTCAGCTTAGGTTTCAAACTTAACTGTACAAATAAACTTAGAGTTAGCATTTCCCACTAGAACTACCTTACTTGTTAGTGATAGTTTACGACTACTTAAAGAGTACTCATGGCTTTTGTCCCTAGCTATTCCTATGGCCAGACTATGAAGGAGACTACCAAGATGACGGACAGCTGGACGGCTATGATAACTAGGATTACCTTCCATCGTCAGCAATGCCTGTGACCCTGAAGATGGACCCCACCGCTACGCTTATTATTTATTCCGCTGCTTGTTGTATTAAGACTGGATCCTGAGATCCTTTATTCGTGTAATACCTTATTATGGTTTGTAATGGATGATGTACTATGATATCCAATCTGTTATGTCTCGCAAAAATGGTAATCCTTGGATTGTGATGTATGACATAACAGGCATCTAGGATTAAAAATCCGGGTGTTGACAATACCACACATGGATCCACCGGTGTCATTGCATGTCAGTTCTTCTCACAAACCACATAAGGATCCACCAGTGTCATTGCATGTGTGTTCCTCTAGACAAACCACATATGGATGCACCAGTGTCATTGCATGTCTGTTCTTTTCATGAACCACACCCTGTTTCATTGCATGTCATTCTTCTCACAAACCACATAAGGATCCACCAGTGTCATTGCATGTCTATTCTTTTCATGAATCACAACTAGAGTCATTGGATGTCTGTTACTTCCATAAACCACACAGTATCCACCAGTGTCATTGCATGTTTGTTCTTTTCATTAACCACACCCAGTGTCATTGCATGTGTGTTCCTCTAGAAAAACCACATATGGATCCACCAGTGTCATTGCATGTCTGTTCTTTTCATGAATTACAACCAGTGTCATTGCATGTCTGTTCTTTTCACAAACCACATAAGGATCCACCTAGTGTCATTGCATGTGTGTTCTTCTAAACAAACCACACAAGGATCCACCAGTGTCATTGGATGTGTGTTCTTCTCATGAACCACACATGGATCCACCAGTGTCATTGCATGTCTGTTCTTTTCATGAACCACATCTAGAGTCATTGCATGTCTGTTACTTCCATAAACCACACATGGATCCCCCGGTGTCATTGCATGTCTGTTCTTTTCATGAACCACACCCAGTGTCATTGCATGTGTGTTCTTTTCATCAACCACACCCAGTGTCATTGCATGTCAGTTCTTCTGACAAACTACATAAGGATCCACCAGTGTCATTGCATATCTGCTCTTTTCATGAATCACAGCTAGAGGTATTGCATGTCTGTTACTTCCATAAACCACACATGGATCCACCGGTGTCATTGCATGTCTATTCTTTTCATTAAGCACACCTAGTGTCATTGCATGTGTGTTCCTCTAGACAACCCACATATGGATCCACCAGTGTCATTGCATGTCTATTCTTTTCATGAAGCACAGCCAGTGTCATTGCATGTTTGTTCTTTTCACAAACCATAAGGATCCACCTAGTGTCATTGTATGTCCGTTCTTCTAAACAAACCACATAAGGATCCGCCAGTGTCATTGGATGTGTGTTCTTCTCATGAACCACACATGGATCCACTAGTGTCATTGCATGTCTATTATTTTCATGAACCACAGCTAGAGTCATTGCATGTCTGTTACTTCCATAAACCACACATGGCTCCACCAGTGTCATTGCATGTCTGTTCTTTTCATGAACCACACCCAGTGTCATTGCATGTCAGTTCTTTTCATGAACCACACCCAGTGTCATTGCATATCAGTTCTCACAAACCACATAAGGATCCACCAGTGTCATTGCATGTCTGTTCTTTTCATGAACCACACCTAGTGTCATTGCATGTGTGTTCCTATAGACAAACCACATAAGGATCCACCGGTGTCACTACATGTATGTTCTTTTCATGAACCACATAAGGATCCACTAGTGTCATTGGATGTGTGTTCTTTTCATGAACCCCACCCAGTGTCATTGCATGTCTGTTCCTCTAAACAAACCACATAAGGATCCACGAGTGGCATTGGATGTGTGTTCGTCTCATGAACCACACATGGATCCACCAGTGTCATTGCATGTATGTTCTTTTCATGAACCATAGCTAGAGTCATTGCATGTCTGTTACTTCCATAAACCACACATGGATCCACCAGTGTCATTGCATGTCTATTCTTTTCATTAACCACACCCAGTTTCATTGCATGTGTGTTCCTCTAGACAAACCACATATGGATCCACCAGTGTCATTGCATGTCTGTTCTTTTAATTAATCACAGCCAGTGTCATTGCATGTATGTTCTTTTCACAAGCCATATAAGGATCCACCTAGTGTCATTGCATGTGTGTTCTTCTAAACAAACCACATGAGGATCCACCTAGGGTCATTGCATGTGTGTTTCTCTAGACAAACCACATAAGGATCCACGGGTGTCACTGCATGTCTGTTCTTTTTATGAACCACATAAGGATCCACCAGTGTCATTGGATGTGTGTTCTTCTCATGAACCACACATGGATCCACCAGTGTCATTACATATCTGTTCTTTTCATGTACCACAGCTAGAGTCATTGCATGTCTGTTACTTCCATAAACCACACATGGATCCACCGATGTCATTGCATGTCTGTTCTTTTCATGAACCACACCCAGTGTCATTGCATGTTAGTTCTTTTCATGAACGACATAAGGATCCACCAGTGGCATTGCATGTCTGTTCTTTTCATGAATCACAGCTAGTGTCATTGCATGTTTGTTCTTTTCACAAACCACATAAGGATCCACCTAGTGTCATTGCATGTGTGTTCTTCTAAACAAACCACATAAGGATCCACCAGTGTCATTGGATGTGTGTTCTTCTCATGAACCACACATGGATCCACCAGTGTCATTGCATGTCTGTTCTTTTCATGAACCACATCTTGAGTCATTGCATGTCTGTTACTTCCATAAACCACACATGGATCCACCAGTGTCATTGCATGTCTGTTATTTTCATGAACCACACCCAGTGTCATTGCATGTCTGTTCTTTTCATGAACCACACCCAGTGTCATTGCATGTCAGTTCTTCTGACAAACCACATAAGGATCCACCAGTGTCATTGCATGCATGTTCTTTTCATGAATCACATCTAGAGTCATTATATGTCTGTTACTTCCAAAAACCACACATGGATCAACCAATGTCATTGCATGTCTGTTCTTTTCATTAACCACACCCAGTGTCATTGCATGTGTGTTCCTATAGACAAACCACATAAGGATCCACCAGTGTCACTACATGTCTATTCTTTTAATTAATCACAGCCAGTGTCATTGCATGTCTGTTCTTTTCACAAACCATATAAGGATCCACCTAGTGTCATTGCATGTGTGTTCTTCTAAACAAATCACATAAGGATCCACCTAGTGCCATGGCATGTGTGTTTCTCTAGACAAACCACATAAGGATCCACGGGTGTCACTACATGTCTGTTCTTTTCATGAACCACAAAAGGATCCACCAGTGTCATTGGATGTGTGTTCTTCTCATGAACCACACATGGATCCACCAGTGTCATTACATGTCTGTTATTTTCATGTACCACAGCTAGAGTCATTGCATGTGTGTTACTTCCATAAACCACACATGGATCCACCAGTGTCATTGCATGTCTGGTCTTTTCATGAACCGCACCCAGTGTCATTGCATGTTAGTTCTTTTCATGAACGACATAAGGATCCACCAGTGTCATTGCATGTCTGTTCTTTTCATGAATCACAGCCAGTGTCATTGCATGTTTGTTATTTTCACAAACAACATAAGGATCCACCTAGTGTCATTGCATGTGTGTTCTTCTAAACAAACCACATAAGGATCCACTAGTGTCATTGGATGTGTGTTCTTCTCATGAACCACACATGGATCCACCAGTGTCATTGCATGTCTGTTCTTTTCATGAACCACATCTAGAGTCATTGCATGTCTGTTACTTCCATAAACCACACATGGATCCACCGGTGTCATTGCATGTCTGTTCTTTTTAGGAACCACACCTAGTGTCATTGCATGTATGTTCTTTTCATGAACCACACCCAGTGTCATTGCATGTCAGTTCTTCTGACAAACCACATAAGGATCCACCAGTGTCATTGCATGTATGTTCTTTTCATGAATCACAGCTAGAGTCATTGCATGTCTGTTACATCCATAAACCACACATGGATCCACCAATGTCATTGCATGCCTGTTCTTTTCATTAACCACACCTAGTGTCATTGCATGTGTGTTCCTCTAGACAAACCACATATGGATCCACCAGTGTCATTGCATGTCTATTCTTTTCATGAATCACAGCCAGTGTCATTGCATGTCTGTTCTTTTCATGAATCACAGCTAGAGTCATTGCATGTCTATTACTTCCATAAACCACACATGGATCCACAAGTGTCATTGTATGTCTGTTCTTTTCATTAACCACACCCAATGTGATTGAATGTCAGTTCTTTTCATGAACCACATAAGGATCCACCAGGGTCATTGCATGTCTGTTATTTTCATGAACCACACCCAGTGTCATTGCATGTGTGTTCCTCTAGATAAACCACATAAGGATCCACCGGTGTCACTACATGTCTGTTCTTTTCATGAACCACATAAGGATCCACCAGTGTTATTGGATGTGTGTTCTTTTCATGAACCACACCCAGTGTCATTGCATGTATGTTCCTCTAAACAAACCACATAAGGATTCACCAGTGTCATTGGATGTGTGTTCTTCTCATGAACCACACATGGATCCACCAGTGTCATTGCATGTTTGTTCTTTTCATGAACCACAGCTAGAGTCATTGCATGTCTGTTACTTCCATAAACCACACATGGATCCACCAGTGTCATTGCAGGTCTATTCTTTTCATTAACCACACCTAGTGTCATTGCATGTGTGTTCCTCTAGACAAACCACATATGGATCCACCGGTGTCATTGCATATATGTTCTTTTCATGAATCACAGCCAGTGTCATTACATGTCTGTTCTTTTCACAAACCACATAAGGATCCACCTAGTGTCATTGCATGTGTGTTCTATTAAACAAACCACATAAGGATCCACCAAGTGTCATTGCATGTGTGTTCCTCTAGACAAACCACATAAGGATACACCAGTGTCACTGCATGTCTGTTCTTTTCATGAACCACATAAGGATCCACCAGTGTCATTGGATGTGTGTTTTTCTCATGAACCACACATGGATCCACCAGTGTCATTACATATCTGTTCTTTTCATGTACCGCAGCTAGAGTCATTGCATGTCTGTTACTTCCATAAATCACACATAGATCCACCAGTGTCATTGCATGTCTGTTCTTTTCATGAACCACACCTAGTGTCATTGCATGTCAGTTCTTTTCATGAACCACATAAGGATCCACCAGTGTGATTCCATGTCTGTTCTTTTCATGAATCATAGCCAGTGTCATTGCATGTCTGTTCTTTTCACAAATCATATAAGGATCCACCTAGTGTCATTGCATGTGTGTTCTTCTAAACAAACCACATAAGGATCCACCAGTGTCATTAGATGTGTGTTCTTCTCATGAACCACACATGGATCCACCAGTCTCATTGCATGTCTGTTCTTTTCATGAACCACAGCTAGAGTCATTCCATGTCCGTTACTTCCATAAACCACACATGGATCCACTGGTGTCACTGCATGTCTGTTCTTTTCATGAACCACACCCAGTGTCATTGCATGTCTGTTCTTTTCATGAACCACACCTTGTGTCATTGCATGTCAGTTCTTCTCACAAACCACATAAGGATCCACCAGTGTCATTGCATGTCTGTTCTTTTCACAAACCACACCTAGAGTCATTGCATGTCTGTTACTTCCATAAACCACACATGGATCCACCAGTATCATTACGTGTTTGTTCTTTTAATTAACCACACCCAATGTGATTGCATGTCAGTTCTTTTCATGAACCACATAAGGATCCACTAGTGTCATTGCATGTCTGTTCTTTTCATGAGCCACACCCAGTGTCATTGCATGTGTGTTCCTCTAGATAAACCACATAAGGATCCACCGGTGTCACTATATGTCTGTTCTTTTCATGAACCACATAAGGATCCACCAGTGTTATTGGATGTGTGTTCTTTTCATGAACCACACCCAGTGTCATTGCATGGTTGTTCCTCTAAACAAACCACATAAGGATCCACCAGTGTCATTGGATGTGTGTTCTTCTCATGAACCACACATGGATCCACCAGTGTCATTGCATGTCTATTCTTTTCATGAAGCACAGCCAGTGTCATTGCATGTGTGTTACTTCCATAAACCACACATGGATCCACCGGTGTTAGTGCATGTCTGTTCTTTTCATGAACCACACCTAGTGTCATTGCATGTCTGTTCTTTTCACGAACAACATAAGGATCCACCTAGTGTCATTGCATGTGTGTTCTTCTAAACAAACCACAAAAGGATCCACCTAGTGTCATGGCATGTGTGTTTCTCTAGACAAACCACATAAGGATCCACGGGTGTCACTACATGTCTGTTCTTTTCATGAACCACAAAAGGATCCACCAGTGTCATTGGATGTGTGTTCTTCTCATGAACCACACATGGATCCACCAGTGTCATTACATATCTGTTCTTTTCATGTACCACAGCTAGAGTCATTGCATGTCTATTACTTCCATAAACCACACATGGATCCACCGGTGTCATTGCATGTCTGGTCTTTTCATGAACCGCACCCAGTGTCATTGCATGTTAGTTCTTTTCATGAACGACATAAGGATCCACCAGTTTCATTGCATGTCTGTTCTTTTCATGAATCACAGCCAAAGTCATTGCATGTTTGTTCTTTTCACAAACAACATAAGGATCCACCTAGTGTCATTGCATGTGTGTTCTTCTAAACAAACCACATAAGGATCCACTAGTGTCATTGGATGTGTGTTCTTCTCATGAACCACACATGGATCCACCAGTGTCATTGCATGTCTGTTCTTTTCATGAACCACATCTAGAGTCATTGCATGTCTGTTACTTCCATAAACCACACATGGATCCACCAGTGTCATTGCATGTCTGTTCTTTTCATGAACCACACCTAGTGTCATTGCATGTCTGTTCTTTTCATGAACCACACCCAGTGTCATTGCATGTCAGTTCTTCTGACAAACCACATAAGGATCCACCAGTGTCATTGCATGTATGTTCTTTTCATGAATCACAGCTAGAGTCATTGCATGTCTGTTACTTCCATAAACCACACATGGATCCACCAATGTCATTGCATGTCTGTTCTTTTCATTAACCACACCTAGTGTCATTGCATGTGTGTTCCTCTAGACAAACCACATATGGATCCACCAGTGTCATTGCATGTCTATTCTTTTCATGAATCACAGCCAGTGTCATTGCATGTCTGTTCTTTTCATGAATCACAGCTAGAGTCATTGCATGTCTATTACTTCCATAAACCACACATGGATCCACAAGTGTCATTGTATGTCTGTTCTTTTCATTAACCACACCCAATGTGATTGCATGTCAGTTCTTTTCATGAACCACATAAGGATCCACCAGGGTCATTGCATGTCTGTTATTTTCATGAACCACACCCAATGTCATTGCATGTGTGTTCCTCTAGATAAACCACATAAGGATCCACCGGTGTCACTACATGTCTGTTCTTTTCATGAACCACATAAGGATCCACCAGTGTTATTGGATGTGTGTTCTTTTCATGAACCACACCCAGTGTCATTGCATGTATGTTCCTCTAAACAAACCACATAAGGATCCACCAGTGTCATTGGATGTGTGTTCTTCTCATGAACCACACATGGATCCACCAGTGTCATTGCATGTCTGTTCTTTTCATGAACCACAGCTAGAGTCATTGCATGTCTGTTACTTCCATAAACCACACATGGATCCACCAGTGTCATTGCAGGTCTATTCTTTTCATTAACCACACCTAGTGTCATTGCATGTGTGTTCCTCTAGACAAACCACATATGGATCCACCGGTGTCATTGCATATATGTTCTTTTCATGAATCACAGCCAGTGTCATTACATGTCTGTTCTTTTCACAAACCACATAAGGATCCACCTAGTGTCATTGCATGTGTGTTCTATTAAACAAACCACATAAGGATCCACCAAGTGTCATTGCATGTGTGTTCCTCTAGACAAAGCAAATCAGGATCCACCAGTGTCATTGGATGTTTTTTTTTCTCATGAACCACACATGGAACCACCAGTGTCATTACATATCTGTTCTTTTCATGTACCGCAGCTAGAGTCATTGCATGTCTGTTACTTCCATAAATCACACATAGATCCACCAGTGTCATTGCATGTTTGTTCTTTTCATGAACCACACCCAGTGTCATTGCATGTCAGTTCTTTCCATGAACCACATAAGGATCCACCAGTGTCATTGCATGTCTGTTCTTTTCATGAATCACAGTCAGTGCCATTGCATGTCTATTCTTTTCACAAACCACATAAGGATCCACCTAGTGTCATTGCATGTGTGTTCTTCTAAACAAACCACATAAGGATCCACCAGTGTCATTAGATGTGTGTTCATCTCATGAACCACACATGGATCCACCAGTCTCATTGCATGTCTGTTCTTTTCATGAACCACAGCTAGAGTCATTGCATGTCTGTTACTTCCATAAACCACACATGGATCCACCGGTGTCATTGCATGTCTATTCTTTTCATGAACCACACCCAGTGTCATTGCATGTCTGTTCTTTTCATGAACCACACCTAGTGTTATTGCATGTCAGTTCTTCTCACAAACCACATAAGGATCCACCAGTGTCATTGCATGTCTGTTCTTTTCACAAACCACACCTAGAGTCATTGCATGTCGGTTACTTCCATAAACCACACATGGATCCACCAGTATCATTACGTGTTTGTTCTTTTAATTAACCACACCCAATGTGATTGCATGTCAGTTCTTTTCATGAACCACATAAGGATCCACTAGTGTCATTGCATGTCTGTTCTTTTCATGAGCCACACCCAGTGTCATTGCATGTGTGTTCCTCTAGATAAACCACATAAGGATCCACCGGTGTCACTATATGTCTGTTCTTTTCATGAACCACATAAGGATCCACCAGTGTTATTGGATGTGTGTTCTTTTCATGAACCACACCCAGTGTCATTGCATGGCTGTTCCTCTAAACAAACCACATAAGGATCCACCAGTGTCATTGGATGTGTGTTCTTCTCATGAACCACACATGGATCCACCAGTGTCATTGCATGTCTGTTCTTTTCATGAAGCACAGCCAGTGTCATTGCATGTGTGTTACTTCCATAAACCACACATGGATCCACCGGTGTTAGTGCATGTCTGTTCTTTTCATGAACCACACCTAGTGTCATTGCATGTCTGTTCTTTTCACGAACAACATAAGGATCCACCTAGTGTCATTGCATGTGTGTTCTTCTAAACAAACCACATAAGTATCCACTAGTGTTATTGGATGTGTGTTCTTCTCATGAACCACACATGGATCCACCAGTGTCATTGCATGTCTGTTCTTTTCATGAACCACAGTTAGAGTCATTGCATGTTTGTTACTTCCATAAACCACACATGGATCCACCGGTGTCACTGCATGTCTGTTCTTTTCATGAACCACACCCAGTGTAATTGCATGTCTGTTCTTTTCATGAACCACACCCAGTGTCATTGCATGTCTATTCTTTTCATGAACCACACCTAGTGTCATTGCATGTCAGTTCTTCTCACAAACTACATAAGGATCCACCAGTGTCATTGCATGTCTGTTCTTTTCGTGAATCACAGCTAGAGTCATTGCATGTCTGTTACTTCCGTAAACCACACATGGATCCACCAGTGTCATTGCATGTCTCTTCTTTACATTAACCACACCCAGTGTCATTGCATGTGTGTTCCTATAGACAAACCACATAAGGATCCACCGGTGTCACTACATGTCTATTCTTTTCATGAATCACAGGCAGTGTCATTGCATGTCTGTTCTTTTCACAAACCACACATGGATCCACCGGTGTCATTGCATGTGTGTTCTTCTAAACAAACCACATAAGGATCCAACAGTGTCATTTGATGTGTGTTCTTCTCATAAGCCACACATGGATCCACCAGTGTCATTACATGTATATTCTTTTCATGAACCACAGCTAGAGTCATTGCATGTCTGTTACTTCCATAAACCACACATGGATCCACCGGTGTTATGGCATGTCTGTTCTTTTCATTAACCACACCCAGTGTCATTACATGTCTGTTCTTTTCATGAACCACACCCAGTGTCATTGCATGTCAATTCTTCTCACAAACCACATAAGGATCTACCAGTGTCATTGCATGTCTGTTCTTTTCATGAATCACAGCTAGAGTCATTGCATGTGTGTTACTTCCATAAACCACACATGGATCCACCAGTGTCATTGCATGTCTGTTCTTTTCATGAATCGCAGCTAGAGTCATTACATGTGTGTTACTTCCATAAACCACACATGGATCCACCAGTGTCATTGCATGTCTGTTCTTTTCATTAACCACACCTAGTGTCATTGCATGTGTGTTCCTCTAGAAAAACCACATATGGATCCACCAGTGTCATTGCATGTCTGTTCTTTTCATGAATTACAACCAGTGTCATTGCATGTCTGTTCTTTTCACAAACCACATAAGGATCCACCTAGTGTCATTGCATGTGTGTTCTTCTAAACAAACCACACAAGGATCCACCAGTGTCATTGGATGTGTGTTCTTCTCATGAACCACACATGGATCCACCAGTGTCATTGCATGTCTGTTCTTTTCATGAACCACATCTAGAGTCATTGCATGTCTGTTACTTCCATAAACCACACATGGATCCACCGGTGTCATTGTATGTCTGTTCTTTTCATGAACCACACCCAGTGTCATTGCATGTGTGTTCTTTTCATCAACCACACCCAGTGTCATTGCATGTCAGTTCTTCTGACAAACTACATAAGGATCCACCAGTGTCATTGCATATCTGTTCTTTTCATGAATCACAGCTAGAGGTATTGCATGTCTGTTACTTCCATAAACCACACATGGATCCACCAGTGTCATTGCATGTATGTTCTTTTCATTAACCACACCCAGTGTCATTGTATGTGTGTTCCTCTAGACAAACCACATATAGATCCACCAGTGTCATTGCATGTCTGTTATTTTCACAAACCACATAAGGATCCACCTAGTGTCATTGCATGTGTGTTCTTCTAAATAAACCACATAAGGATCCACCAGTGTCATTGGATGTGTGTTCTTCTCATGAACCACACATGGATCCACCAGTGTCATTGCATGTCTGTTCTTACCATGAACCACAACTAGAGTCATTACATGTCTGTTACTTCCATAAACCACACATGGATCCACCGGTGTCATTGCATGTCTGTTCTTTTCATGAACCACACCCAGTGTCATTGCATGTCTGTTCTTTTCATGAACCACACCTAGTGTCATTGCATGTCAGTTCTTCTCACAAACCACATAAGGATCCACCGGTGTCATTGCACGTCTGTTCTTTTCATGAATCACAGCTAGAGTCAATGCATGTCTGTTACTTCCAAAAACCACACATGGATCCACCAGTGTCATTGCATGTCTGTTCTTTTCATTAACCACACCTAGTGTCATTGCATGTGTGTTCCTATAGACAAACCACATAAGGATCCACCGGTGTCACTACATGTCTATTCTTTTCAAGAATCACAACCAGTGTCATTGCATGTCTGTTATTTTCACAAACCACACATGGATCCACCGGTGTCATTGCATGTGTGTTCTTCTAAACAGACCACATAAGGATCCACCAGTGTCATTTGATGTGTGTTCTTCTCATGAGCCACACATGGATCCACCAATGTCATTGCATGTCTGTTCTTTTCATGAATCACAGCTAGAGTCATTGCATGTCTGTTACTTCCACAAACCACACATGGATCCACCGGTGTTATTGCATGTCTGTTCTTTTCAGGAACCACACCTAGTGTCATTGCATGTCTGTTCTTTTCATGAACATAACCCAGTGTCTTTGCATGTCAGTTCTTCTCACAAACCACATAAGG
The DNA here is from genome assembly GCA_916181665.1 of Avena sativa. Taxonomy (NCBI): domain Eukaryota; kingdom Viridiplantae; phylum Streptophyta; class Magnoliopsida; order Poales; family Poaceae; genus Avena; species Avena sativa. The sequence continues at coordinate 368,967,307 of OV702287.1, read as the reverse complement.
ATCTACCAGTGTCATTGCATGTCTGTTCTTTTCATGAATCACAGCTAGAGTCATTGCATGTGTGTTACTTCCATAAACCACACATGGATCCACCAGTGTCATTGCATGTCTGTTCATTTCATTAACCACACCTAGTGTCATTGCATGTGTGTTCCTCTAGAAAAACCACATATGGATCCACCAGTGTCATTGCATGTCTGTTCTTTTCATGAATCACAACCAGTGTCATTGCATGTCTATTCTTTTCACAATCCACATAAGGATCCACCTAGTGTCATTGCATGTGTGTTCTTCTAAACAAACCACATAAGGATCCACCAGTGTCATTGGATGTGTGTTCTTCTCATGAACCACACATGGATCCACTAGTGTCATTGCATGTCTGTTCTTTTCATGAACCACATCTAGAGTCATTGCATGTCTGTTACTTCCATAAACCACACATGGATCCACCGGTGTCATTGCATGTCTGTTCTTTTCATGAACCACACCCAGTCTCATTGCATGTCTGTTCTTTTCATCAACCACACCCAGTGTCATTGCATGTAAGTTCTTCTGACAAACCACATAAGGATCCACCAGTGTCATTGCATGTCTGTTCTTTTCATGAATCACAGCTAGAGGTATTGCATGTCTGTTACTTCCATAAACCACACATGGATCCACTAGTGTCATTGCATGTATGTTCTTTTCATTAACCACACCCAGTGTCATTGCATGTGTGTTCCTCTAGACAAACCACATATAGATCCACCAGTGTCATTGCATGTCTGTTCTTTTCATGAATCACAGCCAGTGTCATTGCATGTCTGTTATTTTCACAAACCACATAAGGATCCACCTAGTGTCATTGCATGTGTGTTCTTCTAAATAAACCACATAAGGATCCACCAGTGTCATTGGATGTGTGTTCTTCTCATGAACCACACATGGATCCACCAGTGTCATTGCATGTTTGTTCTTTTCATGAGCCACAGCTAGAGTCACTGCATGTCTGTTACTTTCATAAACCACACATGGATCCACCGGTGTCATTGCATGTCTATTCTTTTCCTGAACCACACCCAGTGTCATTGCATGTATGTTCTTTTCATGAACCACACCTAGTGTTATTGCATGTCAGTTCTTCTCACAAACCACATAAGGATCCACCAATGTCATTGCATGTCTGTTCTTTTCATGAATCATAGCTAGAGGCATTGCATGTCTGTTACTTCCATAAACCACACATGGATCCACCAGTGTCATTGCATGTCTATTCTTTTCATTAACCACACCCAGTGTCATTGCATGTGTGTTCCTATAGACAAACCACATAAGGATCCACCAGTGTCATTGCATGTCTGTTCTTTTCATTAACCACACCTAGTGTCATTGCATGTGTGTTCCTCTAGAAAAACCACATATGGATCCACCAGTTCCATTGCATGTCTGTTCTTTTCACAAACCACATAAGGATCCACCTAGTGTCATTGCATGTGTGTTCTTCTAAACAAACCACATAAGGATCCACCAGTGTCATTGCATGTTTGTTCTTTTCATGGACCACATCTAGAGTCATTGCATGTCTGTTACTTCCATAAACCACACATGGATCCACCGGTGTCATTGCATGTCTGTTCTTTTCATGAACCACACCCAGTGTCATTGCATGTCTGTTCTTTTCATCAACCACACCCAGTGTCATTGCATGTCAGTTCTTCTGACAAACTACATAAGGATCCACCAGTGTCATTGCATGTTTGTTATTTTCATGAATCACAGCTAGAGGTATTGCATGTCTGTTACTTCCATAAACCACACATGGATCCACCAGTGTCATTGCATGTATGTTCTTTTCATTAACCACACCCAGTGTCATTGCATGTGTGTTCCTCTAGACAAACCACATATAGATCCACCAGTGTCATCGCATGTCTGTTCTTTTCATGAATCACAGCCAGTGTCATTGCATGTCTGTTATTTTCACAAACCACATAAGGATCCACCTAGTGTCATTGCATGTGTGTTCTTCTAAATAAACCACATAAGGATCCACCAGTGTCATTGGATGTGTGTTCTTCTCATGAACCACACATGGATCCACCAGTGTTATTGCATGTTTGTTCTTTTCATGAACCACAGCTAGAGTCACTGCATGTCTGTTACTTTCATAAACCACACATGGATCCACCGGTGTCATTGCATGTCTATTCTTTTCATGAACCACACCCAGTGTCATTGCATGTATGTTCTTTTCATGAACCACACCTAGTGTCATTGCATGTCAGTTCTTCTGACAAACCACATAAGGATCCACCAATGTCATTGCATGTCTGTTCTTTTCATGAATCACAGCTAGAGTCATTGCATGTCTGTTACTTCCATAAACCACACATGGATCCACCGGTGTTATTGCATGTCTGTTCTTTTCAGGAACCACACCTAGTGTCATTGCATGTCTGTTCTTTTCATGAACCACACCCAGTGTCTTTGCATGTCAGTTCTTCTCACAAACCACATAAGGATCTACCAGTGTCATTGCATGTCTGTTCTTTTCATGAATCACAGCTAGAGTCATTGCATGTGTGTTACTTCCATAAACCACACATGGATCCACCAGTGTCATTGCATGTCTGTTCATTTCATTAACCACACCTAGTGTCATTGCATGTGTGTTCCTCTAGAAAAACCACATATGGATCCACCAGTGTCATTGCATGTCTGTTCTTTTCATGAATCACAACCAGTGTCATTGCATGTCTATTCTTTTCACAATCCACATAAGGATCCACCTAGTGTCATTGCATGTGTGTTCTTCTAAACAAACCACATAAGGATCCACCAGTGTCATTGGATGTGTGTTCTTCTCATGAACCACACATGGATCCACCAGTGTCATTGCATGTCTGTTCTTTTCATGAACCACATATAGAGTCATTGCATGTCTGTTACTTCCATAAACCACACATGGATCCACCGGTGTCATTGCATGTCTGTTCTTTTCATGAACCACACCCAGTCTCATTGCATGTCTGTTCTTTTCATCAACCACACCCAGTGTCATTGCATGTAAGTTCTTCTGACAAACCACATAAGGATCCACCAGTGTCATTGCATGTCTGTTCTTTTCATGAATCACAGCTAGAGGTATTGCATGTCTGTTACTTCCATAAACCACACATGGATCCACTAGTGTCATTGCATGTATGTTCTTTTCATTAACCACACCCAGTGTCATTGCATGTGTGTTCCTCTAGACAAACCACATATAGATCCACCAGTGTCATTGCATGTCTGTTCTTTTCATGAATCACAGCCAGTGTCATTGCATGTCTGTTATTTTCACAAACCACATAAGGATCCACCTAGTGTCATTGCATGTGTGTTCTTCTAAATAAACCACATAAGGATCCACCAGTGTCATTGGATGTGTGTTCTTCTCATGAACCACACATGGATCCACCAGTGTCATTGCATGTTTGTTCTTTTCATGAACCACAGCTAGAGTCACTGCATGTCTGTTACTTTCATAAACCACACATGGATCCACCGGTGTCATTGCATGTCTATTCTTTTCCTGAACCACACCCAGTGTCATTGCATGTATGTTCTTTTCATGAACCACACCTAGTGTTATTGCATGTCAGTTCTTCTCACAAACCACATAAGGATCCACCAATGTCATTGCATGTCTGTTCTTTTCATGAATCATAGCTAGAGGCATTGCATGTCTGTTACTTCCATAAACCACACATGGATCCACCAGTGTCATTGCATGTCTATTCTTTTCATTAACCACACCCAGTGTCATTGCATGTGTGTTCCTATAGACAAACCACATAAGGATCCACCAGTGTCATTGCATGTCTGTTCTTTTCATTAACCACACCTAGTGTCATTGCATGTGTGTTCCTCTAGAAAAACCACATATGGATCCACCAGTTCCATTGCATGTCTGTTCTTTTCACAAACCACATAAGGATCCACCTAGTGTCATTGCATGTGTGTTCTTCTAAACAAACCACATAAGGATCCACCAGTGTCATTGCATGTCTGTTCTTTTCATGGACCACATCTAGAGTCATTGCATGTCTGTTACTTCCATAAACCACACATGGATCCACCGGTGTCATTGCATGTCTGTTCTTTTCATGAACCACACCCAGTGTCATTGCATGTCTGTTCTTTTCATCAACCACACCCAGTGTCATTGCATGTCAGTTCTTCTGACAAACTACATAAGGATCCACCAGTGTCATTGCATGTCTGTTATTTTCATGAATCACAGCTAGAGGTATTGCATGTCTGTTACTTCCATAAACCACACATGGATCCACCAGTGTCATTGCATGTATGTTCTTTTCATTAACCACACCCAGTGTCATTGCATGTGTGTTCCTCTAGACAAACCACATATAGATCCACCAGTGTCATCGCATGTCTGTTCTTTTCATGAATCACAGCCAGTGTCATTGCATGTCTGTTATTTTCACAAACCACATAAGGATCCACCTAGTGTCATTGCATGTGTGTTCTTCTAAATAAACCACATAAGGATCCACCAGTGTCATTGGATGTGTGTTCTTCTCATGAACCACACATGGATCCACCAGTGTCATTGCATGTTTGTTCTTTTCATGAACCACAGCTAGAGTCACTGCATGTCTGTTACTTTCATAAACCACACATGGATCCACCGGTGTCATTACATGTCTATTCTTTTCATGAACCACACCCAGTGTCATTGCATGTATGTTCTTTTCATGAACCACACCTAGTGTCATTGCATGTCAGTTCTTCTGACAAACAACATAAGGATCCACCAATGTCATTGCATGTCTGTTCTTTTCATGAATCACAGCTAGAGTCATTGCATGTCTGTTACTTCCACAAACCACACATGGATCCACCGGTGTTATTGCATGTCTGTTCTTTTCAGGAACCACACCTAGTGTCATTGCATGTCTGTTCTTTTCATGAACATAACCCAGTGTCTTTGCATGTCAGTTCTTCTCACAAACCACATAAGGATCTACCAGTGTCATTGCATGTCTGTTCTTTTCATGAATCACAGCTAGAGTCATTGCATGTGTGTTACTTCCATAAACCACACATGGATCCACCAGTGTCATTGCATGTCTGTTCATTTCATTAACCACACCTAGTGTCATTGCATGTGTGTTCCTCTAGAAAAACCACATATGGATCCACCAGTGTCATTGCATGTCTGTTCTTTTCATGAATCACAACCAGTGTCATTGCATGTCTATTCTTTTCACAATCCACATAAGGATCCACCTAGTGTCATTGCATGTGTGTTCTTCTAAACAAACCACATAAGGATCCACCAGTGTCATTGGATGTGTGTTCTTCTCATGAACCACACATGGATCCACTAGTGTCATTGCATGTCTGTTCTTTTCATGAACCACATCTAGAGTCATTGCATGTCTGTTACTTCCATAAACCACACATGGATCCACCGGTGTCATTGCATGTCTGTTCTTTTCATGAACCACACCCAGTCTCATTGCATGTCTGTTCTTTTCATCAACCACACCCAGTGTCATTGCATGTAAGTTCTTCTGACAAACCACATAAGGATCCACCAGTGTCATTGCATGTCTGTTCTTTTCATGAATCACAGCTAGAGGTATTGCATGTCTGTTACTTCCATAAACCACACATGGATCCACTAGTGTCATTGCATGTATGTTCTTTTCATTAACCACACCCAGTGTCATTGCATGTGTGTTCCTCTAGACAAACCACATATAGATCCACCAGTGTCATTGCATGTCTGTTCTTTTCATGAATCACAGCCAGTGTCATTGCATGTCTGTTATTTTCACAAACCACATAAGGATCCACCTAGTGTCATTGCATGTGTGTTCTTCTAAATAAACCACATAAGGATCCACCAGTGTCATTGGATGTGTGTTCTTCTCATGAACCACACATGGATCCACCAGTGTCATTGCATGTTTGTTCTTTTCATGAACCACAGCTAGAGTCACTGCATGTCTGTTACTTTCATAAACCACACATGGATCCACCGGTGTCATTGCATGTCTATTCTTTTCCTGAACCACACCCAGTGTCATTGCATGCATGTTCTTTTCATGAACCACACCTAGTGTTATTGCATGTCAGTTCTTCTCACAAACCACATAAGGATCCACCAATGTCATTGCATGTCTGTTCTTTTCATGAATCATAGCTAGAGGCATTGCATGTCTGTTACTTCCATAAACCACACATGGATCCACCAGTGTCATTGCATGTCTATTCTTTTCATTAACCACACCCAGTGTCATTGCATGTGTGTTCCTATAGACAAACCACATAAGGATCCACCAGTGTCATTGCATGTCTGTTCTTTTCATTAACCACACCTAGTGTCATTGCATGTGTGTTCCTCTAGAAAAACCACATATGGATCCACTAGTTCCATTGCATGTCTGTTCTTTTCACAAACCACATAAGGATCCACCTAGTGTCATTGCATGTGTGTTCTTCTAAACAAACCACATAAGGATCCACCAGTGTCATTGCATGTCTGTTCTTTTCATGGACCACATCTAGAGTCATTGCATGTCTGTTACTTCCATAAACCACACATGGATCCACCGGTGTCATTGCATGTCTGTTCTTTTCATGAACCACACCCAGTGTCATTGCATGTCTATTCTTTTCATCAACCACACCCAGTGTCATTGCATGTCAGTTCTTCTGACAAACTACATAAGGATCCACCAGTGTCATTGCATGTCTGTTATTTTCATGAATCACAGCTAGAGGTATTGCATGTCTGTTACTTCCATAAACCACACATGGATCCACCAGTGTCATTGCATGTATGTTCTTTTCATTGACCACACCCAGTGTCATTGCATGTGTGTTCCTCTAGACAAACCACATATAGATCCACCAGTGTCATCGCATGTCTGTTCTTTTCATGAATCACAGCCAGTGTCATTGCATGTCTGTTATTTTCACAAACCACATAAGGATCCACCTAGTGTCATTGCATGTGTGTTCTTCTAAATAAACCACATAAGGATCCACCAGTGTCATTGGATGTGTGTTCTTCTCATGAACCACACATGGATCCACCAGTGTCATTGCATGTTTGTTCTTTTCATGAACCACAGCTAGAGTCACTGCATGTCTGTTACTTTCATAAACCACACATGGATCCACCGGTGTCATTGCATGTCTATTCTTTTCATGAACCACACCCAGTGTCATTGCATGTATGTTCTTTTCATGAACCACACCTAGTGTCATTGCATGTCAGTTCTTCTGACAAACCACATAAGGATCCACCAATGTCATTGCATGTCTGTTCTTTTCATGAATCACAGCTAGAGTCATTGCATGTCTATTACTTCCATAAACCACACATGGATCCACCAGTGTCATTGCATGTATGTTCTTTTCATTAACCACACCCAGTGTCATTGCATGTGTGTTCCTATAGACAAACCACATAAGGATCCACTGGTGTCATTGCATGTCTGTTCTTTTCATGAATCACAGCCAGTGTCATTGCATGTCTGTTCTTTTCACAAACCACATAAGGATCGAACTAGTGTCATTGCATGTGTGTTGTTCTAAACAAACCACATAAGGATCCACCAGTGTCATTGGATGTGTGTTCCTCTCATGAACCACACATGGATCCTAGAGTGTCATTGCATGTCTGTTCTTTTCATGAACCACATCTAGAGTCATTGCATGTCTGTTACTTCCATAAACCACACATGGATCCACCGGTGTCATTGCATGTCTGTTCTTTTCATGAACCACACCCAGTGTCATTGCATGTCTGTTCTTTTCATCAACCACACCCAGTGTCATTGCATGTCAGTTCTTCTGACAAACCACATAAGGATCCACCAGTGTCATTGCATGTCTGTTCTTTTCATGAATCACAGCTAGAGGTATTGCATGTCTGTTACTTCCATAAACCACACATGGATCCACTAGTGTCATTGCATGTATGTTCTTTTCATTAACCACACCCAGTGTCATTGCATGTGTGTTCCTCTAGACAAACCACATATAGATCCACCAGTGTCATTGCATGTCTGTTCTTTTCATGAATCACAGCCAGTGTCATTGCATGTCTGTTATTTTCACAAACCACATAAGGATCCACCTAGTGTCATTGCATGTGTGTTCTTCTAAATAAACCACATAAGGATCCACCAGTGTCATTGGATGTGTGTTCTTCTCATGAACCACACATGGATCCACCAGTGTCATTGCATGTTTGTTCTTTTCATGAACCACAGCTAGAGTCACTGCATGTCTGTTACTTTCATAAACCACACATGGATCCACCGGTGTCATTGCATGTCTATTCTTTTCCTGAACCACACCCAGTGTCATTGCATGTATGTTCTTTTCATGAACCACACCTAGTGTTATTGCATGTCAGTTCTTCTCACAAACCACATAAGGATCCACCAATGTCATTGCATGTCTGTTCTTTTCATGAATCATAGCTAGAGGCATTGCATGTCTGTTACTTCCATAAACCACACATGGATCCACCAGTGTCATTGCATGTCTATTCTTTTCATTAACCACACCCAGTGTCATTGCATGTGTGTTCCTATAGACAAACCACATAAGGATCCACCAGTGTCATTGCATGTCTGTTCTTTTCATTAACCACACCTAGTGTCATTGCATGTGTGTTCCTCTAGAAAAACCACATATGGATCCACCAGTTCCATTGCATGTCTGTTCTTTTCACAAACCACATAAGGATCCACCTAGTGTCATTGCATGTGTGTTCTTCTAAACAAACCACATAAGGATCCACCAGTGTCATTGCATGTCTGTTCTTTTCATGGACCACATCTAGAGTCATTGCATGTCTGTTACTTCCATAAACCACACATGGATCCACCGGTGTCATTGCATGTCTGTTCTTTTCATGAACCACACCCAGTGTCATTGCATGTCTGTTCTTTTCATCAACCACACCCAGTGTCATTGCATGTCAGTTCTTCTGACAAACTACATAAGGATCCACCAGTGTCATTGCATGTCTGTTATTTTCATGAATCACAGCTAGAGGTATTGCATGTCTGTTACTTCCATAAACCACACATGGATCCACCAGTGTCATTGCATGTATGTTCTTTTCATTAACCACACCCAGTGTCATTGCATGTGTGTTCCTCTAGACAAACCACATATAGATCCACCAGTGTCATCGCATGTCTGTTCTTTTCATGAATCACAGCCAGTGTCATTGCATGTCTGTTATTTTCACAAACCACATAAGGATCCACCTAGTGTCATTGCATGTGTGTTCTTCTAAATAAACCACATAAGGATCCACCAGTGTCATTGGATGTGTGTTCTTCTCATGAACCACACATGGATCCACCAGTGTCATTGCATGTTTGTTCTTTTCATGAACCACAGCTAGAGTCACTGCATGTCTGTTACTTTCATAAACCACACATGGATCCACCGGTGTCATTACATGTCTATTCTTTTCATGAACCACACCCAGTGTCATTGCATGTATGTTCTTTTCATGAACCACACCTAGTGTCATTGCATGTCAGTTCTTCTGACAAACAACATAAGGATCCACCAATGTCATTGCATGTCTGTTCTTTTCATGAATCACAGCTAGAGTCATTGCATGTCTGTTACTTCCACAAACCACACATGGATCCACCGGTGTTATTGCATGTCTGTTCTTTTCAGGAACCACACCTAGTGTCATTGCATGTCTGTTCTTTTCATGAACATAACCCAGTGTCTTTGCATGTCAGTTCTTCTCACAAACCACATAAGGATCTACCAGTGTCATTGCATGTCTGTTCTTTTCATGAATCACAGCTAGAGTCATTGCATGTGTGTTACTTCCATAAACCACACATGGATCCACCAGTGTCATTGCATGTCTGTTCATTTCATTAACCACACCTAGTGTCATTGCATGTGTGTTCCTCTAGAAAAACCACATATGGATCCACCAGTGTCATTGCATGTCTGTTCTTTTCATGAATCACAACCAGTGTCATTGCATGTCTATTCTTTTCACAATCCACATAAGGATCCACCTAGTGTCATTGCATGTGTGTTCTTCTAAACAAACCACATAAGGATCCACCAGTGTCATTGGATGTGTGTTCTTCTCATGAACCACACATGGATCCACTAGTGTCATTGCATGTCTGTTCTTTTCATGAACCACATCTAGAGTCATTGCATGTCTGTTACTTCCATAAACCACACATGGATCCACCGGTGTCATTGCATGTCTGTTCTTTTCATGAACCACACCCAGTCTCATTGCATGTCTGTTCTTTTCATCAACCACACCCAGTGTCATTGCATGTAAGTTCTTCTGACAAACCACATAAGGATCCACCAGTGTCATTGCATGTCTGTTCTTTTCATGAATCACAGCTAGAGGTATTGCATGTCTGTTACTTCCATAAACCACACATGGATCCACTAGTGTCATTGCATGTATGTTCTTTTCATTAACCACACCCAGTGTCATTGCATGTGTGTTCCTCTAGACAAACCACATATAGATCCACCAGTGTCATTGCATGTCTGTTCTTTTCATGAATCACAGCCAGTGTCATTGCATGTCTGTTATTTTCACAAACCACATAAGGATCCACCTAGTGTCATTGCATGTGTGTTCTTCTAAATAAACCACATAAGGATCCACCAGTGTCATTGGATGTGTGTTCTTCTCATGAACCACACATGGATCCACCAGTGTCATTGCATGTTTGTTCTTTTCATGAACCACAGCTAGAGTCACTGCATGTCTGTTACTTTCATAAACCACACATGGATCCACCGGTGTCATTGCATGTCTATTCTTTTCCTGAACCACACCCAGTGTCATTGCATGTATGTTCTTTTCATGAACCACACCTAGTGTTATTGCATGTCAGTTCTTCTCACAAACCACATAAGGATCCACCAATGTCATTGCATGTCTGTTCTTTTCATGAATCATAGCTAGAGGCATTGCATGTCTGTTACTTCCATAAACCACACATGGATCCACCAGTGTCATTGCATGTCTATTCTTTTCATTAACCACACCCAGTGTCATTGCATGTGTGTTCCTATAGACAAACCACATAAGGATCCACCAGTGTCATTGCATGTCTGTTCTTTTCATTAACCACACCTAGTGTCATTGCATGTGTGTTCCTCTAGAAAAACCACATATGGATCCACTAGTTCCATTGCATGTCTGTTCTTTTCACAAACCACATAAGGATCCACCTAGTGTCATTGCATGTGTGTTCTTCTAAACAAACCACATAAGGATCCACCAGTGTCATTGCATGTCTGTTCTTTTCATGGACCACATCTAGAGTCATTGCATGTCTGTTACTTCCATAAACCACACATGGATCCACCGGTGTCATTGCATGTCTGTTCTTTTCATGAACCACACCCAGTGTCATTGCATGTCTATTCTTTTCATCAACCACACCCAGTGTCATTGCATGTCAGTTCTTCTGACAAACTACATAAGGATCCACCAGTGTCATTGCATGTCTGTTATTTTCATGAATCACAGCTAGAGGTATTGCATGTCTGTTACTTCCATAAACCACACATGGATCCACCAGTGTCATTGCATGTATGTTCTTTTCATTGACCACACCCAGTGTCATTGCATGTGTGTTCCTCTAGACAAACCACATATAGATCCACCAGTGTCATCGCATGTCTGTTCTTTTCATGAATCACAGCCAGTGTCATTGCATGTCTGTTATTTTCACAAACCACATAAGGATCCACCTAGTGTCATTGCATGTGTGTTCTTCTAAATAAACCACATAAGGATCCACCAGTGTCATTGGATGTGTGTTCTTCTCATGAACCACACATGGATCCACCAGTGTCATTGCATGTTTGTTCTTTTCATGAACCGCAGCTAGAGTCACTGCATGTCTGTTACTTTCATAAACCACACATGGATCCACCGGTGTCATTGCATGTCTATTCTTTTCATGAACCACACCCAGTGTCATTGCATGTATGTTCTTTTCATGAACCACACCTAGTGTCATTGCATGTCAGTTCTTCTGACAAACCACATAAGGATCCACCAATGTCATTGCATGTCTGTTCTTTTCATGAATCACAGCTAGAGTCATTGCATGTCTATTACTTCCATAAACCACACATGGATCCACCAGTGTCATTGCATGTATGTTCTTTTCATTAACCACACCCAGTGTCATTGCATGTGTGTTCCTATAGACAAACCACATAAGGATCCACTGGTGTCATTGCATGTCTGTTCTTTTCATGAATCACAGCCAGTGTCATTGCATGTCTGTTCTTTTCACAAACCACATAAGGATCGAACTAGTGTCATTGCATGTGTGTTGTTCTAAACAAACCACATAAGGATCCACCAGTGTCATTGGATGTGTGTTCCTCTCATGAACCACACATGGATCCTAGAGTGTCATTGCATGTCTGTTCTTTTCATGAACCACATCTAGAGTCATTGCATGTCTGTTACTTCCATAAACCACACATGGATCCACCGGTGTCATTGCATGTCTGTTCTTTTCATGAACCACACCCAGTGTCATTGCATGTCTGTTCTTTTCATCAACCACACCCAGTGTCATTGCATGTCAGTTCTTCTGACAAACCACATAAGGATCCATCAGTGTCATTGCATGTCTGTTTTTTTCATGAATCACAGCTAGAGGTATTGCATGTCTGTTACTTCCATAAACCACACATGGATCCACTAGTGTCATTGCATGTATGTTCTTTTCATTAACCACACCAAGTGTCATTGCATGTGTGTTCCTCTAGACAAACCACATATAGATCCACCAGTGTCATTGCATGTCTGTTCTTTTCATGAATCACAGCCAGTGTCATTGCATGTCTGTTATTTTCACAAACCACATAAGGATCCACCTAGTGTCATTGCATGTGTCTTCTTCTAAATAAACCACATAAGGATCCACCAGTGTCATTGGATGTGTGTTCTTCTCATGAACCACACATGGATCCACCAGTGTCATTGCATGTTTGTTCTATTCATGAACCACAGCTAGAGTCACTTCATGTCTGTTACTTTCATAAACCACACATGGATCCACCGGTGTCATTGCATGTCTATTCTTTTCCTGAACCACACCCAGTGTCATTGCATGTATGTTCTTTTCATGAACCACACCTAGTGCCATTGCATGTCAGTTCTTCTCACAAACCACATAAGGATCCACCAATGTCATTGCATGTCTGTTCTTTTCATGAATCATAGCTAGAGTCATTGCATGTCTGTTACTTCCATAAACCACACATGGATCCACCAGTGTCATTGCATGTCTGTTCTTTTCATTAACCACACCCAGTGTCATTGCATGTGTGTTCCTATAGACAAACCACATAAGGATCCACCAGTGTCATTGCATGTCTGTTCTTTTCATTAACCACACCTAGTGTCATTGCATGTGTGTTCCTCTAGAAAAACCACATATGGATCCACCAGTGTCATTGCATGTCTGTTCTTTTCATGAATCACAACCAGTGTCATTGCATGTCTGTTCTTTTCACAAACCACATAAGGATCCACCTAGTGTCATTGCATGTGTGTTCTTCTAAATAAACCACATAAGGATCCACCAGTGTCATTGGATGTGTGTTCTTCTCATGAACCACACATGGATCCACCAGTGTCATTGCATGTTTGTTCTTTTCATGAACCACAGCTAGAGTCACTGCATGTCTGTTACTTTCATAAACCACACATGGATCCACCAGTGTCATTGCATGTCTATTCTTTTCATGAACCACACCCAGTGTCATTGCATGTATGTTCTTTTCATGAACCACACCTAGTGTCATTGCATGTCAGTTCTTCTAACAAACCACATAAGGATCCACCAATGTCATTGCATGTCTGTTCTTTTCATGAATCACAGCTAGAGTCATTGCATGTCTGTTACTTCCATAAACCACACATGGATCCACCAGTGTCATTGCATGTATGTTCTTTTCATTAACCACACCCAGTGTCATTGCATGTGTGTTCCTATAGACAAACCACATAAGGATCCACCGGTGTCATTGCATGTCTGTTCTTTTCATGAATCACAGCCAGTGTCATTGCATGTCTGTTCTTTTCACAAACCACATAAGGATCCACCTAGTGTCATTGCATGTGTGTTGTTCTAAACAAACCACATAAGGATCCACTAGTGTCATTGGATGTGTGTTCCTCTCATGAACCACACATGGATCCTAGAGTGTCATTGCATGTCTGTTCTTTTCATGAACCACATCTAGAGTCATTGCATGTCTGTTACTTCCATAAACCACACATGGATCCACCGGTGTCATTGCATGTCTGTTCTTTTCATGAACCACACCCAGTGTCATTGCATGTCTGTTCTTTTCATCAACCACACCCAGTGTCATTGCATGTCAGTTCTTCTGACAAACCACATAAGGATCCATCAGTGTCATTGCATGTCTGTTTTTTTCATGAATCACAGCTAGAGGTATTGCATGTCTGTTACTTCCATAAACCACACATGGATCCACTAGTGTCATTGCATGTATGTTCTTTTCATTAACCACACCAAGTGTCATTGCATGTGTGTTCCTATAGACAAACCACATATAGATCCACCAGTGTCATTGCATGTCTGTTCTTTTCATGAATCACAGCCAGTGTCATTGCATGTCTGTTATTTTCACAAACCACATAAGGATCCACCTAGTGTCATTGCATGTGTGTTCTTCTAAATAAACCACATAAGGATCCACCAGTGTCATTGGATGTGTGTTCTTCTCATGAACCACACATGGATCCACCAGTGTCATTGCATGTTTGTTCTTTTCATGAACCACAGTTAGAGTCACTGCATGTCTGTTACTTTCATAAACCACACATGGATCCACCGGTGTCATTGCATGTCTATTCTTTTCCTGAACCACACCCAGTGTCATTGCATGTATGTTCTTTTCATGAACCACACCTAGTGCCATTGCATGTCAGTTCTTCTCACAAACCACATAAGGATCCACCAATGTCATTGCATGTCTGTTCTTTTCATGAATCATAGCTAGAGTCATTGCATGTCTATTACTTCCATAAACCACACATGGATCCACCAGTGTCATTGCATGTCTGTTCTTTTCATTAACCACACCCAGTGTCATTGCATGTGTGTTCCTATAGACAAACCACATAAGGATCCACCAGTGCCATTGCATGTCTGTTCTTTTCATTAACCACACCTAGTGTCATTCCACGTGTGTTCCTCTAGAAAAACCACATATGGATCCACGAGTGTCATTGCATGTCTGTTCTTTTCATGAATCACAACCAGTGTCATTGCATGTCTGTTCTTTTCACAAACCACATAACGATCCACCTAGTGTCATTGCATGTGTGTTCTTCTAAACAAACCACATAAGGATCCACCAATGTCATTGCATGTCTGTTCTTTTCATGAATCACAGCTAGAGTCATTGCATGTCTGTTACTTCCATAAACCACACATGGATCCACCAGTCTCATTGCATGTATATTCTTTTCATTAACCACACCCAGTGTCATTGCATGTGTGTTCGTATAGACAAACCACATAAGGATCCACCGGTGTCATTGCATGTCTGTTCTTTTCATGAATCACAGCCAGTGTCATTGCATGTCTGTTCTTTTCACAAACCACATAAGGATCCACCTAGTGTCATTGCATGTGTGTTGTTCTAAACAAACCACATAAGGATCCACCAGTGTCATTGGATGTGTGTTCCTCTCATGAACCACACATGGATACACCAGTGTCATTGCATGTTTGTTCTTTTCATGAACCACAGCTAGAGTCATTGCATGTCTGTTACTTTCATAAACCACACATGGATCCACCGGTGTCATTGCATGTCTTTACTTTTCATGAACCACACCCAGTGTCATTGCATGTATGTTCTTTTCATGAACCACACCTAGTGTCATTGCATGTCAGTTCTTCTCACAAACCACATAAGGATCCACCAATGTCATTGCATGTCTGTTCTTTTCATGAATCATAGCTAGAGTCATTGCATGTCTGTTACTTCCATAAACCACACATGGATCCACCAGTGTCATTGCATGTCTGTTCTTTTCATTAACCACACCCAGTGTCATTGCATGTGTGTTCCTATAGACAAACCACATAAGGATCCACCGGTGTCATTGCATGTCTGTTCTTTTCATGAATCACAGCCAGTGTCATTGCATGTCTGTTATTTTCACAAACCACATAAGGATCCACCTAGTGTCATTGCATGTGTGTTCTTCTAAATAAACCACATAAGGATCCACCAGTGTCATTGGATGTGTGTTCTTCTCATGAACCACACATGGATCCACCAGTGTCATTGCATGTCTGTTCTTTTCATGAACCACAGCTAGAGTCATTGCATGTCTGTTACTTCCGTAAACCACACATGGATCCACCGGTGTCAATGCATGTCTATTCTTTTCGTGAACCACACCTAGTGTCATTGCATGTATGTTCTTTTCATGAAGCACACCTTGTGTCATTGCATGTCAGTTCTTCTCACAAACCACATAAGGATCCACCAGTGTCATTGAATGTATGTTCTTTTCATGAATCATAGCTAGAGTCATTGCATGTCTGTTACTTCCATAAACCACACATGGATCCACCAGTTTCATTGCATGTCTATTCTTTTCATTAACCACACCCAGTGTCATTGCATGTGTGTTCCTATAGACAAACCACATAAGGATCCACCGGTGTCACTACATGTCTATTCTTTTCATGAATCACAGCCAGTGTCATTGCATGTCTGTTCTTTTCACAAACCACACATGGATCCACGGGTGTCATTGCATGTGTGTTCTTCTAAACAAACCACATAAGGATCCACCAGTGTCATTGGATGTGTGTTCTTCTCATGAGCCACACATGGATCCACCAGTGTCAGTACATGTCTATTCTTTTCATGAACCACAGCTAGAGTCATTGCATGTCTGTTACTTCCATAAACCACACATGGATCCACCGGTGTTATTGCATGTCTGTTCTTTTCATGAACCACACCCAGTGTCATTGCATGTCTGTTCTTTTCATGAACCACACCCAGTGTCATTGCATGTCAGTTCTTCTCACAAACCACATAAGGATCCACCAGTGTCATTGCATGTCTGTTCTTTTCATGAATCACAACTAGAGTCATTGCATGTGTGTTACTTCCATAAACCACACATGGATCCACCAGTGTCATTGCATGTCTGTTCTTTTCATTAACCACACATAGTGTCATTGCATGTGTGTTCCTCTAGACAAACCACATATGGATCCACCAGTGTTATTGCATGTCTGTTCTTTTCATCAATCACAGCTAGTGTCATTGCATGTATGTTCTTTTCACAAACCATATAAGGATCCACCTAGTGTCATTGCATGTGTGTTCTTCTAAACAAACCACATAAGGATCCACCAGTGTCATTGGATGTGTGTTCTTCTCATGAACCACACATGGATCCACCAGTCTCATTGCATGTCTGTTCTTTTCATGAACCACAGCTATAGTCATTGCATGTCTGTTACTTCCATAAACCAAAAATGGATCCACCGGTGTCATTGCATGTCTATTCTTTTCATGAACCACACCCAGTGTCATTGCATGTCTGTTCTTTTCATGAACCACACCTAGTGTCATTGCATCTCAGTTCTTCTCACAAACCACATAAGGATCCACCAGTGTCATTTCATGTCTGTTCTTTTCACAAACCACACCTAGAGTCATTGCATGTCTGTTACTTCCATAAACCACACATGGATCCACCAGTGTCATTACGTGTCTGTTCTTTTCATTAACCACACCCAATGTGATTGCATGTCAGTTCTTTTCATGAACCACATAAGGATCCACCAGTGTCATTGCATGTCTGTTCTTTTCATGAACCACACCTAGTGTCATTTCATGTGTGTTCCTCTAGATAAACCACATAAGTATCCAGCGGTGTCACTACATGTCTGTTCTTTTCATGAACCACATAAGGATCCACCAGTGTTATTGGATGTGTGTTCTTTTCATGAACCACACGCAGTGTCATTGCATGTCTGTTCCTCTAAACAAATCACATAAGGATCCACCAGTGTCATTGGATGTGTGTTCTTCTCATGAACCACACATGGATCCACCAGTGTCATTGCATGTCTGTTCTTTTCATGAACTACAGCCAGTGTCATTGCATGTGTGTTACTTCCATAAACCACACATGGATCCACCGGTATCAATGCATGTCTGTTCTTTTCATGAACCACACCTAGTGTCATTGCATGTGTCTTCCTCTGGACAAACCACATATGGATCCACCGGTGTCATTGCATGTGTGTTCTTTTCATGAATCACAGATAGTGTCATTGCATGTCTGTTCTTTTCACAAACCACACATGGATCCACTGGTGTCATTGTATGTGTGTTCTTGTAAACAAACCACATAAGGATCCACCAGTGTTATTGGATGTGTGTTCTTCTCATGAGCCACACATGGATCCACCAGTGTAATTACATGTCTATTCTTTTCATGAACCATAGCTAGAGTCATTGCATGTTTGTTACTTCCATAAACCACACATGGATCCATCGGTTTCATTGCATATATGTTCTTTTCATGAACCACACCCTGTGTCATTGCATGTCTGTTCTTTTCATGAACCACATAAGGATTCACCAGTGTCATTGCATGTCTGTTCTTTTCATGAATCGCAGCTAGAGTCATTGCAGGTTTGTTACTTCCATAAACCACACATGGATCCACCAGGGTCATTGCATGTTTGTTCTTTTCATTAACCACACCCAGTGTCATTGCATGTGTGTTCCTCTAGACAAACCACATATGGATCCACCAGTGTCATTGCATGTCTGTTCTTTTCATGAATCACAGCCAGTGTCATTGCATGTCTGTTCTTTTCACAAACCACATAAGGATCCACCTAGTGTCATTGCATGTGTTTTTCTAAACAAACCACATAAGGATCCACCAGTGTCATTGGATGTGTGTTCTTCTCATGAACCACACATGGATCCACCAGTGTCATTGCATGTCTGTTCTTTTCATGAACCACAGCTAGAGTCATTGCATGTCTGTTACTTCCATAAACCATACATGGATCCATCGGTGTCATTGCATGTCTGTTCTTTTCATGAACCACATAAGGATCCACCGGTGTCATTGCATGTCAGTTCTTCTCACAAACCACATAAGGATCCACCAATGTCATTGCATGTCTGTTCTTTTCATGAACCACACCCAGTGTCCTTGCATGTGTGTTCCTCTAGACAAACTACATAAGGATCCACCGGTGTCACTGCATGTCTGTTCTTTTCATGAACCACAGCTAGAGTCCACCAGTGTCATTGGATGTGTGTTCTTCTGATGAACCACAGATGGATCCAGCAGTGCCATTGCATGTATGTTCTTTTCATGAATCACAACTAGAGTCATTGCATGTGTGTTACTTCCATAAACCACATATGGATCCACCTAGTGTGATTGCATGTGTGTTCTTCTAACAAACCACACATGGATACACCAGTGTCATTGCATGGGTGGCTGTTAGACTGAGTCTTCGAGAAGGCACGTCCTAACACAGTTGTTCAGCTTGATGATTGTTACATACCATTCGATCGGGGCGCTTGGAAGATTGGGATGGTCTTCATGAGAGCGATCCGCGAGTAGGCTGTTCTGCGGCATGATTGGCCACGCTTTCTCTAGACAAACTGGCAACACTGGGCGCTCGCCTGTTGCGAGTGTCACGTCTCACGAGTTCAGTGGGCCACATCCCAGTGTCACATCCCCATTGCTTCTCTTCCTCCCCATACTTCTCTTCCTTCCCCTCGAAGCCACTTTTCCCACTTCACTCCCATCCTACCGTAGCCGCAAGACGATGGCGCCTCCATCCCAATCCCCTCTCTGGCAGCCACCCCCTCCCCTCTTGCCACGGGTTTAAGGGGAGACAGCGAGGAAATGCGTCGTGACGACAGGGACGGTGATTTTGATGTAAGTCGTCTCATATCTATTTCTATAATCTGTGGCCAATTATCTAGATTTTGAGCTAGATCTAATCTGTTTACTCATGCGCGTATGATGTGTTAGGCCAACTAGACGATGTATGACTCCGACTATCACAGTTTAGCGGATGAAGACAGTCCTTTGCTATGTAAACATGGAATTGTGCCCGCTAAATTTGTAGCGTTCGAAGGACAAAACGTAGGCAGGAGGTTTCTACGGTGTCACGGACATCGTGCAATGATGCAAGGCGGAAGTTGCGGTGTTGTCAAATGGGTAGATCCAGAGTGGCCCAAATCGATGCAGAAAACGCTGGACAAACTATGGGAAATGACTGTTGAGTTGAAAGAATCCGTATTCAGCTCACTTCTTGACAGTGTTGAGATGAAGCTATGGGAACCAGTTGACACGACCAAGCATAAGCGAGATCTCAGGTGGGTGCAAGACAAGGTTAGCAAAGTCGAGAAGGAGAGGGACGCGGTGTTGGCCCTGAAGGCTAAAGCAGAGCAAGAACTGACTCAAGCAAGGAATGATCTCCACCAGGCCAAAGTCTTGCAGTTCACAACTACGAGTATTGACAAGTGCATGAGGAAAAATGCAGAGAAACAATTGAAGCTGTGCAAGGAAGATGCTAAAAGGAAGGAGCAGACGATTCGATCCTTGCTCTCGCAGGAAGATGTGCATCGGGCTAAGATTAGGAAGATCAAGGAGATGTGTGATAACTAGTTCTATTTAGCTTAAGCTCCGTGCCTTTTTAAGTTGTAATAGTTGTACTTGTTGACCTAGCAGTCTGAACTATTGGTCCCGGAGTCCAGGGAGGAAAAAAATTGCTCTTCCGTTAGTCTGACCCTGCATTACTTCTTTTGTCTAACCAATGCCCCTTGGATATTCCGCCCGTCGCTTCGTCGTCCTCGTGTACAAATAGGAGGCGCCACAACACGTCGCTTCGTCGTCCATCCCCTCGTCCTCTCCAATCTCCACCGCGCCGTCCCTTCGTCGTCCATCCCCTCGCTCCCTCTCCAATCTCCACCGTGCTGCCATGGAGATGATCGATCTAAACTTCTACGAGGTGGTGATGTTCACGAACTTCAACATCCTCGTGCCGCCAGCCGCGACGGTGCCCCACGGATGGCGCATCAGCTCTGCGGGGGTGCCAGTGGCTCCGCTCCCTAGCCAAGTCGATATGGAGAGAGAAATCGCAGCGCGCCGCTGCCAGATGCCCGCGTGGAAGAGGACGCTGCCCCGGTACGCGGCGGCCAGCCCGTACTGGCCGGCGTTGTTCAAGAAGGAGCGGAAGGCCAAGATTGGCAACCGCATCGTTGACGGGCGCGTGGTGCACCGGGATTTTTTGCAACCAAGAAGGGCGGGAGAGGTTCTGGTCCGTCCCTAGACAGACCAAGTACACCGTCATCGCCGCCACTCGCCGCGAAGAGGTGCTCCGTCTCGCGAACAATGCGGAAATCGTGGAGGTTCCGTCTGACGGTAACGAGGAAGCCGGTGGCTCGGAGGATAGTGGTAGCGGAAGTGAAATTGTTGACAAGTGGTTGAATTAATGTAGGATGTGAAATCGCACCTTTATTTAGAAGAATTTGTGGTTGAATTAATGAAATGTCTCGATTTAGATCTCTGTCTCGATTAATTTGTGGAAGAATTTGTGATTTAGATCAATTTCTGCCTCGATTTAGATCTCTGTCCCGGATTGGGAATGTGACCGTGGACCAAAGACCCCTTTTCTACTAGTGTATTCTGACATTGGTGGTTTGTTTAAACGTAATCTACGTGGATTGTGCTGCATGCAAAAGGCACAACCACAATTTATAAAGTGGAAGCATGTACACCCGATTACTGGAGATCCGGGAGCTTCGCCAGATGCAGGGGATGCAGGAGCAGAAAGGCGGTGAGATAGACGGCCTCAAGATTAGGCCAGAAAGTGGTACCGATTTCCTCCTCATCTGGGCATTATCGGTGAGAACATTGTTGTTTATGTTGCCACATCGTTGTGCAGTATCTGAAATAAGTTGCTGCTTCGTGGAGTGTGGCAGCTTAAATAATTTATTTCTGTGCCACTTACATTCCGTCGAATTTGGAGACCTCTTGCCCCTCAGCAATCATGGAACCGGTGGATCCTTGTCTTCAGATAGCAGTAGCACAACCATAATTTTGGATTCAACTACTGACTCGGGTGTTTCCAAACCCTAAGTCGCGGTACATTTTACTTAGAGAACGTGGGTAGATTGTTTCGCCCAGCAACGTGCCACACACAGAGCTTTAGAATTTAATAGAATTACATATATAGGTTCAAGTTCAACACATTACTATGCATCTTCATTGCCAGCAGCCTTCTTCCGCAGCCTGGATGCTAAGCCTTCATGTCTACTGGCTTCTTCATTTCCTGCCTTCTTCCTCTTCCTTGGTGCCAATTTTCTTAGCTTCACGTACTCTGCATCGTCGGGACAATGGGCACCAGAATCGTGTCCAGCATCATCTTTCCACTCGTTTTTAATTTCTCCGGGCAGCAATCTTTTCACTCGTTTTTAATTTATTCGGGCAGCAAAATGACTGACCGGGCAGTCACGTTTCTAACCTTGTGGCGCTTCCTATCAAAGAAACAAGACTGTTGCATAACTGTCCAATATCTACATAGTAAATAAAACAAAAGTTACAATTCAGCACAAACATGCGAACCCCAAGTGACCTTTGCTTACCAGGAGCTAATTGGGTTCGAGCAACCACCCTGTCCAAGAATAGAAGGGCGACTCCCAGTTGCAGCAGCTTCCACATCCAGTACATCACATTTCAGCTCAAACATGGCAGCCAAAGCATACCTTTTTATCAATCCAATTAGCTGACTGTCACACGTTATAGGAACCATGATGTCACGTTCATCCATGAAGCTGAACTTTCCAGTCTACTTTGGCCATAATTCAACATGATTACGCAGAGCAGCAACCATACCAGATATAGTGCAGATCTGCGCAGGCGCTTCTTCCATCATAAAACAATGGTGTCCATACCACTTGCCCTTAGAGTCGTACCTGTAGAGGACTATCGTAACCAGGTAAGGAGGGTCCGCGCAGATCCCACTTGACAGAAAACTGTGGACAAAATATGTTTGTCAGCGTTAGGCTAACAAACAATTTGAGGTTCAATAGCCAGCTAGCAGTTATAATTAGTGCGAATAGCAAAGAGAAGGGTAGCTCACCCGCTTGTAGTCACAACTTCTTCCTTGAGAGTAGGATCTGCCATCCTCCGAACTGCTCGGCTCGTCGGCAGCGGAGGCAGGCTAGAGCCTCGCAACGGCGGCTACGGCATGCACCATTGGAGCTCGGGATCAGCGACTGGGTGCAGCAAGTTGGCGCCGGAAGTCAAATGTCCGAAGGGATCGTCCTGCCTGGAGGGTGGATTCCGACGCTGCCGGTGCCAGGGGAAAGGTGGGAACGGATTTGTAAAATTGGTCAACGCATCCAATCCAGTTAGTTCCTCGATTTGCCTAAAAGGTTCCCGCGTTAGCGCTCGCGTCACGGATAGATGACTGACATGAGGGTCCCGACCGTCTACTTCACGGGGCATTTTAACGGAATGTTTGAATTTGGCAGGGGTGAGATGAGTTTGCCTCGAAATGGCCCCTCTCAGTAGTTGGCGGTCCAACTTTTCGAAACGCGGCAATTTTGGGCAACTTAGGTACCGCCATGCGCTGGCCTGCGAACTTTGGTACCGCGGACGAACATGCCCAAAATAAAGGGGATCAATGGCGAGTGGGTGCGGCGTCGGTGAGAGGGGGCCGGATCAGACTGGGGGGAAAGGAGGGCCTGAGGTGTAGGGGACGCGCCGGATTTGGAGGAGATGAGCTGTCAGCGGCGGAGGTCTTGGTGGTGGTTGTCCGGACTCGGGGCTAGGGTTATCCATTTAGATCGTTGTCGGAAAGATTGAGTCATCGCACGCTCACATGCCCATCGGACGATCAAAAATCGAGGGCTGAGACGAGCAAACCAGCCCTCAAGCACTTTTTAGCAATTGGGATCTATAATATCTATTGGGGCTAGTCTAAGGGCCTTCGAGCGTCGGGCACACTATTGAGCTGTGACCGCCTTGACGCGGCTTTGAGAGCCTCAGCTGATGACGGCATTTTTTTTTGTTTGACGCGCCCAATAACCCATTGGGGTGCCCTCAGCGGCTGCGATGCCCTATCAATTCCTACGCTGACTGCTTGAAGGAATCTCACAGCTCTGCTTGGACAGTTATGCCTTGGCTCACGCCGTCACGCGATACATGGAAAAATCCAGGAATATGCTCAAGCTAACTAAGTTAAGGACGGGCTGCAAGCAAGAGCTTAATTAGTTAGGTGGGATTCAAGAGCTCCATTGAAGAAAAGAAAACGTCCAAGCAGCCGGCCGGCCGGCCGTCGGGCCGTAGTTTATGTGTAGTTAATTATATGGGACATTGCTTGGAATCTCTCCACCTTGAACTGCATGGTCGTGATGTTATTCCTGGAAAGTTCATGACATCCTGCGTACCGTACACTTGACCTCATTAACTACTTATAAAGGAAGCTTCCCAATTTTTCCTCTCGCCAAAGAAAGGCGGTGATGTAGGTTCCACCCTTGCGGCCACCACCATCTACCCGGAAAATAATTTTATGGAACCTGATCTACTTATTTAGTCCTATGGACCAATTTCTGCAAGTGACACGTGTTCAGCAGAGAAAAAAATCACAATTGATTGTCTATTTTAGATCTAAACAGTCACACGTGCCACATGTCACTTGCAGAACTTGATCCACGAGGCTAAATTTGTGGACCAGGTCCTATAAAATTAATATCGTGGATCAAGTTCTGCAACTGACACACATGTCCAGCAAAGAGAAAAATCATAACAATTGATTGCTATTTTTAGATCTAAACAGTTACACATGCCACATGTCACTTGCAGAACTTGGCCCACAGGCTAAATTTATGGATCAGGTCCCGTAGTTCTACGGTTAGGCGTTAGCTGTTTTTGCCGGACGTACTGATCTCACCGTTTGCCTAAATATGTGTTGCCACTTGCCAGTGACGATACAGATGTGTAAATTGTAAATTGCATCATGCGCCGCATGCAGGATAGTCCTTTGATAGCTTTTTTTTTTTTTACTCCTTGTCGGACTAGAGAAAGGGACCCTTTTGCGAGCCAAATTAGCTATGCAAAGTAGCTCGTTGGTGGGCTTGGGTGGACGCTCGAGTTAGGTGTCGCCAGCTAGCGGTGCCAATATACTACGGCTGCATCGTGCGACCAACTTTCTTGAGCCAAATTAACTAAACCCTGTGTCTCAAGGACACGATGTAACCTCCTCTCCTAAATTTAGGAAATTCAAAACACAAAGATAACTAGTATTGGTCTACGGTCTACCCTTTCGATTCGGAAGACATCAAAAGGTATCGACCAATCTGAAGATTCGTACTATGTTTTTAGTTTGGAAGAGGAGGACAACTACTACGTTCGATTGGCCGGTATACCAACTCCAAGTGTGTCATGATGTCAAGAAGGGAAGTTCAATTTTGCAAGCCGAATTAGCTACTCCCTCCGACCCTTGATTGGCCGGCCCACCCAAGTTATATAAGCAAAGCATTAGCTACATATATATCGTCCCAACTCTAATATAGCATTAGCTACCGCTGATCGGACATAAAGAGACGGGGAGAGATGGAAGCCACGGCGGTTAGCTTGGCGAGGTCCGTGCTAGATGGCGTGTTGAGCAACGCTGGCTCCGCCGTTGCCGACGAGGTCGCGCGTCTCCTGGGCGTGCCGAGGGAGGTGGAGTTCATCCGCAACGAGCTGGAAATGATGCAGTCCTTCCTGAGGGTGGCCTCGGCACGCTCCGACGCTGCTGCGCGCAATGACACGGTGCGGACGTGGGTGAAGCAGGTGCGCGACCTCGCGTATGACGTCGAGGACTGCCTCTTCGACTTCGCCCTCTACTCCACCACCGCATCCTCGTGCTCGTCGTGGCTGCCGGGTGCCCTCGCCACGCGCCACAGCATGGCCGAGCGGATCCGTGACCTTAAGGCCAGCGTAAAGGAGCTCAACAAGCGCAACCTGCGCTACAACATCATCGTCGAGCTGCCCTGCTGTGGCGCCGCCGACGTGCAGCAGGCGATCCTCCCCGTCCCCTACCACGACGTGATGTCGGCCACCGAGCTCGCGTTCCAGGAGTTGGACATCATCGGGCGGACTAGTGAGAAGGAAAAGCTGATCAACGACCTGATCTCCGGCGGAGACGGCAGTGCGCTGGCCGTGGTGTCGGTGTGGGGGATGGGCGGCATGGGCAAGTCGTCGCTGGTCAGCATGGTGCGCAACGACCCGGAGCTCCTTGATGCGTACGACTGCAGCGCGTGGGTGACTGTGCCGCACCCGCTCGACAACACTGACGAGTTCATGCGGCGGCTGAGGAAGCAGCTCGGGCTCGGAGCGGTGGCGCACGACGATGACGATGACATCAAAGAGCACCTGAAAGACAAGCGTTACTTGATCATAGTCGATGACCTGCTAAAGAGGGATGAGTGGGATCAGGTACGGCCAAAACTGTTTAATTTCCAGAACGCCAAGGGAAGCCGTGTCATTGTAACGACGCGGCGGAAGGACGTCGCTATGTACTGCACCGGAAGCGTCGGGGAGGTGCACGACCATGTCTATGAGCTCAAGCCACTTGGGGATAAGGAGTCAAGGAATCTCCTATGCAAGAAGGTGAACCCCCTTACACCTACTGGGTTTGGCCAAATTTATATTGATTCTTCGATACACTATATCTTGCAGTAGTCATCTCAAACTGCACAGTAATGCAATTTTAAATCTTTTTCAAAATATGTTTTGTTTTGTCCCGTTGGAAATAATAATCTTGCCCATATATGTTAGTGTTAAGTAATTAATCTTGTGTCTAACAAGGATTGGTGGTTAGTCCGTATATGTATATGTGGTTGGCTCACGCGATGGGTAGTAATAATGCTTCTTGTTCTAATCACTGCTCCCTCTGTCTCGTAATATAGGATGTTATTAACCTAATTAACATATAATAGGTATATTACTAGGGAACATGTCCGCGCGTTGCGGCGAGAGAAAAAAACACTAACACAAGAATTCATAAAATTATTTTATTTTAATTTTGCTCATTTCCCGGTTGTTTCTTGACCAGCCCTGTTTTTTTAGACATATATCAAATATGGTTCATTCAATGCGATTGTGAACTTCCCTCTCAAATTGATAAAAATTTCTCAAGTAGAGACATCTCTTGGAGGAAAATAGATTAAGATTCAGCACACACTTGTAATAAAAGGTGTACACCGGAAGAAAGATTAACAACACACGATGAACTGCTCGAGCTAGGACACATGCTATGGTTTGACCAGCGAGCGGAGTAGACGGTGGCGGCGCAGCCTGACAGCGGAGCATGTGGACGTGAGGAAGCTGGCCGGGCTCGATAGTAGCGAGACATCCCTTGCTTCTGTCGACCCTACGACCAATCGTGCATTTGCACAAACACTTCAAGTGCATGCTCAGACAACTGCACGAGACACACTGCTCCAATGCGCCACACACAACGGAAGTGAGACTGAGAGAGACATGGAAGGATAGGGTAGCGGCTAGGAGGCTGGGGGCCGGGGTGACCGGCACCACTGATGGACTGCATCGTAGGACGATTAGGAGTTTAGGACAGCAGGGGATGCACGCGCCTCCTTCTCCCGCAGAGCGCCACCAACCGCCGCAAACATCTGGACGCATCTTCGTTTGCACGCGTGTCGCCGCCCCTGCGAGCTCCCCGTCGCCTGCAGGCTCGCCGCCTTCTGTGGGCCCTCCTCTGAGCGCCGACCGCAGCAAGCACGACACACATCCGAGCTCGATCTCCATGTGGCACCTGAGCTGCTGCGCCTCTGTGACGCGTGCGCGCACAACGTCCCGGACATCTTGACCTTTTTTGTTAATGCGAAAAAGAACGTAGCGGTAGCGAGGCAACTCACGAAGGTCGAAGGCGCCTGGACGGCCGGTTGAAGGAGGAAACATACGGTTGAAGAGAGAAACCTTAGCCCATTTATTATTAGGTATAGATAGATTAAGACTAAAACTTGACTATGAACTTATTCTGTCAAATTGCAGAGCGGAATCCCATGTACCACATTTAATCACTCAATTGCAGAGCACAATTCTTTCAAACTGGATATCATCGAGAGATTTTTGGCAAGTCACTTTTCACCTCGGACCTGCATAATCACTCGCAACTGATTTCAAAGCAGCTGCTTTCGCAAACCCCGCATTTTGACCGTGTGCTAGTCTGAAGCAAACGCAAAGCCACTCGTCTGTCTCTTATGACCGCTCCCAAGCTCCCGTGACACTGAAAGCAGGATAGCTGGGCTGCTACAACACCATCCGCGAGGAGCAAGAATAGGAACCGTCAACGGTAGACTACTTTCCTCTCTCACGCGCAGAGTTGCGTACGCACCCTCTCCTGATCCGCGCCCTCGCCAATCGAAAAAATACAGGAGCCCGCACTCAGAGACCGTGACGGGAGGTCAACGCCCCCACATCCACTGCACCACCGGGAGGACCACAAACTCCCGCTCGACCTGCGACATGACACCCTACCGACCGGCCCTGAGCGCCACCATCACTACTAATCGTGCGAGGCCGCCTCTAACACCACGCCCTCCGCCTCCCTGGACTCCGGCGTCGCTCCGGATCCAGCGCCGACGAGCATGAACGGACGGAGTCGGGAGCTCGGTGGAGGAGGGGATAGTTCGGGGGGAGGGGAAAAAATAAAAACGAACCGGTACCATGGCAGTTTGCAGTAATATGTTGTTTGATGGGAGGGGAAAACGGTCCAAAAAAAGGTTGGTTGACAGAAGCGTTCCATGCTTTATTATTAGGTATAGATTAGTTGTAATAACATCTTATATAATACGACAGAGGGAGTACGTGTTACAGTTAATTTCTAGTCCTATAGACTATGCTAGTTATTAATTAGGAAATTTTGCACCAAGTTGAAATAAAAAAGAACAAGCAAAAGACATGAGTCCTTGGTCAAGAGTTACGTTGTCTATACTGATTTGATCAACACATAAGTATAGACAACTCGAGTATGATATCTTTGATTACCCTACACCTCTCCATTACTTTACTCCAGTTAAGGAGCATCTATGGTTTAATTAGGGGAAATTCAGGTCTAGCATCGCTCCCGATTTCAATCAACATGAAACCGATAACACAGAGTCAGGTTTAAGTTTATTACACACAAGAATTCAACCTGCAGGCAACACATGCCTTGCTATCTCCTTACAAAACCATTATTGAGCAAAAATAACTAAAAGGGAGAAAAACATGACACCCAACTACCAAACTAAACAAAAAACCAAAGTAAACTAGAGATAATCAAGCCTCATCACGAGGACACCTTATTTTTCATCTCCATGTTCACACTCTATTCTTCCTATCAGGTATCCTATAATTCTCAGTAACATCGGCGCCCCCACCCCTTTCTTCTACTTTTTTTAGAAAATTAATCTACAACTCCTGAAATACAGTGAAAAAATGATACTGTCCTGCACTTTTCTTTATCCTGCCAGTCTTTTTGCAAGGCTTTTGTAAAACCATTCTCTGCCACAACCCTTCATTATCTAACATACAAAGTCATTTAGTACTTAAGATATATATATATCCATAGCTTTTAAATCTACTCATAGCCCCCACCCCTCTAACCAATAGGCTAATGAATAGTCTGCCAGTCAACCAGGTAGTATTTATGTTCATCTTCTTTTTCCTGCCATAACCATCTGTTTCTAAAAATAGTAAAAAAAAAATCTCACACCTTTAGGTAAAGAGAACACAGGCATCATACAGAAAGGAACATTAATAAGGCAACATTTTATAAGAGCTAATTTACCCCTTACGACATAAATCTCCTTGAACTTACTTTTTAAATCATCTACGTTGGTCTACACAATCTATATTCCTATATCTAGCATTATAAGAAGGAATCCTAAATGCTTCATAAGTAATTTTACTTTAGCACAAGTGAAAATATCTTTATAAAGCTCACATTACTCTAGAGTTTGGCCATAATGATTTTGGCAACTTTCGACACAAAAGGCATGGAAAACAATAAAACCAGATCAGGTTGGGTTTTGCACGATCACTTTCATTAACAACAATTAGATCAAAAGTACCACCATCGTTCAGAAAGTGATTGTCACCATTAATTCAAAGAGAGAGCAAGAAGGAAAGCACGATCATCCATCTCCGATCTTGCTATATAATACAATGAAACTCGAACTTTTCATTTATGTTATTTTCTAGATGACTCGATAATCAATTTTGTTTCCATCATTTGTAGGTCTACAAGACAACCGAGTGTAGTTTGCCAGTCGAACTAGAGGAGGAAACAACCTGTATTTTAGATAGATGTCGGGGTCTTCCGCTTGCCATATCCACAATAGGAGGTCTTCTAGCCAACAGGCCCAAGATAAGCATGGAATGGAAGAAGCTACATGAACACTTTGGAGCAGAGCTGGAGTCTGATCTCCGAAACATCACAAATGTTATTGTCTCAAGTTATGATGGCTTGCCGTATCACTTGAAATCTATCTTCCTGTACCTTTGTATCTTCCCTCAGAACCGTGATATCAGACGGAATCGCTTGTTGTGGCGATGGATGGCAGAGGGCTACATAGCAAAGAACCGTGATATGCCTGTGGAGGAAGTAGCAGAGCGTTTATACAATGAGCTTATGAATAGAAGCATGATCCAACCTTCCAAGAATAAGAAGATTATACCAGGATTCAGAGTTGATCGTTGTACGATTCACAGCATGTTGTTGCAGATCATCCTGCCCAAGGCCGTTGAGGAAAACCAACTCTTTCTCATCGAGAAGCAATGCAATGGGGTTCCACAAAGCAAGATACGCCACCTGGTAGTGTCCAGATGGAAGAATGAGAAGAAGATGGAAAATATAAATGTGTCCTATATTCGATCATTGACAGTTTTTGGAGATTGCCCCTTTTCTCTCATCTCTCCTAAAATGCAGTTGCTCCGCGTGTTGGACCTAGAAGACACAACCAATTTGAAGAATGAAGACCTTAGGCACATAGGGAATCTTCATCACCTCAGGTATCTTTCTTTGAGAGGACAAAATATTTCAAAGCTTCCATCTTCGTTGCAAAACCTTAGGTACCTAGAGACACTAGAAATCCAAGGTACAAAGGTGGCACAACTCCCTCGTGGAATTGTAAAACTTGAGAAGCTACGTTATATTCTTGCCGGTGTCAAGTTCTCGAGAGATCTACTACAAAAGGTAGCACAAGTAGAGATGGATAACCAGAAGACCAACCTGGTGGGAAACATGCCAACCTTTTTATGTTGCAACCATAGTGAGATTTCCAACATGTATCAACTCAGTGTAAAGGTGCCCAGAGGTATCGAGAAGCTTACTAACTTGCATATATTGGGTGCATTCAATGTTGGTCAGGGCCATGGCGTGGAAAGGAGGCTCGAGCAACTTATGGACCTGCAAAGGCTAGGAGTAACAGTCACAGGTCTCAGTGAGAAAGGAAGGCAGGAGTTGTGCCAGTCAATAGGGAAGCTCGGTCGATTGCAAAAGCTTGAGGTGCGATCTTGTTCCCTTGAGTTTCTTGCCAAAATGGATGAATCGACAACACCAAAGCATCTAGCTTCACTGAAGTTACTGGGAAATCTATCCTTGTTACCTAAATGGATCAGTTTGCTCAATGATCTTACCAAGGTGAAGCTGCTTGGGGCAAAGCTGGAGCAAGGACAGGTTGACATCCTTGGGAACTTGCGCAGTGTGGCTTTCCTTGGCTTGTGGGAGAGATCCTACATAGGGGACTCATTGTGTTTCTGTACAGGTAAATTCCCAAAGCTCAAATTTCTTGACATTGATGGACTAGAGAAGATTGAAATGGTGAGAGTCGAGGAACCAAAGGTCAAATTTCTTGCCAATGAAGGTCAAGGTAAGATTGAAATCAAGGTACAGGCGATGCCTGAGCTTGAGCGACTTTGGGTGCAAAACTGCAAAGCACTGCAGGACAGTGGTGATGGCTTGTTTGGAGTGCCACATCTGGTGAACTTGAATGAGCTTCTTCTCAAGCAGTGTGGCGAGAAAGAGAAACTGATAGAGATATTGCAATGGCAGGTCAGTAAATGGCAGGTCAGTCTACACAAGAAACGCCCTAAGTTCTTCATAGGCAAGATTATAGCCCGTACAAGCTCACAACCAAGCACAAGCGCGACAACCGAGCAATGAGGATCAAAGGCTTTTCATGAGTGTTTTCGTTATTTTCTGTATGCATCTTATGTAAATTATATGTTTGTTTCGTTTCATATTGTGGCAGAGTTCCAAAGAGCAGCAAACAACAAACCAGTAAATTAAGCTTCAGAAAATATAGTGTAAAAATGTCTAATTGTTTATATGTTCGAATCAAGTTCCATATAGTTGTTTCAGCAAATGGTATTGATTACCATGTACCATAATAACAATCCGTTCCTGTAGTAATTGATTTATGACAGATGTTATTTGCTTAGTTACTTGAGATGCAAGTGGGGGTGAGAGATTACCGCGTACCATAATAACAATTCGTTCCTGTAGTGATTGATTTCTGAAAGATGTTGTTTTCTTAGTTACTTTGAGATGCAAGTGGGGGTGACAATCTCTAGTAAGTTCATGCCGATATGACCACCGATATTGAACTAAATCTCACAGGGCACAAAAAGAATATTGACTTTGAGTTTCATGCTGAACTAAATGCAATAGCCGGCTATTTAAAACTTTGGGTTTCATATTCAATTAAAACAAGCAACATCAAATTATTCTTGATCAGGAAGAAGACTGAACACATAGTTTCAGAGAGGACAATAAATGGATCATGCTCACCCAACTGTTGGCACTACAGGGAAATTGGCGGTAGCCCCCTCGGTATATGGCCCTGTCGGCACAGGCACTTTTGGCCGTCGGCACAGGTATTTCCGCCGGCATACGCTACGCCGAAGACTTTGTACTCGGCATATCCCGTCGACATAGCCTAACGGCCGGTTGAATTTTTATTTTCTTTTTTTTAATCTTTTAATTATTTGAATCTCTAATCTCTCACTTGAAATATTTTTAACACTAATTATACATAATTTTCGGTGAAATTACAGTTTTTGTCAAACTTCTCGGTCGGTTACCCATCCTCACACTACTCCACCCCTCCAACATGCTTATCTTCTCCATTTCTTCCAAATGAGTTTTCGCGAAGCAATTTATATTTTGTTGTCAATACTATGATATCAATCATATTAACTCTTATATCATTATGTCACAAGTTTTATTTTTTAAAATTACAAACAATTATTTAAGTAAACAACAATTAATAAGTAATAACATTTATTGAATTCAAATAAAAATATAATAATTTTACTTTTTTGTATTTTTTCTATTTAATATAGAATAATTAATATCTTTAAATCACAAATAATATGTCTAAGTCAATCATAAAAATGAGCCGAATCCAAATGTGATATCCATATCATCTTACCACAAACTATGCCGCGATTCTAGCCATAATTTCGTTTACCAGTTTCAAACTATATATGGTTAAAATAGCGGGTATGAAGATTCTTAGCTCAGGGTTGAACCTCGCTAAATTTGAAGTGAATATCTAATGAAATAGCATCTTGTGAACCTAAAAAATTATTTTTCTAAAAAATCATGTGCATTATCACAAACTATGCTGCGATTCTAGCCATAACATTGGTCATTTGGTCTAAAAACCATAAAACCTCGAGTATGATAGCTCATTTTTTAGAAGGTTTTTTGTGCTATTTATAATATTACATGTTTAATATATTTTCTTTCAACTATATCACATAATATAACAGCACGCGAAGGTTTTATATTGTTTGGATCATTTTTGAATTTCTTATGTCTGTTTTAAACTATGGTCAAAACGGCGGGCATGACGATTCTTAACTCAGGGTTGAACCTCGCTAAACTTGAAGTGGATCTCTGATGAAAAAGCATTTTGTGAACCTATAAATGATTTTTCCAAAAAATCATGAGCATTAGATCATGTACATGTAGTTTAAATCTGACTAACTTCTTACCAATTCAGCAAGAATTTGTCTTTTTAATGAGGGGTAGAAGGAAAGGTTATACCCTGGTTGGGAAATTTTTCCATATAAGGTGATCTAGTATTTTTTGAAAAATATGGTAATACCAATGTAAAACTTTTATTTGGTGGTAGCTTCACAAAACACCCCGTTCTAGCACTCGGAAAATAGAAAATGGCTTTTTGGTACGACAAAAAGAAAAACTTCCTCCTGAAAGATTGTAAGCAATTCCAAGATGCACATGTGTGCACAATATGGGCATATTATCACAAATTATATCATGATTTTAGCCATAAAATTGGTCGTTTGCCTGGAAGCCATGAAACCTCGAACATAATAGCCTATTTTGTGAAAAAAAAATTGTGAGATTTACAATATTCTAAGTTTGACATTTTTCCTTGCAACTATATCACATAATATGACACCACGCGAAGATTTTATATTGTTTGGATCATTTTTGAATTTCTTATACCCATTTTAAACAATATGTAATATTTTTATGTTTTACTTAATTTTTATTTATAAATGTGTAATATTTGAGTGTAGATAGATAGATATTTTTTATGTAAATTTGATATATTATTTGTATTTTTATGAATAATAATAATTTAGTTATAATTTTTCTAAAATTAATGTGGTAAAAGGGAAAATAGCTACGCCGAGGGCATTGGTGTCGGCGTAGCTATGAAAGTTATGTCGAGGAAATTATCGACAGCGCAGCTATCCTACGCTGACGGCTAGCTTCATGGGGTGTCTGGCTCGTGGCTTACGCCGACGGTCCCGACTTTTCATCGTCTGCGTAGCCACTGGCCCTCGGCACCTTCTAGTTTTCGTGTAGTGTGGGAAAACATCCAAGTGAGGTTGACCCATCATATAAGCATCTTTTTCACGGTAAGGTGGTAAAATGCTCTGCGATATCCTAAATATCCTGAACACGTATCTTACCCATACCACTGCCACCGACCCCACCGGCATTTTCTGTTGGGGATATAACCCCAGGTACCCCAGAGTTGATGTGTTAAGTGACTCAAATAGAGCAATAAAGAATTCAACCAAAGATATATATATGGAGGATAAAGGCATTAAGAGGATAAAATAAGCAGTGAAGGAGGTAGAAATAAAGAAAAGAGGAGAAAAATGATTGTGGGTCGACTTAGGGCAAATCCGGCCTGTTTTGAATACTTTCAGACCGAATTAAGCTCTACATGGGCCGAATTAGGCTGCCTTGGCCCACCCCGGATCGCCTGCACCATGCCACCGCTCTTGCTCCCATGCCAAGTCAACACCGGACTCTAGCCGAATCTTCCCGCCTCCAGAGCCGTGCCACTCCCTCACCGACGCCACTGCTTCACCCGGGTGGGCCGGCATACGCTGAGTCCGGCCCACCGCGGGACGCCCGCTGCCTCGCCTCGTCCTCCCCTGGGTGGGCCAACCTTGGTCGCCTCGGCCCACCTCGGGCGGCCTCTTGCGCCACAACTTCACCAGGCTTCTTCATCCGGCCCATAGCGTGGTGCAATCCCTCACCGGATCACAGCCACGTCTGGGCTGCCCCCTCCTCCAGGCCGAATAAGGGCAAACCCGGCTGGGCTGGTGCCTTTGACCCAGCTGGGCCACCCAGGCCGGATTAGCTCCTGACCCGGCTGGTCCTCCGAAATCGCCTCTGCCTGGGCCGAATTACTTCATAATCCGGCTGGGAAGGAAGTAATCCGGCTGGGGCACTGTTCACCGCCCAGGTGGGCCCTATTTCTCCCCAGGCCGGGTTATTTCCTTCCTCGACCGAATTTCACTTCCCCGGCCCGAATTACTTCGTCCCGGATGTCACTTTGCTCATATCCGGACCCACCATCGACCCCTACATTGACGTACCTCCAAGTCAAGTCAAGCCTACATCAGGTGCCAGTCTTGGGACGCCCTAGGCTCGGCCTGGCCCCTTTGGTCCAAGATGCTAAGGAATATGCTAGGTATCTTGGGAGATGCTAAGGAATATGCCGAGCATCTCTTAAAGATGCTAAGGAATATGCCGAAGGGATAAGACCGGTGACTCAATAAAGGACAAGGTGACTGGGCAAAGCCCCCACTAGACAGCTCATAGGAGTACGTGTGATGACATACCTTGTCCCCTGGGCTCCCCTTTATAAGGAGCACCAGGGGTAACGTTACATGGGAGGCCCCCAGGAGGGCTCCTCCCCCTCTGCTCACTAGGAGCATGGTTTCTTCTTCCTCTGCTCTCTCCATGAGAGGCATAAGAGTACAGCTCAAGGAGCACCATTGTAGCCATAAGCATGGCAAGATATATGAGATTAGATGCAGGAGTAGAGGTGTTATCTCACTAGGAGAGCCTCGAACCTAGGTATATCGTGTCTCTCTGAGTTCTTCCGTATGAGGTCTTCACTTCATCATCCCTTCCCCCATTCCTCCATCGTCCATCGGCCCGAACTTTAGCCTATACTAGGCATATGCCGTGACACCACCACGACATTTGGCGCCCACCGTGGGGCAGATAAGAGGCGCTGGTTGGGTTACCATCCGGACGGGAACGTCTTCATCAAACTCTGCTTCCCCATCGATCGAAAGTCTTTGCATCGTCTTCCTCAACGTACAAAGAGCAGGGAAGTTGGCACACAAGCCTCCCTTGTTGAGGTGATTCAACCTCCTCCTCAACCTCTTCACCAACAGTACTGTAAGTGTCTTCTGACTCTAGGGGAAGTAACTCAACTAGATACCTCAACCTCCTCACCAAAGAGGCATTGAGTAGCAAGTAACTCAATCAACATGCACGTGAGATACCCCTGAATGTCACTCGGGGACTATCACCCTCAATCACCTAGCTATTCACCCCAGGGATGAGATAACTCAACCCGGGGACTAGCACGCATTGAGTCACCTAAGGGTAGAAAAAGTATCTTGGGGACTCAGCGTCTCTGTGCAAAGAATAATAACTTAGAAAAGACTTAAGATATGCCATGATCTCGTACGTATCTACTACTTTGTGTCTTTAAGTTGCCTTGTGTGAAAAAGTAACTCGCCAAGTCTTTGAGGCTCATTATAACTCAGATTTAACTCAGCTCACCTAGTTACCTAGTATCTAGGAGTGAACTTTAGCTTTCCTAGTTACCGTGTAACTTGGATTTGACACAGTCAGCCGGATTACTTGGTAACTTAGATTTAACTCGAATTGGTGTTTTCAGCTTCCCAGGTCATCCATAATTCAGATTGGTATTTGCTTCGCCTTGCCTAGTTACATGGTAACTCGGATTGTACCTCGGTTTTCCTAATTACAGGATTTCTAATTATAAGGTAACTCGGATTTTACTTCAGTTTTCCTAATTATAGGGTAAATCGGATTTGCTTCAGATTCCTAGTTACATGGTAACTCGGATTTTACTTCAGTTTGCCTAATTATAGGGTAATTCGGATTTGTTTCAATTTCCTAGTTACATGGTAACTCGGATTTTAGTTCAGCTGGCCAGGTTACATGGTAACTCGGATTTTGACTCAGCTTACCAAGTTATCTTATACCTCAAATCAGTTTATTCCATATCTTGGATGGCATGTGCCAGCGTATCAATGATTCATCGTATCAAATCTCGGATCTATATCTCGGATCCATATCTATGGAAGTATGCCACGATATCACGAAATCATATCATAAATCCAAATCGTATCTCGTATCAAATCTCAGATCCAAGCCTATGGCGGTTTGTTGGCCAATCGTAAGGCCATATCATATCTAAGCAGTAACTCGGATTTTGAGTCAAGTGAGTCATGTCTATGTTGAGTCATATAACTCAACAAGTATAACTCGT
This sequence comes from Avena sativa, assembly GCA_916181665.1. Classification (NCBI taxonomy): domain Eukaryota; kingdom Viridiplantae; phylum Streptophyta; class Magnoliopsida; order Poales; family Poaceae; genus Avena; species Avena sativa. The sequence goes on along the minus strand of OV702287.1, from coordinate 368,929,306 downwards.
ATGACATAACTCGGATTATAATCCATAAGGTCAGAGCCAAATTCGGCCAGAAGCCAAATGACTTACCCAAATGGGTTACGGTCAGAGCCAAATCAGGCCAGAAGCCAAAAGAGTTACCCAAATGGATTAAGGCCGGAGCCAAATCAGGCCAGAAGCCAAGGGAGTTACCCAAATGGGTTAAGGCCAGAGCCAAATTTGGTCAGAAGCCAAAAGAGTTACCTAAATGGGTTAAGGCCAGAGCCAAATTAGGCTAGAAGCCAAAAGACTTACCCAAAAGGGTTACGGCCAGAGCCAAATCAGGCCAGAAGCCAAAAGACTTACCCGAATGGGTACATCCAGAGCCAAATTCGACCAGAAGCCAAAAGACTTACCCGAATGGGTACATCCAGAGCCAAATTCGGCCAGAAGCCAAAAGACTTACCCTAATGGGTTAAGGCTAGAGCCAAATTCGGCCAGAAGCCAAAAGAGTTACCCAAATGAGTTAAGGCCAGAGCCGAATCAGGCCAGAAGCCAAAAGAGTTACCCAAATGGGTTAAGGCCAGAGCCAAAATTCGGCCAGAAGCCAAAAAAGTTACCCAAATGGGTTAAGGCCAGAGCCAAATTCTGCCAGAAGCCAAAAGAGTTACCCAAATGGGTTAAGGCTAGAGCCAAAATTCGGCCAGAAGCCCAAAGAGTTACCCAAAAGGGTCACGACCAGAGCCAAATCAGGCCGAAAGCCAAAAGAGTTACCCTAATGGGTTAAGGCCAGAGCCAAATTCAGCCAGAAGCCAAAAGAGTTACCCAAATGGGTTACAACGAGAGCCAAAACAGGCCGAAAGCCAAAAGAGTTACCTAAATGGGTTAAGGCCAGAGCCAAATCGGGCCAGAAGCCAAATGACTTACTCAAATGTGAAGCCAAATCAGGCCAAGGGTCAAGGAGGAAAGAAAAGGTACTATATGTCGGTAAACAACTCTGGATATATCTTATTTGAAGCCTATGCACGATCCTATGAATCCCACATAGCCTCGGGGACTAATGTTGGGGATGTAACCCCAGGTACCCCAGAGTTGATGTGTTAAGTGACTCAAATAGAGCAATAAAGAATTCAACCAAAGATATATATATGGAGGATAAAGGCATTATGAGGATAAAATAAGCAGTGAAGGAGGTAGAAATAAAGAAAAGAGGAGAAAATGATTTGGGGTCGACTCAGGGCAAATTCGGCCTGTTTTGAATACTTTCAAACCGAATTAAGCTCTACATGGGCCGAATTAGGCTGCCTCGCCCACCCCGGATCGCCTGCACCATGCCACCACTCTTGCTCCCGTGCCAAGTCAACACCGGACTCCCGCCGAATCTTCCCGCCTCCAGAGCTGCGCCACTCCCTCACCGACGCCACTGCTTTACCCGGGTGGGCTGGCATACGCTGAGTCCAGCCCACCGCGGGACGCCCGTTGCCTCGCCTCATCCTCCCCCGGGTGGGCTGACCTTGGTCGCCTCGGCCCACCTCGGGCAGCCTCCTGCGCCACAACTTCACCAGGCTTCTTCATCCGGCCCACCGCATGGTGTAGTCCCTCACCAGATCACAACCATGTCTGGGATGCCCCTTCCTCCAGGCCGAATAAGGGCAAACCCGGCTGGCCGGTGCCTTTCACCCGGCTGGGCCACCCAGGACGGATTAGCTCCTGACCCGGCTGGGCCTCCGAAATCGCCTCTGCCTGGGCCGAATTACTTCATAATCTGGCTAGGAGGTAAGTAATCCGGCTGGGGCATTGTTCACCGCCTAGGTGGGCCCTATTTCTCCCACAGGCCGGGTTATTTCCTCCCTCGACCGAATTTCACTTCCTCAGGCCGAATTACTTCGTCTCGGATGTCACTTTGCTCATATCTGGACCCACCATCGACCCCTACATTGACGTACCTCCAAGTTAAGTCAAGGCTACGTCAGGTGCCAGTCTTGGGATGCCCCAGGCTCGGACTGGCCCCTTTGGTCCAAGATGCTAAGGAATATGCTAGGTATCTTTGGAGATGCTAAGGAATATGCCGAGCATCTCTTAAAGATGCTAAGGAATATGCCAAAGGGATAAGACCGGTGACTCAATAAAGGACAAGGTGACTAGGCAAAGCCCCCACTAGACAGCTCATAGGAGTACTTGTGATGACATACCTTGTCCGCTGGGCTCCCCTTTATAAGGAGCACCAGGGGTAACGTTACATGTGAGGCCCCCGAGAGGGCTCCTCTCCCTCTGCTCACTAGGAGCATGGTTTCTTCTTCCTCTGCTCTCTCCATGAGAGGCATAAGAGTATAGCTCAAGGAGCACCATTGTAGCCACCAGCATGGCAAGATATATGAGATTAGATGCAGGAGTAGATGTGTTATCTCACTAGGAGAGCCTAGAACCTGGGTATATCATGTCTCTCTGAGTTCTTCCGTATGAGGTCTTCACTTCATCATCCCTCCTCGGATTCCTCCATCGTCCATCGACCCCAACTTTAGCCTATACCAGGCATATGCCATGACACCACCACGACATTTTCAGCAGTCGATTTGAACATGTCTGTGCAGGAAACCTCAGTTTGGATAAAATACACCGGAGTGCTCGCGGAGGTTGTGCCAGGGCGCCATGGACATTGGTGGTGAGATTCGTGCATGTCCGCCAACTACCGCATGAGGTCACACAAATAAGGGCATGTCCTAAGGCGCGATCTCGTTGGTCCAAACCGGTCTGCACAGATAGCACTGCAGCAGCGGTGAAATCTAAACGACTGACACGTCCGACACAACCCATTGTTTCACCAAATTTGAGCGAGGAATATGTTTGATCGGACTGGACGCGCCGCGACACGTGCGCGTGTCCTCCTGCGTGGAGCGCGGGCTAGTTGGCAGCGATTGTGCCATCATAAGGCTGACTGGTGGAAGCCATTGCCACCAATGTCGTTGATGCTTGTTGTGATGCCACCTGAACTCCTATGCAGGCATTGAACCCGAGCCGCTAGGCTCTATGTCGGCATTGATGGCAAAGGCGTCTTATACTGGCCACACCGCGGCAGCGCCATTGCCACTTCTACAAAGCATTTCCCCCATCCCAGCCATCGCCATGAAGATGTTGTATTGGCTCAATAAGACAGACAACAACCATGAGGTTGGCTCGTCCTCGGGCCGGCGCCACCCTCGGTTCTCGCCACCTCTACCGCCTCCCTGCACGCGAGCTTCTCGTCGCAGCGGCTACGCTTTGCCACCACATCCACGAGTATAAGTTTTCGTGGGACCACTGGCACCTCTTCCCACGTCACGGCATGTGCATGAACAACGAGAACATGATTGTCAATACGTACCAGTGCACGATTGTCAGTGATGGTGGGACGAAGGGGATGGATGCGACCACAAAGACATCTTCCTCCCTGCCAGCTGACACCTCAACACCGACAGAGTGTATGTGTCACCTCGCCGCAAGACAGGCCGGCGCTAGAACCAGGGATGGCTGTCGCATCACATAGATCATGTTGGTGTTGCGGTACGATCGTGCGTGCCACCGGAAGGACTTTTGCTGATAGTGCCTCGCCTGGGAGCACAATGCGTGGTAGGAGTGCGAGTCCCGGGGTGAGTTCTAGCAAGGGGGTCGATTACCATGATCTACCCACGGACTTCGACGACAAGGACTCCAACAACAACGAGGGCGCCAACGTCACACAAGTTATCATGAAGAAGGAGGGTGATCCTGCCATCCTGCTAGGATACGATGAGGACGAGGCCACACGGCATGTCATCGAGCTCTTCAAGCACGACAAGGAAGCGCGCTAGACCTGGTAGTGGCTAGACATCGTCCAGCTCTCTGCGATGGTGGCGGTGCACCACGCGGAGCTACCATCGCTTCCATCTCACATGTCACTGGAGGTCACGTGGCATGGCACTACAAAAAATACCCCAATACCCGACAGTTTTTTGGGGCAGCATAAGTGAAAAGTACCTGCAAAAGTTGGTTAGACTGCGAATGAGCAATGCAGCACCATTTTTCCGTGGCGGTTGCAGTCATGGTACCGGCGGATTCTGGTGCCATGGTAGGTGATCAGGTAGGCCAGCACATTGTAATGCCGCAGTAGATGGATGGAGGCATATATTAGTACGTCGTGCATTGTACGCGACCCTCAGAGTGTGTCCCACACTATCGTCTGGTCAACTAGTATCCGTTGATTGGTTAGGCTAGTCTCACTAACTGGTGTGAGCCACCACCACCGAGTCATTTTGTTTTCTATTATTTATATATGTCCCTTGTGCATCCACACTCTGTCCCTACAACTCTCACTAACACATCGGAGGATACTGTCGAGGCGGCTGCCGGTGGCATCATCAAGATACATAATCCTCAAGGTGCTTCACTTCCGCCCTAAACATGTCCACGATGAAGCATCTCTGTGGTGATCCAACATACCACTGCATGATTTAGTATACTATAGTCGTTGAGATAACACTAATAAAACACCGTTCCACTAGTATTACATCCCTTAGAGTGGTACAACAGAAACATGATGGGTCCAAGACATGACTATAGATTACAACACGACTCTTTACAAAACATCTAGAGAACATTCCACGAAATAGTGAGGAAAATATTATACAAAACCAAAAATAGCAACTCCAAACCTATTCTAGAAATACTACTACTATTGATATATATCTATGGCTTGCGATTGCTTCTATAGCAATACTCTACAAATGTAGGTTATGTGGCTAGATGTTATACCCTATCCAACCAGGAACTTTGCCTTCACTTGAATTGAGGTATATGTTGACTTCATTGAAGAACTTGAGCTTTCGGTGACGATTCCTTTGAGCATCAGTTGGTGTTGACGACATCTTCATCAGCTTTAGAATATAGCAAGGGTGAAGAAGGTACGATTGAGTACGAGCGTACTCAACAAGTTCACTAAAAAGGACTGTTTGATGCACTATCTACAACCACAGACCAAACGTCATAGGTTATGTAGGTTTTCTTAAACATTTCTTTAACGGTTGCTTTTATTCTAAAAAGCTATTTCCGTCAATCTTCATAGGTTGACCCACGAGAGATCGTTATCCTTGTTTCATAGCCGGGTGCGCATTCCCATTCGCACTTCCTTGGTATGAGGCCCGATACAAGGATCCAAACCGATCACTATGCTTCTTTGCGACCCCGTATACGCACTCTTTTGCTAGCTCAGGACAATGTCCGAGTTGGTTTACATTCCTAAAGAGAGAAATCCATCATAGACAACAAGTACCGAGGGAATTAAGGGATCCAACCCATGTGCACGTGCCTAATGTAGGAACATGGCACCGATAAAGTTGTCTGTCAACATACAAAAGGAAGAAGATCTAGGTGACTTTCCCAGAGCCATATAGATCTCATGGTTTACGCGTAATTTACGGTGCAAGAATCACTGACGACATTTGTTATTACTTCCTAGGTTGTACTTTCCCGCGCAAATGGAACATCCACCAATCACATAGCAAACCATGGTTCCATTTGCCTGCCATATTCGGTTACCACCACTTGGGCCGATAACTGATAAGTCATGTTATTATGAAAATAGTGTTTTCTACCATCCTTTTCGAAATGCAGGTGATACAATAATACTTCACAAATACTTGATAGAAAATAACCAAAGGACATGAGCAAGTGTGAACTTGCCTTTTGTGATTGCAAGATTATGCACTCACGGTCTTCAAGACAATATAAGATCCAATATCTAAAAACAACATCATTAGTCCCGTGAGGACTAATGTTTAAAGAAGCAAGATGCTATTATGCATAAGTAATGTAATGCAACTTTGTAAAGTCGAAATCCCCGGAATAACGTAAATGATCTATGGTTTGGGAGCTTGTTGGGATTTCCTTGGAATGTGTTGGCCTTTTATATTAGTTTCACACTTGTGCTTCCTATTAGGCTTGTGAGAGTGTGAAATAACTTGCAAGTGCAAAAAATTAGCATATAATAATAAATCATCTAATGTGGAATAATTTCCAAAGATTTCCTATATAAATATTGTTAATTAATTAGAGCCTTTATAGAAATACTTAAGAATTACTTTTCTTGTATCTTAAAAAAATAACTTTTGAAGAAATGATTATTTAACCAAGTGAAAGCATTTAAACATGAAGTTAAACTACTTTTAAGGTTTCTTCCTAGTTTTAATTATCATGGAAGGAAACAATTGCTATAATAGATTTAAACACAAAACTTGTAGTTGGGACATATATGTATATGTCTTGAATATGAGAGGATACTATATGTTGTTTACTTCATAAAGTTAAATAAAAGTATCATTAAATCTATTTGAGTGGTATTTTGTTGATGTTATTGTCGGAGACTTGTGTCTCGTGAAAGAAGAAGGAGTCCAACGAGCCCCGAGTTCGAGAGGGGGTTGAACAAGCGTTCGGACCATCTCGGCAATGATGGCTATGGCGGAGCTCGTACACAACAGAGATTAGACACAAAGTTTTTTTACCCAGGTTCAAGACCCTCGTGAGGAGGTAAAGTCCCTACTCCTGCTTTGTTGTATTGCTCGTGGTGCTTCGCAAGGGCACAATGGTGGATGAATATCTAAGGTAGGGGTGTCCTCCCTTTTATAGGGGAACCAAACCTCTTCCCCTAATCTTTGGGCGGGAAGGGGTACCACATTGCCACCAAAGGGAGTGCTGGTCCACGAGACTACTTTACATGGACTAGGTCCAAGGCCTTTTGGAGCCCGCCGATCTTCCATAAAGTTGAAGTTGTTGGCGATGTCTGCCGCTACACAATGCCTTCCGCACCCTCCTTTGCACCAAAGCATCAAAGATAGGGCACTGTCGGTGCTGAAGTCACTCACCCCGCTTTAACACCAAAGAGGCCAGACCACCTCCTCTTTATTGAGGTGGTCCGGGTGGTCCACAAGGTCATGGGACTGCCCGTTAGGTTTTTTCATCTATCTCCCTTTTATGGAAGATGTAGTACGATCTTCATGTTCCCCTTCCTCTCCACCCTCGCGAGGGATTTTCTGCTTAGGATCCACGACAAGGATGGCTGGGGGCTTCCGCTTGGCATCCTTGCTCTTGCTCTTGGAGGAACTTGAGGATTTGGGTGTGGCCTCTTCTTCAGCGAGGCCGAACATGTGGCTGGCCTCCGTCTTGGCATAGTTTTCCACCATGACTAAGAGTTTCACCGCCATGGTGAGGTTTTCCCCATGGATGTCGATTTTCTACCGCATCCTGAAGTCCTTGACACCCTTGGAGAAGGTGGTGATGACATTTGAATAGGAGATCTTGGGTATCTTGTTGTGGACCTGACTGAACCGCTACAAGAACATGAAGAGGGTTTCATCGGGATGCTAGCGTACTTGGCAGAGGTTGTAGTAAGAGAGAGGGCGCTTGTAAGTTCCCTTGAAGGTGGTGATCAAGAGTGCGAATAGGGCGGGCCATGAGCCGGCGGATTTCTTTGGGAGGTTCATCAACCAGGTACGAGCCGCGTCCTTTAGACCCATAGGGAACCAGTTGGCCATGACATGGTTGTCTCCTCTAGCAGCCTCGATGCCTATGGTGTAGATATACAGGAACTCACCGGGATTGGTGATCCCATTGTAGCATGGCGGAATCTCTGGTCGGAACTTGTGTGTCCACACCACACAAAAATAGGTCTTTGGTGAACGCGAGGCAGCCATTGGCGAGGGCGGCACGATTCTGCCGGCCTGCCATGACGACCTCCTCGATGATGCATTTTTCTCATCCTTGACGGGGCATCATGATTGCGTGAGTGGTCTTCGGGGTTGGAATGATCTAGCTGCCATTGCAGGGTGGTGGCATGGTATCCCTGGGTTTGAGAACACCGTCGAAGCTTGGGCTCTTACTCGAAGGTGGGTGTGAGACAGCAGTCACTGGCATGACATCTTTGGCCTGAACCCCCTATGTCCTCCACTTCGAGGCAGCGATGTCGATAAGCTCGGCCATGCACTCGCACCATTTCTCTTGCCCGAATTCGGCTGGCAGGTGCTGAAGTAGGTCTTGCACCATGTGCTTGGTGTTATCCGGTGTAGGCGGGTCGGTCCTATTGCGAGAGGACGCGGTGCAGGATAACAACGTGTTGCCGCTTGTGGAGATTTGTTGCCCTTGCTACGGGCGGAAGGAGGATCCCTTCTCGTCCTCCGTCCACTGGGTTTGGTCTGTGGTGGTGCAGTGGGGAGCATGCCCCATCTAAGATTTGGTTGATGCGTGGAAGAGGGCGTGCTCCGCCTGAGTCTCTTTGCAAGCTGACATGCCGACGAGGTTGGAGAAGATCTTGGAAGCGCCTCAACCCCTACCTAGCACACCAAATGTAGGAGACTTGCATCCTGTGAAGGAACAAGGGGCCACGAGCCCTGAGTTCGAGAGGGGGATGAACACACGTTCGGACCTTCTAGGCGACGATGGCTACGACGTAGTTCATACACGATAGAGAGTAGACATAGGTTTTTTTACCCAAGTTCAGGACCCTCATGGGAGGTAAAGTCCCTACTCCTGCTTTGTTGTATTTCTCATGATGCTTCACGAGAGCACAATGGTGGATGAATTTCTAGGGTTTCAGATCACAAGGATCGATCCCCTTCTAAGGTAGGGTAGCCTCCCTTTTCTAGGGGCGTCGGACCTCTTCCCCCAATCTTTGGGCAGGAAGGGCTACCACATTGCCGCCCAAGGGAGTGCCAGTCCACGAGACTACTTTACATGGACTAGGGCCTTCTGGAGCTCGCCGGTCTTCCATAAAGCTGAAGCTATCAGCAACGACTGCCGCTACACGATGCCTCCTACACCCTCCTCTGCACCAAAGTGGCAAAGAGAGGGCACTGTCGCTACATAATTCACCCGCTCCGCTTTAACACCTAAGAAGCCAAGCCACCTCATCTTTACCGAGGCGGTCCGGGTGGTCCACAAGGTTGTGAGACTACCCGTTAGGTTTTGTCGTCTCTCTCACTTTTTAGTAAGATTAGGAACGTGCCCCTGAGGCACGCTCCAAGGGCATCCGAGGCCCCTTGTAGACTAGAAGGGGAGTGAGCCTCCCCCTCATGAGGCTGTCCTCCCGAAGGCAACCCGGACGAGGTTGACGCCCGATAGAGCGGGCCTCTTGAGGGACCGCTCGCTCCGCCTTTGGCTCCTGAGCCGATGTGTCGAGGTGTGGTGGTGCCATGGGTCCGTTGATGCTTCGATGGTGGGCCTAGTGACCAGCAGGTTGTGGTACCCTGGTTACCAGGAACCCGACAATTATAAGTGAATGAATATATTGATGACTTTAGGAATTAGTGGTTATACATTATAAACTAGATGTGGAATTATTTGGACTATTCCTGAATTATCTTTAGATTTTAAATACATCCATAAATTTGTAAAAGAAATGAAAATAAAAATGTTTAATAAGTCAAAATATGACTTTTGATGCTTTTATAATTGATAAAATCTTTTTGAAAAATAAGAAACAATTTTTTGAATGGTACTATTAGGGAATGTATTTTTTAATGGCTGGGTCCATTTTTTTCTTCATGTAAGCATCAGTTGAGATTTTTACTATATTTAGACCTTATATGGATAATAATAGATACATAAACAAATTTTTATATACCTTTAATGTATTAAAATAAAGACAAAAGATTTAAATAAGATTTATCAAGTCTCCACATTTTATTTTACTTCAAAAGTGAAATATTTTATTTTTGTCAACATTTTTGTATATTTTATGTATTTTTCTAATTTTTAAATAATAAAATATGTTTTTCCAAGATTTATACTTAATAGAATATTTGCTAAATAATAATGTATTTTATTTAGGTTGTATAACAAAGTATGATAATAGATTCTAATTAACTGATACCTAGCCTAAGTCACAGACATGTTGGGTTGAGTACACGTTAGATGCCACATGGTGAACCGGGTCAACTCGTTGACGTGGTGGAGGGTGAGGTAAGCGCAACGTCGAGGTGATGTCAGCTCACCGGATCGTGGCCGACGACGGAGAGAGCGAACGTGCGGGGCTGTGGGAGCAAGTGTGTTAGAAGCGCAGGATCACGCTGAGCCATAAACTGGCGGCGTTGGGACCTAATGGTCACTGGAGGGACTCTGGCAACAAGCATTTTCGGCGGCGAGCGGTAGAGCATGGTGGAAGCACGGAATAGAGTGAGAGGAAGACAAAGGAGATGTCCAGGAGGATCACTAACTTACCCCGAGCGCGATGGTGAGATCGGTGAGACAAGGCGCGACCGGAATCTATGGGAACGATGGTTGCTAGCGTCGGAGATGGAGTTAGCGATTGAGGCATATGAGCCATCCCCGACTTGTGCTACTTGGGGCAATCAAACAAGGAGGACTAGAGAAACACAACCGAGGGATCGACTGGTTGGAAGATGGTTAGAAACGGCGGTGTCCTGAAGCTCCGATGAGCTAGGGTTCGTGTGGATAAGGCCAAGAGAAAAAGGAAGAGAAATGGTGTTCGTTCTTCTGCAGATTGGGTTTTTTATAGGCGACGAGAACATCGACAGCTCATATCTTCACAGAGCGATCATCATGACGATGGCAGGCAGCAGGCGAGATGCTAGCAAGAATCTTGCGTCGCTGTTGTCCTTCTGGCGAGAGGAGGAAGAAAAGGGAAAGGCTGAAGCGGTATGGGCCAGGAGTGGGATGCTACTGGGCCGAGTGAGCTGTAGTGAAGTGAGCGAATTTGTTGTTTCTATTGCACGAGCGATGGTCAAGAGTAAAAGAGGGAATGGGCCGCGGGCCAGAATCCTTTTGTTTCACTTTCTTTTCTTTATCTTTTTATCATTTTCTATTTTCTGTTGTATAAATCGACTCTATAATTGATTTCCTTAAGGTTTTAAATACTAAAACTTTTTATAGAATATTCCAAGCATCTTAGGGGTCATTATAATTATTTGGTTTTAAATTATTTTTGGTATTTTAGTAAATAGAATAAATAGGACTTAGGGGCTTAGGGTTTTTTGTTTATTATAGAAGGGTCTTTGAAAATAGGATTTTTTCGCTCCATTTAAAAGTGGAATTTTAATAATTAAAGTGTTAAAATGATTAAAGATTACCATAGAACCTTTTCGTATACAACATTATATGATAATTATCATGATGTTAAATATTGTGGTTCCGAAGGTTGTGATCCCATTCATTCCATACCGACTCAATTTTAGTGTTTAAAATCATCGAGAAATATTATGTGGAAATTTTGAAATAGGGAATGATTTTATTATCATATACAAATTAAGCATGGGATATGATGAAGCTTTATATATATTTCTTGTTAAGTTATTTATAATAATAATCTCCCTTGATATATTGGTTTTAGATCATCCTTTGGAAATCCTTCAATGGCCACTTAGAGATTGTAACTGACTTCATTATTGAAACCATAATAAATATAGAATAGGGTTACTTTTCATATTTACACCCTCCTGGAGGGATACTAAGTATGGGCAGAATCACTTGATCTTCTTAAACAACCAAGAATGAACTCTTATTTTAATTGTTCCCTACCAAATTAAGTGTGGTGATTCTTGGTAGAAAGTTATCACATAATGGTTTTTGTAGCTAGTATTACTTAGGTGATTGAGGTGATTTATATGAAATTTAGTAACAATTTTAGGGTTTTGAACTACAAATATTTACTATGAACCCTAGAGTATTTTCTACCCTCATGTTCCTTTATGATTATTACTAAAGATCAAGGTTCTAGGAACCTTGCCTTAAATTGATGATCATGGATGATTTCTCAATTTAGTTAGAGATATTGAGGTTGCTTTCAAATGTGACTTATGAGAAAGATATGATATTGCTTTCCTACAAACTCACCGACCTTTATTGTTTGAAATAATAAAATAGAGTTTAAGTGTATGGCCATAGGGAATTATTCTTATAAACCATTGGAAACATGGAAGGGATTATCAATTGCATGAGATAAATATCAATCTTGACACATCTTGATATGAATCTAGCTAGAATGTTATCAAGATCTCATGTCTCCAATACTTTATAAATATTGACTTTACATTTAAGGATTTCCTTTCCTAGATATACTATTTATAAAATCTTCAACTAACTCAAAAGAAATGCATCTTCTTAAATAAACTAAACACCTGACTCCACCATATCCATCATCATATGATGACATGGTCGTATCACTTCTTCAATACTCAATCTTCATACTTACTCTAGTATATAACTTCCATTTCTGAGCTACCCTTGATGAATCCATTAATATAGTTATTTCTATCTCCATTAATCATATCCTTCAACATTTTTCTATCATAGACTTCCAAAGCTTGCAAGACTACAATCCTCAGTATACCACAAGTGATATCAATCCTCTAGAAGAGGTATAATACTACTACCCATAATTCAAGATTGTTTTTGTATTAGCTCGGTTAAAATTACCATATCTTCAACTACTCCATGCATCTCATGTTTCACACTTTATCATACTCTATCTTGACTTCTCATGATCAAGCTAGATGACTTAACTAACTAAGGTTTAGCATAGATTTTTATACCAATAATAACTCTTCAACACCTAGTCAATTATCCCCAAGTGACTTGAGAATAATGACCACTATCCTTTGATCACACTAAGCTTAGACTTCTAGTTGTCTGGTCAAGATCAATCCTCAACTAAGTAACAAACTTGTACTACACCAAGTCTCTTATATGGTTTATCTTATCAACAAGGCTTACTCCATGGATATACATGCATGGCTCAACAATATTATTCCTTAATACTATATCCTCACTAGCTTTATAATAACTTCTAATTTCCAGTTTATCTCCTAGGTCTAGATGCTTCTTCTAGTTAACCCATGAGTGAGTTTACTCCTCCAACATCAAATGGTTTGATATCCACTAAGGATCTCATCCTAATGATGATGGAACATTATATTATAACAATTTCCTTCTTCTTATTAATTTATTCCAGGACTTTGGAAGGACATTATAGTAAATCAAAGGCTAAAGTTTGAACAATTTGCTAGGTCAAGAATTGATCACTCAACATTGATGATCAACACACACTAGAACAAGGTTTAATATGAATGGCATCCATCACTATGGTAATAAAGATATGTGGTGAATGGTCTTGACTTGACTTCCGTCCTACTCTATTTGTGGTAAGGTGTGAGTGTTTAAGAACTACTATGATGCTCAAGGTAGGAATAACTATAGTTAGCATGTATACCAAGGTTTAGTTATTGATTTTTTTATTTGGATTACATACTTGATTTGGTATCCATGGGTGATTGTAAAGAATACCTTCATATAGTATGTAGAAGATTAATTAAAAATCCTTAAGTAATGTTTTGTGATTTAGCTTTATTACATTTGATCTACCCATAGATCAAATTACATTTACCCCCAAAACAATATAACATCCCATTTTCAGCAACCCTAATTAGATGTCTAGAATGCAAAAATCAAGGGGAACAAAAACTTTTCTTGCTTAGTGATGAAGTGGTTACTTGCTTGTTTGCTTGTGCTTCTGCATCTGATTGTGTAGTAGATGCTATACTCATCTACCTTAGCCTAAGTCTACAAAAACTATTTGAAAAAACTTTCTTGGCTTATCTTGCGTATTGTCAAATGTTCTAGCAGTTCAAATCATGAGCCAAGATGTCTTTGTAACCCCAAGTATTTTAGTATCTTCTATTGACAAAACTATGGATACCTATATGATATCATCTCCTTATGTTTTTAAGATAGAACTTCAACTACTCTTACCTCTAGGTTTCCAACACCTTTTATAAAACCTTTGAATTCTAATATTGGTAGAAATGCCAAGGACCTTACCTTCTTCAAAACTCTAGCATCTTCAAATTAATCATCCTTACACACTCTAAGCTTGATGGTAACCCTAGTAGTAGTTTGAGTTGTTTATTTAGATGAATTTCCTTGATCTGCTCTTTGATTTGTTTTGGACTTAGTGTGAGCCACTCTAGGAGCTCGTGCTCTAGGATCCAACTAAGTTATCAAAAACAAATCTCAACCAAATTATCCATGCTTGATCTAATCTATAGTCACTAGAGTGCCCATCTATTCTCTTAACCGGATCATTATAGAGTTAATCCTTTCTAGAAGTTCTCAAGCCAGGCCCGTCCCTGACCCATGGCAAGGATGGGCGACGCCCAGGGGGCCAGTCTTGGAGGGGCCCAAGATTGAATCCTGCTCTATACACTTGCCTAGCCAGTCTTATTCTTTCCTTTTTATTTGATGGGCTGAAGAAAATATTATAGCGTCTAACAATTGGGAGGTGATACCTTCGATCCGGATTCACGAATCTAGTATAATAGCTTTTTCCCTAGAAGACCTAGGTTTAATCGAACCTTGGAAAACACTATTAAAAGGTGATAAGAAAGGACACATCTACAAGGCTTTGTTTGTTTGTTTTACCTTAGTTGACCGGACCAATCTAGTTTACTTTATAATGGGTTTGAATCAATGGATGGAGATAGGCTAGGGTTGAAGATGCACCTGCAACTGCAGATCAAATGGGATGAAAGATACTAATAAGCATAGTCATGTATCATGTTTGTATTGAGATAATATTTTGTGGGCAACACGTCCTAATATTCTAGAGCCCTCGTGATACAGGGGCAATAGCAATAGACTTTTTATCCAACAGATAACACACCGAAGCCACGGGTTGCAAATGATTATTAAGTGTAAACACAGATCAAAGCTTTAAGTGGTGATGATGTTGTTGACCCCGAATGAGGCGCTAAGCGAAGACTGTACTTCCCTTTCTGTCACTGAGTTTCCTATTAAATCGCCGCTAGCCAAGTATCTCCCCTCAAGCCTTTACCAATCTATGGGATCTTGGGTACCTACAAGTCCATAGATCAAGGCGGGAGACAAAGAAAAAAATATACAAATCACGAATACAAACAAAATGCAATTCTCCCATGATCTAGATGCACATAATTGTTGTGAGGTTTCTCTCCAACCCGCAGCCTGTGAGGACTACTCACTCATAACAAACAGACCAGAAATAGAAAACATCATCCAAATACTTAGATTGAAATCAAATATCCTTACAATGGTCGCCAAATCACAAGGAGATCTAAAAGTACAAAGAAATGGCTATGGCTAGTCGAGGGATGGATGGTGGAAGTGATGAACAATGGATGAACAATGGTGTGGATCTCCTTTGGTGGTGTTGTGATGCAATCTAAGAATGGCGGCTCTCTGGCCGGCGGCTAGAGCCTCAAAATATATAGGCATCTTCACGAAAGTTGTAGGGTTTGACGAGACAGAGTTGTCGCCACCTAGTACGGGTGGGCGGTACGGGCGAACCGCGCCCGTACCAGTGGTTGTTAAGCACACTGACGCCTTGGTTAGCTTCTCCAATTACTTGGCCGTGTGTACTTCCTCAAAATCCTTCATTATGACTTCTTATTTCACCTTAAAAGTAGTGATTTCCTGCACAACATAAATCAAAGAAGGGATTTGCACATCTTTGCAATTATTAGTCATTAGTGGCAAGGTTGAGAGTTTATTTGGCAATTGCTTAACCAAAAACAATGTTTAAATGCGGTGGAAGACGGCAAAAATCAGAGCCATCAACTTCCCCAAAGATCAAGCCTTGATCATCCTCGAGTAAGAAGAACCAAGAGAACTATAAGGAATTCAGTGTTTAAACTTGAAACAACGAGAATAGGAGTTCACTTACAGTAGGTAGTCGTATGTTCTACACAGTTTATTCATTTGAAAATATTATCAAAGTTATAGGGATGACAAGAATATTATACAAGCTTCGGTAAGTCAAGATAATCAAAGTAAAGTTTAATATAAGTATAAATAACTAGAAGTGTAGCAATCAATCCAATTCCTCTAATTAACTCTCAGCTTGCCAAGGAACACTTCAAATGTTTAAATAGAATGATTGAGTAAGAGAGTTTCATGTTCCAAGTAGTATAACAATGAAGTGTCTTATTTACACCCACATCAATAGATCAAGTCAATCTAAAACACTTCTAATCCAATTATTGTCTTTCAAGAAAAAATTGTAAAGTAGTAATGAGTCCATGCCAAGGACTTGTTATGTGGATCCTCATATATATATTTTTATTTCTTTCTTTTTCATCTCATTTTTCAAGGATCGTTGTTTGTTTATTTTTGCTAGTATTTGCACAACCTTTGATGTTGGGGCTATACTTTCCGGGTATCCTCCGCGTACCTCACGGACCAGGGTGGCCCACTTCGGGTTAGACCTTTGCTTCACGGGCGGCCCAGTCAGGGAGAAGAACAGAGTCTAATCTGGCTATGGGAAGGCCCAGAAGACTTACCGACATAGGCCCATAGTGTTACTTGTAGTTCAAGATGTACTCTGTAACCAACTCTTAGTCGTAGCCGGATAGATCTCTCCTGTAAACCCTAGGACGGATATCTATATAAGCCGTCCTAGGGAGAGCCTTTAGGGAACCTACTCTGACAATAGTCTACAATCTCAACTCGCACAGGCGAAACCCTTGTAACCCATATTCTGGCTCTGTCGTATTACTGGATTGATAGCAGGAGTAGGATCCATCCAAAGCCGATGGATTTGAACCTGGGTAAACTTGTGTGCTCACCGTCCCGGAATCCCGTACGACTCACACCCCTATCTTCCACATGCCTCGAGGACCCTTTCATGGCGTACTTGTCATCAATCCGACGATAGTTGGCGCCCACCGTGGGGCAAGTGAGCTTTGGATCTACGTTCCGAGCGGAATCTGCAAGAATCGGAATCGGCGAGACTATCGCCGTTGGTCACATCCTCTACGCCAGTGACGTCCCGCTCATCGTTCTCGACGAGACTTGGGTTCCGGCTAGGGAAGCCGTGACCACCTACACCATCATGTCTTTTGGTGAGATTGATGTTTCCATCGGTTTCGCTAAACCTGCGCCACCCACCCCAGCGGTGATGATAGAGGCAGAAGAAATTTCTGGGTCCCCTTTGTCCGCGGAGGCGGAAGAGTTCCGGATCTCAAAAAACCCTAGTACCACCCAACCCGCACCAGTTGTGGAGATAGTGGAGAAAGCTGAACCTGAGGCGGATCTCACATTACAAGTCAGATCTGGAGCGGATCTCCCTAGCGAGATCAAACCCCAGATCGACCCACCTGTGGAGGTCGAATACTAGGAGAAGCAAGAAAACAACCTTGGTTCTGGATCTAATAATACCGGGACTGATAGACCTCTCCTGAGATACACGTTGAGGCACATGATGACGCAAGAGGCAAGCATGGACGATATTCTCGAGACCATCAGGTGTTTCAAGGAAGCCGATCGTGAGAGTCACAACTATCTCAGGATGCATGCGTCACACTTCGTCGGATATGTTGGTTCCGGATCCGGCTCTGCCGATGCTGGAGACAACACAGACTCTGTGTTGGAAGCTATCGGAACAAGCGTCGAACTACCGGCATCTTCAGATGACTCCATGACGTCGGCAGATTTCCGGAAGTTCTCCGTGGAATATGAAGAGGAGCTTAACTCCACAGCTCCTGCAGAAAGAGAAGACATGGACGAAGGATCCGGAGAAAACTCTCCCAAAGCACAGGACAACATGGATCTCGGAGATGATCCCAAGAACCAAATGGCCAAAAGTACCTATTAAAGTTTGACTCCGGGAAACGGGCCCAAAGCCGTCTTTGCTACCGGCGCTGCCAAGAAGGCAAAGAAGAATAACAAGAAGAACAAGACCCCGGCAAAAGATCTTCCGGCAGAGGAAGTGATTGCCGAGGAATATAAAGAAGACTCGAATGGAGCACTTATCCTAGACGAGCCAAAAGAAGAATTGATGGATGGACACGTGATCACTGAAGGTGCACGTAAACTCATCGATGTTGCATTAACCACACATATCCCTACAACCACAGAACCTACTGCCGAAGAACTGGATGAAGGGCTCAGGCTCTAGAAGCGCGTCGTCAAGTACTCCTGGATGAAGCCAAAAACATAGAGGAGGAGAAGAAACGCATGGCAACTACGGAGAAGTACATCTCTTGGCAACATCAGAAGACCCGGAAGCGTCGCACACGTGACGATCAATTCCCGGAAGTACACAAGGTTCTCTTTGAAGGAGACCCAGGGATGCCTCGTCTCGACAGCAAGGGATATCTGGTGTACCCAACACCAGTATAGAACACTGTTGCAGCTCAAGATATCCTTTTGAACAATCCAGGCCCAGAACAGGTTCGATTGGGCATTAACCTACTCACCAAGGGTCTAGAACAGCAAAGGGTCGCGAAATCTGGAAGCGGAAAACTGGTCTCGAAATCTGACCAATGTCGCACGGACATGGCCTGGAATGATATAAGGCCCCAGCGTGTTCCGAAACAGCATTACGGTTCTGACCGCCGGGAAGACAACTACTCAAGAACTGGATCTTCAGGACAGCATCACAGAACTACATGTGACTGGTGCAATGTCGCTCCAGCTGCCGAGCAAGAAGCAATTGCTGCATTGTATCTGAGAAACCCTCCCTGGCAAGAGTCGAAGGATCGTAGGGGAGAAGACAAAGAGAAACGTCGGGAGGAGGACCGTCAAAGAATGCCACCTCCTAGACCTATAAACTGTCCGGCGGAGCCCCATCATGATGGTAGTGACGGACGAAGAAACGACGGAAACCATGCCGAGACAAGACGGCAGGGGGATCGTCATAATGAAGATCCTCCCCGAAACCAGAATAATGACACTCCGGACGGAGGCCGGCGATCAGCCGGAAATAATCCAGCTGCTCCACCCTCTCCACCAAGTACTATCACAATGGCTCCCAAGGAGGCCAAGGAGGGCATCATGGCGGAGGAGGTGGTGGCAGAAGCCGAAGTCCGGCTCCAAGGCACCACAGCCATAGCCGTCATTCGAGATGATCTTTATCCCCAAATGACGCAAGGCACAGGATTAACTCCAATATAGAGGTGCGGCGCTACGAAAATGATGATATATACGTGGGCCCAAAGTGCTTCGGACCATGCATAAGAGCTACATAATTCCGGAAGGATTTGCTATCTCAAGACATATTCAAGCCTACGACGGCATAGCTCGGCCAGATACTTGGCTCCAGGATTTTTTCCAGGCTTGCTGTAACACCAAAGGCGAAAACAGCCTAGTCGCAATCCGATATCTCCCACTCATGTTGCGGAAGATGGCACGATCATGGCTTAATGAACTTCCGGAGAATACCATCCACAATTGGTAGGACATGCAAAGTGCGTTCTTTCAGAATTTCGAAGGGATATATCGGAGGCCCTGTACGGTAGGAGACTTACAGCGTTCCACCCAGAAACCTGGAGAAACTTGCCGAGATTATCTCGGACGATGGATTGGTTTACTACGTCATCGCTTGAAGTGTGACAAGGTCACTGATTTGGGAGAGATGATAGAAACAGCGAGCAAGTATGTAGATGCTGACGATGATGCAGAGGGATTGTTGAACGCCCTAGCTATGCCAGTCGGCAAAACAACCAAAGCAACAAGCTCAGAAGCGCAAGAACACCTTGGAAGAAAAACCCAACGCAGAAACGGCAGTGGTTACTGCTACTTTTGGGTCTGGAGGACGAGGAGGACGTGGCGGTGGCCGTGGACGCGGTCGTGGGACATCAAGAGTTCAAGGTAGAAGAGACCAGCAACCTGGCAAAATCTACTCTTGGGCTGACATTGCCAATAACCCATGTGTGCATCACCTAGACGCCAATGGGGACTCGTCTCACACAAACACCAAGTGTCGTTTCAATGACGACATCAAGAAAGATGACACCACTAGCTACAGAGCTAAGCGGAAGAAGGGAAAGAAGCATCCCGAAAAAGATAAAGAGACCAAGGAAGATTCCGACATGGAGGAAGCTAATGCTTCAAATCCCAAGCCGGAGGGAAAGAAAACCTTTCCCACAAAGAAATACACGTATGTCACCTTCCTCGGATCTCAACCAGGTAAGGTCAAGAAAGCAGTTCTGCATGAGCTCAACGCGATAGTTCCGGCTGTCCCTCAATATCTGGACTGGTCAGAAGTTGCAATCACCTTTGACCGTGCTGATCATCCGCCTAAGTTGCACATGCGAGGAAAATACGCCTTAGTCGTCAATCCACTTATTGATGGCTATGGTTTCTCCAAGACCCTCATGGACGGTGGTAGCATCATCAACATTTTATATGTCGAAACGCTACGCCGGATGCGAATCTCGGAGACCCAGTTGAATCAAAGCTCCATGATCTTTCATGGAGTTGTCCCAGGAAGACAAGCAAATTCCCTAGGAGAGATCACTTTGGATGTTACTTTTGGAACTCCAAAGAACTATCGGACGGAAGCACTTTCCTTTGAAGTGGTCCCGTTCAAGAGCATGTACCACGCTATATTCAGACGTCCAGCTTATTGGGCTTTTATGGCTCGTCCATGTTACATTTACAATATGATGAAAATTCCAGGTCCCAACAGCATAATCACCATCAGGGGAGAGCCGAAGAAAGCACGAGAGTGCGAGGACGAAAATGCCGCCTTTGCTGAATTCGTGCTGCACGCCCAGGAGTACTAGGAGATCAAGAAGACCATAGATCCGTCCGAGATGCCCGCAACAAAGAAGAAGGTGACAAAGCCGAATCCGGAGTTCAACGCATCAGAAGAGATGAAGAAGACACCATTGAAGGATGATGACCCCTCCAAGGTGACCTAGATAGGCGTAGGCCTAGATAGCGCATAGGAAAGCGCGCTCGTCAAGTTCCTCCAAGCAAATCAAGACATCTTCGCATGGCAGCCATCTGACATGACCGGAGTACCTAGGGAACTTGCCGAGCACTCTCTAAATGTAAACCCGAATGCTAAACCCGTCAAACAGTCCTTACGATGTTTTGGCGATGTAAAGCGTAAGGCAATAGCTAAGGAACTAGCCCGACTCGAGTTAGCCGGATTCATAGAAGAGGTTATCCATACTGATTGGTCGGCCAACCCTGTAATGGTCCCTAAAAAGGACACCACTGATTTAAGGATGTGTGTTGATTATACTGCCTTGAACAAGGCTTGTATCAAAGATCCGTTCGCTCTGCCTAGAATTGATCAAGTTATCGACTCTACGGCAGGCTCGGAACTCCTCTATTTTCTCGACGCATATTCCGGTTATCACCAAATTCAGATGAAGGAATCGGATAAAATCAAAACTTCATTCATAACCCCCTTCAGGACCTTTTGTTTTGTTACGAGGCCCTTTGGGCTGAAGAACACATGAGCTACGTACCAGTGCACTATGCAGCGTTGCCTCCATGATCAAATCGGACGCAATGTATATGCATATGTGGATGATATTGCGTTGATGTCTAAAAATAAAGAAACATTAATTTCCGACTTGGAGGAAACATTCGCCAATCTATGAAAATACAACATAATGCTCAATTCGAAGAAGTGTTTCTTTGGAATCCCAGCCGGAAAATTGTTAGGTTTCATCGTGTCTCAGAGAGGCATAGAGGTGAACCGTGACAACATAAAGGCTATACTCAATATTTTCAGGCCAACTCGCCCGAAGGACGTTCAAAGACTTACTGGTTGCATTGCTGCAGTCAGTCGGTTTGTAAGACAGCTCGCAGAAAGAGCCGCACCACTATACAAGCTCCTGAAAAAGACCAAGAAATTCGTTTGGACTGATGAAGCTGAGGCTGCACTACAAGACTTGAAATAAGTACTCTCATCTGCTCCTATCCTTGCAGCACCGGAACTAAGAGAACCGATGTTGCTCTATCTCGCTGCAACAAATAGGGTCGTCAGTGTCGTCATGGTGGTGGAGAGACCAGAGAAAAATCAGGAACACCTGGTGTAGTGTCTGACTTATTATCTCAGCGAGGTCCTAACTAAATCGAAGCAGTGGTATCTGCATTATCAAAAACTGGCTTATGGTGTGTTTTTTGCATCCCGTAAGTTACGACATTATTTTCAGGAACATCCAACTACCGTGGTGAGCACAACTCCCATGAGAGATATAATCAATAACAGCAAAGCTACAGGACGCGTCGCAAAATGGGGCATAGAGATTTCATTTTCGATATTGAGTATAAACCTTGGACAACAATCAAATCCCAAATCATTGCTGACTTTGTTGCTGATTGGACAGAGACAAAGGAGAATATGACCCTCCTGGAGTCGGAATATTGGACCCTATATTTTGATGGGTCTAAGGCTCGCGGGGGCTCGAGGCTGGCATGGTGCTTAAATCACCCCAAGGAGATAAACTTTTATACGTGTTGCAGATCCACTTCACAGCGACAAAATAACATTGCCGAGTATGAAGCATTGTTGCATGGAATCCAGATTGCTAAGGATATCGGCATCCAACGATTGATGTGTTACGGAGATTCAGATCTTGTTGCTCAACAAGTGTCGGATGTTTGTAATGCAAATAAGCACATGGAAGCATATAAAGTTGTCGTGGATGATCTATCTAAATCGTTCGAAGGGTTTGAGGTTCAACACATTCCTCGAGCAGAAAATGAGGAAGCAGATGCATTATCTCGGATAGGATCTGCGTGGAAAGAGGTCCCAGATGGCGCTTTTTTAGAGCACCTAAAAGTTCCCTCCATAAAGGGAGTAGACGAGGAAAAGCCGACCAAATCCGACTCACCTTCAGTAGTAGTTCTGGCTGTAATTCCCAGCTGGACTCAACCCTACCTCAATTACTTGGTGGATGGCAAATTACCCAAAGACGAAGTCCTGAGCCGACAGATCATCCGACGAGTAAAATCCTATACTATAATTAGTGGTGAGCTCTATAAGCGGAGCGTATCTGGGGGTTTTCAGCGCTGTGTATCTCCAGAACAAGGAGTGGAAATCTTAAGAGAGATCCACGAAGGAAAGTGTCGTCACCATGCTGCAGCCAAATCTTTAGTGGCAAAAGCTTTTCGACACGGTTTTTTCTGGCTTACATCCAAGGCAGATGCCGAACGGCTGGTAAAGACATGCAAGGGCTACCAAAAAAACACCAAACAAGCTCATGTTCCGGCTGATCAGTTACGAATAATACCTATAACATTTCCTTTTGCGGTCTGGGGGCTTGACCTGGTAGGACCGTTTAAACAGGCTCCAAGTGGATTTACTCACCTCTTAGTGATGGTGGATAAATTCACCAAATGGATTGAGGCTAAACCTGTCACTAGTTGTGATGGAGCAACAACCAGAAGATTTGTCGAGGATGTTATAATCCGGTATGGTTATCCACATAGCATTATCACGGAGAACGAGAGTAATTTCTCTATGGGAGAGCTTGTTCAATTCTGCAACGAACAAAGTATTCGGCTTGACATTGCGTTAGTCACACATCCGCAGGCTAATGGACAAGTTGAAAGGGAAAATGGTTTAATCTTACAAGGCCTAAAACCAAGACTAGAAGCACCACTTAGACGTGCTGCGGGGGCTTGGGAAGACGAATTACCATCTGTAATTTGGAGCTTACGAACAACTCCGAACAGGTCAACAGGATACACACCTTTCTTCTTGGTCTATGGTGCTGAGGCAGTTCTTCCTAGTGATTTGATTCATAATTCTCCTAGAGTTGCCGTGTATATCGAAGAGGATGCCGAGATTTCTCGATAAAATGATCTCGACTTAGTCGAAGAAGTTCGCGTCGTTGCTGAAATGAGATCAATAGCCTATCAACAGAAGTTACGCAAGTATCATAGCCAGAGAGTCAGAATTCGGTCTTTCAATAAGGGCGATTTGGTTCTCCGGCTTGTGCAACAAAGAAAGCACAAACTTTCCCCAGTATGGGAAGGGCCTTTTATGGTTAGTCGAGTAATGCACAATGGTTCATACTACCTAACTGATATACGGCCAGTCAAGGAAAGACCCGCTACTAAGAAGAGAAAGAGAGCTGGAGGTAGTACAAATCCGAAAGAATTAGACAGACCGTGGAATATTTCTCAGCTACGTCCCTTTTATTCTTAGTTTATCTTTCTTTGTAATCATTTATGTGTACATGTTCAAGAGAAATAAAAGTAGTGGTTGCCTCAAATTTTTTCTGAGAAGTTTTTACCATCTTATTTCCGAATAATCATGTCATAGTCAAAAATCCCAGAATACTTGAAATTACTTTATGCTCATGTTTGTTCTGGTTTAGATTTCCAATTCTAAAAATGCTACCTTCGGGTATAAGTCTAAATTTTCTAGTCTATACTTTGGTTATTTGTCTGATTGCTGGATGCGGGTATTTTCCGAGTAGTGAATTGTTGGTACTGGAAGCCGGCTTTGTTTTCGAGTTTAAACTGGTTTAGCAATTGAGCTCCGTTGCTCGGCAAAGTTTCCGTGCTGAAAGTTTAGCCAGCTCACGAAAGGGACGAGGCGGAAAGCCAGATAAACGATAAGTGCAGACAAAAAAGTACAAGTGCTTATGACAACATTTCAGGCACATAATATCAAAGCCAAAAGTGCTGAATAGATAGAATAAAACTTAGCACTAGCAAAAGTATCACACTACTTATTTACAGATCCATAATGTTTTTAGAATAACACATCTGTTCTTTCTGATGATCTATTATGCAGGAGGAGAGGTAGGAGCTGCCGGCTCGCTGGATACATCAGCCACACCTTGATAACGATCCGAGATGTTCAAATCCGATATGGTTTGATCATCGTCGGAAACTTCAACTATTTCTTCGGAAGGCGGAGGCGGCGTGTCCACGAGGGTGAAGAAGGGAGTGTCGTAGCTGGTTAAATCAGCTATGGGGCACCCATATTCGGCGCAAGAGTCCATAATGGCCTTGATGTCTTGCTCATGTCCGTCTTCATACACCTTGCAGTACCCTCTGGTTACTTGCCAAATCTCCATGTTTCCATGGTGGCTCATAACCATGGTGAGAGCGTTTTGTGCTGCGGTTCGCGCGTAGGACATGTTCCAGTCCTGAACAAGCTGTGGCATATCCTTGGCCTTGTCTCGCACTTCAAAACTGGACATGATGTGCATATCCGGAGCCTTGAGAACCTCGCCAATGTCTTCGAGAGATTGGCGGAAGTCATGAAGCAAATCACCGACTTGGGTAAGCCAGTGGGTGCGAGGCTCGGCAGAGGCGGAGTCCGTCAAGTTCACAGGACCTGCGCATATAATGCAAAGGGTAAGTCAAATATGCCCAACTCTAAAGAGTCGGAAGATGCAGAAAAAATAGAGAAAAGGGAAACATACCAAGGATGACATCATCGACTTTGGCCTTCTCTTCGCGAAGACTCTGGAGTTCAGCCCGGAGCGCCTCGGAAATGTCCTTCTCTCTGAATAACTCGTCGTTGAGATCCGAGATCTTCTTATCTTGAAGCGCAATCTTGCGATCACGCTCATCGGTGGCCATGGAGGTGGACTCGGGAATTTGAGCGATGCTCTTCTCATGATCTGCCTTGAGCTTGTCCAGCTCTTGGTGAAGTTCTTTGTTCTCCACCACCAAGGTCTTAAGATTCTCGGCCTCTTCGATCATAGCGTAGGACTGTTTTACCAGTGTTGTAAGTCAAAAGAACAACAATTCAACAAAAATTCGACTATGAAACATAAATACAAGGTTTGGGTTACGAAATGTTTACCTTTGGCCTCATCCTTGGATACCTTCAGCTGTGCATTTTCAAGTAGGAGAGCTCTGATCTCTTTCCGCTTGTTGCAGATATTTTTCAATAATTCCTGGTTATATGAATTAACTTTCTGTAAGTCAGAATACCCAGAGTCAGAAGTCTACTAAAGACTCGGACTAATATTGTAACTAATACCAGCACGAGCCTTGGGGGCTACACTAGTTCATTCTTTGGCATCCTAAGTAAGCATAAACCCGGATTTGACCGTCCAACTTCATGCTTGGGGGCTAGAGGATAGGATATAAAGTAACATAAAATAAAAAGTGAGTTGGAATTCCGACTTACATGTTGTTCATGTGTGAGCTTGCTCAAGCACATGTTCACTTCGGTTGTAACCTTCTCGTCAAGGGTGAGCGGGATCACTGGTGGAGATGAACGCCAAAGTGATCTATAACCTCAGAAAAGAATTCTGAGGGAGGAAAAGAAAGACCTCTGTCTAGGTGAGTGCCGAAATGCACTCGCTCGTCGGCGCGAGGGTTGGGGATGGTTTCGCTGAAGCCGCTCCGCCAGTCGCCGGCACGGAGGAGCCCTTCATCTTCAACGACCTAGAGTTTGGGATCATCCAAGACGCAGGGGATCCAAACTCCGCGGTGGCTCTCTTTCTCTACCACCACTGCCGCCGTTGCCGCTGCTGCTGCCAAGCCGGAGGATGATGAGGAAGCCATTCTTCTGGTACGCCGGTGACCTTAGATGGCCGGCGCTGGAGGTGTTTTTGCGGGAGGCAGTGAAGCTCTAGGTTCATGGGAGGCTTAGGGGAGAAGGAAACGATGCTGGAACTGGTGAAGAAGATGGGGGTAAGAATCCACACCACTTATATCCGCCAGGCGCGTCAAGATTCATGAAAATGTTACACTAAACGTGCCACGCGTCGTGGAAAGGACAGGGAAACCTCCGCGTGATGATTATGCCTCCTCGATCTCCACGGACGCATTGAAACGGCGCCTCAGTTCCGCGGAAGGCGGACCCACCAACGGTCGTGCTGACAGGAAATGTCTGTCAGTGACGTGGCTTGACCATGACTGGTGTCAGATGATGTCAGAGACCAAGTTCCGGCTTAGTTTGAATTTCGAGCTGGAAACCCGAATAAACGTACTTATAGGTCCAACTAGTTTTTTGAGACCCGGATCATATCTTTTCTTGTGAAGTTTCAGGAACCCTTCAAGATTCTGCAAGCCAAAGATCAAGCTAGACGATGATGAATCCGACTTTGGATCTTGGAGGCCTCCAGGGGCTGCTATTGGGTATATACTTTACTGTTATCCTCAGTGTACCTCACTGACCAGGGTGGCCCACTTCGGGTTAGAGCTTTGCTTCACGGGTGGCCCAGTCAAGGAGAAGAACGGAGTCCAATCCGGCTACGGGAAGGCCTAGAAGACTTACCGACATAGGCCCATAGTGTTACTTGTAGTGCAAGATGTACCCTGTAACCAACTCTTAGTCGTAGCCAGATAGATCTCTCCTGTAAACCCTAGGTCGGATATCTATATAAGCCATCCTAGGGAGAGCCTTTAAGGCACCTACTCTGACAATTGTCTACAATCTCAACTCGCACAGGTGAAACCCTTGTAACCCATATTCCGGCTCTGCCATATTACTGGATTGCTAGCAGGAGTAGGATCCATCCAAAGCCGGTGGATTCGAACCTGGATAAACTTGTGTTCTCACTGTCTCAGAATCCCGTATGACTCACACCCTGTTGGGGGGATACCCCCGGGTAGGGTAACACCGGGGTATAAAGGCCGAGTTAGCCGAGGTACGGCAAGGTCAAAGCGTGAGCTGACCGGGTTACCTCAAGGCAGGCTGACTTACGGAGTAACCCGGACCGGAGGATGTCCACCTGACTATGTCCCGGCCGACGTACGTTGTATGCCGGCGGGCTATTTGTAATTTGTATGCAGGAACCCACGGGGCCGGATCATACCAAGCTTGCAAGAGAAGGAAGGCATCTCGCTGGTCAAAAGGTGACCTCTATGCGCAGGAGCGTGAGCGAAGCGGACAGAGGGAGGGACCAGCGAGGCGTGGCCGACAAAGGTGACGCGCCCTATGTCGGATGACGCTGGCGCCACAGAGTCTTATGTAGCCACTGCATGGCTTACGATGGCAAAAGGTGACCCAGTCGGTTTGCCTCCACGTATGGCCTAATTGGAGACCTAGCCTCCCCTTTATAAGGGGCACTAGGGCCTCTGTAGTTGGGGTTGATTGATTGGCAATTGTGTAGTTGGTTCATTGGGAGATAGGTAGTGGTGAGAGTAAGAGAGATTCTTCTTCCTCCTCTCCCCAATACAGCTCAAGGAGCATCTGTAAACCTAGTGAACTTGGAGAATACGAAACATCTGTGTGTGGAATCACCGCACTATCCCTCCCTGGATTCCCCTAGTGCATATTGGCCCCACCTTTAGCCTATCCATGGCATCTGCTGTGACACCACCACGATAGTTGGCGCCCATCGTGGGGCTAGCGGCGCTAGCAGGAGTAAAGATCCGGATGGGAAGCATCATCGGCAACGGCGAGTGCATCGTCTCTGGGCTCGTTCAGCGCTGGACTATGTTAGCGACAATGCTGGCTGCTTTGGCAAGCGACCTCCACAGCACAATGGCATCTTCGTCAAGCTTGGCGCCCACAGGATCTACGTCGGCGTCGATGTATCTTGCGTTCACCCGCGGCATGTCGTTGAGGGAGGAGAGCCACCCCTTAGCACGGCTCACGGTGCGCGTATCACTCGCTCCTCGGACCGCGCTGAGGTGATGATGACAACGCCTGGCGTTGGCACGAGCAAGGATCCGGCATCAGATCCAGAGGTAACACCCAAGGCACCGAGGAAAAGTAGAGGTCCTCTCCTAGAGAGGCTAGAAAACACGCTGCAACAGACGATAGATAGCTTGGCAAGTGCCATAGCACCTGTGGTAGATCCGACTCAGGCACAGGCCGAGTTAGAGGAAACTAGGCAGAAAATACTAGAGGGTGTGAAAAAGATAGCCGCGGCTCAGCAGTCATTGAACATGACGTTGCGCGAGTACGCAAGAGCAAATAAGGTAGATGCTGTGAAAGTAAAAGAGAGAAACCTCATTAGTGAAATGAACAAAGAGGGTGATACTAGAGTTGAGGAATCAGAGAACATTTTGTCCATGGGGCTGCCGAAGTACAGCACCCGGCAAAGAACCTCAAGGCAGCAGATGCAGCTGCATCCGAACTAGAAGGTTTGACGGGTGGAGCCCGGCAAAGACAGCAGGATAGGGTCAATGAGTTAGTTCGGATCGCTAACAGACAGAATGAAGAGTTGCTCAGGGCTAATCCGGCAAGAGCTGGGGCTTCCAAGGTCGTTACTCGGCAGTGGGTAACCCGGAGAAATCCGCTGGAGCTGCATCATCCCTGCATGATGGCCCTAGAAGACAGGAGGTGGTAACCTCGGCAAGGAGAAACAAACAGATAGTCCCGTATGACCTGGCAAGGGCAGGGAAAGGAAAAGCAATACAGGGGAATGAGGATCGACAAAGTGTCTTCCGAGGTGAAGCTGGCCGAGGTAACCACGAGCAAGGCAATGCCAGTCAGAGAAACGCTGGAAACGACAATGCCGGACAGCAGAACTCGGCGGGTGCAGGGCAAAACCCACCTCGCCAACAACAGCAGTGGAGTGTACCTCGGCAAGAGAAGAATGCCGGCCAAGGTATACGGAAAAATTGTGCTCAACAAGAGCAAGACAAATACAATGACGGTGATTCAGAAATGGTGAATGTAGGATACCATAGGACGGACCATCATGTGATAGGATCAAGGTTGGGAAGCAGGAACTTGCTGCCTGATGACGCCAGGTTGAAGCTGGATCGGCTCTATAGGTCGGAGCTAATTGAGGGGGAAGGTCCTCTGGGTCCAGCATGCTTTGGGCCCCGGATCATGAAAGAACCTCCGGTACCTAACTTCCCGTTACCTAGAGGCACGAAAACATATGACGGCAGCACCAAGCCAGAGGATTGGTTAATCAACTACCAACAACAGAGAAAATTGCGGCAGGCAACTTGAGATGGGCAGTGAGATACGTACCTCAGATGCTGGAGGGGCCAGCGAGAGTATGGTTAAACAATTTACCACCCGGAAGTATCAACCGCTGGATCGATTTTGAGGAAATGTTCGTCAGTAACTTCTCAAGCATGTATCAGAGGCTGAATAGGCCACAGACCTTAGCAATGTGCAAACAGAGACCAAATGAAACAGGTCAGGAGTTCCTAACTCGCTGGTGCAACGTGAGAAACTCATGTGAAGGCGTGATTGAATCTCAGGCAATAGCTTGGTTTGCACAATGGTATAGATATGCAAGCATGTTATGGCGAAGGTTACAAAGGGATATGCCAACTACACTAGCGGAGGCAATCCGGATTGCTGATTTGTATGCTTTGGGTGATCCAACTCAACCCCGACTAATGTCGAACGAGTCAAATGAGGAGTACTACCAGAGAGACGGAGCCGGATCATCTTGACAAAATGATTACCGGGGTAAGAGAAGAGATGATAGACCAGATTACAGGTACAGCTCGCAACAAGTTGCCGCTGTAAACCAAGATCAACCCGGAACTGGGAGTAATCAGCGTTAGAAAACTGGAGGGCAACGGTGGACTCCAAGAAATGATGGCAAGAAAACATGGACGCCCGAGCAAAAGAGACAGTGGCAAGAAAAGAAAGACCGGCCAAGGTACACATATGAGGCAATGCTGGATCAGCCGTGCAAATTTCACACGCCAAATCCGAGTAACCCAGTGGGTCATACAACCCGACAATGTGAGTGGATGAGGAAGATAGAGCAAAGTGGTTCGGGGAATGCTCAGGCACCTCGGAACGATCAACCTCGGCAGGAGTTACCTAGGCAGCAACTGCTCTCCGGAGAAATTACGCAACAGTTAATGTTGCCACCACCTCCGCCGAGGTATGAGAATCATGAGAGAAGGGATGCAGTGCATCAGGTGGAAAACCAGCATCAGCCAGATCAAAGATATCCCGACAATAAGGGGAGAAATGAATATAGAGAGCATCACCAAAGTTACTGTGTGTTTACCACAGAGGAAACGGATAGAAAGAGCTTGCAACACCGACATATGGAAGTAAATGCAGTTATGCCAGCAGTGACGAGGTATATGCCTTGGTCAGATCAAGAAATTACCTGGAGTATCAAGGACCATCCCGAGCTCATGCCGAGCCCTGGTTCGTATGCATTGGTGCTGGACCCAACGTTCATCGGGCCAAATATTAATTTGAGATTTTCTAAGGTGCTGATCGACAATGGCAACAGCATCAATATCATGTACATGGATACAATGCACAAGTTAGGTATCTCGGAGAACATGCTCCAAGCTAGAAGGACAACTTTCCATGGCATTGTGCCAGGTATTTCCTGTGAAACCATTGGCAAAGTCCGGGTTGACATACTGTTCGGCACAAGAGATAACTGCCGAACTGAAAATTTGGAGTTTGAGGTTGTGAACTTAGAAAGTGTGTATCACGCGTTACTCGGCACGCCAGCCCTGAACAAATTCATGGCAAGTACTCACATTAGTTACATGAAGATGAAGTTGCCTGGGTCAAATGGAGTAATTACCATAGCAGGGGACTTCCGACGTTCCATGGAGTGTGCTTCAGCCGGGTCTAACCTGGCCGAGTCACTTGTGATTGCGCAAGAGAAAAGAAAGATCCAGGAAGTAGCGGCATTGGCCCAGTCCATGCAGCAGTATATGCCGGTGTTGAGTAACCCGCATGGAAGTGTCTCATTTCAAGCAACAAAGGATACAAAGAAGGTACCTGTTGATGACCTGTTCCTAGAGCGCACCGTAACAATTGGTGCCGGGTTAACTGAGAAATAGGAAAGCGAGCTCGTCAACTTCCGCCGTGAGAATCGGGATATCTTTGCTTGGTCCACATAGGACTTGCAAGGTGTTCCGAGGGAGTTGGCCGAGCACTCTTTGAATGTGAGACCTGGAGCAAAGCCGGTGAAGCAACCTCTCCGCCGCTTCGCCGAAGATAGGAGAAAGGTCATCGGAGATGAGATAGCTTGGCTCCTTGCAGCCGGGTTCATCATGGAAGTGCTTTACCCGGATTGGTTATCTAATCCGGTGCTGGTAGAAAAGAAGAAAGATGACCTGAATGTGGCAGTGGTTTGGCGTATGTGCATCGATTACACGAACCTGAATACGGCGTGCCCAAAAGATCCATTCCCACTGCCAAGGATAGATCAGGTCATAGATTCTACTGCTGAGTGTGAGTTGTTGTCATTCATAGACGCATATTCTGGTTTCCACCAGATACCTCTGAACCCGAATGATCAAATAAAAACTGATTTATCACCCCATATGGGGCTTATTGCTATCGCACCATGCCTTTTGGTTTATGTAATGCAGGGGCAACGTACCAAAGATGTATGCAAAAATGTTTACACAATCAAATTGGTCGAAAAGTGCAAGTGTATGTTGACGATGTGGTTATAAAGACCAAGGAAATAAAAATGCTCCTTGATGATATTAGGCAAACATTCACGAACCTAAGGAGGTTCCAAATGAAGCTTAACCTGAAAAAATGTACCTTCGGTGTCCCGGCTGGAAAATTACTCGAATTTCTTGTCTCTAGCCGAGGTATCGAAGCTAACCCAACTAAAATCCGAGCCATAGAGCGAATGGAATTGCCGAAGTGTCTTAATGATGTGCAGAAGTTTACTGGTTGCCTGGCATCCTTAAGTCGGTTTGTATGTCGGTTGGGAGAAAAGGCGCTGCCTCTCTATCAACTAATGAAAAAGTCGGACAAGTTCATATGGACGCCACAGGCCAATGAAGCCTTCATTCAGTTAAATAAAATGTTAGCCACTACGCCAGTGTTAGCTTCTCCACTATCAAAAGATCCAATGTTGCTCTACATAGCTGCAACCAACCGAGTTGTAAGTGCAGTGATTGTGGTAGAACGTGACGAAGAGGGTAAATCAGTGCAAAGGTCAGTCTATTACCTGAGCGAGGTATTATCGGCATCAAAGTAAAACTATCCTCACTATCAGAAGATGGCATATGGTGTATATATGGCAGCAAAGAAGCTCAAGCACTATTTTGAAGAACACCCCATCAAAGTGATATGTGAAGCCCCAATATCTGAGATAATGAGCAACAAGGATGCGAGCGACCGGATCGCAAAATGGGCAATTGAGCTAGCCCCTTATGCTCCACAATTTGACAGAAGAGATGCGATCAAGTCTCAAGTAGTGGCCGACTTTTTCGTAGATTGGGCCGAGATGCAATATGAACCACCGTTACCAGATCCGAATTACTAGAGAATGCATTTTGACGAATCAAAAACGAAAAACAGGTTAGGCGCCGGAGTTGTGATTACCTCTCCAAAGAAAGACCAGCTGAAATATGTGCTGCAGATCCACTTCGCAGCATCAAACAATGTTGCAGAGTATGAAGCACTTGTGCATGGACTCAAAGTAGCAAAAGAAATTAGAATACGTCGGATCCAGTGCTTCGGTGACTCGGATTTGGTGGTTCAGCAAGTCTCAGGGTAATGGGATGCTTTGGGTGCAAACATGGCATTATACAGATTTGGTGGTGTAGAAGATATCAGGATACTTTGAGGGATGTGAGTTTCACCATGTACCTCGGCTGGAAAATGAGGCTACCGACGTACTGTCGAAGCTCGGATCAACTCAACAAGCTATCCTGCCAGGGGTAGCACTAGAACACCTGAGAAAGCCATATATCAGGCCATCCCCAGAATCCGAGTCAATCTATATACCGGCTGATCCGGAGTCCGGAGTTGTGCCCATGGAAATTGATGTGGGAAGTGGTTCAGGAAACCCGGGGACTGCTTCGCAAAACCTGGCAGAGGTTATGACGCTGAATCAAATGGAAATTGATGAGGGGGTGTTCCCGGTGCGAGCAATACCAGCTTGGGCACGACACGTATTCCAGTTCCTGAAGGATGGATCTTTGCCCAATGAAGAAGTGCTTTCCAAGAAAATTCAGAGGCGCGCAAAGGCATACACGATTATCAATGACGAGCTATACAAGAGAAGTGTCACAAATGTCTTGCAACGGTGTGTTGACCCGGAAGAAGGGATTGACATCCTCCGAGATATACATCAAGGGGAATGTGGGCATCACGCCTCATCCAGATGCCTTAGTAGCAAAAGCTTTCCGGCATGGGTTCTACTGGCCAAGTGCCTTGGAGAAAGCAGAAGATCTAGTAAGAAAATGTAATGGTTGTCAGAGATATGCTACCAAGACACATATGCCAATGTCGGAACTCAAGACCATACCAATTACCTGGCCATTTGCTGTGTGGTGTTTGGATATGGTTGGTCCATTTAAGCCAGCAAGAGGAAATATGACCCATATCTTGGTTATGGTGGACAAATTTACCAAATAGATTGAAGTAAAGCCGATAAGAAAATGTGATGGAGCTACAGCCGTGACATTCCTCAAAGATATCATTCTGAGATATGGCTACCCTCACAGTATCATAACGGATAATGGCACTAATTTTGCTAAAGGAGCATTTGCGCGATTCTGCTGGGATAAGAAGATCCGGATGGACGTTGCTTTAGTAACCCACCCCGCATCGAACGGACAAGTGGAAAGATCCAACGGATTAGTTTTATCTAGGATAAAACCCCGGCTCATTGAGCCGCTGCAGAGATCAGTGGGGTGCTATATAGAAGAACTACCAGCGGTACTGTGGAGTTTAAGAACAACTCTGAATCAATCAACAGGATATACGCCATTTTTTCTAGTATATGGGGCAGAAGCTGTATTACCAGCCAACATAGAGCATGATTCGCCTAGGGTCACCCTATACACAGAAGCTAAAGTGCGAGAAGCCTGGTAAAATGCTGTTGGTCTACTGGAAGAAGCGAGAGAATTGGCATTGTCCAGATCCGCCATATATCAACAAAATCTCGGACGCTATCATAGCCGGAAAGTAAACCCCTGAGTCTTCCGGAAAGGTGATCTGGTACTCCGGCTGGTACAACGTACTACTGGCATGCATAAGTTATCCCCCCCATGGGAAGGGCCATTCATTGTAAGCAAAGCATTGCACAATGACTCTTACTATCTCATTGATGCAGAACCATAGGAGAAGAACAAGGCGGACATGTCCGGCGAGGAATCTAAGCATCCATGGAACATAGCTCTACTTCGCCCATTCTACACTTAACAAAGAAGTGTGTGTATCCGAGTTTCTCATATGTCGGTAGGTATGCTGGCAATGAGTTTATCAATGAAATCTTGGCACCTCGAGCAGTAACTCGGGGACTTCCTTAGTAATATTTGTTGTCTTCTTTGTTTGTAATTTATTTTTATGTCGGCTAGCTTAAGTTGCTTCTACCCAAGCCGGATTAGTAGTGTGTGAGCACCAAAAACTCAACTGTTCGACTTGTTGTTGTCCAACAAGAATTGGCTTCATGGCAAGCAAGAGAACAAGTTTGGAAATGCGTAGCACACGAAAAACGACTAAGGAAAGGAACGTATTCAAGCCGACATTTATTGTTCGGACTAACCCTGTGTTTACTTTACCTTTACTACGTTAGTTATTTTGAGCTAATCCTAAAGTTTTCAAGTATTGTTAAGTCAATTTTTGAAGCTCGGACTCGTAAGTCATAAAACCGAATCAAGGTAGACACGAGCCGAGCCACAGAATTGAAGAAACAAGAAAATGAAACTCGGGGACTACGCCCAAGTTAAATCCGGTGTGAACAACTTAGTAGAAAAACATAATCAGTGTGCTTAATACATCTGCACCCGGCATACCGGGGATCTGATAAATTTCAAAGTGTTTTTATGCTCAAGGAGCAGCAGCAGGAGGAGGAGGTAACTCGGCACCAGCAGGTGGAACTCCGGCTTCAGTCTCATCATCATCTTCTTTATCATCTAGATCCGAGGCTTCGTCCTCTTCCTCGTCGCCCGAATCATCTTCAACATATTCGTCGTCAATGGCACCGAGAAAGCTTGGTCCTTCGTTCCACTGATGGACAGGGGCGAACTGGATGAGGTTGTGGGCACAAGCCTTGCGCCGAGCAACCCAATCCGGACCGCTTGACCACTTGGACCCGGTGTGCAATTGCTCGAGGAGCTTCAAGTCCATCTTCTCATACCAAGTAAGCACAAAATGGAGGACGGTATCAGCTCCGGCACGAGCGGCGGATTCCCTCTAGAGGTCGAGCTGGGTCTCGCAGTCCATCAGCTTGTTGATCAAAGCAGTGGATCCCTCTGGAGCATCCTCATCAGGCCAAAGGGCACGGAAGATTCGGACGGCTGCATCTAGGAGGCCCGAACCATAGTTCTTCACAATTTCCATCCAGGCGGATAGGCTGACTAGCAGATCCTCCATGTCATAAGGAATGTGTTCAGAGCCAGGATCAGTGGGGGTACCCCTCTGCCGGCAGAACTTGCAACTGCACTAGGCGCAATGGCATCGCCCTCTAGGAATTTGCCTAAAAGCCAAGCAAGTGAAATAAGAAAAAGAGTTTAACCCGGAGAAATACATGTCGGATGAAGGAAAAGAACTTACGGGAAATATGGCTATGGATCCGAGTCATCTCTTTGGTGCAATCAGCACGCCTCTTCCGGAGCTGCTCAAGTTCGATATTTGCCGACTCAAGCTTGACGTCGGCCTCCTTCAGCAATTCTTGATCCTTTGCAAGTTGGAGGTTAAGACGTTCTCGCTCCTCGATGAAGTCTTGGCCAGCCTTGTCCATCTCAGTTTTGTGGAGCTCTTTGACTCTTTTCATCTCTGCTTTTGAGCTTGACAAGTTCATCATCTTTCTTCTTGAGCTCGCCCTGATGTTGCCCTGCTTGTTCGAGAAAATGCAGCATCATATCAGGCACGGTCACACTATCTTCAAGGGATGCTGTGGCGCCCCGCAAAATCCACTACTAGAAAATCGCGTTGTTTTTGTGCATTGCATCATCATGACCGCATGCTCATGTCATCATGCGACATTGCATTTGAGCATCGTCATGTCATCTTGCTTTTGTTTGCATAAAACTATCTTCGAAAAATCTATTTTTGTCTTCCGAACGCCCCGTCCTTATTCAAACACAAAACCCGGGTCTCCGGAATGTTTTGCTTTGTCTACCAACGGTTTTCAAAAGCCCCATTTTTAAATATTAAAATATTTATTTTATTTTTAGGGGCAGCCGTACCGGGCCGATCCGACCCAGTCGGCCACCCCCAGTACAAAACCGGACTACCTAAACCCTTTTCCTACCCCAACCTAATCTACCCAACCTTCCTCCACCTCATCCCACCCAATCGGTGCTCGCCACCTCAGCTATCATCCCTCCTTCCACCCAACCACCACCTGCCACCTCACCCCCCCAGCCACCACCTACTCCCTTCCCTTACCCAGCCGCACCCACCACACCCCACCGGACCACTCACACCCGGCCACGTCGCCCAGCCCCCACGCGCCCCACACACACCCGCCCCGCCAGCCTGACCGCGGGCCCCGCTCCCCTCGTGCCCTCAACCCCCACCTACCGCCACCGTGACCCCGCTCCTCCCCAGGTCTTGTACCGCCGCCGCCAGGGACCGCAAGCCCCACCTCCCTCAACCGCCGCCACCGCAGGAAAACCCGCCTCCCTCTCTCCGGTCGTGGCCCCCGCCTCGACCCTGCCGTCCAGCGCTCTCCTCCATCCTCGCCTGCGCCGAGCACCCCTCCCTGCGTGCGGCCCTTCCTCCTTCGTCGTCAAGCACCTTCCGGCCCCGTGCCACCTTCTCGCATCGTCGACGGCTTCGCCCGCCTCGACCCCCGCCGGCGTCCTTCACCAAGCGCCCGCCTCGCCGCTGCTCGGGCCACCACCATCCCGACCGCGACCTCCTGCGTTCACGCCACCGCCATCCTATCTGCTAGGCGCCGGACTCCATGCTCCTTGAGCTCGCCCCCCATCGGCCTCTTCCCCGTGCCACCGCTTCGGTCCGCACCGCCGCCAGGAGGCCACCTCCCCCGACCTCGCTGGCCTCCTCCTCCGGTAGGCAGGAGC
Organism: Avena sativa; assembly: GCA_916181665.1. Lineage (NCBI taxonomy): Eukaryota > Viridiplantae > Streptophyta > Magnoliopsida > Poales > Poaceae > Avena > Avena sativa. The sequence goes on along the minus strand of OV702287.1, from coordinate 368,891,734 downwards.
TCATCCGAGCGGGTGCCGCCGTCGCCACTCGCGAACGTCCTCCGGCCCGGCCTCGCTGTGTGCCTCCTCTGCCGTTCGCCGGCGTCGCCCCTCTCCATCTTCGAGCCAGTGCCGCTCGGCTCCCCCGCCCTGAACCCTCTGCCTGCAAGCGCACGCGCGCCCTGCCGCTTCAGGACGAGCTTTGTATCGCGCGCATCTCGAACAGTGGCAGTGGTGTCCTGGCCCCAATCCGAGGAGATGTAGTTGTCAGATACCAAGGCGAGCATTGTACCGTGGAACACCATGACCTTCCGAAGATAATTGATGCAAGTTTGATGCGACAAGGCTTCATGGTTGAGAAGCAACCTGAGACAGACACCGGTGATCGAAGTGGGAACCCAAGTGCTCTATCATGGAAACCGGGGGCGATGACGCCATATCGACAAGATCTTTGACACGGACCATCAAGACCTTCTTCCCGGAGTCGATGATCGAGACCCCAGCCTCATGTACTCCTTCACGGACCCGAAGACCGCTGAGACCGAACTCGAACGCCAAGTTCTTCCTCTCGTATCCGAAGACGCCGAGAACCCGGACGCCAAGATCTCCGCCCTGAGACGACAAGACCAACGACATGGCCCGACGACCGCGGATGCGACAGGATCGTCTCTCGGACGCCAAGTTCTTCGACCCCGGGGACCGATCCATCGGAACGCCAAGCCCTTCTTCCGAACCCGAGTTCTTCGTCACAGGCGTCAAGATCTTCTTCCCGGACTCGAAGACCCCGGTACCCGATCCACTCAAGTCCGCCATCGACGACAAGATCGACACCGACCAGGGCGAATCCGATGCCCCCCGACGCCAAAACAAGTCCTCCTTTTTGGATGCGACAAGTTCGACTTCCCGTTGTCCGAGACCGATCCCGTCGAACCGTTCTCCCCGTCGCCCCTGAGTCCGAACCCCGAACCCTGGAACCAAGATCTTCCGAACCCCGATGTGTGACCCCTTTCTGCGCCCCTATTTTATAAATGAAATACAAACTTGTTGCATATTAAATTGTTCATACTCGCATACATATTGTGGTTGTTGGGGGTATTTAGGCGATTCACCTAAATTAAATATGAGGTCCATCTGCGGGATATCGTTGTCTTATTCCGGACTCCATTTAAATTGGTGTAGCGAACCGATGCCATGTTTCGCCCTGTTAATCCAACACTTAATTTGCGGGGTAGATAAATAACTCGAACCTATTAATTAATTGTCGGGACATCGGTTCCGCTTAATATTGCCTAATTGCACCGCATCTGCATCATAGCATAATCATGCCGGATCTTTTGCCATAGTATTAAATATTGCATCCGGTGTTTCTTCTAGTGTTTGCGTCTTCGCGGATTAGCCCGATGAGTGGATGCGAGTACCGACAAGTTCTCCGGATATGGTCCGTCGGCAATGTTTTCAGGCGAGCACCTCCCCCTTTCTACCTATCTTACTTTTATAGTATTTATTCCCCCTGTTGATCTATTGCTATCTGTGTTGCGATGCTCTAGTTTTCGTATCCGTGATATCCCTTGCAGCCTTATATTGCCTTGGACACATCCTATTACCTGTTGATTGGTAGATAGTTGGACTTGCGCGTCGTAGTCGCTTGCTCAAGTGCTGTTGCGTGTCGTCAAGTACCACAGTTGTTGGAGTATTGCCGCATGTTTAATGTTGGAGGTGATCATGGCTTTAATTATTGTTTAATAACTAAAATCGAAGTAGGTAAATGCAGAGGCACCGGTGGGTAATAGACAATATTTGGATTTTAACCGCTCACTGGTGTCCCGTAGGACCCCGAGTTCTTGACACCTGTTCCGAGATCGAGCGCGCTAACCGCAGGTGGGGTGTGTGGGCACCCCCATCGATTTAGTACCTGATTCCAAGTACTGTACTGGGGGCCACAAAGTAGTTTGGGGCTTTATTACTATCTTGTACTTATGCCATGCTTTACTGCTTTATTTAAGATTGTGCGTGGAGCACCTGTACTGTTTAGGATTGCGGAGTGTTTTCGCGGTATCGACAAGCCCAGTCACACTTTCGGGTTCCCAGTCGTTTACAACCACTGACGCAAACCCTGAGTCTGTCTCGGAGACCGGCCGACTTCGTTGCGGGTAGCTTAGTGGGGTGGCCCCCATGTACTTGCTTTGGGTCTGGGAAACGTCATGACTTAGGCCCCGCCGACATACCGATGGGTGTATGTTAACTGATCTGGCAAAAAGGGTCGAAGTGCGTGTGGATACTTTGGTGCACCCCTGCAGGGTTAAATCTTTTCGAAAAGCCGTGTCCGCGGTTATGGACGACTTGGAGCACAGTTCTCGATCATAGACAACTATAACTAAAGTTTACTGTTATAATTTGACTTGTATCCGATATGACTAGTAATCAGCTTCACTGCAACGGAATGGCTAAATAAAAGTACCAACGACTGCTGGGTTTGGGATATCTCATGCTAATTGTATCTGACTAGTAAGTGTTGCAACTACAACGGAATGGTTAACTAAAAGTGCCCACTGCTTATTATATCAGGATGACTATCTATACCTGACTAGTAATTGCTGCAACGATAACTGAATGAATAAAATTGCCAACGGTGTGAGTTCCTCGGTTGACTTCCTCGTCTGGTCTCGAGGGGGAAATACCAGGATGGGTATGTTTGGTGGTAGTATCAGGATGGTTCCGCATAGGTCTTTCTTATCCCTCTCTGATAGCCGCCAGTTATATCGAGTCTCTATAGGTTGTTTAGTGCATGCTGCGCTGCCGCTTCAGTCCACCATACCTATGTAGGCGAGGACCGCCGAATTCTAGTCTCGCCGTGTACTGGCCTCAGTACTGACCGCTCTCTCTTTTTCCTTTGCCCTTTGCCGGCACCCCTTTTGTTTAAGCAGGTTTTGAGATCGACGTCGTTAGCAGGGTTACCCTTCCGGCTTGGCCTGGGCAGGGTTATGGACGCCATTGGTTATTCTTCAGGGCTCTTAGCTCAATTTGCATCTTGTCCGTACTCGGACGCTGTATCATTTTCAAGGTGATTTGGATCTTTGTATTGTAAATCTGTATTCTTGACTCTTTGAGTCGCTGTTGTATATATATGTTTTGTGGGTTCCATCGAGAGCTATTGTGTAATGATATTGCTTCGTTTTCCACCCGCACGCAAGTGCCTGGTGGGCACCTTTGAATCTTTTCTATGCGGGTTTGGCGGGAAGCGCTAAAACTTGCATAGGGTCGATTCTGAGGGTGTTACAGAGTGGTATCAGAGCTCAGCAGTTGCGATACCCCACAAGTCCAGCCTGTAGGATAACCTAGCTAACGGCCGAAGTAGAGTGTCAAAACTATTTTTTTGCAAAATCGGTTGGATAGTTCTGATTAGGTCTGATTTTACTCCTTACCCCTCTGCTGCTCTCCTCTCACCTCTGCGTGTTTTGAATCCGCTCTCTTCTCTCTCTTCGAGTCCAGGATTTCTCGTGGTTGGGTTCCATCGTACCTTCAGGGTTTCGCTTCCTCCTTTGGTAACGGTGTTGCTACATCTGGTCTTCATGCTATCTGAGTGATCCTTTATCTGTGGTACCATTCTTTGTTCCTTGTTTGTGCCTTCCGGTGTTTTCCGACGCGACGACATCCTCCACGCCAGATCCGATGCAGAGCCGCATCACCCCTCTATTCCGAACCTCGATTGTCAAGATCTTCAGTCTGATTCCGAGAATGGTTGCACGCTTTTCTACTGATTGTGCAGAGTAATAGTTTGGGTGCGTGATGGATTGGCCCCCATGCCGACTACCCCTTCTATTCGCTTTTGTACATTGAAGTGGATGAGAATGCATCGGTTCCCTCTTTCTATCGAAGCTAGAGGTGGCTTTATTGGTTGATACCTCTACCTTCGCCTTTGTTTCCCGGAGTGTTCTCTCGACGATCACGGACAACGACCTCTTGTTAGTGGTGTCGCGAGGATCTACATGATGTGAGAAGATTCAGATCGCCGCCCTTCTTCCCGGTATCATGAGGCGGATCTCGAGGGCGAGATCCATTGTTAGTGGTGTCGAATTGTGGCACCCCGCAAAATCCACTACTAGAAAATCGCGTTGTTTTTGTGCATTGCATCATCATGACCGCATGCTCATGTCATCATGCCACATTGCATTTGAGCATCGTCATGTCATCTTGCTTTTGTTTGCATAAAACTATCTTCGAAAAATCTATTTTTGTCTTCCGAACGCCCCGTCCTTATTCAAACACAAAACCCGGGTCTCCGGAATGTTTTGCTTTGTCTACCAACAGTTTTCAAAAGCCCCATTTTTAAATATTAAAACATTTATTTTATTTTTAGGGGCAGCCGTACCGGGCCGATCCGACCCAGTCGGCCACCCCCAGTACAAAACCGGACTACCTAAACCCTTTTCCTACCCCAACCTAATCTACCCAACCTTCCTCCACCTCATCCCACCCAATCGGTGCTCGCCACCTCAGCTATCATCCCTCCTTCCACCCAACCACCACCTGCCACCTCACCCCCCCTAGCCACCACCTACTCCCTTCCCTTACCCAGCCGCACCCACCACACCCCACCGGACCACTCACACCCGGCCACGTCGCCCAGCCCCCACGCGCCCCACACACACCCGCCCCGCTAGCCTGACCACGGGCCCCGCTCCCCTCGTGCCCTCAACCCCCACCTACCGCCACCGCGACCCCGCTCCTCCCTAGGTCCTGTACCGCCGCCGCCAGGGACCGCGAGCCCCACCTCCCTCAACCGCCGCCACCGCAGGAAAACCCGCCTCCCTCTCTCCGGTCGTGGCCCCCGCCTCGACCCTGCCGTCCAGCGCTCTCCTCCATCCTCGCCTGCGCCGAGCACCCCTCCCTGCGTGCGGCCCTTCCTCCGTCGTCGTCAAGCACCTTCCGGCCCCGCGCCGCCTTCTCGCATCGTCGACGGCTTCGCCCGCCTCGACCCCCGCCGGCGTCCTTCACCAAGCGCCCGCCTCGCCGCCGCTCGGGCCACCACCACCCCGACCGCGACCTCCTGCGTTCACACCACCGCCATCCTCTCTGCTAGGCGCCGGGCTCCATGCTCCTCGAGCTCGCCCCCCATCGGCCTCTTCCCTGTGCCACCGCTTCGGTCCCCACCGCCGCCAGGAGGCCACCTCCCCCGACCTCGCCGGCCTCCTCCTCTGGTAGGCAGGAGCTCATCCGAGCGGGTGCCGCCGTTGCCACTCGCGAACGTCCTCCGGCCAGGCCTTGCTATGTGCCTCCTCTGCCGTTCGCCGGCATCGCCCCTCTCCATCCTCGAGCCGGTGCCGCTCGGTTCCCCCGCCCTGAACCCTCTGCCTGCAAGTTCACGCGTGCCCTGCCGCTTCAGGACGAGCTTTGTATCGCGCGCATCTCGAACAGTGGCAGTGGTGTCCCGGCCCCAATCCGAGGAGATGTAGTTGTCAGATACCAAGGCGAGCATTGTACCGTGGAACACCATGACCTTCCGAAGATAGTTGATGCAAGTTTGATGCGACAAGGCTTCATGGTTGAGAAGCAACCTGAGACCGACACCGGCAATCGAAGTGGGAACCCAAGTGCTCTATCATGGAAACCGGGGGCGATGACGCCATATCGACAAGATCTTTGACACGGACCATCAAGACCTTCTTCCCGGAGTCGATGATCGAGACCCCGGCCTCATGTACTCCTTCACGGACCCGAAGACCGCTGAGACCAAACTCGGACGCCAAGTTCTTCCTCTCGTATCCGAAGATGCCGAGCACCTGGACGCCAAGATCTCCGTCGTGAGACGACAAGACCAACGACATGGCCCGACGACCGCGGATGCGACGGGATCGTCTCTCGGACGCCAAGTTCTTCGACCCCGGGGACCGATCCATCGGAACGCCAAGCCCTTCTTCCGAACCCGAGTTCTTCGTCACAGGCGTCAAGATCTTCTTCCCGGACTCGAAGACCCCGGTACCCGATCCACTCAAGTCCGCCATCGACGACAAGATCGACACTGACCAGGGCGAATCCGATGCCCCCCCGATGCCAAACCAAGTCCTCCTTTTCGGATGCGACAAGTTCGACTTCCCGTTGTCCGAGACCGATCTCGTCGAACCGTTCTCCCCATCGCCCCTGAGTCCGAACCCCGAACCCCGAAACCAAGATCTTCCGAACCCCAATGTGTGACCCCTTTCTGCGCCCCTATTTTATAAATGAAATACAAACTTGTTGCATATTAAATTGTTCATACTCGCATACATATTGTGGTTGTTGGGGGTATTTAGGCGATTCACCTAAATTAAATATGGAGTCCATTTGCGGGATATCGTTGTCTTATTCCGGACTCCATTTAAATTGGTATAGCGAACCGATGCCATGTTTCGCCCTGTTAATCCAACACTTAATTTGCGGGGTAGATAAATAACTCGAACCTATTAATTAATTGTCGGGACATCGGTTCCTCTTAATATTGCCTAATTGCACCGCATCTGCATCATAGCATAATCATGCCGGATCTTTTGCCATAGTATTAAATATTGCATCCGGTGTTTCTTCTAGTGTTTGTGTCTTCGCGGATTAGCCCGATGAGTGGATGCGAGTACCGACAAGTTCTCCGGATATGGTCCGTCGGCAATGTTTTCAGGCGAGCACCTCCCCCTTTCTACCTATCTTACTTTTATAGTATTTATTCCCCCCTGTTGATCTATTGCTATCTGTGTTGCGATGCTCTAGTTTTCGTATCCGTGATATCCCTTGTAGCCTTATATTGCCTTGGACACATCCTATTACCTGTTGATTGGTAGATAGTTGGACTTGCGCGTCGTAGTCGCTTGCTCAAGTGCTGTTGCGTGTCGTCAAGTACCACAGTTGTTGGAGTATTGCCGCATGTTTAATGTTGGAGGTGATCATGGCTTTAATTATTGTTTAATAACTAAAATCGAAGTAGGTAAATGCAGAGGCACCGGTGGGTAATAGACAATATTTGGATTTTAACCGCTCACTGGTGTCCCGTAGGACCCCGAGTTCTTGACACCTGTTCCGAGATCGAGCGCGCTAACCGCAGGTGGGGTGTGTGGGCACCCCCATCGATTTAGTACCTGATTCCAAGTACTGTACTGGGGGCCACAAAGTAGTTTGGGGCTTTATTACTATCTTGTACTTATGCCATGCTTTACTGCTTTATTTAAGATTGTGCGTGGAGCACCTGTACTGTTTAGGATTGCGGAGTGTTTTCGCGGTATCGACAAGCCCAGTCACACTTTCGGGTTCCCAGTCGTTTACAACCACTGACGCAAACCCTGAGTCTGTCTCGGAGACCGGCCGACTTCGTTGCGGGTAGCTTAGTGGGGTGGCCCCCATGTACTTGCTTTGGGTCTGGGAAACGTCATGACTTAGGCCCCGCCGACATACCGATGGGTGTATGTTAACTGATCTGGCAAAAAGGGTCGAAGTGCGTGTGGATACTTTGGTGCACCCCTGCAGGGTTAAATCTTTTCGAAAAGCCGTGTCCGCGGTTATGGACGACTTGGAGCACAGTTCTCGATCATAGACAACTATAACTAAAGTTTACTGTTATAATTTGACTTGTATCTGATATGACTAGTAATCAGCTTCACTGCAACGGAATGGCTAAATAAAAGTACCAACGACTGCTGGGTTTGGGATATCTCATGCTAATTGTATCTGACTAGTAAGTGTTGCAACTACAACGGAATGGTTAACTAAAAGTGCCCACTGCTTATTATATCAGGATGACTATCTATACCTGACTAGTAATTGCTGCAACGATAACTGAATGAATAAAATTGCCAACGGTGTGAGTTCCTCGGTTGACTTCCTCGTCTGGTCTCGAGGGGGAAATACCAGGATGGGTATGTTTGGTGGTAGTATCAGGATGGTTCCGCATAGGTCTTTCTTATCCCTCTCTGATAGCCGCCAGTTATATCGAGTCTCTATAGGTTGTTTAGTGCATGCTGCGCTGCCGCTTCAGTCCACCATACCTATGTAGGCGAGGACCGCCGAATTCTAGTCTCGCCGTGTACTGGCCTCAGTACTGGCCGCTCTCTCTTTTTCCTTTGCCCTTTGCCGGCACCCCTTTTGTTTAAGCAGGTTTTGAGATCGACGTCGTTAGCAGGGTTACCCTTCCGGCTTGGCCTGGGCAGGGTTATGGACGCCATTGGTTATTCTTCAGGGCTCTTAGCTCAATTTGCATCTTGTCCGTACTCGGACGCTGTATCGTTTTCAAGGTGATTTGGATCTTTGTATTGTAAATCTGTATTCTTGACTCTTTGAGTCGCTGTTGTATATATATGTTTTGTGGGTTCCATCAAGAGCTATTGTGTAATGATATTGCTTCGTTTTCCACCCGCACGCAAGTGCCTGGTCGGCACCTTTGAATCGTTTCTATGCGGGTTTGGCGGGAAGCGCTAAAACTTGCATAGGGTCGATTCTGAGGGTGTTACAGATGCTGAAACGGTTTGTTGACCCGGCAGAGCCGAGGTATGAATATCTGCCGAGCTCAGGAGAAAGGAGAGAGAGCACGGAAATTGAGTAACCAAGGCAAATTACCTTTTATCTCGGCCAAGTTCTTCCTCATGATGGTACTTTTGGCCTCCACTCCGGCTGCGCAATCCGAATGACAGATTAGTTCGGCAGAAAAACAAAGAAAGATAAGGGGGGGAAGAGAGAACTTACCCTTTTTCCCGACTTCAGCAAGAAGAGCAACATGCTTCGAGCGCAGCACCTTATGAGGGTCCAAGAGGTGCTGAAATTCAGCACTCCGACGATTGGTAGTGACCTAAAAAGAGCAAGGTCGGCTTAGCTATATGCATATTCGAAGTGTACAAAATCTGGGCCAAGTGGAACTTAACCCGGCTCTAGGTGTGTGCATATTCGAAGTATACAAAATCCAGGCCAAGTGGAACTTTACCCGGCTCTAGGTGTGTGCATATTCGAAGTATACAAAATCCAGGCCAAGTGGAACTTAAATCGACTCTAGGTGTGTGCATATTCGAAGTATACAAAATCCGGGCCAAGTGGAACTTAACCCGGCTCTAGGTGTGTGCATATTCGAAGTGTACAAAATCCGGGCCAAGTGGAACTTAACCCGGCTCTAGGTGTGTGCATATTCGAAGTATACAAAATCTAGGCCAAGTGGAACTTAACCTGGCTCTAGGTGTGTGCATATTCGAAATGTACAAAATTCGGGCCAAGTGGAACTTAACCCGGCTCTAGGTGTGTGCATATTTGACGTGTACAAAAATCCGGGCCAAGTGGAACTTAACCCGGCTGTAGGTGTGTGCATATTCGAAGTGTACAAAATCCAGGCCAAGTGGAACTTAACCCGACTCTAGGTGTGTGCATATTCAAAGTGTGCAAAATCCGGGCCAAGTGGAACTTAACCCGGTGTGTGCATATTCGAAGCTACTAAGGAGATACGCTAGTTCTCTAAGGAGCATCTGGCCGAGTAACAAGTTACTCCCCCGGAGGCTCGGGGACTAATGGATATGTATCTAAGCACTTGTATGTATTAAATAAAAGACAAAGTAGCGTACCTCCATCATCCGGCCAGCAAGGTTGATAGCCTTGGTTGTTGTGTTCATTTGTGCGCTAAATTCAGCGGGCCCAAACATTTCCGGGAGATCATCTTTTGGATTGATGAACTCCGCGTTGTTCCAATTGTTTACATATTCAATCAAGGCTGGAGGATAGCCCTCTCCACTAAGCATGTGAGGCGCCACCAAGCCTTTGGTGTGGGCCTCCCTCCTCGCAACTTGGGAAGCAGCAGGGCTGGTATGCAGTGCGAGTTGCTTACTACTAGCTGACCCGGAGGGGGCATCTTTCTTTGGCAGCATGGACACGAGTGTGCGCTGTCCAGCTTCAATGGATGTTGCCTTGGTGGCCCCAGAACCTTTCTTAGCCTTGGGTTGTTGTTGGGAGGCTGAAGCTTGAGCTACTGATTTGGACTTGGGTGCAGCCTTGGTGCTAGCGGGGTCTTCTCACCGGGTCTTGGAAGACTTAGACGAGGCAGAAGGAGTTGGTGTTGATACTGGTACTTGTGTTGCTGCTGGTGCTGATGCTGGTGCTGGCGCTGGTGTTCGCGGTGGTGCTGCTTCTGCCGATGGTACCTCGGAGGTGACGGGTTGCGGATGAGCCGGTGAAGAGCTGGGAGCATCAGCTACCTCGGTCGTGCCACTTCCCCCTGCTCCGAGGTTGCCCTCCTCTGGACGAGGTGGGCTATGACCTAGAGCAGCCATGGAACCCTCATGAACTGGGCTTAGTGGGCGTGTGTTGTCACCACGAGGGGGAAATGGGATACGCCGGAGGGGCGAAGTGGTGCTGGAGCCACACTGGGGAACCTCCATCGCAGCCATGTTGAATCAGACAACAAATAACAGGTTATAACAAAAAGAAAGGCATATAGACAGAGAAGTATGAAGCAGAGAATTGGCCAAAAGGAAAAAGTGTCTTACTCTTCAGAAGTCAAAGGCTCCTTGGGCTTCCGAGCTCTCTGAACTATGACTTTAGTCGGAGGCTTGGTGGCGGCCTTATCGGCGGATTTCTTCCGCCTTTTTGTTGCTTGGAGTTCCTTGGAAGAAGCAGCCGAGGTAGCGGCCCGTTTCTTAGATGCGGCAGGAACCGACTCACCCGTAGCAAGAGGGGGATCTTCATGGATCTGCCCAGCCGGGTTAACTGAAGCCGGAAATGCATAAGAAATGGGTACAGTGTCAAATACCTCCACCACCTCAATGTCGGAATCATCTTCATCGTCAGGCCAATTCCTTAAGGAAGAGAAGTTACCAGAGGGTCGCTTGGTTGCGTCCGGGGTGGGCAGGAACATTTCCTGATCCGGCTCCTCCTCGTCCGAGACAAGTCAATCCTTCCCCCATTTGAGGGAAGGCTCGGTGCCATCTTCGAGGGTCTGCTGAAGAAACAACTAAGAGGAAAATGCAAAAGAGATCAAATAAACAACATGCTCCGACATAGAATATAACTCAGAAAAGGATTGAGAAACGAGATTTACCCCAGGAGGAGTCTTATCCCGGAAGTAGTGCTCCAACCCTCACTCCCAATCAGCAGAGAAATCCTTGTCGGTCATGAAGAGGGCCTTGACCCGGTGGAATATCTCAGTGTTGTTCAATTCAAAGGAGGTAGTCCGGTTGGGGTCAAGTCGCTAGCTCATGTGGAAAAGTTTGTGTGTGCGTTTCTGAAGAGGGGAGATCCGGCTGCGGACGAATGTGATCATCACTTCCTCGTTGCATAGCCCTAGATCCTTTAGCTCCTAGAACTTCTTATTGACTTGATTCGCCAAGACAGTTGGCTTCTTGGAAACCCGGTCCCATAGATCCGGGTTAGGAGGACCCATCGCAAAGGGGCGCAGCCGGATCAGATCCTCATCCATGCCATTCCTCACGTAGAAGAAGGTCTGGGCCCAGCACTTACAGGATTCAAGCCCGTGACCCGGGGGAAGACGGATTGCTTCCGGGGTGAGTTGGAGGCCGCACCACATTGGGTCAGGTGCTTGTCCTCTGGGGCAAGCAGCTTATCCAGAATAACGTTCCTTCGCAGACCGAAGAACCATATCCAGAGCTCTTTGGTGGGCCACAGGCTGACATATCCTTCTATGGCGGATGCGAAGGAAGAGAGGGATGTGATGGCGTTCGCCGGAAGATGGTAGGGTTGGAGTTCGTAGATGTTGATGAAATCATGGAAGAAATCACTCACTGGCAGGCCGAAGCCGCGCTGGAAGTGAGAGAGGAAGACAACAAACTCACCCGGATTGGGTGAGGGAGCAATCTCTTTGCAGGGGAGGCGCGAAATTACTCCTTCTGGAATGCGACGGGTGCGGTAGAGCCAATACAGGTCATCCTGGCACACCCAGGAACCGGCCCAGCCACCGCGCCCCATAGTTTCGCCCTCCTCCTCCATCTCTTCTCCCCTGACGACGGCGAGCTCCTCCTCAGTCATTTCCAAATCACTGTCCTCACCAGCCAGTTCGGAGGTGGGGAGCAGAGGCTTGGATTGGCGCGGACCCGTGACGGTGAAGCAGCGCAGGAGCGGCAGCGGGGCTGGTGCGAAGAGGCACGGTGCGGTAGCGATGCTGCAGAGAAGATGCGGCGGCGACGGCGCAGTCGCAAGGAAGAATAAGAGGCAGAAAGGCTAAGGGGAGCGAGAAGTGGGAAAACCACCAAGGGACGCGCCCCCTCCCCTATTTAACCACGCCCCAGCGGTGGATAGTAGGATTGTGTTGTGCGACGAGGCCACATGGTGTGGCCGTGTATCAGCCGGATCAGCCAATCAGAGGCAAGCCACAGGAAAGGCCACGGGAAACAGGGGATCCCATGACGCGACGTGGTGATACAGTTAACGAGGAGGCAGTTGCGACGCAACGTGTGCAACAGTAACTCCTGACAATAAGTACAGTAATGGGCGCAGGCACTTAAAATGAGGCAAGGTAATGATTACCCTCCACGTGGAACGTGGGAAAATGTATGAGAGAAGGAAGGATAACCCGGAAACTGAAGGGTAGCCTGGCCAGCGAGAGATGACTCGAAATGTGCCAAGGGAATGATACGCCGGAGGGATCCGAACTACAGGGTAACTCGGAAAAGGGGGCAAAAAGATTGAACCTGTCGTGGCCTTAGCAGCTGAAGTTGCTAAGACCGCACCAGCTTCGGGGACTAATGTTGGGGGATACCCCCGGGTAGGGTAACACCGGGGTATAAAAGCCGAGTTAGCCGAGGTACGGCAAGGTCAAAGCGTGAGCTGGCCGGGTTACCTCAAGGCAGGCCGACTTACGGAGTAACCCGGACCGGAGGATGTCCACCTGACTATGTCCCGGCCGACATACGTTGTATCCGGGCGGGCTATTTGTAATTTGTATGCAGGAACCCACGGGGCCGGATCATACCAAGCTTGCAAGAGAAGGAAGGTATGTCTCTAGTCAAAAGGTGACATGTGTGCGCAGGAGCGTGAGCAAAGCGGACAGAGGGAGGGACCAGCGAGGCGTGGCCGACAAAGGTGACGCGCCCTATGTCGGATGACGCTGGCGCCACAGAGACTTACGTAGCCACTACATGGCTTACGATGGCAAAAGGTGGCCCGGTCGGTTTGCTATTTTGGGAAGAGGCATATTCCTAGGAATATGCCTCCACGTATGCCCTAACTGGAGACCTAGCCTCCCCTTTATAAGGGGCACTAGGGCCTCTGTAGTTGGAGTTGATTGATTGGCAATTGTGTAGTTGGTTCATTGGGAGATAGGTAGTGGTGAGAGTAAGAGAGCTTCTTCTTCCTCCTCTCCCCAATACAGCTCAAGGAGCATCTGTAAACCTAGTGAACTTGGAGAATACGAAACATTTGTGCGTGGAATCACCTCACTATACCTCCCTGGATTCCTCTAGTACATATTGGCCCCACCTTTAGCCTATCCATGGCATCTACCGTGACACCACCACGACACATCCCTCTCTTCCACACGCCTCGAGGATCCCCTGATGGCGTACTTCTCATCAATCCAACGACATTTGAGAGTACCAATACTTTTTCCCATACATTGACACGGATGCCAATCATGTCATCAACTCATAGACGAAATCCGGGGTTATACCATAGATCGTTCAAAAGCTAGCGGAGTTGTTGGCATCCCAAATGTGTGCGTCAGAGATATAGAGCATAGTTGTCTCGCAGCTTTTCTCCTTTTTTTGAGCTAGAATCGCGGTTTGATCCACAAGGTTAGCTTTGGCATGCGTCACAATTACCACTAGACTTTATTTCAATCAAACAATTCCTTGCATGAGTGTTGTCGAGACTGTCAAAATATCTACGGGGTTAAGTATAATCAAGGGTATACTTTCAAGACAATCATTCATCAAAGAAGTCATAAATTTCAGACTTTTGTTGTTGTACTTGTTTGGCATTATTATTTCCAAGGCAAGACTCGGTTAACTAAAACAACTACAGCAAGAGCTTCAACAACTAATTATCATACTAATAAAAAGGCTTACTCTAACCATATTAAATTACTTCCCACTAGCATGCATCTTAGCAAATCAACCAACTAATATAAACAATTCAAACTTCATAAGTGGGAGACATAGGACATACCTCTCATAAGTAACTTCTTGAACCTCTTCCTTATAGGGATGTGTTCCTTCAAAACTCAAACATGATTACTCTCAAAAATGATATCAAAGCAAAGAGGCAAAGTATGAATCCACATTTACGAAAAAAGGATAAACGAAAATTTCTTTTTGTATTTTTGAGGATAGGGATTAAAGAATAGAAAAGAACTTGCGACCAAGCAAGGACTAAAGAAAAACAAAAGAAAACAAATAAACTAAAACGAAAGCAAATTTAAAAAAACAAAGGAAAAAAGCAAAGTGTTGGAACAAGCCAACACGAGTTTTTCAAAGATCACAAGGAGCTGGAGAACAACCTCATGATTACACAAATAAATTTGCTAGGGGAACACATCTCCAAGCTTAGGCTTTTGCAAGCCCTTGTTTTGTTCATTGTGGTGGCGGTGGGTAGTCTCCCACGTTCCATTGGCTGCTCCAATCATGGAACTAGGTGGCGAGGCTTGCAGTGGCATCTCGAAGGTTTATGGAGAGGTTGTTCATGGTGTGAATATTTCCTTCAAGTGCATAGATATATTCATAGGTGGTGTAGTAGTGTGGTGGCTGCACATCATGTTCGGGTCCTTCTTGTTCTACTTCTTCATCTTCTCCTCCTCCCACGGGTATTTCTTGTTGGGGTAGGTTAGCTTTGACCTGCGTGTCAAAATGCAAACGTCCATCCTCGATAGAGAATAGACCGTTAGGCAAAGGAGAAGGAATCAAGTGATCCGCTCTAGGTATATTGAAGAAATATCTACCATGATTTTTAGAAATCATACCACAAGCTCTTAGAGTAGATGGACCGAGACGGTTACCTCCAGTCAATGGTTGGATGTTACCTAGGTTGATGTGAAGTGCGTGTGCAAGAATGGTCACAACTCCTCCTCCGCATATGGGACCTTGATATTGAAGATCTTGATGCTTAAGATAAAACACAAGTAAAGCGCCCAAATTTGGTGTTGAATTACAATTGACAAGTGCAGCTTTTGCGAGGATCAACATGTCCTCCTCATTAACTCTAGTAAACTCACCACATGCCTGCAATGTGTTAGCAATAACATAGAACAAATATCGAATGGCAGGATGATCAATTTGGTTCCCCTTGCGTGTGTGTCAACCAATTCTCATCAAGTTAAAGTATTGTGAAGCGTAAGGATCTAAAACAAAGGTAGGTGTGCGTACATCGGTGTTGTTGTTGGTAAACCCAAAGTATTGAGTCGATTGGCTAGTGTCAAAGTATACTCATAGTTCATAAGGTGGAATTTGATTCAATCAACTCCAGGCCTTTGTTCCTCGGAACAACCATAAGGATCCATCGTGTGTGTCAAGATGCTGAAGAACTCAAGTGTCAAGCGGCGGTATGTTGCGACATCCTAAAAGACAAAATTGTACAAACCAACATTGTTGCAAAGTAAATCGAAATCAACATGAATGCCAAGTTGGTTCAGGATATAAGGACACACCCACTTGGTGTACTTGATCTCTCAAATCTTGAGACAATCGAAACGGGTAAGATGGAACTCCTCGATGAACTCGATGCCAAGTGACTCGAGGGTTAACGTATCAACGGGTGGTGTGGAGGATTCTGCAGCCATCTCACATGTACGACTCCTCGTGTTCATCTAATAAATAAAAACAAGACAAAGTAAATAAAATTGCTAATATTTTTTTGATCCAATAGAAACATAGAATAAGTGATTCTCTACACTAACTACAAAAGAAATTTCCTCTAAAATCAATGCTAAGCATACTTAGTACCAAGATTGAATCAAGAACAAGACCTATGTCTAGATTGACAATGATGAATGACTAAGCCAAGCTTTTGCATAAATAAGTTGGGGATTAGAGGACAATCATACCTTAGATCGAGTGAGTGCGAAGAATCGACGAAAGATTAGGTAAATTTGAAGATCTAATGGAGGTGGTTTGAAGTTTGGAGGAAGAAGAAAGAGAAAATAGATGAATTGGGATTTTTAGGTTACCTCCTCGAGCAGATTATGGCGTCTGCGTACATGGTACAGGCGGGCGGTACGGCCGGAGCCCACCCATACCGGGTGTATTACCTTGGGGGCAACGACAGCTCCCAGGCAGTGCACTGGGTACGGGCACCCGGTACGGGCGTGCGCGCCCGTACTGCTGGTCGTTATCTATTGTGAGTCTTCGCTTAAAATCTGATGTTTGCTCAGGGGTACGGTACGGGCACGCGGTACGGGCGCGTCCGGCCGTACCAGTGGTTGTTATCGCCACTAAGTCCTTCCGCAATTATCGAAATTTCTATCCCCCTTTGCCTTGAGGTGGCAAGGGGCACTCCCACCGTACCAGTGGTCGTTACCGACTCTGTGAACTACAACAAACTCAAAATTTCATTAGTAGCTCCGTGCGCCTTTGCACATCTTATCAAAAGATTAGATAGCAGCGAAAAATACTAAGTAATGATCCAGCAATACTTATTAGGCCATGTGTTAGTAAAATATAATATAGAGGATTACCTTATTTCTTCTCCTCTTTCCATAGGTCTTCTTGAACACTCTTTATTAAAACAAAAACAAAACAAAAACTAACACGAAAATAAAACATAATAAAAACTTAGAGAAAAATTATATCACATGGGTTGTCTCCCATGAAGCGCTTCTTGTTAAGGTCAATTAGCTTGACCTTGATGACGATCACTTATGTTCGGGGAGTGGAATGCCAACTCCAAAATAGTTTGCTTTTAAAGTGATCAGACCATCATCATCATTAGGCTTGGCCTTCTTTATCCTAGGGAAGTGGACTATAAACAGATCTCTAGATGGTAGCCCTATCCTTACATTCCCTTCATGTAAATTAATCAAAGCTTTAATAGTTCTTAGAAATGGCCTACCTAGAATTATAGGTGCTATGGGATCTACAGGCATGTCCACAATAACTACATCAGTAAGAGCGGGACTTCCTTTAATTTCAACAACTATATTTTTCTTTGATTCCAACAGCTTGTTTATAAGTTGAATCAGCTAGATGGAGTCTTAGTTCAGTTGTAACAAATGGCCCCAAGTTAAGTTTATCGAATAGGCTTTTGGAAATTGTTGAGACACTTGCACCAATATCACAAAGTGCACATATCTCATTAACTCCCAACTTAATTTTAATAGTGTGCTCAAATATATCATCTAGCTTAGCTAGAAGCTTATCAGCTAGTCTTTTATACTTCATCTCTGAATCACAAACCTTAGATGCTACTTGTTGTATGAATTGTTGGTACGTAGCAACATTACCTTGTTCTATACCTGGATTCTTAACGGTGATCATCTTCAATAATCTTCCACGGTATATTCCAGTGTTGGCGCGTTGCTATAATCTAGATCTTCTAGATTTTCATCACTTGTTACCACCCTCATCATTTTGAGGTCCTCTATCGGATTTGGCTCGGGTTTGCTAGCGAACTTTTCTAGTATGAGAGCTTGTCTCTCGGCCACTTTACCCAGCTGAGCCTCCACGGTCTTTGTTCTTTCCTGTAGAGCCTGCATATCATGTCTAATTGCAACAGCCTGATTATATAATCTTCCTAAACTACTTTCATGGTTCTCCATAATCTTAATAAGCATATTGTTTTGTTCGGTTTGATCTTACATAAATGTTCTAACAGTTTGCTCAAACGGGAGATTGCCATGATTTGCTCCAATAGTATTATCATAATTATTATAAGGAGCTCCTACAGGATTAGCATGATATTTTTGAACATTAGAAGCATAATTATTTTTCCATGCAGGATTAAAAGGAGTGCGAGCTATAAAATTGACATCATTAACATCGGTAGTGATAACATTAACTTGGGTATCTTCCTTACCCTTTACTAAGCTAAGCAACTCATCTACCTTAGATGTAAGCTCCTCATTGTTTACCTCGGTAATTGAACTTACTCTCTCTGAGGTTCTTTCCACATGCCATTGGGCATGGTTATTTTGCATATCATCAAGTAACTTCTTTGCAACACTTACATGTTTTCCCATGATTGTTCCTCCTGCTGCAGTATCTAGCATAGACCTAGACATTGGGTTAAGACCATTATAATATAAATGTAGTATAAGTCATTCTTCCATCCCATGATTAGGACAGTTCATTACGGCTTCTTTTCATCCTCTCCCATGCAAGCTCTAGTGGCTCACGGTCTTCTTGTCTAAAGCTTGTGATGTTGGATATTAGCTGCATAGTCTTAGCCGGGGAAAAAATAGTCACAAACAAATTAGTGCATTCCTCCAAAGATTTAATAGTTCCCTTTGGTAGAGTTAGCAACCAATCCTTAGCCTTTCCTCTAAGATAGAAAGGGAATAATCATTGCTTGATAGCATTTGGATCTACGTCTTTAATATGCATCATGTCACAAATTTCAGTAAAAGTATTTAAGTGCAATCCCGAATCCTCAGAAGATGAACCCCAAATTGTTTTCGTTGAACCAAACTTAAAAGGTTAGGTTTTATATCATAAGTTTCCACATCAACTGAGGGTTGAGTGATGGGTGCATGAATAAAATCATCGATGGGAGTAGCATACGCCCCAAGTCTCTTTTGAGCCATGGCTCTTATCTTTTTGGTAATTTTTAAGCAATGAAAACAAATAACAAGTAACTAATTTTTTTGGGTTTTCAAATAGATAACAAGAAAGTAAACTAATAACAAGAATTAAACTACAACTAATAATAAAACTAAAAACAAGGTCTCTAATGACCTCACCAGGATAGCGAAATTGCTTCCTCGGCAACAGCGCCAGAAAAAGGGTTGATACCTTCGATCCGGATTCACAGATGCAGTATAATAGCTTTTTCCTAGAAGACCTAGGTTCAACAGAACCTTGGAAAGTGATGACTGCAAGTGCACAGATTGTTTATAGCTAGTTTCAAAATAAAGATATCGATCCCATAGGAAGCAGGAGTCTGAAGTCTAATAACTCGTTGAACTAAATACTAAAATAGTAATGCTAAATAACGTTCTAAGTAACAAGATAAAATGCGAGTTTTGTGTAAAACATATTTTTGGGTTTTCAAATAAGAGAACAATAAGTAAACTTAAAGCTGTAAGTAAACAAGAGCATGCAAGTATGATTATAAAAGTCTGCAAGATGATGGAAAGAGTTCTCAAGGAGTAGTGGATCCACCGCTAGTAACTAGAAAGACTGATCAAAATTATTATAATGAATAAGACCAATTATGATATGTGTGGGAGGAGATCCATATATGAACGAATAGGCAGCAACCACTGCACACATTATCCGTCATAACCACAGCAGACAGCAATCGACATCAATCAAATTACTGTGCTATTAAGGGACTTTACCCCATAGGATGTATCCCATGGCATGGAAAATGTTCTCACTACAAGAAATGTGTTGACTAGTGACCTTTTCTTAACGACCCTGAGTTTTTTGGTCATAGATCTATGACCATTTCGAACCAACTGGTCGTAGGCCATTTGGGAGGGTCCAAACCCTAAAAAACTACGACCTTTTTTGTCAGGAAGGTCATATCTTGCTTAAACCAGTTGGTCATAACATAAATATCACTGGTCCATGACCTTAACTTTGGACGACTATGACCAATTTAAATGGTCGTTATGTTGATACATGACAACTAGGCTGCCAACTAAGCAGTTTGGCCTATGTGTCATGTTCCCGTTTCAAACTACGGTCAAAACGACGGACATGAAGATAGGGGATGACCTCGCTAAAACTTGCACTAGATTTCTAAATAAACATCATAATGTGAGTCTAAAAATGATTTTTGTAAAAAATCATGAGCATTAGATCATGAACCTGCAGTTCAAACCAGACCCACTTACTGTCGATTCTGCAGACATTTGTCATTTTCATCAGGGGTGGACGGAAATGTTTTAAAATCTTCGGTTGGGACATTGTTCATGTAAGGTGGTCTAGTATTTTTTTTTAAAATAGGGTGGTAGCATTTTTGAATTGAACATTTGGTGTTGCTTCACAAAACGCTCCAATTTTGGCACTCAGAAAATGGAAAATGACTTTTTCGTGCGATGAAAAGGAAAAGTTTCTCTTGCAACATTGTTTGCCATCCCAAGATGCACATGCGTGCATAATTTGGGTACATTATCACAAACTATACCGAGATTCTGACCATAATATTGGTCGTTTGACCCGAAAGCCATGAAACCTCGCACAAGATATGTGATTTCAGTGAAGGTTTTTTCGAGATGCAATCAATATACCAAGTTTGGTATTTTTCCTTGCAACTATGTCACATAATATGACAGCACGCGAAGAATTTACCTTCTTCGGACCTTTTTTGAATTTCTTATGCCCGTTTCAAAATTGTCCCATTTCAAACTGCGGTCAAAATGACGGACATGAAGATAGGGGATGAGCTCGCTAAAAATTGCACTAGATCTCTAAATAAACATCATAATGTGAGTCTAAAAATGATTTTTGCAAAAAATCATGAGCATTAGATCATGAACCTGTAGTTCAAACCGGACCCACTTCCTCCCGATTCGGCAGACATTTGTCATTTTCATTAGGGGTGGACGGAAATGTTTTAAAATCTCTGGTTGGGACATTGTTCATGTAAGGTGGTCTAGTATTTTTGAAAAATGAGGTGGTAGCATTTTTGAATTGAACATTTGGTGTTGCTTCACAAATCACTCCGATTTTGGCACTCAGAAAATGGAAAATGACTTTTCCGTTCGACGAAAAGGAAAACTTTCTCCTGCAATATTGTTTGCCATCCCAAGATGCACATGCGTGCATAATTTGGGCATATTAGCACAAACTATACCGAGATTCTGACCATAACATTGGTCGTTTGACCCGAAAGCCATGAAACCTCGCACAAGATATGTGATTTCAGTGAAGGTTTTTTCGAGATGCCATCAATATACCAAGTTTGGTATTTTTCCTTGCAACTATGTCACATAATATGACAACACGTGAAGGATTTACCTTCTTCGAACCTTTTTTGAATTTCTTATGCTCGTTTCAAACTACGGTCAAAACGACGGACATGAAGATAGGGGATGAGCTCGCTAAAACTTGTACTAGATCTCTGAAGAAACATCATAAAGTGAGTCTAAAAATGATTTTTGCAAAAAATCATGAGTATTAGATCATGAACCTGTAGTTCAAACCGGACTCACTTCCTACCGATTCGGCAGATATTTGTCATTTTCATCAGGGGTGGACGGAAATGTTTTAAAATCTCTGGTTGGGACATTGTTCATGTAAGGTGGTCTAGTATTTTTTTTAAATGGGGTGGTAGCGTTTTTGAATTGAACATTTGGTGTTGCTTCACAAAACGCTTCGATTTTGGCACTCAAAAAATGGAAAATAACTTTTATGTGCGACGAAAAGGAAAACTTTCTCCTGCAACATTGTTTGTCATCCCAAGATGCACATGCGTGCATAATTTGGGTACATTATCACAAATTATACCGAGATTCTGACCATAACATTGGTCGTTTGACCCGAAAGCCATGAAACCTCGCACAAGATATGTGATTTCAGTGAAGGTTTTTTCGAGATGCAATCAATATACCAAGTTTGGTATTTTTCCTTGCAACTATGTCACGTAATATGACAGCACGTGAAGGATTTACCTTCTTCGGACCTTTTTTGAATTTCTTATGCCCGTTTCAAAATTGTCCCATTTCATACTACGGTCAAAACGACGGACATGAAGATAGGGGATGAGCTTGCTAAAACTTGCACTAGATCTCTGAAGAAACATCATAATGTGAGTCTAAAAATGATTTTTGCAAAAAATCATGACCATGAGATCATGAACCTGTAGTTCAAACCAGACCCACTTCCTACCGATTCGGCAAACATTTGTCATTTTCATCAGGGGTGGACGGAAATGTTTTAAAATCTTCGGTTGGGACATTGTTCATGTAAGGTAGTCTAGTATTTTTGAAAAATGAGGTGGTGGCATTTTTGAATTGAACATTTGGTGTTGCTTCACAAAACGCTCCGATTTTGGCACTCAGAAAATGGAAAATGACTTTTTTGTGCGACGAAAAGGAAAACTTTCTCCTGCAATATTGTTTGCCATCCCAAGTTGCACATGCATGCATAATTTGGGCACATTATCACAAACTATACTGAGATTCTGACCATAACATTGGTCGTTTGACCCGAAAGCCATGAAACCTCGCATAAGATATGTCATTTCCGTGAAGGTTTTTTCGAGATGCAATCAATATACCAAGTTTAGTATTTTTCCTTACAACTATGTCACATAATATGACAGCACATGAAGGATTTACCTTCTTCAGATCTTTTTTGAATTTCTTATGCCCGTTTTAAAATTGTCCCATTTCAAACTACGGTCAAAATGACAGACATGAAGATAGGGGATGAGCTCGCTAAAACTTGCACTAGATCTCTGAAGAAACATCATAATGTGAGTCTAAAAATGATTTTTGCAAAAAATCATGACCATTAGATCATGAACCTATAGTTCAAACCGGACCCACTTCCTACCGATTTGGCAGACATTTTTCATTTTCATCAGGGGTGGACGGAAATGTTTTAAAATCTTCGGTTGGGACACTGTTCATGTAAGGTGGTCTAGTATTTTTAAAAAATGGGGTGGAATAATGTTTCAACTTATTTTGGTGGTTGGTTCACAAAAAACCCAGTTTTGCCACTCGAGAAATAGAAATTAGAGTCAGCCAATCAGAAAAGAGAACAACACTATCCACGGATCACCCCACTGAAATAGATCCCAGCCGTCCATATTGCCTCCATCCCACACCCAAAATATCCACAGCCCCCTCCCCTGCTCCATAAAACATCCGTTTTTGGCACTAGGAAAATTGAAAATTGCTTTTTTGTGCAACAAAAACAAAACTACCTCTAGCAACATTGTTCGCCACTTCAAAATGCATTTATGTGTATAATATTGGTATATTATCCCGAACTATGTCATGAATAAACCTAAATTGTAAGATGATGACGATAGGAATATAGCCAACCAATCAGAAAGCAGAAACCCAGGTGCCACAGATCAACCTCTCTACTCAATCTTATCCATCCATAGCATGTCAATCCAACGCCTAGAATGCAACCTCACATGGTCGCACCCCCACCGAATTAGGTCAGACCGCCGATCCCACCCCACCCATCGCGTAGAGCCACAAACAGACAAGTGCCCACCCACCCACCAGCGCCGCCTCCACCCCGATACGATCTGCTCCCCATCCCCCTTCCTGGCGCCACATCGCCGACCACCCTCCTCCCCTCCTAACCAACTCCAATCCCTCACCCCATTTCCTCACAAGTGATTTCTCTAGGTCGTCAAGCCGCTGGATGAGCTTGCCCCCGACCTCGATGCGGTTCTAGGAGTCTCTGGGCCGTAGGGGCAATAGGCGGCGGGGTCAGGGGGTCTCCGGTGGGCTAGCTTTGACTGTAGATGTGTAGATCCGGCGATGGGGATCCACGAGAGAGAGATGGACCTAGCCCTGCTCGTCAGTGATTTCTCGAGGGTAGGAGATGGGTCTCCCACGGCAGCAACGACAGTGAATCGGGGATCTCCAGTTCCAGGTTGGTGAATCGATCTAGGCTCACCAGTTTCTTCTTAATTAGACGACCAACATATTTTTCCTCGCACGCATCTTGGGATCTGCAGCTAATTATACTCGTATTTCTTTAATCTGTTCCTATTCTGGCATCTTCGTGTCTGAAAACAGGAGATGCGATCGTTGCGACGAGTCTGCACGTCCCTGTCCGAGGAGAACCACACGCTAGAGGTCAGTCAATCTTCGTACGCCACTATGTATTTGCTTCCAGTTCCAAGTTGGTGAATCGATCTCGAGTGCGTAATCATGGGCTCAAACAAAGAACGAAAATTCCCTTTGGTAGTGTACGTGTTTAGCTCTTCCTTCTTTAGAGCACAAGTGAAGTGATCAATGGAAATTCACAAACAAAACTATGTGCAATCATGCCATTATCCAAGTACACACTTTCTTGTATTTGGTCTGTTGGCTAATTTGCTTGCATGCTTTGCATTGTGAAGGAGTAACCTGCAGTAGCTAAAACATGGTAAGGAGTAACTAAAGGTAGATCATATAAATAAATAATTGTGTCTTGTTCAGATTTCAGTTTTGTGTCGTGTCCGTACATGTGCTTATTATTTATGTTCTTGACTAGTTCCATGTCCTGTGATTTATACATATATTTTGGCTTGGTGTTATCTATCCCTGTCATATATTTTTGTACATGTGCTCCTTAATGTTATCTATCCTTGTCACTTAAAATTACTTCTATCCTAGTCATAATTGTTTGCTAGCTTGATGGTAAGGCTAGCTTGATGTTTTGATATTACATTATCTGTGCAATATACACACATAGTACTAAATCAGCTACTCTGTTTTACTTCTGTCCTTTACTCTGTTTTTCCTTAGCATTGGAAGCTCAGTGGTTCAGTTGATTTCTATTATTGTATATTTTGCACGCCTCTAGGCTATAGTTGTACTAGTTAATGGATCATGTGCTAGTTATCATGTTCTGTGATTTGAATTTGGGAAAGATCTGGGTCATTGCATTCTAGGGTTTCGTGTTAAGAATTGATGATTGGTTTCATGCTTTTTCCTTGTGCTAGGATGGGAGAGGACCAGGAGGACGAGGTGTACGAGGAGGAGCTCTAGACAGCGAGGAGGATGACGACAATGTGGTCTATGTTGGGATCCGAAGCACCGGGTTCAGACTTCCTGTTCAAGCCTGAGCTACATCGGGCAATCTAGGACCGTGGATTTTAGCACCCACCATAGGCAAGTCCAACCCATCCTCGAGCATTACTTACTGGCCATCTATTTGTTTATTGACATCTGCATCAGTAGTCCTCTTGGCCTGTAGGACTTAGGATTGGAGGCACTGATGTAGTACTGCATAATGATAGACAGGAATCCCAATTTCTCTCATGGTTGAAACTATTTCCTCATGATTATGGAGTTATTGATTGATACTGATAGTTCAAGTAAGATAAATTGGCCCAAATTGTGACATTCCCTTCATAGACATCACTACCTTGTTGTTCTCTGTAGCTAGTTGTATCATTTTCCTTGCGAATTTTGTTTGTTTGTTTACACTACTACATACTAGCTTTCTAGTTCCAAAGTGCTAGAAACTTTGTCCACTGAAGTACTTTGTGATGTAGTGAAACTCCAGTACTTTATTTCCATAGCCTAGCAACTGAAATGATGTAAAACTAAAACTGTTTATACAATGGTTAAGCTAAATACTTCCTCATGTTTAATATTTATGAACTGAAGTACATCGTGTGTCTCATATGATCCGATCACATATATCTTGTCATGTACCTCTCAAATTGACATTTTCTATTTCTATACCATAGATAGAATTTGTACATTCACTTATTAGCTACGTTTCCAGTCTTTGTTTCAATGTAATTTTGGACCGGTTACTCTGCATGATGACCCTTATTTAACTGTGTGCTCTTTGAATTTGCACCAGAAGGTTTATTCATAGCCCGGGGTGAATGACGGGTTCACGGCTGCTTGTCTTTTGATGGTGCCTCCGATGGATTGATGTATATTTGTGATATGGCTATCATCTGGTGTCATGGGGTTGTTATAGTAGTTTGTTACTACTATATTTTGTTAGCTGGTACCTCACGTGTTTTGTGCATGATTGTAATATATGCTAATGTTGTCTGAAATTTAGTTATTGGATCATTTGGATCAAAAGAATTTCATGTATTCTTTTGTTCCCGATTAAATTATTGTTCGTTACATTGGAAACTTGGGAAAATAATAATTGATAAATCTAAGCAGTGTGAAATTGAACATGACAAGTGGGACCACGTGACTTGCTCAAACTGTCAAGTGGGGCCTAGTACCTTTTGGGCTTTAAAAGGCCATAGCCCAAATAATATTGGCAAAACCAATTTACAAAATCAAAACAAATATGCTATGAATAGACTGTATAAAGGTTCCAGCCCAAACAAGAAATGAACCATAAAAGGCCAAGGCCCAAATAGAAATGGACTGAAATAGCAAAGCATGCCATCTAAAATTATTAGGCTTGGCCCATGTAAAATAGTGAATTGGGCTGGGCTAAATTTGATCAACAACCATCTGATTTGGTCATAGATTTGCCACGTAGGACCGGCCATGTAGGATCTTACGTGGACAGTGTCGATAGCCTGTGACCAATTTTTTGGTCATAGGTTCCATGACCATCTATTTTGGTCATAGCTGTCCATGACCAATTCAATAAAAAGGTCGTTAGCTATCTATAGTGACGCTCGGTATGTGACCTACTGCTTTTGGTCATAGAAAGGTCATAGATGGATTACTATGACCTTTCTATGACCAATATTTGGGGTCACAAGTTGGCACATTTCTTCTAGTGTCTATGAGTTCTCCTCGGTTCCCAAGTTGATACGTAAGGAATGACAACAGCTTTATAGTCACCGTAAGTGCTATCATCCATCCGTCTACCAACAAGTAGTTCCCTTCATCTAGTCCTTAGTGAACCAAATATTGAGTGGTACACTTCACCCAACATCAAGATGAGGGAAATCTAACACAGACACATAATGAACAATATCACATAATAATATTTATCTCAATTCAATCTCATACTAGGGTTTATCCATCTCCCCAAGAACAAATGAAACTACTCACACATGAAGGCAATCAACATCATGGATAGAATATGGATGATACAATTGAAGACAAGTGCAAATCCAAGATTCAATCTAGAATTACAATAAGTAACCAAAGAGGATCGGTGATGGAGACGTTGTTCAGAAGATGACGATGTAGATCGATGTGGAGGCCTTCAAGATCCTAGTCCCTTCTCCTCTTGTATGACGGTGATGGTGTAGATCTGATTGGAGGCAGCTATGTCGGTGGCACGGCGGCAGGGCTCCGCCGTGGTGGAGGATATGGCTTGGTGGCTCTCTCTTGGATCGTCCCTCCTTTATATAGGCCTTGAGGGTGCCCTAGGGTTCCCCCCAATACCGTCATATGACTTAGGGAAGGTTATGGAGCTTCTCTAGAGCAAAATTCCATCGTTTGTGGCCGTTTTACCAACTATAAGGCCAAACTATATGGCGGGAACTTTTAGTTTCGGTCGTATAGTTGGTCGTTGAACCTTCGGGTTCCGTAGTGTTTTGGCCGCCATTTCTTCATACAAACTCCGTTTTGGGTGTTCTTGGGCTCGTTGAATTCGTCTCATCGAGGGATACAACCCCATGGTCTTGGATATTTATTTTGAGAAGTAGGGAAATTCACTTTTCCAACCTCTCAAATGGCTAAGTCTGATCTCTAAAGCTCCTCCATACTACGCTCTCTTTTGTTCCTTTTGCATTTGTTTTATCCATAATCATCATCAACACCTACACACATGTCATAGAAAAGGAAAGTGATAAAATTCTACCTAAACTACTAAATGTGCAAAGCTCATATGAAAGTAAATGAGAACTAGAAGTCATGCATATAAGGCATAGCTATAGTTAGAAGAAACATGATATGAGAGATAAATGGCACATTTTATATGGCTAAAAGAGGTGATATTTCATATCCATCAACTTTCCCAAGCTAGACCTTGCTCGTCCTCAAGCAGGAAGGGTCGATAATAAATTAATGGTTGTGAAATAGCTTATCATTAGGAATCAATGCCTTGCATCCTTATTTCTTATACAAGCTTGAAGAGAGAAAACATGTATTCATACAAGGCAACACAAGCTCAGTTGTAAAGACCACTAAAGATTCATCAAAACTTATATGCTCCATGTTAATAGTGAATCTAACTTGCAAACAAGCTTGTGATCCTCTTATTGCACCTTTTGTATAACTTTTCATATAATTATTTTTTATGAGGCAAAACTTAGTAACAAATAGATGTCAAGCATAAATAGGAATAAAGTTTATCGATTTTGCCCAATCATCTCATCTAGTTAAGGCTCTCAAGTGCAAACATCAGTTATTGAGCTTTCAGAAAGTTTATCTCTTAGTAACGAGATTTATGTCAAAAGGAAATGCGAGAACATGTCAAAAGAAGCATAGCATTAGAGTGTCTCATTTGGTCATCCACATCTGTTGGGGGATACCCTGGGTAGGGTCACGCCGGGGTATAAAGGCCGAGTTAGCCGAGGTACGGCACGACAAAGCAAGTGCTGGCCAGGTCACCTCAAGGCAGGCCGACTTACGGAGTAACTCGGCTTGGTGGGCGTTTTCCTAACATTAATCCGGCTGGCATAAAATACATGTCGGCCATGTTCATCTACCATGCGTGCAGGTACCCTCACTGCCAGGTTAGTCGGGCGCTAGCCGGGCTACCACTTAGCTTCCAAGTGAAGGAAGGAATCTCCCGTTGGTCAAAAGGTGGCCTTTGCCCATTGTAGCATGAGCGAGCAGAGGGAAGGACCAGTGGGGCGTGGCTGACAAGGGCGATGCGGGCCATGTTGGCTGACGTAGCCCGTGTCTGGTGACGCCAAAAGGCAAGGGGCTCACCACACTATCGCTCCCTGGATTCCTCTAATGCACATTGGCCCCATCTTAAGCCTATCCATGGCATCTGCCGTGCCACCACCACGACAGTTGGTGCCCACCATGGGGCTAGCAGCGCTAGCAGGGGTGAAAATCCGGATGGGAAACATCATCAGCACCGGCGAGCGCGTCGTCTGCGGCCTTGTTCAGTGCTTTGGAGCGCTGGACTACGTCAGTGACAATGCTGGAAGCTTTGGCAGTCGTCCGCCTCCACGCAACGACCTCTTCATCAAGCTTGGCGTGCACAAGATCTACGTTAGCATGGACGAGTCCTGCGTTCATCCACAACACGTCGTCGAGGGAGGCGAACCACTTCTCAGCATGGCCCGTGGTGTGCATATCACTCGCCCCGCTAGCAGCGTTGAGGTCATGATGGCAGCGCCAGGTGCAGGAGCAAGCAAGGACCCGGCGCTAGATCCGGAAGTCATGCCAAAGAAGGCAAGGTCTAGGTTCCCTCCACTAGAGAAGCCAGAGAATGTACTCCAGCAAGCAATAGATAACCTAGTAACACCAACAGCTCCTGTAGTAGATCCAGCTTAGGCGCAAGCGGAGTTACAGGAAACTAGGCAGAAAATCCTAGCTGGTGCGAAGAAGGTAGCTGAGTTACAGCAGTCATTGAACATCACTTTGAGGGAATACGCAAAGGCAAACCGCATAGATGGGGTGAAAATCCGAGGTAGAAACCTGATTACTGAAATTGACAAGGAATGTGAGCCTAGGCCGGGTCAGACAGCCACAATAGTAGCTGCGTCCGAGTTAGAAGGTTTAACCAGAGAGGCCCGCGAAAGGCAACAGGAGAGGGTAAACCACTTGTTGAGGGTGGCTTGCCAGCAAAATGAGGAAATGAACAAGGCAAACCCAGCGCCGCCCGGAGCGTCAAATATGGTTCATTCGGCCAGAAATAACCCGGCGAAATCTGCTGGAGCTGCATCATCCCCTATGACTCGGTGAGAGCTGGAAAAGGAAAAGCCATGCAAGTTGAGGAGGATCGCCACAGTACCAGCCGAGGTGAAGCTAGCCAAGGTAACCGCGACCAAGGCAATGCCGGTCAAAGGAACATTGCCAACGGCAATGCCGGACAATGTGATCCGGCGGGAGCAGGGCAAAATGCACCTCGGCAGCAACGGCAGCAATACGCACCTCGGTAGGAGCAAAGCGCTGGCCAAGCAGTACAACAGCAGTATGCTCATCCAGATCAGGATAGGTACAATGATGGTTATTCAGCTATGGCCAATGATGTATACCCTAGACCGGAGCACCATGTGATTGGATCAAGATTGGGAAGCAGGAACTTGCAGCCAGATGACGCAAGGCTAAAGTTGGATAGAATTTATAGGTCGGAGATGATCGAGGTGTAAGTTCCTCTAGGTCCGGCATGCTTTGGACCTCGGATCATGAGGGAACCTCTAGTACCAAACTTTCAGTTGGCCAGAGGAACAAAGACTTATGATGGTAGCACCAAGCTAGAGGATTGGCTCATTGACTATGCAACAGTAGTTAAGATCGCCACAGGAAACTTGAGATGGGCAGTAAGATATGTGCCCCAGATGTTGGAAGGACCTTCAAGAGTTTGGTTGAACAACTTGCCGCCGGGAAGTGTAAATTGCTGGCTAGATTTTGAGGAACTATTCGTCAGTAATTTCTCAAGCACCTACAAGATGCTCAATAGGCCACAGACTTTGGCATTATGCCGGCAGAGACCGAATGAGCCTAACCGAGATTTTCTGACTCGGTGGTGCAACATGCGCAACTCATGTAAGGTGGTAACTGAATCACAAGTAATTGTGTGGTTCGCCCAAGGCTGCAGATATGGAAGTATGTTGTGGCAAAGGTTACAGTGAGATATGCCAACCACTTTGGCTAAGACGATCCAGATCGCGGATTCATATGCTTTGGGAGACCCGGTCCAACCTCGGCTAATGTCAAGTGAGCCAAATGAAGAGTATTACAACAGGGATGGTTCCGGGTCATCCAGGAGAAATGATTTCCAAGGTAAAAGAAGGGATGATTGTCCGGATTGCAGGTATAATTCGTAGCAGGTGGTAGCAGTAGACCAAGATCATCCCAATGTTAGCGCCAGAAAACTGGAGGACAACACTGGCACCAGAAGGGTGAAGGCAAGAAGCCTTGGACCCCAGAGCAGAAAAAGCAGTGGCGGGAACGAAAGATCGTCTGAATACACATTCGAGTCTATGTTGGACCAGCCTTACAAATTCCATACGCCAAGTTTCGAATAGTTTGGTGAATCATATGACCCGGAAATGCGAGTGGATGAGGAAGCTAGAATAGGGTAGCTTGGGGAATGCTCGGGCACCTTGGAATGAAGCACCTCGGAATGAGGCACCTCGGTAGCCATTGCTCACAGGGGGGACTGGACAGCAACTGGTGTTGCCACCACCTCCACCGAGGCATGAAAACCAGGAAAGAAGGGATGCGGTGCATCAAGTCAATAACAACCAACAACAATATCAAGGTTACCACAGTAATGAGGTACAAAATGAGTACAGGGAGCATCACCAAAGCTACTGCGTGTTTACCATGGAAGAGACTGACTGGAAAAGCTTGTAGTGCCGGCATATGGAGGTGAATGCAGTAATGCCTGTAGTGACGAGGTACATGCCTTGGTCGGATCAGGAGATAACGTGGAGTATTAAGGATTATCCGAGGCTCATGCCAAGTCCCAGATCGTATGCGTTGGTGCTGGATCCGACGTTCATCGGCCCGAATATCAACATGAGGTTTTCCAAGGTGCTGATAGACAATGGCAGTAGCATTAACATCATGTACAGGGATACCATGCACAAGTTAGGAATCTCGGAGAACATGCTCCAAACTACAAGGACCACCTTCCATGGCATTGTGTCAGGTATATCGTTTGAACCAATTGGGAAGGTCTGGGTTGATGTGCTATTCGGAACAAGGGAAAACTACCGGACTAAAAATTTGGAGTTTGAAGTGGTGAACTTGGAAAGCGCTTATCATGCATTACTCGGCAGACCTGCTCTGAGCAAGTTCATGGCAAGTACTCACATCAGTTACCTGAAGATGAAATTACTCGGACCAAGGGGAGTGATTACCATAGCTAGGGACTTTAGGAGCTCTATTGAATGTGCGTCTGCCGGATCTAATCTGGCCGAATCACTTGTGATAGCTCAGGAGAAGAGGAAAATCATGGAAGCGGTTACACTGGCTTAGTCCGCGCATCAGCATATGCCGGCTCTAAGTAATCCGCATGGCAGTGTATCATTTCAAGCAACAAAGGACACAAATGAAGTGCCAATTGATGATCAGTTCCCAGAGCGCACAGTAACCATTGGTGTCGGGTTAGGCGACAAATAGGATAGCGAGCTCATCAACTTCCTCCGTGAGAATCGGGATATCTTTGCTTGGTCCACACATGATGTGCAAGGTGTACCGAGGGAGTTGGCCGAGCACTCTTTGAATGTGAGACATGGGGCTAAGCCGGTGAAGCAACCTCTCTGTCGCTTCGCTGAGGACAGGAGAAAAGCCATTGGAGATGAGATAGCTCGGCTCCTTGCAGCCGGATTTATCATGGAAGTACTTTATCCGGATTGGCTCTCTAATCCGGTGCTCATAGAAAAGAAGAAGGACGATCCGAACGTGGTTGTGGTGTGGCGTATGTGCATTGATTACATGAACCTGGACAAGGCGTGTCCAAAAGATCCATTCCCACTGCCTAGGATAGACCAAGTCATAGACTCAACTGCCGGATGTGAACTGTTGTCGTTCATAGACGCATATTCTGGTTTCCTCCAGATACCTCTGAATCTGGATGATCAAATAAAGACTGCATTTATCACCCCTTATAGGGCTTATTGCTATCGCACAATGCCGTTCGGATTACGTAATGTAGAGCAACATACCAGTGATGCTTGCAAAAATGTTTACACGACCAAATAGGTCGGAATGTGCAAGTTTATGTGGATGATGTGGTGATAAAGACTAAGGAAAGAAATATGCTCCTTGATGATATGCGGCAAACGTTCGCGAACCTCAAACGGTTTCGGATGAAGCTTAACCCAGAAAAATGTACCTTTGGTGTGCCGGCGGGAAAATTACTCGGTTTCCTTGTCTCTAGCCGAGGTATTGAAACCAATCCCACAAAAATCCGGGCCATAGAGAGAATGGAACTGCCGAAGTGCCTTAATGATGTGTAGAAGTTCACAGTTGTCTGGCATTGTTAAGCCGGTTCGTAAGTTGGCCGGGAGAGAAGGCCTTTCCCCTCTACCAGTTAATGAAAAATGCAGATGAATTTACATGAACACCGCAAGCTAATAGCGCGTTCCATGAGTTGAAAAAGATGTTGTCCTCTGCACTAATATTAGCTGTGCCACTACCCAAGGAGCCAATGCTGCTCTACATAACCGCGACCAGTCGAGTCATAAGTGCAGTAATCGTAGTGGAACGCGACGAAGAAGGAAAGTCAGTGCAAAGGCCTGTGTATTACTTGAGCGAGGTATTGTCAGCCTCAAACAGAACTACCCTCCCTATCAAAAGATGGCGTATGGCATGTATATGTCGGCTAAGAAACTCAAACATTACTTTGAGGAGCACCCCATCAAGGTGGTGTGCGAAGCACCCATATCCAAGATTATGGGTAATAAAGACGCTAGCGGCCGAATTGCAAAATGGGCAATTGAATTAGCACCGTATGCACCACAATTTGATAGAAGGGATGCGATAAAGTCACAAGCTATGGCGGATTTCTTTATGGATTGGGATAAGATGCAGTATGAACCACCTCTATCGGATTCAAATTACTAGCAAATGCACTTTGATGGATAAAAACTAAATGAAGGAGTGGGGGGCAGGGTAGTGCTTACCTAGCCCAAGGACCAATTGAAATACGTTCTCTAGATCCATTTTAGTGCGTCAAACAATGTGTCCAAATATGAAGCACTTGTGCATGGGCTTAAGGTGGCAAAGGAAGTAGGAATACGTCGGATACTGTGTTTTGGTGATTCGGATTTGGTGGTATAGCAAGTGTCTGGCAATTGGGATGCCCTGGATGCAAACATGGCACTCTATAGATTTTATGTCTAGAAGATAAGTGGTTTCTTCGAGGGATGTGAATTCCATCATGTACCTCGGATCGAAAATAAGGTGGCTGGCGTTTTATCCAAGCTGGGATCGTCTTGGCAGCCAATTCTGCCAGGCATCACATTGGAGCACTTGAGAAAGCCATCTATTACACCGTCACCAAAATCCAAGTAAATATATATCCCGGCACTCTCTGGATCAGAAGCTACTCGAATGGAAATAGACTGGGGGAGCACCTCAACAAGCCCGAAGACTGCTTCGGTGAACCTGAGGACTGCCTCGCAGAACCCGGGGGCTGTTCAGCTAGATCCGGCTGGGGTTATGTCGGTGGATGTGATGGAAATTGATGAACAACTTTTCCCTATCTGGCCTATACCCGCTTGGGCTAAGCCAATATTTGAATTCCTAAAGGAGGGAGCTTTGCCGAATGATGAGGTACTCTCAAGGAAAATCCAGAGAAGGGAAAAAGCATACGCCATCATCAACGCCGAACTATACAAAATAAGTGTAACCACTATGCTGCAGAGATGCATAGACCAAGAAGAAGGGCTTGACATACTCTGAGACATTCATCAAGGAGAATGTGGTCATCATGCATCCTCTAGAGCATTAGTGGCAAAGGCTTTTCGGCGTGGATTTTATTGGCCAAGTGCCCTGGAACAAGAAATGTCGTGGTGGTGTCACGGCAGATGCCATGGATAGGCTAAAGGTGGGGACAATATGCACTAGAGGAATCCAGGGAGGGATAGTGTGGTGATTCCACACACAGTTGCTTTGTATTCAATGGGTTTCCAAGGTTACAAATGCTCCTTGAGCCGTATTGGGGAGAGGAGGAAGAAGGAACTCTCTTACTCTCACCACTAACTAGCTCTCAGGAACCAAGAACCAAACAAGTAAAACTCAACCCCCTCTACAGATGCCCTAGCCCTCCTTATATAGGGGTGGCTAGGTCTCCATTTAGGGCATACGTGGAGGCACTCCATTTAGGGCATACGTGGAGGCATATTCCAGGGAATATGCCTCTTCCCAAAATAGTAAACTGACTGGGTCACTTTTCCCCATCGTAAGCCATGCAGAGGTTACGTGAGCCTCTGCGGCGCCAGCGTCATCCGACACAGGCAACGTCACCCTTGTCGGCCACACCTCGGTGGTCCTAGCCTCTGTTCGCTTCGCTCACGATCCAGCGTACAGTGACCTCCTTTTGACCAGCGAGATACCTTCCTTCTCTTGCAAGCCTGATATAACCCGGATCATTCCTGGTTAATCCAGCCACACCTGTACCTGCATACAAGTTAGATACATCCTGCCGGCATATGACATAGGTTGGTCGGGACTCAGTTAGGCGGACATCCTCCGGTCCAGGTTATTCCGTGATTCGGCCTGCCTTGAGGTGACTCGGCCAGCACTTGCTTTGACCTCGTCGTACCTCGATTAACTCGTCCTTTATACCCCGGTGTGACCCTACCCGGGGGTATCCCCCCAACATTAGTCCCCGAAGCTGGTGCGGTCTTAGCAGCTCCAGCCGCTAAGGCCATGGCAGGTTCAATTTTCCGAACCTTTTGCTCCTTTTTCCGAGTTATCTCATAGTACGGATCCCATGGTCTAACTTTCCCTTGGCACATTCTGAGTTTTCACTCGCTGGCCAGGTCATCCTTTGGTTATCCGGGTTATTCTTCCTTCTCTCGTACGCTATCCCACGTGGAGGGTAATCATTATCTTGCCTAATTTTAAGGGTCTGCGCCAGTGACTGCCGTAGTTAATGTCAGGTGTTACTGTTGCACACATCACATCGTGTCTGTCTCCTCGTTAACCGTATCATAATGTCACGTCGTGGGATCCGCTCTGCCATGTGGTCCTTCCTGTGGCTCGCTTTTGATTGGCTGACCCAGAAAATACACGGCCACACCGTATGGCCTTGCTGCACCACACGATCCCACTACCCTAGCTGGGGCGTGGTTAAATAGGGGAGGGGCGCGCCCTTAGTCTTTTTCCCCATTCTCGCGCCCCTCTGCCTCTTCTTCTTCTTCTTCCCAGCGACAGCGCCGCCGCCGCACCTGCTTAGCAGCACCGCCGTCGCCCCGTGCCTTTCACCTTCTTTGTTGCTGTTCCCTCGCGTCTCCACCACCACGGGTCTACGCCAATCCAAGGTACTGCCCCCACCTCCGATAGGGCCGGTGAGGACAGCGACCTAGATATGACAAAGGAAGAGCTCGCCGTCGTGGAGGCGGAGATGGAGGAGGAGGCAGAGAACGCCGAACGCGGCGCCTGGGCTGGCTCCTGGGTGTGCCAGGACGACCTCGACTGGCTCTAACGCATGCGCCGCATCCCAGAGGGCGTCGTTTCCCGGCTCGCCTCCGAGGAGCTCGCACCCTCACCCAATCCCGCTGAGTTCGTGGTGTTCCTCTCCCACTTCTAGCGTGGGTTCGGCCTCCCCGTTAGCCATTTCTTCCATGATTGGCTCAACATCTACGAGCTTCAACCGCACCACCTTCTGGCGAATGCCATCACTTCCCTTTATTGCTTTGCCTCCACCATAGGGGGGTATGTCAGATTGTGGACCACCAAAGAGCTCTAGATCCGGTTTTTTGGTCTTCGCCGGAACGTGATTCCGAATAAGGAGCTTGATCCGGAGGACAAACAACTCACGCATATCGGTGCCACTTCCATTTCTCCCTGAAAACAGTCCGTTTTTCCCCGGGTCATGGGGCTTGATTCTTGCAAGGGCTGGGCCTGAACCTTCTTCTATGTTAGAAATAGCACGAATGAAGATCTGATCCGGCTGCGCCCCTACGCTCCGGGTCCTCCTAATACGGATTTGTGCGACCGGATCCCCAAGAAACCCACAGTCCTGGCAAACCAAGTCAACAAACAGTTTCAGGAGCTGAAAGATGCTAAGATGCGTAACGAGGATGCGATGATCACTTTCGTCCGCAACCGCATCTCCCCTCTCTAGAAACGCACACATAAGCTATGCCATATGAGCTGGCGCCTTGACCCCAACCGGACTTCCTCATTTGAACTAAGTAATACCGAGATATTTCGCTGGGTCAAGGCCCTCTTTACTACTGACAAAAACTTCTCCGCTGATTGGGAGTGGGGAATTGAACATTTCTGCCAGGACAGGCTTCCTCCCGTGGTAATTCTCGTGTTCCAATCTCTTTCCGGGTTATATTCTATGTCAGAGTATGTTATTTATCTGATCTTTCTGTATTTCTCTCTTAGTTGTTTCTTCAGCAAACTCTCAAAGATGGCGTGGAGCCTTCGCTCAAATGGGCGAAGGATCAAGATGCCCCGGACGAGGAGGAGCCGGATCAGGAAATGTTCTTGCCACTCCCTGATGCGACCAAGCGACAAACCGGTAAATTCTCTTCCATTAGAGATTGGCATGACGATGAAGATGATTCCGACGTTGAGGTGATGGAAGCATTTGACGTTGTCCCCCTTTCTTATGCCTATCCGGCATCAGCTAACCCGGGTGGGCAGATTCATGAAGATCCTCCTCTCGCCACGGGCGAGCCTGTCCCGGTTGCGTCCAAGAAAAGGGGAGCTGCTTCTGCTTCTTATTCCGGGCCTCCCAAGCCAACCAAGAGGTGAAAGAAGTCCGTAGACAAAGCCGCCACCAAGCCTACGACTAAGGACATAACTAGGAGGGCTGGGAAGCCCAAGGAGCCATTGACCTCGGATGAGTAAGTTACTTTTCTCGCTGTCCAACCCTTTGGTTCATGCTTTTCTTCTGTTGTAACTTATTATTCGTCATTTGATTTGGCAGGGTTGCGGTGGAAGTGCCTCAGAGCGGATCAAGCATCGCTTCGCCCCTCCGGCATAGCCCTTCTCCCCCTCGTGGCGACGATTCATGCCCGTTGAGCCCCATTCAGGAGGGTTCAGCGGCTGCTCCGGGGTCTAGCCCACCTCGTCAAGAGGAGGGAAACCTCAGAGCAGGGGGAAGTGGTTCTGCCGAGGCTGCGGTTGCTCCTAGCTCCTCTTCGGCTCAGCCGCAACCAGCCACCACCAAAGTACCTAAAGCACCCCCGCCAAGGCGAACATCAGCGCCAGCAGCACAAGTGCTAGCAGCACCAACTCTTTCCGCCTCGCCCGAGTCTTCCAAGACTCGGCGAGAAGGCATAACTAGCACCAAGGCTGTGCCCAAGGGCAAATCCGCAGCCCAAACCTCAACTTCTCAACAGCAGCCCAAGGGCAAGAAAGCTTCTGACACCGCCAGGGCAGCATCAATCGAGGCTGGACAGCGCATGCTCGCGTCTATGCTTCCGTAGAAAACCCCTCCGAAGAAGGATGTTGCCCCCGAGTCAGCTAGCACGCAACTTGCTTTGCATACCAGCCCCGCTGCTGCCCAAATTGAGAGGAGGTAGGCCCATGCCAAGGGTTTTATTGCACCCCATATGCTTAGCAGAGAGCGCTATCCTCCGGCCTTGATCGAGTTTGTTAATAACTGGAACAAGGCGGAGTTCATCCATAACGACGATCTCCCGGAGAAATTTGGGCCTGCCGAGTTTGCCGCGCAGATGAACACAGCTGCCAAGGCTATCAACCTTACCGGCCGGATGATGGAGGTACACTACTTTATCTTTTCTTTAACAAGTACCAAACATTAGTGATATAACCATTAGTACCCGAGCCTCCGGGGGAGTAACTTGTTACTCGGCCGGATGCTCCTTAGAGAACTAGCGTAACTCCTTAGTAATTTCGGATATGCACACACCTAGAGCCAGGTTAAGTTCCACTTGGCCCGGATTTTGTACACTTCGAATATGCACACACCTAGAGCCGGGTTAAGTTCCACTTGGCCCGGATTCTGTACACTTCGAATATGCACACACCTAGAGCCGGGTTAAGTTCCACTTGGTCCGGATTTTGTACACTTCGAATATGCACACACCTAGAACCGGGTTAAGTTCCACTTGGCCCGGATTTTGTACACTTCGAATATGCACACACCTAGAGCCGGGTTAAATTCCACTTGGCCCGGATTCTGTACACTTCGAATATGCACACACCTAGATCCGGGTTAAGTTCCACTTGGCCCAGATTTTGTACACTTCGAATATGCACATGATCAAGTCAACTTTGCTTTTCACAGGTTACCACCAATCGCCAGAGTGCTGAGTTTCAACGCCTCTTGGACACACATAAGGCACTGCGCTCGAAACATTCTACACTTCTTGCTGAGTTCGAGAAAAGGGGTAAGTTTTCTCCATAGCTTTTTCCCATCTTTCTTTGTTTTTACCCCTGAACTAATTCATCATTTGGATTGCACAACTGAAGTGGAAGCTGAGAACACCATCATGCGGAAGAACTTGGATCAGATAAAAGGTAAGTATGTTTCGCTTAGTCTCCTTCTGCTCCCTCTCTCCTTTTCTTCTTGGCTCGGCAGATATTCATACCTCGGCTATGCCGGGTCAATAAACTATTTCAGCATCTCTTGAAGATAGTGTGCCCGTGCCTGATATGATGCTGCATTTTCTCGAACAAGCAAGGCAGCATCAGGCCGAACTCAAAAAGAAGGATGATGAGCTCGCCCTCCTCCGGACCAAGGATGATGAGATTGCCAAGCTCAAGGCAGAAATGAAAAATCTCAAGGTGCTCCACAAAGCCGAGATAGACAAGGCTGGCCAAGACTTTACTGAAGAGCGAGAACGTCTCAACCTCCAAATTGCCAAAGATCAAGAACTGCTGAAGGAGGCCGACATTAAGCTTGAGTCGGCAAATGCTGAACTTGTGTAACTCCGGAAGAGGCGTGACAACTGCACCAAGGAGCTGACCCGGATCCATAGCCATATTTCTCGTAAGTTCTTTTTCTTTAGCCGGCATGAATCTGTCCGGGTCAACCTCCTTTACTTATTTCACTTGTCTTGTTTTTCCAGACAAATTTTCGGAGGGTGATGCCATTGCATCCAATGCCGTTACCAAGTTCCGCCAGCAGAGAGGTACTCCATCTAGTCCTGGCACCATTCCTCTTGATCTGGAGGATCTGATAGTCAGCTTGTCCTCCTGAGTTGAAATCATGAAGAACTACGGCAAGGATATCCTAAACGCAGTAGTCCGAATCTTCAATGCCCTTTGGCCTGGTGAAGACACTCCGGAGGTTTCCACTGCTCTAATCAACAAGTTAATGGAGTGCGAGACCCAGCTTGACCTCTGGAGGGAATCCGCCGGACGGGCCAGAGCTGAAACTGTCCTCCACTACGTTCTCACATGGTATGAGAAAATAAATCTCAATCTTCTCGAGCGCATGCGCACCAGATCAAGGTGGTCCAATGACCCTGATTGGATAGCTCGGTGCAAAGCTTGCGCCCATAACCTCATTCAGTATGCCCCCATCCATCAATGGAACGAAGGACCAAGCTTCCTTGACGCTGTTGACGATGAATATGTCGAAGATGGTTCGGGTGAAGATGATGAGGATGAAGCCTCGGACGTCGAAGAAGATGAAGATAATGCTGAAGCCGAGGCCGGAGTTCCGCCTGCTGGTGCTGAGTTACCTCCTGCTGCTACTCCTTGATAACAAACACTTTGAAGATTATCAGATCCCTGGTATGCCGGGTGCAAATGTATTAAGCACATTGATCCTATTTTGCTACTGAGTTGCTCGTGCCGGATTAACTTGGGCGTAGTCCACGAGTTTCATTTTCTTGTTTCTCCAATTTCTTGGCTCGGCTCGTGTCTACCTTGGTTCGGTTTTATGACTTACGAGTCCGAGTTTCAAAAATTGACTTAACAATACTTAGAAACTTTAGGACTAGCTCAAAATAATTCAACATAGCAAAAACAAGGTAAACATAAAGTTAGTCCAAATAACAAATGTCGGCTGATTACGTTCTTTTCCTTAGTTGTTTTTCGTCGGCTACGCAATTCCAAACTTGTTCTCTTGCTTGCCATGAAGCCAAATCTTGTTGGACAACAGCAAGTCGAAGAGTTGAGTTTTTTGGTGCTCACACACTACCAATCCTGCTTAGGCAGAAGCAACCTAACCCAGCGGACATAAAAATTATAAAAAGTACAAAAGACAACAAATATTATTAAGGCTGTCCCCGAGTTACTGCTCGAGGTGCCACCATTTCATTGATAAGCTCATTGCCGGCATACATACCGACGTATGAGAGACTCGGATACACACACTTCTTTGCTAAGTGTAGAACGGACGAAGTAGAGCTAGATTCCATGGATGCTTAGATTCCTCGTCAGACCTGTCCGCCTTGTTCTTCTCCTGTGGTTTTGCATCGATGAGATAATAAGAATCATTGTGCAATGCTTTGCTCATAATGAATGGCCCTTCCCATGGGGGGATAACTTGTGCATGCCAACAGTACGTTGTACCAACCGGAGTACCAGATCACCTTCCCAGAAAATTCTGGGGTTTACTTTCCGGCTATGATAGCGTCGGAGATTTTGCTGATATATGGCGGATCTGGACAATGCCAATTCTCTCGCTTCTTCCAGTAGATCAACATCATTTTGCCGGGCTTCTTGCACTTCGGCTTCTGTGTATTGGGTGACCCTAGGCGAATCATGCTCTATGTCGGATGGTAATATAGCTTCTGCCCCATATACTAGAAAGAATGGCGTATAGCCTGTTGATCGATTCGGAGTTGTTGTTAAACTCCACGGTACCGCTGGTAGTTCTTCTATCCAGCACCCCGCTGATCTTTGCAGTGGCTCAATGAGCCAGGGTTTTATCCCGGATAATACTAATCCATTGGATCTCTCCACTTGTCCGTTCGATGCAGGGTGGGCTACCGAGGCAACGTCCAGCCGGATCTTCTTATCTCGGCAGAATCACGCAAATGCTCCTTCAGCGAAATTTGTGCCATTATCTATTATGATACTGTGAGGATAGCCGTATCTCAAGATGATATCTTTGAGGAATGTCATGGCGGTAGCTCCATCACATTTTCTTGTTGGCTTCACCTCAATCCATTTTGTGAACTTGTCAACCATGACCAAGATGTGGGTCATGTTCCCTCTTGCTGGTTTAAACGGGCCAACCCATATCCAAACACCATATGGCAAATGGCCAGGTAATTGGTATGGTCTTGAGCTCCGACATTGGCATATGTGTCTTGGTAGCATATCTTTGACAACCTTTGCACTTTCTTACCAGATCCTCTACTTGTTCCAAGGCACTTGGCCAGTAAAATCCATGACGGAAAGCTTTTGCTACCAAGGTTCTGGACGAGGCGTGATGCCCACATTCCCCTTGATGTATATCTCGGAGGATGTCAAGCCCTTCTTCCGGGTCAACACATCGTTGGAGAATGTTTGTCACACTTCTCTTGTATAACTCGGAATTGATGATCGTGTATGCCTTTGCCCTCCTCTGAGTTTGCCTTGAGAGCACTTCCTCGTTGGGCAAGGTTCCATCTTTCAGGAATTGAAATATGGGCAGTGCCCAAGCTGGTATATCTTGCACTAGAAACACATCCTCATCAATTTCCATCCGATCCACCGGCATAACCTCAGTCGAATCACGCTGCGTAGTCCCTGGGTCTTGCGAAGTAGTCCCCGGGTTTCGTAAATTACTTCCCATATCAATATCCATGGGCACAGCTTCCGATTCCGGATTTGCCGGGATATAAATTGACTCGGACTCTGGAGATGGCCCGATAGACGGTTTCCTGAGGTGCTCTCGTGCTACCCCTGGCGGAATTGCTTGTCGGGTTGATCCGAGCTTCGACAATACGTCGGCAGCCTCATTTTCCACCCGAGGTATATGATGAAATTCGCATCCCTCGAAGTATCCCGATATCTTCTACACATAAAATCTATAAAATGCCATATTTGCATCCAAAGCATCCCATTGTCCGGAGACTTGTTGAACGACGAGATCCGAGTCACCGAAGCATTGGATCCGACGTATTCCAACTTCTTTTGCCACTTTGAGCCCATGCACAAGTGCTTCATATTCTGCAACATTGCTTGATGCTGCGAAGTGGATCTGTAGCACGTATCTCAGCTGGTCCTTCTTGAGCGAGGTAAGCACAACTCCGACGCCTAACCCGGTTTTTGTTTTTGATCCGTCAAAGTGCATTCTCCAGTAATTCGTATCTGGCAATGGTGGCTCATATTGCACCTCGGCCCAATCCACGAAAAAGTCGGCCATAGCCTGAGACTTGATTGCTTCTCTCCTGTCATATTGTGGCGCATAAGGGGCTAGCTCAATTGCCCATTTTGCAATCCGGCCACTTGCATCCTTATTGCTCATTATCTCGGATATGGGGGCTTCACATATTACTTTGATGGGGTGCTCTTCAAAATAGTGCTTTAGCTTCTTAGCCGCCATATACACACCATATGCCATCTTCTGATAGTGGGGATAGTTTTGTTTCGAAGCTGATAATACCTCGCTTAGATAATATACTGGCATTTGCACTGACTTACCCTCTTCGTCGCGCTCTACCACAATTACTGCACTTACAACCCGGTTGGTTGCGGCTATGTAGAGCAACATTGGCTCCTTTGATAGTGGAGAGGCTAACACTGGTGCAGTGGCTAACATTTTCTTTAATTGGATAAAGGCTTCATTGGCCTGTGGCATCCAAATGAACTTGTCCGACTTTTTCATGAGTTGATAGAGAGGCAGTGCCTTTTCTCCCAACCGACATACAAACCGACTTAAGGATGCCAGGCAACCAGTGAACTTCTAGACATCATTAAGGCATTTCGGCAATTCCATTCGCTCTATGGCTCGGATTTTTGTTGGGTTAACTTCGATACCTCGGCTGGAGATAAGAAATTTGAGTAATTTTCCAGCCGGGACACCGAAGGTACATTTCTCCGGGTTAAGCTTCATTCGGAACCTCCTTAGGTCCGCGAATGTTTGAATGATATCATCAAGGAGCGTTTCGCTTTCCTTGGTTTTTATAACCACATCATCCACATATACTTGCACATTTCGGCCAATTTGGTCGTGCAAACATTTTTGCATACATCTTTGGTACGTTGCCCCTGCATTACGTAAACCAAAAGGCATGGTGCGATAACAATAAGCCCCATACGGGGTGATAAATGCAGTCTTTATTTGATCTTTCGGATTCAGAGGTATCTGGTGGAAACCAGAATATGCATCTATGAATGACAACAGTTCACATCCAGCAGTAGAATCTATGACTTGATCTATCCTTGGTAGTGGGAATGGATCTTTTGGGCACGGCTTATTCAGGTTCGTGTAATCGATGCACATACGC
Source organism: Avena sativa (assembly GCA_916181665.1). Lineage (NCBI taxonomy): Eukaryota > Viridiplantae > Streptophyta > Magnoliopsida > Poales > Poaceae > Avena > Avena sativa. Next base: position 368,847,865 of record OV702287.1, on the reverse strand, counting down.
CAAACCACTGCCACATTCGGATCATCTTTTTTCTTTTCCACCAACACCGGATTAGATAGACAATCCGGGTAAAGCTCTTCCATGATAAGCCCAGCTGCTAGGAGCCGAGCTATATCATATCCGATGACCTTTCTCCTGTCTTCGGCGAAGTGGCAGAGAGGTTGCTTCACCGACTTTGCTCCGGGTCTCACATTCAAAGAGTGCTCGGCCAACTCCCTCGGAACACCTTGCAAGTCCCGTGTGGACCAAGCAAAGATATCCCGATTCTCACGGAGGAAGTTGACGAGCTCGCTTTCCTATTTGTCAGTTAACCCGGCACCAATTATTACAGTGCGCTCTGGGAACAGATCATCAACAGGCACTTTCCTGGTATCCTTTATCGCTTGAAATAAGACACTTCCATGCGGGTTACTCAGCGTCGGCATACACTGCTGCGCAGATTGAGCCAATGCCGCCACCTCCTGGATCTTTCTCTTCTCTTGTGCAATCACGAGTGATTCGGCCAGGTTAGACCCAGCAGACGTGCACTCAATGGGACGTCGGAAATCGCCAGTTATGGTAATCACACCATTTGGCACGGGCAGCTTCATCTTCAAGTAACTGATGTGAGTACTTGCCATGAATTTGTTCAGGGCTGGCCTGCCGAGTAATGCGTGATATGCGCTTTCCAGATTGACAACCTCGAATTCTAAATTCTCAGTTCGGCAGTTATCTCTCGTGCCAAACAACACGTCAACCCGGACCTTGCCAATGTGTTCACAGGAAATACCTGGCACAATGCCATGGAAAGTTGTCCTTGTAGCCTGGAGCATGTTTTCCGTGATACCCAACTTGCGGATTGTATCCACATACATGATATTGATGCTGCTGCCATTGTCAATCAGCACCTTTGAGAATCTCACATTGATATTTGGCCTAATGAACATTGGGTCTAGTACCAACGCATATGAACCAGGGCTCGGCATAAGCTTGGGATGATCTTTGTTGCTCCAGGTAATTTCCTGATCCGACCAAGGCATATACCTCGTCACCGCTGGCATTACCGCATTCACTTCCATGTGTCGGCGCTGCAAGATTTTTCTATTTGTTTCTTCTGTGGTGAACACACAGTAACTCTGGTGATGCTCTCTGTACTCATTTCTACCCTCATTTCCAGGGTACCTTTGATATGGTTGATGCTGGTTTTCCACGTGATGCACTGCATCCCTTCTCTCATGGTTTTCATACCTCGGCGGAGGTGGTGGCAACATTAACTGTTGTATGTTCGCTCTGGAGAGCAATTGTTGTCGGGGTAACTCCTGCCGAGGTTGATCATTCCGAGGTGCCTGAGCATTCCCCGAACCACTTTGTTCTATCTTCCTCATCCACTCACATTGCCGAGTTGTGTGACCCGCTAGGTTACTCGGATTTTGCGTGTGAAATTTACACGGCTGATCCAGCATTGCCTCGTAAGTATACCTTGGTCTGTCCTTGTTCTCCTACCACTCTCTTTTTTGTTCGGGCGTCCAAGTTTTCTTGCCATCACTCCTTGGAGTGCATTGCTGCCCTCCAGTTTTCTGACGTTGATTGCTTCCTGCTCCGGGTTGATCTTGATTCACAGCAACAACTTGTTATGAACTGTACCGGTAATCCGGTCTATCATCTCTTCTCTTACCCTGGTAATCATTCCGCTGGGATGACCTGGCTCCATCTCGCTAATAGTACTCCTTGTTTGACTCGTTTGGCATGAGCCTAGGCTGAGTCGGATCACCCAAGGCATATGAATCAGCAATCCGGATTGCCTCTACCAATGTAGTTGGCATATCCCTTTGTAACCTTTGCCATAGCATGCTTGCATATCTGCACCCTTGCGCAAACCAAGCTATGGCCTATGACTCAATTATACCCTCACATGAGTTTCGCACAGTGCACCATCGGGTTAAGAATTCCTGGTCTGTCTCATTCGGTCTCTGCTTGCACATTGCAAGGGTCTGTGGTCTGTTGGGCCTCTGATACGTGCTTGAGAAATTACTGACAAACATTTCCTCAAAATCGATCCAACAGTTAATACTTCCGGGTGGCAAATTGTTTAACCATACCCTCGCTAGCCCCTCCAGCATCTGAGGTACATATCTCACAGCCCATCTCAAGTTGTCTATAGCAATTTTTACCGTTGTCGCATAGTTAATCAACCAATCCTCTGGCTTTGTGTCATCGTCATATGTCTTAGTGCCTCTAGGTAACTGGAAGTTAGGTACCGGAGGCTCCTTCATGATCTGGGGCCCAAAACACGCTGGACCCGGAGGACCTTGACACTCAATTTGCTCTGACCTATAAAGCCGATCCAGTTTTAACCTGGCATCATCAGGCATCAAGTTCCTGCTTCCCAATCTTGACCCTATCACGTGATAGTCTGGCCTTGGATACCCTGCGTTCACCATCTCCGAATCACCATCATTATATCTATCTTCCTCTTGTGGAGCTGCTCTCTGTTGCATACCTTGGTCGGCACTGCGCTCTTGTCGTGGTATATTCCGCTGTTGCGGTTGCCCTGCACCTGCCGAGTTGTGTTGTCCGGCATTGCTGTTCACAGCGTTCCCTTGACCGGCATTGCCTTGGTCGTGGTTACCTCAACCAGCTTCACCTCGGCTCACACTTCGTCGAACCTCATTTCCCTGCACTGCTTTTCCTTTCCCTGCCCTTGCTGGGTCATATGGGACTATCTGTTTGTTCCTCCTGGCCGAAGTTACCACCTCCTCTCTTCTTGGGCCACCATGAGGTGATGATGCAGCTCTAGCGGATTTTTCCGGATTACCCACTGCCGAATAAACGATCTTGGAGGCCCCAGCTCTTTCCGGGTTAGCCCTGAGCAATTCCTCATTCTGTCTGTTTGCGACCTGAACTAACTCATTGACCCTTTCCTGCTGTCTTTGCCGGGCTTCACCCGTCAAACCCTCTAACTCGGATGCAGCTGCATCCGCTGCTATGAGGTTCTTTGCCGGGTACTGTACTTCGGCAGCCCCACAGACAGACAGTTCTCTGATTCCTCAATTCTACTATCACCCTCTTTGTTCATTTCACTCATGAGGTTTCTCCCCTTCACTTTTAGAGCATCAACCTTATTTGCCTTTGCATACTCACGCATTGTCATGTTCAACGACTGCTGAGCCGTGGCTATCTTTTTCGCACCCTCTAGTATTTGCTGCCTAGTCTCCTCTAACTCAGCCTATGCCTGAGCCGGATCTACCACTGCTGCTATGGGGCTTTCCAAGCTATCTATTGCCTACTGCAGCACATTCTCTGGCCTCTCTAGCAGAGGACCTCTACTTTTCCTCGGTGCCTTGGGTGTTACCTCCGGATCGGGTGTCGGTTCCTTGATCGCGCCAGCGCCAGGCGCATTCATCATCACCTCGGCACGGTCAGGGGAGCGAGTGATACATGCCCCGCGAGCCGTGCTAAGGGGTGGCTCGCCTCCCTCGACGACGTGTCGCGGGTGAACGCACGACACATTGATAGCGACATAGATCTTGTGCGTGCCAATCTTTACGAAGAGGCCGTTGCACGAGAGAGGTCGCTTGCCGAAGCAGCCAGCATTGTCGCTGACGAAGTCCAGCACTCCAAAGCGCTGAAAAAGCCCGGAGACGATGCGTTCGCCGGTGCCGATGAGGTTTCCCGGCCGGATCTTCACTCCTGCTAGCGTCGCTAGCCCCATGGTGGGCGCCAACTGCCGTGGTGGTGTCACGGCAGATGCTATGGATAGGCTAAAGGTGGGGACAATATGCACTAGAGGAATCCAGGGAGGGATAGTGTGGTGATTCCACACACAATTGCTTTGTATTCAATGGGTTTCCAAGGTTACAAATGCTCCTTGAGCCGTATTGGGGAGAGGAGGAAGAAGGAACTCTCTTACTCTCACCACTAACTAGCTCTCAGGAACCAAGAACCAAACAAGTAAAACTCAACCCCCTCTATAGATGCCCTAGCCCTCCTTATATAGCGGTGGCTAGGTCTCCATTTAGGGCATACGTGGAGGCCGGGACTCAGTTAGGCAGACATCCTCCGGTCCGGGTTATTCCGTGATTCGGCCTGCCTTGAGGTGACTCGGCCAGCACTTGCTTTGACCTCGCCGTACCTCGGCTAACTCGGCCTTTATACCCCGGCGTGACCCTACCCAGGGGTATCACCCCAACAAGTAAAGGATCTGGTGAGGAAATTCAATGGTTGCCAAAGATATGCCACAAAGACCCACATGCCAATATCGGAACTCAAGACTATCCCTATTACTTGGCCATTTGCTATGTGGTGCCTAGACATGGTAGGACCATTTAAGCCGGCTAAGGGAGGAATGACCCATATCTTGGTTATGGTGGACAAGGTCACCAAATGGATTAAAGTTAAGCCAATCAGGAAATGTGATGGCGCAACAGCAATAACATTCCTCAAAGACATAATATTGAGATATGGTATCCCCACAGTATCATAACTGATAATGGCACAAATTTTGCTGAAGGAGCATTTGCGAGATTCTGCCAAGAGAAGAGGGCCCAGCTAGATGTTGCCTTTGTAGCCCACCCTGCATCAAATGGGCAAGTGGAAAGATCGAATAGACTAGTCTTGTCCGGGATAAAACCCCGGCTCATGGAGCCACTTCAAAGATCAGCAGGGTGCTGGATAGAAGAACTACCAATTGTACTTTGGAGTTTGAGAACAACTCCGATCGATCAACAGGCTATACGCCATTTTTTCTGGTATATGGGGCAGAAGCTGTGCTACCAGCCAACATAGAGCATGATTCGCCAAGGGTCACCCAATACACAAAAGCCGAAGTGCGTGAAGCCCGGAAAAATGATGTTGATATGCTGGAAGAAGCGTGAGAACTGGCCTTGTCCAGATCCGCCATATATCAGCAAAAATCTCTGACGCTATCATAGCCGGAAAGTAAACCCCCAATTTTTCCGGGAAGGTGATCGCGTACTTCGGCTGGTGCAGCGTACTGCTAGCATGCATAAGTTATCCCCTCCATGGGAAGGACCTTTCATTGTAAGCAAAGCTTTGCACACTGATTCCTACTATCTTATTGATCCACACCCATAGGAAAAGAACAAGGCGGACAGGTCTAGCGAGGAAACTAAGCGTCCGTGGAATGTAGCTCTACTTTATCCATTTTACACATAGCAAAGGGGTGAATGTATCTGAGTTACTCATATGTCGGTATGTATGTTGGCAATGATCACACCAATGAAACTTTGGCACCACGGTCTAAAACCCAGGGACTGCCTTAATAATTGTCTTTTTCGTATTTACTTTTTGTAAGTCGGCTGGCTTAACTTACTTGGATCATAGCCGGATTAGTAATGTGTGAGCACCAAAAACCCAAATCTTTAACTTTGCTGCTGTCCAACTAGAATTGGCTTCATGGCGAGCAAGAGAACAAGTTTGGAATCGCAAAGCACATGAAAAACAACTAAGGAAAGGAAAGTAAGCGAGCCGACGTTTGTTATCTGGACTAACCCTGTATTTACTTCATTCATTTTTCATCGGATCATTTTGAGCTGATCTCAAAGTTTCAAGTATTGTTAAGTCAATTTTTTGAACCTCGGACTCGTAAGTCAAAAAACTGAATCAAGGTAGACGCGAGCCGAGTCATAAAATTGGAGGAACAAGAAAAGGAAACTTGGGGACTTCGCCCACAGTAATCCAATGTTAAGAACTTAGTATCAAACGAAACTGATAGTAGAAAACCAAATCATTGTGCTTAGATACAACTTCACCCGGCATACCATGGATCTGACGAATATTGTTATGTGTTTTTAAAAGCTCATGGAGTAGCAGCAGGAGCCGAATCATCGGTCGAGGGAGGAGGTACTTCAACATGTGTAGGCGGGGCATCAACCTCAGCCTCGTCTTTGGGGTTGACCTCCTCGTCCTCCGTGTAACATCCCAATTTCAGCAACCCTGATTTATTGTCTAGAATGCAAAAATCAGGGGGAACAAAAACTTTTTCTTGGGTTTTAGTGCAGTGCTTGCTTGTTGTTTGTTTGCACTTGTGCTTATGAAAGTTTATCTTAGGATATTCCCTACCTCACCCTCAGTTGAAAAAAGATATTTACCAAAACCATCTTGGCTTACTTTACATATTCTCAAACGTTCTGGCATTTCAAAAGATGAGCCAAGATGCCTATGTAACCAAAACTATTTTGGTAGCCTCTATTAACAAAACTATGGAGAGATATATAATAAAATATCCTTATGTTTTCAAGATAGAACACTCAAATACTCTTATCTCTAGCTTTACCAAAACCTCCTTTCAAAGCTTTTGAATTATACTCTTGGTAGAGATACCAAGAACCCTCATCTTATTCAAAACTAAACCTCTTCAAAATGCCCCCAACCTTACCCCAATCTAGGCTTGATGGTAACCTCATTAGTGGTTATGTTTAGAATAAGATGAGTTGCCTTGATCTGCTGTCTGAAGAGTTGCCTTGATCTGCTGATTGATTTGTTTGCTTAGGAAGTAGAATGAGCTACCCTAGAAGCTCATCCCTAGGATCAAGATGTTTCCAACTCCTCAATCCCTAAGCAAAAATACAAGTCCAGATATGATCCCTAGCCACTAGGTGATCATCTAAAACCCTCAATCAGATCCAATCTGAGGATCTCTATTCTAGATGTTCTCAAGTCCAGCGTACAGTGACCTCCTTTTGACCAGCGAGATACCTTCCTTCTCTTGCAAGCCTGATATAACCCGGATCATGGCTGGTTAATCCGGCCACACCTGTACCTGCATACAAGTTAGATACATCCTGCCGGCATACGACATAGGTCGGCCGGGACTCAGTTAGGCGGACATCCTCCGGTCCGGGTTATTCCGTGATTCGGCCTGCCTTGAGGTGACTCGGCCAGCACTTGCTTTGACCTCGCCGTACCTCGGCTAACTTGGCCTTTATACCCCGGTGTGACCCTACCTGGGGGTATCCCCCCAACAAGTAAAGGATCTGGTGAGGAAATTCAATGGTTGCCAAAGATATGCCACAAAGACCCACATGCCAATATCGGAACTCAAGACTATCCCTATTACTTGGCCATTTGCTATGTGGTGCCTAGACATGGTAGGACCATTTAAGCCGGCTAAGGGAGGAATGACCCATATCTTGGTTATGGTGGACAAGTTCACCAAATGGATTAAAGTTAAGCCAATCAGGAAATGTGATGGGGCAACAGCAGTAACATTCCTCAAAGACATAATATTGAGATATGGTATCCCCATAGTATCATAACTGATAATGGCACAAATTTTGCTGAAGGAGCATTTGCGAGATTCTGCCAAGAGAAGAGGGCCCAGCTAGATGTTGCGTCTATAGCCCACCCCGCATCGAATGGGCAAGTGGAAAGATCCAACAGACTAGTCTTGTCTGGGATAAAACCCCGGCTCATGGAGCCACTGCAAAGATCAGCGGGATGCTGGATATAAGAACTACCAATTGTACTTTGGAGTTTGAGAACAACTCCGAATTGATCAATAGGCTATACGCCATTTTTTCTGGTATATGGGGCAGAAGCTGTGCTACCAGCCGACATAGAGCATGATTCGCCAAGGGTCACCCAATACACAGAAGCCGAAGTGCGTGAAGCCCGGCAAAATGATGTTGATATGCTGGAAGAAGCGAGAGAACTGGCCTTGTCCAGATCCGCCATATATCAGCAAAATCTCTGACGCTATCATAGCCAGAAAGTAAACCCCCAATTTTTCCGGGAAGGTGATCGCGTACTTCGGCTGGTGCAGCGCACTGCTGGCATGCATAAGTTATCCCCTCCATGGGAAGGACCTTTCATTGTAAGCAAAGCTTTGCACAATGATTCCTACTATCTTATTGATCCACAGCCATAGGAAAAGAACAAGGCGGACAGGTCCAGCGAGGAAACTAAGCGTCCGTGGAATGTAGCTCTACTTTGTCCATTTTACACGTAGCAAAGGGGTGAATGTATCCGAGTTACTCATATGCCGGTATGTATGTTGGCAATGAGCACATCAATGAAACTTTGGCACCACGGTCTAAAACCCAGGGACTGCCTTAATAATTGTCTTTTCTGTATTTACTTTTCGTAAGTCGGCTGGCTTAACTTACTTGGATCATAGCCGGATTAGTAATGTGTGAGCACCAAAAACCCAACTCTTCAACTTTGCTGCTGTCCAACTAGAATTGGCTTCATGGCGAGCAAGAGAACAAGTTTGGAATCACAAAGCACATGAAAAACAACTAACGAAAGGAAAGTAAGCGAGCCGATGTTTGTTATCCGGACTAACCTTGTATTTACTTCATTCATTTTTCATCGGATCATTTTGAGCTGATCTCAAAGTTTCAAGTATTGTTAAGTCAATTTTTTGAACCTCGGACTCGTAAGTCAAAAAACTGAATCAAGGTAGACGCGAGCCGAGTCATAAAATTGGAGGAACAAGAAAAGGAAACTCTGGGACTTCGCCCACAGTAATCCAATGTTAAGAACTTAGTATCAAATGAAACTGATAGTAGAAAACCAAATCATTGTGCTTAGATACAACTTCACCCGGCATACCATGGATCTGACGAATATTGTTATGTGTTTTTAAAAGCTCATGGAGTAGCAGCAGGAGCCGAATCATCGGTCGAGGGAGGAGGTACTTCAACATGTGTAGGCGGGGCATCAGCCTCAGCCTCGTCTTCTGGGTTGACCTCCTCGTCCTCCGTGTAACATCCCAATTTCAGCAACCCTGATTTATTGTCCAGAATGCAAAAATCAGGGGGAACAAAAACTTTTTCTTGGGTTTTAGTGCAGTGCTTGCTTGTTGTTTGTTTGCACTTGTGCTTATGAAAGTGTATCTTAGGATATTCCCTACCTCACCCTCAGTTGACAAAAGCTATTTACCAAAACCATCTTGGCTTACTTTACATATTCTCAAGCGTTCTGGCATTTCAAAAGATGAGCCAAGATGCCTATGTAACCAAAACTATTTTGGTAGCCTCTATTAACAAAACTATGGAGAGATATATAATAAAATATCCTTATGTTTTCAAGATAGAACACTCAAATACTCTTATCTCTAGCTTTACCAAAACCTCCTTTCAAAGCTTTTGAATTATACTCTTGGTAGAGATACCAAGAACCCTCATCTTATTCAAAACTAAACCTCTTCAAAATGCCCCCAACCTTACCCCAATCTAGGCTTGATGGTAACCTCATTAGTGGTTATGTTTAGAATAAGATGAGTTGCCTTGATCTGCTGTCTGAAGAGTTGCCTTGATCTGCTGATTGATTTGTTTGCTTAGGAAGTAGAATGAGCTACCCTAGAAGCTCATCCCTAGGATCAAGATGTTTCCAACTCCTCAATCCCTAAGCAAAAATACAAGTCCAGATATGATCCCTAGCCACTAGGTGATCATCTAAAACCCTCAATCAGATCCAATCTGAGGATCTCTATTCTAGATGTTCTCAAGTCCTTGAAGACCAATATCAAGCATGGATCTCTTCTACTCACCATACAATTCCATATTACCCCTTTAGTAAATATCTGATACCTTGCAACTCCTCCAAGAACATCTCCTCTCCTACTCTAGTCAAAAACCCTAAAACTGCCAAATTTGGCCAAGTCTAGAGACAGTTCTAGCATCACCTTTTTGAATGCCTCCTTTTCTCAAACCATGTGCATTTTTGGAAATGCACTTGAGCCATCCTGTTAACCATCCTATGGAATACCAATGCCCACTTTTTCCCTTGGTTAGATCATCCTCCAACCCACTTGTCCATGATGGTTTTGCAGACAAGAAAATAACATTTCCTGTAAAACTAGTCATCATGCCTACTTTGCTAGCAGCTCACACTCTCATGCAAACTTCTTTGGACCAACTCTCTGCATGGTTGTGATCTATTCATTAATGTCTATCATAACCTACTTCACTTGTCCCATGTGGATCTTTGTGCTGACTAAACCCATATGGTCTATTAGGCATCATGACCCATATTTCATGATAGCCTTAATTTCAACAAAGTTTGCCATCACTTCTAGATCAGCCCAAATGCTATTAATTCAAACTCCTCCTGCCATGTTCATATATATGACTTGGTCTACCTATCCATCTATCCCTTGCACCAAGGTGAGCTCTGAGCTCCAACATGCAAGCATGTTTTGGTGGTATAAAAATAACACCACCCTAGATCATCAACCCTTTTGTTTTCCATCCTTTTCAAGTTGGAATTCCTTTCCCCAAGGTTGCAACTGCTTTCTACCCCTTGTCTATCTTATCTACTTTGATCCTCAATGTTTATCAATATTTATCCATAATTATTATGGTCCCAAAACTATTTAATTTCTTAAATAGTCAAAATCTCCAAAACTCCCTCCACAAAGGAAAGTTTGGTTTTTACCAAACCACTTCCCCAACTTTTGGATCTTGTGAGTTCCATATATCATACCTCAACTTCCCACCTCAAAAATAAATATTTTTGAGAAGCTTTATTATTTCTTTTTGTCCATTTTCTTAAATGGCTGAATTGGAATAAATAGTGTTTTAAATACTTTTAATCCCCAATAAATCTTGGGAAAATTCCCCTAAGTATGTATTCACAATTGGGACCCTTCCACATCAAAACCCAACCTTGTCCAATGCAAATTTATCAAATGATCCCCAAGAAATCACTTCTGTCCTTTTTGAGTAATTCGATTTAGGAGGACTAAAACTCCTCTGAAAAATCTCAAATAAATCCTAGGAGTCTACTTTGACCTTATCTACCTACCAGTACCATTTTCTCCTCTGGTCCAATGCAAGTTTGTGGACTTCCTTAACAACCATCTATTAGATCATTTTTGGCAAACTAGCAAATCACCACTCTAAACACTTCCATTTTCCATCAATTCTTGATCAATGCTTATCCTCAACATCAAGACACATCACTGGTCGACCACCACTGTAGCTCTACCCCAACAAGTTACCCATTTGCCCTTGTACTAGTAGAATGAGAGAGAGAGACCAAATATCTTACAAGATTTGTCCCCCACTATTTACCACTGATGCCACCACCTCTCCCTCTGTTCCAGCATGACCCAATTACCATCTTACCCCTCTCCACCTCCCCTTGGACCAATCACTGGCCAGCTTTGCTCTCCCCCTTGTCCAAAAGGGTAATTTACCTCATCTAGCACTCCTCCAAGGTAAAAGCTAGCAGCACTCCCCCAGCCAGCCCTCTGCCCTCATTTGCCCCCTCTCCACCCCACTTACCTCCCCCGAGCACCACACCCTCTCCCCTGCCCTGTGCTGTCCGAAGGAAGAAGGAGAGGAGCTCTTGGTCTCCTCTCAAAAATCAAGCAAGGCCCTCTCCCCTCTGCTCCATTTCCTTTGCATGTTAGCCCATGAGTTCCCCTAGCTCTCCTGCATCTAATGCTGCTTTTCTTTTTGCCTAGGACCCACTCCTCCGTTGTCGGTGTTGAGCTCCGACGAGGTCGCCCTCGGCCTCCGACACGCCAGCTACCTCCCGACGGTAGATCCCCTCGTGTCGCCCCTCTTTCGGCTCGTCGTCGACCACCGCATCGCCCTGCACCCTCCGCGCCACCTCCCGAGCCCTCTAGTGAGCCCCCGCCTCCCCTCTCCGCCGCAACTTAGGGTTTCGTTGCCGGCGTTCTGTTCGCGTAGACGACGACCCCAAGCCGTCCGTTGTGACTTGATCCAACGGCCGACGGTGCCCCGCTGTCACTGACTGTCGGGCCCCGCCTGGCAGGTTCGAGCGCCGGCTCCCGCGCATCGCCCCATGTGTCATGGTCCGTTTCCCTCCCGGCCGGCCCAGTAGCTCCCTAGATCCGGCCCGCTGCACCTCCTCTTCTTTTTCTTTTAGCTAATCCATTATTCTAGAAAACCTTCTGTTAGTTTTAAATCCAAATAAAATGGTAAACCAATTCCAAATAACCAGATCTAAACTTCTTATGGCTCTCTGATGTTTTCTTAAACATGCAGAGGTAACCCCATGGTCAACATAATTTTATTTAATTACTGGTAATTAATCTTCTAAAATGTATCTGGTACACCAAATTATTTCCTCTGTGAGTTTGACATCTCCTTTTGAGATGAACCCAAGGCCTACTGGAAGGTATTTGAAGTACCTATCATCCAGCATAGGTCTCAGCCCAAGGTGAATTGTATTCTGCCATTAGGAGAATTAACAAAACTGATAACTTTCTGTCTTAGATAAATTCCCAGGTCTAACCAAGTGACATATGGACCTGATTCCAATTTCCAGTACCTCCTAGGATCATTATCTACCAAATCCTAGCAGCTCAGAATTTATTGAGCTCTGGATAATTTTTAGTGATTTAAATACTTGTGAAAAGGGTGTTTTCACTAAATAAATCACTTTAGGAGTTTGACAACTCCAAAAAGGGTGAATCCAATTCCTACAGAAAGCTATTGGACATGCCTATCACATGCCCTTGGAACCAACTCAATATCTCCTGTAGATTTAATCTGGTAAATAAAAGAAGAATCATACAGAACTAACTTTGGGAATTTCCTAAGGGCATTCTGGTAATTCGTTGGACATAATTCCAACTCTAGGTGGTTCAGTACATGAAGTACTACCTAACCATCCAAGGAAATAATTTGTGAAGCTCCAGAACTGTTCTGGTAAATTATTTCCTTAAACTAGAGTTTATTCCATTTTAAAAAGCATAATTAAATCTAGAAAAGTGATAATCAAGTGAAACCACTTGTGATGGTTTTGTTTTGACAAGACCTATCTGAGGTTACCACTTTTGCACATTGGTATCCTTTTGACCATAGATCCCTAATCCAAGCCCTTTGTATCTAGCCTTGACAACTACCTTCCAAAGGAAAACACCCTAGTGGCAATCCAGTAAATTCCACCATTTGACTCCCACTCCTCCAAAACCTCCCTAGTCCAGTAGTAATTCTTATGCTTGTTTGTTGTATGATTTGATGTTGTATGCCTTGTATTGATTGTGATATTGTCTGCTTGCATGTATACCCGATGACGATGATAGTGTGAGTGTCTGACGACAAGAAGAACGGGTTTTCTTATTATTATATTATTGGGTATTCTTGGTCATCTGAAGAAGTCCAGGGATTTATTGCTGATCACAGGAAAGCCACCATTTTCTGAACTCTGTTATATGTCCTATTCTCCTTTACCTGTTTTATATCATCTTTATAAATTGCATACTCTACCTGCATGTCTTGTTTTACAAATACTGCGATAGTAACTTGGCTCCTCCAAGTTATGATTCCGTGTCCTTCGAGGCACCACCCCGATGAACCCATCATTTATCCCCTTTAGACGGAGAGTATGATGGATAGCATCCTACCTCCTTGGAAACCACGGTTTTGAGAAATTAAACCGTTTTGGGATTTCCCCACTACAAATGTTTCAAAAACAGCTTTGTAAAACCCTGGGAAGCGGCATCGTTCCCAGTGGAAGATTTAACAAAAGAAATGGTGATGAGAAGAAGTGGAAATGTGATGGGATGTTCTACGCCTTTACTCGAACAATTTTTATCCGCGCAACCACATTACCCCAGGTTGTTGGGGCTTAACTCGTAGTTTGTCCGCATTAGCCGAGGAACTTCTACCATGCTTATAGGGAGAAATCCCTGGAAGACTGGGCAGGTGTCCCAGATCAAAGATCTGAAGCCTGACGCTTGCTTTGGCAAGAGTGAGCCTGACCTGGCAGGAGGCCGGTGCAACAATTGGGTCTCCCGCGGACGGTATGACTTAGGTAGTACGGAAGGAAGTGGAGTCTCTAGATTTAAGGTATACGCCAAGTTGCGGCTTGGGTATGCGCGTGTACGGAAGGAAGGACTATGGCTGGGAGCCACATACTCGTTGCCGGGGAGAACAAACCCAAGAGGAAAAGCATGCCTTTGCTAGTGTAGACAAGCAAAAGGTTAGGTTTGATTATCCGGACCCCCATCTACAGTGGTAGTGGGCCGTGGTTGTATCCCGGCGGATGTATTGATTCTTGTGGGTAAAGTGTGCAAACTCAGCAGAGTATAACCTATTCGAATAGCCGTGCCCACGGTCAAGGACGGTTGTAAAGGTGTTGGCTAGGAGTACCCAAAATGTGCTTGTTTGGGAAACAAGTACTTTGAGGACGAAGGTTCCGGGGGAACCCGAGTTCGAATGTTGTGTTTTGGCCCGAGGGGTCGAAGATGTTTAAAAAGGGTTTTCAACTACAAAAACTGTTTTCAAAACTCTTTTTCAACAAAGACATGGAGATGTCTGGATTTATAAAACAGGAGCATGGTTTTCAAAACTCTTTTTCAACAAAGATATGGAGATTCCATATCTTTCAAAGTTAGGTTAGCCCTTTCCAAAAGCAACCCTAGATATAACTATCTCGCCACAGCCATAATTGCATTTCCTTTGTTCATTTATTCTTGGTGGTTTGCGAGTACATTCAAAGTACTCACGGCGGTGTCCCTAGCTATTTACTGGGCTAGACTTTCAGGAGTTTAAGGTGACATCCATCGAGCTAGGCCGTCTTCCTAGTCAGCTGCATGTAGGTTGAGGCACGATTGGGCTCTGCGCTTGGTGTTGTTCCGCTGCTAATGATGAGGTAGCCATTACGGCAATTATGTAAGTCTTGAAAATCGTTATGTTTCGAATGTTGTAATGGTACATGTCGATTATGTTCCACGGCTCACTGATCATGGGAACGTGGATGTATGCATAATAGGGATTTCTCGGATAAATAATCCGGGGGGCCCACACTCCGGGTCTTCGGTGTAATCGCCAAGCTCGATGGCCTCCTCCTCATCCTATTCACCCTCAGCGCCATCAGAGACATAGGCATCATCAATTGTGTCGAGATAGCTCGGACCCTCATTCCAACTATGGAAAAAGTCATATTGGATAAGTTTGTTCGCACAGGCTTTGCATCGAGCGACGCACTCCGGATCAGTGGACCATTTTGATCTGGTGCACATACGGTCAAGTAACCCCAAGTCTATCCCTTCGTACCATGAGAGAACGAACTACAACGCTATGTCAGCTCTGGCTCGTGCAGCAGATTCCCACCACAGGTTCACCTGAGTTTCACACTCCATCAATTTCTCTATAAAAGCAACGCTTCCCTTAGGAGTGGACTCAGTGGGCTAGAGAGAATTGAACATCTGCATCGCCGTCGGCATAATCTCTGCCCCATAGTTCTTCACCAATTCCATGCGCGTAGCGAGGAATTGACCCGACGGCAGGGCCTATTGGAATACCCCCCTGAGCGTGGGACCTGGTTACATCGGCAGAAGCGAGGGAGTCACTCTCTGGGAACTTGCCTGTGAATGAAACGAAAGATGTCAGTGAGAAAGAACGCTTGATCTAGAGAAACAAGAATGGAAAAGAGGGAGTGAACTCACGTGAGATCTGGAAAAGGATTCGAGTGAGCTCTACGCATCTGCTTGGCTGGCCTGGAGCTTCTCATATTCGGAGGTCACCAATGTAAGCTTTATGTCGGCTTCCTGCAGCAAGTCTTTATCCTTGGACATCTGGGTCTTCAACCGCTCTTTATCCTTGGAGAATTCCTGGTCAGTCTTGTCCAGCTCGGATTTGTGGAAGTCCTTAAGCTTCTGGATTTTGGCGTTCAGCCGAGTAATCTCCAAGTCCTTGAGGCGCAGCTGAGCAATTTTGTCGTCCTTTTTCTTTAGCTCGGCCTGGTGCTTCCCTGCTTGTTCGAGAAAATGAGTCATCATGTCAGGGATGGGCATGTTGTCTTCAAGCATAACTGTAGTAGTGAGTTGACCCGGCAGAGCCGAGGTATAAATATTCGCCCAACCAAGAAATGAGTGTATAATGGCTAAGTAAAGAAGACAAGTTACCTTGGATCTCAGCCAAGTTCTTGCGCATGATGACATTTTCGGCCTCAGCCTCGGCTGCATAATTCGGATAACAAGTTGATACGGATAGCGAATAACTCGAAGAAATGTGAATGAGAAGGGCTTAAGCAAAGGACATTAACCTTCTTTTGGTGATCAACCAACAACTTGCCGTCTAGCACGGAGATCTTTGTATGAGTCCAGCAGGCACAGGAACTCAGCAGTTCGGCGGTTTGTGGTGATCTGCAACAATCAGATGTTAGTTAAGAAATTGAAGAATGGGATATTCGAAGTCTACAAGATTTGGGCCAAGTGGAACTTAACCCGGCTCTATGTGTGTGGATATTCAAAGTCTACAAGATCCGGGCCAAGTGGAACTTAACCCAACTCTAGGTGTGTGGATATTTGAAGTCTACAAGATCCGGTCCAAATGGAACTTAACCCGGCTCTAGGTGTGTGGATATTCGAAGTCTACAAGATCCGGGCCAAGTGTAACTTAACCCAGCTCTCGGTGTGTGGATATTCGAAGTCTACATGATCCGGGCCAAGTGGAACTTAACCCGGCTCTAGGTGTGTGGATATTCGAAGTCTACAAGATCCTGGCCAAGTGGAACTTAACCCGGATCTAGGTGTGTGGACATTTGAAAATGCTAAGGACTTGCGCTAACTCTCTAAAAGCATTCGACCGAGTAATAAATTACTCCCTTGGAGGCTCGGGGACTAGTGGGTATATCTATAAGTATTTGCGTATATAAAAGGCTTAGCAGGAAAAAGAGTTACCTCCATCATCCGGCCAGCAAGGGAGATGGCCTTGGTAGTGGAGTTCATCTAAGCACTGAACTCCGTCGGACCAAACCTCTCCGGCAAGTCATCTCACGGGTCGATAAACTCGGTGTTATTCTAGTTATGGACATATTCTATGAGCACCGGACTATAGCTTTCACCGCTAAGAGAATGGCTTGTCACCAGGCCCTTGGCATTGGCCTCTTTCCTCACAGACTGAGCAACAGCAGGACTAGTATGCAAGGTCAATTGCTTGCTGCTCTCTGATCGGCTGCAAGAGGGCCAGAAGGGGAATCCTTGGCGAGCTCGGTGGCTTTCTTGCTCTTTCTAGATGATGGTGGTCACTGAAGAAGAGCCGAGGCTGCCACGTTGGACTGAGCTTGAGAGGATGGCTAAAAAATGTCCTTAATAGACATAGTAGATCCGGAGGAAATGGCCTGCGATTTCTTCTTGGCGGTTGGCTTAGCTGTGGCTGTTGCTGCTACTGGTGTTGGCGTTACTATCGTTGTTTCTGGTACTGGTACTGCTGGTGCTGGTGTTGCGGTTGCTGGTGCTGTTGTTGCTGGTGCTGCTGGTGCTAGTACTAATGGTACTAGCATTGCTGGTGTTGTTGGTGCTGCTGGTACGGATATTGACGATGCTGGACAGACATGAACTGAAGAAGATGTACTCGGGGGCGGTGCCGATGAAGCTGGCACCTCTGAGGTTGACGGTTGCGGCGGAATAGAGAAACTAGGGAGATTTGGCATTGCCATATCCTCGGCCGCTCCGATGCCCCCCGCGTCGACGTTGCCCTCCTCATGACAAGGTGGGATCTGATATAGCGCAGCCGCGGACAAAAGTGATCATAATGTCCTCACCCCATAGCTCCATCTTGACCAGCTCCTTGATCCGGCGATCAACCTGGTTCACCAAGGCTGTGGGACGTTTCGGGATCTTCTCCCATAGAGAGGTGTCCGGGACACCCATCTTGAAGGGGAGGAGCCGGATCAAGTCTACGTCCGAAGTATTCCGGACATAGAAGAAGGACCGAGCCCAGCCTTTACAGGATTCAAGGCCGGTAACCCAGGGGAAAGTGGAGTTCTTGTAGGGAGAAATGGAGGCTCCACCACACTAGGTAAGGTGTTTGTCGGCAGGCAGATGGTGAGGATCCGAGATAACATTCTTGCACAGACCAAAAAACTTGATCCACAATTATTTGGTGGGCCAGAGGCCAAGGTACCCCTCTATGCCGGAGAAAAAAGAGGAAAGAGAGGTGATTGTGTTGGCATGAAGGTGATGAGGCTATAGCTGGTATGTGTAGATGAAGTCATGGAAAAAATTGGAAACGGGCAAGCCAAAGCCACGCTTAAAATGGGAGAGGAAGACGACGTACTCGCTTGGATTTGGCGAAGGGGAAATTTCCTCGGCGGCGAGGCGGCAGACGACGCCTACGGGGATGCGGCGGTTCGCATAGAGCCAGTCCAGATCATCCTAGCACACGAAGGCGCCCGCCCAAGCGCCATGTTCGTGATCTTCATGTTCCTCCTCCTCCTCAGCAACAATGGCGGCCTCCTCCTCCTCTGTCATGGCTAGATCAAGATCCTCAAGAAAGTAATCAGAGAAATGGTAGCCAGTCGTGGGAAACTTGGAGGTGCAGGGGCCCATGGCAAACAACTCGAGCAGAGGCAGTGGCGTGGTCATAAGGAGCGGCTAGCTACGGCAGTGGTGGCGCAACGCTTTAGCAGAAGCGGTGGCGGTGGTGGCGGCGCTATGGAGAATAAAGGGGCAGGGGGCATGAGAAGTGGGGGAACTTCCCCAAGAGCCGCCCCTGCCCCCTATTTAACCGCGCATCACAGGCGCGTAGTGGGGTTGGTTGCTGCGGCACGACTGAACGGTGTGGTCATGTATCCTTCAAATCAGCCAATCAGGCTCGTGCCACAGTGAGGGTTACAAGGAACAGCAGATCCCGCGACGTGACGTTATGATACAGTTAATGAGGGGCTGCCGCGATGGGACGTGCGGAGCAGTTATTCCTGACACTTACTATAGTAACTGGCGCACTAAACTGGCACGGCCCTTAAAATGAGGCAAAGTGATGATTACCCTCCACGTAGGACGTGGGGAAGCGTATGAGAGAAGGAAAGGTAACCCGAATACACGAACAAAACCCGGCCAGCGAGAAGTGACTCGAATTGAGCCAAGGGAGCATCGAAGCAAAGAGTCCGGGTTACGGAATAACTCGGCTGAAGAAACACAGATTCGGATAAGGGGAACCTACTATGGCCTCAACAACTGAAGTTGCTAAGACCACACCAGCTTCGGGGACTAATGTTGGGGGGATACCCCCGGGTAGGGTCATGCCGAGGTATAAAGGCCAAGTTAGCCGAGGTACGGCACGGTCAAAGCAAGTGCTGGATGGGTCACCTCAAGTCAGGGTGACTTACGGAGTAACCTAGCCTGGTGGGCATTTGACTAACATTAATCTGGTCGGCATAAAATATATGTCAGCCATGTTCATCTACCATGCATCCAGGTAACCTCGCTGCCAGGTTAGTCGGGCGCTAGCGAGGCTACCACTTGGCTTCCAAGAGAAGGAAGGAATCTCTCGTTGGTCAAAAGGTGGCCTCCGCCCGCTATAGCATGAGCAAAGCGAGCAGAGGGAAGGACCAGTGGGGCATGGCCGACAAGGGTGACGCGGGCGATGTCGGCTGACGTAGCCCGTGTCTGGTGACGCCAAAAGGCAAGGGGCTCGCAGCGGGTTACGTCCATAGTCCAGATGGACTGTTAAAGTGAATAAAGAGGCATCTAGCTTTAACCAAGGGGCATATTCGGGGAATATGCCTCCATGTATGCCCTAACTTTGTAACTTGGGCTCCCCTATATAAGGAGCACCAGGACCTCCATAGCAGGGGATCGATTATTTCAGTCTTGGGAGAACTCTAGAGCATCATAGTGAGGGTTAAGAGAACTAGTCTCCTTCTCACAAACAGCTCAAGGAGCCCTTGTAACCCACCATTGATAGAGAGAAATACAAACATCCGTGTGTGGAATCACCACACTATCCCTCCCTAGATTCCTCTAGTACACATTGGCCCCATCTTTAGCCTATCCATGGCATCTGCCGTGCCACCACCATGACAACATCAATGAATCATGGCTACCAAACACTCATTTTATATTCTTTGTCTTTCTAAAACTTCAATTCATCAGTAATGAGATCATCACATCTATGGTGTTGAGTATCTTTAAGACTAAACTGTTAAGACAAATAAACAACACCTTATTTAGCATAGAACGCAAAACTTCAAAATATCATTTCCAATTGACAACTCCTTTCATAAGCAAACTATCAAGTCTATTGTTTTGACATTATGGGGTCGAGCATAACCTATTCATTTAAGACAAAGCTATTTAGTGACAACCAACAAATTTCAAAAGATCTTGATCAAGTATTCATTCTTTCCAAGTGTATAGATTGCGGCAATGTTTTCTAAAGGATCACAAATAATGTCACAAGCTTCATAAACAATTTGGCAAGATGCATACAAGCTCTAAGTCAAATCCTATGGTGTCTATCATGAGAAAGTGTATCCCCATATGAATACAGAACTAGACTCACTTAAACAAGCATTCAAAAATAGTGGGATACATGATTGCATTAAACCTTCATCGAATACGAACATTGCACAAGACTCTACACATGCAGAAGTAACCCCCCCAAGCTTAGAACTTTGCAAGAACCAAACTTCAGTATATCACCAAAAGAGAAAAGAAAATACAGTTTCCAAAAGAGAGTGTGATAAGTGGTTACCTCCCCAAGCTTAGTTGAAAACAAGGGTGACACACTTTACCTTTGAGGTACAAGTAACCTCTTTTTTGATGGACAAAGAACCTTTTCTTTAACGTATATTTCTTGATATAGCCTGGTTGATGCCTTCCTTAAGAACCTGCTTGGAAACTAAGAAGAAAATAAAACACTTTGTGTTTTTGAAGGCACGGGGATTAGCTCAAAGTGATAAAAATGCAAGTCCCACTCAGTCAGTTCATCAACCTAAGCACCACGCTTAAGTCAACAAACTAAGTCCAAGAGTTGTACATACTCCCAGATTTTGATGAACTACAAGTGAGACAAAATATGAAACACGAGTGTGCAGCCCCTATGTGCTTAATTGGGAGAGGTTCGAGTTTGGAAGGTTTTACCAGCCATTAATATGTAAGCATGTTGATTTGAAGCAACCTAGTCGCTCATGCGAGTGTTTGCACGGTTGGCACTACCGTACACGTTGTCGCACAAGGTTCAAGTCCCTGCGAAAATAACACACAAAATAAAAGACATCGGTTTGGTGTACGAACAAAGTTCGTTCACCCAACCGACAAAAAGAAAGTAAAAGAAAACATGAACTTCTATGGAGAATTACATTCTAGGAGGTTTCTGAGGTAGAACTTTATTGCTTACATACGCTTGGCTTCTCTAGAACATGAGAGAAGCTCCTTGGTGGTGTTTCGAAGTTTTTAGAAGCAGAAGGAAGAAGAAAGAATAAAATTTTAAGCAATGGTTACCTTCTAGTTGGCGTTTGAGGGTTTTTCCTAGCTATACGGGTGCAACTATACGGCCGGACCAAAAAGGTCCTCTGTATAGTTGGTCATTAAACTTACTGTACCTTGGTAAAGAAATTTGACGAAGGCATCTCTATACGGCTGGAACTCTACGGCCGGAATTTGTATTCCCGCCGTATAGTTGGTTGTTAACTTTCAGTATCCTGGAAAATAAATTTTACAAAGGCATCGATAACTATACGGCCGGAACTATACGGCTGGCATTTTTATTTCTGCTGTATAGTTGGTCGTTAAACCTTCTGTCCCTAAGAAATAAAATTTGTCGATGGCAAAGATATCTATACGGCCAAACTATACGGCTGGAATTTTTTATTACCATAGTATAGTTGGTCGTTAAACCTTCAATAGACATCAAAAATTTCTATTTCTTCGATAATTCTTTCTTATCCTGAAACTTAGCGAAACACCTTGTTTTGACAGTAAAATAACAACTTTAATTTTCGACCAACAACAGCATGTATAAAACGGGATTTAAGTAACACCGAGTTATGCAACACATAGTAACAATAAATTCTACCTTTTGAAAACTACAACAAGATAACTCTAATAGGAAATCATGCAAATAATAAAAATGCCAATGCAACAGGAATGCATCAAGACTCAAGACACAAAACTAAGAAAGACACCTAATGACTTCCGGTTTGCCTCCCAGGAAGCGTTTTCTTATAACCAAGTAGCCAGGATTTTCTCCATTATTATTTTAATAGATAGGAGCCGGAGAATTATTTATTATTACCTCCAAAATAAGTTTGGAGCACTTACTATTATAGCCTGGTCGAAGTCTCACCCGCTTATGGTGCATCGGAGTCATGTAGATAAATGTGTTATCGCTCACAAATGATGATTTATGCGCCATGTGTGGTGAGCATACCTCCCTAGATAGCTTCAACAAAAGGAATAGATATTTACATATAAATTCAAACCTTTTACCTTTAATAGCATCATCGGGATACAATTCATAGTACTCTTCTTGGGTTACACTATCACGAGGGAACACTTCATAATACTCATCTTTAGCAGCAGGGAAAAATTCAAAAGTGTCTCTATTCTCTAGTTCATCACCCTTACTATCAAGTTCATCAGTTCTAGAGTGATCAATCCAGTCACAAAAAGAAGCATCATCAACAAATATTTCATCAAAGATGTGCTCTGCCGAAACTTGCTCATTAATACTACAAGGATTTATCTCCAGTTCATAATTATTAGTGTTATCCAAATGAGTATCTATGCATAAAGCCTCCATAGATAAATTATCTTCAGTTTCAACACAATAAGAATCATTACTAGAGACTAAGGCATCATAAACAAACTTATTATTAGTAGAATGATGTTTGTCTTCAACCTCACCTTTTTGGTGTTCCTCCTCGTTATCCACCTTTTTGGTGTTCCTCCTCGTTATCTAGTGGTTCCTGCAAAATGTTAGTTTTGGGAACTATTGTTTTACATAGCTCCTTACTCTTTATCACAAGTGCATTCCCACTAAAATGCTCTTGACAATAATTGACAATATAATCCATAATATTATG
This sequence comes from Avena sativa, assembly GCA_916181665.1. NCBI lineage: Eukaryota > Viridiplantae > Streptophyta > Magnoliopsida > Poales > Poaceae > Avena > Avena sativa. The sequence goes on along the minus strand of OV702287.1, from coordinate 368,825,131 downwards.
ATACCTTGCTAAATCCTCATTATCTCTACTTTTCATAATAATACCAATTTTCCTAAGCAGCTCATGAGACCCTTCATAAACTATGTATTCCAAGAGTTTTACATTATTACCGTTTATGTGAGTATTGGTTGATAAAAATTCTTTAAAGAGAGGAATGCATTCATAATCATAAAGTTTGTTAGGCTTACCATTATATTCCCTCATCCCTTCGAATAAATTCGACAAATTACCAGGACAGTAATCCACCTGCTCCCACATGTCCAGTAGTTGCATATCCTCAAGGATTAGCAATTCTTCTTTGTGTTCATCCTCTTCTTGGGAAGGAACTTCATCCTTATCCAGTGGGATTTCCTGCAAAAAAGTAACTTTGTGCGCTATGGGTTTTCTCCGTGCCTTACTCCTCATAATAAGTGTATTCTCACTAAAATGTTCATGAGAATACCAAGAAATACGTTGCAGAATTTCATAAGTTTTTTTATGAGAACACTATCTTCACTATTAATACGTGATATGACATGTATTATCAACTCATGGGCACCTTCAAAGATAATATACTCTAATACTTCACTAGTAACATCACCATTATTATAAGACACTGAAGATTGATTAAAGGTATTAGAGCATTGAAAATGAAAGTAGTGCCCAAGTTTCATACATTGAGGACATATTATTGGATCGTCTATCGTATCTAAAGAAATTAACTTTTTCGCATATTCCATCTCTTACCGTCATATCGCTCACTTATTCTTCAAAATACTCATACTCCTCTTCTGATGAGGATTCCTGACCCATGTTAATAGCATCACAATATTCATAGAAAGATTCATCTTCTTGTCCCTCACCAAAGTCCCCAAAATCTTTGTTTAGGCATGAATCCTCCTCAGAACAATCATCATAAGTTTGGGACTTATAGAAATCATTACTAGATAATGAGATATCGTTTGCATGCATACTATTTGTGTGTGGAAAGTTATTTTCAGAAGTAGTAGATTCAAGTGGTTGGTCAAGTTGCTCCTCTTCATTCTTACTAAGATAATTTCCGAGTATCTTAGCGATAGTCTTACCTTTGGGCTTACCTTCCACTAGTTGAGAGGGTGCAACATCAAGTGCCACCTTGATGGCTCAATGCACGGCGCCCAGAAAAATGCTTGATGGCGGTGTTGATGTAGAGCTCGTTGGGAACCCCAAGAGGAAGGTATGATGAGCACAGCAGCAAGTTTCCCTCAGTTATGAAACCAAGGTTTAATCGAACTAGTAGGAGCAAGGAAACACCTCAAAGGTGTTACTACCTGAGCTTTGGCAGGGCGCACTACCGGTGCTAGTAGCAACGTGGAGACCTGCACAACACAACCACAGAACTTTGTCCCCAACTTGCGATGAGGTTGTCAATCTCACCGTGATTTGCGGAAAACAAAGGATTAAACGTATCAAATGGAAAGAAGTAAAAGTTTGCAGAAAGTAAACACAAAGCAGTAAAAGATTGTAGATTATATGTAAAAGACAAGGACCAGGATCCATAGTTCACTAGAGGTGGCTCTCCTTAAGATAGATAACATGCTAGGTGAACAAATTACAGCGGGGCAATTGACAAACACCGAGAAAGCAATACATGCATATACTAATCATCTTGACTCCTTTGAGACTTGATTGGGCAATACAACATAATACATAGACCGCCATCCAACTGCATCTATGACTAATAATCCACCTTCAAGTTATCATCCGAACCCCCTCCAGTATTAAGTTGCAAGCAACGATTATTGCTTTACGAACTGCGTGTAAGGTAAACAATACAATTGTTCTATGAACAAAGGATCGTTGTTTTCTCCCTAGTAGCAACAGCACATCTAGTACCTTAGAGATTTCTGTCACTTCCCCAGATTACCAGAGACATGAACCCACTATTGAGCATAAATACTAACTCTTGGAGTTGCTAGCATCTACTTGGCCAAGATATCTACTAACAACGGAAAGCATGCAAGATCTCAAATAACAAAGACATGATAGAATCAATAATCAATCTGAAATAGCATCTCAATATCCATCGGATCCCCTCAAACACAACATGTATGAATTACAAATAGATGATCTTGATCATGAACGGAGCTCACAAGATCTAAACATGAAAGCACAAAGGTGGAGAAACCAGCCATCTAGCTACTACATGGATCCGTAGTCCAAGGATGAACTACTCACGCATCACACCGGAGGCTTGCATGGTGATGAAGAAGGCCTCCAAGGTGAATTCCCCTCTCCGGCAGGGTGCCGGGAAGAGCTTCAGATCCCCCCTGATCTAGGGATGGAGATGACGGCGGCTACAGACTCTTTCGTGGATTTTTGATTGGGTACCTAGGGTTTTCGTCCCGAGGGCAACTTATAGGCGGAAGGAGAGGCCGAGGGGGTGCTGGGGACGGCCAGACCACCCTCTGGCGCGGGCCAGTCCTGGCCGCGCAGCCAGCTGGTGTGGCCGGCCCCCAGCCCTTCTCCGTCTCGTATTCTGCCACTTGATCCCTTCCGGAAAAATAGGCACTTTGGCTTTTGTCCCGTCCAATTCCGAGAATATTCATTTTCTGACTTTTCTGGAACCAAAAACAACAGAAAACAGGCAGCTCGCACTGTGGCTCTTGTTAATAGGTTAGTCCAAGAAATCATAATAAAATTACTCCAAAGTTGGAACAAAACACAAGAAAGTGGATAAAACGAAGCATGGAACATCAAAAATTATAGATACATTTGCAATGTATCAACATCCCCAAGCTTAACTCCTGCTCATCCTCGAGTAGGTAAGTGATAAAAAGAAATAATTTTTGAGGTGACATGCACCATCAAAGACTTGATCAAAGTATTTGCAAAACATTCAAGGCTGGGATCATAGTACTTCAATCATAACATGAAAGACAAAGTTCTAGCAATAAGCAAAGAAACTATGATACAACATGAAAAGGCACAAACAAAAGATTCATGAATAACATGCTTTGCAAGACGTTTGTTTGTTTCACATAAAGAAAACATAGCATAAAAGTATTCAGCTTGTCCCTCAATAGAGTAGCAAATATAAATGCATGGGACACCTTCAAAGTTCATAAGAGTGACTAGATACAATAGTTTCAAACAAGCAATAACAAGTTATGCATCAATCAACTAGTCTTGGGACAATGCACATAGAACTAAGAATGGCCACTATGCTCTCAAAGTAGTGCATAAAGATAGAAGGTGGAGACTCAATATAATGGTGGAAGAAAGGCCTTTTGTAAAAAGGAAGTAGGGATTCAAGTCTCATAAAGAGCTTCCAAAAATTATGGTACTTATAGCTTTTAGCTCTCATTGCCCCTATCATAATCATCTTGAAGGTGATTAAGGTTAAAGTGACACAACTAAGAGGATATGCTTGACAAGTTATAAACTGAAATCTCATGCCCCTTACTTACGAAGACCGATCCTCATGCTACTCAACTTCAGTCACGAGAAAGCTCTTGTCATTGTAAGTATATGTGTATCATTAAGAACCGCCAACGGGGTACCCCTTGCACATGATACGGGATCTTTCCCATAATCAAAATGACAAGGCAAGCAGACAATGAGTATCTCAGCGATCTTTTTTATTTGCTATTTGCATAGGTTTTATTGAGGATGCTTCATAGATTGCTCATTATGGTGATGCTGCAAGTTTCCACCATGATTAGGCATGGCTTAGGCTAGCGGCCCAGGCGTTTCTCTAACACACATACAAACTCCATGATCATACAAGTTCCACATTTATTTCACACCGCCGGGATCCGTAAGCAAAAGAACATGATATCAACGGGGTACAAAGTACAAGCGCAATGTTGAAAGCGTTCCCCATGAAACATGGTTCTGCTAACTTCAACTTATAAAGCGCAAGCATATACGCAACAAAGAAGGACCCAATGGTTCAAGTCTATTAGAGGCAAAAATTAAAGTGTGCCATCAAGTTCGTGAGAGCTTTAATCACTAGTTTTCTCATAACAAGTGAAAGGTAGACAAAAGCATGAATATACTTGGAATAGCATAAGCTAGTAGGTAGGTATGGTGGACTCTTTGGAAAAACTTGGTTTAGGGAGTTGGATGCATGAGTGGAACTCATACTTTGTGGTGGAGGCTAGCAAAAGACTAGGAGGTAATGTGTCCTCCCTAGCAAGGCATTTAAACTCATCTCTATTATAGTCAGCTAGTTCGGTATCAAAATTATACTTATATTGATAATTGAGGTGATCTGGAGATCCACAATAATCACAACATAATTGATAAGAGGCACATAGTGTGGATGGATACTTGTCCACCCAAGTCAACCATTCTTTTAATATGCCTTACCTCTTATGAATATCTCGCAAAGTCCTTCCCTTTGACTCCTCCATTATAGATTTCTTCTGTTGGAAGGTAGTTATCTCGGAAGACATGATTAGTAACAAATATTTTATGTGTTTTTGGTTTGTAAACAAAAGCAAAATACAAATACAGCAAATAAAGAAATCTTAAAACAAAATCTAGCAAAACTAAAATAAATAAACAAAAGCTAAAAGACCTACAACGCTTAGCTCCCCGGCAACAGCGCCAGAAAATATATTGATGATTGCAAGTGCACATATCGTTTGTAGCTAGTTTCGAAATAAAGATATTGATCTCACAGGGAGTACGAGTCTGAAGTCTAATAACTTTTTGAACTAAATACTGAAATAGTAATGCTAAATAACGTTCTAAGTAACAAGATAAAATGTGAGTTTTGTGTAAAAGATATTTTTGGGTTTTCAAATAAGAGAACAAAAATAAACTTAAAGCTGTAAGTAAACAAGAGCATACAAGTATGATTATGAAAGTCTGCAAGATGATGGAAAGAGTTCTCAGGGAGTAGTGGATCCACTACTAGTAATTAGAAAGAGTGATCAAATTATTATAATGAATAAGACCATTTATGATATGTGTGGGAGGATCTCCATATATGGACGAATAGGCAGCAACCACTGCACACATCATCCGTCATAACCATAGAAGATAGCAATCGACATCAATTGAATTACTGTGCTATTAAGGGACTTTACCCTGTAGGATGTATCCCATGGCATGGACAATGTTCCGTGAGTTCTCCTTGGTTCCCAAGTTGATACGTAAGGAATGACAACAACTTTATAGTCACCGTAAGTGATATCATCCCTCTGTCTACCAACAAGTAGTTCCCTCCATCTAGTCCTCAGTGAGGCAAATATTGAGTGGCGCGCTTCACCCAACATCAAGATGAGGGAAATCTAACACAAACACATAATGAACAATATCACATAATAATATTTATCTCAATTCAATCTCTTACTAGGGTTTCTCCATCTCCCCAAGAACAAAGGAAACTACTCACACATGAAGGCAATCAACATCATGGATAGAATATGGATGAAATATGATGATACAATTGAAGACAAGTACAAATCCAAGATTCAATCTAGAATTACAATAAGTAACCAAAGGGGATCGGTGATGGAGACGTTGTTGATGAAGATGATGATGTAGATCGATGTGGAGGCCTTCAAGATCCTAGTCCCTTCTCCTATTGTGTGATGGTGATGGTGTAGATCTGATTGGAGGCAGCTATGGTGGTGGCACAGTGGCAGGGCTCCGCCGTGGTGGAGGATATGTCTTTGTTGCTCTCTCTTGGGTCCTCCCTCCTTTATATAGGCCTTGGGGGTGTCCTAGGGTTCCCCCAATACCGTCATATGACTTAGGGAAGGTTCTGGAGCTTCTCTGGGGCAAAATCCCGTCGTTTGCGACCTTTTTACCAACTATACGACGGGAACTTTTAGTTCCAGCCGGATAGTTGGTCATTGAACCTTCAGGTTCCGCAGTGTTTTGGCCACCACTTGTTCATACAAACTCCGTTTTGGGTGTTCTTGGGCCCGTTGGATTCATATCATCGAGGGATACAACCCCATAGTCTTGGATATTTATTTTGAGAAGTCGGGAAAATTCACTTTTCCAACTTCTCAAATGGCCAAGTCTGGTCCTCCATACTATGCTCTCTTTGTTCCTTTTTCATTTGTTTTATCCATAATCATCATCAACACCTACACACATGTCATAGACAAGGAAAGTGATAAAATTCTACCTAAACTACTAAATGTGCAAAGCTCATATGGAAGTAAATGAGAACGAGAAGTCATGCATATAAGGCATAATTATAGCTAGAAGAAACATGATATGAGAGATAAATGGCACATTTTATATGGCTAAAATAGGTGGTATTTCACAGCCATCAGAAAGCACTGCTAAAAGGTAATAAGAAAGGACACGTCTACAAGACTTTGTTTCTTTGTTTTACCTTAGTTGACCGGACCAATCTAGTTTACTTTATAATGGGTTTGAATCAATGGATGGAGATAGGACAAGGTTGAAGATCCACCTGCACATCAAATGGGATGAAAGATAATAATAAGCATAGTCATGTATCATGTTTGTATTGAGATAATCTTTTGTGGGCAACACATCCTAATATTCTAGAGACCTCGTGATGCAGCGGGCATAGCAATAGACTTTTAATCCAGCCGAGAACACACCAAAGCCACGGGTTACAAATGATTATTAAGTGTAAACATAGATCAAAGCTTTAAGTGGTGATGTTGTTGTTGATCCCAAATGGGGCGCTAAGCAAAGACTGTACTTCCCTTTTTGTCACTAAGTTTCCTATGAGATCGCCACTAGCCAAGTATCTCACCTCAAGCCTTTATCAATCTATGGGATCATGGGTACCTACAAGTCCACAGATCGAGGCGAGAGACGAAGAAACAAAAGGTACAAATCACGAATCCAAACAAAATACAATTCTCCCATGATCTAGATGCACATAATTGCTATGAGGTTTCTCTCCAACCTGCAGCCTATGAGGACTACTCACTCATAACAAATAAATCTGAGATAGAAAACATCATGCAAATACTTAGATTGAAATCAAATATTCTTACAATGGTCGCCAAATCAGAAGGAGATCTAAAAGTACAAAGAAATGGCTATGGCTAGTGGAGGGATGGATGGTGGAAGTGATGAACAATGGATGAACAATGGTGTGGATCTCCTTTGGTGGTGTTGTGATGAAATCTGAGAATAGCGGCTCTCTAGCCGGCGGCTGGAGCCTCAAAATATATAGGCGTCTTGATGAAAGTTGTAGGGTTTGACAAGATGGAGATATCGCCACCTGGTACGGGTCGGCGGTATGGGCGGACCATGCCCGTACCAGTGGTTGTTAAGCGCACCGATGCCTTGGTTGGCTTCTCCAATTACTTGGTTGTGTGTACTTCCTCAAAATCCTTCATTATGACTCCTTATTTCACCTTAAAAGCAGTGATTTCCTGCACAACATAAATAAAAGAAGGGATTTGCACATCTTTGCAATTATTATTCATTAGTGGCAAGGTTGAGAGTTTATTTGCCAATTGCTTGACCAAAAACAACATTTAAACGCGGTGGAAGATGGCAAAAATCGCAGCCATCAGGAGGTAGTAGAAGGCAGGAAAATACACAAACAATTGGTCCAAACATGACCTTTTATGTTTGTTTGCTCGTGATTTAGGGCCTCATTTGTCGACACCATCACTGGCTTGCTGATCAGATGCATTGGTTGCTCGCTAGCGCCGGCAGGATTCAGGAGTTCACGTCGATGGCAAAACACCCTGCGCTATGTAAGTCCATGACTTAATCCCTCCTCTAATCCATGATCTAATACCTCAGTTAGAGTTTTTACTTTTATAAAGGTTGTAAATTAGTGTAAATAAGTACTCCCACTAATATATTACATTCTCAGTGTGTAGGTTCACTCATTTGGAGTGTATCTAGTTCACTTTGAAATATCTAAAAGGTCTTATATTAGTGAACGGAGTGAGATAATTAACTATAATGTTTTGTTTTAAATAAATTTTGTGAAACTAATATTAATGAGGACAGTACAAGAAAGAAAATTTGCAACCTTCTTATGATACTTGTAATGGTGATGAACAATATAATTCTATTTTATCTATCTATGATCTTAGAACATGGGATAATCTTGACAATGCGTTTGAGGCATTAGTTGGTATGGTTATTTTGCATCTAGAAATGCGTGAAGAAGCTTTCTTAGAATCACATGAACATAATTGTGCATGCACTCATTGGTATTTGGGTTTTATTTGAGGTAATCAAACTAGGAGAGAATACTTCTTATAGTTTGCTACTCTTTCTATTCTTTATATAGTGACATTGCATTAGTGCTTGATAATTATTTATAAACATCTCAAACTATGAAAGTGTGGTTAGATGTTAGTTCTTCATTTTGTAAAGTGAAAATTAGCAGGTATATACCTATATATATAGTTATGCTACATATATATAGGCCTTAGGGGCCCTCTTGTTGACTTCGCCATAGGGCCCTCAAAAACATAGAGTCGGCCCTGTTTGAAGCCAATTGATACCAACTCTAATCATGGATCAGTTTTACTCAATATACACTTATCCACCACCCATCAGATGATGATATTGGAACCTTTCAACCCCTCCAAAATATCCACTCTTGAATTCTAGTCAAAAACCCCAAATATGGCCAAGTCTAAAACCATTATTAATATCACATCTTTGAGTGTCGCTCTTTCTCAACCCTTGTGCATTTTTGGAATGCACTTGTACCATTTTGTAAACCATCCTAAGGAATTCCAAGGCCCACTCTTTCCCTTGGATAGATCATCTTTTTAACCACTTGTTCTTGATGGTTTTGCAGGCAAAAAAATAATATTTTCTGCAAATCTTATCAATATGCCTAGTTTGGAAGAATCTCACATCTTCATACTATCTTATTTTGACCAACTCTTGGCATGGTTGTTGTCTACTCATGAAGGTTTATCCATCCATACTTCTCTTGTTTGAATTGGAGCTTGGTTCTTCTAAAACCCACAGGGTTTGGGAGGCTAAATAATATTCTACTATGACACCCATATTTTTAGCCAACTTTGGCATCAATCCTAGGAGAGCTCACCATGATCAACCTCAACACTTGATACCATGGTAAAATACTTAAATTTTATATCTATACCTATATCCCATGCCCCAAGGGGAGCTCTGAGCTCCCTAATCCAATAAGGTTTTGATGGTATAAAATTAATAGTTCCCAAGATCCAGTATCCCTTGTTTTCTTCCAAAATCAAGTTTGATTCTCAAAAACCTAGGTTTAAAATGATGAATATATCATGTGCACATCATCTATCCTGGAGATAAAAATTTATCAAATGTTTTGCATAATTATTTTGGACCAAAAGCTATTTATTTCTCTCTTTTTTACAAAAACTTAAAAACTCCTTCTATAAAGGAAAGTTTGTTTTTCTCCAAAACACTTCTCCAAATTTAGGCACCTTTCAGGCCTATATACCATACCCTATCTTCCCAAAAATAAATACTTTTGAAGAGTTTTAATAATTCTATTTGCCTATTCTTTTAAATGGCAGAAATAAAAAATAAATGTTTTAAATACTTTCATACCCCCATAAATCTTGGGAAATATCTCCAATATGTGGGATGATGTTTAGGATCATCTCACACTAGAAACCCCGCTTGTCCAATTCAAACATCTAAAGTGAATTCAATTAATCCACTTTAGCACTTTTTGGAAACTTGATGCTAAATGGGGCTAAACCCCTCTAAAAATCCCAAATAAATCCTGTAGGTTTGCCTTAACCATATCCACCTACTAGTAGAATTGCCTCATATTTCCAAGACCAAAAATCAAGATATTCTTCTTGATACTCGTCCATGACAATTTTGGAGTTTAAACAAAATCATGAGAGAAACCCCATCCAACCTCCCTCAAAGCTTGGTAAACAATTCACCACAACAACCTCACCCCACTCTGGTCTAGCTACACTATAGCTATGCACTGTAGCATATCTTTCCACTTGTCTCTAGTGTTTGTCTATGAAGGATACCCAAGGCAAGACCTTTTCTATGCCTTTAAAAACCTTGAAATAGCTTCCCGTGTCCCTCTCTGCATGTGCACGACCAGAGACTCCTCTCACCTCTCTCCCACTGCTCCCTTGCCCAATCCCTAGCCACCTCCCTCTTACATGCCCTCAAGTGAACATGATTCACCGTGAACCCAACTCTTTGTTTAAAGGAGGAAGAGATAACATCAGTGCGTCATTTATTCCCCATTCCCCTCCCACGCATCCCTCCTACACTCCCTAGAAACCCTGCCTCGCCTCTGGCCCTCCCTCTCCATGAAGAAGAAAACCTCTCATGTCGGCCATGCAAAGAGAAGGGAAGAGTGCACTCAACCCAGACCACCCCTCCTCTTCTTCCTGGCCTCTTCATGTTCTCCTTACCCTAATCCCCCTCCCCATGTCATTCTTTGGCAGCAGGAATACTAGACAACACTTCCCTCCTCGCATGAGCAAATGGAAGACCCACTGCTAGATCCGTGGTTTCCGGTCATCTGAGGCCTAGCCAAGGCCATTCCATGACCTCGGACACCTCTCCCATCCCCGTAACCTAAACGCCTCCCAGCAAGCACTCGAGCATGCTCGCTGGTGTGAACGCGTGATTCTTCTTTCGTCGCCTTAACCCTTACTCCCGCCCCTCTCTAAGCTCTCCCTGGCACCCCGCTTCTCCTCCGCCACCCCATCGATACCATGCCTCGGAGAACCCTCCCTGATGAAGCCCCATGGCAGCTAGGGTTTCTACCCCTTTCCGCCCGACTCGAGAAGGAAGAAGCTTCAGGGCCGTGGATCTTGGCTTGATCCAACGGGTCATAGCTCACCATACCCCTTCGTTCGCCAAGTCACACCCGGGCCCTACCCTAGTGCTTTCGAAAGCAACCTCCCATGTGAGCTGATGTCTGGCTGGTCTGGCCGGATGCCGTGTGGCCCACTTCGGTCTAGTTCCAGCATGCCTGCCTTATTCCCTTTCTTTTATTTTTTCTTTTCCTAGACCTATCAAAATGACTACTAGGTTTTAATCTAGAATTAAATGGAAAACACCCAGAACTACCCAAATATTTTTTTGTACATATAACCATATGTTTTCTCTAACCTACAGAGCAAACCCTAGGTCAAAAATAATTCTAAATATTTTCTAGTATTTATACCACTAAATAGTATCATTTTTAGTAAATAATTTCCACAATGAGATCCACATATACAAATGGGTTGTTCCCAACTTCCTCTAGTAACTTCGGAAAATACCTATCTGGTGGCATTAGTTCCCTGCCAAGTGGAGCTAGGGTTTACCTGTAGCAAAAATGACAAAGGGCTCCCCAATCTAACTGTATAAAATTCTCTAGGTCAAACTATGATATTTTTTGACCTAATTCCAACTCTCATAGCTAAGCAACATTAAGATATATCAAAACCTAGGAGATCAAAATTTATGGAGTTCCTGGTAAATTTTACTGATTTGAAACCACCTACATGTGGGTACTTCACTAGATAAATCACCTCTGTAGTTCTACAATTCCAAAAGTAGTAAACCCAATTGCTGCAGAAAGGTATTTGAAATACGTACAGTGTGACTTTGGATTCAACTCGGAAGCTTCTGTAGTTTTAATCTGGTGAAACAGACAAATTGCCAATAGAATTGACTTTGGGAATTTCCCAAGAGCATTCTGGTAATTATTTTGGAGTGAACCCAACTCTCAAAAATCATAAACTTAACGATTTAAAAAAATCTACGAGAACAAATTTATTTGAGCTATAGATCTTTTCTGGTGAATTATTCACCTAAACTAGGGTTATTTCTAGTAGAAAATCCATATCTAATTAAAGAAAAATGATGAAATACTGAAACCACTTTTGGTGACTTGGTTATGTCAACACCCATCAGATGATATATTTTTTGTACAATGATATCATACACAACAAAGCCCTAGCCTTAAAGCCCTTAGTTAAGTAGTATTTGCTAATTAAATTATAACAGATGTTCTATAAAGCCAAATAAAGTAATTCTGGTGGCTTGAACTCAAGATTAACAAAACCTACTAAAGCTAGTGATGTGTTGTATGTTTTTTTGTTGTATTGTAGTAGTGCTTGTATGCCTTCTGTTGATTGTGGCCTTTGTTTGCTTGCATGTATTATCTTTGACGATGATAGTTGCGATTATATCAGAGGCCAGAAGAAGATGGTTATTATTGGTTATTATTCTGGTATTCCAAGAAGAAGCCCAGGGACATATTTCCATATTACAGGTCATAGGAAATCCACCTACTTGCTCATAAACCATATCCTGTTATTTTACTTATGCATGTTTTATCTACCTTTTTATTCCAAATGCATTGTTTTACTATATTAATGCTCTATATCTGGTAGTGTCTTGGCTCCTCCAAACCATTACACCTGGGTACTGCTAAGTACAATCCCGTGATGACACCTACTTTCCCCTAGTTTTGTAAGTGGTTCATGACACCAAACCCCGTGGATATCCCCCTTTTAGCCAAAGTAAAACTATAGGATGGGAAGACCCCGGAAAAGTTTACAAAATGTTTTATGAAAAAACCTTGGTGAGGTTTGACATGCCAAGATAAGTTTGAGAAAGAAAAAGGTTTTGGTTTTTCAAATGATACTGAAGTGGAGAAGGAGGAAACATGTTTACAAAAACGCACCCAGTTCTCTATAGCTTTAGCTATAACAACTTAACCCGTGTAACCACATTACTCCTATATGAAAAGGGGTTGGACTCAAAGTTTGTTTAGTCTAGTATAGGTTTCCTCGAAACTACTACAGGGGATTTCGATCTCTGGAGGCTAGGTCTTCTCCTATAAAGGTCCATGTGAAGCATCGACTTGGAGAAGAAATGAACTATCTGTGGGTAGCCAGGCATTTACTATGAGCCTCTCATTGAAAGCGCACACTTTGTTGATTGGAAAAGGCACTCCGGTTGGGCCTCGGTACCTGACGTCCCGGTCTTGAGAGGAACAACTCATAGGGTAGGCGCTTGTACTGGAGTGGGCATTCCGAAGGCCTTGATCGGTTACTCGACCCACGATCCATAAGAGATCAGGGCAGGGTACCCGGATGGTGTGGGTAAAGTGTACAACCTTTACAGAGTGTAAATCTATTTGAATAGTTATGTCCATAGTTATGGGTGGTTGGACAAACTACTATAGAGTGGTGTTGGTTTTGTTTTCTAAAAAGGATTCGAAAAAGAAAGAGTTTTCTGAAAAGGGTGCTCTGGGAGACCACAGAGGAAGTGAGGTGATCTTGGAGAATCACAAAAGAGGAAATTGGGTGACCCAATCCTAGCGGTTTCCAAAACTTTTCAAATGTTTTACAAAAGTTTTCAACAAATATAGTAGATGTTATATCTACAAGAGAAACTATTTTAGAAAAGAACCTCTCATGGAGCCCTCCTACTACCCCAGCCATACTGTATATACGTTTATGGTTATTCTCTTAAGGTGGTTTGCGAGTACATTCAAAGTACTCACTGGCATTGTTCCTGGCTATTAAATTAGTCAGATTCAAGAAGTATGGTGAAGAAGAAGGAGACGTTGATGACTATGCGAGCTAGTATGTTCTCCTAGTAAACTGCCTATAGGTTAAGGCTTGTCTCGGTCTCGACTCTTTAATAAAGTTCCACTGATGATGATCAATGTACCATAATGGTGATTGAGGTATGGATTGTATCCACTTAAGTAATGGATGTCTACTTTCATACTTGTTGGTTTTGTGCCATGACAGACTGATCATGGGATCGTGGTGATATGCATAACAGGGATTCTCAGAGGATTAATCCGGGGGCCCCAACAGACTTGGTATCAGAGCCATCTTGACTATAGGAGAACCTTAGTTAGCATGGTTGTTAGATAGGAAAACCAATATTTTTGGAACATCAGCTTTTGGAAAACTATTTTGTCAAAAGCTTTTCAAAAAGTTCTACTTCTTGTCCTCTCCTAATTTAAATTATTTAGAAAATGGTTTCTTCTATCTCTTGTCCAAATTTCAAACATACGGATTTCAAACAAATAGGACCTAGAAAACCAAGTGAAGGCAATGATAACAAGACAGAGAGAAGTAACTACCAGGAAACATAAGGAGACTAGAAGATCACCCTACCAACGGAATCCTCGTGACCAAAAGAAATGAGAGCTAAACTACCGAGAAGCATCCAAGGACATAGCGAAGGCTTCATATGTAAGATAGTGACCCAGATGACAATTACTTGATATCTAGGAGAAATAGTCCTAAGATAGGATTCCCTTTCGTTGTGAGTAGTTAACTCCTTGGTCCCTATAGTAGGCCGTGTTTTCTTTCCTAAGTGAATATTGTGTTGCTTGATGTGTGTTGTTTGCGTTTCTAGGTTAGGAAAAAAATTGCGATCATATTGATTTGTTCACCATGTATGAATGTTATGACTTTATTGACCCAAGTAAATTGTGCTCTAAGGATCAGTACACCCCCTAGTAACTCAGGCACCCCTGTTAGTTGTCGCTAACAAGACCCATACGAACCTTGGGAGTTATGAGAGGAAGAGTGCCCCAAGAACCAGAACTTCGACATAGTCAAGTTAGATAAACTTGAAGACTTCACTCCAGTAGGATGGCTACACAAGAGTACCTCATCACACTCACCTCTCAAGACTCATCGCCAACACTGCACGCCATTATTCACCTGCCGGCAATAGCCAGAATTATGTTGAAGCCAGAAGTCTACCACCAAAGGATCCCCACGCTCAACAAGAAACCATAAGACTTACTAACCAAGATAAGAACTGAATACCTGACTCCACTAACCTTTGGCACGTTAGAGCTTCTGGCTGCCCCCAAAGGACTAACTGTTATATTCGACCCTTCTGCCCAAAACAGACGAGAAATTGCCCACCAGAAGGCCAGTGTACTCCAAAATCCTGAAGACAAGGACGCATGAAGACAATGAGTCTACTCGGCCATTGAGCATAGGAAACACAAATAATTCAAGTGAAGATAGCTCCTTTGAAGCTGGATGTCTCCACTCCGACTGAAGATTAACAAGAGATGTCGTTAACCGCTAACCTACCTAGAGTTAACCCCCTAAAGCTTCATTATCAAACCACCTCAACAAGATTTCTCGCCATCATGCGTCACTTGAAGACCACAACTCAATACCCAAGGAAAAACATCCTTCCTTTATTATCACGCTGGCACCCCAAGACGAAAGATCTACATCATCCTCGAAGAATCTTAGTGAAGCTCTAAGGTGGAAAGACTGTGTCTTTCCACGCAATTCTAGAACACCGCCTACCGGAAGATACTTTAGGAAGATTTCCAATCTAACATCCTTCTCCTAGCATCAACTCAAGTGTCATCAATATAACAGAAGATGGACCTCTGCAACAAGTCAGAAGTCCATGTTGGCTCGTGTACTAATGAGCTCGTTGGGGAACCCCAAGAGGAAGGTATGATGAGCACAACAGTAAGTTTCCCTCAGTTATGAAACCAAGGTTATCAATCTAGTAGGAGCAAGGAAACACCCCAAAGGTGTAGCTAGCTGAATGTTGGCAGGGCGCACTACCGGTGCTAGCAGCAACATGGAGACCTGCACAACACAACCATAAAACTCTGTCCCCAACTTGCGATGAGGTTGTCAATCTCACCGGTTTTGCTGAAAACAAAGGATTAAACGTATCGAATGGAAGGAAGTAATAGTTTGCAGAAAGTAAACACAAAGCAGTAAACAGTTTGTAGATTGTATGTAAAAGAAAGGACCGGGGTCCATAGTTCACTAGAGGTGGATCTCCTTAATATAGATAACATGTTGGGTGAACAAATTACAATGGGGCAATTGACAAACATCGAGAAAGCATACAAGCATATACTAATCATCTTGACTCCTTTGAGATTCGATTGGGCATTACAACATTATACATAGACCGTCATCCAACTGCATCTATGACTAATAATCTACCTTCAGGTTATCATCCGAACCCCCTCTAGTATTAAGTTGCAAGCAACAGATTATTGCATTAGAAATTGTGTGTAATGTAAACAATACGATTGTTCTATGAACAAAGGATTGTTGTTTTCTCCCTAGTAGCAACAACACATCTAGTACCTTAGAGATTTCTGTCACTTCCCAATATTACCAGAGGCATGAACCCACTATCGAACATAAATACTAAGTCTTGACGTTACTAGTATCTACTTGGCCAAGATAGCTACTAACAACGGAAAGCATGCAAGATCACAAATAACAAAGACATGATAGAATCAATTATCAATCTGAAATAGCATCTCAATATCCATCGGATCCCCGCAAACACAACATGCAGAATTACAAATAGATGATCTTGATCATAAACGGAGCTCACAAGATCTAGACATGAAAGCACAAAGGAGGAGAACCAGCCATCTAGCTACTACATGGACTCGTAGTCCAGAGATCAACTACTCATGCATCACACCGGAGGCTTGCATGATGATGAAGAAGGCCTCCAGGGTGAAATCCCCTCTCCGGCAGGGTGCCGAGAAGAGCTTCAGATCCCTCCCGATCTAGGGATGGAGACGACAGCGGCTACAGACTCTTTCGTGGATTTTTTGATCGGGTACTTAGGGTTTCTATATCGGAGGCAATATATAGGCAGAAGGAGAGGCCGAGGGGGTGCCTGGGGTGGCCAGACCACCCCTGGCGCGGGCCAAGCTTGGCCGCGTGGCCAGGTGGTGTGGCCGGGCCCCAGCCCCTCTCCGTCTCGTATTCTGGCTCCTGGTGTCCCTCAGTAAAATAGTGACTTTGGCATTTGTCCCGTCCAATTCCGAGAATATTCATTTTCTAACTTTCCTGGAACCAAAAGCAGCAGAAAATAGGCAGCTGGCACTGTGGCTCTTGTTAATAGCTTAGTCCAAGAAATCATATGAAAAGTACTCCAAAGTGAAATGGATCGTATGGGCACCTAGAGGGGAGGGTGAATAGGTGCTACACCAATTTTTAATTATTTTTCAATTTTAGGCTTAGCACAAAGGTAAATTCTCTACATAAACTAATGTGTGGAATTTCCCTATATGCAAACCTATCTACTAGCGAGTAAGGAGCGAGTGGAAGAGGAACGAGTGAACCGAAGTGAAGCACGCGGAGACACAGGATTTGGTTGACCGCAGTTCCTTCCTTGTTAAGGGAAGTACGTCTGGGTTGGAGGGGTGGGCGGTACTAAGACCACCATGCCACAAAAGGCCTCACCCTGTTCTCCGATGGATCTCGCCACAACAGGCCTGATCCACCTTCCACTATAGGTATCGTTCGAGGCGGGCACCGGCGCCTTTACACAACTAGCGGGGCAACAACTCCACATCAACTTGGAGGCTCCCGAAATGACAACAAGCTGCCACAAGAACAAAGTTGTCAAATACAATAACACGATCTAGGTATTAACGAGAATACTAGATCAGGGATTTCTCCAAGTGAATGGAGAGGAGTTGAAGCGCTTGATTCTTGATGTTGATGATGAACTTCTCCTCCTTCAATTCCACCAAAGATCAAGACCTTAGGGTGGTTGAAGTGGGAGATCGAGAGCTCTTGCATAGAGTCTGGTCGAATTCAAATGAATCAAGAGACCTGGACGTTGGGGAAGAAGGGGTACTTATACCCCCTTCCAAAAACCAGCCGTTGCACACTTTGGGGGCCGGATTATCCGGCCCAAGTGAGGGCCGGATTATCCGGTCTGGGGAAACTCCGCCCTAGACTCGGAATATCCGGCAGAAAATCCGCCCCCTCTCTGAGCATCGCGCCGAGCTTGCCCTTTATCAACTTCTGGGGGCCGGATTATCTGGCCCTATGTGAAGGCCGGATTATCCAGCCTGGGGAAGAAAAACCGCCCCAGTTCGGATTTTCCGGTAGAAAATCCGACCGGATACCGAGCGACGCGCCTTGGCTCCTTTTGCTCGAAAACTGGGGGCCAGATTATCCGGCCCTTGCGAAACCCGGATTATCTGGCCTGGGGAGGAAAAACCGCCCCAGTTCGAATTTTCCGGGAGAAAATCCGACTAGACATAGAGCGACGCGCCTTGGCTTCCTTGAGAGATGAGGTAGGCCAGATTATTCGTCCCTTGGAGGAGCGGATTAGCCGCCCCCCCCTCAAAACTTCCTGCACACTTAGCACACATGAAAAGTCTCCATAGTATTGTTATCTAACGCGCAAAACATAGGAAATCATGAAATGTTCTTTCAATCTCCCCCTTTTTGGTGTTAGATGACAATACCAGGATTTGCAGGAGAAAGACACAAGACAAACAGAGATAACTATGGAAGGGACTCCCCCTCAATGTGTGCATAATAGAGTTTTGCATTGGAATACAAATGCACACAAATAGGTGAATCTATTCCATAGACAAAAGGGTAAAAACACATACCACCGAAGTAGAGAATAGGCATCCTTGACATAAATCACAATTATTATTAGATAACCATTATGAGCGCGCGCCTTCTGTGATAAACCACCAGCAATAGGATATGAATAGATATAACCAAGAGCATAATCCATGATATGAAGTCCATAGGTATCATCTAGACAACCACATAAAGTCTCAACCACAAATATAAAAGTTCAACGCTAAATGGGCATAAGCAAGAAATAACGAATAAAAAGGGCAAGTGCTTATGCCCAACCCATGCAAATCCACGGACAACCTAATAGAACTACTTCTCCCCCTTTGGCATCGAGACAACAAAAAGGGAGAAGAGAGATGCTAGCGCCCCATGGGATCACTCATCATAGTCCTCGTCCTCATGCTCTTCCTCATCCTCATCTTCACACTCAAAATTGCAAAAAAAAACAAATCAAAAAAGCCAAGATTGAGTGTGATTCCCATAAGAACAAGAGAGAGCAAATAACATCCAAAAAGATCCAATTCTCCACAAAGGAGAGGGCGGTGGCCGAAGCCACCTTGTTGGAGTGTATGGTGTGACACCGCGAAGATATATCTTGGGTTCATGACCAATACTCATCAATAAGCTCACATATCACAACATGATATTAAGAGAAATGATATAACTTGCTATTGGCATTATGGGGGGAGGGTTAGCCCAATAAGTTAGGACCACACTCCCCCTATATCCATGCCCACACCTAGACCAAACAAGGATTGAGATGTGCGAGTGGGTGCATGGGTAATCAAGACAAGCTCCCGGAATCAATGATATTTAGCTCATTCCTCAAATAGCAGAATCTTGCTTCATCAAGTGGCTTTGTAAAAATATCTGCCAGTTGGTTCTTCGTGCTCACAAAAGATAGATCAATATCACCTCGAGCAACATGGTCACGAATAAAATGATTCTGAATCTCAATATGCTTCGTCCTTGTGTGCTGAACTGGATTGTACGCAATTTTGATAGCACTTTCATTATCACATAAAAGAGGCACTTTGTCACAATTGACACCGTATTCCTTTAAAGTTTCCCTCATCCACAATAATTGAGTACAAGCGCTGGCAGCAGCAACATATTCAGCTTCGGCGGTGGAGAGAGATATACAATTCTGCTTTTTGGAGGACCAACATACAAGAGATCTTCCCAAGAATTGACAAGATCCAGAAGTGGACTTCCGATCATCCTTATCACCAGCCCAATCTGAGTCAGTATAACCACATAAAGAGAAATTGGAGCCCTTGGGATACCAGAGACCAAAGTTGGGGGAATGAACTAAATATCGAAAGATCCTCTTGACCGCCACTAAGTGGCTTTCTTTAGGAGCTGCTTGATACCTTGAACACACTCCCACACTCAACACAATATCGGGTCTAGATGCGCAGAGGTAAAGAAGAGAGCCGATCATGGACCGGTATACCTTTTGGTCCACATCTTTACCATGAGGGTTGAGTTCGAGATGACACTTTGTTTGCATCGAAGTAGCGACACCATTTAGATCCGTCATCTTGAATCTCTTGAGAATGTCTTGGATGTACTTTTCTTGATTAATAAAGGTTCCTTCTCTTAGTTGCTTGATCTCGAATCCAAGAAAGAACCGTAATTCCCCCATCATAGACATCTCAAACCTGTCCGTCATAAGCTTTGAAAATTCATTGTTAAAAGCTTTGTTAGTAGAACCAAAAATAATATCATATACATATAGTTGGCATACGAAGAGCTCCCCCTTAACCTTCTTAGTAAAAAGAGTGGGGTCGATTTGCCCAACTTCGAAGCCACGATCTAACAAAAGCTCTTTAAGGTGCTCATACCATGCACGTGGGGCTTGTTTAAGGCCATAGAGTGCCTTATCGAGTTTGTAGACATGGTTCAGGAAGTTAGGATCCTCAAACCCCGGGGGTTGCTTTACATATACCAACTCATGTAGAGGACCGTTAAGGAAGGCACTCTTGACGTCCATTTGCTGCAACTTAAAATTGTTATGAGCAGCATAAGCAAGTAGGATACGGATGGACTCAAGGCGAGCCACAGGAGCATAAGTCTCGCCGAAGTCGATGCCCTCAACTTGTGAGTAACCTTGTGCCACAAGTCTTGCCTTGTTCCTCACAACAATGCCATTCTCATCCTGCTTGTTCTTGAAAATCCACTTGGTGCCGATAACATTGCGGCACTCTTTGGGTTTCTCCACTAGTTTCCAGACTTTGTTACGCTCAAAATTATTCAATTCTTCATGCATAGCAACAACCCAGTCTGGGTTGTCAAGAGCTTCAAAGACCTTCTTAGGTTCCACCATGGAGATATGAGCTTGATGCTCACCAAAACTGGCCAATTCTCTTCTAGTAGACACCCTTCGTCGAAGATCACCAACAACCTTGTCGAGAGTGTGACCCCTCAACTCAAGGTTACGATTAGCCCGAGCCTTGCGACGAAGTTCAATAAGTTTGTTGTCTCTTGGTGGAGGAGATTCATCACTTGAGTCTTCATTGGAGGCATTTTCTCCGCCTTGATCAATAGCTGGAACATCAGTAGCAGGTGGTGGAGATGCATGCCCTTGAGGTGAGTCCGTAGCCATAACAGGAGGCTGCAGAACTAGAGAGTCAGGGCCGGATAATCCGGCCGAAGAAGTGGCCGGATAATCCAGCCTGAGAGGACTTGCAGCAGCATCATCAGGAAGCCTGGGACTTGCTTGACCTGGCGAGGAGCCGGATAATCCGGGGTCAGCCAGAAAATCCGGCCTGGAGCTTGTGTTGATATCTTCACCACAAGGAGCTGCATGGACATCTAGAGCGGGGTGGCCGGATAATCCGGTATCCACCGGAAAATCCGACAAGGAGCTTTTTGGAGCAACTTGACCTTCAGCAGTTGATGGAGATGGTGTAGAAGTTGCCCCCGTGGTTGGAGCATGTTGCGTATGCATAGATGAGGGCTCTATATGAGTAGAGCATTGTCCTTTCCGGTCCGCCACAAGGGGTTCCTCAATAGGGCGGAAGAATCCCACGCCCATTCTTCTTATGGCATCTTGGGGTATTTCAACATCTGCATCACAAACACCAACTTGCTCCGCACGGGAACCGTCATTTTCCTCGAACACCACACTACAAGATTCTACAACAGTTCTGGAGAGCTTATTGTAGACTCTATAAGTGTGGGATTCGGCACCATAACCAACAAAAATACCTTCTAGAGCCTTAGATTCAAACTTAGATAAACGAACTCCTTTAATAAGAAAGAAACACTTACACCCGAATACCCGAAAGTATGAGATGTTTGGCTTGTTACTGGTAAGTATTTCATACAGAGTCTTGTCCAAAATCTTGCGGAGGTATAAACGATTGGATGAATGACAAGCAGTAGAGATTGCTTCAGCCCAGAAGTTATATGGAGATTTGAATTCGGCCAACATTGATCTTCCCATGTCCATTAGAGTTTGATTCTTCCTCTCGGCTACACCATTTTGTTGAGGGGTGTACGCAGCGGAATATTGATGTCTTATCCCCTCTTCACTTAGGAACTCATTTAAGGTGTAGTTCTTGAACTCCGAGCCGTTATCACTCCTTATAGCCAGAATGGGGACGTTGTGTTGACGATGAACCTCGTTGGCAAAGTCGATGACAGTTTGTTGAGTTTCACTCTTCAACTTGAAGAAATAAACCCACGTGTATCTTGAGTAATCATCAACAATCACTAGACAATACTTCTTCCCACCGAGGCTTGCATGAGATGGAGGTCCGAAGAGGTCCACATGAAGGAGCTCCAAGATCCTTTTTGAAGAGATAATGGTTTTCCTTCGATGAGGTGAATCATGCATTTTCCCTTCAACACACGCCCTGCAAACACGATCTTTGGCAAAAGAGACATTTTCTTTTAGTACAAGAATGTGGCCACCCTTGTGGAGACTTTGCAAAGTTCTCATATTGACGTGGGCTAGTCGGTGATGCCACAGCCAACCCGCGTCAGCCTTTCCGAAAAGACACATCGGACCTGTAGTGGTTTTCCCCGAAAAGTCTACCACGTACAGGTCGTTTTCGACATATCCCACAAAAGCGACTTTTAGAGACTTGCTCCACAAGAGTACCACCAAATCAGCATCAATGTAAACTGCAAAGCCCATCTTACCAAGGGCACGAACTGAAAGTAAGTTATACCCGAGGGTCTCAACAAGCATGACGTCCACGAGAGAGATGTCGTGAGCCACCACAACTTTGCCGAGACCTAATACCTCAGATTTTGACTTGTCACCATAGGAGACGGTAATGTGATCAAGGTTCAGCCGCATCTCCATGATGATCTCCTTACTTCCGGTCATATGACTCGTACAACCACTATCGAGTACCCATTTAGAACCACCGGAAGCATAGCCCTGCAAGAGAATTACTTCTTGGTTTTAGGTACCCATTTTTCAATGGGTCCTCTCATGTTAGTAACAAGGGTCTTGGGAACCCAAATAGACCAAGGAATGTAACAATCATAAGGCCCTACATAACTAGCATAAACATCACCATAAGAATCACAATATAGTTCAAAGTTAGGATTGTTGATCCCTGCAAAACCATCATAATTAGTCTTGTCATTGGTAATGTTGCTAGTCTTTGATTGAGCAGTCTTGTTCTTCTTGTTCTTCTTGTTTTTCTTGCTCTTTATCTTGGATATGTAACCAAGACCTTCTTTACTGTTGTTTGACCTTTGCCTGCTCAGTATCTCATCAATAACCCCTTTACCTTTGTGTTGAGAACTCCTTGCAAGATCTTCTTTTCCAAAGGATGAAGATGAGGTACTTGGTACATTATACCGTTTCAATTGAGTTTCGAGCTGGTCATGAGACTCATTTAGAGTAGAATGATCACTCTTCAATGCCTTGTGAGCACTTTCAAGATCATCAAACTTCTCCAAAAGTCTAGCATGAACAGCCCCAAAATCAATCTTTTCTTTCTTTAGTTTCTTTACCTTGGCAAGGGCATGGTCACGTTCTTTAATGAGCTAAGCTACAGCTTCTTCTTGTGACTCCTCTAGGGATTCGAGTCTTTCTTCCAAAGAAACTCGAGTTTCCTCTTCCTCTTCCAAGGCATTCTTTAAAGAGGCTATCTCCAAGGCATCTTCTCTTTCAATTCTGCCCTTTTCTTCAAGGAGATCTTCGGCTCGAGCAAGTTGACTCATAAGACTATCAAAATGGAGTTTGTGCTCACCTTGTAGGTTAGTGAAAAAAGTATCCAAGGCAATAACTTCTTCTTTCATTTCAAGACTTTCATGATCATCCATATCCAAAATTATGTTAGTCTTAGAAAATGAGGAGTTAGAAGTCGATACCTCGGATCCTCTTGCCATTAGGCAAGTGGCGTTGTTGTTGATGGCATTCTTGTTCGGCGAGTCGAAGAGAGAGGAGGGAGTCGATGTGGTGGCTATAGCAGCCACTTCGTGGGAACTATCATCATCCTCTTCATCTTCACTTGCGGAGGAGTATTCCTCTTGAGCTATAAGGACCATCTTGTGTTGCTTCTTGAAAGGGCCATTCTTCTTAGCAAATGGCTTCTTCTTAGGAACTTCGGATTTCTCTTTGAGAATGAGCCTGCCACCATTATCTTCTCTATTTTCATAAGACACTCGGCTACAAAGTGCAGTCTATCTCCACAGTTGAAGCAAGTTCTCAATCTTGGGCCACTTTCTCTTCTTCCATTTGACCCGTTCTTGCGCACAAGTTCAGACTTGGCTTTGGCAGGGTCCTTCCAAAAGTTCCTTGCATAGAATGCCATGTACTCACCATGAGCACGTTTGACCTCATCGGGGCAGTCCATGGATCCCATCTCAAATGCTCCTTCATCATCCTCTTGCTCAACAACATTGGCTTTGAGAGCCATATTGACACCCTTTTGCATTCCAATGGCCCGAGCATGGGCATCTTCAGCATTCTTTGCCGCCACTTTGAATGACACCATTTCTTGCATGACTTCATTGGATGTCATTTGATGATAGTTGTGTCTACCTTGCAAGATCTTCAAATCCGTCGGTTCGAAAGGCATTAAGGCACTCACATACTTTCTTTTTATCCATGCATCATCAATGTGAGTGGCCCCATGCTTCCGAAATGTTGTTGCGGTGCCCTTGAGTCTTCTATACATGTCCTCATGGTTTTCACCATCCAACATGTAGAATCCCTCAGCTTCGTTACTAAGGGCATCATACCGGTTTCTTCTCATGCTTTCATTTACAACAAAAAGGTCCGTAAGAGCATCCCATGCCTCTTTAGCCGTGTTGAGATGTTCAATGTGTGGCATGTCCTTGGGACCCACACCCAGCTGTATCATGTGGAGAGCAGTGGCATTCAATTGGCTATCCACAACTTCCCTTCTTGTTAGATTGGTTTGATCTCCAACATGAAGACCTTCTTCAATGATCCTCCACAATTCAATAGAGGAGCTGCAAACATGAGATTTCATTAGAAATTGCCATTGGTTAAAAGAAGATGCAATGAGCTTGGGTGGATCACCCCTATTGTTTATATGAGGATGAGGGATAGGTGGGTCGGGGGAATATACGTGGCGAACCTCACTATATTCCTCCTTACCACTTCCCTTTTTGGAGGTGGAACCATTTAGTTTTTCACCTTCCACATCATCATCCTTAGATTCGGTGTTACCCTTTTCCTTAGATGATGGTGAGGGAGCCTCAGAGGAGGATGGAGATGGGGCTATGGATGATGTAAGGCGAGCAATCATTTGATTCATCTACTCCATCTTGGCCTCAAAGGATTTCAACAAGGTTGTTTCCAACGACTTGAGATTATCCATTGTGACCTTATCCACAACCTCATGTCCATCATCCCTGGTACCATACTACTCTTAGGCGGTTAAGCCCGAATTAAGAGTCGAGGCTCTGATACCAATTGAAATGGATCGTATGGGCACCTAGAGGGGGGGGGTGAATAGGTGCTACACCAATTTTTAATTCTTTTTCAATTTTAGGCTTTGCACAAAGGTAAATTCTCTAGATAAACTAATGTGTGGAATTTCCCTATATGCAAACCTATCTACTAGCGAGTAAGGAGCGAGTGGAAGAGGAACGAGTGAACCGAAGTGAAGCACGCGGAGACACAGGTTTTGTTTGTCCACAGTTCCTTCCTTGTTAAGGGAAGTACGTCTGCGTTGGAGGGGTGGGCGGTACTAAGACCACCACGCCACAAAAGGCCTCACCCTGTTCTCCAATGGATCTCGCCACAACAGGCCTGATCCACCTTCCACTATAGGTACCCTTCGAGGCAGGCACCGGCACCTTTACACAACTAGCGGGGCAACAACTCCACAACAACTTGGAGGCTCCCGAAATGACAACAAGCTGCCACAAGAACAAAGTTGTCAAATACAATAACACGATCTAGGTATTAACGAGAATACTAGATCAGGGATTTCTCCAAGTGAATGGAGAGGAGTTGAAGCGCTTGATTCTTGATGTTGATGATGAACTTCTCCTCCTTCAATTCCACCAAAGATCAAGACCTTAGGGTGGTGGAAGTGGGAGATCGAGATTTAGAGCTCTTGCACAGGGTCTGGTCGAATTCAAATGAATCAAGAGTTCTAGACATTGGGGAAGAAGGGGTACTTATACCCCCTTCCAAAAACCAGCCGTTGCACACTTTAGGGGCCGGATTATCCGGCCCAAGTGAGGGTCGGATTATCCGGTCTAGGGAAACTCCGCCCCAGACTCGGAATATCCGGCAGAAAATCCGCCACCTCTCTGAGCGTCGCGCCGAGCTTGCCCTTGATCAACTTCTGGGGGCCGGATTATCCGGCCCTATGCGAAGGCCGGATTATTCGGCCTGGGGAAGAAAAACCGCCCCAGTTCGGATTTTCCGGTAGAAAATTCGACCGGATACCGAGCGACGCGCCTTGGCTCCTTTTGCTTGAAAACTGGGGGCCGGATTATCCGGCCCTTGCGAAACCCAGATTATCCGGCCTAGGGAGGAAAAACCGCCCCAGTTCGGATTTTCCGGGAGAAAATCCGACTACACACAGAGCGACGCGCCTTGGCTTCCTTGAGAGATGAGGTAGGCCGGATTATCCGGACCTTGGAGGGGCGGATTATCCGTCCCCCCTCAAAACTTCCTGCACACTTAGCACACATGAAAAGTCTCCATAGTATTGTTATCTAACACGCAAAACATAGGAAAACATGAAATGTTCTTTCACAAAGTGTGGATAAAACATAAGAAAGTAGATAAAGCCAAGCATGGAACATCAAAAATTATAGATACATTTGCAATGTATCAACATCCCCAAGCTTAACTCCTGCTCGTCCTCGAGTAGGTAAGTGATAAAAAGAAAGAATAATTTTTGAGGTGACATGCACCATCATAAACTTTATCAAAGTATTTGTAAAACATTCAAAGCTGGGATCATAGTACTTCAATCATAACATGAAAGACAAAGTTCTAGCAATAAGACAAAGAAACTATGTTGCAACATGAAAAGGCACAAACAAAAGATTCATGAATAACAATGCTTTGTAAGACGTTTGTTTGTTTCACATAAAGAAAACATAGCATAATAGCATTCAGCTTGTCCCTCATAGAGTAGAAAATATAGATGCATAGGACACCTTCAAAGTTCATAAGAGTGACTAGATACAAATAGTTTAAAACAAGCAATATCAAGTTATGCATCAATCAACTAGTCTTGGGACAATGCACATAGAACTAAGAATGGCCACTATGCTCTCAAAGTAGGTGCATAAAGGTAGAAGGTGGAGACTCAATATAATGGTGGAAGAAGGGCCTTCATAGAAGGAAGCAAAGACTCAAGTTTCATAAAGAGCTTCCAAAAATTATGGTACTTATAGCTTTCAGCTCTCATTTCCCCTATCATAAGCATCTTGAAGTGATTAAGGTTAAAGTGAACAAACTATGGTGTACATGCTTGACGAAGTATAAGTTAGAAATCTCATGTCCCTTGAATACGAGGGACGCTCCTCATGCTACTCAAGTTTAGTCACCGGTAAGTTCTTGTCATTGTAAGTACATGTGTATCATAGAGAACCGCCAACGGGGTACCCCTTGCCCAATGATACGGAAGAATCCCCATATCAAAATGACAAGGCAAGCAGATAATAAGCATCTCAACAATCTTCTTATTTACCATGGGAATATGGTGCTTTTTTCTCTCTTTCCTCTTTTCATAATCTCTTTTTTTCTCTTTTTCCTCAATATAGGGCTCTTTTTTATAAAAAGAATGCTTCATAGACAGCTCATTATGGTTACGATGCAAGTTTCCACCATGTCAGCATGGATTAGACCAGCGGCCCAGGCGTTTCTCTAACACATATACATAACTCCATGGACTTACAAGCTCCCCTTTCATTTCACACCGACGACATCCATAGACAAAAGAGCATGATATCAACTAGGTACAAAGTACCAGTGCAATGTCGAAAGCGTTCCCCATGACAACATGGTTCTGCTAATTCCCAACAAATAAGTGCAAGCATATACAACGTAGACGACACAATGGTTCAAGTTTATTAAGGGCAAGAAAAGTAAAGTGTGCCATCAAGTTCGTGAGAGCTTTAATCACTAGTTTTCTCATAACAAGTTTAATTCGGAAGGTAAACAAAAGCATGAATATACTTGGAATAGCATATGCTAGTAGGTAGGTATGGTGGACTCTTTAGAATAACTTGGTTTAGGGAGTTGGATGTATGAGTGGAACTCATACTTGGTTGTGGAGGCTAGCAAAGACTAGGAGCGACAATCTAAGAGAGCAATAATGGCCATAATCATGCAAAGCGACAAAACATCATTGATCAAAGCATAAAGTGATACTACAAGTTGAAAACTAAAGGATCATAAAGGCTATGGTGACTTTGGATAGTCATAACATGGTGTGCGCATGCGCCAATTCAACCCAAATAAAGCATCAAAGGAGAATACCACTATACTATGCTTTAATATGCTAAAACAACGCATGATTCATCCAAGGCACATTAAGCAATCTCAATTGTTTATAACAATTCATGCTACAAGAAAGAATACTAAGCATAAAGCCTAAACAATATCAAGCATGGCATGACAAAGCATAGGCCACAGTCAAAAACAAGCTCTCTTTACCACTTAAGCATGAGCTTTCCTACTCTTTTCCAAACCAAACCAAACTATTTGAAAACCAATGTATGAAAGAGGGGGTCCAACCAATTTATTCAGAAAACTAAGCAAACAAAGTAAACGAAAAACCAAAACAAAAACGAAAAAGAAGACGCTCCAAGAACAACACAACTGTGCATGAAACAATAAAAATGAGGCGTTTGGAAGAAACCTGGGATTTTTATTGATGAAGAGGGGGATGCCTTGGGCATCCCCAAGCTTTGACACTTGTACTTCTTGGATATTTCTTGGGGTGACACGCGTGTCATCCCCAAGCTTGAGCTTTACTCCATCCTTCATCTCATTACTCGTTCCTTCCATACACCTGAAATTTTTCCTTCATACAAAACTTCACACAATGTTTATTAGCAACATTAGTGCACTCAAGATAATAAGTCTTTAGATTCAGTCCTAACACCAATAAAACTTCCATTAAAACACTATCTACTGTAGCACTTCCCTCAAAAATCTCAATTCCCCAAAAGAACTCAAAAAGGAATCAACAAGAAGCAAATAGAGAAAATGGCAGAAATCTGTCAAAACAGACTAGCAGGTAAAGACGATTTTTTTCTAAGACCTTTTGTTGATCAAATAAAAAAGTGTTGAACTAAATAAAGTTATATACAAACCTAGGGCATAAGCACAAAAATTCACGCCTCAAAATGACGTACAGATATTTTACACGAATTTTTACGGTGAAGCACAGAAATCTGTTTCCGGACAGCAACTTTCCCAATCATTACTTCTCTCTCATTAGAGGTTACTCTTGGCACAAAAAGCAAATAAAAAGGATAAGGAGAGGTTATTACTGAAGTAATAACTTCCAAGACTCATGTAAAACTTTTGGGTTATCTCCCAATAAGTACTTTTCTTTAACGCCTTTAAGTTAGGCATAAGAAGCAAGAAAAAGAATCAAGTGTTCTCAAATGAAGTAGCATTAAGAGCAAATTTTGTTTTCATAGGAGAGGCAAAAGAAATCTTCTCTCTCTTCTTAGGGAAGTGTTCTATACCTTTCTTGAGTGGGAGTTGATATTTAATGGTGCCTTCTTTCATATCAATAATGGCACCAACAGGTCTAAGAAAAGGTCTTCCCAAAGTAATAGGACAAGAAGCATTGCATTCAACATCCAAAACATAGAAATCAACGGGGACATAGGCATTATTAAGCATAATAAGAACATCATTAAGACTCCCCATGAGTTTCTTTTTAGCATTATCATCAAGTGGGATATTCAAATAACAATCTTCAAGTGGTGGCAAATCAAGCATATCATAAATCCTTCTAGGCATAATAGAAACACTATTATAAGATCACATAAAGCTTTGAAATCAAAATCATTCACTTTCATATTAATGATGGGTTCCCAACCATCTTCTTGTTTTATAGGAATAGAAGCTTTATGTCTTATCTTTTCTTCTTTAATCTTTATGAAAGCATCAGTAATGTGTTTTGTAAAGGTCATATTCATAGCACTAGCATTAGGACTTTTAGCAAGCTTTTGTAGGAACTTAATAACTTCAGAGATAGTGCAACCATCAAGATCAAAATCAAATTTATCATCTAAAATAGTAGAGCTATTATTAGCCTCAACACTAGTGATAGTGATAGTAGAAACACTAATGTTTCTAGCAATTTCATCTTCTCTTTCCCACTTAGCATGCAACTCGGCTAATAGTCTAACATTTTCATCAATTCTTACTTGTATGGCATTAGTAGCTGCAAATGGATTATCATTAGTTTCAGGTTTAGCAGCCATTTTATTAATCAATGAAGATTGAGCTTCAGACAAAGATGATATATTCCTTTCAGCATTAGAAAGTTTCAATTGTAAACTAGGAATTTCCCTATTTAAACCCTCAAGTTGATGGCTAATGTTCTTCAAAATGATAGATTGTTCCTCCATAGTTTTAGTAAATAGTTGATTTCGCTCATATTGCATTTGCATGAAGTTCTTAGTGGCTCTTTCAACTTCGAAAATTCTTCCTTCACTAGGTAATCCAGGTTTACCATTATAACCATAAGTATTATTAGGAGGGTAGGGCCTATTACCATAAGCATTGTTGCCAAAATTATTATTTATTATAAAGTTCACATCAACTTGCTCTTCTTGAGCAACCAAAGAAGCTAAGGGAACATTATTTGGATCAATATGGGCTTTCCCATTAATAGGCATATACATAATAATATCAATCTTATCAATCAAGGAGGAGGTTTCCTCAACAGAATTTACCTTCTTACCTTGTGGAGCTCTCTTAGTATGCCATTCAGAATAGTGAACCATCATATTATCCAGAAGCTTTGTTGCAGCACCCAAAGTAATGGTCATAAAGGTACCTCCAGCAGCAGAATCCAATAGGTTCCTTGAAGAATAGTTCAATCCTGCAAAAAAAGTTTGGATGATCATCCAAGCAGTCAGTCTATGAGTGGGACAATTCTTTACCAAAGATTTCATTCTTTCCCAAGCTTGAGCAACACGTTCATTATTAGATTGTTTAAACTTCATTATTTCACTTCTCATAGATATAATCTTA
The DNA here is from genome assembly GCA_916181665.1 of Avena sativa. Lineage (NCBI taxonomy): Eukaryota > Viridiplantae > Streptophyta > Magnoliopsida > Poales > Poaceae > Avena > Avena sativa. Next base: position 368,794,141 of record OV702287.1, on the reverse strand, counting down.
GCAGGAGGATAGTATTTTCCAATAAAAGCATCTTTGCATTTAGTCCAAGAATCAATACTATTCCTAGTTAAGGAATTCAACCATTCTTTAGCTTTTCCTCTCAAAGAGAAAGGAAACAATTTAAGCTTAATAATATCTCCATCTATATCCCTATGATTTTGCATCTCACAAAGTTCAACAAAGTTATTTAGATGGGCAACAACATCTTTATTACCAATACCAGAAAATTGTTCTCTCATGACAATATTGAGTAAAGCAGGTTTTATCTCAAGAAAGTAGCTTCAGGCACAGATGGAGCAATAGGTGTGCTCATAAAATCATTGTTGTTGGTGCTAGTGAAGTCACACAACTTAGTATTTTCAAGAGTAGTCATTTTTTGTGTTTTTAATAAAGAAAGCAAACTTGTAAAACTATTTTTTTTGTGTGTTTTTGATAAAGAAACAAGCAAACAAAGCAAAAATAAACTAAGCAAAACAAAAACAACAAAGTAAAGAGATTGGTTATGAGGGACTCCCCTTGTGAAGATGTCCTTGACTCCCCGGCAATGGCGCTAGAAAAATACTTGTTGGCTCGTGTACTAACTAGCTCATTGGGGAACCCCAAGAGGAAGGTATGATGAGCACAGCAGTAAGTTTCCCTCAGTTATGAAACCAAGGTTATCAATCCAGTAGGAGCAAGGAAACACCCCAAAGGTGTATCTAGCTGAACGTTGGCAGGGCGCACTACCGGTGCCAGCAGCCACATGGAGACCTGTACAACACAACCACAGAACTCTGTCCCAACTTGCGATGAGGTTGTCAATCTCACCGGTTTTGCTGAAAACAATGGATTAAACGTATCGAATGGAAGGAAGTAATAGTTTGCAGAAAGTAACACAAAGCAGTAAACAGTTTGTAGATTGCATGTAAAAGAAAGGACCGGGGTCCATAGTTCACTAGAGGTGGCTCTCCTTAAGATAGATAACATGCTGGGTGAACAAATTACAGCGGGGCCATTGACAAACATCGAGAAAGCATACAAGCATATACTAATCATCTTGACTCCTTTGAGATTCGATTGGGCATTACAAAATTATACATAGACCGTCATCCAACTGCATCTATGACTAATAATCCACCTTCAGGTTATCATCCGAACCCCCTCCAGTATTAAGTTGCAAGCAACAGATTATTGCATTACGAATTGCGTGTAAAGTAAACAATACGATTGTTCTATGAACAAATGATTGTTGTTTTCTCCCTAGTAGCAACAACACATCTAGTACCTTAGAGATTTCTATCACTTACCCAGATTACCAGAGGCATGAACCCACTATCGAGCATAAATACTAACTCTTAGAGTTGCTAGCATCTACTTGGCCAAGATAGCTACTAACAACGGAAAGCATGCAAGATCACAAATAACAAAGACATGATAGAATCAATAATCAATCTGAAATAGCATCTCAATATCCATCGGATCCTTGCAAATAGAACATGCAGAGTTACAAATAGATGATCTTGATCATGAATGGAGCTCACAAGATCTAGACATGAAAACACAAAGGAGGAGAACCAGCCATCTAGCTACTACATGGACCCGTAGTCCAGAGATGCTATTGAAATCACGCGCCAAATGCTATTGAAATCACGCGCCAGCCCACTGCCCTCCCACTACGCCCGCGCAATTCTCGAGGTAACTTACCCTGAAGACATCTCCCACGCCGCCGCCCTTATCCTCACGACGCGTGACCACGCCGTCCATCACCCTCAACTTCCTCCGATGCCGTCCGCCGCTCTCTAGCCTCCTCACAATACCCAAGCTCTCGCGCCGGGAAAGCAAGCCAACAGACCATGGACACGACCGCGCCGAAACGTCCTCGACATTTGCCGGCCCCGGCGCCGCTGACAATCGCCGACATGGCCCCGGAGATCCTCCTCCGCCTCCCGCCTGATGACCCCGCGTACCTCGTACGCGCGGCCCTCGTCTGCAAACCATGGCGTCGCCTCCTCACCGGCCAGGCCTTCCTTGGCCGCTACCGCGCATTCCATCGAACACCTCCCATGCTCGGCTTCGTCCTCAACCTGAAGGAGCACTTCAACGGCATGTCCCGGTTCTTCCCGACATCCTCCTTCCGTCCTGCCGCCCCCGACTACGCCGGCATGGACGTGCTCGACGCGCGCCATGGCCGCGTGCTCCTTCAAACCACTAGGGGCCAGCGCCTCGTCGTCTGGGATCCTGTCACGAACAGAGAGTGGAAGATCCCCGACGTGCCGGTCTACGCGCTCGGCTTCAACGCGGCGGTGGTATGCGCCGCTGCCGGCTGCGACCACCTCGACTGTCATGGCGGCCCCTTCCGTGTCGCCTTCGTGGGCTCTGACGACCGCGGTATGACGTTCGCCTGCACCTACTCCTCCGAGGCCGGTTCGTGGAGCCAGCGAATTAAGATTGCGGAGCCGGCGTTCGTCAACGCGCGGCCTGGCGTCCTTGTGGGGAACACGGTCTACTTCACCTGCGACCCGTACATCAACTTCAAGATCGTGGGGTACAACATCGTCGCGCAGAAACTCACGGTGATCTGGCCCCCATCCCAGCACGAGTACTATTCTTGCACCGTCATCGTGAAGGCTGAGGATGGCACGCTGGGGTTCGCCGGCGTGCAGAATGCCAGGCTGTACCTGTGGTCGATGAAGGCCAATCCAGACGGAGTTGCGAAATGGGTGCAGCGCAGAGTTATACAGCACAAGACGATGCTCCGCACTCGCGGCCTCGCGAACCCACCTGAGGTCGTTGGCTTTGCAGATGGCCTCGGCCTCATTTTCGTGAGGACAGGTAACACCGTGTTCTCCATGGACCTCAAGTCAGGTCATGTCAGTAAGGTATACACCTGCAGGTCAAGAAACTATGACGTCGTTGTTGTTCCCTACATGAGCTTCTACACTCCAGGTACAGATTATGTACTATGTCTGTTTGGCTGTGAACTGTGATGTGTGAATATTTGCAATGTCACATGAACCTAGTTGCTGCTTGTAAAAAAAGAAAGGAAAATGTGGTTTCTGAATGTTTAGCAAAAATCTTGGAGGTGAAGATCTTACATGTCCCTACTGGCTAATTTTGTTTGCACGCGTTTCAGCCTCTTAGGGAACATGTTCGATTCATATTGTTCTTGACAATTCTCGAAATAGGCTTAGATGTAACTCAGAATAGAGTCAGTGTTTCAGATTTCATAACTCATTAGTAGGAATGAAGAGCTATAAGCCTACAACATGATTATAAGCTTAATCAACTGTCTCTTTTCAGATCATGCTGTGGGCGGACTGCCATCGCCATGAGGACTCAACTGTCATCCAGTAACTTTAGCCTGCTGCTATTCGGTTGCTATGAAGATAACGCCCTATGTATTTTGCTTTCACTTGGACTGTTTAAGTAGGTACGCAGGAAGTCGGTCGCCATTGTCAGTGTTTGAATGTTTTGTTCTCAGTGTGACACTTGAAAAAGGAGATCAGTTACTATGTAAGCATGATCAGTTTAGTATGTTCTATTTCCAGTTGGAAAGTTTAAGCAAGACAATGATAGTCAACTGGTATTCAGTATTGTATCTTCTCTTTCAGTTGTCCTGGATTTATATTCTGGTATTCTGAGTGTATGCTTACTTTATCCTTGCAAGCTCACATTGAATTGGTTATCTGAATATCGCAGAGTAGTAAGTTATAAGGCACAGTTACGGATCTTCTCCAGCTATTGGTGACTATAGATGGTAAGGAAAGTTTTCAAAACAAAAGGTAAACGACAAACCTTTGATTTCATGGCTCTTCTAGCCACAAGGATAGCAGGTACTATTGGAGATCTGTGTGTTAGATTTACATCTCTGCTACTCTTCATCAGAAACTTGTTTCAAGTTTTGCACGGTCATAATGTTTGATTTATGATTAGTTATAGCCTCACTACTGCAAAATTAAACCTCTGTGATTTCGTTACAATACCATTTCATTTGCCTACACAGTAGTCTCGGTAGCCTATTCAGGCATGCACTTGGAACTGAAATCATTTTTCACAAGAAACAAGTGAAGTACTGACACAAATGCTGAGGCACATGCATGCTCCTCGTTTTATTCAAGAATGCAACACAAACAAGATAATACATGCGTGACTAAGACGAGCAAGCTCAAGAATAACTAAGCACACACCCTAAATACTACTACCTCCGTCCATACTGTAAGCCTTTTTAGCAAACTATTTTAGCTTTCTAAAAAGGCTTATATCGTGAGACAGAGGGAGTAGTACACTGATAATTAAGGTGGCTCCCAGACAATGCAAGCAAGCTAATCCTCCATCACCTAGCTAAGCTAGGAGAGTAATCAAGCTGCCTGCTGCCACTTATTCCAAATGCTGCTGCGGACGCGTGAGGCTCCCTTCAGTTGAAGTAGCCTGACGGCGACTGTGGCGGCTGCTTCGGCTGCGACGACGACTGTTCCGGCGGCTGGGGCTTGGGGTCAGGCTGTGGCGCCGGTTTAGGGCCGGGCTTGGGCTTAGGCGTCGGTTTAGGGTCGGGCTGCGGGTCTATTTTGGGGTCAGGCTGCGGGGATGGTTTTGGGTCCGGTTTGGGTTTGGGGTCATTCTTTGGCACCGGTTTAGGATCAGGCTTGGGGTCAGGCTTCGTCACCGGTTTAGGGTCACTCGGAGGTGGTATGGGCTCCGGCGGCGGCGTAGACCTGGGGTCTGGCTGCGGTTGCGGGGTGGGCTCAGGTTTGGGCACCCGGTTGGGGTCGTCCATCAGCTGAACCCTTCCATCGGCGAGGCTAGCAGCATTGGCGACGGCAAGGGCTATGAGCAAGCACAGCGACAAGGCAGATGGCCTCATCATTGCCACCTTCCAGCTGCACGCACACTCAGCTCACTCACTGGATCACACTTGGCTACCACTTGGCTGTGTGAAGTGTGTGTTGTTGGCTACTATGCAGTGCAAGGGAGGATGAGTTTTATAGCCCCGGCGAGCGAGCCAGCCGGACGCGTGGCCATCACCCTTTTTGTGCCCGTGATCGGCAGCTGCAGTGACATACTCCAGCCTTTGTTCATGTCACCTTGCCATGGCATGCGCGCGCCAGCCGAATCATCGGCGTGCATCCAGCGGAAAAGAGCCAACATCCATCGTGGGATGCAAGGAGCGACGGACACGCGTTTGCCAGATCTAGGACGCCCGACACGAACAAGTGGCACGTACGCACGCATGCACAGAACAGGTCCCCCGCTCCCCCGTCTTCTTCGATCGTCTCTGCTTTTGCTCTGCATGCTGTACGGTTGCGCACTGCTTCTGCAATGTGCTACGTACTACTAGTATCTTCCATAGTTTCAATAACGTATTTCCATAGTTTCAATAACGAAATAAGTTCGCAAAAGAAAAAAGAAAAAAAGTTCTCCCAAAAAAGAATTCAACATGTCCTAAAGAGTATTTGGTTGGATTAACTTTTGATGTTTTAAAGCATTTCCTTATATATAAGAAAAAAAACACAAATAGATGATTTTGCCTTTAGTTTTTTCTCTTCTTCTGTAAGATTTTGCCAGATGAGGCACTGACAATAGGCAAACAGGGTTCCACATGGCACTATCTTCTTCGTCTCCCGTCCATTCTTTAGTTTATTTTTCCTAGTACATGTATTCAGCACTCGACAAAGTATTTACCCTAAAAAATACACTCGACAAACATCCGCTCATCCGCTTGCCGGATGGGTGTCATCCAATACATGCGTGACACTGGTTTCTTTTGACTCGTCGAAAATCCATATTGAGGTCATGTATACCTTCGTATAGGTGTACTCATTCCAGCTAGGTATACTCCATGTTCTCACCGGTCGATCCCACCTTCCTTTATCGTGTTCTATGTCCTAGCATATGCCATGTTTTGAATTTTTGCTGGTGATACATTATATCTCCAGACTTTCTGCCTCCCGCAGACATGTGAGAATCCATGCGGGCTTCGGGTCGTTCCTATGGTCTTCGAAATGAGTTAGTATTGTGCGATCTCAGCCGTCCACGAGTTTCTTTTTGTCAAAGTTTGAAGAAGAGCGGAGGGGAGGGGAGGGGGGCACCGAAGCAAAAGTGTCGTAGAAAAATAGTTCGTGCTTGGATTGATACATAGATCTATATTGATCGGGGATCGGGGTAAACTGCTACATTTCTGCACGCAATTCGGCCGTCACAAAACAGAATTCAGTAGCACTTATTGATCATGTAATGTAGATTGATATTGTTATTGATGATAAACACCCCAAGCTGGTCGTACATGGAGGATTTAAAAGCGTAAATCAACAAGCACACTCGTGTCCATAGGTCGGCATGGTACACATGCATGTCATCCAGGAACACATACTTAATCAAGCATACATGGAAAGTTTTGATCGAAGATACTTGCACACTTTAATGGTCGATCCATGCAGAGCTTAGGTAGTTCATTCAGTTGAGGGGCTTGTGAGAACCTACCCCATGTGCATTCACCGGCGGTTTTGGCTTTGACGATCCTGGCTAGGGTTTAGGTTGAGGCATGGGGTTTGGTTGCGGCTTAGACGTTGACTTGGGGGTTGATTGTGGCTCGGGTTTTGGATCTGCCTTGTCTGAACCAATATCTTGGGAGTACACCAGTGGCTTTGGCTCAGATGGTCCTAGATGTGGTTTAGGCTCCGGCTTTGCAGGGGTGGGCTTTGGGTTTGGCTTGGATGGTTCTGGCTAGGGTTTGGGCTCCGGGTTTTTCAGCGTGGGATTTAGGTTTGGTTGTGGCTTATCGTCTGGGTCCGGAGTTGGGTTGGGTTGTGGCTTTCCTTTGGATTTGTCTTTGGATCAGCCTTCTGCTGTGGTATTTCTGGGTTGGGTTGAGGCATCGGCTTTGGATCTAGTTTTGGATTCAACTTCGGTGAAGGCTTGGGGTCAATGAGCTTCCTACCATCTATGAGACTGGGATCGTCGGTCGAGGCCACAACAAGGGCAATTGGCAATGAGAAGCAAAGCCAGAAGAAACCAAGCCTAAGGACCTCATCGTTGTGAGTGCTTTGGCGTAGCTCACTCTATGTTTCACTTGTTGATCTTTGGGTCGATTAGTGTCTAGCTCTGCTGTGCGGCGTGTTGTAGAAATGAATGGGGATTTAGCCCGGGATTTATAGCAACGCCTAGCCAAGCAACCTCGGACGTGTGCCCGACCATATCAATCTTGCGCATGGGTCATATAAGGGACATTATGTGCGATGTCACTATAGGAACGCCTCACTACGCCGACGGCCAAAAGCCATCGGCATAGGCCAAATTGCCGTCGGTGTAGGTCTATGCTGACGGTAGCCGTCGGTGTAGCCCCGTCGGTGTAGCACCGCGTCGGCCTAGACTTAACTGCCATCGACGTAGTAAAGCCGTCGACATAGTTCAGATGAGTCCCACCTAAACGGCTAACATCCGTTTGGCTAAGCTGATGGCTTAGCCGCCGGCCTAGTTTTTTTTAAGATTTTTTTTCCAATTTTCTTTTTTATCTTTTTTTATTTTTTTTGAATTGCTTGACTCGTTATTCTCAGAAACTTTTTTAAGCTCTAAGTATGCTTAATCTCTGATTAAATTGCACTTATGGTCGAACTTCCCGATCAGTCGCCCATCCTAACACTACTCCAGTCCGGCATAATTAACTTCTCTGTTTCTTCTGGATGAGCTTCCGATAAAAAAAATTAGACCTTATTGATAATACTACCGTATCAATCTTATTAACCTTTGGACCATGATGTAACACACCTTTATTTTTAAAATTTTAAACAATTATTTACCAATCCAGCATAATTAACTTCTCTGTTCCTTCTTGATGAGCTTCCGATAAAGAAATTAGATCTTATTGATAATACTACCGTATCAATCCTATTAACCTTTGGACCACGATGTAACACACCTTTATTTTTAAAATTTTAAACAATTATTTAAGTAAACAAAAATAAATAAATATTAATAATCTTTATTTCAAATTTTTTTTGTGCCATTTTCTATTTAATATGGAAAAATTCATATCTTTAAATCTGTAAAACGAAATTCGACAAATAATATGTCTAAATCGATCAGAAAAATAAGAAGAATCCAAACATGACATCCCTATCATCTTTTAAATCATATAGCTGGTGTTTTTAATAGTGTACTGCAAGGTTTTCCTAATAAAATTTATTTAATAGTATTCAAATCATCAAAAAATCATATGAAATATCACTTTTGAATTTGAGGATTCTAAAAAATCTTAGCGAGGAGATGAGCCTCGCTAAACTTGCATTGGATCTCTGATAAAATAGCATATTGTGAGTCTAAAAATGATGTTTACAAAAAATCATGAATATCAGATAATGTACTAGTAGTTCAAATCTGACACACTTTCTACAGATTTGGCAGGAATTCGTCTTTTTACCGAGGGTGGACGGAAATGTTTGAGATCCCCCGGTTGGGATATTGTTCATATAAGGTGCTCTAGTATTTTTGAAAAATAGGTTGGTATCATTTTGAATTACCCTTTTCATGGTTGCTTCACAAAACACCCCGTTTTTAGCACTCAGAAAATGGGAAGTGGCTTTTTTGTGTGACGAAAAAGAGAACTTCCTACTGCAATATTGTTTATCATCCCAAGATGCACATACGTGAATAATATGAGTACAAACTTTGTTGCAATTATGGCCATAACATTAGTTGTTTATCCTGAAAGTCATAAAATCTCAAACATGATAGATCATTTCTAAGAAGTTTTTTTAGATACAATCAATATATCAAGTTTGGTATTTTTCCTTTCAACTATGTCACATAATATGACACCACACGAAGATTTTACATTGTTCGGACCATTTTTCAATTTCTTATGCCCGTTTTAAACTATGGTCAAAACAACGGGCATGAAGGTTCTTAGCTAGGAGATAAGCCTCACTAAACTTGCATTGGATCTTTGACAAAATACCATATTGAGAGTCTAAAAATTATTTTCACAAAAATTCATGAGCATCAGATAATGTACCTGTAGTTAAAATCTGACACACTTCCTATCGATTCGGCAGGAATAATCTTTTTCACGGAGGGTGGACGAAAAGGTTTGAGATCCCCCGGATGAGGTATTGTCTATGTAAGGTGGTCTAGCATTTATAAAAAATAGGGTGGTACCATTTTGAATTAGCCATTTCGTGATTGCTTCATAAAACACCCTATTTTTAGCACTCGAAAAATGGAAAATGGCTTTTTCGTGCAACGAAAAAGAAAACTTCCTTCTCCAACATTGCTCATCATCCCAAGATTCACATGAATTCATAATATGGACATATTATCATAAACTATATCGTAAATTCTAGACATAACATTGGTCGTTTGGCCTGAAAGCCATGAAACCTCGAACATGATAGGTCATTTCTGAGAAGGTTTTTTTTGAGATGCAATCAATATACCAAGTTTGGTATTTTTCCTTGCAACTGTGTCACATAATATGACATCACGTGAAGATTTTACATTGTTCGGATCTTTTTTAATTTCTTATACCCGTTTCAAACTATGGTCAAAACAGCGGGCATGAAGGTTATTAGCTAGGGGATGAGCCTCGCTAAACTTGCATTGGATCTATGATAAAATATCATATTGTGAGTCTAAAAATATTTTTTGCAAAAAATCATGAGCATCAGATAATATACCTGTAGTTCAAATATGCCCCACTTCCTACCGATTCGGCAGAAAATTTTCTTTTTCACCAGGGATGGACGAAAAGGTTTGAGATCCTCTGGTTGGGACATTGTCCATGTAAGGTGGTTTAGTATTTTTGAAAAATTAGGTGGTAGCATTTTGAAACTTTCATTTGGTGGTTGCTTCATAAAACACCCCGTTTTAGCACTTGGAAAATTAAAATGTGTGACACAAAAGTATTTGTAATGTTTTTATATTTTATTCAACAAAAATATATAATATTTGAGTTTAAATAGATAGATCTTATTTTTTTTTGCAAATTTTGATATATTATATGTATTTTTCTGAATTAGAATGATTTAGTTAAGAGTTTTCTTGGATTAATGTGGCAAAAAAGGAAAATAGCTACGCCGATGGCTTTCCGTCGGCGTAGCTGTGAAACCTACGCCGACAGTAAAAGTCGTCGGCGTAGTCTTGACACCATCGCATTGCTGTTATGGCCAATCGACTATGCCGATGACCCGGTCTACGCCGACGGCTGCCGTCGGCCTATCCTATCCTATGCCGACGGCCAACCTAGGCCGATGGCCGATTTGCTTGGCTACCCGCCTTGAGGACTACACCGACGGCCCCGAAAAATAGCCGTTGGCCTAGCTTCTGCTATCAGCGCCTTGACTTGTTGTAGTGTGTGATCTACCACTAGCTAGCGGCTTATGACATGTCGCTCGCAGTTGTTCTTTCTTCAACTCTCTATGATTATAAAATATAGTGAGTCCGAATGATCATCTACCAGACCTAACTTTGCCACAACAATACATGCACTGTGTGTGAGACAGGGTGTTATAAACGCAACAATCAAAACAAAGAATGAAAATCAATCTACACGCAAGGGACATAATATTTTAACGTGAAAAACCGTCTAAAAACAGAAAAAACACAGGCGTTAACCAGCAAAACTACACTATATTAGGAGTGTTACATAATAATCTGAGTTTTCCAATGATTTATAGATGAAGATAATGATCTGTATTACAGGTGCGTTTCCCCTCCCCACCTCCGCAGGCGTCGTTGGCTCCCTGCATGGCACAATGATATGGGCTAATCTTAGACTCCACTCCACTAGGCTCAATGATGCGGCAATGGGTCACGCTCTACTCGTCAAAAGTTAGCCTTCTTTATGAATCTGGATCACAACATAACAAACTCCACCTTCATACAAATTCTATATTATATCACAAACAACAACAATCTCCCTAAAAACAAAGAAAACACTGCCAACATCCACTTGAGCTAACCAGTTATACCAACCAAGCTCGAGCAAAGCTCAACTTGGCAACATGAACTAACGTTATCATCGGATTAACAGGATTATCATGAATATTAATATTGCGTACCTTCAGTTTATCTTGTGTAACAATTTCATGGCCATAATGGTACTTGGTAGTGATGGAATTATGACCTAGAGGCAATAATAAGTTGTATCATTCTATATTTTATGTTCATGATTAAGTTTATTATTATGTGCTATAATTGTTTAGTTTCGAATAATGAGTATTTAGAGGAAAACCTAATATATATGTGAAAAATTATAAACAACATTTAGATATTCCTAGTATCGCCTCTAAGACTAGTTTATATATCACTGATAGTTCTGGTTTCTTGACTATTGGGTAAAACGAAAAATTTTTATGGAGTTGCCGATGATATATGTGATCGAGGTTGTTAGAGAGGACAACGATGATGGATAGACCCAATTTGATATACCGTAAAACACATCGTTAATACTATAATCGGTTGTTTCCCATAACTAGTATTACTGTTACTTGAAAGATCGTTTGACCATAATACATATATGGGCTTGGTTACGATATGGACGCGAAGAGACTCTTCAAACTTTACACCATGACATGATAATTATAAAGTCGGTCTTTCCTCTTACCGGATAGTATACCACTAGCTCCGACATGCGTGGTGATATCCTGCTTTCTAGAACCCTGGCCTCTAATTTGGCCACATCGTGGATGAGACTAATCGGTCTGAAATCTCCATGGCATCTGGTGTCTTTGGCAGCAATGTAATCAAGGCTTGATTGATGCACCAAAACCATGGCCATCCCCACACCACAAGTGAGATAAATCCTGCATTATATTGCCCTTAATGATGGTCCAGCATGTGGTGCAGGAGCGGCATGTGAAACCATCAGGGCTCGAGGTCTTGTCTTGCTCCTGGTTCTTGATCACGTGCTAGGTTTCCTCCTCAGTGAACTCTGCGTCGAGGCTGGAGAGGTCATGTGTAGGTATTTCAAGGAAGTCTAGGTCCAAGGAGTGGCCACACTCATCATTGAGCATATAAGTTGATCGAAGAAACAATCCATAGCGTGCGCCTTGTCCGCATGCTCCGATATGAGGAAATCATATACCTTTATGTGTATCACGAAGTTCTTCCTTGTCCTCCCACTCGCATATATATATATATATATATATGAAAGAATCGGGTACATGCATCGACTTCTTTCATGCACAAGATCTGAGATCTCTGTCGAGCAATGGTACTCTCTAGTGATTCCAAGCTAAGCAGTTTGCACTTGAGTAAGCGCCACAACCTTTTCCCTCCCTCTGAGAGCTCTCTCTTCTCCATTGCTACATCAAGTCACAAAATGACTTCTATGGAAATCAATATCTGCATTTTGTTGTGGCTAATGAACCTGTCACTCTAGCCTCACAACTTCTGCGTTGTAGCCTTCATCTTGGCTTGTAAGCTCTTGAAAGGGTTCTCGATGTAAGGAGTTGAAACCCACGCTTCCTAGACAGTGTCCATGAAGCGATCTACCTTGGTACAAAATGCCTCGAAGTGGAATCTCTTACCCACCTTCATCTCCAGTGATAGGTTCAACAAGAGCGGCGCGTGATCTGACACACTGGAACTCATGGCCGAGAGTAGAAAAGACGGCTAGAACGCTTGCCAGTCCATGGTACTGAAGACGCAATCTAGCTTCTCGAGAGTTGGATTGTCTCTCTCATTCGACCACGTATATCTCCTACTATCGAGATAAATCTCCTTGAGGTAGAGGTGTCCAAAAATCTGCGGAACTTCTTTTAGATCAAAACGGTTTTACTCCCTGATACGTTGCAAACGTATCTGTAATTTTTGATGTTCCATGCTTGTTTTATATATACTTTCTTATGTTTTGTCCATACTTTGGAGTATTTTTAGACATTTTCTGGAACTAACCTATTAACAAGATGTCATAGTGCTAGTTGCCTGTTTTCTTCTATTTTTGGTTCCAGAAAAGCCAGAAAATGAATATTCTCGGAATTGGACCGAACAAAAAGCCAAAGTCGATATTTTTACCGGAAGACTCACGGAGCCAGAAGATGAGACGGAGAGGGGCCAGGGGCTGGCCACACCATGTGGTGGCGCGGGTCCCCTAGCCGCGCCACCAGGTGGTGTGGGCCCCTGATCCACCCTCTGACATCGCCCTTTCGCCTATAAGAAGCCTCCGATGCAGAAACCCTAAAAGAATCCAGCCTCCAGCCACGAAAAGTTCCACAGCGCTGCCGCAACCGAAGGGGAGATTCGCGGGACATAAAGTCTCTGTTCCGGCACCCTATCGAGATGGGGAAGTGCCCTCGGAGCCATCTCCATCGATCTCCACCACCAGCTCCATCGCCGATGCTGATTCCCATGATGAGGAGAGAGTAGTTCTCTCTCGAGGCTAAGGGTTCTACCGTTACATATGTGTTCCTCTCTCTATATGCATGATCATATTGTTATCATGAGCTTTGTAATCAAGTAGAGCTACCTTGCTACTCAAGTGCTTTAATAGATCTCTGGCTCTCCCCACATGTGTGAAAGTGATAGCATGCACACCATGGTGGCACTTAGGCTAGAGATTACAAATACTTGTTATGAGTTATATTTGGAGTTGGATGTCTCTATGAAATTGTGGTGTTTGTTGGAACCATCTAGCGCTCAAGGTGACAGTGAGAGGTTATCTAGATAGGGAAAACGGACTTTGACGTGTGCTGTTATAGCCCTACCATGGATTAGAGTGTCCAACCGGAGAGTAGTTCAGATTAGTATCATGAAGAGAAGATATTTATATGAGAGTGTTCACTAGCGAAAGTATGATCCCTAGGCCTTGTTTCTAAATATTGAAACACCATTTGCAACTAGATCTGTTACATGTTTGCATGCTTCTATCTTTTTGCCTTTAGGCTTTTCCTCCCGTTAAGCTCTTTTCTGGCACCGTTGTCTTATATTCATACCACTTGTATTTCACTATCTCTTCACCGAACTAGTGCACCTATACACCTAAAAAGTGTATTGGGTGTGTTGGGGACACAAGAGACTTCTTGTATCTTGATTTTAGGGTTGCTTGAGAGGGGTACCTTTGACCACTTCCTCCCTGAGTTTGATAAACCTTGGGTGATCCACTTAAAGGAAACTTGCTGATGTTCTACAAACCTCTGCACTTGGAGGCCCAACAACTGTCTACAAGAATAGAAGTGCGTAGACATCAAGCTATTTTCTGGCGCTGTTGACGGGGATTGAAGAAGAAGAAGCTCCCACATCAACCACGCTCCATCAAAGCTATTTTCTGGTGCTGTTGCCAGGGTGGTAAGGTAAAAGGTACTCACATCTTCTGGCTACTAAGCTATCTTCTAGTACTGTTGCTAGTGTGTGAGTGCTCGAAGTTATTTCCTTTAGATTCTGCAATTATATCTTTTTGTTTCTTTTTTTTTCACTAGTTAGGCTTAATGGAAAACAACAAAAAAATTTAGAGAGCTTTATAGTATTTATCTTGAGTTAGGACATGAAGTGTTTGAAGAGAAAATTTAAAAACCTATGAAACTTTATTTGCATGCTAATTGCAATATTATTAGTATGAATTCTTTGAACACCATTATTTCTAATGCTATGGAAAAGTCTAAGCTTGGTGAAGCTAGTTTTTATGAGAATGATCTTTTTAGTCCCTCAAGCACGGAGGGGAAAATTTACTTTGATGATACTATGCCTCCAATATATGATGATTACAATGATGAATATGAAATTTTCAGTCCACCTACTATTGAGGAGAAAATTAATTATGATTACAATATGCCTCCTATATTTGATGTTTATGGTGATGAGAATAATAATGACAACTATTTTGTTGAATTTGCCCCCACTATAATTAATAAGAATGACTATGTTTATGTGGAGAGTAGTAATTCTTTTATGCATGTGGCTCATGATAAAAATGTTTTATGTGAAAGTTATATTGTTAATTTTATTCATGATGCTACTGAAAGTTAGTATGAGAGAGGGGAACATGGTTTTATGTATCTCAACAATATTAAGTTTCCCCTCTTTATATTGAAAATTTTGAAGTTGCACTTGTTTTGCTTTCCTATGCTTGTTGCTTTGTTCTTTCATGACTTGTTTCTTTACAAGATTATTTTTCATAGGAAGTGGGTTAGACTAAAATGTGCTTTGAATTTGCTTCTTGATGCTCTCTTTTACTTCAATTCATATTTCTTATGTGAGCATCTTCTCAAACTATCATGCCTAACTTAAAGGCGTTAAAAAAAGTACTTCTTGGGAGATAATCCAATAGTTTTCTTGAGTCTTGAATGTTATTACTTCTGTAATAACCTCTCTTTATCCTTTTTATTTGATTTTTGTGCCAAGAACAACCTCTAATGAGAGGGAAGTAAGATTTGGGGAAGTGCTGTCCCGAAACAGATTTTTGTGCTTCACTGTAAAAATTCGTGAAAAATCTCCGTATATCGGATTGAGCTGTAATTTTTTGAATAAATCCCGTAGGTTGTTAGCTAACTTTCGTTAGTTCAACACTTTTCGATTTGAGCAACATAAGGTCTTCGAAAAAACTGGTTTTCACCCTTTAGTCTGTTTTGATAGATTTCTGCCATTATTTGCATTTGCCTCTTTATCGATTTCTTTTTGAGTTATTTTTGGTGAATTGAGCTTTTTGAGGGAATTGCTACAGTATCTTGTGCTTTTAATGAAAATTTTTCTTTCTTAAAACTAAAACACAAAGGTTTATTATCTTTTGAATGCACTAATGTTGCTAATGAAGATTGTGTAAAGTTTTGTATGAAGAAATTTTTCTGGTGTAGGGAAAGAATGATGTAATGAGATGAAGAATGGACAAAAGCTCAAGCTTGGGGATGCCACCCCGTGTCACCCCAAGAAATATTCAAGAGGTACAAGCATCAAAGCTTGGGGATGCCCAAGGCATCCCCTTCTTCATCAATAAAAATTTCAGGTTTCTTCCAAACACTTTGTTTTTATTGTTTCATGCATAATTGTGTTGTTCTTGGAGCGTCTTTGTTTTTGTTTTTAGTTTTATTTTTCTTTGTTTTCTGCAATAAGTTGGTTGGATCCCGTCACTTCTTTTGGAGAGAGACAACTCTGCTTTCATTGTTTAGAATAGTCTAGTTTTCATTCTTATTGTTTTGTGAGTGTTCTCTTTTGCTAGCACTGTGTTTAGCCTTAGTTTTCTTGTGCTTTTGGCTTAAAACTTTTTAGTTCTTCTTTATTGGATTTGTGAGACAAGCTCACTGATCTTTATTTATTGTTATCTTTGTGAGTTCTTTCAAATAAGTCGATTGGTGTTGGAAGAGACTAGAAAGCTTCATGCTTTAGTGGTACAAAAGGGAGCTTGTTTTGACAGTGGCTTAGACTTTATCATGTCATGCTAGATGTTGCTTTGACCTTATGCTTAGTGATTATTGCTGTAGCATGACTTGTTCCAAACAATTGAGATTGCTTAATGTTCCTTGAAAGAATCATGCGTTGTTTTAGCATATTAAAGCATAATATTGTGGTATTCTCCTTTGATGCTTTATTTGGGTTGACTTGGCGCATACTCACACCATGTTAAGACTATCCAAAGTCACCATAGCCTCTATGATCCTTTAGTTTTCGACTTGTAATATCACTTTATTCTTTAATTAATGATGTTTTGTCGCTTTGCATGATTATGACCATTATTGCTTTTTTAATTGGTCGCTCTCAGTCTTTTTCTAGCCTCCATACCAAGTATGAGTTCCACTCATGCATCCAACTCCAAATAAAACCAAGTTATTCCAAAGAGTCCACCATACCTACCTATTAGCATTTGCTATTCCAAGTGTATTCATGTTTTTATCTACCTTCCGAATTAAACTTGTAATGTGAAAATTAGTGACTAAAGCTCTCAGGAACTTGATGGCACACTTCTTTTCTTGCCCCTAATAAACTTGAACCATTGTGTAATCTATGTTGTATATGCTTGCACTTATACATTGGGAATAAGCAGAACCATGCTATCACGGGGAACGCTTTCAACATTGCACTTGTACATTGTACCCAGTTGATATCATGCTCTTTTGTTTATGGATGTCGTCGGTGTGAAATGAAAGGGGAGCTTGTAAGTACACGGAGTTATGTATGTGTGTTAGAGAAATGCCTGGGCCGCTAGCCTAAGCCATGCCTAATCATGGTGGAAACTTGCAGCATCACCATAGTGAGAAATCTATGAAGCATTCTTCTTATAAAAAAAGAGATAGAGATTGAGAAAAAGAAAGAAAAAAGATGAGAAAAGAGGAAAGAGAGAAAAAAGCACCATTTTCCCATGGTAAATAAGAAGATTGATGAGATGCTCATTTTCTGCTTGCCTTGTCATTTTGATTATGGGATAGCTCCTGTATCATGTGCAAGGGGTACCCCATTGGCGGTTCTCTATGATACACATGTACTTACTATGACAAGAACTTACCGGTAACTAAACTTGAGTAGCATGAGGAGAGGCCCTCATATTCAAGGGACATGAGATTGCCAACTTATACTTTGTCAAGCATATACTCCATAGTTCGTTCACTTTAACCTTAATCACTTCAAGATGCTTATGATAGGGGCAATGAGATCTAAAAGCTAATAAGTACCATAATTTTTGGAAGCTCTTTATGAGACTTGAATCCCTGCTTCCATCTATTAAGGCCTTTCTTTTACTTTTATGTTGAGTCCCCATCTTCTATCTTTATGCACCTATTGAGAGAGCATAGTGGACATTATTAGTTTAATGTGCATTGTCCCAAGACTTATTGATTGATTCATAACTTTGATATTGCTTGTTCTTAAACTATTTGTATCTAGTCACCCTTATGAACTTTGAAGGTATCCTATGCATTTATGTTTTTCTACACTATGAGGGACAAGCTGAATACCATTCTCATTATGTTTTCTATATGTGATACAAACAAACGTCTTTCAAAGAATTGTTATTCATGAATCTTTTGTTTGTACCTTTTCATGTTATGACATAGTTGCTATGTCTTATTGTTAGAACTATATCTTTCATGCTATGTTAAGGTACTATGATCCTAGCTATCAATGTTTTACAAATACTTTGATCAAGATTATGATGGTGCATGTCACCTCAAAAATTATTCTTTTTTATCACTTACCTACTCGAGGACGAGCATGAGTTGAGCTTGGGGATGTTGATGCGTTGCAAAAGTATCTGTAATTTTTGATGTTCCATGCTCGTTTTATATCTACTTTCTTATGTTTTGTCCACACTTTGGAGTACTTTTACACATTTTCTGGAACTAACCTATTAACAAGATGCCACAGTGCCAGTTGCCTGTTTTCTTCTGTTTTTGGTTCTAGAAAAGCCAGAAAATGAATATTCTCAGAATTGGACCGGACAAAAGCCAAAGTCGATATTTTACCGGAAGACTCACGGAGCCAGAAGACGAGACAGAGAGGGGCAGGGGCTGGCCACACCATGTGGTGGCGCGGGTCCCCCTGGCCGTGCCACCAGGTGGTGTGGGCCCTTGGTCCACCCTCTGACATTGCCCTTTCGCCTATAAGAAGCCTCCGATGCAGAAACCCTAAAATAATCTAGCCTCCAGCCACGAAAAGTTCCACAGCGCTGCCGCCACCGAAGGGGAGATTCGGGGGACAGAAAGTCTCTGTTCCGGCACCCTGCCGGGACAGGGAAGTGCCCCCAGAGCCATCTCCATCGATCTCCACCACCATCTCCATCGCCGTTGCTGATTCCCAAGATGAGAAGGGAGTAGTTCTCTCTCGAGGCTAAGGGTTCTACCGGTAGCTTTGTGTTCATCTCTCTCTCTATGCATGATCATATTGTGATCATGAGCTTTGTAATCAAGCAGATCTACCTTGTTACTCAAGTGCTTTAATAGATCTCTGGCTCTCCCCACGTGTGTGAAAGTGATAGTGTGCACACCATGGTGGCACTTAGGCTAGAGATTACAAATACTTGTTATGAGTTATATTTGGAGTTGGATGTCTCTATGAAATTGTGGTGTTTGTTGGAACCATCTAGCGCTCAGGGTGATAGTGAGGGGTTATCTAGGTGGGGAAAGCGGACTTTGAGGTGTGCTGTTATAGCCCTACCATGGATTAGTGTCCAACCGGAGAGTAGTTCAGAGTAGTATCATGAAGCGAAGATATTTATATGAGAGTGTTCACTAGCGAAAGTATGATCCCTAGGCCTTGTTCCTAAACATTGAAACACCGTTTGCAACTAGATCTCTTACATGTTTGCTTGCTTCCATCTTTTTGCCTTTAGGCTTTTCCTCCCGTCAAGCTCTTTTCTGGCACCGTTGTCTTATATCCATACCACTTGTATTTCACTATCTCTTCGCCGAACTAGTGCACCTATACACCTGACAAGTGTATTGGGTGTGTTGGGGACACAAGAGACTTCTTGTATCTTGATTTTAAGGTTGCTTGAGAGGGGTACCTTTCACCACTTTCTCCCTGAGTTTGATAAACCTTGGGTGATCCACTTAAGGGAAACTTGCTGATGTTCTACAAACCTCTGCACTTGGAGGCCCAACAACTGTCTACAAGAATAGAAGTGCGTAGACATCACTCCCCCGCCCCCTTTCATAATGAAAAGAAACAATGAGTCAACATCC
This sequence comes from Avena sativa, assembly GCA_916181665.1. Lineage (NCBI taxonomy): Eukaryota > Viridiplantae > Streptophyta > Magnoliopsida > Poales > Poaceae > Avena > Avena sativa. The sequence continues at coordinate 368,774,567 of OV702287.1, read as the reverse complement.
TTACAAGGAAAGTAAGAACAACTAGAAAAGGACAACTAAAACGGAGGCCCGAAACCTCTGCATAAGGAAGTCACAACACAAATATAACAGGGAAGCTGCCACAAGATCACCATCTCACACTAGACTCAAAAGCACCTCGGGAAACGCAAAAACCCAGCCATGAGAAACACTACAACGCCAAGAATCAAGTCACCACATGGATGGAATGCTCTTCGCTTGGATGCACTTGCAGGTAGTTCATAGATGCCCTCCGCCATGCACCTTCCCTAAATAAGTGGTCTTCTAGGTGGAAACCCAACCAAAATCAGTAGAGGTCAGCACGTGGGAAGCCTTAGAGATCTTTTGATCTTTTGCAATAGGCGATCTATGAATTGGGCAGTTTTCCCTCCTTCTAGATCCTTGAAAGGCACCTTCCAATTTATCATATAGGATAACACCAGATGCCAAACCTGTTTCATATTAATCTAGGTAGATCTGTTAAAAACCAGGCTATTTCTAGAATTCCACAACCCCCAAAGAACAGCTACAGAAACTACATTAAAATGTAAGAACTTTTTGTTGCATAACCATCGGTTAGCTACCGATTCATAATCAGAGACTTGAATATGAAAGACCTTAAAAACATCTGACCAAAGAAGTTTAGCAACAATGCAGTAACTAATTCTATTTATTTACATAACTTGCATTCTAGGGGTTTATGGATACCTCTAGCTCTCAGGTTATCCCTAGTCATGATTTTATTCTCGGAGAGGAGCCACAAAAATACCTGGACCCTTGGTGGGATCTTTAGAATCCATACATCAGGCAGCAAAATTTGTTTCACCCCCCTAAAATTAATGATAGAGTACATGGAGCTAGAAGAATAAACCCCTTTAGACTCATACTGCCAGATAAGTTGGTCTTCCTGATCACTGAAAGTAATACTCCTAGCAATGAACAACAACTCCTGCCATTGGATCATCATACTCTCAGTAAGTTCTTCTAAAGTTACCCCTAATCTGCACTCCATCCCAAAGCTCAGCAATAGTGTGAGTTTGCTGATTGGAAACAAATTAAATGTCCCAAAACTGAACAGTTAAGGAGGAATTACCAAAACAGATATCCTCCCAAAACTTAATCTATCTACCATCACCTACCTACCACTCATACCCTATTTTAACTTCTTTTGAAGCCCACATCACACCTTTCCAAAAAGTAGAAGGGTGAACATCCTGACAGGAAAGAACATTAGGGTTTCTAGTCTAATATTTAGCATCTATCACTCTCTTCCACAAGGAACCTTCCCCCTGATGAATCTCTTAACCCAAGATCCAATCAGGTAGATATTAAGGTCCTGTAAATTAGGGATGCCCAAGCCCCCAATTTTTTTTCATACAAATAGAAGGCCAATTATCTTGGTGTAACTTATGGTTTGCTTCCTCATCATTTCACATAAAATTAGCCAACTAAGAATTCAAAATTTTCAGTGCCCATTTAGGGAATTTGAAGAAATAAAGGAGGTAGACAGGGATACTAGCTAAGACCGCCTGAATAAGAGTTAGCAGCAGAAGAAAGTAATCTACCTCTCCAGCTAGATATTATGTCAAAGATATTCTCAAAAAGAGGTTGCAAATCCTCCCTACTAAGTCTATCAAAATGTAGAGGATCCCTAAGTATTTCAATGGGAACTCCCCAGCAACACACTGAAAAATATCTAAAAAGGAAGTAATTCCTATTGACTAATATTAATGGGAAGCATGCCACTCTTATGAAAGTTAATCTTCATACCAGAGATCTACTCAAAATAGGTAAGAATCCATTTTAAATTCCTATATATTCTAGGATCTTTATTCAGGAAGAGGAGGGTGTCATCGACATATTGCAAGCTGATCACACCACCAGGAATGAAATTTGGGCACAAACCTCTAATCAAATTAAGTTGATAACCTTTAATTAACATCCTAGTGAAAACATCAACAACCGAGTTGAAGAAGATAGGGGTAATGGGGTCCCCCTGTCCCAAACCTTTCCTAGTAAGAAACAATTACTCTCTACACCATTAATTTAACTCCAACAGATCCCCCGGTTGTAATATGTTTGATCATTCTAATAAAAGTGGGATTAAAACCTTTACAAGCCAAAATTTCATAGAGAAAATCTAGGTTAACTTTATCATAGGATTTTTCATAGTCTATTTTAACGACTAAACCTTGACTTTTTTTCCTATGGACATCATGAATAATCTCATGAGGATGTACCACACTTTCTAAGATAAATCTATCCTTAATAAAAGCAGATTGATAAGAGGAGATCAGCCTCCCAATGATCTCATCATATCTATTTTTCAAGACTTTAGTAAAGATTTTAAAGGAGCAATTCAACAAACTAATGGGTCTAAATTTTTTCATAGATCTAGCATCATTCTTTTTTGGAATAAGGGGGATCATGGAAAAATTTAATCTATAGATATCCAACTTATCCTGGTACCAAGCATCAAACATAGCCAACAAGTCTTGTTTGATGATATCCCAAAAACGTTGATAAAACATAAAAGAGATACCATCTGGTCCAGGAGCACCATCTAAGTAAGATTCAAACAAGTCAGTTCTGACTTCTTGCTTAGAGAAAGCTCTTTCTAAGATACCATTCTCTTCAACACTAACTTTTTCATCTTAAGAGAAGAAATTATGTCCAAGATTAATATTAGATCTAGGTTCAAAACTAAATGGTCTCTGTAATAGTATAATGCTACCTTAAGCATATCTTTTGTTTCAGTGACACACCCATCAGGTCCATCCAAAACAAGGATCATTTTCTTCCTCCTTCTGTGATTTGCCACATCATGGAAATAGGGTGTGTTTCTATATCCCTCTAGAATGTCCTCTCCCTAGATCTTTGTCTGGCTTTCATTTCTTCCATAATCCAGAAGCTTTGTAGATCCCTAAGAATAAAGTCAAATCTAGATCTTTACTCATCACTTGGAGGAGTGGTCTCAGATTTAATGTCAAGGATGTCATATTCCTTCATCAAACCTTTCTTCTCTTTTCTAATAGTAGCTTCTAAATTTGCATTCCACCCTTTAGACAATTTCCTATAATATCTAATCTTAGCTTGCCAAATGTCTACTACATCCATACTATTAACATTGATAGCCCAAGCTTTATTCACTACATCTCTAGAGTCTGGCCTAGAGATCCACCATTTAGCAAACTTAAAACTATTTTTCTTAGGAATATGAGTCTCACCCGACTCCCAAATAATGGGAGTGTGGTCACTCCCAATTCTAGCCAAAGTTCTAGCACTAGAAAGGGGGAAAAGGTTCTCAAAGTTAGTAAAACAAAAAATCCTATCCATCTTACTCATGTTAAGATTTTCCTAATTGTTACCCCAGGTATAGGTCTACCAGCTAAACCTATTTCCATGAGGGCCAACATCTCCACCCATTCATTGAAGTTATCCATCCATCTAAAATCTACATTGCCACTACTCTTATCACTAGGGGACCTAATTAAAATAAAATCTCCCCCAATCATGGTAGGACCTTCCTAGTTAATGAAGAGCTCATGGAGCTCAGAGATAAACTCGTGTTTCTTATCTTCATAGAGTGAACCATAGACAATAGTGATGACCCAAAATATATCGAGCTTGTTGGGAAACCCCAAGAGGAAGGTATGATGAGCACAACAACGAGTTTTCCCTCGGTTATGAAACCAAGGTTATAGAACCAGTAGGAGCAAGGAAACACCTCCAAGGTGTTGTCTCCAACTTGGAATCCTGCACAACACAACCACATAACTTTGCCCCCAACTTACAGTGAGGTTGTCAATCTCACCGGTTTTGCTGAAAATAAAGGATTAAGCGTACTGTGTGGAACATAGTAATTGTTTGCAGAAAGTAAACAGAAAACAGTAAATAGATTGTAGATTGATAGTAAAAGAAAGGACCGGGGTCCATAGTTCACTAGTGGTGATTCTTCTTAAGATAGATGACATGTTGGGTGAAAAAATTACAACGGGGCAATTGCCAAACATCGAGAAAGCATACATGCATATAGTAATAATCTTGAATCCTATGAGATTTGATTGGGCATTACAACATTATACATAGACCGTAATCCAACTGCATCTATGAGTAATAATCCACCTTCAGGTTGTCATTCGAACCCCCTCCAGTATTAAGTTGAAAGCAACAGATAATTGCATTAAGCATTGCGTGTAAAGTAAACAATACGATTGTTCTATGAACAAAGGATTGATGTTTTCTCCCTAGTAGCAACAACACATCTAGTACCTTAGAGATTTCTGTCACTTCCCCAGATTACTAGAGGCATGAACCCACTATCGAGCATAAATACTCCCTCTTGGAGTTGCTAGCATCTACTTGGCCAAGATAGCTACTAACAACAGAGAGAATGCAAGATCACAAATAACAAATATATGATAGAATCAATAATCTGTCTGAAATAGCATCTCAATATCCATCGGATCCCCGCAAACACAACATGTAAGATTACAAATAAATGATCTTGATCATGAATAGATCTCACAAGATCTAAACATGGTAGCACAAAGGAGAAGAACCAACCATCTAGCTACTACATGGACCCGTAGTCCAGGGATGAACTACTCACGCATCACACCGGAGGCAGTCATGGTGATGAAGAAGGCCTCCAGGGTGAATTCTCCCCTCCGGCAGGGTGCCAGGAAGAGCTTCAGATCCCTCCCGATCTAGGGATGGAGATGACGGCGGCTACAGACTCTTTCATGGAATTTTGATTGGGTACTTAGGGTTTCTGTATCAGAGGCGATATATAGGCGAAAGGGGAGGCCGAGGGGGTGCCCTAGGCCGCCACACGACCCCCTGGCGTGGGCCAGGCCTGGCCGCGCGGCCAGGTGGTGTGGCCGGCCTCTGGCCCCTCTCTATCTCGTCTTCTGGCTCCGTGTCCCCCTCGGTAAAATATTGACTTTGGCTTTTGTCCCGTCCAATTCCGAGAATATTCATTTTTTTGACTTTCCAGGAACCAAAAACAGCAGAAAACAGGCAGCTGGCACTGTGGCATCTTGTTAATAGGTTAGTCCAAGAAAGTGTATAAAAATACTCCAAAGTGTGGACAAAACATAAGAAAGTAGATATAAAACAAGCATGGAACATCAAAAATTATAGATACGTTAGCAACGTATCAACATCCCCAAGCTTAACTCCTGCTCGTCCTCGAGTAGGTAAGTGATAAAAAGAAAGAATAATTTTTGAGGTGACATGCACCATCATAGTCTTGATCAAAATATTTGTAAAACATTGATAGCTGGGATCAGAGTACTTTAACATAGCATGAAAGATATAGTTCTAACAATAAGACATAGCAACTATGTTGTTACATGAAAAGGCACAAACAAAAGATTCATGAATAACAATGCTTTGTAAGACGTTTGTTTGTTTCACATAAAGAAAGCATAATAAAAATAGTATTCTGCTTGTCCCTCATAGTGTAGCAAAAAATAAATGCATATGACACCTTCAAAGTTCATAAGGGTGACTAGATACAAATAGTTTAAGAACAAGCAATATCAAAGTTATGCATCAATCAACAAGTCTTGGGACAATGCACATAGAACTAAGAAAGGCCACTATGCTCTCTCAATAGGTGCATAAAGATAGGAGATGGAGACTCAACATAAAAGTAAAAGAAAGGTCATCAATCAACAGGGATTCAAGTCTTATAAAGAGCTTCCAGAAATTATGGTACTTATTAGCTTTCAGCTCTCATTGCCCCTATCATAAGCATCTTGAAGTGATTAAGGTTAAAGTGAACAAACTATGGAGTATATGCTTATCAAGATATAAGTTGGGAATCTCATGTCCCTTGAATACGAGGGCCGCTCCTCATGCTACTCAAGTTTAGTTACCGGTAAGTTCTTGTCATAGTAAGTACATGTGTATCATAGAGAACCACCAACGGGGTACCCCTTGCCCGATGATACGGAAGAATCCCCACATCAAAATGACAAGGCAAGCAAACAATAAGCATCTCAACAATCTTCTTATTTACCATGGGAAAATGGTGCTTTTTTCTCTCTTTCCTCTTTTCTCATGTCTTTTTTTTTCTCTTTTTCTCTTTTTCTCAATCTCTATCTATTTTTTTATAAGAAGAATGCTTCGTAGATTGCTCATTATGGTTACGCTGCAGGTTTCCACCATGATTAGGCATGGATTAGACCAGCGGCCCAGGCGTTTCTCTAACACACATACATAACTACATGGACTTACAAGCTCCCCTTCGACGACATCCATAGACAAAAGAGCATGATATCAACTGGGTACAATGTACGAGTGCAATGTTGAAAGCGTTCCCCATGACAACATGGTTCTGCTAATCCCCAACATATAAGTGCAAGCATATGCAACATAGATGACACAATGGTTCAAGTTTATTAGGGGAAAGAAAAGTAAAGTGTGCCATCAAGTTCGTGAGAGCTTTAGTCACTAGTTTTCTCATAACAAGTTTAATTCGGAAGGTAGATAAAAAGATGAATATACTTGGAATAGCAAATGCTAATAGGTAGGTATGGTGGACTCTTTGGAAAAACTTGGTTTTATTTGGAGTTGGATGCATGAGTGGAACTCACACTTGGTTATGGAGGCTAGCAAAAGACTGGAAGTGACCAACTAAGAGAGCAATAATGTCCATAATCATGCAAAGCGACAAAACATCATTAATTAAAGCATAAAGTGATATTACAAGTCAAAAACTAAAGGATCATAAAGGCTATGGTGACTTGGGATAGTCATAACATGGTGTGAGCATGCGCCAAGTCAACCCAAATAAAGCATCAAAGGAGAATACCACAATACTATGCTTTAATATGCTAAAACAACGCACGATTCTTTTGAGGCACATTAAGAAATCTCAATTGTTTATAACATGTCATGCTACATAAAAAATCACTAAGAATAAATCCAAAACAATATCAAGCATGACATGACAAAGCATAGGCCATAGTCCAAAAACAAGCTCCTTTTTACCACTTAAGCATGAACTTTTCTTACTCTTTTCCAATCCAAACCAATCTTATTTGAAAACTAATATATGAATGAGGGGGTCCAAGCAATTTATTCAAGAAAACTAAGAAAACCAAGCAAAGGAAAACTAAAAACAAAAACGAAGATGCTCCAAGAACAACACAACTGTGCATGAAAACAATAAAAATGAAGTGTTTGGAAGAAACCTGAGATTTTTATTGATAAAGAAGGGGATGCCTTGGGCATCCCCAAGCTTTGACGCTTGTACTTATTGGATATTTCTTGGGGTGACATGGGGTGGCATCCTCAAGCTTGAGCTTTAGTCCATTCTTCATCTCATTACATCATTCTTTCCTTACACCTGAAAATTTTCCTTCATACAAAACTTCACACAATCTTCATTAGCAACATTAGTGTACTCAAGATAATAAGTCTTTGGGTTTAGTTCCAACACAAGTAAAACTTCCATTAAAACACAATATACTGTAGCACTTCCCTCAAAAAGCTCAATTCCCTAAAAAGAACACAAAAAGGAATCAACAAGAAGCAAATGCAAATAATGGCAGAAATCTGTCAAAACAGACCAGCAGGTAGAAACCATTTTTTCGAAGACCTTATGTTGCTCAAATCGAAAAGTGTTGAACTAACGAAAGTTGGATAACAACCTGGGGAAGAATCACAAAAACTTACAGCTCAAACCGACGTACATATATTTTACACGATTTTTTACAGCAAAGCACAAACATCTGTTTTGGGACATCAACTTTCCCAAGCATTACTTCTCTCTCATTAGAGGTTACTCTTGGCATAAAAAGCAAATAAAAAGGATAAGGAGAGGTTATTACTGAAGCAATAACTTCCAAGACTCAACTAAAAAATTTGGGTTATCTCCCAATAAGTACTTTTCTTTAACGCCTTTAAGTTAGGCATAAGAAGCAAGAAAAGCATCAAGTATTCTCAAATGAAGAAGCATTAAGAGCAAATTTTGTTTTAATAGGAGAGGCAAAAGGAATCGTCTCTCCCTTCTTAGGGAAGTGTTCTATACCTTTCTTGAGTGGAAGTTGATATTTAATGGTGCCTTCTTTCATATCAATAATGGCACCAATAGTTCTAAGAAAAGGACTTCCCAAAGTAATAGGACAAGAAGCATTGTGTTCAACATCCAAAACATAGAAATCAATGGGGACATAGGCATTGTTAACCATAATAAGAACATCATTAATACTCCCCATGAGTTTCTTTTTAGCATTATCATCAAGTGGGACATTTAAATAGCAATCTTCCAATGGTGGCAAATCAAGCATTTCATAAATCCTTCTAGGCATAATAGAAACACTACTATCAAGATCACATAAGGCTTTGAGATCAAAATCATTCACTTTCATATTAATGATGGGTTCCCAACCATCTTCTAATTTCATAGGGATAGAAGCTTTATGTTTCATCTTTTCTTCTTTAATTTTTATGAGAGCATCAGTAATGTGTTTTGTAAAGGTCATATTCATAGCACTAGCATTAGGACTTTTAGCAAGCTTTTGTAGGAACATAATTACTTTAGAGATATTGCAACCATCAAGATCAAAATCATAATTATCATCTAAAGTAGTAGAGCTATTGTTTCCCATATTCCGAAGAATTTCAGCATTTTTATTAGAAAAGGTTCCATGGGGTTTACTAGCTTCAACATTAGTGGTAGTGATAGTAGAAATACTAATATTTATAGCAATTTCATCTTCTCTTTCCCACTTAGCATGCAATTCAGCTAATAGTCTAACATTTTGATCAATTCTAACTTGTATGGCATTAGTAGCAGCAAAGGGATTTTCAATAGTTTCAGGTTTAGCAGCCATTTTATTAATCAAAGAGGATTGTGCTTCAAACAAAGATGATATATTTCTTTCAGCATTATAAAGTTTTAATTGTAAACTAGGAATTTCCCTATTTAAACTCTCAAGTTGATGACTAATATTTTTCAAAATGGTAGATTGTTCCTCCATAGTTTTAGCAAATAATTTATTTTGTTCATATTGCATTTGCATGAAGTTTTTAGTGGCTCTTTCAACTCCTAAAATTCTTCCTTCACTAGGTATTCCAGGTTTGCCATGATAACCATAAGTATTATTAGGAGGGTAAGGCCTATAATTGTTATTACCATAAGCATTGTTACCAAAATTATTCTTTCTTATAAAGTTCACATCAACTTGCTCTTCTTGAGCAACCAAAGAAGCTAAGGGAACATGATTTGGAACAATATGAGCTTTCCCATTAACAAGCATAGACATAATAACATCAATTTTATCACTCAAGGAAGAGGTCTCTTCAACAGCATTTACCTTCTTACCTTCTGGAGCTCTCTCAGTGTGCCATTCAGAATAGTTAACCATCATATTATCTAGAAGCTTTGTTGCAGCACCCAAAGTAATGGTCATAAAGGTACCTCCAGCAGCAGAATTCAGTAGATTTCTTGAAGAATAATTCAATCCTGCATAAAAGGTTTGGATAATCATCCAAGCAGTCAGTCCATGAGTGGGACAATTCTTTACCAAAGATTTCATTCTTTCCCAAGCTTGAGCAACATGCTCATTATCAGATTATTTAAATTTCATTATTTCACTTCTCATAGATATAATCTTAGCAGGAGGATAGTATTTTCCAATGAAAGCATCTTTGCATTTAGTCCAAGAATCAATACTATTTCTAGTTAGGGATTGCAACCATTCTTTAGATTTTCCTCTCAAAGAGAAAGGAAACAATTTAAGCTTAATAATATCTCCATCTATATCCCTATGTTTTTGCATCTCACAAAGTTCAACAAAGTTATTTAGATGAGCAGCAACATCTTCAGTACCAATTCCAGAAAATTGTTCTCTCATAACAAGATTGAGTAAAGCAGGTTTAATTTCAACGAAAGTAGCTTCAGGAACAGGTGGAGCAATAGGTGTGCACATGAAATCATTGTTGTTGGTGCTAGTGAAGTCACACAACTTAGTATTTTCAAGAGTAGTCATTTTTGTTTGTTTTTAATAAATAAAGCAAACTAGTACAACTATTTTTGTGTGTTTTTGATAAAGAAACAAGCAAGCAAAGCAAAAATAAGCTAACCAAAACAAATAAAACAAAGTAAAGAGGTTGGTTATGAGAGACTCCCCTTGTGAAGATGTCCTTGACTCCCCGACAACAGCACCAGAAAAATAGATTTGATGGCGCGTTGTTGATGTGGGAGCTTCTTCTTCTTTTGTCCCCGGCAACGGCGCCAAAAAATAGCTTGATGGCCCAAAATATATCGAGCTCGTTGGAGAACCCCAAGAGGAAGGTATGATGAGCACAACAAAAAGTTTTTCCTTAGTTGCGAAACCAAGGTTATCAAACCAGTAGGAGCAAGGAAACACCTCCAAGGTGTTGTTTCCAACTTGGAATCCTGCACAACACAACCACAAAACTTTGCCCCCAACTTACAGTGAGGTTGTCAATCTCATCGGTTTTGCTGAAAACAAAGGATTAAACGTATTGCGTGGAAGATAGTAATTGCTTGCAGAATGTAAACAGAAAACATTAAATAGATTGTAGATTGATAGTAAAAGAAAGGACCGGGGTCCATAGTTCACTAGTGGTGATTCTCCTTAAGATAGATGACATGTTGGGTGAACAAATTACAGCGGGGCAATTGACAAACATCGAGAAAGCATACATTCATATACTAATCATCTTGACTCCCATGAGATTTGATTAGGCATTACAACATTATACATAGACCGTAATCCAACTGCATCTATGACTAATAATCCACCTTCAGGTTATCATTCAAACCCCCTCCCGTATTAAGTTGCAAGCAACATATATTTGCATTAAGCATTGCGTGTAAAGTAAACAATATGATCGTTCTATGACCAAAGGATTGCTGTTTTCTTCCTAGTAGCAACAACACATCTAGTACCTTAGAGATTTCTGTCACTTCCCCAAATTACTAGAGGCATGAATCTACTAGCGAGCATAAATACTCCCTCTTGGAGTTGCTAGCATCTACTCGGCCAAGATAGCTACTAACAACGGAGAGCATGCAAGATCACAAATAACAAAGACATGATAGAATCAATAATCAATCTGAAATAACATCTCAATATCCACCAGATCCTCGCAAACAGAACATGTAAGATTACAAATAGATGATCTTGATCATGAACGGAGCTCACAAGATCTAAACATGGTAGCACAAGGGAGAAGAACCAACCATCTAGCTACTATATGGACCCGTAGTCCAGGGATGAACTACTCACGCATCACACCGGAGGCAGTCATGGTGATGAAGAAGGCCTCCAGGGTGAAATCTCCCCTCCGGCAGGGTGCCGGGAAGAGCTTTAGATCCCTCTCGATCTAGGGATGGAGATGACGGCGGCTACAGACTCTTTCGTGGAATTTTGATCGGGTACTTAGGGTTTCTATATCGGAAGCGATATATAGGAGAAAGGGGAGGCTGAGGGGTGCCCTAGGCGGCCACACCACCCCCTGCCGCAGGCTAGGCCTGGCCACGTGACCAGGTGGTGTGGCCAGCCTCTGGCCCCTCTCTGTCTCGTCTTCTGGCTCCGTGTTCCCCTCGGTGAAATATTGACTTTGGATTTTGTCCCGTCCAATTCCGAGAATATTCATTTTCTGACTTTCCTGGAATCAAAAAACAGCAGAAAACATGCAGCTGGCACTGTGACATCTTGTTAATAGGTTAGTCCAAGAAAGTGTATAAAAATACTCCAAAGTGTGGACAGAACATAAGAAAGTAGATATAAAACAAGCATGGAACATCAAAAATTATAGATATGTTAGCAACATATCAAGTAGTAAATCTAAAAGTAGACCCATAATACGTATTCCTAAGGACAATACTTACTGAAAAGACTCTAATGTCCCAAGCAATGATCTAAAAAAGGTCACAATTAATCCCTACCAAGATACCACCTGCAGTACCTATAGCAGGCAAGTGATTCCAGGAAAAGTTCCTATTTCCTATCAGCGTTTTCAAGGAGTTAGCAAATTCTCTTTTTTAGTCTCCTAAAAACTATGTAATCAACATTTAAAGGAACTATATTATCATCTATGTACTTTTTTCTACTAGGAGCAGAAATACTCCTACTATTCCAAAAAGCACAGATCATTGAAACTTCTTCCTGGGGTTCTTTCCCTGAGATTTATTGACTACTTCTACCCAACCTTCAGCTAACATCTCAATTTCATCATCATTATGTGATGAAATTGGTTCTACAGCTAAATTACTACTAGCAATAGCTGACTCTTCAACAAGATCTTCTTTAAACTCAACTCCTGCATCTAGAGCCATACTTTCTAGTTCATCTACAGGTAAAACATGAAAAGGATTTGAGTTCATTACACCTTTCATTTTTGGATTGTCCAGGTTGACCACTTTTTTCCTTTCCATTGCTTTATCCATTACCTTCCGGGACCTATCAATTCTGTAGCTTTGTCTTGTAGGTTGAATTGGACCCTATTTCTTCTGCTTTTTATCTCTTCCACACTCAGCTTGCAGGTTCTACTTAGATAGCTCCGACATGGTTGGAAAAATACACTTAGGTAGGTGTATCCCCACATCTTCAGTTGCCATGTTTTTTGCTTGGAAGGAACTCTGTTCATCTAGCCAGAAACCAATAGCTTGATCCTTATCCTTAGCAGGCAAGGGAGACTTATCCAACTCAAAATCCCCTGAGATGTCTACTAGGCCTTTCTCCTCCAACATCTGAGTTACTTTATTGGCACTGAACAAATCCTCAATTTTAGAAGACTTCTCCCTAGCTACCATCCTATCTCTAAAACCATTGTTTTGACCCTATGCATTGGTGTTCTAGTTAATGTTGCTTTCCTTATCTTGATGGACAGGAGCTTTATCAGTATCCATTCCCCCTTGCTTTGGGTTCCTCACATTCCTCCTATTTTGGTCTAACTCATCTCCAAGGAGGTCATCAGTTTCATCTTCCTCAATAGGGATCTCAGCTCAAAGGCCAACTGGAAAAACCCACCATGGAAGTGGAACAGTCTACTACTAGGGATTTTGAGAGGGTATCTAATTTAATCTTTAGCCTAAACACTTAAGAATTATCCTTGAAGATGCTAAACCAGTCCACATCTTGCAAGATTCCACACACCAAAATGGCTTGATCAAGCACATTCCACTCACACCATTTTGACTTCAGACCAGTAACCCTGACCCAAGCAGTGACCAAAGATTTCTACTGGTTCTAAATCATCACTCCGTGCTTCCACCTTACCCAAACCCCATTTCTAGACAAACCAAACCTAGGATATCCAATGACCCGGTCCACTTGAATGTGAGGTGGAAACTTCACAAGGTAGATCCCTGGTTGCCCTATCTCCCTAATCTACCATGGCCAATTGTTATTTTATATCTTGGAGAACTCCCTAGCTAATTCTTCACTAGAGATTCCCCCTTCCATAATACCAAACAACATTTTTGGTAGATGAGACAGGATTCAAAACCACCTTAGGAGTTTCAATATGGTAGAAACCCAAACCAGTAGTAGCACTCCCCACATATCTAGCAATCTGATGTGGTCTCTTCTTCACTGGGCACTCATCAACCTTGTGACTAGTAGCTTTGCAAATAAAACACATGGACTGCCTTCCACAAATAGCTTGGTGGTGGCCTGGTTCAACACAACACATGTAGATTGAGCTAGTATAATTCATCTAGGCAGCTACATTAGGACCAGAGGAACTCTGCTCTTTATGGGGAATAGAGAGCTTCTTCTTTGTCTTTCCTTGAGCTTTTCCTTTCTGATTTTGATCCCCACTTCTCTAAGACTGCTACTGCTACTATGAGATACCCTCTTGAGGAGCAACCCATTGATTCAACTACATCCCATACAGCTGACTTGGTGGATAGGGTGGGAAAGGGCATGTAAAACCCCATGGAGGGGGTTGTTACCAGGCATGAAGCCATATGGGGGTGGATGATGAAATCCATAGGGGGAGGAGGCATCTAACCATACTCAAAATCCTGCATCTACTATTGGTGTTGCATCTGGTGTTGCTGCATCTGCTGCTACTGCCAGGGTTCAGGACCTCTCCCTCTCCCTTGCTTCAGACCACCATCCACCATGGTCTTATCCACCATAATCCGCCCCAATTACACAGTCCTCTCTTCTTCTACTCCCAACGCCCTCAAACCAACAAGCTCATCCGCTGCCAGTTTTAGGAGGGAGCAAACCCTAAGGGGTTGGGAAGGCCCTTTTTTATGGACTGGGATGGGGGTGGTTGAGATACCAAGGAATATGCCAAAGAATATAGAAAAAGGACTCCACCTCTCTGTCACTAGGGACCAAGCTTCCTCCCCCAACATCACTGATTCCTGGACCCCTCCATAGACAACACCTTCTCTCCCTTATTTTACCTTGAAAATTCAGCTCCTGCTCCCTCTGTATTCTGAAGCCACCTGAACTTTGAAGGATAGCCAGATTCCTGAAACTGTCCCTTGTCACAATTGAGACATCTCCAGAGCTTCTACTTCCTCTCGCAGGGATCTGGCCTGGTGCAGGACTAGCAGTGCTTCCAAAGAACAGATTTCTTGGTGAGAGATTCCTGTCAGATCTACATTGCCCGGGAGTTGCCACTTTTTTTGAGGAGCAGCTGTGGGGCAACTGCTGAGATGAACTCTTCTCAGTCCTCCATGGTGATCCTTCAGCAATGAGGGCACATGAGTATCCACCTGAAATTTGTGTGCATGTTCTAGGACCCAAATGAGACGCTCGAATCTCAATCCATGCATGCATGCTCGTTTCGACTGCGCAGGTAGATCTAGAACACCATGAAACTAGTTCTGACGACTTACAACTTTAACCTCGCAGGTCGATGTCGAGGGAACCGATGTAGTGGTGGCGCAAGCTCGAGGTAGCGGAGGAAGAATTCCTCGATTCCTCGAACAAGGAGCCCTTGTGCACTAGGACGAGGCCCTCTCCGATGGTGCCTAGATGGGAGGAATCCTCATGACCTTCATCTCCCCCAACACCTGAATACTTGTTGGGGTTCTGCGTATGAAAACAATAAAATTTTACCCTATGCCCCTGAACCCTTGAAGCTGCCAGGACCTATCTATTAGTAATACAGTAACAGGAGGGCTTTTTGGGAACTTACCCTTGAAGACCGAAAAACGTTGTCAACGCTCAGGAGAGCGGGGTTGATGTAGACGAGCCAAAGCCGACCTCAAGGTCGTGATGAAGTCGTTGCACTCCTTTAGCTCCAATGACTTGAGTGCCTCAAGTGCGACACCTCGCGGGGAGTTACACACGTCTAGTGCCTGACGATGACTCCCGCTTCCCTGATCCAGTATCAGTTGCGGAAGTAGAGCTCCGGATCCGAATCCCGCAGCGCGATGGCGCTCCGCAGTGAAGATGTCTCTCGTCCGCGCAGTCCAGACTTGGGACCATAGTCACGTGAGAAAGAGGGGGAGAGAGAAAATATCAATTAGAGGTCCTCCCAAAAGTGAGAAGACCTTTATTGATTATTGGTTGTATTTATTTGGCCAAATACCCCCACTATATATATAGGGGGAGGGGAGGTACTACCTCCCTCAAAGTCCCGGGGTGGGACTAAAGGAGAGGAGGGGAAGGGGAGGCCGCCGGCCACCTAGTGGGACCCGCGCGGGGGGGGGGGGGGGGGGGGGCTAGGCCCAGCTGGCCACCACCTTGGCCCCCTTCTCCCTCTCTCCTTTCCCTAATGGGCCCTCTCCCCTCCGGGAATTGGCCCATTAAGCCTTTGACCATTTAATTGATTTTTCTCTTTATTAAATAATTATGAATAAATGATTAAATAAATATTTAACATTCATTCACATATTATTCAACCTCCATGGCCTCCATGGCTATGGAACACCTTCCACCTCCACTCCGGACATCCTCCGGACTTACCGAAACCCTTTCGGTTCTCTCTCTACTATTCTTTGGTGATTCTACCAATCCTATAAACACTCTCTAAGCATCATCAAGACCTTAAGCGTGATACCCCACGGTTCGGGAACACTCCAGACATGGTCGGGACACTCCCGCACCAATGATCAACAGAGGGACCTGGATGGCTGATGTCTACGCACTTCTATTCTTGTAGACAGTTGTTGGGCCTCCAAGTGCAGAGGTTTGTAGAACAGCAGCAAGTTTCCCTTAAGTGGATCACCCAAGCTTTATCGAACTCAAGGAGGAAGTGGTCAAAGGTATCCCTTCTCAAGCAACCCTACAATCAAGGAAATCTCTTGTGTCCCCAACACACCCAATACACTTGTCAGGTGTATAGGTACACTAGTTCGGCGAAGAGATAGTGAAATACAAGTGGTAACGGTGATAGCAAATAGCTTGATGGCGTGGAAAAGACTAAAGGCAAACTGAAATAAAGATAGAAGCAATCAAAGATGTAATAGATATAGTAGCAAACGGAGTTTCAGTGTTTAGAAACAAGGCCTAGGTGTCATACTTTCACTAGCGAACACTCTCATATAAATATATTATCTTCATGATACTACGCTGAACTACTCTCTGGTTGGACACTCTAATCGATGGTAGGGCTATAACAGCACACCTCAAAGTTCATGTTTGAGGTGTGCACGCCTTGAGTACTAGACGAGTCCAACAAAGACCACAATTTCATAAAGACATCCAACTCCAAATATAACTCATAACAAGTATTTGTAATCTCTAGCCTAAGTGCCACCATGGTGTGCACACTGTCACTTTCACACACATGGGGAGAGCAGAGATCTATTAAAGCACTTGAGTAGCAAGGTAGATCTACTTGATTACAAAGCTCATGATCACAATATGATCATGCATAGAGAGAGAGATGAACACATAGCTATCGGTAGAACCCTTAGCCTCAAGAGAGAACTACTCCCTCCTCATCATGGGAATCAACAACGGTGATGGAGATGGTGGTGGAGATCGATGGAGATGGCTCCGGGGGCACTTCCCCATCCCGGCAGGGTGCTGAAACAGAGACTTTCTGTCCCCCGAATCTCCCCTTCGGTGGCGGCAGCGCTGCGGAACTTTTCATGGCTGGAGGCTTGATGATTTAGGGTTTTGGTATCGGTAGGCTTTTATAGGCGAAGCAGGCAGGGTTGGTGGTCAGCCAGGGGGCCCACACCATGCCCTGGCACGGTCTGGGGGGACCCGTGCCAAGGGGGGTGTGGCCACCCTATGGCCCCTCTCCGACTCTCCTTCTGGCTCCGTGAGTCTTTCGGGAAAATAGTAACTTTGGCTTTTGTCCCGTCCAATTCCGAGAATATTCATTTTCTGACTTCCTGGAACCAAAAACAGCAGAAAACAGGCAACTGGCACTGTGGTATCTTGTTAATAGGTTAGTCCAAGAAATCATATGAAAAGTACTCCAAAGTGTGGACAAAACATAAGAAAGTAGATAAAACCAAGCATGGAACATCAAAAATTATAGATACATTTGCAATGTATCAACATCCCCAAGCTTAACTCCTGCTCGTCCTCGAGTAGGTAAGTGATAAAAAGAAAGAATAATTTTTGAGGTGACATGCACCATCATAAACTTGATCAAAGTATTTGTAAAACATTGATAGCTGGGATCATAGTACTTCAACATAACACGAAAGATAAAGTTCTAACAATAAGACATAGCAACTATGTTGCAACATGAAAAGGCACAGACAAAAGGTTCATGAATAACAATGCTTTGCAAGACGTTTGTTTGTTTGACATAAAGGAAACATATCATAGTGGCATCCAGCTTGTCCCTCATAGAGTAGCAAACATAAATGCATAGGACACCTTCAAAGTTCATAAGAGTGACTAGGTACAAATAGTTTAAAACAAGCAATATCAAAGCTATGCATCAATCAACAAGTCTTGGGACAATGCACATAGAACTTAGAATGGCCACTATGCTCTCAAAGTAGGTGCATAAAGATAGAAGGTGGAGACTCAACATAAAAGTAAAAGAAGGGCCTTCATAGAAGGAAGTAGGTATTCAAGTCTCATAAAGAGCTTCCAAAAATTATGGTACTTATTAGCTTTCAGCTCTCATTGCCTCTATCATAAGCATCTTCAAGTGATTAAGGTTAAAGTGAACAAACTATGGTGTACATGCTTGACGAAGTATAAGTTAGAAATCTCATGTCCCTTGAATACGAGGGCCGCTCCTCATGCTACTCAAGTTTAGTCACCGGTAAGTTCTTGTCATTGTAAGTACATGTGTATCATAGAGAACCGCCAATGGGGTACCCCTTGCCCGATGATACGGAAGAATCCCCATATCAAAATGACAAGGCAAGCAGACAATCAGCATCTCAGCAATCTTCTTATTTACCATGGGAATGTGGTGCTTTTTTATCTCTTTCCTCTTTTCATAATCTCTTTTTTCTCTTTTCTCTTTTTTCTCAATATAGGACTCTTTTTTATAAGAAGAATGCTTCATAGACAGCTCATTATGGTTAAGCTGTAGGTTTCCACCATGTCAGCATGGATTAGACCAGCGGCCCAGGCATTTCTCTAACACATATACATAACTCCATGGACTTACAAGCTCCCCTTTCATTTCACACCGACGACATCCCTATACAAAAGAGCATGATATCAACTAGGTACAAAGTACCAAGTGCAATGTTGAAAGTGTTCCCCATGACAACATGGTTCTGCTAATCCCCAACAAATAAGTGCAAGCATATACAACATAGACGACACAATGGTTCAAGTTTATTAAGGGCAAGAAAAGTAAAGTGTGCCATCAAGTTCGTGAGAGCTTTAATCACTAGTTTTCTCATAACAAGTTTAATTTGGAAGGTTAACAAAAGCATGAATATACTTGGAATAGCATAAGATAATAGGTAGGTATGGTGGACTCTTTGGAATAACTTGGTTTAGGGAGTTGGATGCATGAGTGGAACTCATACTTGGTTGTGGAGTCTAGCAAAAGACTGGGAGCGACAAACTAAGAGAGCAATAATGGCCATAATCATGCAGAGCGACAAAACATCATTGATCAAATCATAAAGTGATACTACAAGTTGAAAACTAAAGGATCATAAAGGCTATGCTGACTTGGGATAGTCATAACGTGGTGTGAGCATGCACCAAGTCAACCCAAATAAAACATCAAAGGAGAATACCACAATACTATGCTTTAATATGCTAAAACAACGCATGATTCATCCAAGGCACATTAAGAAATCTCAATTGTTTATAACAAGTCATGCTACAGCACATAATACTAAGCATAAATCCAAAACAATATCAAGCATGGCATGACAAAGCATAGGCCACAGTCAAAAACAAGCTTTCTTTACCACTTAAGCATGAACTTTTCCTACTCTTTTCCAATCCAAACCAGACTATTTGAAAACCAATGTATGAAAGAGGGGGTCCAACCAATTTATTCAGCAAACTAAGAAAACCAAGCAAACAAAAAACCAAAACAAAAACAAAAAAGAAGACGCTCCAAGAACAACACAACTGTGCATGAAACAATAAAAATGAAGTGTTTGGAAGAAACCTAGGATTTTTATTGATGAAGAAGGGGATGCCTTGGGCATCCCCAAGCTTTGATCGCTGTACTTCTTGGGTATTTCTTGGGGTGACACGCGTGGCATCCCCAAGCTTGAGCTTTAGTCCATCCTTCATCTCATTACTCATTCCTTCCATACACCTGAAATGTTTCCTTCATACAAAACTTCACACAATCTTTATTAGCAACATTAGTGCACTCAAGATAATAAGTCTTAAGGTTCAGTTGTAACACAAAATAAACTTCCATTAGAACACTATCTACTGTAGAACTTCCCTCAAAAAGCTCAATTCCCCAAAAGAACTCAAAAAGGAACCAACAAGAAGCAAATGCAAATAATGGCAGAAATCTGTCAAAACAGACCAGCAGGTAAAGACGAACTTTTTCGAAGAACTTCTGTTGCTCAAATCAAAAAGTGTTGAACTAACGGAAGTTATATAACAACCTGGGGCATAAGCACAAAAATTCACGCCTCAAAAGGACGTACAGAGATTTTACACGAATTTTTACGGTGAAGCACATAAATCTGAATCGGGACTACAACTTTCCCAATCATTACTTCTCTCTCATTAGAGGTTACTCTTGGCACAAAAAACAAATAAAAAGTATAAGGAGCAGTTATTAATGATGTAATAACCTACAAGACTCATCTAAAACTTTTGGGTTATCTCCCAATAAGTACTTTTCTTTAACGCCTTTAAGTTAGGCATGATAGTTTGAGAAGATGCTCACATAGGAAATATGAATTGAAGTAAAAGAGAGCATCAAGAAGCAAATGCAAAGCACATTTAAGTCTAACCCACTTCCTATGCATAGGAATCTTGTAAAGAAACAAGTCATGAAAGCACAAAGCAACAAGCATAGGAAAGCAAAACAAGTGCAACTTCAAGACTTTCAACATAAAGAGGGGAAATTTAATATTATTGAGATGCATAAAACCATGTTTCCCTCTCTCATAATAACTTTCAGTAGCATCATGAATAAAATTAACAATATAACTATCACATAAAACATTCTTATCATGAGCCACATGCATAAAAGAATTATTACTCCGCACATAAACATAGTCACTCTTATTATTTGTAGTGGGAGCAAATTCAACAAAATAGCTATCATTATTAGTCTCATCACCATAATCATCAAATATAGGAGGCATATTGTAATCATAATTAATTTTCTCCTCAATAGTAGGTGGACTAAAAATATCATACTCATCATTGTAATCATCATACATTGGAGGTTTGGTATCATCATAAGCAATAGAATAGCTATCTTCCAAAGTTGGGGAACTAAAAAGATCATTTTCATAAAAACTAGCTTTCCCAAGCTTAGAATTTTCCATAGCATTAGCAATAATGGTGTACAAATAATTCATACTAACAACATTGCTATTAGCATGCAAATAAAGTTCCATAGGTTTTTTAATTTTCTCTTCAAACACTTCATGTCCTAACTCAAGATAAATACTATAAAGCTCTCTAATTTTGTTGTTGTTTTCCATTAAGCCTAACTAGTGGAAACAAGAAACAAAAAGACAAAATTGCAGAATTGCAGAATCTAAAGGAAATAACTTCGAGCACTCACACCGGAGGATGTGAGTACCTTTTACCTTACCTCCCTGGCAACGGCGCCAGAAAATAGGCGTTTGCCGTGGGAGGTTCTTCTTCTTTAATCCTCCGGTGTGAATACCGTTTACTTTACCTCCCCGGCAACGGCGCCAGAAAATAGGGTTTTCGTATCGGGAGGCTTTTATAGGCGAAGGAGGCAAGGTCGATGGTCAGCCAGGGGGCCCACACCATGCCCTGGCATGGTCTAGGGGGACCCGCGCCAAGGGGGGGGGGGGTGAGGCCACCCTATGGCCCCTCTCCGACTCTCCTTCTGGCTCCGTGAGTCTTCCGGGAAAATAATAACTTTGGCTTTTGTCGCGTCCAATTCTGAGAATATTCATTTTCTGACTTCCTGGAACCAAAAACAGCAGAAAACAGTCAACTGGCACTGTTGCATCTTGTTAATAGGTTAGTCGAAGAAATCGTATGAAAAGTACTCCAAAGTGTGGACAAAACATAAGAAAGTAGATAAAACCAAGCATGGAACATCAAAAATTATAGATACATTTGCAATGTATCAATGGCCATGTGACCCCTGTGCGTTCCACGAAGATCTTTCGTCGTTTGAACCGGGACAGTCATGTCTTATTCCCTTTGACTCTCGATACTTGCATTGCCCGAGATCTGATCAATGACATCACCATGTCATGTTCAATCTCGTTACCGAACAATGCTACTTGACTCGTTCTAACAAGTGATATCCCCGTGATCAAATCACACGCTACGCAGCTATTGGATATAACTTCTCCAAGTGGGCCCTTGAGTATCTTCCCATCACATGGACGGACAAATCCCGCTCTTGACATATATTGCCTCAACGGTTTCCTCCGAGTACCTGAACACACCTTTATAACCACTATATTACCAAGTGGCGCTTGATGCTGTTAAAGCACTCTCGGGAGGCAGTGATTGATATAGCCTCACGGTCTACGGAATAGTCTACGAGGATCCATTTATAATCACCGTAACTTGAACTTCGTGACATGATCGGGCCACGATGTTTAGGTTGGGTATTGGTTCATCATCTCATTCTCATAATGAGTTGACTCCATTTCCAACTGGCATAAATGCCACATGATCAGGAAACATGATCATTTGTTGACCAATGAACGAGTGACTAGAGTTTCACTGGGAACCCCTGGTTGTTTATATCACACGTGTATTGATGTTTCCACTCAATATAGTAATAGCATGATATAAAACTTAATCATAAACTATATGAAATATGATAATAGTCCTTACTACTATTTGTCTCTAGGGCATATTTCCAACAGTCTCCCACTTGCACTAGAGTACAAATACACTAGCTGCATTTGTTCCTTAATCATTGGCACCATATATCCGATACCCTGAACATGCTTGCTCATGGAAGAGGTTGAGTCTTGGGTCTGTACTTTACAGTCCCAAATCCTTTGCAACTTACTAAAGTCACCTTGACATTAATACTTTATCATCACATGATAACATCTGTGTGTATGCATCATCGCTATGGCAGCAGAACGAGGCCTGATTCCTGGAGCCTACAGTGACTTTAGATCAACCTCGAGGGTTTTCTCATGGGCACTGTGCCCTGGGACACATCATTCTACGTTAAAAGCGAACTAGCCCAGCCATAACATTATACAACACTTTAGATGGTACCCTTATCTATTATTATAAATGTATTCATCGAAACACCAGTGCACTCTGTGCAACTTTCGATGTTTTGTTCACCTCGCTTCCTACTTGACTTTAATTGGTATTTACAGGAGTTTCCAACATATTCCCTTATAACATAACTCTTTATGCTTTAAGATATGTCATTCTTATGGATTTGGAAAACATGTCTGCAGTTCTCTATTAGACATTGCGGACAAACTTAGCTCAACGTTCCGTGATTCAAACTTAATCACTTTTAAACATTCCTTATTGGATCATATATTATGTTAAGTTATCATCATGGTTTTCTAAGATAGAACCTATGTCTCAACATAGTGGATGATGATCATCCTTTTCTTTCTATCAACCATTGATGTTAAACTTAATACTATTCCTAATTTGAGTTATTAAGGACCAGTTCCTTAATTAACTTCTATTCTGAAACCCCTTTCAGAATCTCTTAAGGAATACTACATAATATCATAATACACCTATTATCAACTTTTACATCTTATAAATCATTATTTATAAGTATTTGTGCTTTCATTCTTAACATACTTAAGAATTACTCCTATAAGATCCCACTCAAAATATGTTCCTACATATTTGAATTTGAGACTTATATTGCTCCCACTAAAAAATATGTCAATCACATATTGTTTCAGGAAGACTTTCATAGCTCCCACTCAATTTTATGCAAATTACATATCCACTCACTATTTTGAACAACTTCAAAATCCTTTGATCAAATATCAAACTTGGAGATTTACTATGAGATACTAGTACTTTTACTAGTTTTAAATCCTCTAGACATTCAGCACACTTGAATCAAATTCATTTGAATTTGTTCAATACTTGACAAATTGTGCTTTTGTCATTCACCCCCTTTTCTACTATGGCTTTGCAGTTATTTGGGAAAATTCAAGCAACTCCTTTTACTTGTGAGATTCAGCAACGAATTGCTTTCTAATCTCAAGTGAATTTTGCTTTTAGGATTTCTCATAATTTTAGTTTACCATTATTTCCTTAGTAGTTCGTAGGTATGTCATATTCCAAGAATCATGACAAATGATTCATAAATGTCTCCATGCTAGATATGGATTACATTTTGAATCCTACTTCATGTAGTGAAAACACTAGTGGGGAAAACACAATGATCATTATCATTGATTCTTTCCTTCTGTGAAGAGAATCATTCAGGAACGTTGTCCGTTGCGCTTCTCAACACTCTGATGCAGGGTTTCAAATCCTCATCGTGTTTTACACTATTCTCCATTTGCTCCATAATTGAGAAACATCATTAGAAGTGAGCTTTCTCAAGAATGCACCAAAATCCAAGCAGTACGAATCTTGCTTCCCTTTTGATTTCAGCTATGGGTTTTGTATTCAAAGTTTCCAATGAATACGCTACAAGGACTTATTCGCTATTGTTTTGGTTATATCGAATAACCCCAAAACTTTCACGAATTCAAATGGTTCAGTACATTATAATTGAGTGCTAACTATTTCTTAACTAATGGTCTCTACATCTACACTACAATGATTTATTTGGTGCCTTCTATTCACCCACTTTGATATCTAATATCACATTGTGATGCTTTGCATTTTGACATTTCAAAACACTTTGCATTTCACAATTTCTTTTATGCCATTATTTATAAAGTCGAATTTCATTACTATTGATCAAATCATATTCATGTTTCCTTTGGTAAACTTCTTTACGCATTTAAACAATCATTTAATGATAATTACCATTTTCGTTAAAACACAATACATCGAATATGTATTAACTTTTAACAATTCATTTAAACACTTTGTATTCAAGTAATACACAGTGTTCAAGTTATTTTTCTGAACTTAGGCATGATTTATATGTGATAAGAAATCGAATGACTTTCACATATTATCAGCATAACTTTGAATTTAAACAATGGTTTTCATTCCGTAATGAAATATCATTTAAGTTGGGTATTTTAAGGCATTTTAATATTTTACAAATGTTCATGCATTATCAATTAGTTTAAAACAATAGGGATAATTCACACATAATCAAACAAGATATGAACACGAATAGAAATCATTCATAAAAGTGGAACAACTATTTGTTACAAACTCATATGAATAACCGTCTCACAAAGTGTGAGACACACTAAAGAGGTTCACAATCTTTTGATTACAATAACTATCCAAAACATAAACTAGGTGATAAATGTCGAGGGAGAGTGTCGTCGGCCATCATCATCATGCTCGCCATCAACACACAACGTCACCTCCTCTCCAGCAAGCACCTCTCATGCAGAAGGACCTGTTTTCAGCAAAACAGAACAAGTATCAAATATACTTAACACTGCAAATGTGTTTGCAAGATTATAACATTTATAAAACTGTATATGAAATATATACCTTTGTTAGTGATGACCTAAGCGACATCTGGTTCAACCAACACATTCCTGAGATGTGTCACGAACCGGTGGAACTCCATTGATTCTGCATCACCCCTCATTACGCAAGTCCTGACTTGTGCTTGGTAGCTTGGTGGCAGCGACCACAACACAACACCGTTTGCAAAAGAGCCCGTCATCCAGCTATCCAGGAAGTATGCAGGCCTCATGTACACATCATGCATGCGCTCCAAGTGGTCGTCCAGTGATGAGTTCTCCTCCATCTTAATGGAGAGGAAGTCTCCCATCAGCTCATTCTCCCATATGCGTGCTTGTTCCACGAAATGTGTCCTAAGCTGTAGCATTACTGAACGAGGGTTGACATCACCCACGAAAGGCCACAGCTCATCCACCATTCTGAAACACATGGTAACTAAAATGAAGGAGGCCATCTCACGACGGAGATAGCGGTCTTTCCGCTGCTCCGGGGTCTCTAGGTCAGTGGGCTGATCTAAATCCATCCCGTCGAGTATGTAGTCGACGACGTCATTCTCGCTAAGGAGAACGTGGAGACGCGCAATCCATATGGAGAAGTTTGATCCATCTAATTTGAGCTTCTCTCCTTCTAACCAATCAATCGTCAACATGAAAGGTGCCATCTACATTTATAATTGCAAAAGGAATTTAGACTAAGTTTATAATTAATTGAGTTAATAATAACTCCACTCAGAAACACCTATCCCCATAAGGGTTCCTAGTGATAACACGACCCCCTATCAGCCACATCTCCCCCGATTGACATGACCATCAATGTGGGTTCAAAGGTGGACGCTAAATGTTGGTCACATCATTCATGCGACTCGTGCTCGATCTTTAGATCATCCGTGTTCCGAGGCCACGCTTCTATGGCGTGCTAGGCTCGCCAACTCAACCTTAGTGTATTCGCTGTGCAACATGGCTTACACCCACTGTATGCGAACGCAGATATGTCTGACACCCAGTCGCCCTGGGTCGCCTCATACCGAAGCACTTTCTTGGTGGTGCACACTAAGGGGGAACACAATCATTGGTAATTTTAACAGGGATCATCTTATTAGGCTACCGTCGAGTATCTAATACTAGCACACTATAAGATATACAAACAATAACATTGAATGTAATTGCGATGTGATATGGTCCTTCACGTCGTGATCTCCATCCGTGTTCGCCGGATTCTGGCGCCAGGGTTCTGGCGCCGTAGACACCAGGGTACCGGTGTCATTCCGGCGTGGTAGTCCGTTACCTCCGTGACTATCTACTACTACGTAACAAAAGGTAATCACTTTACCTTTGGCACAACCATATCACAAAGCAACGCCCCCTGCAAAACAAAATTAGATGCCTCTAATTTATCTTTGCATGTTTTATGTGGCTGAATAGTCTTTCGCATAAGAACCGTTCTTACCTACGAACTTTCAGCACAAAGATGATCAAGCAGTTGTCTAGTACACCCCTTTCAGGGCCCTCCGTTGCAAATGGTATACCAACTAATACGAGAGAGACAAACACCTCCTAAGCCACTTTATACGGTACAAGCCGTATGTCAAGCGTGGACCAGTCTCACGAATGAACGCGTAAAGTCGGTTGGGGGCCGCTTCATCAAGCATTACTACGGTATACAAAGGTACACGTGGGAGGGTAACAACTAAAAGATCAATGCCCACACGTACATCTCGTGTGTTCTACCCATACTAGCATTACTACGCATAGATCTAGCTCTGATACCACTGTTGGGGTTCCGCGTATGAAAACAATAAAATTTTACCCTACGCCCCTGAACCCCTGAAGCTCCTAGGACCTATCTATTAGTAATACAGTAACAGGAGGGGTTTTTCGCGAACTTACCATTGAAGACCGAAAAGCGTTGTCAACGCTCAGGAGAGCGTGGTTGATGTAGACGAGCCAAAGCCGACCTCAAGGTCGTGATGAAGTCCTCACGCTCCTTTGGCTCCAACGACTTGAGTGCCTCAAGCGCGACACCTCGCGGGGAGTTACACACGTCCGGTGCCTAACGATGACTCCTGCTTCCCCGATCCAGCATCAGTTGCAGAAGTAGAGCTCCCGGATCCGAATCCCGCAGCACGACGACGCTCCACAGTGAAGATGTCTCTCTTTCGTGCAGTCCAGACTTGGGACCACGGTCACGTGAGAGAGAGGGGGAGAGAGAAAATATCAATTAGAGGTCCTCCCAAAAGTGAGAAGACCTTTATTGATTATTGGTTGTATTTATTTGGCCAAATACCCCCACTATATATAGGGGGAGGGGAGGTACTACCTCCCTCAAAGTCCCGGGGTGGGACTAAAGGAGAGGAGGGGGAAGGGGAGGCTGCCGGCCAC
Source organism: Avena sativa (assembly GCA_916181665.1). Lineage (NCBI taxonomy): Eukaryota > Viridiplantae > Streptophyta > Magnoliopsida > Poales > Poaceae > Avena > Avena sativa. The sequence continues at coordinate 368,747,038 of OV702287.1, read as the reverse complement.
CTAGTGGGCCCCGCGCGGGGGGCTAGACCCAGCCGGCCACCCCTTGCCCCCTTCTCCCTCTCTCCTTTCCCTAATGGGCCCTCTCCCCTCCGGGAGTTGGCCCATTAAGCCTTTGACGATTTAATTGATTTTTCTCTTTATTAAATAATTATGAATAAATGATTAAATCAATATTTAACATTCATTCACATATTATCCAACCTCCATGGCTATGGAACACCTTCCACCTCCACTCCGGACATCCTCCGGACTTACCGAAACCCTTCCGGTTTTCTCTCTACTATTCTTTGGTGATTCTACCGATCCTATAAACACTCTCTAAGCATCATCAAGCCCTTAAGCGTGATACCCCACGATTCGGGAACACTCCAGACATGGTCGGGACACTCCCGCACCAATGATCAACAGAGGGACCTGGATGGCCATGTGACCCTTGTGTGCTCCACGAAGATCTTATTCCCTTTATCTCTCGATACTTGCATTGCCCGAGATCTGATCAATGGCATCACCATGTCGTGTTCAATCTCGTTACCGAACAATGCTACTTTACTCGTTCCGACAAGTGATATCCCCGTGATCAAATCACATGCTGCGCAGCTATTGGATATAACTTCTCCGAGTGGGCCCTTGAGTATCTTCCCGTCACATGGACAGATAAATCCCGCTCTTGACATATATTGCCTCAACGGTTTCCTCCGAGTACCTGAACACACCTTTATAACCACTGTATTACCAAGTGATGCTTGATGCTATCAAAGCACTCTCAGGAGATAGTGATTGATATAGCCTCACAGTCTAAGGAATAGTCTACGAGGATCCATTTATAATCATCGTAACTTGAACTTCGTGACATGATCGGGTCATGATGTTTAGGTTGGGTATTGGTTCATCATATCATTCTCATAATGAGTTGACTCCATTTCCAACTGGCATAAATGCCACATGATCAGGAAACATGATCATCTGTTGACCAATGAACCAGTGACTAGAGTTTCACTAGGAACCCTGGTTGTTTATATATCACACGTGTATTGATGTTTCCACTCAATACAGTTATTACATGATATAAAACTTAATCATAAACTATATGAAATATGATAATAGTCCTTATTACTATTTGTCTCTAGGGCATATTTCCAACAATACTCTCCCTTGAAAGCCAAGCCACAACTCGACCCATCCTCTCCTCCATCCTCTACCACCGCCATGTGAGTCGTCACGTCGCCATAGATCTAGGTCGTCGGAGTAGTGGAGGAAGTCGAAAAAGGATGCCACATGGTGGTTTCCGTGGTGGAAGAGGTGAAAAGAGGCTAGGGGCGGGTACTTGGGGCAAGGATGAACCTCCGAACCCGCCATGGCAGGGGATCGACTACCTGCCATGAATAGGGCCCCACTCTGAATAGTGGAGGATGCGAGAGACATCCTCCTGGATTGTCAGTCCCATGTTTAAATCTTGATACCTACAATTTATGATTGACTATATTGCTGATCACATCTATCATTTGCTTGCCTTCACTAGTGGAAAACAGGGCTCTTGTCCCGATTCGTAAGGGCCTTTAGTCCCGGTTGCGCAACCGGGACTAAGCAATCGAGACTAGAGCCCCTATTTAGTTCCGGTTCTGTTATGAATCGGGACTAAAGGAAATCCACGTGGCCGCCACGGAGAGCGAGGGGGGGGGGGGGGGGGGTGGAGGACCTTTAGTCCCGGTTCGTAGCACGAACTGGGACTAAAGGAGCTCTGCCGCGGCATAAAAATGCCCCAAAACTCTCGTAACATCTCAAAAATATTAAACAAGACTATTAAGTTTAAATCAACCAAAATTAGGATTAACAAAAACTTTTATTCTTAAAACCTTATTAATGCATGAATGCTTGCTATGCCATGTTTGATTGTTATCAATGATAAGGATTAGTTGAAAGATGAAAACAATAACATCTATGTCATTTCCAAACCCAATTAAATCAAAAGAAAATCAAATATTAAGTCATATGACCTAATGGTCATTTGTGCCAAAGTTAACCACTAGCCCACTTTGGGCATCTCTTGTAAAAGATTTCCAACTACTTGTTTTCTCCCCTGGCTAGACCAAGTAAAATGAACACAACTGAACTTTGCAAACCTATAGAAGCTAATTTCAAATCCATTTGAAGGACAATTCAAAATTGAATCAAGTGTAGGTATCTAGATCACCATTTTTCAAAAACCACTCAAACCTCCACCACTTGACAAATTCTTGCAACCAGAGACACCCAAGCATGTGACCAACACACCCACCAAAAATAATTCGAAAATTCAAATGTTTAGTTCATGCGGCCATTTAATCAAACACTTAGCAGACAGAGTACAACTATACCAACTATCTACTATTTTGATCAATCAATTGATCACCATTGTACTCCATTCAACCTCAGTTACTAGCTCACGATCATCCCAGTACCCAGCCGTGCAGCTAGCAACGCTCACTCATCCACTGCCCAGTGCCATGCCGTACCTGAGCGTGCCATGCCGGTCAAGCATGGACACGATGCCACAAGCCGCGCCGCCCTCTCCCATGATGTCTGGACGGTAGCCGTGACCTCACCGCACTCGCCCGTTGTAGTACCCCGATAAAACCACTACTAGAAAATCACTTGGTGTTTTTGTTTTGTGCATCATCATGACCACATGCTCATGTCATCATGCCACATTGCATTTGAGCATCGTCATGTCATCATGCATATTTTACCTAAAACTCTTTTTCTAAAACCTATTTTTGTTTTCTAGATATTCCCTTCTCTATTTGAAATCAAAACCCTGGTCTCTTCCGGATCTTTTATCTGTCTAAAAATTATTTATAAAAGACTTTTAAAATTAAAATGAATAAATATCAAACAAAATGTTTTTGTACCAGGGAAGGCAGCCCAGACCGTAGTCCAGGCCACCTACCACCCTGGCTGGCCCAACCCGTTTGACCAAACCCTAAACCTAGACCTACCCTAATCCCCAAGCCCTAGCTACCTACCACCAGACACGCCACAACCCGTTGTCCACCCAACCTAAACTGCAGCAGTAGCGCGCCTACACCCGCGCGTTGCTACGCGACTAGCCACCCGACCCTGCCCCGCGGTGCACCGCACGACCCACGCAGCAACTGGCCACGCCTGCAACTTGGCCCCATCACCCCCTGTCTTGACGCGTGACTGACGCGCCCGGTCTACCCCACTCCCCTCGTTCCCAGCCCCGCTCGCCTCTCCCCAACCTTTCCGCAACACCTCGTCCCTCCCCTATCGACTCCCAGAGCCCCAGCCGCCACCACCCGCACGGGAGGCTAGCCCCAGCCTCGCCGTCCCCTGCCTCGCGACACCGCTGCTGATCTCTGTCGCCTCCGCCCCAGGGTCGCCTGCCTGCGCCCTGCCCATCCTCTGGCCCGCCCTCTCCTCTCCTCCGGCTATCCGAGCCCCTCGCTAGATCCCAAGCTCCGTCGCCTGGAACGAGCTCGCCGCACACCACCGCTCTTTGTCCATGAGCTCGCGGGCTCCCTTCTCTCGGCCACCCTCCTCTATAGGCTCGCCTGGCCCCGCCACCGCGTCTGCCTTCCGCCGCCTCGGGTCGTTCGCCATCGCCTTCCCCTACATGCAGAGCCGCAACCTCGCCCTCCAGGACCTGCGCGCGCCCCTTCACCATCCCTGCGGTGCCTCGCCGTACTACAGTAGTTCGGGCCTTCCTTGGTGTGGGCCACCTCTAGCGGCCGGCCGGCTAGACCTCAACCTCACTGGCCGCCTCCCTCAGTAGTGCGCGCCCAGTACCTCTACACGCCCGCTCGCGTTCGTCGAGAACAAGCAGGTTGTCGTGCCCTGTTTTGTTTTGCCTCAATGCGCTAGCAACCGTGTGTGACCCGTGCTGTTGCTGTTCGGCTGAACAAGTGTGTTGATATGGGGAAGTGGTGATGATGTGGTGCTACATGTGTGGCTTTTGATGACCGATGGACAAGTTCTCCAACACGGATTTGACACTCTCGAAGATCGACCACACGGAGCACCAAGAACTCCTTCCCGGATTTGAAGACCGCACCCGGCGTTCTTCCCCTCTCGGATCTGAAGACCGATCCCGAACCCGACACCGCGACAAGTTCTCCTTCCCGGATCTGATGACCGAGACTGATCCCGTCGAACCCAAAGACCCCAATCTTGCCGAACCCGCACCCTCAGAAACCAAGAGCGCTGAACGCTAATGTGTGACCCCTTTTCCCGAGACCCCTATTTTATAAATGACATCTACTTCTTGCATATTAAATTGTTCATGATGGCACACATATTTTGTGGGTTGGGTACTTTGTAGATTCACCTCATAATTAAATATGGAGCGCATATGCGGGCTATTTTAGTCTCATAATGGCTCCATTTAAATTTGAGTAGAGAACCCATGCCATGTTTTACCTTGTTCATATAACACTTAAATTGCGGGGTACCTAAACAACTTGAAACTTTTAATTAATTGTCGGGACCCTGGTTCCGCTTAATGTTGCCTAGTTGCATCGCATCTTTGCCATGGCAAGCATCATACATGCATCATGCCTGATCTTCTGCCGTAGTATTAAATACCGCGTCCGGTGTTTCTTTTAGTGCTTTGCTTCTTCACGGATTAGGCTGTTGAGTTGATGCGAGTATCGACAAGTTCTTCGGTGTATCTTCAGCAGTGTTTTCTAGGCGAGCATTCTCCCCCTTTCTACCTATTTTGCATTTATAGTCTTTACTTCCTCCTGTTGATCTATTGCTATCCGTGTTGTGATGCTTTAGTTTCCGTGCACCCTTTATATTCCTTGCAGCCTCTATATTGCCTTGGACACATCCTATTGCCTGTTGTTTGATAGATAGTCGGCCTTGCGAGTCGTAGTTGCTTGCTCAGGTGCTGCTTCGTGTTGTTGTCGCTCCATCGTTGTTGGAAGGTTGGTACATGTTTAATGGTGGAGATGATCATGACTTTAATTTCAACTGATAATTAAAAATGCTGGGAATAAATATAACTAATGCAGAGGCATCAGTGGGAAATAGCAAATATTTGGTTTTTAACTGCTCACTTGTGTCCCGTAGGGCCCGAGTACTTGATACCTGTTCCTTGACTATCGCACTATCCGCATGTGGGACCATGAATCCCCTTAGCCAGAGATTGATTCATTTCTTATTTCTTGGGGCCACAAAGTAGTTTGGGGCTTTATTACTATCCTGTACTTATGCCATGCTTTACTGCTTTATTTACGATTATGCATGGAGCACCTGTACTGTTTTGGAACGTGGAATGTTTTCGCGGTATCGACAAGCCCAATCACACTTTCGGGTTCCCAGTCGTTTTCAGCCATTGACAAAAACCCTAGGTCCGTCTCGGAGCCGGCCAACTTCGTTGCGGGTAGCTTAGTGGGGTGGCTCCCTGAAATGATTTATGAAACCTGTGATTGCTTTGTCGTGAAAGCCTCGTTGGGTTTTGATTTGGTTTTTCCGAGGTTGATTGTCAACACCCGGATTTTTAATCCTAGATGCCCGTTATGCCATACCTCGCAATCCTAGGATTACCATTTTTGCGAGACATAACGGATTGGATATCACAGTACATCATCCATTACAAACCATACATAAGGTTTTACACAAATAAGGATCTCATGATCTAGTCTTTAACACAACAAGCAACGGAAATAAACGATAGCTTAGCGGTGGGGTCCATCTTCAGGGGCACATGCAATGCTGATGAAGGCAGATAGTCCTAGTTATCATAGCCGTCCTGCTGACCATCATCTTGATAATCTCCTTCATAGTCTGGCCATGATAATAGCCAGGGACAAAATCCATGAGTACTCTTTAAGTACTCGCAAACTACTACTAGCAAGGGTTATGATTCTAAGTTAACATACTGAATTGAAAGAATAACTATCAAGTTAAGTTTGAAACCTAAGCTGAGTTCTGAAACAAGAAAAGATAAAGTAAAGTTCTAGAATCACTTAGTTGGGAAGCTATATTCATCTACACAACCCTGTTATGGTCAAGTCAAGGTTCATCATTCATTTCAAGTTATTTAGAAAACATCTGACAACAAAACAATATGGCCATTCCAACTGTCCATAACCGCGGACGCGGCTATTCGAATAGTTTGACACTCTGCAGAGGTGGTACACTTTCACCACAAGATTCGATACATCTGTCAGGGATAACTCTGAATCATCATACTTGGTATGCAGATAATCAAACATAACCTTCCCTTTACACACCCTAGTACAAGCACCTCTCCTATGAGCATGGCCTCCCAACCATGACCATCAGTCATCTTGGGCACTGCATAGGTGGACATCATTGAGAGGTAGCCTCAGCTCAAACCTCTCCCGTGAGGAAACTAATACTAATGCATATAAATTTCCAGCTAAGCCTTACCCAATTTAGGTAATGTGGTTGTACGGTAAATTTGGAATGGTATCGCATCCGAATCCAACTATCAGTTTTATAAAAGGGGTTAAGGCTCATGCCTGATTGTTTTCATCATCATAAACCAATTGTGTTTCTCAACACATGTCAAAACATCTCAATAGAATGACTCATCATTCCAAGGTTTTCATAACTCATTTTCACCAAGTGTTCCCATCTAAATTGACTCCAGTTTGATCTATTCTAAAACACTAGGTTAAGAGTGTTCACTAAGGTGGAAAGATGGGATCAATCTCATTGCCATGGAATGACATCTAAGGGTTTCTAATTAGGTCAAGTTTTATACTCTTTATGCTACCTTCAAAATTCATTAAAGAATTTTGTGCAAACTAGGGGGGGGGGTATGATCAAGGTATGCTTAAGGCATCTTTACTAAACTATCTAGTTTTATTCTAGATTGCTACAATAGCTTACTACAACATGTTTTCAAGGGTTAGCTTGCCACTAATAGCTTGCCTTGGTTGGTGCAGTGGTTGAAGTTTTCTTCTTCTTCTTCTTCTTCTTGGTAGAACTCCTCCTCCTCGAAGGCTTGGTCGGTACTATCGTCTAGAAATACATAGGGAGTGCACAATCACCAAACAATCCTTAACTAGGCTAAGTATTTTTCTAAACCACACAATTGATGATCTATTATCATCACAAGCATCACACGTTTAATTCAACAGTTTCAACCTTTTTATTTTGGAAAAGTAATTTCTACTCATTGAAAAATTAACTACAATTTAATATTCACCACCAAAATATGGGATCATGTGGACACATGTCCTCACCACATATTCTAACATGTGGGAATGAGATTTAAAGGTTGGATCCATATTACTTTGGTTTAAGTTTATTATTTAATGATTTAAAGTGACTAGAAATGCCTATATAGCATTATTTTGGTACTAGTCCAAAGTCACTGTCTTTAAACCTTAATATTATTACATATTTAGATAGATATGATGAAATGTGATTTTTGAGAGTTGGAATCAACTCAAAAGCTAACTTGGTTGATTTTACAAAAATGTTTCAAGTTGCAAAAGATTCTGTCTTCTTATTTTTATTAGGAGAAATCTATAACTCTAAATGAATTAAATCCAACGGGCTTGGATAGAGCATTTCAAAACCTTTCAGGCAAAATTAGTTTCATGTAATTTGGATTTGTCAAACTCCCAGAATTAAATTTTGAAACACTGGACAGAAACTATATTCTAACTAAAAAGAAAAACCTAGATTTGAATCTACGGGCTTGCACGGGAAAGGAAATGGGCCGGCCCAGTGGCGCTGCGCGGCATGGGGCTCAGCTGACAGGGGTCCCGCTTGTCAGCGGCACTTAACACGCGAAGCGGTACACGCGCTGTGGGCCGTGCGATTAGAAGCTAGATCTACGGCTGAGGGTCGTCGTCGACGACGGACGGGTCGCCGGTGAGCTCGAACCCTAGCGGCTCGGTGGGGGTCTACTGGGGGCATACCAGGGCTCCAGCGGGGTCGGCGATGCGGGCGAACGAAGTGGAAGACGACGGCGAGGCGAGGCGTGGTCGCGGCAGAGCTTGGGGTGGCCGAAATCAACGGCACCCTTCTTCTCCAGAGGCGGCGGCTCCGGCTCCAATTCCGGCGAGCTGCTCCTCTACTTGCTCCGGCGAGAGGTGGGTGAGGTTCAGAGAGGTGAGGGGAGTGGAATGGTGTGAGTCTTTGGTGCTGGGGAGGGCTCCTTTTATAGGCTCGACGGTGAGACCGAGCGGGATGGGCGGTCGACGGTGGCGACATGGCTACGGCGAGCTAGCGGCATGGCTGGGGATGGCGATCGATGGGCGGTCCCCTGGCGGTGCTCTAGTGCTTCAATGCGGCCGTAGGGCCGTGGCATGCGGTCGGGGTGAGGTGGCGCTCTGCGCGGCCGAAGCGGCTGTGTCCACGGCGAGCGGTGGCTGTGGGGCTTTGGGCGGCGAACGGAGGTGTCTGGGTGTTCTCTAGGTCGAGGCGGAGCGGTGGGCGCGGGCTGGTGTCGAGTGGTGGCTTGTGCACGCGGGGACAGTGCGCGCTCTGCAGGCGGCGTCGGCATGGTCTGGTGGCACTGGGCGCGGTTTCTCCTCGGTGGTCCACGGCTGCTCTTGGCTCGGGCAAGGGACAAAGAGGGCCGGTGCGGCGTTGGCTACCTCCTAGACATGGCGAGGGAAGGGGGAGTGGTTTGCTGCGGCGGTTGCAAGGTTGGCCGGCAAGGGTGGTGCTCGGCATGGCATGGCATTGCCACTAGGGCATAGGGGATGGGCTGCAATTGGCATGGTTTGATCAAAGGGGGACATAGAGATTAAATGGAGATCAAATGGGGGCAAAATCCGGTTCAAAACAGTGAGCTAGGATTAGAGTTATGATTCTGCCTGCCAAGTGTTTGATGAAATGGCCGCAAGAGAAAAAGTTTTGAATTTTGAGTTCAATTTTTTTGGGTGATCTCTACTATTGCTAGGTAGTCTCTGGTTGCAAGGGTTTTGAAAATGGAGCTGAAATACATGGTTTTTGAAATAGGGGTGATCTATGCATATGCATTAGGTTCAATTTTGAACTACCATTTAAAATAGTTTCCAGAATGTTTTTAGAAGATCAAAAGGTGGGCGTTGGTACCTCATTATGTGTACTAGCAAGGGGTGCAAAGATCAAGAATTGTTTCTGTTAAGAATTGAGTACTAGGAATAGCCAAAGTAGGCATGAGAGTTAAATTTGTCAAAATGACCATTCCTTCATTTTAATCCCTTTTGATTTGATTTTCTTTAGGAAAAGTTTGGGAATGGTGTAGATGAAGTTTAAATCACCTAAGATTTTAGAAGCAAAGGATCACACAATCATGGCAATTCCAAACAACTCCTATTTTAAATGCACATATATATGAATGCTTTCATTTTAAATATGGAAAAGTTTTTGTTAATCCTAAATTTGGATGATTTGATCTTTGATACTCTTGGATTAAAGTTTTGGGATGTTACAAACCTTCCCCCCTTAATTAAAATCTCGTCCCGAGATTTACAAGAAAACTAGGAACTAAAGAGATCTGGGAACTCTGTCCTAATGTAATCCTCGCGCTCCCAAGTGGCTTCCTCCTCGGTATGGTTGCTCCACTGAATCTTGAGAAACTTGATACTCCTGGTCCTGGTGGTTCTGTAGGCTTATTCTAAGATACGAATGGGCACTTCCCGATAGGTCAAGTCATTGTTGATTTCCACTGCTCTGTGATCGATATTCTTGAAAACTTTAGTCTTCTCAAGCACTTCCAACCACTTGCGAAGTAACGAGATATGGAACACTTTGTGGATGGCTGACATCTCTTCAGGCAGTTCCAGTTGATACGATACTTCTCCTCGACGGTTTAGAATCTTGAAAGGTCCGATATATCTGGGAGCTAACTTTCCTTTCAGACTAAAGCGTTGAGTTCCCTTCAGTGGTGAAACCTTGAGATATACGAAATCTCCAACATTGAAAGTCAGGTCTCTTCTTCTCTTGTCAGCATTGCTCTTCTGTCTGGATTGGGCGGTCTTGAGGTGCTCACGAACTTTGTGAACTTTCTCTTCTGCTTCTCGGAGAATGTCGGGTCCAAAGATCTGACTCTCTCCTACTTGCGACCAATTCAAAGGGGTACGACACTTTCTTCCGTATGGGAATTCAAAGGGTGCCATCTGCAAACTAGCTTGATAACTGTTGTTATATGAGAATTCTGCGAAGGGTAGGCAGTCTTCCCATTTTGATCCGTATTCCAACACACAAGCTCTAAGCATATCCTCCAATATCTGGTTGACTCTCTCAGTCTGTCCATCTGTTTGCGGGTGATAAGCGGTACTGAAATTCAACTTGGTTCCTAAACCTTCCTGAACTTTCTGCCAAAATCTTGAAGTAAACTGAGTTCCTCGATCTGATACGATGGTCTTGGGGGTTCCATGCAGACTAACAATTCTAGCAATGTACAACTCTGCTAGTTTTGCACTCTGATAGGTTGTCTTGACTGGTATGAAGTGGGCTACCTTAGATAGTCTATCAACTATGACCCAGATTGAGTCATTTCCCCTACTAGAAGTAGGTAAACCGGTGATAAAGTCCATTCCGACGGAATCCCATTTCCATTCCGGAATCTGCAATGGTTGCAACAATCCTGCAGGTCTTTGATGCTCTGCTTTGACTCTTTGACAGATGTCACATTTGGCGATGTAGCTTCCGATCTCTCTCTTCATCTTGTGCCACCAAAATTGCTCTTTCAAATCCTGATACATCTTTGTTCCTCCGGGGTGGATAGAATAAAGAGTATCATGAGCTTCCTTCATGATAATTTCCTTCAGCTCCGAATCTGCTGGTACACAGATACGTCCCTTGTACCACAGTACACTTTCTTCGTCTTCGGTGAATCCAGGTACTTTGCCTGTACCAATACGACGTTTGATTCCGTCGATACTCTCATTTCGCTTTTGGGCTTCCTTGATTTGGCTAATCAACGTGGGTTGAAGTTCAATGCTAGCTAGGAATCCTTTGCTAACTAACTCCATCCTGAACTGCTCCAACTCCTCATACAAACTTGGTTGCTTCTCTTTGATCATGGTGTTAAGCGTACACGGCAATCTGCTAAGAGCATCCGCTACCACATTGGCTTTGCCGGGGTGATAGTGAATGTCAAGGTCATAATCCTTGATTAACTCTATCCATCTTCTTTGCCTCATATTCAACTCCTTCTGGGTGAAGATATACTTCAAGCTCTTATGATCTGAGTAAATCTCACAGCGATTACCCATCAAATAATGACGCCATGTCTTCAACGCTAGAACCATAGCTGCTAGCTCAAGATCATGGGTCGGATAGTTCTGCTCATGCTGCTTCAGTTGTCGAGACAGATACGCGATGACTTTGCCTTCTTGCATCAATACACATCCTAGACCAATCTTGGATGCATCACAATATACATCAAATGGCTTCTTGATGTCTGGCATGATCAAAATTGGGGCTGATATCAATCTCTTCTTCAGCTCCTGGAAACTGGCTTCACACTTGTCTGTCCATTCAAACTTCTTGTCCTTCTTAAATAATTGGGTCATTGGTCGGGCTATGCTCGAGAATCCTTCCACGAATTTGCGGTAATATCCCGCTAATCCGAGAAATGAACGAACTTGGGTTTGATTGGTTGGGGCTTCCGATTCTTCGACATCTTTGATCTTGCTGGGATCAATAGAGACTCCTCCGGCAGACACAATATGTCCTAGGAATCCTACTTCTTTCAGCCAAAACTCACATTTGCTGAACTTGACATATAGTTGATGCTCTCTCAGGGTTTCTAGGATGATTCTCAGATGTTGTTCATGCTCTTCTTCTGACTTGGAGTAGATAAGGATGTCGTCGATAAACACAACTACAAACTTATCTAAGAAATTCATAAAGATCTTATTCATGAGATTCATGAAATAAGCAGGGGCATTGGTTAATCCAAAAGACATAACTGTATACTCGTATAAACCATAGCGAGTAGTAAAGGCGGTCTTCGGAATATCCGTTGCATGAATCTTAAGTTGGTGATAACCAGTCCTAAGATCAATCTTTGAGAACACCTGAGCTCCAGTCAACTGATCATATAGATCCTCTATCTTTGGCAAGGGGTACTTGTTCTTGATGGTGACATCATTCAACTTCCTGTAGTCTGTACACAGGCAGTTGCCTCCATCTTTCTTGTCGACAAATAACACTGGTGATCTCCATGGCGATGCGCTTGGCTGAATCAAGCCTGTTGCTAACATGGCATCCAACTGCCTCTTCAGTTCTACTAACTCTGAGGGGTTCATGGTATAGGGTCTCTAGGCTATAGGTCCGGTTCTGGGGATTAGTTCGATAATGAACTCTATATCCCTATCCGGGGGCATACCTGGCAATTCATCTGGGAATACGTCGGGGTATTCACAGACTACTCTGACTTGGTCAATGGTAGGCAGGGCTACACTTTTGTTGCATTTGAATTGACGGGGTAAGGTTTCAGAGATATGTTCTACGGTTACTCCAGAACTACTGGTCATGGTGATGGCTTTCTTAGCACGGTCTATCAGTGCTTTATGCCTTGACATCCAGTCCATACCTAGTACTACTTCCAAACCTTTGGTTCCAAGTACAATTAGGTTGGCATAAAAATCTATCCCATGTATTCTGATAGGTACAGCTTTGCAAATTTTTCTAGCTTTTGTAGTTGAACCGGGGATTTGAACTATCATGACATGCTTCAGGTTGGTTGGGTGAATCTTACTAGTGCATACAAATTCTTCGGTGACAAATGAATGCGAGGCTCCAGAATCAAACAATACTCTTGCTAAAACTGAGTTGACAGAAAACATACCCAACACTACATCTGGTGCTTCCTGGGCTTCTTCTGCGTTCATGTGGAAGAGACGACCGTTGCGGTTGTGCGGATTCCCTGGGGCAAATCTCCTGCCTGGTTGAACACGACGCTGCTGCTGAGCTGGGGCATTCACAGGGGCATTGGCGGCAGTCTTCTTGGGACACTCATTGGAGTAGTGACCCTTCACTCCACACTCGAAACAAGTGATCTGGGACTTGTCCTTGAGTGCTACAGGTACAACATTGCTGCCAGTTCTGGGGGCAGTGTTGTTGTTGCTCTTGGGAGGGGCACGGTTGAAGTTGTTGGCGTTGCCGGAGTTTTGATTGTTTCCTCCGGGCTTCACATTTCGTCCGCTACGGTTGGGGTAGCTTGGGCGAGAATTTGGGGGTCGGTTGTTCCTTGGTGCATATCGTGGTGAGGGGTTAGGACGGTACTTCTGGTGACTACTGGATCCAGACTGCTGCATCATACGACGCTTGCAGTTGTCGTTTGCCTAGTTAATCTTCCCTTCCATCTGAATGGCAGAGTCGACTAGCTCTTCGAGATCCTGGAAACGGATGTTGACGAGGACAGTCTGCATCTCATCATGTAGTCCGTTTAAGAATCTCTCCTTCTTCTTGGCCTCCGTGTTGATTTCATCCGGTGCATATCTGGCAAGTGACAAGAATTTGTCACGGTACTCTACTACAGTCAATCTTCCTTGCTTCAGTTCACGGAATTCATCTCTCATCCTGTTGACAAGACCTTGAGGCATGTGGGTGCGGCTGAACTTGACCTTGAATGCTTCCCAGGTCATCACCTGGCCATGGTTCATGTTGCGGACGCTATTCCACCAAGCTCTTGCATCTCCCGCCAGATAGTGAGTGGCGAAGAGAACTTTCTCATTCTCATCAACTCCTGCAACCTCTAGGTTGTTTTCCATGGTCTGTAACCAGTCATCAACATCTAATGGGTTTTCAGATTGGTTGAAGATTGGGGGATTGGTGTTCTGAATTTTTTTGAGTTTAGATCCATGGTGATCCTGATTTCCATGTCCTTGGTTGTTGAGAGCCATTTGGGCGATCTGCTGCAATGTCGCTAAGTTGGCTTGACGCTCGGCCCTGCTTGCTTCACGGTCCGAGATGAGATTCTGCAAGATCTGCAGCATTGGGTCTTGCGATGAGCTGCTCCCTCCTTGGATTCCACGAGTCATCTGAAGATTGAGATAGATATAGGGGTAAGAGGGAAATTCTAAGGTTCATGGTTTTGGGTTTTCAAAGCTACAACTTTGAGTTAGACTCAAGTTTTTCAACTAACTTCATTCTCATTCATGCAAGCAAGCACATGATACAACAAACACCATAACAATCAAAGGGGAAAACAGATGGTTTGAAGAACCATTCTGCAAACTACGATACAATGAGATGATACATCTCATGCTACGACAGTGCTCTAGTGCATCTACTCATCGTCGATGAAGTCGGAGTCTTCATCATCAGTGTAGAAGTCCACAGCATCCTCTGCCAGAAAATCGTCATCGTTGCTAAGGTAAGAATCCATATCTCCCTGGATGTCTTCACCCTCATCATCTTCTTCTTTGGCGGCAAGCTAAGCTTCCTGCTCCTTGATGGTCTTCTCGAGGTCGCCCACTTTCTTGCGAAGACGAGCGATGGTGCGATCCTTCTTTGCACGCTGGCGACAAAGAGACTAGCGATCTTGGACGAACAGTGTGAAAGTCTGGGCCTTCTGGTCGGCAATGGCACGGTTCTGGTTGGCTAATTCTCGGGCATTATCCAGTTCCTGCTGTCGGTCATGAAGCAAGAAGTCAAGGTTCTCCACTTGACGCCTCAACTCTGGGTGACTTGGCATCTCCATCGGCATTCCCATGAAGTCACGTCTTGCATAGTGGGCAAAACGGGTTCCTTGAATCTTGTTGACACTGAGGGCACATAGACGTGCGAGAGCTTCATGCATTGCCCGGGCTAATCCATCTAGCCAGTTGTTCTCTCTCACAGAGAACTGAATTCTCCCGGAAGTTGGTGCTTCAATGCTTCCTCGAAGATCTGCAGTGACTAGCCATTGTAGGTCTCCTCCTGGGGGTCCTGGAAGTTGAGCTCCAAGAAACTCCGGATGTGGGCGTCCTAGAAATTCTGACAGTGAATCCAGATCCCTCTCGAAGATCAGCTGACCTCCGTTTCCCAACTGGTAAAACTTGCTAAACTGAGTCTCCATCTACAAGAATTTAGGATGAGGAAATTAGTGAAGTGATCAAGTGTGTCAAATTTTAAGTAGTAATGTAAGAATTTTGAGGAACATGTATTTTTGGGAAAGAATGAGTTCACAAGGGTAAGAGAGGAAATAGTTTTTCGTAAATACTCACTTTGGTTTTGAAGCTAAGTTTTTGGTTTGGACGTCCATTTTAACTAGGGTCTCCTATGGTCAGGATGGCTCTGATACCAACTTGTCAACACCCAGATTTTTAATCCTAGATGCCCGTTATGCCATACCTCGCAATCCCAGGATTACCATTTTTGCGAGACATAATGGATTGGATATCACAGTACATCATCCATTACAAACCATACATAAGGTTTTACACAAATAAGGATCTCATGATCCAGTCTTTAATACAACAAGCAGCGGAAATAAACAATAGCGTAGAGGTGGGGTCCATCTTCAGGGGCACAGGCAATGCTGATGAAGGCAGATAGTCCTAGTTATCATAGCTGTCCTGCTGACCATCATCTTGATAATCTCCTTCATAGTCTGGCCATGATAATAGCCAGGGACAAAAGCCATGAGTACTCTTTAAGTACTCGCAAACTACTACTAGCAAGGGTTATGATTCTAAGTTAACATACTGAATTGAAAGAATAACTATCAAGTTAAGTTTGAAACCTAAGCTGAGTTCTAAAACAAGAAAAGATAAAGTAAAGTTCTAGAATCACTTAGTTGGGAAGCTATATTCATCTACACAACCCTGTTGTGGTCAAGTCAAGGTTCATCATTCATTTCAAGTTATTTAGAAAACATCTGACAACGAAACAGTATGGCCATTCCAACTGTCCATAACCGCGGACGCGGCTATTCGAATAGTTTGACACTCTGCAGAGGTGGTACACTTTCACCACAAGATCCAATACATCTGTCAGGGATAACCCTGAATCATCATACTTGGTATGCAGATAATCAAACATAACCTTCCATTTACACAACCTAGTACAAGCACCTCTCCTATGAGCATGGCCTCCCAACCATGACCATCAGTCATCTTGGGCACTGCATAGGTGGACATCATTGAGAGGTAGCCTCAGCTCAAACCTCTCCCGTGAGGAAACTGTTGGAGATATGCCCAAGAGGCAATAATAAAGTGGTTATTATTATATCTTTATGTTTATGATAAATGTTTACATCCCATGCTATAATTGTATTAACCGGAAACTTTAATACTTGTGTGTTTTGTAAACATAAAAGAGTCCCTAGTAAGCCTCTTGTTAAACTAGCTTGTTGATTAATTGATGATCATGGTTTCCTGATCATGGACATTGGATGTGATTAATAACAAGGTTATATCATTAGGAGAATTATGTGATGGACACACACCCATAGTAAGCGTAGCATAAGATCAAGTCATTAAGTTCGTATTGCTGTAAGCTTTCAAATACATAGTAACCTAATCCTTCGACCATGAGGTTATGTTAATCACCATCACCGGATGGGCACTTTGATGACATCAAACGCCGCTTCGTAACTGGGCGGTTATAAAGGTGTCATTGGGTATTCTGAAAGTATGTGTTGAAGTGCATAGACCAAGATTGGGATTTGTCCATCCATATGACGGATAGATATACTCTGGGCCCTCTCGGTGGAATGTCATCTAGATAGCTTGCAAGCATGTGACTGGGTCACAAGGGATGACATAACATGGAACGAGTAAAGAGTACTTATCAGTAACGAGTTAGAACTAGGTATGGAGATACCGACGATCAAACCTCGGATAAGTAGAATATCGTGTGACAAAGGGAATTGGTTTCGTATGTTAATGGTTCTATCGATCACAAATTCATCGTTGAGTATGTGGGAGTCGTTATGGATCTCCAGATCCCGCTGATGGTTATTGATCGGAGAGGTGTCTTCATCATGTCTGCATATTCACGAACCGTAGGGTGACACACTTAAGGTTCGAAGTTGTTTTAAGTAGATATGGAATAAGCGTTGGAGACCGAATGATGTTCGGAGTCTCTAAATGGATCCGGGACATCACGAGGAGATCCGGAATGGTCCGGAGAATAAGATTCATATATTGGGGATCATTTTCTAAGTTAGGAAATGTTCCGGAGTGTTTGTATGGAGATTCTAGAAGGTTTCGGAATGTTCTGGAAGGTTCTAGAGGATTTCTTGGAGTTTACTTGAAAACCAAGGAAGGGATCAAGGAGTCCAAGTGGGGCAAGACACGGATTCATGGGGGAGGAGGACTCCTTCCCCCTTCCCACCGCCGGCCCTAGGAGGGGAGTCCTACTAGGACTCCCCCTCCCCAGGCGCGTCTCCCTCCCTTAAATAGAAGGGAGGGGGCGCCCCCTCTTGGCCCTCTTCCATAACACCCAATCTCTGCCGCCTCTCTCCTCCACCTTTCTTCTGCACAGGCATAGACGAAGCCCTGCAGAATTCTATACTCCACCACCACCACCACGCCGTCGTGCTGCTGGGATTCCGTGGAGAAGATCTACTACCCCCGCTGCTCGCTAGAACAGGGAGAGGAAGGTCTGCTTCGACTCCGCATGTGTGACCGTCTGCGGAAGCGCTGCCGGAACGCGGCGCCGGAAGGATCGTCCACATGATCTTGAGATCGGCAAGTGATCGACTACATCATCCACGAGATCTAATCTCGTAACGCTTTCGGTTCTATGAGGGTTAGTACCGATCTATCTCGTTGCTCATGTCTAATAGATTAGATCTTGGCTTTTATCTAGATTAGATCAGGGTTTTGTTCGTTCTTGCGGTAGAAATTTTTTGTCTTCCATGCTACGAACCCAACAGTGGTATTAGAGCCTTGTCTATGCGTAGATCTATTGCACGAGTAAAACACAATGATGTTGTGGGCGTTGGTGCTCGTGCCGTCTTTTGCTATTTGTGTACTTTGCATCTTGCGGTATGGTGGGATGAAGCGGCTCGGGCTAACATTACATGTCATCGCACATGAGACTTGCTCCACGCTTGACGTGCAACTTGCTTTGCACAAGTGGCTTTGCGGGTGTCTGTCTCTCCCATCATAGTATAGATCAAATCTACACTTGGCACTTGATAGCACTTGTATCAATGTTGTGGTTCAGTTTCATAGGTAAGATCCGTTCTTAGTCGAAAGCCCCAAGCCACGTAAAACTTGCAAAGAAAAATTAGAGGCGTCTAACTTGTTTTTGCAGGGGTTTTGTGATGTGATATGGCCATCATGTGATTGTGATTGTATGATGTGTGCAATGATCCTTGTTGTAATATGGCAACCGGCAGGAGCCTAATGGTTGTCTTTAATTCTGTTAAGACCTGCGTGTCTATTCATCTTGTAATAGATTTGTTCCAAGTAGTTGTAATAGTTGCTAGTGATGATGGACAACCATGAAGCGGCGCCACTGACCTTGACGCAATGCTGGTGATGATGGAGATCATGTCCGTTCTTTGGAGATGGAGATCAAAGGCATAAGAAGAAAGGGCCATATCATATCACACTAATTATGAATTGCCTGTGATGTTAATCCTTTATGCATCTTGTATTGCTTAGATCGCGACGGTAGCATTATAAGATGATCCCTCTCACTAAATATCGAGTAATAAAGTGTTCGTCCTTAGTTGGCACCGTTGCTAAGACTCGTCGTTTCGAAGCATCTCGTGATGATCGGGTGTGATAGATTCTACGTGTGCATACAACGGGTGCAAGCCAGATTTGCACATGCAGATACTAAGGTTAACCTTGACGAGCCTAGCATGTACATACATGGTCTCGGAACACGGAATACCGAAAGGTAGAGCATGAATCATATAGCTGATATGATGAACATGAAGATTGTTCGCCGATGAAACTACATCATCTCACGTGATGATCGGACTTGGTGTAGTGGATTTGGTTCGTGTAATCACTAAAACAACTCGAGGGATGTTGTTTTGAGTTGGAGTTCATTTGTAATTTAGATTAGTCAAACTCAATTTATCATAAACACAATCAAAGTAAATTTGCATAGTTTGTTGTAGTCATTGGCATCCGTTCACCATCTTACGCTTAGTTATAGTTGAGATAGTAGAACTATAGAAATTCTGGATATTTACTTTACGAACTGGTATCGTATTGTTTTGAGTGTCAATCTAAAGTTTAAAAGTCCTATTGCAAACTTTCAGCAAACTCTATTTACTCCATGAAGTTTAATAAATAGTATTAAATCAAGAGTAACAATTCCAGTGTTAGTATCTAATGTATCATGTTTGCCTCCATGATTCTTGATACTCAAAAGATTGTTTTTAATATCAAGTTTATCTAAGAGCTGAAAGCAATGTTTCAGAAACCATCATATGTGAAAGGTATTGCGATATCTAAAACAATGTGTTGGTTACAACATGATAGAGTATATGTCCTCATATTTGATGAGAATTTGTGAAGGTTGGAGACGCTAGTCATCCTAATCCTCCAAAAGGTTTTGGAAAAGAAACATTATACTCACAATTCACCTTTATAAGCTATAGCAGCTTGATCATGAAAGTTGTCATGATAAGGATGAATAGAAGATGTAAGTAAAATGTTTACCACACTAAAATATTACTAAAGAATGGAATTTTGAAAGAATGCCAAACATTTGATGAAGGTGATCCACTTCAAAGTGCAAGTCCAAAGGTATTAGTATTTGACTATACACACTTTGTACTATGTGTCATGTGAATGACACCACTATTGATGTTGATAGATTCTTTTAAAAGAAAAGGAATTGTTGAAAGAGAATCTATAAAATATTTGGCAGAAAAGAAAAGATTGGAGATATCCAACTTAGGTATATAGTGGATACATGTTATGGCTGTATTCCTTGGTTGTTAAACAATGTGGTTCTGCGGTATTGGATACCAAATTGGTTGATATGAAGTGTCATACAGGACAACACAATTCATGAACTGCAATGGCCTAAGTAACTAGCAAGAGAATATGTGATGATGTTCATCGAAAACAAACAAAGGGTTGTTGTGTTGCTCGTTAACATCAAAGCTTACCTTCAAGATTTGTTTCAATAATTGTTATTTTGATCAGGTATTATGACAACAAAAGGTTGTTCAAATAATTACCGTATTCCATAATAGATGGATGATATACAAGTCTGGTTGGAGAAATAACAACCATAAAACTAATGCTAAAATGTCGCAAGACAAATGATTGAAAGATCACTTGCAAAGTGACATCGCCGTTTAAATTATATTGAAAGGGATACATGAAGAATCTCTATATTTATGGATTTTTGGAGTCTTTGATTTTGATCAAATGACGCTTGTGATACTTTCCTGGAGATAATTAAAACTCCGTTCGTAGGCCAAAAGAGGAATGGACGACTAACTGATTGGAATTTGTACATATTGATGTATATAGTCCATTATGTGTAGTCGTGGGCGATGGATTTCAACTTCATATGCTCTCTCCGAAGATTTGAGTGAATATATGTATATATTTACTCAATAAGGAAGAAGTATGAAACATTTGAAAATGTTCAAAGACTTTCAAGATGAAGTGGAAAATCATTGTAACAAGAAAAAAAAGGTTTATGATTGGATCATAAAGAAAGATGTTTGACTTACAAGTTTAGCAAAACACCTAAGATTTGAGGAATCGTTCCATGGATTTGCATTTCCCAAAACACCATAGGAGTAGGGAGTGTTCAAGATATGTAATGAAACCTTGTTTGACATGGTAAGATCAAAGGTGTCATTTATAAAACTGCCATTATATTTTAAAGATTAAAGCTTTAGTGACTACCGCTTTTACACTGAAAAGAGCTCCATCGTGATCCGTTGAAATGACACCATATAAGTCATGGTTTGGGATAAAACCCAGGTTGTCCTTCCTTAAATTTTTGGTATGCTAGGCATAAGTAAAGTGTTTACAACCAAAGTCGGATGAGCATGTCTTTGTAGGTTATTTTGAATAAACCATAGGGTATTCCTCCATAACACCGAAGACAAAAATGTTTGTCGCTTAGAATGTCGAGTTTCTTGAGAAGGAATTTTTGGTGAAAAGTTAAGTGGGAGGACAATAGAACTTTGACAAGGTTGTTGAACTTTGGCTAATATGTGCTGAGTTGCGCAGCATCGGTAAATGTCCCAAAGGCAGCAACAATGCTCATGGCTCACGTGCCTCAAAGGTTGTGTTCACGGAGATCTATGTTCCTATTGAACCAAGTAGGTCGGGTAAGTAATCAAATGCCAAGATTTGAGAGTTAAATCATTGTTGTTTGACAATGATGAACCGACTACATGCAAAGAAGCAATGATGGGCCCTGACTTCGTTAAGTGGCTTGAAGCCATAAAATCCGTGATAATTCCATACACGAGAAATCAAGCTTTGAATTTGAAAGACCCTCTAGAAAGGTGCAAGACCTTACAGTCGTATATGGACCTATAAAGAAATAGACATGGATGTTTCACATCTATGAAATAGTCGACATGTCGGAAAGAGTTTACGACAATGTTCAAGGAATTGACTATGATAAGATTTGATCTTTCATAGCAATATTTAGTCTGGATGGATTAGTGTAGCAACCAATACATATATTTTGGTATATGGTAGTTAAACAAACAAAACAAATTCTTCTAATAGAATGGTTACCTAGGATGTGTCCTTGACACGATCCAAAGGGTTTTGTTAATTCAAAGGATGCTAAAAGAGTATGCAAAACTTCAATGGTTGAAGTGAGCATCGCGGAGTTGGAATCTTCACCATGATGAAACCGTTAAAAGGTTTAATTTCATCAGAGACGATGAAGATGTTTGCATTTTGCAAGAAATTAAGTGGGAGCGCTAAGACATATTTCTAATACATTGTGTGAAAGACATATTTTTGATTAGAAATGATGTATCTTTTATTGACACAGGTTAAGAATTTCATTTCGATGAAAGACTTAGGCATAACCCAAGAATTAGGCATCAATGTCTATATGGATAGATTGAGGCGCTAATATGGTTTTGCCAAATGTACATAGATAAGATGAATGAGTTCAATATGGAAACAACAAGAAAGGTTCTTGACACACAGAAAGGACTGAATCAAGATTCAAGTGTTTTGACACTTGGTGAAATCACAAGAATATTTTGATCAATCATTCTTTGAGATGTACACATCTAGATATGTCCTATGCTCTAAATGTTATGAGCATATACCATAATGACTCATAAGATGATCATTGGACAATAGTAGGGATATTCCTATGATCTTTGGAAGAACTAAGAATATATTACTTATATAGTGGTGACAAAATAGTTCATTGTAAATTGTTGCATTGATACTAGTTTTGTCACAAATTAAGTTTATCTCAATTTAAACTATGGGCGGCACAATGTAATGGAAAGGAAGTTCCATAACGGATTTGGTTGAGTACCAAAGTTAAAACATTGTGACAGATACTACAACAAAAGGCTAAGTATATGACTGCTATTGTAGCAGCAAATGAGGGCATTTGTGTCAAGTAGTTTGTTATCAAACTAGGTGTGGTTCATAGTGGGATAATACTATGAAGATACATTGTATGACAATTGTATCAACATGATTTAATCCCAAGGAACTAAAGGTCTCACCAAAGGACCAAATTTATACAAAGCCATCTCATTAGAGAATGAGTAATGCGTAGAGACGCAAGGACATGCAAATACACACGGACCTGGAAGTGTCAGATCCGAAGATTATGTTTACCACTAGCAATAGTGTCTATACAACACCAGAAAGCCATAGGTGTTGAATGCACAAGTTTTTTAACTAGATTATTGACTCTAGTGCAAGTGGGAGACTGTTGGAGATATGCCCAAGAGGCAATAATAGAGTGGTTATTATTGTATCTTTATGTTTATGATAAATGTTTACATCCCATGCTATAATTGTATTAACCGGAAACATTAATACTTGTGTGCTTTGTAAACATAAAAGAGTCCCTAGTAAGCCTCTTGTTGAACTAGCTTGTTGATTAATTGATGATCATGGTTTCCTGATCATGGACATTGGATGTGATTAATAACAAGGTTATATCATTAGGAGAATGATGTGATGGACACACACCCATAATAAGCGTAGCATAAGATCAAGTCATTAAGTTCGTATTGCTGTAAGCTTTAAAATACATAGTAACCTAATCCTTCGACCATGAGGTTATGTTAATCACCATCATCGGATGGGCACTTTGATGACATCAAACGCTGCTTCGTAACTGGGCGGTTATAAAGGTGTCATTGGGTATTCTGAAAGTATGTGTTGAAGCGCATAGACCAAGATTGGGATTTGTCCATCCATATGACGGATAGATATACTCTGGGCCCTCTTGGTGGAATGTCATCTAGATAGCTTGCAAGCATGTGACTAGGTCACAAGGGATGACATAACATGGAACGAGTAAAGAGTACTTATCAGTAACGAGTTAGAACTAGGTATGGAGATACTGACGATCAAACCTCGGATAAGTAGAATATCGTGTGACAAAGGGAATTGGTTTCGTATGTTAATGGTTCTATCGATCACAAAGTCATTGTTGAGTATGTGGGAGCCGTTATGGATCTCCAAATCCCGCTGATGGTTATTGATCGGAGAGGTGTCTTCATCATGTCTGCATATTCATGAACCGTAGGGTGACACACTTAAGGTTCGAAGTTGTTTTAAGTAGATATCGAATATGCGTTGGAGACCGAATGATGTTCGGAGTCTTGGAATGGATCCGGGACATCACGAGGAGATCCGGAATGGTCCGGAGAATAAGATTCATATATTGGGGATCATTTTCTAAGTTAGGAAATGTTCTGGAGTGTTTGTATGGAGATTCTAGAAGGTTTCGGAATGTCCTGGAAGGTTCTAGAGGATTTCTTGGAGTTTACTTGAAAACCAAGGAAGGGATCAAGGAGTCCAAGTGGGGCAAGACACGGATTCATGGGGGAGGAGGACTCCTCCCCCCTTCCCACCGCCGGCCCTAGGAGGGGAGTCCTACTAGGACTCCCCCTCCCTAGGCGCATCTCCCTCCCTTAAATAGAAGGGAGGGGCGCCCCCTCTTGGCCCTCTTCCATAACACCCAATCTCTGCCGCCTCTCTCCTCCACCTTTCTTCTGCACAGTCATAGGCGAAGCCCTACAGAATTCTGTACTCCACCACCACCACCACGCCGTCGTGCTGCTGGGATTCCGTGGAGAAGATCTACTACCTCCGCTGCTCGCTGGAACGGGGAGAGGAAGGTTTGCTTCGACTCCGCACGTGTGACCATCTGTGGAAGCGCTGCTGGAACGCGGCGCCGGAAGGATCGTCCACACGATCTTGAGATCGGCAAGTGATCGACTACATCATCAACGAGATCTAATCTCATAACGCTTTTGGTTCTACGAGGGTTAGTACCGATCTATCTCGTTGCTCATGTCTAATAGATTAGATCTTGGCTTTTATCTAGATTAGATCTGGGTTTTGTTCGTTCTTGTGGTAGAATTTTTTTGTTTTCCATGCTACGAACCCATCAGAAACTAATACTAATGCATATAAATTTCCAGCTAAGCCTTACCCAATTCAGGTAATGTGGTTGTACGGTAAATTTGGAATGGTATCGCATCCGAATCCAACTATCAGTTTTATAAAAGGGGTTAAGGCTCATGCCTCATCGTTTTCATCATCATAAACCAATTGTGTTTCTCAACACATGTCAAAACATCTCAATAGAATGACTCATCATTCCAAGGTTTTCATAACTCATTTTCACCAAGTGTTCCCATCTAAATTGACTCCAGTTTGATCTATTCTAAAACACTAGGTTAAGAGTGTTCACTAAGGTGGAAAGATGGGATCAATCTCATTGCCATGGAATGACATCTAAGGGTTTCTAATTAGGTCAAGTTTTATACTCTTTATGCTACCTTCAAAATTTATTAAAGAACTTTGTGTAACCTAAGGGGGTGTGATCAAAGTATGCTTAAGGCATCTTTACTAAACTATCTAGTTTTATTCTAGCTTGCTACACTAGCTTACTAAAGCATGTTTGCAAGGGTTAGCTTGCCACTAATAGCTTGCCTTGGTTGGTGCAGTGGTTGAAGTTTTCTTCTTCTTGGTAGAACTCCTCCTCCTCGAAGGCTTGGTCGGTACTATCGTCTAGAAATACATAGGGAGGGCACAATCACCAAACAATACTTAACTTAGGCTAAGTAGTATTCTAAACCACACAATTGATGATCTATTATCATCACAAGCATCACAAGTTTAATTCAAGAGTTTCAACCTTTTTATTTTGGAAAAGTAATTTCTACTCATTGAAAAATTAACTACAATTTAATATTCACCACCAAAATATGGGATCATGTGGACACATGTCCTCACCACATATTCGAACATGTGGGAATGAGATTTAAAGGTTGGATCCATATTACTTTGGTTTAAGTTTATTATTTAATGATTTAATGTGACTAGAAATGCCTATATAGCATTATTTTGGTACTAGTCCAAAGTCACTGTCTGTAAACCTTAATATTATTACATATTTAGATAGATATGATGAAATGTGATTTTTGAGAGTTGGAATCAACTCAAAAGCAAACTTGGTTGATTTTACAAAAATGTTTCAAGTTGCAAAAGCTTCTGTCTTCTTATTTTTATTAGGAGAAATCTATAACTCTAAATGAATTAAATCCAATGGGCTTGGATAGAACATTTCAATACCTTTCAGAAAAAACTAGTTTCATGTAATTTGGATTTGTCAAACTCCCAGAATTAAATTTTGAAACACTGGACAGAAACTATATTCTAACTAAAAAGAAAAACCTAGATTTGAATCTACGGGCTTGCGCGGGAAAGGAAATGGGCCGGCCCAGTGTCGCTGCGTGGCACGGGGCTCAGCTGACAGGGGGGTCCCGCTTGTCAGTGGCACTTAACACGCGAAGCGGTACGCACGCTGTGGGCCGTGCGATTAGAAGCTAGATCTACGGCTGAGGGTCGTCGTCGACGACGGACGGGTCGCCGGCGAGCTCGAACCCTAGCGGCTCGGTGGGGGTCTACTGGGGGCGTACCAGGGATCCAGCAGGGTCGGCGATGCGGGCGAACAAAGTGGAAGACAACGGCGAGGCGAGGCGTGGTCGCGGCGGAGCTTGGGGTGGCCGGAATCAACGGCACCCTTCTTCTCCAGAGGCGGCGGCTCCGGCTCCAATTCCGGCGAGCTGCTCCTCCACTTGCTCCAGCGAGAGGTGGGTGAGGTTCAGAGAGGTGAGGAGAGTGGAATGGTGTGAGTCTTTGGTGCTGGGGAGAGCTCCTTTTATAGGCTCGATGGTGAGACCGAGCGGGATTGGCGGTCGACGGTGGCGACATGGCTACCGCGAGCTAGCGGCATGGCTGGGGATGGCGATCGATGGGCGGTCCCCTGGCGGTGCTCTAGTGCTTCAATGCGGCCGTAGGACGGTGGCATGCGGTCGGGGTGAGGTGGCGCTCTGCGCGGCCGAAGCGGCTGTGTCCATGGCGAGCGGTGGCTGTGGGGCTTTGGGCGGCGAACGGAGGTGTCTGGGGTGTTCTCTAGGTCGAGGCGGAGCGGCGGGCGCGGGCTGGTGTCGAGTGGTGGCTTGTGCACGCGGGGACAGTGCGCGCTCTACGGGCAGCGTCGGCATGGTCTGGTGGCACTGGGCGCGGTTTCTCCTCGGTGGTCCACGACTGCTCTTGGCTCGGGCAAGGGACAAAGAGGGGCGGTGCAGCGTTGGCTACCTCCTAGACATGGCGAGGGAAGGGGGAGTGGTCTGCTGCGGCGGTTGCAAGGTTGGCCGGCAAGGGTGGTGCTCGGCATGGCATGGCATTGCCACTAGGGCATAGGGGATGGGCTGCAATTGGCATGGTTTGATAAAAGGGGGACAAAGAGATTAAATGGAGATCAAATGGGGGCAAAATCCGGTTCAAAACAGTGAGCTAGGATTAGAGTTATGATTCTGCCTGCCAAGTGTTTGATGAAATGGCCGCAAGAGAAAAAGTTTTGAATTTTGAGTTCAAATTTTTTGGGTGATCTCTACTATTGCTAGGTAGTCTCTGGTTGCAAGGGTTTTGAAAATGGAGCTGAAATACATGGTTTTTGAAATAGGGGTGATCTATGCATATGCATTAGATTCAATTTTGAACTGCCATTTAAAATAGTTTCCAGAATGTTTTTAGAAGATCAAAAGGTGGGCCTTGGTACCTCATTATGTGTACTAGCAAGGGGTGCAAAGATCAAGAATTGTTTCTGTTAAGAATTGAGTACTAGGAATAGCCAAAGTAGGCATGAGAGTTAAATTTGTCAAAATGACCATTCCTTCATTTTAATCCCTTTTGATTTGATTTTCTTTAGGAAACGTTTGGGAATGGTGTAGATGAAGTTTAAATCACCTAAGAAACATTTTAGAAGCAAAGGATCACACAATCATGGTAATTCCAAACAACTCCTATTTTAAATGCACACATATATGAATGCTTTCATTTTAAATATGGAAAAGTTTTTGTTAATCCTAAATTTGGATGATTTGATCTTTGATACTCTTGGATTGAAGTTTTGGGATGTTACATTGATCGTGTGTGTGTTGCTATTTGTGCACCCCTGCAGGGTAAATCTTTTTGAAAGCCGTGTCCGCGGTTCTGGACGACTTGGAGCACAATATCTCGATCATAGACAAGCATAACTAAAGTAGTGCTATAAATTTGACTTAATATGTGACTAGTAATCAACTTCACTACAATGGAATGGATAATAAAAGTGCTAACAACTGGTGAAACTGGGGTGTATCGTGTCATGTTATACCTGCCTAGTAAGTATCGCAACTCCAATGGAATGAAATAAAAGTGCCAACAACTGCTGGGTTTGGGATGTCACATGCTAATTGTATCTGACTAGTAAATACTGCAACTACAACTAAATGGTTAACTAAAACTTCCCACTACTTATGCTATCAGGATGACTCATGCTATCTATATCTGACTAGTAAGTGCTGCAACTATAATGGAATGAATAAAACTGCCAACTGTGTGAGTTCCTCGGTTTGACTTCCTCGTTTGGTCTCAAGGGGAAATACCAGGATGGATATGATTGGTGTTAGTATCAGGTGGTTCTGAATAGGTCTTTCTTATCTCTCTCTAATAACTGACAGTTTATCGAGTCTCTATAGGTTGTTTAGTGCATGCTTCGCTGCCGCTTCAGTCCACCATACCTATCTAGGCGAGAGCCGCTGAATTCTAGCCTCGCCATGTACTGGCCTCAGTACTGACGCTCCTTTTTTCCTCTGACCTTTGTCGGCACCCCTTTTGTTTTAGCAGGTTTGAGATCAACGTCGTTAGCAGGGTTACCCTTCCGGCTTGCCCTGGGCAGGGTTATGGACGCCATTGGTTATTCTTCAGGGCTCTTAGCCCCATTTGCACATTATCCTTACTCGGATGTTATATCGTTTTCAAGGTGATTTGGATCTTTGTATTGTATATCTGTATTCTTGACTCATGGAGTCGTTGTTGTATATATATGATTCTGTGGGTTCCATCGTGGACTAATGTGTAATGATATTACTTCGTTTTCCACCCGCACCCAAGTTCCTGGTGGGCATCTTTGAATCGTTTCTATGCGGGTTTGGCTGGAATCGCTAAAATCTGCATAGGGACGATTCGATGGTGTTACACCTGTCCACCCCTCGACCAACGATAAGCAGCGGAGAAGCCAGCATAGCCTTGCCATTTTCCTCTGTCCGCCATGCCGAGTGCACACCAGAGCACCAAGCCATTCCCGCACAACCACATTGCGCCTCGCTCTCTTCTTGCGTAACTGCACTCGCCGCGTCACCAACGACCTCCCGGACACGACCGTTCACCGCCGCGCGCTCCGTGACCATCGTACGCCATGACGAACACCGTGGTACCCGCACAGAGCACAGACGTCTCTCGACCAATTAAGACCGCTGCTTGTCGTGCTACTATGCGCATGACCACCGCTTCGACTTATGCCCTCCGCCATGCTGATAGGCCCCTGTAGCAACGTTGCCGACGAGCCAGAGCCATGTAGCGCTGATCCTCTCGCCGGTGTATAAATAGGACCCTCCCCAGCCTCCAAAGGCACACCATTCGACTCACCTCTCACCCAGAAACATCTCTGACACTTCCCCGGAGCAAGGCGAGCACCACACCGCCAGAATTGCAACGGAGCCTGCCGTTGCTGTGGAGGCGTCGCGTGGCCTAGTTTAGCTGATACCATTTCGCTTAGCCCCAGTCGCTGACGCGTGGGACCAGCCTGAGTGCAGCCCGCTGCGCGCGCGCCACATAGTTGGGCCGGCACATGTTAATTCCCGCGCTTAGCCCAGAAATTCAAATGTAGATTTCCATTTAAATCAAAACCTTATTCTGTAGCTATGTTCAAAAATGAATTCAAAGAGATTTACTGAACCAAATTGCATGATTCCAAATTTGTTAGAAAGGTAATGCAAATATGTAATCTCTGCTATGCAAACTAGCATATGCAAGATACATTATGCATTCTATTGAGATGCAACTTTACCAATTCCTAGTTTTACCTACAAGCTTTACTTTTCCCTTTACCAAAGTTTCTCAAATAGTAATTAATTGGTGATTAGTGGAAAAATAGGATAGAAGCTATCAAGAGCATAGAACTAAGTTTGGGTAGTTACACTTGATTAGCATCCCATCAATAGTAATACCCTCATTAATAGCTGCTATTGCTAAGTTAATATGGATCAATTTAGATGGGAATACTTGGAGAAAATGATTGTGAAAACCTTGGAATGATGAGTCATTCTATCAAAATGTTTTGACATGTGTTATGAAACACACTGAGTTGAAGATGATACTGAATGAAACATGTGTCTTGACTTTGGTAAAAAACTGACATTTGGGTTCGGATGCGACACCATTCCAATTTTACCGTACAGCCATAATACCTGAGTTGGGTAGGGCTTAACTAGAAGTTTATATGCCTTAGTATGGGTTCCCTTGCGGAAAGAGGTTGAGCTGAGGCTACCTCATGAACATGAATGTCCACCTATGTAGTTCCCAGGATGGAAAATGGCTATGGCTAGGAGGCCAAACTCATAGGGGAGGTGCCTATACTAGGGTGTGTAATTGAAATATTAGGATTGATTATCCGCATACCAAGTATGATGATTCAGGGCTATCCCTGACGGATGTATCGAATTTTGTGGTGAAAGTGTACCACCTCTGCAGAGTGTCAAACTATTCGAATAGCCGCGTCCACGGTTATGGCCAGTTAGAGTGGCCATACTGTTCCATTATTAGATGTTTTCAAAATGACTCGTGACTTGAAAGATGACTTTTTTTGACGGGTATGAAAGATGAATTTTACTTGACCACAATAGAGTTGTGGACATGAAAACTAGGTTCCCACTTAAGTAATCTAGAGAACTAAATTAGGCTCGACTACTAAGTACTTCTAAAATAAAACTTGCTTATTGCAAACAAGACTAGAGCTTAGGATTCCTACTAGAAATGTCTTACTTACATTAGTGATAGTTTGCGAGCACTTTAACAGTACTCATGGCTTTTGTCCTTGGCTATTCCCATACCCATACTATGATGAAGGCTATCCGGAGGATGGACAAAAGGATGTCTACGATAACTAGGATCATCTCCCATCGCCAGAATTGCCTGTGACAATGAAGATGGAGTATACTACGTTTATTTCCGCTGCTTTGATATGTATTTAGACTTGATCATGAGATCAACTATTTGTAAGACTATTACGGTTTGTAATGGATGATGTACTGTGGTACCAATTCTATTATGTCTTGCAAAAATGGTAATCCTGGGATTGCGAGGTACGGCATAACAGGCATCTGGACTTAAAAATCCGGGTGTTTACAAGTTGGTATCAGAGCCATCCTGACCATAGGAGACCCTAGTTAGAATGGACGTCAGAAATACCTAGTTTCAAAACAAAGAAAGTGAGTATTTACGAAAACCTATTCTCACTCTTATCCTTGAGTTTCTTTCAAAAAGAGATCACTTGTTCCTAAATTTTTTTGCAATTCTACATAAAAATCGACACACTTGATCACCTCACTAACTTACTCATCCTAATTGATTATAGATGGAGGTGAAATACAGCAAGTTCTACCAGTTGGGCAATGGAGGGGAGCTCATCTTTGAGAGGGATTTGGGATAACTCGCAGAGTTTCTTGGATGCCCGCACCCGGAGTTCTTTGGAGCTCGGTTCAATGATCAGTCTGGAGGGGAACTACAGTGGATGATTGTTGCTGATGTGAGAGGAAAAATGGAGCCACCTCTTTCAGAGAAGATCTAGTTCAGCTTGAGGGAGAACAACTGGTTAGATGGATTAGCTCGAGCTATGGAGGACACACTTGCTCGTCTGTGTGCGCAGAACATCAACCAGATCGATGGTACCCGCTTCGCTCACTATGCAAGGCGTGACTCGATGGGGCAGCTCCTGGCCATGCCGGCACATCCGGAGCTGAAGCACCATGTGGATCACCTTGACTTCATGTTGCACGAGACTCAGAAGGAGTTGGACAACGCCCGTGCCTACGCCAACCAGAATCATGCTATTGCAGCCGAGAAGAACCAGACCCTCGCCCTCCTAGCTAAAGAGCGCAAGTCACTTCGTCGCCAATGTGACAAGAAGGACCGCATCATCGCTCGTGTCTGTTAGAAGGTGGCAACCCTCGAGGAGACCATCCATGACCAGGAGATCCAGCTTGAGGAGAAGGAAGAAGAAGGTGAAGATATTCATGGGGATATTCACTCTTACCTCAGTGATGATGATGACTACTTGGAGGACATCGCCACGGAGTTCCACACCGACGAAGATGATGCAGACTTCATAGATGACAAGGAGCTTGCCAGTTCTGATGATGAGTAGTCGCACCTGAGCACTATTGTAGGTGTGACTTTGTATCTGGTCCCGATGTATTGTAGCTTGCCAGAATGGTTCTTAAAACCATCTGCTTAGTAGTTGTGGTGTGTTGCTTGTACTATGTTGCTTGCAATGAATGAATGAAAAGGAGTTGTTGGTTTTCAAACCTTAGAAATACTCAAAGTTTAAAGCTTTTTGAACCATACCCATAAGCCATAGAAATTTCCCTCTTTTCTTATGATCTATCTCAATCTTCCGATGACTCACGACAACCCCAATGGAAGCAGCTCATCCCAGGACCCAATGCTTCAGATTCTACAAATGTTAGTTTCATATCGTGAAGCCAGTAGAGCTGAATGTCAAGCCAATTTAGCCACTCTTCAGCAGATAGCGCAGATGGCCTACAATAATCAAGGCCATGGAAACCAAGATCACCATGGCTGCAAGCTCAAGAACTTCCAAAACACCAATCCTCCTATGTTTAGCAAGTCTGAAGAACCCTTAGATGCTAATGACTGGCTGCAAACAATGAAAAACAACTTAGAAGATGTCGGAGTAGATGCTGCTGAGAAAGTACTGTTTGCCACCCACTATCTATCAGGATATGCAAGATCATGATGGAATAGCACCCGTACAATGAACGGAGGACAGATGATGACTTGGGAGGAGTTCAAGCTCAAATTCAGCCAGACCCATGTGCCCCCAGGTTTGATCAAGAGGATGAGGGATGAATTTAGGGAGCTGAAGCAGGGAAGAATGACTGTGGTAGAGTACTGTGACAATTTTCTGTCTCTAGCTAGGTATGCCCCTGATGAGATCGACACTGAAGCAAAGAAGAAGGAGAGATTCCTGAATGGCCTTCATGATGAGATGCAGACAGTGTTAGTCAACATCTCCTTTGATGACCTTGAAGCTCTAGTTGATTCTGCTATCCAGATGGAAGGGAAGATTAACCAAGCCTGTGAGAACTGCAAGCATCGTATGATGCACCAACCAGGACCCCACCATACCCCAAAGTACCACCCAACCCGTCTGCAGGATTTGCACCCAGAAACAACAGGCCACCAATGAACCGTCCGAACTTTCCCAATTGTGGCGGAGGAAACCTGAGGCCCGGAGGCCACAACAATAATGCTGGTAACTTCAACCGTGCACCGCCAAGGTCCAACAACAACAACATCAACAATACTGCCTCAAGGACTAGAAGCAATGTTGTGCCTATGACAGGGAAGGACAAGTCAATGATAACCTGCTTTGAATGTGGAATCACGGGTCACTACTCCAATTAGTGCCCCAAGAAGCTTGCTGCAGCCACCAATGTCACTGCACCAGCCCAGCAGCAGCACCGTGTTTAGCCTGGAAAGAGGTTTGCTCCAGGGAACCCACACAACCGTACTCGACCGTCTGTTCCACATGAATGCTAAAGAAGCCCAGGAAGCACCAGATGTCATGATGGGTATGTTTTCCGTTAACTCAGTACTTGCAAGAGTGTTGTTTGATTCTGGAGCATTGCACTCGTTTGTTACAGAAGAATTTGCATACACGAGTAAGATTCAACAAACAAATTTGAAGCATGTTATGATAGTTCAAATACCCAGTCAACCACCAAAGCTAGAAAAATTTGCAAGGCCGTACCTATCAGAATACATGGGGTAGATTTTTATGCCAATCTAATAGTACTTGGAACAAAAGGTTTGGAAGTA
This sequence comes from Avena sativa, assembly GCA_916181665.1. Classification (NCBI taxonomy): domain Eukaryota; kingdom Viridiplantae; phylum Streptophyta; class Magnoliopsida; order Poales; family Poaceae; genus Avena; species Avena sativa. Next base: position 368,713,505 of record OV702287.1, on the reverse strand, counting down.
GTACTAGGAATGAATTGGATGTCGAAACATCAAGGATTAATAGACTATGCCAAGAAAGCCATAACCATGACCAGTAGCACCGGAGTATCAGTAGAGCATGTGTCTGAGACACTGCCCCATCAATTCAAGTGCAACAAGAGTCTAGTAAAATCAACCATAGACCAAGTCAGAGTAGTCTGTGAATACCCCGATGTGTTCCCTGATGAATTACCTGGTAAGCCCCCAGATCGGGATATCGAGTTTATCATTGAACTAGTTCCTGGAACTAGACCCATAGATCAGAGACCCTATAGTATGAACCCAACTGAACTAGTGGAGATCAAGAAGCAACTTGATGACATGTTGGGAAAATGTCTGATACAACCAAGTGCATCGCCGTGGAGATCACCTGTTTTGTTTGTGGATAAGAAGGATGGTGCCAATCGTTTGTGTATGGATTACTGGAAGCTAAATGACATCACCATCAAGAACAAGTACCCACTTCCGAAGATAGAAGATCTGTTTGACCAGCTGACTGGTTCCAGAGTGTTTTGTAAGATTGATCTTATAATGGGTTATCATCAACTAAAGATCCGCGTAATGGATATCCCAAAGACTGCTTTAACAACCCGATATGGATTGTATGGGTACAATGTCATGTCATTTGGATTAACCAATGCCCCCACTTATTTCATGAATATCATGAATACGATTTTTATGAACTTCTAGGATAAGTTTGTCATTGTTTTTATTGATGACATTCTAATCTATTCCAAGTTAGAAGAGGACCATGAGCAGTACCTAAGAACCATCCTTGAAACCCTTAGAGAGCATTAGTTGTATGCCAAGTTTAGAAAATGTGAGTTCAGGTTAAAGGAAGTAGGATTCCTAGGCCATATCCTGTCGGCAGGAGGAGTTGCCATCGATCCCGCCAAGATTAAGGATGTTTAAGAATGGAAAGCCCTAACCACCCAAACCGAAGTCTGTGCATTTCTTGGATTTGCTGGATACGACCACAAGTTTGTTGAAGGATTTTCAAGCATTGCAAGGCCGATGACTCAGCTGTTTAAGAAAGACAAGAAGTTTGAATGGACATACAAATGTGAAGCAAGTTTTCAAGATCTCAAGATGAGATTGATTTCAGCCCCAATTTTGATCATGCCAGATATCAAGAAGCCTTTTGATGTATATTGTGATGCATCCAAGATTGGTCTCGGATGTGTGTTGATGCAGGAAGGCAAAGTCATATCATATCTATCCAGACAACTGAAGCAACATGAACAGAACTATCCTACCCATGACTTAGAATTGGAAGTCGTAGTTTTAGCCTTGAAGACATGGTGTCATTACCTCATGGGTAACCGCTGTGAGATTTATTCAGATCAAAAAAGTTTGAAGTAAATTTTCACCCAGAAGGAGATGAATATTAGGAAAAGGAGATGGATAGAGTTAATCAAGGATTATGACCTTGACATTCACTACCACCATGTCAAGGCCAATGTGGTAGCAGATGCTCTTAGTAGACTGCCATATAGATTAAACACCATGATTAAGGAAGCTCAGCTCAGTCTGCATGAGGAGATGGAGAACATTAGAATGGAGCTAGTTAACAAAGGATTTCTAGACATATTGAACTTCAACCCACTTTGATCAGTCAGATAACAGAAGCCTAGAAAGGAAATGCCAGTATTGATGGAATTAAGCGTCGTATCGATACAGGGAAGGTACCCGGATTCACGGAAGATGAAGAAGGAGTTCTATGGTATAAAGGACGTATCTGTGTGCCAGCAGATTCAGAGTAGAAGTAAGTTATTTTGCAAGAAACCCATGATACTCTTTATCCTATCCACCCGGGAGGAACGAAGATGTATCAGGATTTGAAGGAGTAATTTTGGTGGCACAAAATGAAGAGAGAAGTCGGAGGCTATATCGCCAAGTGTGACATCTGCCAGAGAGTCAAAGCGGAACACCAGCAAACCATAGGACTTTTCCAACCCTTATAGATTCCAGAATGGAAATGGGATTCAGGTGGAATGGATTTCATCATCGGTTTGCCTAGATCTAGTAGAGGAAATGATTCTATTTGGGTCATAGTAGATAGACTGTCCAAAGTAGCTCATTTCATACCCGTCAAGACCACTTATCAGAGCTCGAAGCTAGCAAAGTTGTATATCCCTAGAATAGTCAGTGTTGGGGGGATAACCCCGAGTAGGGTCACACCAGGGTATAAAGGCCGAGTTAGCTGAGGTTCGGCAAGGCCAAAGCGGATGCTGGCCGGGTCACCTCCAGGCAGGCCGGATCACGGAGTAACCCGGACCAGGGGGGTCGCCTAACATTATATCAATAGACTTAAGGAGTAAGTCGGAAGTGCTTGTCTAACTTGTATGCAGGAACAGGTATAGCCGGATCTACCATGATCCGGGTCCCGTTTAGCTTCTGGGAGAAGGAAGGAATCTCTCTGGTCAAAAAGAAGGCCCGGTACGCACTGCATGAGCGAAGCCAGCAAGGGCAGGACCACCGGGTCATGGCCGACAAGGGTGACGACGCCCATGTCGGCTGACGCAGGCGCCGCAGAGGCTCACGTAGCTAAAGCATGTGTGACGCGGGGGAAAAGCACCCCAGTCGGGTTACCACTTTGAGAGGAGGCATATTCTTAGGGATATGCCTCCACGTATGCCCTAGGCAGAGACCAGACCGCCTCTATATAAGGGGATCTAGGGTTTCAGTAGAAGGGGTTGAGTTTTCTGATATACCGATTTGGCTAAGGTTCTAGGGGTGAACTGTGGGCGAGAGTAAGAGAGCTCCTTCTTCCTTCTCTCTCCAATACAGCTCTAGGAGCACTTGTAATCTTGAAAGGAAAGGAATACAATCTTCTGTGCGGAGAATCACTCCACTATCCCTCCCTGGATTCCCCTAGCATGTATTAGTCCCCACCTTTAGCCTATCCATGGCATCTGCCGTGACACCACCACGACAGTTGGCGCCCACCGTGGGGATAGCAGCGCTAGCAGGGGTGAAGATCCGGACGGGAAACCTCATCGGCACCGACGAACGCATCATCTCCGGGCTCATTTAGTGCTTTGGAGCGCTGGACTTTGTCAGCGACAACGCTGGCTGCTTCGGCACGCGCCCACTTCCGCGCAACGGGCTCTTCGTCAAGTTGGGTGCGCACAAGGTCTACGTTGCTGTGGACATATCATGCGTTCATCCACAGCGCATCATCGAGGCATGGGAACCAGCCCTTAGCATGGTTCACGGGGCGCGTATCACTCGCTCCCCGGACCGTGCAGAAGTGATGATGACTGCACCGGGTGCAGGTGCAAGCAAGGATCTAGCACTGGACCCAGAGGTAACACCTAAGGCACCGAGGAAAGGTAGAGGACCCCCGCTAGAGAGGCCTGAGAATGTACTGAGAGAAGCTATGGATAGCTTGGCAAACCCGGTAGCAGCAGTGGTAGATCCGGCTCAGGCACATGCCGAGCTAGAGGAAACTAGGCAAAAAATACTAGAAGGCACAAAGAAAATAGCCACGGCTCAGCAGTCGTTGAACATGACATTGCATGAGTATGCAAAAGCAAAAAAAGTTGATACGGTAAAGGTAAAAGGGAGAAATCTCATGAGCGAGATGAACAAAGAAGGTGATACTGGAGCCGAGGAATCGGAAAACTGTTTGTCTGTTGGGCTGCCGAGGTACAGTACCCCGGCGAAGAACCTCAGAGCAGCGGATGCGGCAGCATCCGAGTTAGAGGGTCTGACGGGTGAGGCCCGTCAAAGACAACAAGATAGGGTTAACGAGTTAGTTCGGATCGCGAACAGACAGAACGAAGAGCTACTCAGAGCTAATCCGGAGAGAGCTGGAGCTTCCAAAATCGTCCATTCGGCGATGGGTAACCCGAAGAAATCCGCTGGAGCCGCATCGTCTCCTCATGGCGGTCCAAGGAGAGAAGAGGTAGTAACCTCGGCCAGACAGAACAAACAGATCGTCCTGTACAACCCGACGCGGGCAAGAAAAGGAAAAGAGGCACATAAAAATGATGATCGACGAAGTGTGAGCCGAGGTGAAGCTGGCCGAGGTAACCACGACCAAGGCAATGCCGGTCAAGGGAACGCTGCCAACGGCAATGCCGGACAGCGAAACTCGGCAGGAGCAAGACAATCGCAGCAGCGGAATATACCAAGGCAAGAGCAAGGCGCCGGCCGAGGTATGCAACAGAGAGGTGCGCCACAAGAGCAAAACTGGTACAACGATGGTGATTCGGAGATGGTGAACGCGGGGTACCCAAGACCGGACTATCATGTGATAGGATCAAGATTGGGAAGCAGGGATTTGATGCCGGATGACGCAAGATTGAAACTGGATCGCCTGTATAGGTCGGAACAGATCGAGTGTCAAGGTCCACCGGGCCCAGCATGCTTTGGACCTCGGATCATGAAGGAGCCACCGGTACCTAATTTCCAGCTGCCCAGGGGCACGAAGACGTATGCCGACAGTACCAAGCCAGAGGATTGGCTGATAAACTATGCTACGGCTATGAAAATTGCCACTGGCAACTTGAGATGGGCTGTACGATACGTACCCCAGATGTTAGAAGGTCTGGCCAGAGTATGGTTGAACAATTTGCCACCCGGAAGCATCAACTGCTGGATAGATTTTGAAGAAATGTTTATCAGCAACTTCTCAAGTACATATCAGAGGTGGAATAGGCCGTAGACCCTAGCAATGTGCAAGCAAAGACCTAATGAGACAGACCGTGAATTCTTAACTCGGTGGTGTACCGTGAGAAACTCATGTGAGGGTGTCATAGAGTCACAGGCCATAGCGTGCTTTGCGCAAGGGTGCAGATATGGCAGCGAGCTGTGGATGAAATTGCAAAGGAAAATGCCAATTATGTTGGCAGAGATGATCCGTATTGCCGATTCGTATGCTTTGGATGATCCGACTCAACCTAGGCTCACGTCAAACGAGTCAAACAAGGAATACTGTTAGAGGGATGGAGCCAGGTCATCTCAGAGGAATGACTACAGAGGAAAAAGCAGAGATGATAGACCGGATCATTGCTATGGTTCGCAACAAGTTGCAGCTGTGAATCAAGATCAACCCGGAGCAGGGAGCAACCAGCGCCAGAAAACTGGAGGGCAATGGACTCCAAGAAAAGATGACAAGAAAACATGGACGCCGGAGCAAAAGAAACAATGGCAAGAAAAGAAAGACCGTCCGAGGTATACTTATGAGTCGATGTTGGACTAGCCATGTAAATTTCACACGCCAAATCCGAGTAGCCCGGTGGGTCACACAACGAGGCAATGTGAGTGGATGTGTAAGATAGAACAAGGTGGTTCGGGGAATGCTCAGGCACCCCGGAATGATCAACCTCGGCAGCAATTGCTCTCCGGAGCGAACACGCAACAGCTAATGTTGCCTCCCCCTCCGCCGAGGTATGATAACAATGAGAGAAGGGATGCAGTGCATCAGGTGGAAAATCAGCACCGGCCGGATCAGAGGTACCCCGGAAACGAGGGGAGGAATGAGTACAGAGAACATCATCAGAGCTATTGTGTGTTCACAACTGAGGAAACAGATAGGAAGAGCTTGCAGCGCCGACATATGGAGGTCAATGCGGTAATGCCAGCAGTGACGAGGTACATGCCTTGGTCGGACCAAGAAATCACCTGGAACATCAAAGATCATCCCAAGCTTATGCCGAGTCCAGGTTCGTATGCGCTAGTGCTGGACCCGACGTTCATTGGGCCGAACATCAATGTGAGGTTTTCCAAGGTACTGATTGACAATGGAAGTAGCATTAACATCATGTATGTGGATACAATGCGCAAGTTGGGCATCTCGGAGAACATGCTCTAGGCTACAAGGACAACTTTCCATGGTATTGTACCAGGCATTTCTTGTGAGCCCATAGGAAAAGTCCGGGTTGACGTGCTATTCGGCACGAGAGATAATTGCCGAACTGAGAATCTGGAGTTTGAGGTAGTGAACTTGGAAAGTGCATATCATGCGTTACTCGGAAGACCAGCACTGAACAAGTTCATGGCAAGCTGCCACATCAGTTATCTGAAGATGAAGTTGCCCGGGCCAAATGGAGTGATTACCATTGCTGGAGATTTCCGACGTTCCATTGAGTGTGCCTCAGCTGGGTCTAACCTAGCCGAGTCACTCGTGATTGCGCAAGAGAAGAGAAAAATCCAAGAGGTGGCGGCATTAGCTCAGTCCGCACAGCAGTATATGCCGGCGTTGAGTAACCCGCATGGTAGCGTTTCATTCCAAGCCGCAAAGGATACCAAGAAGGTTCCAGTTGATGACATGTTCCCGGAGCGCACCGTAACAATTGGTTCCGGTTTAACTGATAAATAGGAAAGCGAGCTCATCAACTTCCTCCGTGAGAATCGGGACATTTTTGCTTGGTCCACACAGGATTTGCAAGGTGTTCCGAGGGAGTTGGCCGAGCATTCTTTGAACGTAAGACCCGGAGCAAGGCCGGTGAAGCAACCTCTCTGCCGCTTCGCCGAGGATAGGATAAAAGTTATTGGAGACGAGATAGCTCGGTTGGTAGCAGCAGGATTCATCATGGAAGTATTGTATCCGGATTGGCTCTCCAATCCGGTGCTGGTAGAAAAGAAGAAGGATGATCCGAACGTGGCAGTGGTTTGGCGTATGTGTATCGATTACACGAACCTGAATAAGGCATGTCCAAAAGATCCATTTCCACTGCCAAGGATAGATCAGGTCATAGACTCAACCGCAGGATGTGAACTGTTGTCATTCATAGATGCATATTCTGGTTTCCACCAGATACCTCTGAATCCGGATGATCAAATAAAGACCGCGTTTATCACCCCGTACGGGGCTTATTGCTATCGCACTATGTCGTTTGGTTTATGTAATGCAGGTGCAACGTACCAAAGATGTATGCAAAAATGTTTGCACGACCAAATAGGTCAAAACGTACAAGTATACGTGGATGATGTGGTTATCAAGACCAAGGAAAGCAAAACGCTCCTTGACGACATCAGGCAGACATTCGCGAACTTGAGAAGGTTCCGGATGAAGCTTAACCCGGAAAATGTACCTTCGGTGTCCCGGCTGGAAAATTACTCGGATTTCTCGTCTCCAGCCGAGGTATCAAAGTTAATCCAACTAAGATTAGGGCCATTGAACGAATGGAGCTGCCGAAGTGTCTTAACGATGTCCAGAAGTTCACTGGGTGCCTGGCATCGTTGAGTCGGTTTGTATGTCTGTTGGGAGAAAAGGCATTGCCTCTCTACCAACTCATGAAAAAGTCAGATAAGTTCGTTTGGACTCCACAGGCCGATGAAGCCTTTGCCCACTTAAAAAAGATGTTGGCCACTACACCATTGTTAGCCTCTCCACTATCAAAGGAGCCAATGTTGCTCTACATAGCCGCAACCAACCGAGTTGTAAGTGCAGTGATTGTAGTATAGAACAATGAAGAGGGTAAGTCGGTGGAGAGGCCTGTGTATTACTTGAGCGAGGTATTATCTGCCTCAAAACAGAACTACCCACACTTTCAAAAGGTGGCATATGGTGTCTATATGGCGGCAAAGAAGTTAAAGCATTATTTTGAGGAGCACCCCATCAAAGTGATATGTGAAGCTCCCATATCCGAGATAATGGGTAACAAGGATGCAAGTGGCAGAATTGCAAAATGGGCAATTGAGATAGCTCCTTATGTGCCCCAATACGACAGAAGAGAAGCAATCAAGTCTCAGGCTGTGGCGGACTAATTTGTAGATTGGGCCGAGGTATAATACGAACCACCGCCACCAGATTCGAACTACTGGAGGATGCACTATGACGGGTCGAAAACCAAAACCGGATTAGGCGTCGGGGTTGTGCTAACCTCACCAAAGAAGGACCAGCTAAAATACTTATTACAGATCCATTTCGCGGCATCAAACAATGTCGCTGAGTACGAGGCTCTTGTGCATGGACTCAAAGTGGAAAAAGAGATTGGCATACGTCGGATAATATGCTTTGGCGACTCGGATTTGGTGGTGGAGCAAGTGTCCGGAGTGTGGGACACCCTGGATCCAAACATGGCACTGTACAAGTTTCATGTGTAGAAGATATCTGGTTACTTTGAGGGCTGTGAATTTCACCATGTACCCCGAGTGGAAAACGAGGCTGCCGACATGCTATCGAACCTCGGATCAACCCGACAGGCAATTCCACCGGGTGTAGCATTGGAACACCTCAGAAAACCATCTATCAGGCCGTCCCCAGGAACCGACTCGATCTATGTCCCGGAAGATGCAGAGTTCGGAGCTGAGCCCATGGACATTGACACGGGAGGTGGTACGCTCGACCCGGGACTGCATCAGCAAACCCGGGGACTGCCTCAACAAACCCGGGGACTACCTCGCTCGACCCGAGGACTGCTCAGCATGATCCGGCTGAAGTTATGCCGGTAGATCAGATGGAAATTGATGAGGACGTGTTCCCTGCACGAGCAATACCAGCTTGGGCACTGCCTATATTCCAATTCCTGAAAGAGGGAACGTTACCCACTGAGGAGGTGTTAGCCAGGCAAACTCAGAGGAGAGCAAAAGCATACACAATCATTAATTCCGAGCTGTACAAACGGAGTGTAACCAATGTCCTCCAGCGATGTGTTGACCCGGAAGAAGGGCTTGACATCCTCCGAGATATACACCAAGGAGAATGCGGGCATCATGCCTCATCCCGAGCCTTGGTGGCAAAAGCGTTTCGGCATGGATTCTATTGGCCAAGTGCCTTAGAACAAGCAGAGGATCTGGTGAGAAAATGCAATGGTTGTCAGAGGTACGCTACCAAGTCACATATGCCGATGTCGGAACTCAAGACCATACCAATTACGTGGCCGTTTGCCGTATGGTGCTTGGATATGGTTGGCCCGTTCAAACCAGTAAGGGGAAACATGACACACATTTTGGTCATGGTGGATAAGTTTACAAAATGGATTGAAGTGAAGCCTATAAGAAAATGTGATGGAGCTACGGCCGTAACATTTCTCAAAGACATTATCTTGAGATACGGTTATCCTCACAGTTTCATAACTGACAATGACACCAATTTTGCGGAAGAAGCATTTGCGCGCTTCTGCCGGGACAAGAAGATCCGACTCGACATAGCCTCGGTAGCCCACCCCGCATCGAACGGACAAGTGGAAAGATCCAACAGATTAGTATTATCCGGGATAAAACCCCGGCTCATTGAGCCGCTGCAAACATCAGCGGGGTACTGGATAGAAGAACTACCAGCGGTACTATGGAGTTTAAGAACAACTCCGAATCGATCAACAGGCTATACGCCGTTTTTTCTGGTATATGGGGCAGAAGCTGTATTACCAGCCGACATAGAGCATGATTCGCCTAGGGTCACCCAATACACAGAAGCCGAAGTCCAAGAAGCCCGGCAAAATGATGTTGATCTGCTAGAAGATGTGAGAGAACTGGCACTGTCCAGATCCGCCATATATCAGCAAAATCTCCGACGCAACCATAGCCGTAAAGTGTGCCCCCGAGTCTTTCGGGAAGGCGATCTGGTGCTCCGGTTGGTACAACGTACTACTGGCATGCATAAATTATCCCCCCATGGGAAGGGCCATTCATTGTGAGCAAAGCATTGCACAATGATTGTTACTATCTTATAGATGCAAAGCCACAGGAAAAGAACAAGGCGGACAGGTCCAGAGAGGAATCTAATCGACCGTGGAATGTAGCACTACTTCGTCCTTTCTACACTTAGCTAAGAAGTGTATGTATCCGAGTCTTCTCATATGTCGGTATGTATGTCGGCAATGAGCTTATCAATGAAATAGTAGCGCCTCGAGCAGTAACTCGGGGACTGCCTTAATAATTTTTGTTGTTGTCTCTTGTGCGTTAGCTGGAATAAGTTGTTCTACTTAACCCGGATTAGTAATGTGTGAGCACCAAAAACCCAACTCTTCGACTTGCTGCTGTCCAACAAGAATTGGCTTCATGGCAAGCAAGAGAACAAGTTTGGAATTGCGTAGCACATGAAAAACGACTAAGGAAACGAATTTATTCGAGCTAACATTTGTTTTTTGGACTAACCCTGTATTTATTTTCAAGTTATTATGCAGCTTTATTTTTTGAGCTTAGTCCGAAAGTTTCTTAGTATTGTTAAGACGATTTTTGAAGCTCGGATTCGTAAGTCATAAAACCGAATCAAGGTAGACACGATCCGAGCCAAAAGATTGGACGAACAAGAAACTCGGGGACTACGCCCAAGTTAACCCGGCATAAGAACTTAGTAGCAAAATATCACATATACACAACATACAGTTGCACCCGGCATACCGGGGATCTGATAAATTTTCAAGTTTTTTGACCTAAGGAGCAGCAGGAGGAGGAAGTTCGGCGTCATCTTCGCTGTGTTCAATAGCTGAGGCATCGCCTTCTTCGTCCTCATCCGACCCGTCTTCAGCATTCTCAGCGTTCTCGTCCCCAGCAGATTCCAGAAAGCTCGGTCCTTCAACCCATTCATGGATAGGAGAATATTCGATGAGGCTGTAGGTGCAAGCCTGACGCCGAGCTACCCACTCCGGGTCATCAGTCCATCTGGATCCGGTGCGCCGGCGTGTAAGGAGGCTGAGGTCGATCTTCTCATACCATGTGAGTATGTGATGAAGGATAGTATCAGCTGCGGCACACCTAGCGGACTCCCTCCAGAAGTCGAGCTGGGTCTCGAGATCCGACAGCTTTTCAGCAAGAAGTGTGATTCTCTTTGGAGCGCTCTCAACGGGCCAGAACGTGTTGAAAACTCGGACTGAAACGTCGAGGAGATCCTTGCCGTAGTTCTTGATGATTTCCACGTGAGATGACAGGCTGACCAATAGGTCCTCCATGTCTAACGGAACGCTCTCACCGTCAAGAGCGACGGGAGTACCCCTCTCTCAGCGGAAATTGGCAACAGCAGCGCTCGCAATAGGAGTACCCTCTGGAAAGTGGCCTGGAAACAAGGCAAAGGAAGAAGATGAAGAAAAGACATATGAAGTAACCCGAAGAATTATGTCGGATAAGGGAAAAGAACTTACGTGAAATGTGGCTGTGAATCTGGGTCAACTCCTTGATGCAGTTATCGCGTCTCTTGCGAAGTTGCTCAAGCTCAGCGTTTGCCGATCCAAGCTGGATGTCGGATTCTTTGAGTAGGTCCTGGTGCTTGGAGATCTGGAGAGTAAGGCGCTCGCGCTCTTCTGTGAAGTTATGGCCAACCTTTTGGAGCTCGGTTTGGTGCTGGGCCTTCATCTTCTCCATCTCAGCCTTGAGCCTGGCAATCTCATTGTCCTTGGTCCGGAGGAGAGCGAGCTCATCGTCTTTTTTCTTCAGCTCGGCTTGATGCTGCCCTGCTTGTTCGAGAAAATGCAGCATCATATCAGGCACGGGCACACTATCCTCAAGCGATGCTGAAATAGTATGTGGACCCGGCAGAGCTGAGGAATGAATGTTTGCCGAGCCAAGAAGAAAAGAAGATGGAAAGCAAAGCAGGGTCAGACTAAAAGGACTTACCCTTGATCTGCTCCAGGTTCTTTCGCATGATCTTGTTCTCAGCCTCCACCCCAGCTGCAGAAACTGAATGAGGAGATTAGTTCGGCAGAAGAAGATGAAGAGAAACGGAAAAGCACCAAGGGAGAAACTTACCCCTTTATTCATGTTCTGCAATAAGTGCAACGTGCTTTGCGCGTAGCATCTTATGGGTATCCAGCAGGCGTTGGAATTTAGCACTCCGGCGATTGGTGGTTACCTGAAAAAAGTACAGAAGCGTAAAATTAGCTTGGTGCATATTCGAAGTGTACAAGATCTGGGCCAAGTGGAACTTAACCCAGCTCTAGGTGTGTGCATATTCGAAGTGTACAAGATCCGGGCCAAGTGGAACTTAACCCGGCTCTAGGTGTGTGCATATTCGAAGTGTGCAAGATCCGGGCCAAGTGGAACTTAACCCGTCTCTAGGTGTGCGCATATTCGAAGTGTACAAAATCCGGGCCAAGTGGAACTTAACCCGGCTCTAGGTGTGTGCATATTCGAAGTGTGCAAAATCCGGGCCAAGTGGAACTTAACCTGGCTCTAAGTGTGTGCATATTCGAAGTGTGCAAGATCCGGGCCAAGTGGAACTTAACCCGGCTCTAGGTGTGTGCATATTCAAAGTGTACAAAATCCGGGCCAACTGGAACTCAACCCGGCTCTAGGTGTGTGCATATTCGAGGTTCACCTGGAGCTACGTTAGTTTTCTAATGAGCCTACGGCCGGCTAACAAGTTACTCCACCAGAGGCTTGGGGACTAATGGTTACTATCTACAGCATGTAAAGGAGAAGCGACATACCTCCATCATCTGCCCCGCGAGGTTAATTGCCTTAGCAGCTGTATTCATTTGGGCAGAAAATTCTGTGGGGCCGGACTTTTCCGGGAGATCGTCGTTGTGGACGAACTCCGCCTTGTTCCAGTTCATGACGAACTCAATCAGGCTCAGAGGGTACCGCTCACCGGTGGGCATATGGGGTGCCACCAAGCCCTTCGCGTGCGCTTCTTTCCTCTCAACCAAGGAAAGGGCTGGGCTGGTATGCAAAACCATTTGCTGCGCATCAGTTGGCTCGGCAGGAGCATCCTTTGCTGCTAGAGCTTTCTTGAGAAGCATCGACGATAGGGTTCGCTGCCTAGCCTCGACGAATGCTGACTTGGTAGCATCCGGAGCCTTTTTGCCCTTGGCTTGCTGGGAAGAAGTAACTGCAGCGGATTTCCCCTTAGGAGCTCCTGGAGTAGTTCCTCGCCGAGGTTGAGATGACTCGGACGAGGCGGAAGAACTTGGCGCTGGAGCTCTTATAGCTGGACTTGGAGCGGTTGTTGATTTTCTTGGTGCCGGAATGGGTGCTGGTGCTGGTTCGGTCACTGGTACTGGCACTGCTGCTGGTGCTGGGGCCGGTGCTGGTGTCGAGGTAGTCTCGGTGGCTGCTGGTTGCGGCGATGCCAAAGTTGTGGACGCCGTCACCTCGGCTGGGCCGGCCTCTCCTGCTCCGAGGTTGCATTTCTCTCGACGAGGTACTGCGGAACCCGGAGCAGCCACAGAACCCTCTAGAATAGGGCTCAGCGGACGTGACTCGTCGTCACGAGGAGGAGAAGGGCCAGATCGGAGTGGTGAAGAGATGCTAGATCCGCTCTGAGGGACCTCCACCGGATCCCTGAAGAAGAGAATAATGTCAGAAGAAAAATTACAACGATGCAAGGAGAAGTGAGTTACCCAACAAAAAATGACTTACGCATCCGAGGTTTGAGCCTCCTTGGGTTTCCGAGCCCTTCGTGCTGGGGCTTTGCCTGCCGGCTTGGAGGAAGTCTTGCCTCCGGCCTTCTTTCGCCTTTTTGTGGGCTGAGAAGGTTCGGAGGAGGAAGTTGGTGCGGCTCCGCGCCTCTTCTTCGACGCCACCGGAACCGGTTCGCCCGTAGCAAGCGGAGGATCCTCGTGGATATGCCCACCGGGGTTAGCTGATGCCGGAAAGGCAAAAGAAAGAGGGACAACCTCAACAGGTTCAATCACGTCGACATCCGAGTCATCCTCATCATCGGGCCAGTCTGTAAGAGAAGAGAATTTACCGCTGGGTCGTTTTGTAGCGTTGGTCATAGGGAGAAACATCTCTTGGTCCGACTCCTCCTCATCCGGGGTTTCTCGGTCCGGCGCCCACTTAATGGTCAGATCCGTACCATCCTCAAGGATTTGCTGAAGGAATAGCTGAGAGAAAGCATGAAGAACAGAGTCAAAAATACAACAAAAACCGACACATATTGAATCCGAAGTAAGTTTTCCCCGCGAAGCTTACCGCGGGAGGGAGCCTGTCACGGCAGAAGTGCTCAATTCCCCACGTCCATTCAGCGGAGAAATCCTTGTGGGTGGTGAAGAGAGCCTTAACCCGGCGAAAAATCTCCGTGTTGCTCAGCTTGAAGGAGGAGGTTCGGTTGGGGTCGCGGCCGAAACTCATGTGGCACACCTTGTGTGTGCGCTTCTGGAGGGGAGAGATTCGGTTGCGCACGAACGTGATCATAGCATCCTCGTTGCGCAATCCGAGTTTCTTCAATTCCGCAAACCTCTTGGTAACCTGGTTGGCTAGAGCCATGGGCTTCTTGGAGACCTCCTCCCAAAATTCCAAATCAGGTGGACCCGGAGTATAGGGGAGCAACCGAATCAAATCTTCAGTGCCCGCGTTCCAGACATAGAAGGAGGTCCGGGCCCATCCTTTGCAGGAGTCAAGCCCGGTGACCCGGGGGAAAACAGAAGTCCTCCGGGGTGAGATGGACGCAGCTCCGAATTGGGTGAGCTGCTTATCCTCTGACTCAACTTGGATGTTGGGGATGACGTTACGACGAAGGCCCAAAAACCGGATCCACAGCTCCTTCGTGGGCCACAATCCGGTGTAGCCCTCGATCGTAGAAGCAAAAGTAGAGAGAGAGGTGATAGCGTTGGCTGGAAGATGGTGTGGCTGCAGGTGGTAGGTGCTAAGCCAATCCCGGAAGAAGTCGCTCACCGGCAAGCCGAACCCCCGTTGGAAGTGGGACAAGAACACGACGAACTCACCTGGATTGGGTGAGGGGGCCAGTTCGGCAGAGGGGAGACGAGCGACGGTGCCGGCAGGGATGCGTCTGGTCCAGTAGAGCCAGTCAAGGTCATCTTGATAGACCCATGACCTGGCCCACGCGCCACGGTCCGCCGCAGCGGCGTCCTCCTCCATTTCTTGCTCAACGACGACGAGCTCCTCCTTCGTCATCTCGTACTCGCTACCCTCGCTGGCGCTAGCGGCGGCGGGGATCTGAGGCCTGGATTAGCGAGGACCCGTGGCGAGGAAGTCGCGCAGCAGTGGCTGCGACACAGAGGCACGGGGAAAAGTGCGGCGGCGGCGCTGCTGCTAGGAGCAATGGCGGCGGCGCGGTCGCGAAGAAGATGAAGAAGAAGAGCAACGGGCAGAGGGGCGCGGAAGAGGAAAAAATCCTAAGAGGTGCGCCCCTCCGCTATTTAACCACCCCTTAAGAAGGTGAGTGGGATCGCACCCTGCAAATGAGCCACATGGTGTGGCCGTGTATCACCTGCATCAGCCAATCAGTGAGGAGCCACACGGAGGGCCACAGGGCAGAGGCGATCCCATGACGTGACGCACTGATGCGGTAAACGAGGAGGCAGGCGCAACGTGACCCTCGCATAGTAATAACTGACAATTACTGCGACGGTTACTGTGGAGGACCTTAAAATAAGACAATGTAATGATTAGCCACCACATGGGTTGGCGTATGAAAGAAGGAAACAAGGCCCGGATAAAGCCATGGTAACCAGGATAGCAGGTAAAAACTTAGGATATGCAGAGGGAACATAAATCCATGAAATCCGAGTCAAAGTGGTAACCCGGCCGATAAGTGAAAACTTGGAACGTGCGAAGGGAACGTAAATCCACATAATCCGAGATAAAGAGCTAAATCGGAAATAACGTCCAAGGCTCGAACATAAATGAACCTGATGTGGCCTTAGCGGCCAAGGCTGCTAAGACCGCACCAGCTTCGGGAACTAATGTTGGGGGGATAACCCCGGGTAGGGTCACACCGGGGTATAAAGGCCGAGTTAGCTGAGGTTCGGCAAGGCCAAAGCGGATGCTGGCCTAGGCAGGCCGGATCATGGAGTAACCCGGACCAGGGGGTCGCCTAACATTATATCAGCAGACTTAAGGAGTAAGTCGGATGTGCTTGTCTAACTTGTATGGAGGAATAGGTATCGATGGATCTACCATGATCTGGGTCCTGTTTAGCTTCTGGGAGAAGGAAGGAATCTCTCTAGTCAAAAAGAAGGCCCAGTACGCACTGCATGAGCGAAGCAAGCAAGGCAGGACCACCGGGTCATGGTCGACAAGGGTGACGACGCCCATGTCGGCTGACACAGGCGCCGCAGAGGCTCACGTAGCTAAAGCATGTGTGACGCGGGGGAAAAGCACCCCTGTCGGGTTACCACTTTGAGAGGAGGCATATTCTTAGGGATATGCCTCCACGTATGCCCTAGGCAGAGACCAGGCCGCCTCTATATAAGGGGAGTTAGGGTTTCAGTAGAAGGGGTTGAGTTTTCTGATATACCGATTTGGCTAAGGTTCTAGGGGTGAACTGTGGGCGAGAGTAAGAGAGCTCCTTCTTCCTCCTCTCACCAATACAGCTCTAGGAGCACTTGTAATCTTGAAAGGAAAGGAATACAATTTTCTGTGCGGAGAATCACTCCACTATCCCTCCCTAGATTCCCCTAGCGTGTATTAGTCCCCACCTTTAGCCTATCCATGGCATCTGCCGTGACACCACCACGACAGTCAGTCTGCATGGAACCCCCAAGACCATTGTTTCAGATCGAGGAACCCAGTTTACCTCAAGGTTTTGGAAGAAAGTCCAAGATGGATTAGGAACCAACCTGAACTTCAGTACATCTTATCACCCACAAACCGACGGACAAACGGAAAGAGTAAACTAGATCCTAGAAGATATGCTGAGAGCTTGTGTGTTAGAATATGCATCTAAATGGGAAGATTGTCTGCCTTTCGCGGAATTCTCATACAACAACAGTTATCAAGCCAATTTGCACATGGCCCCATTTGAGTTTTTGTATGGAAGGAAGTGCTATACCCCCCTAAATTGGTCGCAAGTAGGAGAGAGTCAGATATTCGGACCCAACATCCTACGAGAAGCCGAAGAGAAGGTTCACCATATTCGTGAACACCTTAAGGCTGCTCAATCCAGACAGAAGAGTTATGCTGACAAAAGACATCAAGACCTGACCTTCAATATCGGAGACTTTGTGTATCTCAAAGTATCACCCTTGAAAGGAATGTAGCATTTTCAACTTAAAGGGAAGCTTGCCCCCAGATATACCGGACCCTTCAAGCTTTTAAGTCACCGAGGAGAAGTATCCTATCAGATAGAACTGCCTGAAGAGATGTCAGTTGTGCATAATGTCTTTCATATCTCGTTACTTTGTAAATGCTTAGAAGTTCTGGAGAAGACCGACATTTTCAAGAACATCGATCACAGAGCCGTGGATATCAATGAACATTTAACCTATCGTGAAGTACCCATTCGTATTTTGGAAGAAGCCTTCAGAACCACCCGGACTAGGAGTATCAAGTTTCTCAAAATCCAGTGGAGCAACCATACTGAAGAAGAAGCTACTTGGGAGCCAGAAGATTACATTAGGACTGAGTTTCCCAATCTCTTTAGTTCCTAGTTTTTCTTGAATCTCGGGATGAGATTTTGTTTAAGGAGGGAAGGTTTGTAACATCTCAAAAATATTAAACAAGATTATCAAGTTTAAATCATCCAAAATGAGGATTAACAAAAACTTTTATTCTTAAAACCTTATTAATGCATGAATGCTTGCTATGCCATGTTTGATTGTTATCAATGATAAGGATTAGTTGAAAGATGAAAACAATAACATCTATGTCATTTCCAAACCCAATTAAATCAAAAGAAAATCAAATACTAAGGCATATGACCTAATGGTCATTTGTGCCAAAGTTAAGCACTAGCCCACTTTGGGCATCTCTAGTAAAAGATTTCCAATAGAAAAAATTCTACTTCTTTTCTCCCCGTGCTAGACCAAGTAAAAATGAACACAACTAAACTTTGCAAACCTACAGAAACTAATTTCAAATCCATAGGACAATTCAAAATTGAATCAAGTGTAGGTATCTAGATCAACATTTTTCAAAAACCACTCAAACCTCCACCACGTGAAAAATTCTTGCAACCAGAGACACCCAAGCATGTGACCAACACACCCTCCAAAAATAATTTGAAAATTCAAATGTTTAGTTCATGCGGCCATTTAATCAAACACTTAGCAGACAGAGTACGACTGTACCAACTATCTACTGTTTTGATCAATCAATTGCTCACCATTGTACTCCATTCAACCTTAGTTACTAGCCCACGATCATCCCCAGTACCCAGCCGTGCAGCTAGCAACACTCACTCACTCCACTGCCTAGTGTCATGCCATACCCGAGTGTGCCATGCCGGTCGAGCATGGACACGACGCCACAAGCCGCTCCGCCCTCTCCCATGATGTCTAGATAGTAGCCGTGACCTCACCGCGCTCGCCTGTCCACCCCTCGACCAATGACAAGCAGTAGAGAGGCTACCACATCCTTGACATTTTCCTCTGTCCGCCATGCCGAGCGCACGCTAGAGCGCCAAGCCATTCCCGCACAACCACATCGTGCCTTGCTCTCTTCTTGCGTAACTTCACTCGCCGCGTCACTAGCAACCTCCCAGACACGACCGTTCGCTGTCGCGCTCCCCGTGACCACCGTACGCCTTGACGAACGCCATGGTACCAGCGATAGAGCACGGACATCTCCGGACCAATTAAGACCGCCCCTCGCCATGCCACTATGCGCATGACGATCACCACAGACCACCGCGTCGACCTGCGCCCTCCGCCATGCTGATAGCCCCTGTAGCAACGTCGTTGACGAGCCCGAGCCATGCCACGTTGCTCCTCTCGCTGGTGAATGAATAGGAACCTCCCCCATCCCCCAAAGGCACACCATTCGACTCACCTCTCCCCCAGAAACATCTCTAACCCTTCCCCGGAGCAAGGCGAGCACCATACCGCCATAATTTCGCCGGAGCCCGCTGCTGCGGTGGAGTTGATTGGAGCCGCACCAGGAGCTGCCACGACCACCATTCGACTCGCCATTGTCTACCAGCCCGTTCGCCCCCATCACCAGACCTAGGTGGAACCCTGGTAAGCCCCCATCGACCCCCACCGTAGCGCTAGGTTTAGAATCACCCGCGCGCCGTTCACCGAAGACGACGACGCTCAGCCGTTGATCTTGTTCTAATCGCGTGGCCTAGATTAGCTGATACCATTTCGCTTAGCCCCAGTCGCTGACGCGTGGGACCAGCCTAATTTACTAAATGAATTCAAAGAGATTTACTAAACCAAATTGCATGATTCCAATTTTGTTAGAAAGGTAATGCAAATATCTAATCACTCCCATTAGATTCAAACCATTTCAAATTACAGATCACCCATGGTAAAAATAACAAAGCAGTGACTTTTCCAACTTCAAACATTTTTATAAAATCAACCATAAATTCTTTTGAGTTGATCCGAACTCTCAAAAATCACATTTACCATGCTCTATCTAAATATGTAAAAATGTTTAGTTTTACATGAAGTAACCATGGACTAGTATTAAAATAATGCTATATAGTCATTTCTAGCCATTTTTATTGTATTAAATAGGAATATCCAACTTTGTAATATATGCCAACCATTTTAAATCACATTCCCAAGTATTTGAATATGTGGTGATGACATGGTCAACATGATCCCATATTTTATTTGGAGAATATTAAATCTTAAATATTTTTCAATGAGTAGAAATTGCATTTCTAAGAATAAGATAAATAAGAATATGTCCTTATTTCATGTGATGATTGAGATGATGCTAGATCATCTAGTGTGAACCTATGTGTGCTAAATAGAAGTAGCTAAGTATTGTTTGGTAATTGTATACCTCATATTTATTTATACACGCTAGTACTGACCCGGGTACGAAGAAGAGGAGTTCTACAAAGACGAAGAAGAGAACTTCAACAACTGCACTACCCAAGGCAAGCCATCCTATGCAAGCTATCATATGCAAGATACATTATGCATTCTACTGAGATGCAACTTTACCAATTCCCAGTTTTACCTACAAGCTTTACTTTTCCCTTTACCAAAGTTTCTCAAATAGTAATTAATTGGTGATTAGTGAAAAAATAGGATAGAGTCTATCAAGAGCATAGAACTAAGTTTGGGTAGTTACACTTGATTAGCACCCCATCAATAGTGATACCCTTATTAATAGCTACTAGTGCTAAGTTAATATGGATCAATTTAGATGGGAATACTTGGAGGAAATGATTATGAAAACCTTGGAATGATGAGTCATTCTATTGAAATGTTTTGACATGTGTTATGAAACACACTGAGTTGAAGATGATACTAAATAAAACAGGTGTCTTGACTTTGATAAAAAACTGATGGTTCGGTTCGGATGCGATACCATTCCAATTTTACCGTACAACCACAATACCTAAGTTGGGTAGGGCTTAACTGGAAGTTTATATGCCTTAGTATGGGTTCCCTTGGGGAAAGAGGTTGAGCTGAGGCTACCTTGTGAACATGAATGTCCACTTATGCAGTTCCCGGGATGGCAGATGGCCATGGCTGGGAGGACAAACTCATAGGGGAGGTGCCTATAATAGGGTGTGTAATTGAAAGGTTAGGATTGATTATCCGCATACCAAGTATGATGATTCAGGGTTATCCCTGATAGATGTATCGAATTTTGTGGTGAAAGTGTACCACCTCTACAGACTGTCAAACTATTCGAATAGCCGTGTCCACGGTTATGGACAGTTGGAGTGGCCATACTGTTTTGTTGTCAGATGTTTTAAAAATGACTTGTGACTTGAAAGATGACTTTGACTTGACCACAACAGAGTTGTGGACATGAAAACTAGGTTCCCACTTAAGTAATCTAGAGAACTAAATTAGGCTCTACTACTAAGTACTTCTGAAATGTCTACGAGTACTATTAGAAATGTCTTACTTACATTACTTCTAAAATGTCTTACTTACATTGCAAACAAGACTAGAGCTTAGGATTCCTATTAGAAATGTCTTACTTATATTAGTGATAGTTTGCGAGTACTTTAAGAGTACTCATGACTTTTGTCCCTAGCTATTCCCATGGCCAGACTATGATGAAGGCTATTCGGAGGATGGACAACAGGATGTCTACGATAACTAGGATCATCTCCCATCGTCAGCATTGCCTGTGACAATGAAGATGGAGTCTACTATGTTTATTTCCGCTGCTTTGATATGTATTCAGACTTGATCATGAGATCAACTATTTGTAAGACTATTATGGTTTGTAATGGATGATGTACTATGGTACCAATTCTGTTATGTCTCGCAAAAATGGTAATCCTAGGATTGCGAGGTACGACATAACAGGCATCTGAACTTAAAAATCCGGGTGTTTACAAGTTGGTATCGGAGCCATCCTGACAATAGGAGACCCTAGTTAGAATGGACGTCAGAAAAACCCAGTTTCAAAACAAATAAAGTGAGTATTTATGAAAACCTATTCTCGCTCTTATCCTTGAGATTCTTTCAAAAAGAGATCACTTATTCCTCAATTTTTTTGCAATTCTACATAAAAATTGACACACTTGATTACCTCACTAACTTACTCATCCTAATTGCTTATAGATGGAGGTGAAATACAACAAGTTCTACCAGTTGGGAAATGGAGGGGAGCTCATCTTTGAGAGAGATTTGGGACACCTCGTGGAGTTTCTTGGATGCCTGTACTCGGAGTTCTTTGGAGCTCAGCTCAATGATCAGTCCGGAAGGGAACTACAGTGGCTAATCGTTGCTAATGTGAGAGGCAAAATTGAGCCACCTCTTTCGGAGAAGATCCAGTTCAGCTTGAGGGAGAACAACTGGTTAGATGGATTAGCTCGAGCTATGCAGGAGGCACCATTACAGAAATTAAGGAACCATTACAGAACATCGTCATGAATATAGAGATCGAAGTGACCTCTTTCTTCGTGCTTGGTCAAACATATTATATATAGTACACTTTCATGCATATATACAATATAATTTCTCTTACGATTCCTAATGTCTAAATATAAATTCTTGATGGTATTCTCCAGTATCTATGAGCTCCTTAAGAAAGGATCCCACCAATTTCTCTTGAAGTGCTCATATGTGATCCTTTGGTAGGAGACCCTCCTGCATCCATTCGATCTAATTTAAAGAAGGGGATCATCAATATATATGAATAAAACTCAACACAATTGACGGTAATAACATAAGATTGTGAACATTGTTTGCGTACTGCAAGTTGTTGTGGAATTCTGCCTTGCTCATAGATCGTCTGGCGAATGTACTTGCAAACGTAGTATCCACATAAATTATACCCGGCTTCCTGCCTCAAACACTTCACGAGAATAGAGTTCAATCAAAATAATAATCAGGCATGGTATTGGTATTGAAACAAGAAACAACGAGATGTGAGGACCTAGCTATAGTACTACTTACAGTGAGTTGTCGAAATCACATCTCCTCTTTCCATCCATCCCTAACTTCCTTGATGAACCATTTCCAAACGCTGCTCAGCAAAGAAAATGAGTAAAGGAGTCATTAATTACTTGATATCAGGAAATGAATGAAAGATGCCGATATAGTGCGATAATGATTGAAATTACCTCTGGAGCATTTCAACCAGGTCCGCCCATCTCTGAAGGTTTTTACGTTTGGAGTCAATCACAAGTACTTTTACTTGGTCAACTTGAATGATTAGCATAATATAGTGGAACATGCACACACATAAATCATCAATTACACTTAACATCGAGTAAACAAAATTGAATGTGTACAAGACAGTAACACTCACTCAAAGTTGTAAGCAAATTGTATTTATGTTTTGTTTTGTTGTTTCGTTAGAAACTTTAGCAAGCAATCCTCTATTTCCTTGATGTTCTTTTTTACCATATATTCATGAATGTTATTTGGATCAATAAACCCAAGGTCATAGATTCATCCTATTTTGCATTTGAGAATCTTCATTCTGCATAATATCGTACAAAAGAATATAGTGAGGATAATTATACATGCAATGAACGAGCTGAGCTAGAGACTTAATTACAGAAATAAATCACTAACTGACAATAGAAACTGATGATAGATTTGTTGAGGGTGTCTTGATTGAATAACTGAAATAATTCCGTGAAGTCAATGTGTATCTCGTCCTTTCCACGAAAGTAATGCTTCTCTCTAATTGCCACCATGAGCATGATCTCCCCTTTCTCTGAGGCTCGCATATACCACTCATGCAAGTTTCGCATTTGTGTTTGTAGAAGTGGGACCTCCTCAAGTATGACAAGAGGCTTCCCTACTCGTGTTTGTATGCTAATTGTCGTCGGATTGATGACAAGTAGGCCATGAGGGGGTCCTCGAGAAATGCGGAAGAGAGGTGTGTGAGACGCACGGTATTCCGGGACGGTGAGCACACAAATTTACCCAGGTTCAAATCCGCCGGCTTTGGATGGATCCTATTACTGCTAGCAATCCAGTAATACGGCAGAGCTGGAATATGGGTTACAAGGGTTTCGCCTGTGCGAGTTGAGATTGTAGACTATTGTGAGGGTGCCCTAAAGGCTCTCCCTCAGATGGCTTATATAGATATCCGGCCTAGGGTTTACAGGAGAGACCTATCCGGCTACGACTAAGAGTCGGTTATAGAGTACATCTTGAACTACAAGTAACACTATGGGCCTATGTCGGTAAGTCATTTGGGCCTTCCCGCAACCGGACTGGACTCCGTGTCTTCTCCCTGACTAGGCCACCCGTGGAGCAATGCTCTAACCTGAAGTGGGCCACCCTGGTTAGTGAGGCACAGTGAGAATACCGGAAAGTATATCCCCAACAGCAGCCCCCGGAAGCCTCCAAGATCTAGAGTCAGATTTCATCATCGTTGTCAAGACCTAGATTTTTAATCCCAGATGCCTATTATGCCATACCTCGCAATCCCAGGATTTCCATTTTTGCGAGACATAACAGATTGGATATCACAGTACATCATCCATTACAAACCATAATAAAGTCTTACACAAATAAGGGATCTCATGATCAAGTCTTAATACAAACAAGCAGCGGAATAATAAGCATAGCAGTGGGCTCCATCTTCAGGGTCACAAGCAATGCTGACGATGGGAGATGATCCTAGTTGTCATAGACGTCCTGTTGTCCATCATCCTGATAGTCCTCCTCATAGTCTGGCCACGGGAATAGCCAGGGACAAAGCCATGAGTACTCTTTAAGTACTCGCAAACTATCACTAACAAGTAAGGTAGTTCTAGTAGGAATCTTAAGCTCTAGGTTCATTTGCAAAAAGCCAGGTTTATCTAAACTGAGTTTAGAAGTAAATAAAACTAAGTAAATGTTCTAAATCACTTTAAGTGGCAACCTAGTTTTCATATTCACAACCCTGTTGTGGTCAAGTCAAAATCATAGTTCACTTCACAAGTCATTTTGAAAACATCTGATGACGGAACAGTATGGCCTCTCCAACTGTCCATGACCGCGGACACGGCTATTCGAATAGTTTGACACGCTGTAGAGGTGGTACACTTTCACCACAAAATTCGATACATCCGTTAGGGATAATCCTGAATCATCATACTTCGTATGCGGATAATTAATCATAACCTTTCAATAACACACTCTAGTATAGGCACCTCCCCTATGAGCTTGGCCTCCCAGCGATGGCCATCTGCCATCCTGGGCACTGCATAGGTGGACAATTCACACTCACGAGGTATCCTCAACTCAAACCTCTTCCGCAAGGGAACCCATACTAAGGCATATAAACTTCTGTCTAAGCCTTACCCAATTCAGGTATTGTGGTTGTATGGTAAAATTGGAATGGTATCGCATCCGAACCCAACCATCAGTTTTTATAAAGGGATAAGGCTCATGCCTCAACATTTTCATCATCAAATCCATTTGTGTTTCTCAACACATGTCAAAACATTTCAATAGAATGACTCAGCATTCCAAGGTTTTCATAATAATTTTTACCAAGTATTCCCATCTAAAGTGATCAAGTTTTATGCTTAGCACTAGTCACTAAGTCAAGAGTGTTCACTAATGAGGGGTGCTAATCTTCAATCTCATGCCATAGAATGACATCTAAGTATAGGCCTAGTTTTATACTCTTTATGCTATCTACACTATTTTTCCAATACTCACAAATTACTAACTAAAAGTAAAGACTTTGGTAAAGTAAACGAGTAAAGCTTGCAAGTAAAACTTGAGATTGGTATAACTCAAAGGTATATAAGCAAAGCATGCCTAATGCATCTTGCTTAGGTTATCATGCAATTAGTGATAGCTTGCATAGTTCTAGCTTGCCAATAATAGCTTGCCTTGAGTAGTGTAGTGGTTGAAGTTTTCCTCTTCTTCTTCTTCTGGGTAGTACTCCTCCTCCTCGTATCCAGGGTTGGTACTATCGTCTATAAATGAATACGGGGTACAATCACCAAACAATACTCAGCTAATTCTATTTAGCACACTAAAGCTCACACTTATGATCTAGCATCATCACAATCATCACATGAATTAAAGAACTAGTTTGATTTATCTTATTTGAGAAAAGTAATTTCTACTCATTGAAATTAATTAAGATTTAATATTCTCCAAGTAGAATAGATTTAATATTCTCCAAGTAGAATATGGGATCATGTTGACACATGTCATCACCACATATCCTAATACATGGGAATGTGATTTAAAGTGTTGGTCATATTTTATTAACTTTAATATTATCATTTAATAGATTTAAAGTGACTAGAAATGCCCTAATAGCATTCCTTTGGTACTAGTCCAATGTTACTGCATGCAAACCTAATTGTTTTTACATAATCAGATAGATATTGTCAAATGTGATTTTTGAGAGTTGGAATCAACTCAAAAGCATTTATGGTTGATTTTTGAAAAATGTTTGAAGTTGCAAAAGTCTCTGTCTTGTTATTTTTACTATAGATGATCTATAATTCAAAATGATTTAAATCCAATGGGCTTGGATAGATAATTTAAATATCTTTCTAAAAAAATTTAAATCATGCAATTTGGTTTAGTGAAACTCTCTGAATTGATTTTTGAATCTCTGGATAGAAACTAGTTTAAACTAAAATGGAAAACCAATATTTGAATTTCTTGGGCTACGTGAGAAAGCTAAACGGGCCGGCCCAACTCTTACATGGCACAGCGGGCTGCTGACTGAGGGGGTCCACTCGTCAATGAGACTAATTAAATGAAATGGTATCTACGAATCTGAGCCGTGCGATTAGAAGACAGATCAACGGCTGGGAGTCATCATCGACGACGAACTACTCCGGCGAGGGAACTAACCTAGCACGGCGGTGGGGGTCTAGCTAGGCTCACCTGGGCTCCAGCTAGGGTCGGCGATGGGAGCGATCGACATGGTAGACAACAGCGGTTTGAGGCACGGTCACGGCAGGTCTTGGGGTGGTCGAAATCGACGGCGCCCTTCTCCTCCAACAGCGGCGGGCTCCAGCCAAATTCCGGCGAGATAGAGCTCGCCTTGCACCCGGAAGAAGTGGGGGACGATCAGAGAGGAGTGGTGAGTGTTGGGGTGTGGAGAAATGAGGTAGGGGAGGCCTCCATTTATACTACAGCGAGGGGACCGAATGATGCAGGCGCGAGCTCGTCGGTAATGATGCTACAGGATGCTATCGACGTGGCGGAGGATAGTGGGTGGTGCTGTGTTCCCTGGAGGTTCTCACGGGCGTAATCGCGAGGCGTGGGGCGGTGTGGTTTGGTCGAGAGCGTGTAGTGTTCTGAGAAGGATCGGAGGTGTTTGCGACAGAGTGCGGGAGCTATGGGTCGCGCGGCGGTGAACGGGGGTGTCTACGGGCTTGGGGTGATCATGGCGAGCGTGAGCGTGCATGGAGAGGGTGAGGCGCGGTCTATGCGAGGCGATCGGGCGCGGCGAGCTGGCACGCTCTAGGCATGGCATAGAGACATGGTGTGCGGCGTAGCTAGGGTGGTCCAGGGCTCGGCTGGGGTCGTGGCTTGGATAGGGGGTGGTGGTAGACCGTGGCGTAGCTAGTGTGCACCGTTGGCAAGGGCGGCGTGGCCTCTGGCGCGTTGTCCACGGTTGGCCGGTGAGGACCAAAAACAGGCGGCGCTCCACTGTGCATAACGGCCAAAGGGGGGTTGGTCCGGGTGCTGCTCAACACTAGAGGGGGACAAGGGAGTGAATAGGGGACCAAATGGTCAAGGGATTACTATGGAAACAATGAAGTTAGGCAATACTTAGTTTAGTGCAGACCATGTGTTTGTTGTAATGGCAAAATGTACTTTGGAATTTTTGATTCAAATTTGGTGAGTGGTTTGATCTTAAGCTTGAGAGTCTACGTTTGCTTGGAGAAGTTAAATGGAATTGGTTTGATAGTTTTTTGAAAAACTATGATCTTAACATATGAACTAGATTCAATTTTCAACTGTCCATTTAATTGATTTGAAAGATGTTTTTGTAAGTTTGAAAAGTGGGCCTTGATACACTTTTACTTGGTATAGCAAGGGGTGGAAAGAAATAGAAATGTTTCTATTAAAATTTCTCTTCTAGGAACACCTAAAGTGACCTAGTAGTTATCTTTTGTCAAAATGACCATTTGCTTTATTTATTCATATATGATTTCTTTTTCTTTTAATTTTGTTTGTAATTGGTCTAGATGATGTAGCATTTATCCTTAAACCATTTCACATCATTTGTAACAATCAAGCATGGCATTTTCAATCAATCACACATTAATGCAAAACTAACATGCCTTCATATTCAAATTATTAATAAAAGTTTTTGTTAACCCTAAATTGGGTGATTAGAACTTGATAATCTTGATTAAAAGTTTTGGGGTGTTACAATCATCTAGCTTGATCTTTGGCTTGCAGAATCTTGAAGGGTTCCTAAAACTTCAAAAGAAAGGATAGGATCCGAGTCTCAAAAACAAGTCGGACCCAATAATACGTTATTCGGGTTTCTAGCTTGAATTTCAAACTAAGCCGGAACTTGGTCTCTGACGTAACCTGACAACAGTCAAGGTCAAGTCACGTCACTGCCAGACATTCCTAACACCATGACCGTTGGTGGGTCTGCTTCACGCGGAATTGAGGCGTCGTTTTCATGCATGTGCGGAGATCGAGGCGGCGTAATCCTCGCGAGGAGGTTACCCAGCTCCTTCCACGACGCGTGGTATGTTTCACTGTTGCGTTTACACGAATCTTGGCACAGCTATAAGATATAAGTGGTTAGGATTCCTTCTCATCTTCTTCACCAGGACTTGTGCTCCTTCCTTCCTCCCCACGCTTCCTACAAAAACAAAGCTCCTTTCCCTCCCAACTCCCACCGCGCCGCCCATCCTAGGTCACCGGAGCCCAAAAGATGGATGAAGCCTCATCTTCTGTAGTGACGGCGGTGGTGGAGAAGGAAAGCTTCCGCGAGGTCTGGATCCCTTGAGTCCTTGATGACGCCAAGCTTCGCCTCGTGGAGAACGAAGGACTCCCCCGCGTCAGCAACTGGCATAGTGGTTATGGAGAAACCATCCCCAACCCCAAGGCTAGTGAGCGAGTGCATTTTGGCACCCACCTCGAGAGAGGTTTGAGCTTTCCACCCTCAGATTTCTTTTCTGAGGTCATATATCACTATGGAGTTTGACTCCACCATCTCCTCCCGAACTCTATTTTAGAGATGAGTTCTTATGCTTCTTTGTGCGAGGGGTATCTCGGCATTAGGCCGAGCCTTCTTCTTTTCTGGTTCTACTTCGGTACTCGGAGAAATTCCATCACCGCCAGTAATCCCTACATTACCGAAACGCTTAGCTTTTCTATTAGGAGAGAACGCGTCTATCCTAGGATTACGGCTAGCGAGTCAGTGAAAAAGTGGCCATCCACGTTCTTTTACCATAAGGACAGGCTGGCTCCTGGCAAAGCTACCGCTTTGCTGGCTTTCGTTGATGGCGCCGCCACACCCCAAGAGTCCTAGGACGCGGATGCTCCGGCTCTAACGGACAATCTGCTTCTTGCAACAAGGCGGATCAAATATCTGATGAAGCACAAGGATCTCAAAGGATCCGACTTAGTGCACTGCTGAGACCGGCTTATGCACTCCATCACCAAGAGCAAGACGGACTCTCTCTAAATCTGCTGCACGGCCTACTCGAAAAAGGACTATGAGTGCCAAATCAAGTGCTAATCAAGGAGCGGGTTGAGAGGAAAATTCCGGACTTGTCCTTGGACATGCACACAACTGACGATCCTGTGACACCAGTAGGTTTTCCAGAAGTAACTCGAATTATGTGTTCATATTTACACTATTATGTATTTTTGCAATACTGATATACCTTTTTCCTTTTCAGCTTGCCAACCTTACCGAGTCGGAGCTGGCTCCTATCGAGGGTTATCCTCCTGAGTTATCTCAGGATGATGGAGAGTTGGTTCCACCTGTTGGGTGTTCTTACTCGAAAGCGTAAGGCTCCGATAGTGTCTATCGGCACAAAAGAAGTGCCCATTGTGAAGAGGTAACTTTCCTCACAAGGTCTTTGTATTAAATCTATTATTCTTTCTAAAGTGTAACAATTTTCATTCTATTACCTCTTCAGAGCTAGATAGCTCTCCAAGGGCAAGGGAAAAGGAGGCTCGTCGAAGCCCCTGTGCCAGTCAAAGTTGAAATTGACTTCTCCTGCCACATCACCTCTGACTCCTGCCCCACAACCTTCCGTAGTGTCGAAGATTACTCTATCTCCATCCGTTGCGGAAGATTCGGCTCAACCACCAGAGCCAGAAATCCTTGGGTCGCAAACTAATGTCACCATGGGTGACTCAGGTTTTGATAAGGGTGAACCCTCTACGAGTAATGATCCGTCGGCAGAAACCTTCACTAAAAACCTTCTCAGCAATCCGGGTCTTGCCAAACTTGGAATTTCTCGAAAATCTACGGAGGAGATCCAACGGCTGGCCCAACAATGCCTAGAAAGCCAGACTATCACTGCCAATGAAGAAGCACTAGAAGCAGAGGACGTTAAGTACTCCGAACTTCTTGAACAAGTCCATCTTTGCAACGAGAGATTGAGAACCGGCGAGCTTCCGCCACCCCCAGTGATCCCACTATCCCTCGCCGAGAAGGTTACCACTAAGGTGAACATGAGTTTGAGCAAACTCACTCTTGAACAACATGTAAGTCGGAATTCCAACTCACTTTTTTACTTTACTTTATGTCATGTCCTCTAGCCCCCAAGCATGAAGTTGGATAAATGATCCAGATTTATGCTTTCATAGGATGCCAAAGAACGAACTAGTGTAGCCCCCAAGGCTCGTGCTAATATTAGTAAAAATATTAGCCCAAGTCTTTAGTAGACTTACCTTGGGTATTCTGACTTATAGAAAGTTAAATCATATAACCAGGAATTGTTGAGGAATATCTGCAACAAGCGGAGAGAAAATGCTCAGCTAAAGGTGTCAAGGGATGAGGCTGAAGGTAAACATTTCAGTCTTTAGCCTTGCTCTTTTTGCTTTCATAGTCGAATTTCATATTCAACTGTTGTCTTTTACATACAACACTGGTCAAACAATCATGTGCCATGATTGAAGAGGCCGAGAATCTGAAGACCCTGGAGGTGGAGAACACCGACTTACGCCAAGAGCTGGATAAGCTAAAGGCAGATCATGAGAAGATCATTGCTCAAGTTCTTGAATCCACCTCCATGGCCACTGAAGAGCGCGATCGTAATATCGTGAGCCAGGATAAGAAAATCTCGGATCTCAGTAATGAGCTCTTTAGAGAGAAGGACATCACCGAGGCACTCCGAGCTGAACTCCAGAGCCTTAGGGAAGAGAAGACCAAAGTTGATGATGTCATCTTTGGTATGTTTACTACTTTCTGACTTTCTGCTTTTCCGATTCTTGGAATTCAAATATGCTTTCTAACCTTTGCATTTTATGCGCAGGTCCTCTGAACTTACTAGATTCCTCCTCCACCGAGTTTCGCACTAGCCGGCTTACACAAGTCGGTGATTTGCTTCACGATTTCCGCCAGTCTTTGGAGGATATTGGCGAAGCACTCAAGGTTCTGGATATGAATAGAATGTCCATCTTTGAGGTGCGAGACAAGGCCAAGGAGATGCCCCAGCTCCTCTAGGACTGGAACATATCCTATGCGTGAACTGCTTCACAGAACGCTCTCACCATGGTTATGAGCCACCATGGAAGCATAGAAATCTGGCAAGTGACCAGAGGGTATTCGATTATGGATGAAGACAGACAGGAGCAAGATATCAAGGCCATATTGGAGTCCTGTGCCGGATATGGATGACACGTAGCTGATCTGACCAGCTATGACACTCCTTTCTTCACTCGCATAGAGTCGCCTCTTCCGCCCATCGAAGAAACTGATGAAGTTTCCAATGACGAACAAACCGTATCGGATTTGAACGTCTCGGAATGATATCGGGGCGAGGGTGATGTCTCCAGTGAGCCGGCTGCTCCTTCCTCTCCTCCTGCATTGTAAAAGTGCCATAAGAAACAATATGTTATTCTGAAACAATTGAGTTGTAAATAAGTAGTGTAATACTTTTGCTAGTGCTAAGATTTGATATTCCTATTTAGCACTTTTGGCTTTATATTTATCGTGCCTGAAATGTTTACATAAGAATTTATTTATTTTGTCTGCACTTATCGTTTATCTGGCTTTCTGCCTCGTCCCTTTCGTGAGCCGGCTAACCTTCCACACGGAATCTCTGCCGAGCAATGGATCTCAATTGCTAAACCGGTTTAAACTCGGAAACAGAGCTGGCTGCCAGTACCAAAAATTCACTACTCGGAAAATGCCCGCATCTGGCAATCAGATAAATAACCAAAGTACAAAATAGAAAATTCTAGAGTTGTACCCGAAGGTAGCATTTTTAGAATCGGAAATCATAACCAGAACAAACATGAGCATAAAGTACTTTCAAGTATTCTGGGATTTTCGACAGTGACATGATCATTCAGAAATAAGATCGTAAAAAACTTCTCAGAAAAATTTGAGGCAACCAACACTTTATTTCTCATTGAACATCTACACATATATGATTACAAAGAAAGATAATTTTAAGAATAAAAGGGATGTAGCTAAGCAATATTCCATGGTCTGTCTAATTCTTCCGGGTCTGTACTGCCTCCAGCTCTCTTTCTCTTCTTAGTAGCAGGCCTTTCTTTGACTGGCCACATATCAGTTAGATAGTAAGAACCATTGTGCAATACTCGGCTAACTAAAAATGGCCCTTCCTATAATAGGGAAAGTTTGTGCTTTCTTTTCTGCATAAGCCAGAGAACCAAGTCGCCCTTGTTGAAAGACCGATTTCTGACTCTCTGGCTATGATACTTGCGTAACTTCGGCTGATAGGCTGTTGATCTCATCTCAGCAACAATGCGCACTTCTTCGATTAAATCGAGATCATTTTGTCGAGAAATTTCGGCATCCTCTTCAATATACGCAGCAACGCGAGGAGAAGTGTGAATCAAATCACTAGGAAGAACTACTTCTGCACCATAGACCAAGAAGAAAGGTGTGTATCCTGTTGACCTGTTTAGAGTTGTTGTCAAACTCCATATCATAGAGGGTAATTCCTCCGCCCAAGCCTCCGCAACATGACGTAGTGGTGCTTCGAGTCTTGGTTTTAGTCCTTGTAAGCTTAAACCATTTGCTCTTTCAACTTGTCCATTAGCCTGTGGATGTGCGACTGACGCAATGTCAAGCCGAATATTTTGTTCATCGCAGAATTCGGCAAGCTCTCCCACAGAAAAATTACTCCCGTTGTCTATAATAATGCTATGCGGATAACCGTATCGGATTATGATATCCTCAAAAAATCTTTTGGCTGTTGCTCCATCACAACTTGTGATGGGTTTAGCCTCAATCCAATTCGTAAATTTATCCACCATCACTAAGAGGCCAACTTGGAGCTCGTTTAAATGGTCCTACCATATCAAGCCCCCAGACCGCGAAGGGCCATGTTATAGGTATTGTCCTCAACTGATCATCCAGAACATGGGCTTGTCTGGCGTACTTTTGGCAGCCTTTGCATGTCTTGACCAGCCATTCAGCATCCGCCGTAGCTGTAAGCCAGAAAAAACCATGTCGAAAAGCTTTTGCCACAAAGGATTTGGCTGCAGCGTGATGACCGCACTCACCTTCGTGGATTTCCCTTAGGATTTCCACTCCTTCTTCCAGAGATACACAACGCTGAAAACCCCAGACACACTCTGCTTGTAGATCTCACCACTTATAGTAGTATAGGATTTGGCTCGTCGGATGATCTGCTGGCTCAGAACCTTGTCTTCAGGTAATTTGCCATCTACCAAGTAATCGAGGTAGGGTTGAGTCCAGCTGAGAATCACAGCCAGAGCTGCTACTAAAGGTGAGTTAGATTTGGTCGGATATTCTTTCTCAACTCCTTTTACTAGAAACTTTGAGGTGCTCTAAAAAGCATCATCCGGGACCTTTTTCCGTGCAGAGACTATTCGAGATAATGCATCTGCTTCCTCGTTTTCTATTCGAGGGATGTGTTGAACCTCAAACCCTTTGAACGATTTCAATAATTCATCCACGATAGCTCTATATGCTTCCATGTGTTTGTTTGCATTACAGATATCCGACACTTGTTGAGCAACAAGATCTGAATCTCCATAACACATTAGTCGTCGGATGCCGATATCTTTAGCAATCCGGATTCCATGTAGCAGCACTTCATATTCTGCAATGTTATTTGTTGCCGTAAAATGAATCTACAACACATAGAAAAGTTTATCTCCTTGGGGTGACTTGAGTACCACGCCAGCCCCCGAGCGCCTTAGACCCGTTAAAATGCAAGGTCAAGTATTTCGACTCTGGGAGGGTCATATCTCTGTTGTCTCTATCCAGACAGCAACACAATCAGCGAGGATTTGGGATTTGATTGCTGTACGAGGTTTATACTCAATGTCGAAAGTTGAAAGCTCTATGCCCCATTTTGCGACATGTCATGTAGCATCGCTATTGTTGATGATATCTCTCATGGGAGCTGTGCTCACCACAGTAATTGGATGTTCCTGAAAATAGTGTCATAACTTCCGAGATGCGAAGAACACACTGTAAGCCAGCTTTCCATAGTGCGGATACCGCTTCTTAGATTCAGTTAGGACTTTGCTGAGGTAGTAAGTCGGACGCTGCACCAGGTGTTCCTGCTTTTCCTATGGTCTCTCCACCACCATGACAACACTGACGACCCTGTTGGTCGCAGCAATATAGAGCAACATCAGTTCCTGAGGTTCCGGTGCTGCGAGGATAGGAGCAGGCGAGAGTAATGTTTTTAGGTCTTGTAGTGCAGCCTCAGCTTCACTATTCCAAACAAAAATTTTGGTATTTTTCAGGAGCTTGTAAAGTGGTGCGGCTCTTTCACCGAGCCGGCTCACAAATCGACTGACTGCAGCAATGCAACAAGTTAGTCTTTGAATGTCCTTCAGGCAAGTAGGCCTATAAATATTGAGTATAGCCTTGATTTTGTCGCGGTTCACCTCTATGCTTCTTTGTGACATGATGAATCCTAACAATTGTTCGGCTAGTATTCCAAAGAAACATTTCTTCGGGTTAAGCATTATGTTGTATTTGTGTAGATTGGCGAATGTCTCCTCCAAATCGGAAATTAAGTTTCCTTGTTTTTTGACATCACCATAATGTCGTCCACATATGCATGCACATTGCATCCGATTTGGTCATGGAGGAAACGCTGCATAGTGCGCTGGTAGGTAGCTCCTGCATTTTTGAGCCCACAGGGCATCGTAACGAAACGGAAGGTTCCAAAGGGGGTTATGAATGAAGTTTTGACTTTGTTTGACTCCTTCATCCGAATTTGGTGATAACCGGAATATGCGTCGAGAAATCATAGGAGTTCCGAGCCTGCCGTAGAATCGATAACTTGATCAATCCTAGGCAGAGCAAATAGATCTTTGGGACAAGCCTTGTTCAAGGCGGTATAATCAACACACATCCTTAAATCAGTGGTGTCCTTTTTAGGGACCATTACAGGATTGGCCAACCACTCAGTGTGGATGACCTCTTCTATGAATCCGCCTATTTTGAGCCGGGCTAGTTCCTTAGCTATTGCTTTTCGCTTTTCATCGCCGAAATGTCGTAAGGACTGTTTGACGAGTTTAGCGTTTGGGTGTACATTTAGAGAGTGCTCGGCAAGTTCCCTAGGTACTCCGATCATGTCAGATGGTTGCCATGCGAAGATATCTTGATTTGCTTTGAGGAACTTGACGAGCACGCTTTCGTATGCGCAGTCTAAACCTACACCTATCTGGGTCACCATGGAGAGGTCATCATCCTTCAACGGCGTCATCTTCGTCTCTTCCAATGCCTTGAACTCTAGAGTCGGCTTTGTCACGGGCATCTTGGACGGGTCGATGGTCTTCTTGATCTCCTGGTACTCCTGGGCGTGCAGCACGACTTCAGCAAAGGCGGCATTTCCATCCTCGCACTCTCGCGCTTTCTTCGGGTCCCCCTGATGGTGATCACGCCATTGGGACCTAGAATTTTCATTATATTGTAAATGTAACATGGACGAGCCATAAAAGCCTAGTAAGCCGGCCATCCGAATATAGCGTGGTAGGCGCTCTTGAACGGGATCACTTCGAAGGAAAGTGCCTCCGTCCGATAATTCTTTGGAGTACCAAAGGTGACATCCAAAGTGATCTCTCCTTGGGAATTTGCTTATCTTCCTAGGACAACTCCGTGAAAGATCACAAAGCTGTGATTCAGCTGTGTCCCCGAGATCCGCATCCGGCGTAGCGATTCGACATACATAATATTGATGCTGTTACCACTATCCATGAGAGTCTTGGAGAAACCATAGCCGTCAATAAGTGGATTGGCGATTAAGGCATATTTTCCTCGCCTGTGCAACTTAGGCGGATGATCAGTGCGCTCAAAGGTGATTGCCACTTTCGACCAGTCCAAGTATTGTGGGACAGCCAGAACAGTCGCGTTGAGTTCGTGTCAGTACTACTTTCTTGACCTTAGCTGGTTGAGACCCGAGGAAAGTGACGTAAGTGTCTTTATTTGTTGGGAAGTTTTTCTTTCCATCCGACTTGGGATTTGAAGGCTCTGCTTCCTCCATGTCAAAATCTTCTTTGGTCTCTTTCTCTTTTTCGGGATTCTTTGTCCCTTTTTTCGCTTAGCCCTGTAGCTAGCAGTATCGTCCTTCTTGATGTCGTTATTGAAATAACACTCGACGTTTGTGTGGGATGAGCCGCCGTTGGGATCTAAGTGATGCACACACGGATTATTGGCAATGTCGGCCCACAAGTAGGTTTTTCCAGGTTGCTGGTCTCCTCTACCCTGGACCCTTGATGTCCCACGACCGCGTCCACGGCCACCACCGCACCCTCCTCGTCCTCCAGACCCGAAAGTAGCAGTGATGACCGTTGTTTTCGCGTTGGGATTTTCTTCCGAGGTGTTGTTGCGCTTCTAAGATCGTTGCTTTGGTTGTTTTGTCGACTGTGGAATAGCTAGGACATTCAGTAGTCCTTCCGCGTCATCGTCAGCATCTACATACTTGCTCGTTGTTTCTATCATCTCTCCCAAATCAGTGACCTTGTCATACTTCAAACGGTGACGTAGTAAATCAATTGGGAGTCCTACAATGAAAGCTTCAATCACAGTTTGGTCATTTACTCCCTCACAGGAGTTCTTGGTGTCGATACATCATCCGAGGTAATCTCGGCAAGTTTCTCTGGCTTTCTGGGTGCAACGCTGCAGGTCTCCTACCGTGCAGGGCCTCCGGTATGTGCCTTCGAAATTCTGAAAGAACACACTTTGCATGTCATACCAGTTGTGGATGGTGTTCTATGGAAGTTCACTACGCCAGGATCGTGCCGTCTTCCGCATAATAAGTGGGAGATATCGGGTTGTGACCAAGCTATTTCCGCCTTTGGCGATGCAGCAAGCCTGGAAAAAATCCCGGAGCCAAGTATCTGGCCGAGCTACACCATCATAGGCCTGAATATGCCTTGATATAGCAAATACTTCCGGGAAGTGTGTTTGTCGTATGCACGGTCC
The DNA here is from genome assembly GCA_916181665.1 of Avena sativa. Classification (NCBI taxonomy): domain Eukaryota; kingdom Viridiplantae; phylum Streptophyta; class Magnoliopsida; order Poales; family Poaceae; genus Avena; species Avena sativa. The sequence goes on along the minus strand of OV702287.1, from coordinate 368,676,755 downwards.
AAAACATTTTGGACCCACATAGATTTCGTCGTTCTCGTGTCGCCGCGCCTCTATGTTAGAGTTGATCCGATGTCTCGCGTCACTTGGTGACAGCGATCACCGTCCTGGTTGACGGATGTGGCTGCGGTGCCTTGGAGCTGGACTTCTACTTCTGCCACTGACTCCTCCGCCACGGCGCCCTGCTTGAGAGCCATTGTGGTGGCTACTTGGTGGAGAGGGTGGAGACGGTGGATTGTTTCGGGCTGATCGCCGGCCTCCATCGGAAGCATCATTATTCCTCTTCCGGGGAGGGTCTTTATGATGACGAGCCCCCTACCAGCTTGACTCGGTGTGGTGTCCGTCGTTCCTTCGTCCGTCGTTCCCTGCAGCTTGGTGAGGTTCAGCCGGATGGTTTATATGTCTAGGAGGTGGCGTCTTATGATGGTCCACCTCCCGACGTTTCTCTTTGTCTTCTTCTCTGCGATTGTTTGACTCTAGCCGAGGCGGGTGTCTCAGATACAGTGCTGCAATTGTGTCTCGCTCTACGGCTGGGGTAACATTTCTCTAGTCACGTGCGGTTCTGTGGCGTTGTCCTGAAGATCTGGTTCTTGAGTAGTTGTCTTCCTAATAGTCGGAACGATGATGCTGTTCCAGCATCCCGTTGGGGCCTGATATCATCCTAGGCCGGATCCGTTCAACATTGGTTGCATTGAGAGACCAGTTTTACGCTTTCGGATTTTGCAACCTTATGTTGCTCTAGACCCTTGGTGAGTAGCTTTATGCCCAAACAAACCTCTTCTGGGCCTAGGTTATTTGCAAGGATATCTCAGGCCGCAGTGGTGTTCTGCACCGGTGTTGGATACACCAGATCTCCACTGATGTCGAACCGAGGCATCCCCGTCTCCCTCAAAGAGAACCTTGCGGACTTCTGGAAATTTGTCGACCCATACGTGGCCTTTCCGGGTCTTCTGATGCTGCAGAGAGATGAGCTTCTCCGCAGTAGCCATGTGCTTCTTCTCTTCCTCGATGTTTTTGGCTTCATCCAGGAGTACTTGGCGGCGCGCTTCTAGGGCCTGAGCCCTTTCTTCCAATTCCACAATAGTAAGTTTTGCCATTGTAGGGATAGGTGTAGTCAATGCAGCATCAATGAGCTTACGGGCACTAGCGGTGACCACGTGTCCATCCACCGAAGCTTCTTTGGGCTCGTCTAGGATTAAAGCTCCATCTGAGTCTTCTTCATAATCCTCGACAACCACTTCATCTGCTGGAGGATCTTTTACCGGGGTCTTGTTTTTCTTGTTCTTCTTCTTTGCCTTCTTGGCAGCACCGGTAGCAAAGACGGCTTTGGGTCCGTTTCCCGGAGTCAGGCTTTGATCGGTACTTTCGGACATCTGGATATCGAGATTGTCTCTGAGATCCATGTCTTCCTGTGCTTTGGGAGAGTTTTCTCCGGATCCTTCATCCATGGCTTCTCCTTCCTCTGTAGCTTTTGAGTTGAACCCCTCTTCATATTCCACGGAGAACTTTTGGAAATCTACCGATGTCATGGAGTCATCCGAAGATGCCGTTAAGTCGGTGTTTGTTCTAATCACCTCCAGCACCGAGTCTTTGTTGTCTCTAGCATCGACAGAGCCAGATCCGGATCCAACATATCCGACAAAGGGCGATGTGTGAGTCCTAAGGTAGTTGTGGCTTTCTTCGTGGACTTCCTCGAAAATTCTGATGGTTTCGAGAACCTCATCCACGCTGGCGTGTTTCATCATCATGCGCCTCAACGTATGCCTGAGGAAGGGTTGATATGTTCCGGCGTTGGAAGAGCCGGAACCAGCGTTGTTGACTTGCTCCTCCTGGATTTCGACCTCGGAGGGTGAGTCGATCTGGGATTCGGCCTCTCTAGGGAGATCCACTCCAGATTCGACTTGCGCCGCAAGATCTGCTTCAGGCTCAGCTTTATCCACTATGTCTGCAATAGGTGCGGGCTGGATGGGATTAGGGTTTTCTAGGATCCGGAACTCTGCCACCTCCGTGGACAGAGGGGACCCAAAAACTTCTTCTACCTCTATCATCACCGCTAGGGTGGGTGGGGCAGGTTCAGCAAAGCCGATGTACACATCGATCTCGCCAAAAGACATGATGGTGTAGCGACATCGTTAGTGTAGAGGATGTGACCGACGACGATGGTCTCACCGATACCGATTCTTGCAGATTCCGCCTGGAACACAAATCTGAAGCTCACTCGCCCCATGATGTGCATGAACTGTCGTCGGATTGATGACAAGTATGCCATGAGGGGGTCCTTGAGGCATGCAGAAGAGAGGGGTGTGAGACGTATGGTATTCCGGGATGGTGAGCACACAAGTTTACCCAGGTCGAATCCACCGACTTTGGACGAATCCTACTCCTGCTAGCAATCCAGTAATACGGCGGAGCCGGAATATGGGTTACAAGGGTTTCGCCTATGCAAGTTGAAATTGTAGACTATTGTGAGGGTGCCCTAAAGGCTCTCCCTAGGACAATTTATATAGATATCCGGCCTAGGGTTTACAGGAGAGACCTATCTAGCTACGACTAAGAGTCAGTTACAGAGTACATCTTGAACTACAAGTAACACTATGGGCCTATGTTGGTAAGTCATTTGGGCCTTCCCGTAGCCAGACTGGACTCCGTCTCTTCTCCCTGACTGGGCCGCCCATGACGCAATGCTCTAACCCGAAGTGGGCCACCCTGGTCTGTGAGGCATAGTGAGGATACCCAGAAAATATATCCCCAACACTAATTCATCCATGGGTGCGGCTTCCGTGCCTAAGTATTGACCAACAGTCATACCAAGATACCTGGACGTTTGTGCGACTAGTTCTGCATTGGAAAACATATTCAGCAGGGGCAAGATTGGTTTTTTGTTCTCCTAGCTGGGGAATTATTTTCCCACTTCTACTAGTACTTATCGACCGCTCCACATTCACCTTATGTGACCTCATAATAGAGCGGTCATAGTATGATACCTGTTATAATCGACATGGTGGCTCAAGATTTCCACAAAGTGTTTCACTGTTTGGGTGCTATATGCTGCTTTTGCGGGGGACATTTCGGTGCAAGCTGGTGTTTCACATCTTCATCCACGGCCCTTCTGAGTTCCTCATCAGTCGGTTCATAAGGTAACTTGGTAGGAGTCTGCTTGGCTTTCTTGCTTGTACCCGCTGAGGGTTCTCCACAGCAGTAGTATGATGGCCCAAAATATATCGAGCTCGTTGGAGAACCCCAAGAGGAAGGTATGATGAGCACAACATCAAGTTTTCCCTCAATTATGAAACCAAGGTTTAATCGAACCAGTAGGAGCAAGGAAACACCCCCAAGGTGTAGCTAGCTGAACTTTGGCAGGGCGCACTACCCGTGCTAGCACCAACATGGAGACCTCCACAACACAACCACAGAACTTTCCCCCAACTTGCGATGAGGTTGTCAATATCACCAGTTTTGCTGAAAACAAAGGATTAAACGTATCGAGTGGAAGAAAGTAATAGTTTGCAGAAAGTAAACACAAAGCAGTAAACTGTTGATTGTAAATTGATAGTAAAACAAAGGACCGGGGTCCATAGTTCACTAGAGGTGGCTTCCCTTAAGATAGATGACATGTTGCGTGAACAAATTACAGTGGGGCAATTGACAAACATCGAGAAAGCATACAAGCATTACTACTCATCTTGACTCCTTTGAGATTCGATTGGGCATTACAACATTATACATAAACCGCCATCCAACTGCATCTATGACTAATAATCCACCTTCAGGTTATCATCCGAACACCCTCCAGTATTAAGTTGCAAGCAATGGATAATTGCATTACAAATTGCGTGTAAAGTAAACACTACTATTGTTCTATGAACAAAGGATTGTTGTTTTCTCCCTAGTAGCAACAACACATCTAGTACCTTAGAGATTTCTGTCACTTCCCCAGATAACTAGAGGCATGAACCCACTATCGAGCATAAATACTAACTCTTGGAGTTGCTAGCATCTACTTAGCCAAGATAGCTACTAACAATGGAAAGCATGCAAGATAACAAATAACAAAGACATGATAGGATCAATAATCAACCTGAAATAGCATCTCAATATCCACCGGATGCCCGCAAACACAACATGCAGAATTACAAATAGATGATCTTGATCATGAACGGAGCTCACAAGATCTAGACATGATAGCACAAAGGAGGAGAACCAACCATCTAGCTACTACATGGACCCGTAGTCCAGAGATGAACTACTCACGCATCACACCGGAGGCTTGCATGATGATGAAGAAGGCCTCTAGGGTGAATTCCCCTCTCCAGCAGGGTACCGGGAAGAGCTTCAGATCCCTCTCGATCTAGGGATGGAGATGACGGCGGCTACAATTTTGATTGGGTACTTAGGGTTTCTGTATCGGAGGCATCTTATTGGCAGAAGGAGAGGCCGAGGGGGTGCCTGGGCTGGCCATATCACCCCCTAGCACGGGCCAGGCATGGCCGCGTGGCCAGGTGGTGTGGCCGCCCTCTGGCCCTTCTCCGTCTCGTATTCTAGCTCCGGGTGTCCCTCGGTGAAAAACTGACTTTGGCTTTTGTCCCATCCAATTCCAAGAATATTCATTTTCTGACTTTCCTGGAACCAAAAACAGCAGAAAACACGTAGCTGGCACTGTGGCTCTTGTTAATAGGTTAGTCCAAGAAATCATATGAAAAGTACTCCAAAGTGTGGACAAAACATAAGAAAGTGGATAAAACCAAGCATGGAACATCAAAAATTATGGATACGTTAGAAACGTATCAACATCCCCAAGCTTAACTCCTGCTCGTCCTCGAGTAGGTAAGTGATAAAAAGAAAGAATAATTTTTGAGGTGACATGCACCATCATAAACTTGATCAAAGTATTTGTAAAAGATTCAAAGCTAGGATCATAGTACTTCAATCATAACATGAAAGACAAAGTTCTAGCAACAAGACAAAGAAACTATGTTGCAACATGAAAAGGCACAAACAAAAGATTAATGAATAACAATGCTTTGCAAGACGTTTGTTTGTTTCACATAAAGAAAACATAGCATAGTGGCATTCAGCTTGTCCCTCATAGAGTAGCAAACATAAATGCATAGGACACCTTCAAAGTTCATAAGTGTGACTAGATACAAATAGTTTAAAACAAGCAATATCAAAGTTATGCATCAATCAACAAGTCTTGGGACAATGCACATAGAACTAAGAATGGCCACTATGCTCTCAAAGTGGGTGCATAAAGGTAGAAGGTGGAGACTCAAAAAAAAGGTAAAAGAAAGGCCTTGATAGAAGGAAGTAGGGATTCAAGTTTCATAAAGAGCTTCCAAAAATTATGGTACTTAATAGCTTTCAGCTCTCATTGCCCCTATCATAAGCATCTTGAAGTGATTAAGGTTAAAGTAAACAAACTATGGAGTATATGCTTGACAAAGTATAAGTTGAAAATCTCATGTCCCTTGAATACGAGGGCCGCTCCTCATGCTACTCAAGTTTAGTCACCAGTAAGTTCTTGTCATCGTAAGTACATGTGTATCATAGAGAACCGCCAACGGGGTACCCCTTGCACTACTAGGAAACAGCTCTTCTGTGGCGCATGAAAATACATCTTCTGTGGCGCATATCCTAGTCGCCACGGTTATCTCACCACTGATATCTTCTTCCCGTGGTGCATATGGATATGTGCCACAGAAGTTCCAGACTTCTGTGGCGCATTTCTTCATATGCGCCACAGGAAGAACTTCTGTGGCGCATTTACGTATATGCGCCACAGAAATGCCATGCGCCATTGACTATATAATTATATGTGCCACTGATTGCGTAACACATATTCAAAGTAAAATACTTTCCTGGTGTATAATCAGGTATTTATACAGGATTTATATAGTATTTATCCAGATGAGTATAAAATACATTGCACAAGTAGTAGATGCATGAAAACTGAGATATATATAATACAAACACTTAGAGCTCGATCGAGATACATATATAGTGTCAAGTGCCAAATTTTTACACAAGCGCCGAATACAAAGTTCATATCATCTCACATTACAAATATGAAGTGGCCACCGCCGCCTACACTAGGATCAAATAGAATACAGCTGTGATAATGGTGAGCAAGAGCATTAGCCCGACCAATATCTTCATTCGGTTCTTCTTCCACAAGTGGTTCCTCCACTTGCCTATCGCCTCCTCTCTAGTCGTGTATCCTTTGTAGATGTTGTCGCTGAACTTGTTAACTTGTTTGTGGCAATCCTCCCACTTCTCGTAGACTCTTGGAACCCTACCCATGTACACCACATACCACCTCTCCGCCATCTCTATAGAAGACAAGGCATATTAGTAAAAATACAATGAAAAGAATGAATAAAGGGTTCACATCCATATATATATGTTCATAGAATATAAAACAAAGGATCCATAAACCTAAAAGTTAGATCATCATAGAAGCAATAAGTTCAACGACAACACGACCACAAGGTAGTTTAAGTCTAACAACAATGACCATTTCGACCACGAGATAGTAAAGTTTATGACACACACCCACTAATACAGCAGGCGTCCATCAAGAATATACACACACTGGATCATGCTAGAGGCACACATCGATCATGATGAAGACTTCCTCTTCTCACTCGGCTTCGGGAACGGTAGATAACCCTCTTTCATCAACCACGTCCTTGTGTCACCCTGCTTACGGAGGCGTTCTTCGATCTCCCTCTTACTCAATCCTCTAGCTTGTTGTAGGGCACTGCCCCTTGTGTTGACATCTTCAATGATGATTTGCGAAAACTTCATCTGAATGTGATGGAAGTCTTCTCTAAGATCAGCATCATCGATTTTCGCCAAAGTTTCGGCCCATCCTCGGAGACTAGATGGCAGCATTAGGTTATGGCAATCCTAAACATAGCCTTTAAGGTGATGGAGGACGTAGAAGGCCTCCTTGGCACCAGTAGTCGACTGCTTGACGCAGGGGAAGTCGAGCACGTGCTTGAACACGTGTTTGCCATCCTTGATACATTCCCCCTTATCTACGAAGGTGCATCCCTTCTTGGTGTAGCCCTCGAGAGCCTCATTGAGAACACCCCTTATTCTGGTGTAGTCTTTCTTCTTCGTCAAACTCCCCGGGTCGAAATACGTGGGTAGCGAATACCTCGGGGAAAGGACGATGAGTGTGCAGTATTTGTCTTTCCGCAACACAATTGGAACGGAATGTTGGAAAAAGAGCAAAGGAAGAAATCTATAAGAAATGCATAAGTTACGGTGGCGATGAGGGAGTGTGTGTACTTACTCGGGAAAGAAAGGCAAAAGAAGTGTGCCCTTCCTCTTGTTGTCCACCATGAACTTCTCGAGGTACGCCGTCGCCTTGGTCCATGTCTCTGATCCTTCGACCAACTGGCTGTCCCACATGTAGTAGGGATCTACTATCATGATTTTCGGGGTAATTTCTCTCTTGATCGTGAGCGCCAGATTGAGCGCGTATAGGCGGACCAAGTTATATTCCAGCCGTTTCGTGAGAAACAGCTTGAATATGTCCTCGAACGCTATGAAGAATATATCCGCGGGGGGTTCATCGACGAAGCCCACGTCCAATGGCACCTTGGCCGTGAAAACCGGGTAATTTGGATCTTCGTCTTTAAGAAGGAGGGCCTCTAGTGTCTTGACACCCTCGTGCAAAGTTAACATGGCTCCAACCGCAATGTGGATCATATCCGGAGTCAATATCGGATCACCACCTACATACACTCGGGGCAAGCCAAATTGTGTGGATGGTACGACGACGGCGTCCTGACCCTGGATCCTCTTTGGAAGAGGCTGGCTCGCACCCTTCTTATTATTATTATTACCTCTCTTCCTATAGTGCTTCTTCTTCACAACAGTGTCAGCCACTATCATCTGCTCATCAGTTGCCTTTCAGAGTGTGTTGGGGCTGAAAACCAATCCCGGTTTCTCTTATGGTGGATCGGCGGCCGGAGGCGTCTCTTGAGAAAGACCATGGAAGACTAGGCGCTGCGTGCATGTATTGGGCCGACCGGCTTGATGGTCGTCGCGAGCTGCAAAGGGTTCTTCATCCACAAAAGGCATATACAATCCTTTGGCGGCGCCGGTGTTGATGAAGTCATCAACGTTGACCAATTCATCATCATCTTCATGGGTGCCATCATGTGGTGGTGGTAGTGGGGGCGACGGCGGTTGCGGCACAACGTCTTTGCCATGTGGCGGTGCACACGCTGCCAAGAGTTGATGGTGATGGCTGGTGGTGGCGACAACGGCGGCTACTGGCTTCTGAGGTGGTGGCCGGGCGATGATCGGTCGAGAGGTGGCGCCGGTGCTCCCCCCGCAAGACGAATCTGGGTCTTCGGCCATGTCAAGGGCCAGTTGTAGCATTCCCGAAGGGTCTTGTGTTCGTCGGCTCCCTGAGGTTGAAAGGGGGGTCCATGTCATCGCACCCTGGCAACACCCGAGCCAACCTGACCCTCATCACGTCATCATCCATTGGATTGTTGTGCATTGTGCGGCTCGCCGGTTGTATAAGAGTGCCCTTGGCAACATCCTTCAACTCACCGCGACATCTTTAAGCAGGAGTACGCAAGAAGTGTCCTGAGGCAAAAACATGTTGTTGGGCATCATGAGATGGGAACAGTCATGCATCAAAGGCATAAAGGAGATGACGTGCACTAACTAATTAGTTACCTTGGTGATGGCGTGGATCTCGGCTAATGTAGAGACACGGCCGATGCCGACGGCCGGCCTATCATCATCTGCAATCTCCCGCTCGGGTGCCTCACGAAGCATCACCGGCATCGGCTGCGCCTTATTGGTATCTTTGGCGGGAGGGGGCGTCGGTGTAACCAAAACGAGCGGCTGTGTCCCGATGTTGACGGCCGGCGGGGTCACCAGGTCCGGTGACACGGTAACATTGATGCCCGAGTTGCTGCCGCTTAAGCTGGGCAGATGTATCGGCCCCTGTCGACCTCCCGCATTCCAAGCAGTAAGCCCCTCAAAAAACTTAGGGGGGGTCATCGAGCGGAGCTTCTCTTCCACTAACTTGTCCACCGTTTTCTTGTCCACCGCCTTCTCCTCCCATGTCTGCACCTTCATCTTCAGCTCTGCAACAGCGGCTTTATCCTGGTTCTTCCTCTCCCTTCTTTTCTTGGCGTCCTCTTTGTAGTACTCCTTGAACTTCATGCTCGTACTGAAGCCGGACACACAGCCAGCTGAGGACGGTGGCAGCCCCTTGTCCCTCTTCTTGTAAGCATTGGTCACCCTGTTGAAAACCGTGTCCCACGGCTCCGTCGAATCCTGGGACGACTCTGTGGCAGTAGCGTTCAGTTCATCCTCCTGTAGAGACAAGGAAAGGTGAACCCATTTAGATTCTTGACTTCATTATCTTAATTAGAACACAATAGACTTGAGATCGGCGATAAATTCCTTACCAGCTTCTTCTCGAATGCCTTCACCTCCGGATCGTCAGTGTCGAACTCCCCTGTTTCCTTGTCCAGGTAGTAGTGGGCCTGAACAAATTTCCTAAGCTACAAGTCCATGATTTTAAGCCAAGGGTTGTCTTTACCAAGGCATTCAAGATCGGCGTCCTCCTTGTCCCAAATGGCCTGTTTCCCCCTGTAACCGCCGCTTCCAAGGAGGTGGTTACCTATGTTCTGTTCCCTCATACTCCTTCCCCATTGAGTCCATTTTATAGCGCCAGCAGTAGCTATATCCGCCTTGAATATCCTAAACTCCTCTTCGTCGAGCATCGGATTTTTCTTACTAATAACCTCCCAGCTTTCACCTTTGTCAATGCTATTCTTCACCTGGGTTTTCCAGCTGCTCAAGGCGTTGCTCATCTTCGTGAGGGCAAGTTTGTTCGCCGGGTTCTTTCTCTCGAGGTTTCTAAACTGCTTTGGGAATCTATATCGCTTGTGAAGCTTCTTAAGGAGGTTATCGACCAAAGTTGCATGGTCAGCATGTCTGATGTACTTCGTGTTGATCGACATGCTTTCCCGGACAATGCACCCGAGTTGCAGGCCGTACCCTTTAGCAATCGCCTCTGGCGCAATGGGTAGGCCACTTTCTGTGACCTCAGTGAACTCATCGCAGACAGTGGCGAGCACTGGCACCTTCCGCTCCTTCTGTTCCTTCTTCTTCTTCTGAGAAGCGGCCGGGTTGCCGCTACCGCCATTCGTGCGCTCGCCGCCATCGGCGCGGGTGCCGCCATTAGTGGTGTCATCCTCTTCGCCGCCGCCTTCACTAGTTCCATCGTAGTCGTCTTCGTCCCCCTCGTAATCAGGATCTCCGCCCTCATTGGCCCCAGCAGCTCTGGCGACGGTCGCCTCCTCCTCCGGTGGTGGTGTCATCCTCATCGCCTCCTCCTCCTCCTGTTGGGACCCCTGCCAGAATGACTGGTTGGCCTGTCTAGCTTGTTCTTTGACACTGATCATGTGCTTAGAAGGGCCAGACTCCTTGTTGCCCGACATGTTTGCACTACTCTATTTAAAAGAGGCAAAAAGTTAGCACAAATCTCGGCCGAAAAATTCGGCCTGACCTTTGCTAATTTTTTGACCTAGGAGTGCCCATTTCTCAACCGAAACGGAAGTGAATCGACACTTCGGGAGAAATGGACAACTCAAATGAAATCCCTGCAACATTCAGACACAAGAAAATAGCCCCATCCACAGCCCCCATCCACAGCCGCGTTGAATCAGACAACACCATATAGTACCAGATATTGAATCTAACAGCGGCAGTAACAACATACATAGTACCAATGATATATTTTATCCAACAACAATGATATATCATAAACTGAATAACAATATCCATAATTAGCAGCCTATTTAATACCATCCATATGCTCCTCACTTTCTAGAATTCATCAGAACACCAAGAGATGGTTAGAAGACTGCAGTCAAAGTTCAATAGTGATGTTGTTGTACAGCAACTAGATCTGTCAAAGTTCACAAGAATCTTCTAGCAGCAGCCTTAGAACAGAAGCTAGCACAACAAGTATATCTAGTAGAAAGTGGACAAGAGGAGTGTATATAACAATAGTGATGTTCCAGATATGTCCACTAGCAGTAAACAATAATAAATCACTTATTTGCTTGCACTTGGTTAAGCTGTTGATCTAGCACACTTGTGTGATGCTAACAAATGGTTGCAGCATACATTCATTATATATTTGTACTGCAGTATTTCACATACACTGATCTGTGGGATATGTATGTGGAATATATGCATCTTAGAAAGGATTCATCCAACCAGCTAACAATAGTGCGTGTTTAGTTGTATCTTAATCATACAAGCTACTAGAGCTTGTAAGCATATAAAAACCAATGTTTTATTTTAAAAGAAAACAAAGCATGTAGCTCCAGTAAGTATAGTTGGAGCATGTAGCTCCAGTAATTAAGCATGTAGCTCCAGTATAGTTGGACCAATGTTTTATTATAAAAAGCAATGTTTCATTTTAAAAGAAAACAAAGCATGTAGCTCCAGTAATTAAGAAAGCATCTCATTAGTAAGGTCAATAGAACCTAGCTATAGAACAAACAAATCTTTATACTTGATACATACATTTTGGTATGCTAACATGACCAAATAGCAACCATAAGTATAGCATTACACATTAATTAAATCTTTGTCTAGGAATAAAATATGTATTCTCTATTTTGTTGCTAGTCATCCCTACTTAGCTTAAAGTAAAACTTAAAGGTTAGCTCATAAAGTTATCCCTAGTTAGCAGAACCATTGCTTACTTCCTATAGAAATATACAATAAACATTTGCCAATTCCAGTGTCGATTTGAATAGAGAAGATAGAGCAGAGTACATAGAGCAGACAAAGGACATGGCTACTATCTGAATTTTAGCAAACAGAGCAGATAGAGCAGAGTACATAGAGCAGCAGACAGAGCAGACAGAGGACATGGCTACATAGAGCAGACAGAGTACATAGAGCAGACAGAGGACAAGTACTATCTGAATATACACTGAATTCTAGTGTCGATTTCATAGAGCAGACAGAGCAGAATAGACATAGCAGAGAAGACAGACAGAGCAGATAGAATTCCAGTGTCGAGGGTACCTGCTGCTGCTGCGGTGATTGTCGACGACGAGGGTGGTGGCGGGCCTCCTCCTCCACGGGCTCTAGCACAGTGGTGGTGCGGTGGTGGCGGCCTCCTCGTCCACGGGCTTCAGCGCGACTCTGGCAGCGCGGCGGTGGAGGCTCCTCCTCCACGAGCTTCAGCACGGCGGTGGCGGTGGCGGGCCTCCTCCTCCACGGGCTTTAGCGCGGCGGTGGCGGCTCCAGCAGCGAGGTAGGCTAGGCTAGCTAGGGTTTGCGCGCGGTGAGTGAGGCTAGGAACTGTGAAGAATCGAATGGAGAAGGGGATTAGCAGGGGAAAGGCTGAACCGTTTATTTGGCTAAGTCCATAGGTTCTGTGGCGTATTTTGGCAATATGCGCCACAGAAGTTGGAATTTCTGTGGCACATATTGCCGAAATGCGCCACAGAACCTGTGGACTTAGTACAAAACACGGCGCGCGTGGTAGTATGACAAGATCACACACTTGCCTTAGTGGTCTCTGCTTGCATGTGCCATTGTAAACCTAGGGCAACCAGGTTCAAATCCTGGCTGTCTCACACTTTTTTATTTTTTAAAAAAAAATATTTTTAATTATAGATATGTTTAAAATAAAGCAAGAACATATACAAACGTTCATATTTAGTCAAAAAACTCTCTTCCCAAACATATACATCATGTGATGTGTTTTTAATTATATATGTTTAAAATAAAGCAAGAACATATACAAACATTCATATTTATTCAAAAATGTCTCTCCCCAAACATATACAATCATGTGATGTGTCGAGCTAGCGTCTCTTCACAATCTTCTTGTCCTTTTTCGTCACGGTTGAATACTCCTGAATCATATATATATATGTGTGTTTGCTTGTCACACACAAATGCGAATTTGTATACCCACACGAATATCACATTATATGTTTTAGTCTCTAACTAATACCCACACTAATATCACATTATACCCACACGAATTAATACACCAAAAGGTCACATAATTGCTAGTGTCTCTTCACAATCTCCTTGCCCTTTTTCGTCGTGGTTGAATACTTTAGCCCATGAACTTTGAGATTTCTTCTTGTGAATGGACAACCTTTAGTAGGCAGTCTGGTCTCCCTTCTTACTTTAGTAGTAGTAGTGTAACATCCCAAAAAAAAATCATATTTCAAAACTCATTCCTATCATCCTTGCATCCTTCATTCATTTAGGGTTTTTCTCAAAATCATTTAGAAACAGAAGTTGTGCTATGATTTCATGTGAGCAAATTCAACTCAATTGGCCATCACCCTTTGAGATTGGATTGTTTAGGAACTTGTTTACTTGCCTCCATTGTTGGAAAGATTAGGTGTAGCATTTTAACCCAAGTATCCAACTTAGAATTAATTTCAAAACCCTATTTCAAACATTTTCAAACTAGAGACAAAGTCTCTGTTTATTTCAAAGCCCAAGCTTGACCAGGCCTTGCAAGGTAACCACATGGTTGAAAGACTGTATTTGAAACCACAGAACCCTGCAAAGATCCCCAATTTTGTTTGAATTCAAAAGGATTTGAATTCATATCAAAAATCATTCCAGAAAATAGAATTAGAAAAGAAAAAGAGTTAAACAAAAGAAAAGGGCCGCGCGGCTGAATTCTGGCCCAGCAATGGATCAAGCCCAACTAGCCCACCCGGGATTTTCTTTTCCCTCTCTCACGCGCGAGAGCACACACCCAGTCGCTGACAGCCAGACCCCACCTTCACCTCGCACACTTCGCTGACGAGCGGGCCCGGTCCACGTCGTCCTCGTCTTTCCCAAACCGCGCCTGCGACCACGTCGCTGCTGCAGTCACTGTCGGTAATGGCGCGGCGTAATTGGGCATTAAACCGCGAGCGTTTCCTGTCGAGCCTCTGGCTATAATACCCTCTCTGCCTCGCGAGCATTTTCCCCCAAACACCTCGCTCACTCCGCCACTAGGCTGCTCTCAATCATCCTCGCACCGCCGCAGCCAGAGCCCTCTCCGGCGATTGATTCCGGTGAGCCTCGTGTTCCCCTCTGCCTCTCGTTCTTGCTATCTTGCTTAGTGAGTCTTTGCGCACCTCCTGACCTCACTAGTTCGTCCTGTACTACCCCAGGTCGCCGGTTCCACTCGACACCGCAAGCACCGACGGAAACATCAACTCCGGCGAGCTCTAGTGGTAAGTCCAGACCGCCCCGAACCTTGTCATTCACGCTCGCATGTTCTCCATGATCTTCTGCATCTGACCACGCCCTTTGTTTGCATCCTAGTGATCTACAACGTCGCCTCCGACCTCGAACAGAACCACCGTTGCCAGATCCAACTCCGGCGAGAAATCTACCGCAACTCTGTGCGCCCCTTGACAAACCAAAGCCACCTTGAGCTTCAGCAGCCTCTTGCGAACCTGGTATGACCCTTCTCCCTCTCGCGGACGACCTAGAATGCAAGCGCCGCCGTAGACCGAGCGCTCCGCCGCTCGCTGACACCGCGCTCCGCCAGGACATGGTCGTTTGAACAAGCACCGTTAGATCCAGATCCGAGCGCTAGGATAGATTCACTTAACCCCGAAGCGGTACGCGATCTGGAGCGTACGATCTGTTTAGATCCTGCGGCTGCAGAGCGCGATCCAACCGAAGCGGTACGCGCCAATCACAGCGCGACGCGTGGCTAGGGTTAGGTCTAAAAACAAGTTTAAAACCAGAAATTTGATCCAAATTCAAATGCTTATAACTTTTGATTGCCACGTTAGAATTTTGCAAACTTTATACCGTTGGATTCAGTAAAACAAGACCTCTCTGCCTATCCAATGTGTTTAGCAAATAGTAACCAATAGAATGACTTTATTTGTAGAAACTTGTTTAAGGCTAATTTGAGTTTGGTTTTAGTTTAGTAATTTGTTTTAGGGTTAAATATGTTTAGTGAGCAAACTTGTGACTTGTTAAGTTTCTGTAAACTTGCACATGCTTGGTAGAGTTTTCAAAAATCACCACTTAGTAATTTCATGCATGCATGCATTCATACTATTTTTGTTTGTATATATTTGTGTGTAATTGTGTGCTACAACTTTGTGTGTAGATTTTGCTAGTGATTGTGATTGTGACGAGTGCTACTCTCCACACTACCAAGGCAAGTGATATCTTCATGAATATTCCATTCCTATATTTTATACTTGCATTAGATATTTTGCTAAGACTTGCATGCTACTTTTGTCAAATGATGTTGGGAAATCCTATGTAGATTAGAATGGTAGAGTTGCTAGGAAAATTCCCTAAGGATAAGTTGCCATGCCATGCTTAGCCTAGCTACTAGAAAACAAGGGTGGTTTATATTCACACTATGGAAAAATATTCTAAGTCTGAGGACTTGTGTTTTATTTAACAAAACAACTAAGTTAGTGAATCTCCTGGGTGGAATGGGACTTGCTTGGTGGTTTTTGGTTGAGTGGTTCACAAGGCCCATGTTTATGGTTTACCTTAGTGTATCTCACTTGTGGATGGCCACCCAGGAAACAAAGAGATTTGAGATGTCAAATGTTGAGAAGCTTCAAGTGCAACCACTTGGCAATATGGGCTCTTCCATGATCTTAGGTTGCTAGAACTTAGTCTCTTGGACAGTTGGTGGTAGAGGGAATGATAGGTTGGAACGCGTCCATTTGACTAAGGAAAGGCTTCTGAAGGATCTTGTCTTGGGAAACCAAGTCTTGTGGGGAAAGTGCACCACCTCTGCAGAGTGTAAAACCTAAGTACTTAGCCATGTCCCTGGTAAAGGACAATTTGAGCATCAAGACATGGAAACTTCAAGAATCTCATCACTCCAATTTCTAAATAAAACTTGTGGGTGAACAAGGGTTAAAAGGATCTTCAGTCTTTGATTGGTAGATGCCCTGAGTGGATCTTCAGTCTTTGATTGGTAGAAGCCTTGGGTGATTTGTGCCAAACAAAAATTTAGTGATTTCAAATGCTAAGGAAAAATCTATTTTGAGCAAAGCCAGCCTAAGCTCCACCTAGCCAAATGCATATAGTATTATAGTCCACTTAATATATACTAAGGTATCACTTGCCAATACTATTCCAAAGTATTGACCCTCTGTGGGTGTAACTTGTAATGTTGCAGGTTACTCCGATGATGATTAGGAGTCATGAGTCTACACTCAACATGCTTGCCTGTGGCACATGAAGATGAAGACTTATGTTTATTTACTTATTCCATAAACTCTTGTATTAGGACTTTGGCCCTGAGTTGTAAAAGACTATGTTTTATCTCTGGAATGACTGTAATAAACGACCTTTGTATCTGTGTACTTCATCTTAAACTGTGGATGCTAGCATTGATCCAGGGACTAGCATTGCAATCACAGGGATCTTTTCCTTTAATAAGGAGGGATCTTACAGATGGTATTAGAGCACTGTGTTGCCTGTAGGATTATGACCCTAGGATAGGAAACCACTAAGGAAAAGAAAAAAAATTTCAACTACTTCTACACTTGTCTATTCTTCTCGTAAACTTTTCTAATCTTCTCATTCTCATCTCTATTTGTAGATGAACTCCATCAACGAAGCCGTGAAGAAAGGGCCACTCATGACCATGACCTTGGAGTGTGAGACTGAGTTTCCCAAGATTCTCAAAGACCTCATGGAGACAATGGAAGTACATGGTGCAGCTGTGTACAAGGGCTTTCCAGTGATGGAGGAAGGAGTGGAGTATTGGTGGCTACAGCTTCACTTGTACAAAAACAAGGAAGACAACCACAAAGAAAAAGGCTTATGCATGTACACCAACACTTTTATGCACACCACATTCTTTGAGTCAGCAAAAGAAGCAGCTTGGAAGACTATCAAAGAACTAAGTGCTAGAGTCAAATGCAGGATGCTCAACCTCCAAAAAGACTTAGAGAAGGAGAAGGAACATACCCAAGAGTTGCAAGTCACCAACCAAACCTTAAGGGGAGATATTATAGACTTAGTGATAGAAGCATGTGAACAAGATAGGCTGATTGCCTCTAGGAACATTGTGTTAGCCACCAGATCCAGTGAGATAGGTTTGTAAGCGCACTTCGTTAGTTGGACCACCACCTATCACCCTATTTTCCAAATGATACCTTAAATAAGTTTGAACCTTGGTTGATGTAATGGTTTCATGTATGCATGACTTGTGTGATTTTTGTGTTCCATGGATATGTATGAATGTTTGTATTGTTTATTTTAATTGTGTTGTTCTAACTTTTTCAATCTTATAAATAGATGCCTATTGCCATCAGCACCGTTGAGGAGTTCCAGGTTACCCGTTTTGGTCCTCGTATCGTAGAGCTTACTACCTTGCTCGATCTCCCTCTTCCCACCATTACGGTGCACCCACTCACCAAGTTTGAGAGGAAGGACCTCTGGGGCTTCAAGGTGAACCAGCCAGGACGCCAGACAGAGCCTACTACGGAGGCCATCGTCTTCAAGCTTATGCACGATGACAGGGAGAGAGGCATGGAGGTTGTCATGCAGGACCTGATAGGACGACTGTTAGGCCGTCACTCTCGACAGGTTAGAGGTACTCACTTCCACGCCTTCGGAAGGCGTGATTATGACGGAGAGTCCATCGACTTTGAGGACGACTCGAGGGTCACAGCAGAGCCGATACGCCTGTACCTCCAGGACTTAGAGACTCTTATTAGGCACGTGGATACTGACAGGACCAACGTCATGCTTAGCAATGATGAGCTCCAGGTGCAGCTTCGCGAGAAGGACAAGCTCTTCGCGCAGCAGGACGAGATAGTCAAGGAGATGGAGGCGAAGTTCGAGAACCAAGACCGTAAGTTCAAGAGTCAAGAGAAACGTGTCCAGGATAGGAACAAGAGGATTCGGGACATGACCGAGGAACTGCAGTCCAAGGACTTCGAGTTAGAGCAGCAGCAGACAGTGATTGAGAGACTTCGTTCCCAGAATAGGGCATTCAAGGCCAAGATCGACTCTTTCACCACTACCATCGAGGAGAACAAGACCGCAATGGAGAACGCGGGTCTTACCTTTGTCGAGGAGGAGATTGATGCTGACGAGTAGACTTGACTACTCAGTTATCTTTATTTATCGCACTCGTTATTTGTGAACTTATTATTGGACCATCCGACATGTGGATGGCTTGCCACTTGTGTGACTTTTGTTATCTTGTTGTTGAGCTTTTATCCTTGTGTTGCATGCTATGTGTTTGCTTGTGCGATGTATTGTGCATAAATCATGTAAGGGTATCTCATTCTTATCTCTATATGAATAAACCACAGATGCCTCCCCGTCGTGCACACCCCAACCCCAACCCCAACATTACCCCAGAAATGCAACAGATGATGAATGCGCAGACACAGCTTATGCAAATGATGACAACATTCATCCAAAACCAGAACAACAACAACCCCAATAACAACAACAACAATAACCCCAACAACAACAACAACAACCCTCCGGGTTTTGATATGCTCACCAGATTTCTGCGTCTGACGCCAGCTAAGTTTTCAGGAACGACTGATCCCATGGTGGCCAATGATTGGCTACGATCTGTGAACAAAGATTTAGTAACCGTGGGCTGCACGGATGCTGAAAAAGTCAGGTTCGCGGCACATCTGTTGGAAGGACCAGCCGCCGCATGGTGGGACAACTTCCAGATCACCACTCCTATCGATGAGGTGACTTGGGCTATCTTTGAAGATGGCTTTCGCACTACTCATATCTCACCAGGGATGATGAGCCTGAAAAAGAAGGAGTTTCACAACCTGAAACAGCGCCACAACAACGTGGCTGAATATATTGAAGAGTTCAACAATCTAGCGCGCTATGCACCGGATGAGGTTGACCTAGATGCCAAAAGAAAGGAAAAGTTTCTGGAAGGCTTGAATGATGAGTTAAATCTGCAGTTGTCCGTGGCATATGTTCCAACTTATCAGTCACTGTGTGACAAGGCTGTTATTATGGAGAATAAAATGAAGCAAGTCGAGAGTAGAAAGAGGAAACACTCTGACAAGCACAGCTCGGGATCGTCTCATAAACGATCTCACTATGATGATAGTGTCAGCTCAGGATCCCACAAGCATGGGAAATTTAACAAGCACCACAACCACAACCGTCATGACAACAAACATCATCGCAGTCATGACAATGATAAGTACAAGAATCACAAGAGTGGACATAAGAGCCACCATGGTGGAAGTGGAAGTGGAAGTCAGCCTAAAAGGGACATCAGTCAGGTTGAATGCTTCAAATGCAAGAAGCTGGGGCATTATGCTAATGAGTGCCCTGAAAAGAAGGTTGAAGGACCTAACAAGCCCAATCCTTTCCAGAAAGGACAGGTTAACCACATCAATGTGGAAGATGTCTATGAAGAGCCTGATGCCGTTGCTGGTAAGTTCAGACTCAATTCCATCTCAGCATTTGTACTCTTTGACACTGGTGCATCTCATTCATTCATATCAAAAGCATTTGTCGAAAGAAATGAACTACCAGTAGAAACCATTGGGTGTCCTATAAGAGTAAGTTCTCCTGGTGGAGAAATGATAGTAAATTCAGGATGTCATGATCTAGTCATAGAGATCGGAAAACATAAGTTTCCAGTAAACCTAATAATCCTGAATTCCCAAAGATTAGATGTGATTTTGGGAATGGATTGGATGGCTAAGTATGAGGGAGTACTAGATTGTGCCAATCATATAGTTTCACTCACAACCCCTGAAGGTAAGAGGATAAAATTCAAGTCCAATTTTAAATCTAAAGGAAGTAAGCTGAATTCTCTTAAGGGGGTTAGCATGGACAGTGTGCCAATTGTGTGTGAATATCAGGATGTGTTTCCGGAAGAGTTACCGGGAATGCCACCAGATAGAGATGTAGAGTTTATAATAGATTTGGTACCAGGTTCTGGACCAAGAGCAAAGAGGCCTTATAAAATGTCAGTTGACGAACTTAAGGAACTCAAGAAACAGCTTGGAGAACAGTTACAGAAAGGATTCATCCAGCCAAGTTCTTCATCTTGGGAAGCTCCAGTTTTGTTCGTAGAAAAGAGAGACAGAACTCAAAGATTATGCATAGATTACCGTTCCCTCAACAAGGTAACCATCAAGAACAAATATCCTTTGCCAAGAATCAATGACTTGTTTGATCAACTAGAAGGAGCATGTGTATTCTCGAAGATTGATCTTCGGTCAGGCTATTTTCAACTCAAGATAAGAGAGCAAGACATACCTAAAACAGCATTCACCACAAGGTATGGATTGTATGAGTACACGGTGATGCCTTTTGGTTTAACCAACGCTCCAGCATACTTCATGAATATGATGAACAAAGTGTTCATGGAATTTCTCGACAAGTTCGTTGTCGTTTTCATCGATGACATCTTGGTCTACTCCAAGAGCAAGGAAGAGCATGAAAGACATCTACGCTTGATACTTGAGAAACTAAGGGAACATACGCTTTATGCCAAATTCAGCAAGTGTGAGTTTTGGTTAGAGGAAGTTGGATTTCTTGGTCATGTTATGACAAAGGATGGTGTAGCAGTTGATCCTGCTAAAGTTTCAGCTGTGACAGAATGGGAATCTCCTAAGAACGTAAAAGAAGTTTGTAGTTTTCTTGGTTTAGCAGGTTACTATAGAAGATTCATTGAATTTTTTTCAAAGGTGGCTAAACCAATGACAGAATTGTTGAAGAAAGATAAGAAATTTGCTTGGTCTAAAGGTTGCGAACTCAACTTTCAAGAATTAAAGAAGAGACTTGTGTCAGCACCAGTTCTGTGTCTACCAGATTTGGAAAAGGATTTCCAAGTGTATTGTGATGCTTCACATCAAGGATTAGGTGTCGTACTTATGCAAGGCAGAAAAGTTGTGGCTTATGCCTCGAGACAACTCAAAACACATGAAGTAAATTACCCTACTCATGACTTAGAGTTAGCCGCTGTTGCCCATGCACTCAAAACATGGAGACATTACCTTTTGGGAAAACGTTGTGAAGTATTCACCGATCATAAGAGTTTGAAGTATATCTTCACCCAGAAGGAAATCAATATGAGACAAAGGAGATGGCTAGAACTTATCAAGGATTACGACTTGAGTTTGCAATACCATCCTGGTAAAGCAAATGTAGTAGCAGATGCCCTAAGTCGTAAGGTGTTTGTAAATGGCCTTACCAAAGGTGAATTGCCAGATGACTTGTGTAAGCAATTCAAGGAACTCAGCTTGGAGATTGTGCCAGAAGGACATCTTATGTCTTTGGATGTTCAACCCACTCTGTTGGATAAGATTAAAGAAGCCCAAAAGACGGATAAAGAAATCGAAGAGATTAAGGAAAGGATTAGCCAAGGGAAGGCTAAAAGTTTCCATATGGACGAACAAGGTACTTTATGGCACGGGAAACGTATTTGTGTTCCACAAGATCCGGAAATGCGGAAACTGATTTTACAAGAAGCCCATAACTCTACATATTCTATTCACCCGGGAAACACCAAAATGTACATGGATATGAAAGAAAGATTTTGGTGGAACAATCTCAAAAGGGACATCGCCGAACACATTGCTTTGTGTGATGTGTGTAGTAGAGTGAAAGCGGAGCATCAGAAACCAGCAGGTTTGCTTCAACCCATGCCCCTGAATGGAAGTGGGAAAATATTGGTATGGATTTCATTACCGGACTACCAAGGACCAGGTCGGGGTATGATTCCATATGGGTAGTAGTGGATCGCCTAACTAAAGTGGCTCATTTTATACCCATAAAGACAACTTATACCAGTGCCAAGTTAGCCAAAATCTACATGAGCATAATTGTATGCCTTCACGGTGTACCTAAGAGTATTGTGTCTGATAGAGGAACTCAGTTCACTTCTCACTTTTGGAGACAGCTTCATGAATCTTTAGGAATGAGATTGGAATTCAGCACTGCTTTTCATCCTGAAACTGATGGACAAACAGAAAGGACTAATCAAATTCTTGAAGACATGTTGAGGGCATGTGCCCTAGACTATGGAGCAAGTTGGGATGAAAGTCTGCCTTACGCAGAGTTCTCTTACAACAACAGTCACCAATCTAGTATTGGGATGGCACCATTTGAGTTTCTCTACGGAAGAAAGTGTACCACCCCATTGCTATGGAATGGTGTGGGAGAAAGAAGTTTGTTTGGACCAGATCTTATCAAAGACGCCGAAGAAAAAGTCAAATTGGTTAGGGACAGGTTGAAGATAGCACAGTCTCGACAGAAAAGCTACGCAGATGCTAAGCGTAGAGAAGTCACTTACGAAGTTGGGGATAGAGCTTATCTTAGAGTATCACCACTTCGTGGAGTGAAAAGATTTGGAGTCAAAGGAAAGTTAGCACCAAGATATGTTGGACCATTCAACATTCTAAGTCGCAAGGGAGAAGCTGCATATGAAATCGAACTGCCAGCATCTTTATTAGCAGTCCATAATGTTTTTCATGTGAGTCAGCTTAAGAAATGTCACCCGGAGATGGAAGGATCTTCTTTGAAGCATACCATATCCTTGGAAGAAGTTCAACTAGAAAGTGATCTCACCTATGAAGAAAAGCCTGTCAAGATTCTTGAGACCGCAGAAAGAGTCACAAGGACAAAGACTATCAAGTTTTGCAAAGTACAATGGAATCATCATTCCGAAGAGGAAGCAACATGGGAAAGAGAAGATGATCTTCGGAAAGACCACCCTCACCTATTTGCTAGCCAATCCGAATCTCGAGGGCGAGATTCATCTTAAGGGGGTTAGATTTGTAACATCCCAAAAAAAATCATATTTCAAAACTCATTCCTATCATCCTTGCATCCTTCATTCATTTAGGTTTTTTCTCAAAATCATTTAGAAACATAAGTTGTGCTATGATTTCATGTGAGCAAATTCAACTCAATTGGCCATCACCCTTTGAGATTGGATTGTTTAGGAACTTGTTTACTTGCCTCCATTGTTGGAAAGATTAGGTGTAGCATTTTAACCCAAGTATCCAACTTAGAATTAATTTCAAAACCCTATTTCAAACATTTTCAAACTAGAGACAAAGTCTCTGTTTATTTCAAAGCCCAAGCTTGACCAGGCCATGCAAGGTAACCACATGGTTAAAAGACTGTATTTGAAACCACAGAACCCTGCAAAGATCCCCAATTTTGTTTGAATTCAAAAGGATTTGAATTCATATCAAAAATCATTCCAGAAAATAGAATTAGAAAAGAAAAAGAGTTAAACAAAAGAAAAGGGCCGCGCGGCTGAATTCTGGCCCAGCAGTGGATCAAGCCCAACTAGCCCACCCGGGATTTTCTTTTCCATCTCTCACGCGCGAGAGCACACACCCAGTCGCTGACAGCCAGACCCCACCTTCACCTCGCACACTTCGCTGACGAGCGGGCCCGGTCCACGTCGTCCTCGTCTTCCCCAAACCGCGCCTGCGACCACGTCGCTGCTGCAGTCACTGCCCGTAATGGCGTGGCGTAATTGGGCATTAAACCGCGAGCGTTTCCTGTCGAGCCTCTGGCTATAAGACCCTCTCTGCCTCGCGAGCATTTTCCCCCAAACACCTCGCTCACTCCGCCACCAGGCTGCTCTCAATCATCCTCGCACCGCCGCAGACAGAGCCCTCTCCGGCGATCGATTCCGGTGAGCCTCGTGTTCCCCTCTGCCTCTCGTTCTTGCTATCTTGCTCAGTGAGTCTTTATGCACCTCCTGACCTCACTAGTTCGTCCTGTACTGCCTCAGGTCGCCGGTTCCACTCGACACCGCAAGCACCGACGGAAACATCAACTCCGGCGAGCTCTAGTGGTAAGTCCAGACCGCCCCGAACCTTGTCGTTCACGCTCGCATGTTCTCCATGATCTTCTGCATCTGACCACGCCCTTTGTTTGCATCCTAGTGATCTACAACGTCGCCTCCGACCTCGAACAGAACCACCGTTGCCAGATCCAACTCCGGCGAGAAATCTACCGCAACTCTGTGCGCCCCTTGACAAACCAAAGCCACCTTGAGCTTCAGCAGCCTCTTGCGAACCTGGTATGACCCTTCTCCCTCTCGCGGACGACCTAGAACGCAAGCGCCGCCGTAGACCGAGCGCTCCGCCGCTCGCTGACACCGCGCGCCGCCAGGACATGGTCGTTTGAACAAGCACCGTTAGATCCAGATCCGAGCGCTAGGATAGATTCACTTAACCCCTAAGCGGTACGCGATCTGGAGCGTACGATCTGTTTAGATCCTGCGGCTGCAGAGCGTGATCCAACCGAAGCGGTACGCGCCAATCACAGCGCGATGCGTGGCTAGGGTTAGGTCTAAAAACAGGTTTAAAACCAGAAATTTGATCCAAATTCAAATGCTTATAACTTTTGATTGCCACGTTAGAATTTTGCAAACTTTATACCGTTGGATTCAGTAAAACAAGACCTTTCTGCCTATCAAATGTGTTTAGCAAATAGTAACCAATAGAATGACTTTATTTGTAGAAACTTGTTTAAGGCTAATTTGAGTTTGGTTTTAGTTTAGTAATTTGTTTTAGGGTTAAATATGTTTAGTGAGCAAACTTGTGACTTGTTAAGTTTCTGTAAACTTGCACATGCTTGGTAGAGTTTTCAAAAATCACCACTTAGTAATTTCATGCATGCATGCATTCATACTATTTTTGTTTGTATATATTTGTGTGTAATTGTGTGCTACAACTTTGTGTGTAGATTTTGCTAGTGATTGTGATTGTGACGAGTGCTACTCTCCACACTACCAAGGCAAGTGATATCTTCATGAATATTCCATTCCTATATTTTATACTTGCATTAGATATTTTGCTAAGACTTGCATGCTACTTTTGTCAAATGATGTTGGGAAATCCTATGTAGATTAGAATGGTAGAGTTGCTAGGAAAATTCCCTAATGATAAGTTGCCATGCCATGCTTAGCCTAGCTACTAGAAAACAAGGGTGGTTTATATTCACACTATGGAAAAATATTCTAAGTCTGAGGACTTGTGTTTTATTTAACAAAACAACTAAGTTAATGAATCTCCTGGGTGGAATGGGACTTGCTTGGTGGTTTTTGGTTGAGTGGTTCACAAGGCCCATGTTTATGGTTTACCTTAGTGTATCTCACTTGTGGATGGCCACCCAGGAAACAAAGAGATTTGAGATGTCAAATGTTGAGAAGCTTCAAGTGCAACCACTTGGCAATATGGGCTCTGCCATGATCTTAGGTTGCTAGAACTTAGTCTCTTGGACAGTTGGTGGTAGAGGGAATGATAGGTTGGAACGCGTCCATTTGACTAAGGAAAGGCTTCTGAAGGATCTTGTCTTGGGAAACCAAGTCTTGTGGGGAAAGTGCACCACCTCTGCAGAGTGTAAAACCTAAGTACTTAGCCATGTCCCTGGTAAAGGACAATTTGAGCATCAAGACATGGAAACTTCAAGAATCTCATCACTCCAATTTCTAAATAAAACTTGTGGGTGAACAAGGGTTAAAAGGATCTTCAGTCTTTGATTGGTAGATGCCCTGAGTGGATCTTCAGTCTTTGATTGGTAGAAGCCTTGGGTGATTTGTGCCAAACAAAAATTTAGTGATTTCAAATGCTAAGGAAAAATCTATTTTGAGCAAAGCCAGCCTAAGCTCCACCTAGCCAAATGCATATAGTATTATAGTCCACTTAATATATACTAAGGTATCACTTGCCAATACTATTCCAAAGTATTGACCCTCTGTGGGTGTAACTTGTAATGTTGCAGGTTACTCCGATGATGATTAGGAGTCATGAGTCTACACTCAACATGCTTGCCTGTGGCACATGAAGATGAAGACTTATGTTTATTTACTTATTCCATAAACTCTTGTATTAGGCCTTTGGCCCTGAGTTGTAAAAGACTATGTTTTATCTCCGGAATGACTGTAATAAACGAACTTTGTATCTGTGTACTTCATCTTAAACTGTGGATGCTAGCATTGATCCAGGGACTAGCATTGCAATCACAGGGATCTTTTCCTTTAATAAGGAGGGATCTTACAAGTAGGCATGTCGAAGTACTTGTCGAATTCCTGTTTGATCTTTGGGCCACCGTTTTTGTCGAAGTTTTGCTCGTTGGCGGCTCCTTCCATTCCGATGATGCTCCTCTTGCCCCTCCTAACTACAACACAGGTGGGCTTTGATGGGTCGGTAATAAAAAAGCATTAATCAACTTGGCTAGCGAGTACCCAAGGATCATTTTTTGCGAAGGCGTTTTTTGTTGATTTGGCATCTGGTATAACCATTGTGGTGAAATAGCAGCCTTATTTTTCCACGTTCTTGGCCCATCTAACACAAAACATCGGTACGATCTCTCCACAGTAGTCGAGCTCGCATATCTCCTCGATCCTTCAGTAGAATCTTTCCATCACAGTAGTCTCGTCATCAGCAAAGGATAACATAGTTACTCCTAAGTTTTGATATACACTATTCTTGTCCTTTTCCTCGGTGTAGAATCTGTAACCGTTTATGTCGTATGACTGATAGTTCCTTAGATTGTGCCCTGGGCCCTGCGACAAGGAGAATATGAGTTTTTGATCTTCCGTAGAAGGCGTCTATGGGGGATTGTCTAGTTGCCTTTTCTTGAACCAACCCGTGAAGCTGGAGTTGTGCTCTCTGGTTACGTCTCCCTTCTTCCTCGGCCAGCCCTGGTCGACGTACTCCTGCTCGATTAAGCTTCTGTGCTCTTCGACCCAAGGGCCGACCACTTCAATGTGTTGTAGCGCGACTCGGTGCGCCCTTTCAAAATCAGTGCGTCGACCATCAATGCCGACATGTAGTGAGCGGCAGCTCTCGCGGTGACCATATCCACCGAGCCTGCCGAGGTGCTTCTTTGTGGGTATTCCAACATCCTCGTTCTCGGTGGTTAGATAATTCTGGTAGAAGGAGATGCACTCGTAGATCAGAAAGCCCTTGGCTATGCTTCCATCTGGACGAGACCTATTGTGAACGAATCCTTTGATGACACCCGTTAGCCTTTCAAACGGCATCATGTTGTGCAGGAATGTCGGCCCGCGCTGGATGATGTCGTCCATGACATGTACAAGTAGATGCACCATGATGTCGAAGAATGCAGGTGGGAAGTAAATCTCAAGCTCGCATAGTATCATCACGATCTCTTCCGGTAGCCTGTCGAGCTGCTTCACACCGATCGACTTCCTAGATATGATGTCGAAAAAGTTACAGAGGCCAAACAACGTCTCACGAACATGCTCGTCCATTATCCCACGGATCGCAACGGGGAGTATCTACGTCATCAGCACGTGACAGTCGTGAGACTTGATACCGCTAAACCTCTTCTTCGCCACGTCCAGATATCTGCTTATCTTCCCTGAGTAACCGTGAGGAACTTTCACTCCTAAGAGGCACCTGAAAAACTGCTCGAGCTCCTCCAGACTCAGAGTGAAGCAGGCATCGCGAAGCACCACCTCATTCTTCTTAACTCTTTTGCGATGACCTTGAGTCCCTTCCTGATGATGATGATGATCATCATCATCACTATAAGGGTATGATACGTCCAAAACGTATCTACTTTCCCGAACACTTTTGCTATTGTTTCTCCTCTATACTTGTGAGATTTGGATGCAACTAATGCGAAATGATGCTGTTTTCCGCATAATTGCCTTGGTGTCTACTTTTTGTGCATAAAATCAACTATCAGGAAAAACCCCGGAAAATATGCCAAAAATCCTAATTTACCTGAAGACTCCAAGAGCCAGAATACGAGACGGAGAAGAGCCCTGGGGTGGCCACACCACCTGCTAGCGCGGGCCAGGCCAGGCCGCGCCAAGGGGTGGTGTGGGCCCCCCCAGGCACCCCCTCGGCCTCTCTTCTCCTATAAGGAGCCTTCTGACCTAAAAACTTCGGGGGGTTCGACGTTTTTCCAGAAGGAGTTCCGCTCCGCCGCCACCACCAGATTCCACGAAACAGCACCAGAAACTCCGTTTTGGCACCCTGCCGGGACGGGGAATTGGAGGAGATCATCGCCATCATCATCACCATCGCTTCTCCATCAACCATCCATGTTTCCCCCATCTATGAGTGAGTAATCCCCCGCTGTAGGCTATGGGGATGGTAGGGATTGGATGAGATCGTTCATGTAATGGCATCAGATTGTTAGGGCATGGTGTCTAGTATCTTTTATTAGTGCTTTATGACTTTGTTGCGACTTGTTGTGCTTAATGCTTGTCACTAGGGCCCGAGTGCCATGATTTCAGATCTGAACTTATTATTGATTCATTATGATAGTATTGTTTTGGGTCTTATCTGCAAGTTGTATACACACGTCGTTGTCCGGAACCTATGGCCCCGAAGTGACAGAAATTGGGATAACCAGAAGGGAAAGGCTTTGATGTGAGGATCACATGTGTTCACGGAGTGTTAATGCTTTGCTCTGGTGCTCTATTAAAAGGAGCACCTTAATTGCCAGTAGTTACCTAGAGGCCCCGCTGCAAACGGGCTGGCAGGACAAAAGATGTTGTGCAAGTTCTCATTGCGAGCACGTATGACTATATATGGAACACATGCCTAGGATTGTCTAGTACTTGGATGCTTTATCTTATTTATCTGCAATTGCCCTATGTTCTGATTGCTTTGTGAATTGTCTTGTCCATGCAACGCCCGTCCATCCATCCCTATGCCTACTGCACTCGAATCCCACTATTTACTGCTTTTGTTACTACTTTCTTTGCTTTACTACTGCTGCTGCTTTACTATTCTTACTACAAAACTGTTGCTACTGATAAACTGCTGTGAGCAAGATTGTTTCCAGGTGTAGCTGAATTGACAACTCAGTTGTTAAGGCTGATAAATATTCTTTGGCTCCCCTTGTGTCGAATCAATAAATTGGGTTTCACTTCCCTCGAAAATATTGCGATACACCCCCTATACTTGTGGGTCATCAGGGTACTGAAGATCTTTCTTTATGCCAAGCAATTTAAGGTCCTTTCTTGCTTTCGGCCCATCCTTGGTCCTCTCCGGCATGTTCAGTAGAGTGCCAAGCAGACTCTCGGTAACATTCTTCGTGATGTGCATTACATCGAGGCTATGGGGAGTGGGAAGGACCTTCCAATACGACAGGTCCCAGAAATCAGACCTTGCTTTCCATACACCCAACAACGGCTTTTTCCTCAGTCGTTTTTTTCCACGCGCATGGCAATCTACCCAATTATTCAAAAGCTCCTCGATTACTTTCGAGTACCTTGGAACACGGTTTTCAAAGACCCGGGATCCCTGGGTAGCTGGAGATGCGGTGTCTCATCTATACACTTGACGCATGCATTGTGTCCGTGGTTCACCTGGGCCGATACATATGCGTAACCAGGATAGTCCTGCACGGTCGTGAGCAACGCGACTCTCAGATGGAAATATTCTTTAGTGTAGGCGTCCCACGTACGGGCCGACGTCTCCCACAAGCTGGCTAACTCCTCTCTCAATAACCCGAGATTCAGATGAATATCGATATCTGGTTGTTTCGGCCCCTGAATAAGAATGCTCATGTGTACATACATTTGCTTCGTGCATAGCCATGGGGGGAGGTTGTATGGCCATACAAACACGGGCCAGGTGCTATTCGTGCTACTCTGGTTTCCAAAAGGATTGAGTCCATCGGTGCTCATACCCAGCCTGACGTTCCTTGCATCGCCCCTGAACTCTTCGAACTCGATGTCTAATGCATTCCGCTGGCTAGCGTCTGAAGGGTGTGTCAGGATCTTGCCCTTCTCTGGATCATCTTCGGGTTTTTCTCTTTCCGCGTGCCATTGCATGAGCTTTGCTTCCTTAGAATCTATGAAATATCGCTGCAGACGAGGGGTGATAGGAAAGTACCATACCACTTTTCGAGGAACTTTCTTGTTCCCTCTCTTGTACCGTCCTTGGCCACACACCAAACATGTGGTTCTATCCGCATACTCATTCCGATAAAGTGCGCAATCATTGATGCATGTGTGGTATTTAATGTGTGGTAGGTCGAGAGGGCACACGATTTTCTTGGCCTCCTCGATACTTGTTGGCAATGTGTTCCCCTTAGGAAGTCGGTCGTGCCAGTATTCCATGTTCGCGTTGAAGCTCACATCGGTCCATTTGTGTTCGGCCTTCATCTCTAGAGCCTTGAGCGTTACACTCAAACGTGTATCCTCGGGGCGACACCCAGGATACAATGGAGTCATCCGGTCTACCTCCATTTGGGCCAGCTTGGCTTTCTCTCTGGCTGCAGCTTTGTCGTTGCTCGTCTCCTTGAGGAGCAGTTCTTGAACATGAGGGTCCTGCAAGACCGAAGTTAGCAGTGTCTGTGTGTTCGCGTATATCTCCATATCAAAATGTGTGTCCTGCAAGACCGATGATACGGAAGAATCCCCATATCAAAATGACAAGGCAAGCAGACAATGAGCATTTCAGCAATCTTCTTATTTACCATGGGAATATGGTGCTTTTTCTCTCTTTCCTCTTTTCGTATATCTCTTTTTTTCTCTTTTCTTTTTCTCTTTTTTCTCAATATCTGACTCTTTTTTTATAAGAAGAATGCTTCATAGACAACTCATTATGGTTACGTGATACATTGCAAATGTATCTATAATTTTTTATGTTCCATGCTTAGTTTTATCCACTTTCTTGTGTTTTGTTCCAACTTTGGAGTACTTTTCATATGATTTCTTGGACTAACCTATTAACAAGGGCCACAGTGTCAGCTGCCTGTTTTCTGCTGTTTTTGGTTCCAGGAAAGTCAGAAAATGAATATTCTCGGAATTGGACGGGACAAAAGCCAAAGTGCCTATTTTTTCGGAAGTGATCAAGTGCCAGAATACGAGACAGAGAAGGGCCAGGGAGCCACCACACCACCTGGCCACGCGGCCAGGCCTGGCCCGAGCAAGGGGGTGGTGTGGCCGCTCCTGGCACCCCCTCGGCCTCTCCTTCCGCCTATATATTTCTCTCGGGACAAAAACCCTAAGGGCCCGATCAAAAATCCATGAAAGAGTCTGTAGCCGCCGTCATCTCCATCCCTAGATCGGGAGGGATCTGAAGCTCTTCCCGGCACCCTGTCGGAGAGGGGAATTCACCCTGGAGGCCTTCTTCATCACCATGCAAGCTTCCAGTGTGATGCGTGAGTAGTTCATCCTTGGACTACGGATCCATGTAGTAGCTAGATGGCTGGTTCTTCTCCTTTGTGCTTTCATGTTTAGATCTTGTGAGCTCCGTTCATGATCAAGATCATGTATTTGTAATTCTGCATGTTGTATTTGCGGGGATCCAATGGATATTGAGATGTTATTTCAGATTGATTATTGATTCTATCATGTCTTTGTTATTTGTGATCTTGCATGCTTTCCGTTGTTAGTAGCTATCTTGGCCAAGTAGATGCTAGCAACTCCAAGAGTTAGTATTTATGCTCGATAGTAGGTTCGTGCCTCTGGTAATCTGGGGAAGTGACAGAAATCTCTAAGGTACTAGATGTGCTGTTGCTACTAGGGAGAAAACAACAATCCTTTGTTCATAGAACAATCGTATTGTTTACTTTACACGCAGTTCGTAAAGCAATAATCTGTTGCTTGCAACTTACTACTGGAGGGGGTTCGGATGATAACCTGAAGGTGGATTCTTAGTCATAGATGCAGTTGGATGGCGATCTATGTATTATGTTGTAATGCCCAATCAAGTCTCAAAGGAGTCAAGATGATTAGTATATGCATGTATTGCTTTCTCGGTGTTTGTCAATTGCCCCACTGTAATTTGTTCACCCAGCATGTTATCTATGTTAAGGAGAGCCACCTCTAGTGAACTATGGATCCCGGTCCTTGTCTTTACATACAATCTACAATCTTTTACTGCTTTGTGTTTATTTTCTGCAAACTTTTACTTCTTTCCATTCGATACGTTTAATCCTTTGTTTTCCGCAAAACACGGTGAGATTGACAACCTCATCGCAAGTTGGGGACAAAGTTCTGTGGTTGTGTTGTGCAGGTCTCCAGATTGCTACTAGCACCGGTAGTGCGCCCTGCCAAAGCTCAGCTAGTAACACCTTTGAGGTGTTTCCTTGCTCCTACTTGTTCGATTAAACCTTGGTTTCATAACTGAGGGAAACTTGTTGCTGTGCTCATCATACCTTCCTCTTGGGGTTCCGAACGAGCTCTACATCAACACCACGCAACAAAGCACTTTTCTGGGCGCCGTGCATTGAGCCATCAAGCGATTTTCTGGCGCCGTTGCTGGGGAGTCAAGGACATCTTCACAAGGGGAGTCCCTCATAACCAATCTCTTTACTTTGTTGTTTTTGTTTTGCTTAGTTTTCTTTTTGCTTTGTTTGCTTGTTTTGTTCTTCAAAAACACAACAAAAATTAGTTTTACTAGTTTGCTTTCTTATTTGAAAACCCAAAAAAATGACTACTCTTGAAAACACTAAGTTGTGTGAGTTCACTAGCACCAACAACAATGATTTTATGAGCACACCTATTGCTCCACCTGTGGCTGAAAATACTTTCTTTGAGATAAAACCTGCTTTGCTCAATCTTGTTATGAGAGAACAATTTTCTGGTATTGGTAATGAAGATGCTGCTTCCCATCTAAATAACTTTGTTGAACTTTGTGAGATGCAAAAGCATAGGGATATAGATGGTGATATTATTAAGCTGAAATTGTTTCCTTTCTCTTTGAGAGGAAAAGCTAAAGAATGGTTGAATACCTTAATTAGGAATAGTATGGATTCTTGGACTAAATGCAAAGATGCTTTTGTTGGAAAATACTATCCTCCTGCTAAGATTGTATCCACGAGAATTGAAATAATGAAGTTTAAACAACTTGATAATGAGAATGTTGCTCAAGCTTGGGAAAGAATGAAATCTTTGGTAAAGAATTTTCCCACTCATGGACTGACTGCTTGGATGATCATCCAAACTTTTTATGCAGGATTGAACTATTCTTCAAGGAACCTATTGGATTCTGCTACTGGAGGTACCTTTATGACCATCACTTTGGGTGCTGCAACAAAACTTCTGGACAATATGATGGTTAATTATTCTGAATGGCATACTGAGAGAGCTCCACAAGGTAAGAAGGTAAATTCTGTTGAGGAAACCTCCTCCTTGAGTGATAATATTGATATTATTATGTCTATGCTTGTTAATGGGAAAGCCCATATTGATCCAAATAATGTTCATTTACCCTCTTTGGTTGCTCAAGAAGAGAAGTTGATGTGAACTTCATAAGAAATAACAATTTTGGCAACAATGCTTATGGTAATAATGCTTATAGGAACAATTTTGGTAACAACAATTATAAGCCATATCCTCCCAACAATGGTAATGCTTATGGAAATTCTTACAACAATAATAAGAGTGCTCCCTCTGAACTTGAAGTCATGCTTAAAGAGTTTATTAGTAAACAAACTGCTTTCAATAAAACTATTGAGGAAAAACTCTCTAATGCTGAAAGAAATATAGCATCTTTGGCTGAAGCTCAATCTTCTTCGAATAAAATGGCTGCTAAACCTGAAACTAATGATAATCCCTTTACAGCTACTAATGCTATATAAGTAAGAATTGATGAAAATGTTAGACTATTAGCTGGATTACATGCTAAGTGGGAAAGAGAAGATGAAATTGCTAGAAACATTAGTGTTTCTACTATTACCACCACTAGTGTTGAGGCTAGTAATAGTTCTACTTCTTTAGATGATAAATTTGATTTTGATCTTGATGGTTGCAATATCTCTGAAGTTATTAAGTTCCTACAAAATCTTGCTAGAAGTCCTAATGCTAGTGTTATGAACATGGCCTTTATAAAACACATTACTGATGCTCTCATAAAGATTAAAGAAGAAAAGATGAAACATAAAGCTTCTATTCCTATAAACCAAGAGGATGGTTGGGAACCCATCATTAATATGAAAGTGAATGGCTTTGATTTCAAAGCTTTATGTGATCTTGATAGTAGTGTTTCTATTATGCCTAGAAGGATTTATGATATGCTTGATTTGCCTCCTCTTGAAGATTGCTATTTGAATGTCCCACTTGATGATAATGTTAAAAAGAAACTCATGGGGAGTCTTAATGATGTTCTTATTGTGGTTAACGATTCCTATGTCCCTGTTGATTTCTATGTATTGGATGTTGAATACAATGCTTCTTTCCTATTACTTTGGGAAGACCTTTTCTTAGAACTGTTGGTGCCATCATTGATATGAAAGAAGGCACAATTAAATATCAACTCCCACTCAAGAAAGGTATAGAACACTTCCCTAAAAATTGAGAAAAAATTTCTTTTGCTTCTCCTATGAAAACAAAATTTGGTCTTAATGCTTCTTCATTTGAGAACACTTGATTCTTTCTTTGCTTCTTATGCCTAACTTAAAGGCGTTAAAGAAAAGTACTTATTGGGAGATAACACAAAAGTTTTAGATGAGTCTTGGAAGTTATTACCTCTGTAATAACCCCTCCTTATCCTTTTTATTTTCTTTTTGTGCCAAGAGTAACCTCTAATGAGAGAGAAGTAATGACTGGGAAAGTTGCTGTCCCGAAACAGATTTTTGTGCTTCACCATAAATATTCGTGTAAAATCTCTGTACATCCTTTTGAGGCGTGAATTTTTTTGCTTCTGCCCCAGGTTGTTATATAACTTTTGTTAGTTCAACACTTTTTGATTTGAGCAACATAAGGTCTTCAAAAAAATTCGTATTTACCTGCTGGTCTGTTTTGACAGATTTCTGCCATTTTCTGCATTTGCTTCTTGTGGGTTCCTTCTTGAGTTCTTTTGGGAATTGAGCTTTTTGAGGGAAGTGCTATAGTAGCTAGTCTTCTAACAGAAGTTTATTTGGTGTTAGAACTGAACCTTAAGACTTAATTATCTTAAGTACACTAATGTTGCTAATGAGATTGTGTGAAGTTTTGTATGAAGGAAAAATTCCAGGTGTATGGAAGGAATGAGTAATGAGATGAAGGATGGACTAAAGATCCAGCTTGGGGATTCCATGCATGTCACCCCAAGAAATATCCAAGAAGTACAAGCGTCAAATCTTGGGGATGCCCAAGACATCCCCTTCTTCATCAATAAAATTCCAGGTTTCTTCCAAACGCTTCATTTTTATTGTTTCATGCACAATTATGTTTTTATTGGAGCGTCTTCTTTTTCGTTTTCGTTTTGATTTTTCATTTTCTTTGGTTTGCTTAGTTTACTGAATAAATTGGTTGGACCCCCTCTTTCATGCATTGGTTTTTAAATAGTTTGGTTTGGTTTGGAAAAGAGTAGGAAAGTTCATGCTTATGTGGTAAAAAGAGCTCGTTTTTGACTGTGGCCTATGCTTTGTCATACCATGCTTGATATTGTTTTGGCTTTATGCTTAGTATTATTTGTTGTAGCATGACTTTTTATAAACAATTGAGATTGCTTAATGTGCCTTGGATGAATCATGCGTTGTTTTAGCATATTAAAGCATAGTATAGTGGTATTCTCCTTTGATGCTTTATTTGGGTTGACTTGGCACATGCTCACACCATGTTATGACTATCTCAAGTCACCATAGCCTTTATGATACTTTAGTTTTCAACTTGTAGTATCACTTTATGCTTTGATCAATGATGTTTTGTCGCTCTGCATGATTATGGCCATTATTGCTCTCTTAGTTTGTCGCTCCCAGTCTTTTGCTAGCCTCCACAACAAAGTATGAGTTCCACTCATGCATCCAACTCCCTAAACCAAGTGATTCCAAAGAGTCCATCATACCTACGTACTAGCTTATGCTATTCCAAGTATATTCATGCTTTTTTTTACCTTCCAAATTAAACTTGTTATGAGAAAACTAGTGATTAAAGTTCTCACGAACTTGATGGCACACTTTACTTTACTTTACTTTCCTCTAATAAACTTGAACCATTGGGTCCTTCTTTGTTGCATATATGCTTGCACTTTATAAGTTGAAATTAGGAGAACTGAATTTGGCTTTTGTCCCGTCCAATACCAAGAATATTAATTTTCTGACTTTCCTGGAACCAAAAACAGCAGAAGACAGGCAGCTGGCACTGTGGCTCTTGTTAATAGGTTAGTCCAAGAAATCATATGAAAAATACTCCAAAGTGTGGACAAAACATAAGAAAGTGGATAAAACCAAGAATGGAACATCAAAAATTATGGATACTTTAGCAACGTATCATAGTACTAGCCATCGAAGCAGCGGTGCTCTTCCGCTTTTGCAACCGGGGCTGAGGTGGCAGAGTCTATCGACATGGCGGAGGTCACGGAGTCTGCTGACGTGGCGGAGTCTGTAGACGCGCCGGAGATGGCTGAGGCAATGGAGTCCGCTGACATGGCGGAGTCTGTAGACGCGCCGGAGATGGCTGAGGCAACGGAGTCTGCTAACATGGCGGAGTCTACAGACACGCCGGAGATGGCTGAGGAGACAGAGTGTGCTGATGCGGCGAGTCTACAGACGTGCCGAAGATTGTTGAGGCGGCAGAGATTGAGATGGATTGCAACTGGGAGAAGTCGGTGGCCTTGGTGTCCAATTTGGAAGCACGATGTTTTTCTTTCACCATAGAATGGTGCCTTTCCTGGCTTCTCCTAGTTCAGTCAGTCCCCTTCACCTACAGGGAAGTCAAGGCTTAGGTGCTCATATCCCGTCATAACTTCATCGACCCCGACAACATCATAGCCATTTGGAACTGAAGAGCATGGTAAGTTGGTCTACATCCAGAAGGTAAGGCAAAGCCGACCGTCACCTTTATGGATATGTTCACAACTATCACATGTAGCTCACAATTTTATGTACCTGTGAACTCATCCGCGGGGTAGCGACGAGCCATTGTTAGTGCATCATCATCAGCCAGGAGCTCCGTGGAAGCCATGCTACTTTTTCACCGAGATGGTGGGCCTGTAGCATCGAATGCATGATCTTCGCCCTACCGCTAAGATGGGTTAGTAGCTTGCTGGCTAAGTGCATTTATTTTCTCCTATTGTATCCTTAATGTATCTTCTATATGTTGCATCTAGTCTGCCTCCATGTCCTTTCTCCTTTGATGGATTTTATCGTGATATTTCTTCCCGTCACCAGGAAACCCGAGCTTCCATGGAACAGAGCCTTTAGTGCCTCTTGTTCGTCCTTTGTGTTCTTTATTCCCAAGGGTGTTTGTCAGCTTGTCGTTCTCTCTGTCGGGATAGAACTTCCCCTCCTACACATCCTTCGCTGCAGTTTTAAGGGCTTCACAAGGTGTTGCAAGATGTTTTTTTTGTATAAATACACTTTCCTATTTCTGGGTTCAACTTCCTCCCATGCCCGTAGAACCAAGACTTTGCCCGATCGATCCACCCCGATGTCTCTAGATCGATACCTTTATCAATTAGATCATTCTCAGCTTTCTCCCACTTAGGCCTGGAAAGACTTGTAGCCACCTATCCCCATAACATGGTGATATCTTCAGCACAGCATTTTCCTTTTTTATTTCCGACCTTTTCACAGCTTCAGCCGATGTCTTGTACTGCACAAATTCATCCTAGTGATCTCTTAGCTTCTCATTCGCTCTAGTGAACTTTAGAGTCTTTTATTCCAGGACATACATCTTGTACAATCTTTTCTTGTGGTCTTTGAATTGTGTGGCCATCTTCTTAAGAGCTCAATCCTTGACTTTTGGCTCTATAACTTTGTTTTCTAGATCCACCTCTGGTAGTAGTTTGAAATTTGTCATGAGCATATTCCAAAGATTATCTTTGCATCTATCCTTGACATAACTAACTCCATCCGCCTTTGGCTTATTCCATTCTCGAATGGTGATAGGGATGGTATCCCTAACAATAACTCCACATTGACTTACAAATAATCTTGCGTTTTGCACGGGAGAAATCAGGGCGCCATCTGCAGCGACTTCTTCGATCGTCAACCTAGAACCAGGGGCCAACTTTTTGCCAGGCCTCATTTGCTTCCAGTAGATTGCTTTGATCCAGAGGGCTAAAATAAGAAAGAATCATTAATATATATACAAATATATAAATGCATCGAGTCAGCACTGGCTTAATTTATATACCTCTCTGGACTTTGTAGTCAAGGTTCCCTCACTGGAGCCATCTCTTCGCTCACCGGAGTCGTATCTTCCTCACCGGAGACGTCTCTTTGCTCGAGATCCTCCTCCACTCCCTCACCAGAGTCGTTCAGATACTGTGAGGTGATATCTTCATCAGCTATCATACCCTGCAATATCTCTTCTTTATCTTCGTCGCGCTCCATAGTTTCTACAAAGTCTTGCTAGTTATTTCAATGCTATAAACATAGCAAAGCGCTAATGAATTAAGGACACCACTCGAAATGGTTTCCTCCACGGAGTTAAGAAAACCGTGCGAAATGGTTGTCGCGCCCGTCCATCATCCCTATATGGTGCGTGTTGCCATGCCCGTTCATCATCCCTATATGGCGCGTGTTGCCGCGCCCTCCCAAACCTCAAACATCGGCGGGATCGTGTCTAGTGTAAAACAACATGTATATCATCAGAAAAAGCAAGCAATGATGATTGTGAGTGATAGAATATTTTGGCAACTTAACACCATTTATCTTATAAAAATACATGGTACTGCACTAAAACACATGTTTGCAATATGAATGACTTGGATGATAGAACAAACAACACGGCTAGGAGAAAGTAGTAATTATATATTTTGCATACGAATGGATCAAGGTTTCAAATATGCGCATCTATGATAAATAAAAAGCACCATATCATTATTCACGTTAGAACCAACACTGATTTAAAACACCCACATTAAACCTAATTCTAATTCACGTTAACCCTAATAAACATTAATAAAGCAAACAATTCCCAAGAGTGCAATAGTGCATCCAATAGAGTTACATAATCAGCAAATAAAGAGTACGAATTTAGTAGATAGATGACACAGAAAAAATAACTAGCACATCCAAATAATTCTTGATCAAAGACAAATATTAAAATATTATTGTGGTTAAAAAGAAACTCATGGGGAGTCTTAATGATGTTATTATTGTGGTTAACGATTCCTATGTCCCCGTTGATTTCTATGTTTTGGATGTTGAATACAATGCTTCTTGTCCTATTACTTTGGGAAGACCTTTTCTTAGAACTGTTGGTGCCATCATTGATATGAAAGAAGGAACCATTAAATATCAACTCCCACTCAAGAAAGGTATAGAACACTTCCCTAAAAATAGAGAAAATATTTCTTTTGCTTCTCCTATGAAAACAAAATTTGGTCTTAATGCTTCTTCATTTGAGAACACTTGATTCTTTCTTTGCTTCTTATGCCTAACTTAAAGGCTTTAAAGAAAAGTACTTACTGGGAGATAACCCAAAAGTTTTAGATGAGTCTTGGAAGTTATTACATCTGTAATAACCTCTCCTTATCCTTATTATTTGCTTTTTGTGCCAAGAGTAACCTCTAATGAGAGAGAAGTAATGACTGGGAAAGTTGCTGTCCCGAAACAGATTTTTGTGCTTCACTGTAAATATTCGTGAGAGAGCTCTGTATGTCGGATTGAGCTGTAATTTGTTGTGCTTCTGCCACAGGTTGTTATCTAACTTTCGTTAGTTCAACACTTTTTGATTTGAGCAACATAAGGTTTTTGAAAAAATTCGTATTTACCTGCTGGTCTGTTTTGACAGATTTCTGCCATTTTCTGCATTTGCTTCTTGTGGGTTCCTTCTTGAGTTCTTTTGGGGAATTGAGCTTTTTGAGGGAAGTGCTACAGTATCTAGTGTTCTAATAGAAGTTTATTTGGTATTAGAACTGAACCTTAAGACTTATTTATCTTAAGTACACTAATGTTGCTAATGAGATTGTGTAAAGTTTTGTATGAAGGAAAAATTTCAGGTGTATGGAAGGAATGAGTAATGAGATGAAGGATGGACTAAAGATCCAGCTTGGGGATTCCATGCATGTCACCCCAATAAATATCCAAGAAGTACAAGCGTCAAAGCTTGGGGATGCCCAAGGCATCCCCTTCTTCATCAATAAAATTCCAGGTTTCTTCCAAACGCTTCATTTTTATTGTTTCATGCACAATTATGTTTTTATTGGAGCGTCTTCTTTTTCGTTTTCGTTTTGATTTTTCATTTTCTTTGGTTTGCTTAGTTTACTGAATAAATTGGTTGGACCCCCTCTTTCATGCATTGGTTTTTAAATAGTTTGGTTTGGTTTGGAAAAGAGTAGGAAAGTTCATGCTTATGTGGTAAAAAGAGCTCGTTTTTGACTGTGGCCTATGCTTTGTCATGCCATGCTTGATATTGTTTTGGCTTTATGCTTAGTATTCTTTGTTGTAGCATGACTTGTTATAAACAATTGAGATTGCTTAATGTGCCTTGGATGAATCATGCGTTGTTTGAGCATATTAAAGCATAGTATAGTGGTATTCTCCTTTGATGCTTTATTTGGGTTGACTTGGCACATGCTCACACCATGTTATGACTATCTCAAGTCACCATAGCCTTTATGATCCTTTAGTTTTCAACTTTTAGTATTACTTTATGCTTTGATCAATGATGTTTTGCCGCTCTGCATGATTATGGCCATTATTGCTCTCTTAGTTTGTCGCTCCCAGTCTTTTGCTAGCCTCCACAACAAAGTATGAGTTCCACTCATGCATCCAACTCCCTAAACCAAGTGATTACAAAGAGTCCACCATACCTACCTACTAGCTTATGCTATTCCAAGTATATTCATATTTTTGTTTACCTTCCAAATTAAACTTGTTATGAGAAAACTAGTGATTAAAGCTCTCACGAACTTGATGGCACACTTTACTTTACTTGCCTCTAATAAACTTGAACCATTGGGTCCTTCTTTGTTGCGTATATGCTTGCACTTTATAAGTTGAAATTAGGAGAACCATGTTTCATGGGGAACGCTTTCAACATTGCACTTGTACTTTGTACCCCGTTGATATCATGTTCTTTTGCTTACGGATCCCGGCGGTGTGAAATAAAAGTGGAACATGTAAGATCATGGAGTTTGTATGTGTGTTAGAGAAACGCCTGGGCCGCTATCCTAAGCCATGCCTAATCATGGTGGAAACTTGCAGCATCACCATAATGAGCACTCTATGAAGCATCCTCAATAAAAACCTATGCAAATAGCAAATAAAAAGATCGCTGAGATGCTCATTGTCTGCTTGCCTTTTCATTTTGATTATGGGAAAGCTCCCGTATCATGTGCAAGGGGTACCCCGTTGGCGATTCTTAATGATACACATATACTTACAATGACAAGATCTTACTCGTGACTGAAGTTAAATAGCATGAGGATCGGTCTTCGTAAGTAAGGGGCATGAGATTTTGGTTTATAACTTGTCAAGCATATCCTCTTAGTTGTGTCACTTTAACCTTAACCACTTCAAGATGCTTATGATAGGGGCAATGAGAGCTGAAAGCTATAAGTACCATAATTTTTGTAAGCTCTTTATGAGACTTGAATCCCTACTTCCTTTTACAAAGGCCTTTCTTCCACCATTACATTGAGTCTCCACCTTCTATCTTTATGCACTTACTTTGAGAGCATAGTTGCCATTCTTAGTTCTATGTGCATTGTCCCAAGACTAGTTGATTGATGCATACTTTGATATTGCTTGTTTTAAACTAATGTATCTAGTCACTCTTATGAACTTTGAAGGTGTCCTATGCATTTATATTTGCTACTCTATTGAGGGACAAGCTGAATACTATTATGCTATGTTTTCTTTATGTGAAACAAAGAAACCTGTTGTAAAGCATTGTTATTCATGAATCTTTTGTTTGTGCCTTTTCATGTTGCATCATAGTTTCTTTGCTTATTTCTAGAACTTTGTATTTCATGTTATGATTGAAGTACTATGATCCCAGCTTTGAATGTTTTGCAAATACTTTGATCAAGTCTTTGATGGTGCATGTCACCTAAAAAATTATTCATTCTTTTTATCACTTACCTACTCGAGAACGAGCAGGAGTTAAGCTTGGGGATGTTGATACATTGCAAATGTATCTATAATTTTTGATGTTCCATGCTTAGTTTTATCCACTTTCTTGTGTTTTGTTCCAACTTTGGAGTACTTTTCATATGATTTCTTGGACTAACCTATTAACAAGAGCCACAGTGCCAGCTGCCTGTTTTCTGCTGTTTTTGGTTCCAGGAAAGTCAGAAAATGAATATTCTCGGAATTGGACGGGATAAAAGCCAAAGTGCCTATTTTTCCGGAAGTGATCAAGTGCCAGAATACGAGACTGAGAAGGGCCAGGGAGCCACCACACCACCTGGCCGCACGGCCAGGCCTGGCCCACGCCAGGGGGTGGTGTGGCTGCTCCTGGTACCCCCTCAGCCTCTCCTTCCGCCTATATATTGCCCTCGTGACAAAAACCCTAAGGGCCCGATCAAAAATCCACGAAAGAGTCTATAGCCGCTGTCATCTCCATCCCTAGATCAAGAGGGATCTGAAGCTCTTCCCAGCACCCTGCCGGAGAGGGGAATTCACCCTGGAGGCCTTCTTCATCACCATGCAAGCCTCCGGTGTGATGCGTGAGTAGTTCATCCTTGGACTACGGATCCATGTAGTAGCTAGATGGCTGGTTCTTCTCCTTTGTGCTTTCGTGCTTGTGAGTTCCGTTCA
Source organism: Avena sativa (assembly GCA_916181665.1). Classification (NCBI taxonomy): domain Eukaryota; kingdom Viridiplantae; phylum Streptophyta; class Magnoliopsida; order Poales; family Poaceae; genus Avena; species Avena sativa. The sequence continues at coordinate 368,634,119 of OV702287.1, read as the reverse complement.
TGATCAAGACCATCTATTTGTAATTCTGCATGTTGTGTTTGCGGGGATCCGATGGATATTGAGATGCTATTTAGATTGATTATTGATTCTATCATGTCTTTGTTATTTGTGATCGTGCATGCTTTCTGTTGTTAGTAGCTATCTTGGACAAGTAGATGCTAGCAACTCTAAGAGTTAGTATTTATGCTCGATAGTGGGTTCATGCCACTGGTAATCTGGGGAAGTGACAGAAATCACTAAGGTACTAGATGTGTTGTTGCTACTAGGGATAAAACAACAATCCTTTGTTCATAGAATAATCGTATTGTTTACTTTACACACAGTTCGTAAAGCAATAATCTGTTGCTTTCAACTTAATACTGGAGGGGGTTCGGATGATAACCTGAAGGTGGATTATTAGTCATAGATGCAGTTGGATGGCGGTTTATGTATTATGTTGTAATGCCCAATCAAGTCTCAAAGGAGTCAAGATGATTAGTATATGCATGTATTGCTTTCTCGGTGTTTGTCAATTGCCCCGCTGTAATTTGTTCACCCAGCATGTTATCTATCTTAAGGAGAGCCACCTCTAGTGAACTATGGATCCCGGTCCTTGTCTTTACATACAATCTACAATCTTTTACTGCTTTGTGTTTACTTTCTGCAAACTTTTACTTCTTTCCATTCAATATGTTTAATCCTTTGTTTTCCGCAAAACACGGTGAGATTGACAACCTAATCGCAAGTTGGGGACAAAGTTCTATGGTTGTGGTGTGCAGGTCTCCACGTTGCTACTATCACCGGTAGTGCGCCCTGCCAAAGCTCAGTTAGTAACACCTTTGAGGTGTTTCCTTGCTCCTACTAGTTTGATCAAACCTTGGTTTCATAACTGAGGGAAACTTGCTGCTGTGCTCATCATACCTTCCTCTTGGGTTCCCAACGAGCTCTACATCAACACCATGCACCAAGCACTTTTCTGTGAGCCGTGCATTGAGCCATCATTACGCTGCAGGTTTCCACCATGACAACATGGATTAGACCAGCGGCCCAGGTGTTTCTCTAACACATATACATAACTCCATGGACTTACAAGATCCCCTTTCATTTCACACCGACGACATCCATAGACAAAAGAGCATGATTTCAACTAGGTACAAAGTATAAGTGCAATGTTGAAAGCGTTCCCCATGACAGCATGGTTCTGCTAATCCCAACAAATAAGTGCAAGCATATACAACATAGACGACACAATGGTTCAAGTTTATTAAGGGCAAGAAAAGTAAAGTGTGCCATCAATTTCATGAGAGCTTTAATCACTAGTTTTCTCATAACAAGTTCAATTCAGAAGGTAGATAAAAACATGAATATACTTGGAATAGCATATGCTAATAGGTAGGTATGTTGGACTCTTTTGGAATAACTTGGTTTTAGGAGTTGGATGCATGAGTGGAACTCATACTTTGGTTGCAGAAGCTAGCAAAAGACTGGGAGCGACCAACTAAGAGAGCAATAATGGCCATAATCATGTAGAGCGAGAAAACATCATTGATCAAAGCATAAAGTGACACTACAAGTTGAAAAATAAAGGATCATAAAGGCTATGGTGACTTGGGATAGTCATAACATGGTGTGAGCATGTGCCAAGTCAACCCAAATAAAGCATCAAAGGAGAATACCACAATACTATGCTCTAATATGCTAAAACAACGCATGATCCTTCCAAGGAACATTAAGCAATCTCAATTGTTTATAACAAGTCATGCTACAACAAAGAATACTAAGCATAAAGCCAAAACAGTATTCAGCATGGCATGACAAAGTATAGGCCACAGTCAAAAACAAGCTCTCTTTACCACTTAAGCATGAGCTTTCCTACTCTTTTCCAATCCAAACCAAACTATTTGAAAACCAATGTATGAAAGAGGGGGTCCAACCAATTTATTCAGAAAACTAAGAAAACCAAGCAAACGAAAAACCAAAATGAAAACGAAAAAGAAGATGCTACAAGAACAACACAACTGTGTATGAAACAATAAAAATGAAGTGTTTAGAAGAAACCTGGGATTTTTATTGATGAAGAGGGGGATGTCTTGGGCATCCCCAAGCTTTGACACTTGTACTTCTTGGATATTTCTTGGGGTGACACGTGTGGCATCCCCAAGCTTGAGTTTTAGTCCATCCTTCATCTCATTACTCATTCCTTCCATACACCTAAAATTTTTCCTTCATACAAAACTTCACACAATCTTTATTAGCAACATTAGTGCACTCAAGATAATAAGTCTTTAGGTTCAGTTCTAACACCAATAAAACTTCCATTAAAACACAAGCTACTGTAGCACTTTCCTCAAAAATCTCAATTCCCCAAAAGAACTCAAAAAGAAACAAACAAGAAGCAGATGCAAATAAAGGCAGAAATCTGTCAAAACAGACCAGCAGGTAAAGACAATTTTTTTCAAAGACCTTCTGTTGCTCAAATTTAAAGGTGTTAAACTAACTACAGTTAGATAACAACCTGGGGCAGAAGCACAAAAATTCACGCCTCAAAAGGACGTACATAGATTTTACACGAATTTTTACGGCGAAGCACAGAAATCTGTTTCGGGACAACAACTATCCCAATCATTATTTCTCTCTCATTAGAGGTCACTCTTGGCACAAAAGGCAAATAAAAAAGATAAGGAGCGTTTATTACAGAGGTAATAACTTCCAAGACTCATCTAAAACTTTTGGCTTATCTCCCAATAAGTACTTTTCTTTAACGCCTTTAAGTTAGGCATAAGAAGCAAGAAAAAGGATCAAGTGTTTGAAGAAGCATTAAAACCAAATTTCTTGCCCTTACCTCTCTTACTTTTATTCTTAACCTTGGGGAACTTATGAATGCTTGGTGGAGAAACAAAGTGCATGGTGCCCTTTTCCACATCTATTATTGCTCCAAGGAGTTTCAATAGGGATGTTCCAAGTGTGATTTGTCCTTTTCCTACACATTCAATAACAAGATAATCAGTAAAAACCATTTTCCCTAGGATCTTTGTAAACACTCCTTGAACTATTCCAATGGGTAATATTGTGGCATTATTAGGAAGAAAATTTTCTTCTCCTCCTTCAGAAAGACTCCAAAGATTCATAAATATCTTTGGGCATAAGACAAAATTCAGACATGATATCACAGCAAGCATGACAAGTTTCATTGTTTATAGCAATCTTTATTCTGGGAAGCCATTTTGAGGGTTCAGAATTTATTCGAACATAGTTATGATGCTCTCTAAGTGTATTATAGCAATCTTTCAAACTAGCAGTGCTGGTCTCAAGAGTATTCAATGTAGCAAATATGTTTATGAAGGAAGAATCAGATTTGCTAGGCAAGTTGTAAGTAAAGACCAACTTCTTTATGGCATTAGCAGCATCATTCTCATTGCATTGGAGGAAATCTCCTCCCACTACAGCATCTAAAGCATATCTATAGAAAGAGCGATTCCAAGGTAAAAGCTGCTAAGGAACAAGCTTTGAGTCATTTTAGGTTCAGTTTTTTCATGTAGATTAGAGATTCTAGACCAAGCTTCTTTGAAACTCTCTTCAATTCCTTGTTTAAAAGTGAAAATCATTTCCTCAGGTGACATAGTGATTGGAGCAATGATAGACATAAAGGCAACTTAATATAGGAACTAATTTTTGTGTGTTTTTGATAAAGAAACAAGCAAACAAAGCAAAAGTAAACTAAGCAAAACAAAAATATCAAAGTAAAGAGATTGGTTATGAGGGACTCCCCTTGTGAAGATGTCCTTGACTCCCCGACAATGGCGCCAGAAAAAAAGTTTGATGGCCCAAAATATATCGAGCTCGTTGGGGAACCCCAAGAGGAAGGTATGATGAGCACACCAGCAAGTTTTCCCTCAATTATGAAACCAAGGTTTAATCGAACCAGTAGGAGCAAGGAAACACCCCAAAGGTGTAGCTAGCTGAACTTTGGCATGGCGCACTACCGGTGCCAGCAGCAACGTGGAGACCTGCACAACGCAACCACAGAACTTTGCCCCCAACTTGCGATGAGGTTGTCCATCTCACCGGTTTTGCTGAAAACAAAGGATTAAACGTATCGACTGGAAGAAAGTAATAGTTTGCAGAAAGTAAACACAAAGCAGTAAACAGTTGATTGTAGATTGATAGTAAAAGAAAGGACCGGGGTCCGTAGTTCACTAGAGGTGGCTCTCCTTAAGATAGATGACATGTTGGGTGAACAAATTACAGTGGGGCAATTGACAAACATCGATAAAGCAAACAAGCATATACAACTCATCTTGACTCCTTTGAGATTCGATTGGGCATTACAACATTATACATAGACCGCCATCCAACTGCATCTATGACTAATAATCCACCTTCAGGTTATCATCTGAACCCCCTCTAGTATTAAGTTGCAAGCAACGGATAATTGCATTACGAATTGCGTGTAAAGTAAACAATACGATTGTTCTATGAAAAAAGGATTGTTGTTTTCTCCCTAGTAGCAATTGCACATCTAGTACCTTAGAGATTTCTATCACTTCCCTAGATTACTAGAGGCATGAACCCACTATCGAGCATAAATACTAACTATTGGAGTTGCTAGCATCTACTTGGCCAAGATAGCTACTAACAACGGAAAGCATGCAAGATCACAAATAACAAAGACATGATAGGATCAATAATCAATCTGAAATAGCATCTCAATATCCATCGGATCCCCGCAAACACAACATGCAAAATTACAAATAGATGATCTTGATCATGAACGGAGCTCACAAGCTCTAGACATGATAGCACAAAGGAGGAGAACCAGCCATCTAGCTACTACATGGACCCGTAGTCCAGAGATGAACTACTCACGCATCACACCGGAGGCTTGCATGATGATGAAGAAGGCCTCCAGGGTGAATTCCCCTCTCTGGCAGGGTGTCGGGAAGAGCTTCAGATCCCTCCTGATCTAGGGAGGACGATGACGACGGCTATAGTCTCTTTCGTGTAATTTTGATTGGGTACTTAGGGTTCCTGTATCGGAGGCATCTTATAGGCGGAAGGAGAGGTAGAGGGGGTGCCTGGGCTGGCCACACCACCCCCTGGCGCGGGCCAGGCCTAGCCGCGCGACCAGGTGGTGTGGCCGTCCTCTGGCCCTTCTCCGTCTCGTATTCTGGCTCTAGGTGTCCCTCGGTGAAAAACTGAATTTGGCTTTTGTCCCATCCAATACCGAGAATATTAATTTTCTGACTTTCCTGGAACCAAAAACAGCAGAAAACAGGCAGCTGGCACTGTGACTCTTGTTAATAGGTTAGTCCAAGAAATCATATGAAAAGTACTCCAAAGTGTGGACAAAACATAAGAAAGTGGATAAAACCAAGAATGGAACATCAAAAATTATGGATACGTTAGCAACGTATCATAGTACTAGCCATCGAAGCGGCGGTGCTCTTCCGCTTTTGCAACCGGGGCTGAGGTGGCAGAGTCTACTGACGTGGCGAAGGTCACGGAGTCTGCTGACGTGGCGGAGTCTGCAGACGCGCCAGAGATGGCTCAGGCGGTGGAGTCTGCTGACATGGCAGAGTCTGTAGAAGTGCCGGAGATGGCTGAGGCAAAGGAGTCTGCTAACATGGCGGAGTCTACAGACACGCCGGAGATGGCTGAGGAGACGGAGTGTGCTGATGCGGCGGAGTCTGCAGACGTGCCGAAGATGGTTGAGGCGGCGGAGATTGAGATGGATTGCAACTGGGAGAAGTCGGTGGCCTTGGTGTCCAATTTGGAAGCATGATGTTTTCCTTTCACCATAGAATGGTGCCTTTCATGGCTTCTTCTAGTTCAGTCAGATCCCCTTCACCTACAGGGAAGTCAAGGCTTAGGTGCTCATATCCCGTCATAACTTCATCGACCTCGACAACATCATAGCCATTTGGAACTGAAGAGCATGGTAAGTTGGTCTACATCCAGAAGGTAAGGCAAAGCCGACCGCCACCTTTATGGATATGTTCACAACTATCACATGTAGCTCACAATTTTATGTACCTGTGATCTCATCCACGGGGTAGCGACGAGCCATTGTTAGTGCATCATCATCAACCAGGAGCTCCGTGGAAGCCATGCTACTTTTTCACCGAGATGGTGGGCCAGTAGCATCGAATGCATGATCTTCGCCCTACCGCTAAGATGGGCCAGTAGCTTGCTGGCTAAGTGCATTTATTTTCTCCTCCTGTATCCTTAATTTATCTTCTATATGTTGCATCTAGTCTGCCTCCATGTCCTTTCTCCTTTGATGGATTTTATCGGGATATTTCTTCCCGTCATCGGGAAACCCGAGCTTCCACGGAACAGAGCCTTTAGTGCCTCTTGTTCGTCCTTTGTGTTCTTTATTCCCAAGGGTGTTTGTCAGCTTGTCGTTCTCTCTATCGGGATAGAACTTCCCCTCCTACACATCCTTCGCTGCAGTTTTAAGGGCTTCACAAGGTGTTGCAAGATGTTTTTTTTGTATAAATACACTTTCCTATTTTTCGGTTCAACTTCCTCCCATGCCCGTAGAACCAAGACTTTGCCCGATCGATCCACCCTGATGTCTCTAGATCGATACCTTTATCAATTAGATCATTCTCAGCTTTCTCCCACTTAGGCCTGGAAAGACTCGTAGCCACCTATCCCCATAACATGGTGATATCTTCAGCGCAGCATTTTCCTTTTTTATTTCCGACCTTTTCACAGCTTCAGCCGATGTCTTGTACTGCACAAATTCATCCTAGTGATCTCTTAGCTTCTCATTCGCTCTAGTGAACTTTAGAGTCTTTTATTCCAGGACATACATCTTGTACAATCTTTTCTTGTGGTCTTTGAATTGTGTGGCCATCTTCTTAAGAGCTCAATCCTTGACTTTTGGCTCTATAACTTTGTTTTCTAGATCCACCTCTGGTAGTAGTTTGAAATTTGTCATGAGCATATTCCAAAGATTATCTTTGCATCTATCCTTGACATAACTAACTCCATCCGCCTTTGGCTTATTCCATTCTCGAATGGTGATAGGGATGGTATCCCTAACAATAACTCCGCATTGACTTACAAATAATCTTGCGTTTTGCACGGGAGAAATCAGGGCGCCATCTGCAGCGACTTCTTCGATCGTCAACCTAGAACCAGGGGCCAACTTTTTTGCCAGGCCTCATTTGCTTCCAGTAGATTGCTTTGATCGAGAGGGCTAAAACAAGAAAGAATCATTAATATATATACAAATATATTAATGCATCTAGTCAGCAGTGGCTTAATTTATATACCTCTCTGGACTTTGTAGTCAAGGTTCCCTCACCGGAGCCATCTCTTTGCTCACCGGAGTCGTATCTTCCTCACCGGTGATGTCTCTTTGCTCGAGATCCTCCTCCACTCCCTCACAAGGGTCGTTCAGATACTTTGAGGTGATATCTTCATCAGCTATCATACCCTGCAATATCTCTTCTTTATCTTCGTCGCGCTCCATAGTTTCTACAAAGTCTTGCTAGTTATTTCAATGCTATAAATATAGCAAAGCGCTAATGAATTAAGGACACCACTCGAAATGGTTTCCTCCACGGAGTTAAGAAAACCGTGCGAAATGGTTGTCGCGCACGTCCATCATCCCTATATGGTGCGTGTTGCCATGCCCGTTCATCATCCCTATATGGCGCTTGTTGCCGCGCCCTCCCAAACCTCAAACATCGGCGGGATCGTGTCCAGTGTAAAACAACGTGTATATCATCAGAAAAAGCAAGCAATGATGAGTGTGAGTGATAGAATATTTTGGCAACTTAACACCATTTATCTTATAAAAATACATGGTACTGCACTAAAACACATGTTTGCAATATGAATGAGTTGGATGATAGAACAAACAACACGGCTAGGAGAAAGTAGTAATTATATATTTTGCATACGAATGGATCAAGGTTTCAAATATGCGCATCTATGATAAATAAAAAGCACCATATCATTATTCACGTTAGAACCAACACTGATTTAAAACACCCACATTAAACCTAATTCTAATTCACGTTAACCCTAATAAACATTAATAAAGCAAACAATTCCCAAGAGTGTAATAGTGCATCCAATAGAGTTACATAATCAGCAAATAAATAGTACGAATTTAGTAGATAGATGACACAGACAAAATAACTAGCACATCCAAATAATTCTTGATCAAAGACAAATATTAAAATATCACGCATCTTATTCTTTGGAATAAAGGTACTCCCTCTATTATAGATACATCCAAATTTTAACAAATTTTCAACATCTAGTTTAAGACGGAGGGGTATATATTTTGACACCAAATAATCACTAGCACACTTATATTCCCTCTCACCAGAAGCTAGCAATGACATATAAGCAAATTTTGACTCCAAATAATCACTAACAATTTGAGTCTAGTGATTAATTAAGAAAAGTACAATGGATCAAACAAGGGGATCATCTAGCATTCCTGGAGAGGTGGATTAATGGAGATGGGAATGAACAACAGGGGAAACTAACCTGCAGTCGATGGCAACAGGCGACGGCCGATGGAGCGGGCTTCTCGGTGGCATGATCCTTTCTCCGGCACAGCGGCACAGTTGGTGGTGGTGGCGGCTGGGGAGCACGCGGATGACGGTGACACGAGTGGTGGTGTTGGCGACCACGGCACGCACGAACGACGATGCGCAATGTGGGGTTGGTGGTGGTGGAAGCGGCCACGCAGGCTCGGACGGTGATGGCGTACGACGTGGTTGGTCAGACGGCGAGGATCACTGTGGTGGATTTGCGCATCCTTCCGGCATCAGGTCGGTGGCACCTCCCGTGCTAGCTCGATCGAGAATGGAGATGGATTTGGGAAGGAGGAGGCGGCGGCGGGTTATATGTCAAGGGCCTTCAGCCCCGGGTCATGCCACGATCCAGGACTAAAGGGTTTTGGCAGCAGCCTAGAGGGCACGCGCCAACCGTCCACCTTTATTCCCGGTTCATGGCATGACCCGAGACTAAAGGGCCTTTCAAAAATTATATTTGAAATTTGTAGTATAAATTCTGTTTCCCGCATTATTGTATATCAAAATGTTAATAAAAGAAATAAAGAATATCTATCTAATAAAAAAAATATAGCATATCAAAATGTTCATAAAAAAATATCTATCTAATAAAAATATAATTTATTTTATAGGAGAATTCAATTATTTAATATGGTAGATCATTTTTAAAAGGGTTTTAAAATGGTAAATCATAAAAGGGATTTTAAATGGTAAATCATTTTTAAATAAAGAATAATATTGTTTGGCCTCCAAGACATGATTTCCATGTTGAGGTACACATGATATAATGCTCATGATTTTTTGAAGAAAGGAAAACTTGCAAGGAAGTGGGTCCGGTTTGAACTACAGGTACATGATCTAATGCTCATGATTTTTTTCAAAAAATCAGTTTTAGACTCACAATATGATGTTTCTTCAGAGATCCAATGCAAGTTTTAGCGAGGCTCATCCCTTATCTTCATGCCCACCATTTTGACCATTATTTGAAATAGGAAAATTTGGAAACGGGCATAAGAAATTCAAAAACAGTCCGAATAATGTAAATCGTTCGCATGGTGTCATATTATGTGAGATAGTTGCAAGGAAAAATAACAAACTTGGTATATTGATTGCATCTTGAAAAGTCCTTCTCAAAATGAGCTATCATGTTCGAGGTTCCATGGATTTCAGACCAAATGACCATTGTTATGGATAGAATTGTGGCATAGTTTGTGATAGTGTTCCCATATTGTGCATGCATGTGTATCTTAGGATGGCGAACAATGTTGTAGGAGGAAGTTTTCCTTTTCGTCGCACGAAAAAGTTATTTTCCATTTTACGAGTACCAAAAACGAGACGTTTTGTGAAGCAACCACCAAAGGGCTAATTCAAAATGTTACCACCCCACTTTTCAAAATTACTAGACAACCTTACATGGATGATGTCCCAACTAGGGGTTTCTCAAACCTTTCCGTCCACCCTAGGTGAAAAAGACAAATGTCTACCGAATCCGTAGGAATTGGGTCTAGTTTGAACTACATGTACATGATCTATTGCTCATTATTTTTTGGAAATTCATTTTTAGAATCACAATATAATGTTTCTTCAGAGATCCAATGCAAGTTTTAGCGAGGCTCATCCCCTATCTTCATGCCCATCGTTTTGATCATAGTTTGAAACAAGAAAATTTAGAAACGGGCATAAGAAATTCAAAAACGGTACGAACAATGTAAATCCTTCGTGTGGTGTCATATTATGTAACATATTTGCAAGGAAAAATACCAAACTTGGTATATTGATTGCATCCCAAAAAGTCCTTCTCAAAATGAGCTATCAAGTTCGAGGTTTCATGGCTTTCGGACCAAATGACCAATGTTAAAGCCAGAATTGCGTCATAGTTTAAGAGAGTGTGCCCATATTGTGCACGCATGTGTATCTTGGAATGTCAAACAATGTTTCAGGAGGAAGTTTTCCTTTTTGTCGCACATAAAAGCTATTTTCCATTTTACGAGTGCAAAAAAGGGGCATTTTGTGAAGCAACCACTAAAGGGATAATTCAAAATGATACCACCCCATTTAAAAAAATACTATACCACCTTACATGGAAGATGTCCCAACCAGGGTATCTCAAACCTTTCCGTCCATCCCGTATGAAAAAGACAAATGTCTGCCAAATCGGTAGGAAGTGAGTCTGGTTTAAACTACAGGTACATGATTTAATGCTCATTATTTTTTGAAAAAAAAATCAGTTATAACCTCATAATATGATGTTTCTTCATAGATCCAATGCAATTTTTAGCGAGGCTCATCCCATATCTTCATGCCCACCATTTTGACATAGTTTGAAACGGGAAAATTTGGAAACAGGCATAAGAAATTCAAAAACGGGCTAAACAATGTTAATCCTTCACATTGTGTCATATTATGTGACATAGTTGTAATAAAAAAACCAAACTTGCTATATTGATTGCATCTCGAAAATTCCTTCTCAAAATGAGCTATCATGTTCGAGGGTTCATGGCTTTCGGACCAAATGACCAATATTATGGCAAGAATCGCGGCATAATTTATGATAGTGTGCCGATATTGTGCATGCATGTGTATCTTGGTATGGCGAATAATGTTTCAGGAGGAAGTTTTCCTTTTCGTCGCACAAAAAAGCCATTTTCCATTTTATGAGTGCCAAAAACAAGGTGTTTTGTGAAGCAACCACCAAAGGGCTAATTCAAAATGATACCACCCCATTTTTCAAAAATACTATACCACCTTACATGGACGATGTCACAACTGGGGTATCTCAAACCTTTCCGTCCACCCCGGGTGAAAAAGACAAATGTTTGCCGAATCGGTAGGAAGTGGGTCCGGTTTGAACTACTTGTACATGATCTAATGTTCATTATTTTTTGAAAAAATCATTTTTATACTCACATATGATGTTTCTTCAGATATACAATGCACGTTTTAGCGAGGCTCATCCCCTATCTTCATGCCCACCGTTTTGACCATAGTTTGAAATGGGAAAATTTGGAAACATGCGTAACAAATTTAAAAACGGTCCGAACAATGTAAATCCTTCGTGTGGTGTCATATTATGTGACATAGTTCCAATAAAAAACCAAATTTTCTATATTGATTGCATCTCGAAAAGTGCTTCTCAAAATGAGCTATCATGTTCGAGGTTTCATGGATTTCAGACCAAATGACCAATGATATGGCCAGAATCGCAGTATAGTTTTTGATAGTGTATCCATATTGTGCATGCATGTGTAACTTGGGATGAAGAAAAATGTTGCAGGAGGAAGTTTTCCTTTTCGTCGCACGGAAAATCCATTTTCCAATTTACGAGTGCCAAAAACAGGGCATTTTGTTAAGCAACCACCAAAGGCTAATTCAAAATGATACCACCCCATTTTTCAAAAAAATTAGACCACCTTAAATGGACAATGTCCCAACCGGGGTATCTCAAACCTTTCCGTCCACCCTAGGTGAAAAATACAATTGTCCGCCGAATCGGTAGGAAGTGGGTCTGGTTTGAACTATAGTTACATGATCTAATGCTCATGAATTTTTGAAAAAGAATCATTTTTAGACTCACAACATGATGTTTATTCAGTGGTCCAATGCAAGTTTTAGCTCATGAAAATATACTAAACTTGGTGTATTGTTTGCATCTCAAAAACCACCAAAGGCAAAATTCAAAATACATATAGTCACTTGTTTTCTAAAGTTCCTTGCTTTTGATCGCGTCAGCCGTAACCATGGAGTATCTTCATCGTTTAACATGATGCTTTGGTCAGTGTTCACTGTGAATGGCGGAATTATATCAAATTTATTATAATCTTCTAACATGTCTGTCTTATCCTCCACTCCCACGATGTTTCTTTTCCCTGAAAGAACTATGTGGCACTTTGGCTCATCGTATGATGTATCCATTTTCTTTTTTTTCTTTTTATCATTTTGGTTGACATGTCCTTCACATAGAAAACCCGAGCCACATCATTGGCTAGGATGAATGGTTTGTCTGTGTGCCCAAGATTGTTGCGATCCACTGTTGTCATTCCATACTTGTTGTCTACTTGAACGTCGCCTCCTGTCAGCTTGGCCCATTTGATCCGAAACAAAGGGACCTTAAAAATAGGTCCATAGTCAAGTTCCCATATCTCCTCTATGTAACCATAATATGTGTCCTTTTGCCTATTGTTGTTTGTTGCATCAATGCGGACACCACTATTTTGGTTGGTGCTCTTTTTATCTTGGGCTAAAATGTATTCCAATTTATCTCGTACCCTTGGAAAGTCAATACCATCAAAGATGGTGTCCTGGCAAAGAAGTACAGCTGATCTCCAACTGTGGTGTTATTCATGAGATGTGTTTGTAACCAACCACCAAAAGTCACCATTTTTGCATGTGTAATCGAGTCATTAGACTCCCCTGGGTATTGGGAGCGTAGAATATTCTGATGTTCATTGATATACGGAGCCACCAAGGTGGAACTTTGTAGAACTGTGTAGTGTGCTTGAGTGAAAGAATGCCCGTTTCTACTTATTATTGCTTTCTTTCCTAGTGTGCCCTTTCCACTCAGTCTCCCCTCGTGCCGCGATTGAGGAACACCAATCGGCTTAAGGTCAGGAATAAAGTCAACACAGAACTCAATGACCTCCTCTGTTCCATAGCCCTTAGAGATGCTTCCTTCTAGCCTAGCACGGTTATGAACATATTTGTTTAAGACTCCCATGAACCCTCAAAGGGGAACATATTGTGTAGAAATACAGGACCAAGAATGGCAATCTCTTCGACTAGGTGAACTAGGAGATGCGTCATAATATTGAAGAAGGATGATGGGAACACTAACTCAAAACTTACAAGACATTGGACCACATCATTCCGAGATAGAGTATCTGGATACCTTGGTAGAGTATCTGGACACCTTCTGAGAAATTGCATTGAGGAATGCACATAGCTTCACAATAGGTACTCGAACATTTTCCAGTAGAAGCCCCCTCAATGCAAGTGGAAGCAATTGCGTCATAATCACGTGACAGTCATGAGACTTTAAGTTCTGTAAATTTTTTCTATGCAATATTTATTATTCCTTTTATATTTGATGAGAAGCTAGACGGGACCTTGATTCTGCTCAGGCATTCAAAAAGATTTCCTTCTCTTTTTTGGTAAGAGTGTAGATAGAAGGACCTTGATACTTCTCTGGATGCATGCCATCTCGTTCGTTCATACGTTGCTGGTCCTGCCATGCTTCTGGTGTATATGTTTACTTCCCATACACGCTCAAGAATCCTAGCAGGTTCATAGAAAGATTCTTCATCATGTGCATCACATCGACTCAAGAGCGAACATTGATGACCCACAAGTATAGGGGCTGTATCGCAGTATTTTCGAGGGAAGTGAAACCCAATTTATTGTTTTGACACAAGGGGAGCCAATGAATATTTATAAGCCTTAACAACTAAGTTGTCAATTCAGCTGCACTTGGAAACAATCTTGCTCACAGCAGCTTATCAGTAGCAATAGTTTTGTAGTAGGAATAGTAAAGTAACAACAGTAGTAAAGCAAAGACAGTAGTAACAAAAGCAGTAAACAGTGGGATTCGTGTGCGGTAGGCATAGGGATGGATGGATGGGCGTTGCATGGACAAGACAATTCACATAGCAATCAGAACATAGGGCAATTGCAGATAAATAAGATAAAGCATCCAAGTACTAGACAATCCTAGGCATGTGTTCCATATATAGTCATACGTGCTCGCAATAAGAACTTGCACAACATCTTTTGTCCTGCCAGCCCGTTTGTAGCAGGGCCTCTAGGGAACTACTGGCAATTAAGGTGCTCCTTTTAATAGAGCACCAGAGCAAAGCATTAACACTCCGTGAACATATGTGATCCTCACATCAAAGCCATTCCCTTCCAGTTATCCCGATTTCTGTCACTTCAGGGCCATAGGTTCCGGACAACAACGTATGTATACAACTTGCAGATAAGAGCAAGAACAATACTATCATAATGAATCAATAACAAGTTTAGATCTAAAATCATGGCACTCGGGCCCTAGTGTCAAGCATTAAGCACAATAAGTCGCAACAAAGGCATAAAGCACTAATAAAAGATACTAGGCACCATGCCCTAACAATCTGATGCCATTACATGAACGATCTCATCCAATCCCTACCATCCCCATAGCCTACAGCGGGGGATTACTCACTCATAGATGGGGGAAATATGGATGGTCGATGGAGAAGTGATGATGATGATGATGGCGATTATCTCCTGCAATTCCCGTCCCGGCAGGGTGCCAGAACGGAGTTTCTGGTGCTGTTTCGTGGAATCTGGTGGTGGCGGCGGAGCGGAACTCCTTCTGGAAAAACGTCGAACCCCCGAAGTTTTTAGGTCAGAAGGCTCCTTATAGGCGAAGAGAGAGGCCGAGGGGGTGCCTGGGGGGCCCAGACCACCCCCTGCCATGGCCTGGCCTGGCCCGCGCCACCAAGTGGTGTGGCCACCCCTGGCTCTTCTCCGTCTCGTATTCTGGCTCCTGGAGTCTTTGGGTGAAATAGGATTTTTGGCATATTTTCCGGGATTTTTCCTGATAGTTGGTTTTCTGCACAAAAAGTAGACACCAAGGCAATTCTGCTGAAAATAGCGTCAGTCCGTATTTGTTGCATCCAAATCACACAAGTTTAGAGGAGAAACAATAGCAAAAGTGTTCGGGAAAGTAGATACGTTTTGGACGTATCAACTCCCCCAAGCTTAGCTTATTGCTTGTCCTCAAGCAATTCAGTTGAAAACTGAGTGCGATAAAAGAACTTTCACGAACACATTTGCTTCAAATGATGTAAATATTCTCAGCAATGTGATCAACTACTTGGAAAATTCATAATAAAGAGTATGCAACCAAGTTTACTTAATAGTCTTTGCAATCTATGAAGAGAATCCAACTCAAGAATAATAAGTAGCATGAAGCACGAACATAAGCAACATTACAATGCTCATAAAAAGTTATGATAGAGTGGTATCTCGCTTGCCTTTGATTATGAATGCCAAGGCACCTCTGAAGTTCAAGTGATGACTAGAAGTAAAGATATCAAGAATACAAGCATCAAAGTCATAACACAAATAATCAAGTAATGGAACAAACATAAAGAATGACAACTATGCTCTCAATAAGGTGCTCAAAGAATATGTGGAGACTCAACAAGTAGAAGAAAAGGGTTTTGAATAATTTTGAAAGGCTTCCAAATGCTGAAAAGTATGGTACTCATTAGCTTTGAGATCTCATTGCCCCTATCATAAGCATCTTTAATGTGGTTAAGGTGAAAGTGAGGTCCAACCTGAGTTATATACTTGACAGACTATAAACTGAAAATAAAAAGTCCCTTGAGTACGAGGGACGCTCCTCATGCTACTCAACTTTAGTTACCGGTAAGTTCTTGTCATCGTAAGTATGTGCGTATCATTGAGAACCACCAACGGGGTACCCCTTGCCCGATGATACGGAAGAATCCCCATATCAAAATGACAAGGCAAGCAGACAATGAGTATCTCAGCAATCTTCTTATTTACCATGGGAAAATGGTGCTTTTTTCTCTGTTTCCTCTTTTCATAAAACACTTTTTTTCTTTTTTTCAATAGCTATCTCTCTCTTTTTTATAAGAAGAATGCTTCATAGATATCATTATGTTTACGCTGCAGGTTTCCACCATGTCAGCATGGATTAGACCAGCGGCCCAGGCGTTTCTCTAACACACATACATAACTTCATGGACTTACAAGCTCCCCTTTTATTTCACACCGACGACATCCGCAAACAGAAGAGCAAGGTATCAACTAGGTATATATTTACAAGTGTTGAAAGCGTTCCCCGTGACAGCACGGTTCTGCTAATCCCCAGCCTATAATTTGCAAGCATATAACTTTCATGGAGAGTTCACAATGGTTCAGGTTTATTAAGTGCAGGAAATAAAGTGTGCCATCAAGTTTGTCAGAGCTTTACTAACTAATTTTCCCATAACAAGCAAACATTTTATTCGGAAGAAAACAAGGCATATTGAATATGCACGGGAGAAACAAATGATGCTAATAGGTAGGTATGGTGGACACTTTGGAAATATTCGGTTTAGGGAGTTGGAAACATGAGTAAAACACTCAGTGGAAGTGAAGGCTAGCAATAGTAAGGGAGCGACAAACGAGAGAGCAATAGCTGTCATTATCATGCTTGCAACAAAACATGACTACTCATGGCATGAAAGTGATTCAAGATCCTCAAGGAAAAATAATTCATCGAGGCTTAACTGATTATTACAGTCATGTGCATGCGTGAGCATGTGCCAAGTCAATTCAAATGAAACATTCAGAGGAGGATACCACGGTGTCATACCAATTTATGAATAGAGCAATGCAAGCAAAAATTCATAAGACATGCTACAAACTATTAGCGAGCTGGAGCTAATCATAAGAAAGCAAGAACTATTAAGCATCCAAAGAAAACATACACTCTACATGAACAGACTAAGCATGCCCAAAGTGATGAGTATATGTACAAATATGAAAACAAATAGAGTTCGTTACCAGCCTCCTACCACGCCTCAAGTTGTCATTGATCCTCATTATTGCTCTTCACTTGTGTATAATAATATGAAACCAATATCCACTGAGGACTGCCGAACCCTGTAGCATACTCGCAAAAACCAAAGAAGAACGACAAATATTTTTGGTGTTTTTGATTTTTAAACAAGAACCAAAAGGGAAAAACAAACAAAGCAAAATCTTTTTGGTTTTTTCAAATAGTTCGAACAAAGCAAAAAGGGAAAAAAACAAAGCAAAAAGGAAGAATCAAACCAAAGAGAAACAACAGAAATATTTTTGGTCTTTTTGTGTTTTTAGAAAGAAAAAGCAAAGAAGAACGAAAACTAAAAAGAGAACGAAAACATGAATATACAAAGTACCGACGCAACATGATATGGAGATGAGTGCGGTGTCGGCGTACCTCCCCCAAGCTTAGGCTTTTGGCCTAAGTGGGTATCAATCCCAAGCTCGCCAGGATGAAGTGTCACCCTGGTACGATGAAGAGGTCCCCTCATCCTGGTGCGAATTCGAGTACGTCCCTCTGTAATACGCGGAGTAATCATACGAGGGCACATCCTCCTAGTGCTGCTCGTGGAAACCCAGCAAGCGAAGCTGCTCATCCACCTCCTCCTTGGAGCGCGACCACGGTCTCCTATGAACACTAAACAAAGCAGGCTGTGGCAAAAGGATCTCCCTTTCATCCCCATCAGTGAAAAGCATCATATATACTAGATTGTTCAAATCAGAGGTAGCAGTGACAAAGTGATGATTTTTCATGGCAACAAGGTCAAGCCTCTGTGGTGCTAGCATAGAATCATCGGGATCCACTAAAAGACCTAATGCATTGACTATGCGTGATGCAATGATGCCCCCATAGATAGTCCCCCTATCAGCTAGGCGGCGAGCAATAAGCGAGCCAAGATTGTACCGAGTATCATTGTTAAGCACAGCAGCAAGGAATGCTAAATGATAGTTGGAGATATTACTAGTGTTCTCCCTACCCAAAACACTAGTGGCAAGATAATCTGCAAAGTATCTAAGAGTAGGGAGTTGGACATTTCTTATCTTTCCGCGCTGCGCTACGCGGTCATCATCATTGGTCACCCCTCGGTAAAGCTCCAACAAATCAGTGGGTCGCCCTTGAATTTTCTTCACGGTCCCTGTCATACGCACACCTGCAATACTGCAAAATCTCTCCAAAGGCATGGTGAAGGGCAAACCATAGATTTTAAAAGAGACAGTAGATTGATAGGGTGTGTTAGTAAACATGAAGCTCTCAACAAAAGTTTTGGTGAGCATAGCGTATTGTGCACTCTCATCTTGCATGTAAGAGGTCAAACCAACCCTCTCAATCAGTAGCAAGAAATCATCAAGAATACCTGCAGCTTGCAAGAAAGTAAAACAAGGAAAAGAGGATGGGTGAGCATCCCCATCATCCCTTTCACTGCCAATACGGGTTGCAATGAGGTCTTCATTGTATGATGGCCTAGCTTGAGAGGCTGTTCTTGAGGGCCTCGACCTCCTAGGTGCATCACTCTCAAATATCTCTCCAAAAGTATGGTTGTTCATGGTTGGTATTCTGAAATTTAAACACCTATTAAACAAGTGATTGCAAAGTAAATATAATGAAGGATTCTACTCATAGGGACTTGCAAGAGGCCTAAACATGCATCAAAACTATATCTCTAAGCATCAAACAAGCTTACAAGATCTCATAACCAGTCACCTACAGCAGCAAAATACTCAACATATAATCCACTAAACACAAATCTACTTGGACAAGGGGAGGAGTCACATACCTGGGAACAAATGCTCCAAATTTCAGCAAGAAAGATGGGCTAGGCAAGGAGATCGAAAAAATCGAGAGCAAGCACATGAAGAACACGATTTTGAGCTATGAACTAGAGCTTACTCGGGAGAGAGAAGAAAGTGGCAGGTGAGAGAGTTAGTGGGGGGCCAGGGGTGGCCCACACCAGGGCATGGCGCCACCCAAGGCTGGCCGCGCCACCATGTGGTGTGCCTACCTGGTGGGCCCCCTGGTACCTACCAGGTACTCCTCTTCCCCTTTTTTCACATAAAAATTGAATATGAATTTTCTGGAATTTTTCAAGACACTTTATTTTTGGGCATTTTTAAGAAATAGAAGAATGATTTTTCTGACAGACAGATTTTTTTTTCTTTTGGAAACATGAAGCAAGGACAAAACAAGTCTAGAACTATAGAAGTTCTAACATGTAAGCAACTAACAACACAAAGAGAACTAAACAAAAGCAAAAACTAAAATGCAAAGGATAGAAATAAACGGAGATAATCATAAAGCTTGACACGTACTTGGGAGAGCTCTCCCAACAGGAGCAGGACACTAGAAGGGAGGTTACGGATGATTCGGTCTAGCCCTCGAATGAGGGAGAGTCTTCATATCAGCAACCCGCTTATGATTGGGGAGCTTCTTCTTCTTCTCATGGGCCCAGCTATGACCATTCTTACCAAGATCCGCCCGCTTGGAACCCCTATTCGTACATGGATTGATACCCACTTAGGCCAAAATCCTAAGCTTGGGGGGAGGTACGCCGACACCGCACTCATCTCCATATCATGTTGTGTCGGTTCTTTGTATATTCATGTTTTAGTTCTCTTTTTAGTTTTCGTTCTTCTTTTCTTTTGCTTTCTAAAAACAGAAAAAGACCAAAAATATTTCTGTTATTTCTCTTTGGTTTTCTTCTTCTTTTTGCCTTGGTTTTCTTTCCCCTTTTTACTTTGTTTCAGCTATTCGAAAAACCCAAAAATATTTTGCTTTGCTTGTTTTTCTCTTTTGGTTCTTATTTAAAAATCAAAAATACCAAAAATATTTGTCGTTCTTCTTTGGTTTTTGCAAGTTTGCTACAGGGTTCGGCAGTTCTCAGTGGATTATTGGTTTCATATTATTATTCAAGCCACACAAGTGAAGAGCAATAATGAGGATCAATGACAACTTGAGGCGTGGTAAGAGGCTGGTAACGAACTCTATTTGTCTTCATTTTTGTACATATACTCATCATTGTGAGCTTGCTTAGTCCGTTCATGTAGAGTGTATGTTTTCTTTGGATGCTTAGTAGTTCTTGCTTTGTTGTGATTAGCTCCAGCTTGCTAATAGTTTGTAGCATGTTTCATGAATGTTTGCTTGCATTACTCTATTCATAAATTGGTATAACACTGTGGTATCCTCCTCTGAATGTTTCATTTGATTGACTTGGCACATGCTCACGCATGCACATGACTGTAATAATCAGTTAAGCCTCTATGAATTATTTTGCCTTGAGGATCTTGAATCACTTTCATGCCATGAGTAGTCTAGTTTTGTTGCAAGCATGATAATGACAGCTATTGCTCTCTCGTTTGTCGCTCCCTTACTATTGCTAGCCTTCATTTCCACTGAGTGTCTTACTCATGTTTCCAACTCCCTAAACCAAATATTTCCAAAGTGTCCACCATACCTACCTATTAGCATCATTTGATACTTCCGTGCATATTCAATATGCCTTGTGTTCTTCCGAATAAAATGTTTGCTTGTTTTGAGAAACTTAGTTAGTAAAGCTCTCACGAACTTGATGGCACATTTTATTTGCTGCACTTAATAAACCTGAACCATTGTGAACTCTCCATTAAAGTTATATGCTTGCAAATTATAGGCTAGGGATTAGCAGAACCGTGCTGTCACGGGGAACGCTTTCAACGCTTGTCAATATATACCTAGTTGATACCTTGCTCTTTTGTTTGCAGATGTCGTCGGTGTGAAATAAAAGGGGAGCTTGTAAGTCCATGGAGTTATGTATGTGTGTTAGAGAAACGCCTGGGCCGCTGGTCTAATCCATGCTGACATGGTGGAAACCTGCAGCGTAACCATAATGATATCTATGAAGCATTCTTCTTTTAAAAAAAGAGAGATAGCTATTGAGAAAAGGAAAAAAAGATTTATGAAAAGAGGAAAAAGAGAAAAAAGCACCATTTTCCCATGGTAAATAAGAAGATTGCTGAGATACTCATTGTCTGTTTGCCTTGTCATTTTGATATGGGGATTCTTCCGTATCATCGGGAAAGGGGTACCCCGTTGGCGGTTCTCAATGATACGCACATACTTATGATGACAAGAACTTACCGGTAACTAAAGTTGAGTATCATGAGGAGCGGCCCTCGTACTCAAGGGACTTGGGATTTTCAGTTTATAGTCTATCAAGCATATAACTCCGATTGGACCTCACTTTCACCTTAACCACATTAAAGATGCCTATGATAGGGGCAAAGAGAGCTCAAAGCTAACAAGTACCATACTTTCAGCATTTGGAAGCCTTTCAAAATTATTCAAAACCTTTTCTTCTACTTGTTGAATCTCCACATATTCTTTGAGCACCTTCTTGAGAGCATAGTTGTCATTCTTTGTGTTTGTTCCAATACTTGATTATTTGTGCTATGACTTTGATGCTTGTATCTTTGATATATTTACTTCTAGTCATCACTTGAACTTCAGAGGTGCCTTGATATTCATAATCAAAGGCAAGCGAGATACCACTCTATCATACCTTTCTATGTGCATTGTAATATAGCTTATGTTTGTGCTTCATGCTACTTATTATTCTTGAGTTGGAATCTCTTCATAGCTTGCAATGACTATTAAGTAGATTTAGTTGCATACTCTTTATTATGAATTGTCTAAGTAGTTGATTGCATTGCTGAGAATATTTACATCATATGAAGCAAATGTGTTCATGAAAGTTCTTTTATCGCACTCAGTTTTCAACTGAAGAATTGCTTGAGGACAAGTAATAAGCTAAGCTTGGGGGAGTTGATACGTCCAAAATGTATCTACTTTCCCGAACACTTTTGCTATTGTTTCTCCTCTATACTTGTGAGATTTGGATTCAACTAATGCGAACTGACGCTGTTTTTAGCAGAATTGCCTTGGTATCTACTTTTTGTGCAGAAATCAACTATCAGAAAAAATCCCGGAAAATATGCCAAAATTCCTATTTTACCTGAAGACTCCAGGAGCCAGAATACGAGACGGAGAAGAGCCCTGGGGTGGCCACACCACCTGCTGGCACGGGCCAGGCCAGGCCACGCCAGGGGGTGGTGTGGGCCCCCCCAGGTACCCCCTCGGCCTCTCTCTTCGCCTATAAGGAGCCTTCTGACCTGAAAACTTTGGGGGGTTTGACGTTTTTCTAGAAGGAGTTCCGCTCCCCCGCCACCACCAGATTCCACAAAACAGCACCAGAAACTCCGTTTTGGCACCCTGCCGGGATGGGGAATTGGAGGAGATCATCGCCATCATCATCACCATCGCTTCTCCATCGACCATCCGTGTTTCCCCCATCTATGAGTGAGTAATCCCCCGCTGTAGGCTATGGGGATGGTAGGGATTGGACGAGATCATTCATGTAATGGCATCAGATTGTTAGGGCATGGTGCCTAATATCTTTTATTAGTGCTTTATGACTTTGTTGTGACTTGTTGTGCTTAATGCTTGTCACTAGGTCCCGAGTGCCATGATTTCAGATTTGAACTTATTATTGATTCATTATGATAGTATTGTTTTGGGTCTTATCTGCAAGTTGTATACACACGTCGTTATCCGGAACCTATGGCCCCGAAGTGACAGAAATCGGGATAACCGGAAGGGAAAGGCTTTGATGTGAGGATCACATGTGTTCACGGAGTGTTAATGCTTTGCTCCGGTGCTCTATTGAAAGGATCACCTTAATTGCCAGTAGTTCCCTAGAGGCCCCACTGCAAACGGACTGGCAGGACAAAAGATGTTGTGCAAGTTCTCATTGCGAGCACGTATGACTATATATGGAACACATGCCTAGGATTGTCTAGTACTTGGATGCTTTATCTTATTTATCTGCAATTGCCCTGTGTTCTGATTGCTTTGTGAATTGTCTTGTCCATGCAACGCCCGTCCATCCATCCCTATGCCTACCGCACTCGAATCCCACTGTTTACTGCTTTTGTTACTACTTTCTTTGCTTTACTACTGCTGCTGCTTTACTATTCTTACTGCAAAACTGTTGCTACTGATAAACTGCTGTGAGCAAGATTGTTTCCAGGTGCAGCTGAATTGACAACTCAGTTGTTAAGGCTGATAAATATTCTTTGGCTCCCCTTGTGTCGAATCAATAAATTGGGTTTCACTTCCCTCGAAAATACTGTGATACACCCCCTATACTTGTGGTTCATCAGGGTACTGAAGATCTTTCTTTATGCCAAGCAATTTAAGGTCCTTTCTTGCTTTCGGCCCATCCTTGGTCCTCTCTGGCATGTTCAGTAGAGTGCCAAGCAGACTCTCGGTAACGTTCTTCGTGATGTGCATTACATCGAGGCTATGGGGATTGTGAAGGACCTTCCAATACGGCAGGTCCCAGAAAACAGACCTTGCTTTCCATACACCCAGCAGAGGCTTTGTCCTCGGTCGTTTTTTCCAGGCGCATGGCAATCTACCCAATTATTCAAAAGCTCCTCGATTTCTTCGCCGCTCCTTGGACACGGGGCTCTTTCGAGCTCGTCCTTACCATTGAATAAGTCACCACGTTTTCTCCACAGGTGATCCATGCGGAGCCACTTTCGAGTACCTTGGAACACGGTTTTCAAAGACCCGGGATCCCTTGGTAGCTGGAGATGCGGTGTCTCATCTATGCACTTGACGCATGCATTGTGTCCGTGGTTCACCTGGGCCGATACATATGCGTAACCAGGATAGTCCTGCACGGTCGTGAGCAACGCGGCTCTTAGATGGAAATATTCTTTAGTGTAGGCGTCCCATGTATGGGCCGGCGTCTCCCACAAGCTGGCTAACTCCTCTCTCAATAGCCCGAGATACAGATGCATATCGATATCTGGTTGTTTCGTCCCTTGAATAAGAATGCTCATGTGTACATACCTTTGCTTCGTGCATAGCCACGGGGGGAGGTTGTATGGCCATACAAACACGGGCCAGGTGCTATGCGTGCTACTCTGGTTTCCAAAAGGATTGAGTCCATCGGTGCTCATACCCAGCCTGACGTTCCTTGCATCACCCCTGAACTCTTCGAACTCGATGTCTAATGCATTCCACTGGCTAGTGTCTGAAGGGTGTGTCAGGATCTTGCCCTTCTCTGGATCATCTTCGGATTTTCCTCTTTCCGCGTGCCATTGCATGAGCTTTGCTTCCTTAGGATCTACAAAATATCGCTGCAGAGGAGGGGTGATAGGGAAGTACCATACCACTTTTCGAGGAACTTTCTTGTTCCCTCTCTTGTACCATCCTTGGCCACACACCGGACATGTGGTTCTATCCGCGTACTTGTTCCGATAAAGTGCACAATCATTGATGCATGCGTGGTATTTAATGTGGGGTAGGTCGAGAGGGCACACGATTTTCTTGGCCTCCTCGATACTTGTTGGCAATGTGCCAGTATTCCATGTTCACGTTGAAGCTCACATCGGTCCATTTGTGTTCGACCTTCATCTCTAGAGCCTTGAGCGTTACACTCAAACGTGTATCCTCGGGGCGACACCTAGAATACAATGGAGTCATCCCGTCTACCTCCATTTGGGCCAGCTTGGCTTTCTCTCTGGCTGCAGCTTTGTCGTTGCTCGTCTCCTTGAGGAGCAGTTCTTGAACATGAGGGTCCTGCAAGACCGAAGTTAGCAGCGTCTGTGTGTTCGCATATATCTCCATATCAAAATGTGTGTCCTGCAAGACCGATGATACGGAAGAATCCCCATATCAAAATGACAAGGCAAGCAGACAATGAGCATCTCAGCAATCTTCTTATTTACCATGGGAATATGGTGCTTTTTTCTCTCTTTCCTCTTTTCGTATATCTCTTTTTTTCTCTTTTCTCTTTTCTCTTTTTTCTCAATATCTGACTCTTTTTTTATAAGAAGAATGCTTCATAGACAACTCATTATGGTTACGTGATACATTGCAAATGTATCTATAATTTTTGATGTTCCATGCTTAGTTTTATCCACTTCCTTGTGTTTTGTTCCAACTTTGGAGTACTTTTCATATGATTTCTCGGACTAACCTATTAACAAGGGCCATAGTGCCAGCTGCCTGATTTTTGCTGTTTTTGGTTCCAGGAAAGTCAGAAAATGAATATTCTCGGAATTGGACGGGACAAAAGCAAGTGCCAGAATACGAGACGAAGAAGGGCCAGGGAGCCACCACACAACCTGGCCACGCGGCCAGGCCTGGCCTGCGCCAGGGAGTGGTGTGGCTGCTCCCGGCACCCCCTCGGCCTCTCCTTCCGCCTATATATTTCTCTCGGGACGAAAACCCTAAGGGCCCGATCAAAAATCCACGAAAGAGTCTGTAGCCGCCGTCATATTCATCCCTAGATCGGGAGGGATCTGAAGCTCTTCCCGGCACCCTGCCGGAGAGGGGAATTCACCCTGGAGGCCTTCTTCATCACCATGCAAGCCTCCGGTGTGATGCGTGAGTAGTTCATCCTTGGACTACAGATCCATGTAGTAGCTAGATGGTTGGTTCTCCTCCTTTGTGCTTTCATGTTTAGATCTTGTGAGCTCCGTTCATGATCAAGATCATCTATTTGTAATTCTGCATGTTGTGTTTGCGGGGATCCGATGGATATTGAGATGTTATTTCAGATTGATTATTGATTCTATCATGTCTTTGTTATTTGTGATCTTGCATGCTTTCCATTGTTAGTAGCTATCTTGGACAAGTAGATGCTAGCAACTACAAGAGTTAGTATTTATGCTCGATAGTGGGTTCATGCCTCTGGTAATCTGGGGAAGTGACAGAAATCTCTAAGGTACTAGATGTGCTGTTACTACTAGGGAGAAAACAACAATCCTTTGTTCATAGAACAATCGTATTGTTTACTTTACACGCAGTTCGTAAAGCAATAATCTGTTGCTTGCAACTTAATACTGGAGGGGGTTCGGATGATAACCAGAAGGTGGATTATTAGTCATAGATGCAGTTGGATGGCGGTCTATGTATTATGTTGTAATGCCCAATCAAGTCTCAAAGGAGTCAAGATGATTAATATATGCATGTATTGCTTTCTCGGTGTTTGTCAATTGCCCCACTATAATTTGTTCACCTAGCATGTTATCTATCTTAAGGAGAGCCACCTCTAGTGAACTATGGATCCCGGTCCTTGTCTTTACATACAATCTACAATCTTTTACTGCTTTGTGTTTACTTTCTGCAAACTTTTACTTCTTTCCATTCGATACGTTTAATCCTTTGTTTTCCGCAAAACACGGTGAGATTGACAACCTCATCGCAAGTTGGGGACAAAGTTCTGTGGTCGTGTTGCGCAGGTCTCCACATTGCTACTAGCACCGGTAGTGCCCCCTGCCAAAGCTCAGCTAGTAACACCTTTGAGGTGTTTCCTTGCTCCTACTGGTTCGATTAAACCTTGGTTTCATAACTAAGGGAAACTTGCTACTGTGCTCATCATACCTTCCTCTTGGGGTTCCCAATGAGCTCTACATCAACACCACGCACCAAGCACTTTTCTAGGCGCTGTGCATTGAGCCATTAAGCGATTTTCTGGCGCCGTTGCTGGGGAGTCAAGGACATCTTCACAAGGGTAGTCCCTCATAACCAATCTCTTTACTTTGTTGTTTTTGTTTTGCTTAGTTTTCTTTTTGCTTTGTTTGCTTGTTTTGTTCTTCAAAAACACAAAAAAAAATTAGTTTTACTAGTTTGCTTTCTTATTTGAAAACCCAAAAAAATGACTACTCTTGAAAACACTAAGTTGTGTGACTTCACTAGCACCAACAACAATGATTTTATGAGCACACCTATTGCTCCACCTGTGGCTGAAAATACTTTCTTTGAGATAAAACCTGCTTTGCGCAATCTTGTTATGAGAGAATAATTTTCTGGTATTGGTAATGAAGATGCTGCTTCCCATCTAAATAACTTTGTTGAACTTTGTGAGATGCAAAAGCATAGGGATATAGATGGTGATATTATTAAGCTGAAATTGTTTCCTTTCTCTTTGAGAGGAAAAGCTAAAGAATGGTTGAATTCCTTAACTAGGAATAGTATTGATTCTTGGACTAAATGCAAAGATGCTTTTATTGGAAAATACTATCCTACTGCTAAGATTATATCCATGAGAAGTGAAATAATGAAGTTTAAAAAACTTGATAATGAGCATGTTGCTCAAGCTTGGTAAAGAATGAAATCTTTGGTAAAGAATTGTCCCACTCATGGACTGACTGCTTGGATGATCATCCAAACTTTTTATGCAGGATTGAACTATTCTTCAAGGAACCTATTGGATTCTGCTGCTGGAGGTACCTTTATGACCATCACTTTGGGTGCTACAACAAAACTTCTGGACAATATGATGGTTAATTATTCTGAATGGCATACTGAGAGAGCTCCACAAGGTAAGAAGGTAAATTCTGTTGAGGAAACCTCCTCCTTGAGTGATAAGATTGATATTATTATGTCTATGCTTGTTAATGGGAAAGCCCATATTGATCCAAATAATGTTCCTTTAGCCTCTTTGGTTGCTCAAGAAGAGAAGTTGATGTGAACTTCATAAGAAATAACAATTTTGGCAACAATGTTTATGGTAATAATGCTTATAGGAACAATTTTGGTAACAACAATTATAAGCCATATCCTCCCAACAATGGTAATGCTTATGGAAATTCTTACAACAATAATAAGAGTGCTCCCTCTGAACTTGAAGTCATGCTTAAAGAGTTTATTAGTAAACAAACTGCTTTCAATAAAACTATTGAGGAAAAACTCTCTAATGCTGAAAGAAATATAATATCTTTGGCTGAAGCTCAATCTTCTTTGAATAAAATGGCTGCTAAACCTGAAACTAATGATAAGCCCTTTACAGCTACTAATGCTATACAAGTAAGAATTGATGAAAATGTTAGACTATTAGCTGAATTACATGCTAAGTGGGAAAGAGAAGATGAAATTGCTAGAAACATTAGTGTTTCTACTATTACCACCACTAGTGTTGAGGCTAGTAATAGTTCTACTACTTTAGATGATAAATTTGATTTTTATCTTGATGGTTGCAATATCTCTGAAGTTTTTAAGTTCCTACAAAATCTTGCTAGAAGTCGTAATGCTAGTTTTATGAACATGGCCTTTACAAAACACATTACTGATGCTTTCATAAAGGTTAAAGAAGAAAATATGAAACATAAAGCTTCTATTCCTATAAAACAAGAGGATGGTTGGGAACCCATCATTAATATGAAAGTGAATGACTTTGATTTCAAAGCTTTATGTGATCTTGATAGTAGTGTTTCTATTATGCCTAGAAGGATTTATGATATGCTTGATTTACCTCCTCTTAAAGATTGCTATTTGAATGTCCCACTTGATGATAATGTTAAAAATAAACTCATGGGGAGTCTTAATGATGTTATTATTGTGGTTAACGATTCCTATGTCCCCGTTGATTTCTATGTTTTGGATGTTGAATACAATGCTTCTTGTCCTATTACTTTGGGAAGACCTTTTCTTAGAACTGTTGGTGCCATCATTGATATGAAAGAAGGCACCATTAAATATCAACTCCCACTCAAGAAAGGTATAGAACACTTCCCTAAAAATAGAGAAAATATTTCTTTTGCTTCTCCTATGAAAACAAAATTTGGTCTTAATGCTTCTTCATTTGAGAACACTTGATTCTTTCTTTGCTTCTTATGCCTAACTTAAAGGCTTTAAAGAAAAGTACTTACTGGGAGATAACCCAAAAGTTTTAGATGAGTCTTGGAAGTTATTACATCTGTAATAACCTCTCCTTATCCTTTTTATTTGCTTTTTGTGCCAAGAGTAACCTCTAATGAGAGAGAAGTAATGACTGGGAAAGTTGCTGTCCCGAAACAGATTTTTGTGCTTCACTGTAAATATTAGTGAGAGAGCTCTGTATTTCGGATTGAGCTGTAATTTGTTGTGCTTCTGCCACAGGTTGTTATCTAACTTTCGTTAGTTCAACACTTTTTGATTTGAGCAACATAAGGTCTTTGAAAAAATTCGTATTTACCTGCTGGTCTGTTTTGACAGATTTCTGCCATTTTCTGCATTTGCTTCTTGTGGGTTCCTTCTTGAGTTCTTTTGGGGAATTGAGCTTTTTGAGGGAAGTGATACAGTATATAGTGTTCTAATAGAAGTTTATTTGGTGTTAGAACTGAACCTTAAGACTTATTTATCTTAAGTACACTAATGTTGCTAATGAGATTGTGTAAAGTTTTGTATGAAGGAAAAATTTCAGGTGTATGGAAGGAATGAGTAATGAGATGAAGGATGGACTAAAGCTCAAGCTTGGGGATTCCATGCATGTCACCCCAAGAAATATCCAAGAAGTACAAGCGTCAAAGCTTGGGGATGCCCAAGGCATCCCCTTCTTCATCAATAAAATTCCAGGTTTCTTCCAAACGCTTCATTTTTATTGTTTCATGCACAATTGTGTTTTTATTGGAGCGTCTTCTTTTTCGTTTTCGTTTTGATTTTTCATTTGCTTTGGTTTGCTTAGTTTACTGAATAAATTGGTTGGACCCCCTCTTTCATGCATTGGTTTTCAAATAGTTTGGTTTGGTTTGGAAAAGAGTAGGAAAGTTCATGCTTATGTGGTAAAAAGAGCTCGTTTTTGACTGTGGCCTATGCTTTGTCATGCCATGCTTGATATTGTTTTGGCTTTATGCTTAGTATTCTTTGCTGTAGCATGACTTGTTATAAATAATTGAGATTGCTTAATGTGCCTTGGATGAATCATGCGTTGTTTTAGCATATTAAAGCATAGTATAGTGGTATTCTCCTTTGATGCTTTATTTGGGTTGACTTGGCACATGCTCACACCATGTTATGACTATCTCAAGTCACCATAGCCTTTATGATCCTTTAGTTTTCAACTTTTAGTATCACTTTATGCTTTGATCAATGATGTTTTGCCGCTCTGCATGATTATGGCCATTATTGCTCTCTTAGTTTGTCGCTCCCAGTCTTTTGCTAGCCTCCACAACAAAGTATGAGTTCCACTCATGCATCCAACTCCCTAAACCAAGTGATTACAAAGAGTCCACCATACCTACCTACTAGCTTATGCTATTCCAAGTATATTCATGCTTTTGTTTACCTTCCAAATTAAACTTGTTATGAGAAAACTAGTGATTAAAGCTCTCACGAACTTGATGGCACACTTTACTTTACTTGCCTCTAATAAACTTCAACCATTGGGTCCTTCTTTGTTGCGTATATGCTTGCACTTTATAAGTTGAAATTAGGAGAACCATGTTTCATGGGGAACGCTTTCAACATTGCACTTGTACTTTGTACCCCGTTGATATCATGTTCTTTTGCTTACGAATCCCGGCGGTGTGAAATAAAGTGGAACTTGTAAGATCATGGAGTTTGTATGTGTGTTCGAGAAACGCCTGGGCCGCTATCCTAAGCCATGCCTAATCATGGTGGAAACTTGCAGCATCACCATAATGAGCACTCTATGAAGCATCCTCAATAAAAACCTATGCAAATAGCAAATAAAAAGATCGCTGAGATGCTCATTGTCTGCTTGCCTTTTCATTTTGATTATGGAAAAGCTCCCGTATCATGTGCAAGGGGTACCCCGTTGGCGGTTCTTAATGATACACATATACTTACAATGACAAGAGCTTACTCATGACTGAAGTTAAATAGCACGAGGATCGGTCTTCGTAAGTAAGGGGCATGAGATTTTGGTTTATAACTTGTCAAGCATATCCTCTTAGTTGTGTCACTTTAACCTTAACCACTTCAAGATGCTTATGATAGGGGCAATGAGAGCTGAAAGCTATAAGTACCATAATTTTTGGAAGCTCTTTATGAGACTTGAATCCCTACTTCCTTTTACAAAGGCCTTTCTTCCACCATTACATTGAGTCTCCACATTCTATCTTTATGCACTTACTTTGAGAGCATAGTGGCCATTCTTAGTTCTATGTGCATTGTCCCAAGACTAGTTGATTGATGCATACTTTGATATTGCTTGTTTTAAACTAATGTATCTAGTCACTCTTATGAACTTTGAAGGTGTCCTATGCATTTATATTTGCTACTCTATTGAGGGACAAGCTGAATACTATTATGCTATGTTTTCTTTATGTGAAACAAACAAACGTGTTGTAAAGCATTGTTATTCATGAATCTTTTGTTTGTGCCTTTTCATGTTGCATCATAGTTTCTTTGCTTATTTCTAGAACTTTGTATTTCATGTTATGATTGAAGTACTATGATCCCAGCTTTGAATGTTTTGCAAATACTTTGATCAAGTCTTTGATGGTGCATGTCACCTCAAAAATTATTCATTCTTTTTATCACTTACCTACTCGAGGACGAGCAGGAGTTAAGCTTGGGGATGTTGATACATTGCAAATGTATCTATAATTTTTGATGTTCCATGCTTAGTTTTATCCACTTTCTTGTATTTTGTTCCAACTTTGGAGTACTTTTCATATGATTTCTTGGACTAACCTATTAACAAGAGCCACAGTGCCAGCTGCCTGTTTTCTACTGTTTTTGGTTCCAGGAAAGTTAGAAAATGAATATTCTCGGAATTGGACGGGATAAAAGCCAAAGTGCCTATTTTTCCGGAAGTGATCAAGTGCCAGAATACGAGACTGAGAAGGGCCAGGGAGCCACCACACCACCTGGCCGCACGGCCAGGCCTGGCCCACGCCAGGGGGTGGTGTGGACGCTCCCGGCACCCCTCAGCCTCTCCTTCCGCCTATATATTGCCCTCGGGACAAAAACCCTAAGGGCCCGATCAAAAATCCACGAAAGAGTCTATAGGCGCCGTCATCTCCATCCCTAGATCAAGAGGGATCTGAAGCTCTTCCCAGCACCCTGCCGGAGAGTGGAATTCACCCTGGAGGCCTTCTTCATCACCATGCAAGCCTCCGGTGTGATGCGTGAGTAGTTCATCCTTGGACTACGGATCCATGTAGTAGCTAGATGGCTGGTTCTCCTCCTTTGTGCTTTCATGCTTGTGAGTTCCGTTCATGATCAAGACCATCTATTTGTAATTCTGCATGTTGTGTTTGTGGGGATCCAATGGATATTGAGATGCTATTTAGATTGATTATTGATTCTATCATGTCTTTGTTATTTGTGATCTTGCATGCTTTCTGTTGTTAGTATCTATCTTTTCCAAGTAGATGCTAGCAACTCTAAGAGTTAGTATTTATGCTCGATAGTGGGTTCATGCCACTGGTAATCTGGGGAAGTGACAGAAATCTCTAAGGTACTAGATGTGTTGTTGCTACTAGGGAGAAAACAACAATCCTTTGTTCATAGAACAATCGTATTGTTTACTTTACACACAGTTCGTAAAGCAATAATCTGTTGCTTGCAACTTAATACTGGAGGGGGTTCGGATGATAACCTGAAGGTGGATTATTAGTCATAGATGCAGTTGGATGGCGGTTTATGTATTATGTTGTAATGCCCAATCAAGTCTCAAAGGAGTCAAGATGATTAGTATATGCATGTATTGCTTTCTCGGTGTTTGTCAATTGCCCCGCTGTAATTTGTTCACCCAGCATGTTATCTATCTTAAGGAGAGCCACCTCTAGTGAACTATGGATCCCGGTCCTTGTCTTTACATACAATCTACAATCTTTTACTGCTTTGTGTTTACTTTCTGCAAACTTTTACTTCTTTCCATTCAACATGTTTAATCCTTTGTTTTCCGCAAAACACAGTGAGATTGACAACCTAATCGCAAGTTGGGGACAAAGTTCTATGGTTGTGTTGTGCAGGTCTCCACGTTGCTACTATCACCGGTAGTGCGCCCTGCCAAAGCTCAGTTAGTAACACCTTTGAGGTGTTTCCTTGCTCCTACTGGTTCGATTAAACCTTGGTTTCATAACTGAGGGAAACTTGTTGCTGTGCTCATCATACCTTCCTCTTGGGGTTCCCAACGAGCTCTACATCAACACCATGCACCAAGCACTTTTCTGGGAGCCGTGCATTGAGCCATCATTACGCTGCAGGTTTCCACCATGACAGCATGGATTAGACCAGCGGCCCAGGTGTTTCTCTAACACATATACATAACTCCATGGACTTACAAGCTCCCCTTTCATTTCACACCGACGACATCCATAGACAAAAGAGCATGATATCAACTAGGTACAAAGTATAAGTGCAATGTTGAAAGCATTCCCCATGACAGCATGGTTCTGCTAATCCCCAACAAATAAGTGCAAGCATATACAACATAGACGACACAATGGTTCAAGTTTATTAAGGGCAAGAAAATTAAAGTGTGCCATCAATTTCATGAGAGCTTTAATCACTAGTTTTCTCATAACAAGTTCAATTCGGAAGGTAGATAAAAACATGAATATACTTGGAATAGCATATGCTAATAGGTAGGTATGTTGGACTCTTTTGGAATAACTTGGTTTTAGGAGTTGGATGCATGAGTGGAACTCATACTTTGGTTGCAGAAGCTAGCAAAAGACTGGGAGCGACCAACTAAGAGAGCAATAATGGCCATAATCATGTAGAGCGACAAAACATCATTGATCAAAGCATAAAGTGATACTACAAGTTGAAAAATAAAGGATCATAAAGGCTATGGTGACTTGGGATAGTCATAACATGGTGTGAGCATGTGCCAAGTCAACCCAAATAAAGCATCAAAGGGGAATACCACAATACTATGCTTTAATATGCTAAAACAACGCATGATCCTTCCAAGGAACATTAAGCAATCTCAATTGTTTATAACAAGTCATGCTACAACAAAGAATACTAAGCATAAAGCCAAAACAATATTCAGCATGGCATGACAAAGTATAGGCCACAGTCAAAAACAAGCTCTCTTTACCACTTAAGCATGAACTTTCCTACTCTTTTCCAATCCAAACCAAACTATTTGAAAACCAATGTATGAAAGAGGGGGTCCAACCAATTTATTCAGAAAACTAAGAAAACCAAGCAAACGAAAAACCAAAACGAAAACGAAAAAGAAGATGCTACAAGAACAACACAACTGTGTATGAAACAATAAAAATGAAGTGTTTAGAAGAAACCTGGGATTTTTATTGATGAAGAGGGGGATGTCTTGGGCATCCCCAAGCTTTGATGCTTGTACTTCTTGGATATTTCTTGGGGTGACACGCGTGGCATCCCCAAGCTTGAGATTTAGTCCATCCTTCATCTCATTACTCATTCCTTCCATACACCTGAAATTTTTCCTTCATACAAAACTTCACACAATCTTTATTAGCAACATTAGTGCACTCAAGATAATAAGTCTTTAGGTTCAGTTCTAACACCAATAAAACTTCCATTAAAACACAAGCTACTGTAGCACTTTCCTCAAAAATCTCAATTCCCCAAAAGAACTCAAAAAGGAACAAACAAGAAGCAGATGCAAATAAAGGCAGAAATCTGTCAAAACAGACCAGCAGGTAAAGACGATTTTTTTCAAAGACCTTATGTTGCTCAAATTTAAAGGTGTTAAACTAACTAAAGTTAGATAACAACCTGGGGCAGAAGAACGAAAATTCACGCCTCAAAAGGACGTACATAGATTTTACACGAATTTTTACGGCGAACCACAGAAATCTGTTTCGGGACAGCAACTTTCCCAATCATTATTTCTCTCTCATTAGAGGTTACTCTTGGCACAAAAGGCAAATAAAAAGGATAAGGAGTGGTTATTACAGAGGTAATAACTTCCAAGACTCATCTAAAACTTTTGGCTTATCTCCCAATAAGTACTTTTCTTTAACGCCTTTAAGTTAGGCATAAGAAGCAAGAAAAAGGATCAAGTGTTTGAAGAAGCATTAAAACCAAATTTCGTGCCCTTACCTCTCTTACTTTTATTCTTAACCTTGGGGAACTTATGAATGCTTGGTGGAGAAACAAAGTGCATGGTGCCCTTTTCCACATCTATTATTGCTCCAAGGAGTTTCAATAGGGATGTTCCAAGTGTGATTTGTCCTTTTCCTACACATTCAATAACAAGATAATCAGTAAAAACCATTTTCCCTAGGATCTTTGTAAACACTCCTTCAACTATTCCAATGGGTAATATTGTGGCATTATTAGGAAGAAAATTTTCTTCTCCTCCTTCATAAAGCCTCCAAAGATTCATAAATATCTTTGGGCATAAGACAAAATTCAGACATGATATCACAGCGAGCATGAAAAGTTTCATTGTTTATAGCAATCTTTATTGTGGGAAGCCATTTTGAGGGTTCAGAATTTATTCAAACATAGTTATGATGCTCTCTAAGTGTATTATAGCAATCTTTCAAACTAGCAGTGCTGGTCTCAAGACTATTCAATGTAGCAAATATGTTTATGAAGGAAGAATCAGATTTGCTAGGCAAGTTGTAAGTAAAGACCAACTTCTTTATGGCATTAGCAGCATCATTCTCATTGCATTGGAGGGAATCTCCTCCCACTACAGCATCTAAAGCATATCTATAGAAAGAGCGATTCCAAGGTAAAAGCTGCTAAGGAACAAGCTTTGAGTCATTTTAGGTTCAATTTTTTCATGTAGATTAGAGATTCTAGACCAAGCTTCTTTGAAACTCTCTTCAATTCCTTGTTTAAAAGTGAAAATCATTTCCTCAGGTGACATAGTGATTGGAGCAATTATAGACATAAAGGCAACTTAATATAGGAACTAATTTTTGTGTGTTTTTGATAAAGAAACAAGCAAACAAAGCAAAAGTAAACTAAGCAAAACAAAAATATCAAAGTAAAGAGATTGGTTATGAGGGACTCCCCTTGTGAAGATGTCCTTGACTCCCCGACAACGGCGCCAGAAAAAAAGCTTGATGGCCCAAAATATATCGAGCTCGTTGGGGAACCCCAAGAGGAAGGTATTATGAGCACAACAACAAGTTTTCCCTCAATTATGAAACCAAGGTTTAATCGAACCAGTAGGAGCAAGGAAACACCCCAAAGGTGTAGCTAGCTGAACTTTGGCATGGCACACTACCGGTGCCAGCAGCAACGTGGAGACCTGCACAACGCAACCACAGAACTTTGCCCCAACTTGCGATGAGGTTGTCAATCTCACCGGTTTTGCTGAAAACAAAGGATTAAACGTATCGACTGGAAGAAAGTAATAGTTTGCAGAAAGTAAACACAAAGCAGTAAACAGTTGATTGTAGATTGATAGTAAAAGAAAGGACCGGGGTCCGTAGTTCACTAGATGTGGCTCTCCTTAAGATAGATGACATGTTGGGTGAACAAATTACAGCGGAGCAATTGACAAACATCGATAAAGCAAACAAGCATATACTACTCATCTTGACTCCTTTGAGATTCGATTGGGCATTACAACATTATACATAGACCGCCATCCAACTGCATCTATGACTAATAATCCACCTTCAGGTTATCATCTGAACCCCCTCTAGTATTAAGTTGCAAGCAATGGATAATTGCATTACGAATTGCGTGTAAAGTAAACAATACGATTGTTCTATGAACAAATGATTGTTGTTTTGTCCCTAGTAGCAATAGCACATCTAGTACCTTAGATATTTCTATCACTTCCCTAGATTACTAGAGGCATGAACCCACTATCGAGCATAAATACTAACTATTGGAGTTGCTAGCATCTACTTGGCCAAGATAGATACTAACAACGGAAAGCATGCAAGATCACAAATAACAAAGACATGATAGGATCAATAATCAATCTGAAATAGCATCTCAATATCCATCGGATCCCCGCAAACACAACATGCAAAATTAAAAATAGATGATCTTGATCATGAACGGAGCTCACAAGCTCTAGACATGATAGCACAAAGGAGGAGAACCAGCCATCTAGCTACTACATGGACCCGTAGTCCAGAGATGAACTACTCACGCATCACACCGGAGGCTTGCATGATGATGAAGAAGGCCTCAAGGGTGAATTCCCCTCTCCGGCAGGGTGTCGGGAAGAGCTTCAGATCCCTCCTGATCTAGGGATGACAACGGCTATAGACTCTTTCGTGGAATTTTGATTGGGTACTTAGGGTTCCTGTATCGGAGGCATCTTATAGGCGGAAGGAGAGGTAGAGGGGGTGCCTGGGCTGGCCACACCACCCCCTGGCGCGGGCCAGGCCTAGCCGCGTGACCAGGTGGTGTGGCCGCCCTCTGGCCCTTCTCCGTCTCGTATTCTGGCTCTAGGTGTCCCTCGGTGAAAAACTGAATTTGGCTTTTGTCCCATCCAATACCGAGAATATTAATTTTCTGACTTTCCTGGAACCAAAAACAGCAGAAAACAGGCAGCTGGCACTGTGACTCTTGTTAATAGGTTAGTCCAAGAAATCATATGAACAGTACTCCAAAGTGTGGACAAAACATAAGAAAGTGGATAAAACCAAGAATGGAACATCAAAAATTATGGATACGTTAGCAACGTATCATAGTACTAGCCATCGAAGCGGCGGTGCTCTTCCGCTTTTGCAACCGGGGCTGAGGTGGCAGAGTCTACTGACGTGGCGGAGGTCACGGAGTCTGCTGACGTGGCGGAGTCTGCAGACGCGCCAGAGATGGCTGAGGCGGTGGAGTTTGCTGACATGGCGAAGTCGGTGGCCTTGGTGTCCAATTTGGAAGCACGATGTTTTCCTTTCACCATAGAATGGTGCCTTTCATGGCTTCTTCTAGTTCAGTCAGATCCCCTTCACCTATAGGGAAGTCAAGGCTTAGGTGCTCATATCCCGTCATAACTTCATTCACCCCGACAACATCATAGCCATTTGGAACTGAAGAGCATGGTAAGTTGGTCTACATCCAGAAGGTAAGGCAAAGCCGACCGCCACCTTTATGGATATGTTCACAACTATCACATGTAGCTCACAATTTTATGTACCTGTGATCTCATCCACGGGGTAGCGACGAGCCATTGTTAGTGCATCATCATTAGCCAGGAGCTCCGTGGAAGCCATGCTACTTTTTCACCGAGATGGTGGGCCTGTAGCATCGAATGAATGATCTTCGCCCTACCGCTAAGATGGGCCAGTAGCTTGCTGGCTAAGTGCATTTATTTTCTCCTCCTGTATCCTTAATTTATCTTCTAT
This sequence comes from Avena sativa, assembly GCA_916181665.1. Lineage (NCBI taxonomy): Eukaryota > Viridiplantae > Streptophyta > Magnoliopsida > Poales > Poaceae > Avena > Avena sativa. The sequence continues at coordinate 368,595,987 of OV702287.1, read as the reverse complement.
ATGTTGCATCTAGTCTGCCTCCATGTCCTTTCTCCTTTGATGGATTTTATCGGGATATTTCTTCCCGTCATCGGGAAACCCAAGCTTCCACGGAACAGAGCCTTTAGTGCCTCTTGTTCGTCCTTTGTGTTCTTTATTCCCAAGGGTGTTTGTCAGCTTGTTGTTCTCTCTGTCGGGATAGAACTTCCCCTCCTACACATCCTTCGCTGCAGTTTTAAGGGCTTCGCAAGGTGTTGCAAGATGTTTTTTTTGTATAAATACACTTTCCTATTTCTGGGTTCAACTCCCTCCCATGCCCGTAGAACCAAGACTTTGCCCGATCGATCCACCCCGATGTCTCTAGATCGATACCTTTATCAATTAGATCATTCTCAGCTTTCTCCCACTTAGGCCTGGAAAGACTTGTAGCCACCTATCCCCATAACATGGTGATATCTTCAGCGCAGCATTTTCCTTTTTTATTTCCGACCTTTTCACAGCTTCAGCCGATGTCTTGTACTACACAAATTCATCCTAGTGATCTCTTAGCTTCTCATTCTCTCTAGTGAACTTTAGAGTCTTTTATTCCAGGACATACATCTTGTACAATCTTTTCTTGTGGTCTTTGAATTGTGTGGCCATCTTCTTAAGAGCTCAATCCTTGACTTTTGGCTCTATAACTTTGTTTTCTAGATCCACCTCTGGTAGTAGTTTGAAATTTGTCATGAGCATATTCCAAAGATTATCTTTGCATCTATCCTCGACATAACTAACTCCATCCGCCTTTGGCTTATTCCATTCTCGAATGGTTATAGGGATGGTATCCCTAACAATAACTCCGCATTGACTTACAAATAATCTTGCGTTTTGCACGGGAGAAATCAGGGCGCCATCTGAAGCGACTTCTTCGATCGTCAACCTAGAACCAGGGGCCAACTTTTTTGCCAGGCCTCATTTGCTTCCAGTAGATTGCTTTGATCCAGAGGGCTAAAAGAAGAAAGAATCATTAATATATATACAAATATATTAGTGCATCTAGTCAGCAGTGGCTTAATTTATATACCTCTTTGGACTTTGTAGTCAAGGTTCCCTCACCGGAGCCATCTCTTCGCTCACCGGAGTCGTATCTTCCTCACCGGAGACGTCTCTTTGCTCGAGATCCTCCTCCACTCCCTCACCAGAGTCGTTCAGATACTGTGAGGTGATATCTTCATCAGCTATCATACCCTGCAATATCTCTTCTTTATCTTCGTCGCGCTCCATAGTTTCTACAAAGTCTTGCTAGTTATTTCAATACTATAAACATAGCAAAACCCTAATGAATTAAGGACACCACTCGAAATGGTTCCTCCACGGAGTTAAGAAAACCGTGCGAAATGGTTGTCGCGCCCATCCATCATCCCTATATGGCGCATGTTGCAATGGCGCGTGTTGCCATGCCCATTCATCATTCCTATATGGCGCGTGTTGCCGCGCCCTCCCAAACCTCAAACATTGGCAGGATCGTGTCCAGTGTAAAACAACGTGTATATCATCAAAACAGCAAGCAATGATGAGTGTGAGTGATAGAATATTTTGGCAACTTAACACCATTTATCTTATAAAAATACATGGTACTGCACTAAAACACATGTTTGCAATATGAATGAGTTGGATGATAGAACAAACAACACGCTAGGAGAAAGTAGTAATTATATATTTTGCATACGAATGGATCAAGGTTTCAAATATGCGCATCTATGATAAATAAAAAGCACCATATCATTGTTCACGTTAGAACCAACACTGATTTAAAACACCCACATTAAACCTAATTCTAATTCACGTTAACCCTAATAAACATTAATAAAGCAAACAATTCCCAAGAGTGCAATAATGCATCCAATAGAGTTACATAATCAGCAAATAAAGAGTACGAATTTAGTAGATAGATGACACAGACAAAATAACTAGCACATCCAAATAATTCTTGATCAAAGACAAATATTAAAATATCACGCATCTTATTCTTTGGAACAAAGGTACTCCCTCTATTATAGATACATCCAAATTTTAACAAATTTTCAACATCTAGTTTAAGACGGAGGGGTATATATTTTGACACCAAATAATCACTAGCACACTTATATTCCCTCTCACCAGAAGCTAGCAATGACATATAAGAAAATTTTGACTCCAAAAAATCACTAACAATTTGAGTCTAGTGATTAATTAAAAAAAGTACATTGGATCAAACAAGGGGATCATCTAGCATTCCTGGAGAGGTGGATTAATGGAGATGGTAATGAAGAACAGGGGAAACTAACCTGCAGTCGATGGCAACAGGCGACGGCCGACGGAGCGGGCTTCTTGGTGGCATGACCCTTTCTCCGGCACGGCGACACAGTTGGTGGTGGTGGCGGCCGGGGAGCGCGCGGACGACGGTGACGCGAGTGGTGGTGCTGGCGACCACAGCACGCACGAACGACGATGCGCAATGTGGGGTTGGTGGTGGTGGAAGCGGCCGCGCAGGCTCGGACGGTGATGGCATACGACGTGGTTGGTCAGACGGCGAGGATCACTGTGGTGGATTTGCGCATCCTTCCGGCATCAGGTCGGTGGCACCTCCCGTGCTAGCTCGATCGAGAATGGAGATGGAACTGGGAAGGAGGAGGCGGCGGTGGGTTATATGTCAAGGGCCTTCAGCCCCGGGTCATGCCACGATCCAGGACTAAAGGGTTTTGGCAGCAGCCCAGAGGGCACGCGCCAACCGTCCACCTTTATTCCCGGTTCGTGGCATGACCCGAGACTAAAGGGCCTTTCAAAATTATATTTGAATTTTGTAGTATAAATTCTGGTTCCCGCATTATTGTATATCAAAATGTTAATAAAAGAAATAAAGAATATCTATCTAATAAAAAATATATAGCATATCATAATGTTCATAAAAAAATATCTATCTAATAAAAATATAATTTATTTTATAGGATAATTCAATTATTTAATATGGTAGATCATTTTTAAAAGGGTTTTTAAATGGTAAATCATAAAAGGGATTTTAAATGGTAAATCATTTTTAAATAAAGAATAATATTGTTTGGCCTCCAAGACATGATTTCCATGTTGAGATACACATGATCTAATGCTCATGATTTTTTGAAGAAAGGAAAACTTGCAAGGAAGTGGGTCCGGTTTGAACTATAGGTACATGATCTAATGCTCACGATTTTTTTCAAAAAATCATTTTTAGACTCACAATATGATGTTTCTTCAGAGATCTAATGCAAGTTTTAGCGAGGCTCATCCCTTATCTTCATGCCCACCGTTTTGATCATTATTTGAAATAGGAAAATTTGGAAACGGGCATAAGAAATTCAAAAACAGTCCGAATAACGTAAATCATTCGCATGGTGTCATATTGTGTGACATAGTTGCAAGGAAAAATACCAAACTTGGTATATTGATTGCATCTTGAAAAGTCCTTCTCAAAATGAGCTATCATGTTCGAGGTTCCATGGATTTCAGACCAAATGACCAATGTTATGGATAGAATTGTGGCATAGTTTGTGATAGTGTTCCCATATTGTGCATGCATGTGTATCTTAGGATGGCGAACAATGTTGTAGGAGGAAGTTTTCCTTTTCGTCGCACGGAAAAGTTATTTTCCATTTTACGAGTGCAAAAAACGAGACATTTTGTGAAGCAACCACCAAAGGGCTAATTCAAAATGTTACCACCCCACTTTTCAAAATTACTAGACAACCTTACATGGACGATGTCCCAACTAGGGGTTTCTCAAACCTTTCCATCCATCCTAGGTGAAAAAGACAAATGTCTACCGAATCCGTAGGAATTGGGTCTAGTTTGAACTACATGTACATGATCTATTGCTCATTATTTTTTGAAAATTCATTTTTAGAATCACAATTTGATGTTTCTTCAGAGATCCAATGCAAGTTTTAGCGAGGCTCATCCCCTATCTTCATGCCCATCGTTTTGACCATAGTTTGAAACAAGAAAATTTAGAAATGGGCATAAGAAATTCAAAAACGGTACGAACAATGTAAATCCTTCGTGTGGTGTCATATTATGTAACATATTTGCAAGGAAAAGTACCAAACTTGGTATATTGATTGTATCCCAAAAAGTCCTTCTCAAAATGAGCTATCAAGTTCGAGGTTTCATGGCTTTCGAACCAAATGACCAATGTTAAAGCCAGAATTGCGTCATAGTTTAAGAGAGTGTGCCCATATTGTGCATGCATGTGTATCTTGGAATGGAAAACAATGTTTCAGGAGGAAGTTTTCCTTTTTGTCGCACATAAAAGCTATTTTCCATTTTACGAGTGCAAAAAAGGGGCATTTTGTGAAGCAACCACTAAAGGGATAATTCAAAATGATACCACCCCATTTTAAAAAATACTATACCACCTTACATGGAAGATGTCCCAACCAGGGTATCTCAAACCTTTCTGTCCACCCCGTATAAAAAAGACAAATGTCTGCCGAATCGGTAGGAAGTGAGTCCGGTTTGAACTACAGGTACATGATCTAATGCTCATTATTTTAAAAAAAAATCAGTTTTAACCTCATAATATGTTGTTTCTTCATAGATCCAATGCAATTTTTAGCGAGGCTCATCCCATATCTTCATGCCCACCATTTTGACATAGTTTGAAACGGGAAAATTTGGAAACAGGCATAAGAAATTCAAAAACGGGCCGAACGATGTAAATCCTTCACATGGTGTCATGTTATGTGACATAGTTGTAATAAAAAACCAAACTTGCTATATTGATTGCATCTCAAAAATTCCTTCTCAAAATAAGCTATCATGTTCGAGGTTTCATGGCTTTCGGACCAAATGACCAATATTATGGCAAGAATCGTGGCATAATTTATGATAGTGTGCCGATATTGTGCATGCATGTGTATCTTGGTATGGCAAATAATGTTTCAGGAGGAAGTTTTCCTTTTCGTCGCACGAAAAAGCCATTTTCCATTTTATGAGTGCCAGAAAACAGGGTGTTTTGTGAAGCAACCACCAAAGGGCTAATTCAAAATGATACCACCCCATTTTTCAAAAATACTATACCACCTTACATGGACGATGTCACAACTGGGGTATCTCAAACCTTTCCGTCCACCCCGGGTGAAAAAGACAAATGTTTGCCGAATCGGTAGGAAGTGGGTCCGGCTTGAACTACTTGTACATGATCTAATGTTCATTATTTTTTGAAAAAATCATTTTTATACTCACATATGATGTTTCTTCAGATATACAATGCACGTTTTAGCGAGGCTCATCCCCTATCTTCATGCCCACCGTTTTGACCATAGTTTGAAATGGGAAAATTTGGAAACATGCGTAACAAATTTAAAAACGGTCCGAACAATGTAAATCCTTCGTGTGGTGTCATATTATGTGACATAGTTCCAATAAAAAACCAAATTTGCTATATTGATTGCATCTCGAAAAGTGCTTCTCAAAATGAGCTATCATGTTCGAGGTTTCATGGATTTCAGACCAAATGACCAATGATATGGCCAGAATCGCAGTATAGTTTTTGATAGTGTATCCATATTGTGCATGCATGTGTAACTTGGGATGAAGAAAAATGTTGCAGGAGGAAGTTTTCCTTTTCGTCGCACGGAAAATCCATTTTCCAATTTACGAGTGCCAAAAACAGGGCGTTTTGTTAAGCAACCACCAAAGGCTAATTCAAAATGATACCACCCCATTTTTCAAAAAAATTAGACCACCTTACATGGACAATGTCCCAACCGGGGTATCTCAAACCTTTCCGTCCACCCTAGGTGAAAAATACAATTGTCCGCCGAATCGGTAGGAAGTGGGTCTGGTTTGAACTATAGTTACATGATCTAATGCTCATGAATTTTTGAAAAAGAATCATTTTTAGACTCACAACATGATGTTTCTTCAGTGGTCCAATGCAAGTTTTAGCTCATGAAAATATACTAAACTTGGTGTATTGTTTGCATCTCAAAAACCACCAAAGGCAAAATTCAAAATACATATAGTCACTTGTTTTCTAAAGTTCCTTGCTTATGATCGCGTCAGCCGTAACCATGGAATATCTTCATCTTTAACATGATGCTTTGGTCAGTGTTCACTGTGAATGGCGGAATTATATCAAATTTATTATAATCTTCTAACATGTCTGTCTTATCCTCCACTCCCACGATGTTTCTTTTCCCTGAAAGAACTATGTGGCACTTTGGCTCATCGTATGATGTATCCATTTTCTTTTTTTTCTTTTTATCATTTTGGTTGACATGTCCTTCACACAGAAAACCCGAGCCACATCATTGGCTAGTATGAATGGTTCGTCTGTGTACCCAAGATTGTTGCGATCCACTGTTGTCATTCCGTACTTCTTGTCTACTTGAACCCCGCCTCCTGTCAGCTTGACCCATTTGATCCGAAACAAAGGGACCTTAAAAATAGGTCCATAGTCAAGTTCCCATATCTCCTCTATGTAACCATAATATGTGTCCTTTTGCCTATTGTTGTTTGTTGCATCAATGCGGACACCACTATTTTGGTTGGTGCTCTTTTTATCTTGGGCTAAATTATATTCCAATTTATCTCGTACCCTTGGAAAGTCAATACCATCAAAGATGGTGTCCTGGCAAAGAAGTACAACTGATCTCCAACTGTGGTGTTATTCATGAGATGTGTTTGCAACCAACCGCCGAAAGTCGCCATTTGTGCATGTGTAATCGAGTCATTAGACTCCCCTGGGTATTGGGAGTGTAGAATATTCTGTTGTTCATTGATATACGGAGCCACCAAGGTGGAACTTTGTAGAATTGTGTAGTGTGCTTGAGTGAAAGAATGCCCGTTTCTACTTATTATAGCTTTCTTTCCTAGTGTGCCCTTTCCACTCAGTCTCCCCTCGTGCCGCGATTGAGGAACACCAATCGGCTTAAGGTCAGGAATAAAGTCAACACAGAACTCAATGACCTCCTCTGTTCCATAGCCCTTAGAGATGCTTCCTTCTAGCCTAGCACGGTTATGAACATATTTGTTTAAGACTCCCATGAACCCTCAAAGGGGAACATATTGTGTAGAAATACAGGACCAAGAATGGCAATCTCTTCGACTAGGTGAACTAGGAGATGTGTCATAATATTGAAGAAGGATGATGGGAACACTAACTCAAAACTTACAAGACATTGGACCACATCATTCCGAGATAGAGTATCTGGATACCTTGGTAGAGTATCTGGACACCTTCTGAGAAATTGCATTGAGGAATGCACATAGCTTCACAATAGGTACTCGAACATTTTCCAGTAGAAGCCCCCTCAATGCAAGTGGAAGCAATTGCGTCATAATCACGTGACAGTCATGAGACTTTAAGTTCTGTAAATTTTTTCTATGCAATTATTATTCCCTTTATATTTGATGAGAAGCTAGACGGGACCTTGATACTGCTCAGGCATTCAAAAAGATTTCCTTCTCTTTTTTGGTAAGAGTGTAGCTAGAAGGACCTTGATACTTCTCTGGATGTAGGCCATCTCGTTCGTTCATACGTTGCTGGTCCTGCCATGCTTCTGGTGTATATTTTTACTTCCCATACACGCTCAAGAATCCTAGCAGGTTCACAGAAAGATTCTTCATCATGTGCATCACATCGACTCAAGAGCGAACCTTGATGACCCACAAGTATAGGGGCCGTATCGCAGTATTTTCGAGGGAAGTGAAACCCAATTTATTGATTCGACACAAGGGGAGCCAAAGAATATTTATAAGCCTTAACAACTGAGTTGTCAATTCAGCTGCACCTGGAAACAATCTTGCTCACAGCAGTTTATCAGTAGCAACAGTTTTGTAGTAGGAATAGTAAAGTAACAGCAGTAGTAAAGCAAAGACAGTAGTAACAAAAGCAGTAAACAGTGGGATTCGAGTGCGCTAGGCATAGGGATGGATGGACCGGCGTTGCATGGACAAGACAATTCACATAGCAATCAGAACATAGGGCAATTGCAGATAAATAAGATAAAGCATCCAAGTACTAGAAAATCCTAGGCATGTGTTCCATATATAGTCATACGTGCTCGCTATGAGAACTTGCACAACATCTTTTGTCCTGCCAGCCCGTTTGCAGCGGGGCCTCTAGGGAACTATTGGCAATTAAGGTGCTCCTTTTAATAGAGCACCGGAGCAAAGCATTAACACTCCGTGAACACATGTGATCCTCACATCAAAGCCATTCCCTTCAGGTTATCCCGATTTCTGTCACTTCGGGGCCATAGGTTCCGGACAACAATGTGTGTATACAACTTGCAGATAAGACCAAGAACAATACTATCATAATGAATCAATAACAAGTTCAGATCTGAAATCATGGCACTCGGGCCCTAGGGACAAGCATCAAGCACAACAAGTCGCAACAAAGTCATAAAGCACTAATAAAAGATACTAGGCACCATGCCCTAACAATTTGATGCCATTACATGAATGATCTCATCCAATCCCTACCATCCCCATAGCCTACAGCGGGGTATTACTCACTCATAGATGGGGGAAACATGGATGGTCGATGGAGAAGCGATGATGATAATGATGGCGATGATCTCCTCCAATTCCCCGTCCCGGCAGGGTGCCAGAACGGAGTTTCTGGTGCTGTTTCGTGGAATCTGGTGGTGGCGGCAGAGCGGAACTCCTTCTGGAAAAACGTCGAACCCCCCGAAGTTTTTAGGTCAGAAGGCTCCTTATAGGCGAAGAGAGAGGCCGAGGGGGTGCCTAGGGGGCCCACACCACCCCCTGGAGCGGCCTGGCCTGGCCCGCGCCACCAGGTGGTGTGGCCACCCTGGCTCTTCTCCGTCTCGTATTCTGGCTCCTGGAGTCTTCGGGTGAAATAGGATTTTTGGCATATTTTCCGGGATTTTTCTTAATAGTTGGTTTTCTGCACAAAGAGTAGACACCAAGGCAATTCTGCTGAAAATAGCGTCAGCGCGCATTAGTTGCATCCAAATCACACAAGTTTAGAGGAGAAACAATAGCAGAAGTGTTCAAGAAAGTAGATACGTTTTGGACGTATCAACCCCCCCCCCCCAAGCTTAGCTTATTGCTTGTCCTCAAGCAATTCAGTTGAAAACTGAGTGTGATAAAAGAACTTTCACGAACACATTTGCTTCAAATGATGTAAATATTCTCAGCAATGTGATCAACTACTTGGAAAATTCATAATAAAGAGTATGCAACCAAGTTTACTTAATAGTCTTTGCAATCTATGAAGAGAATCCAACTCAAGAATAATAAGTAGCATGAAGCACGAACATAAGCAACATTACAATGCTCATAAAAAGGTATAATAGAGTGGTATCTCGCTTGCCTTTGATTATGAATGCCAAGGAACCTCTAAAGTTCAAGTGATGACTAGAAGTAAAGATATCAAGATACAAGAATCAAAGTCATAACACAAATAATCAAGTAATGGAACAAACATAAAGAATGACAACTATGCTCTCAAGAAGGTGCTCAAAGAATATGTGGAGACTCAACAAGTAGAAGAAAAGGGTTTTGAATAATTTTGAAAGGCTTCCAAATGCTGAAAGTATGGTACTCATTAGCTTTGAGATCTCATTGCCCCTATCGTAAGCATCTTTAATGTGGTTAAGGTGAAAGTGAGGTCCAACCTGAGTTATATGCTTGACAGACTATAAACTGAAAATCCCAAGTCCCTTGAGTACGAGGGACGCTCCTCATGCTACTCAACTTTAGTTACCGGTAAGTTCTTGTCATCGTAAGTATGTGCGTATCATTGAGAACCGCCAACGGGGTACCCCTAGCCCGATGATACGTAAGAATCCCCATATCAAAATGACAAGGCAAGCAGACAATGAGTATCTCAGCAATCTTCTTATTTACCATGGGAAAATGGTGCTTTTTTCTCTCTTTCCTCTTTTCATAAAACAATTTTTTTTCTTTTTCTCATTAGCTATCTCTCTCTGTTTTTATAAGAAGAATGCTTCATAGATATCATTATGGTTGCGCTGCAGGTTTCCACCATGTCAGCATGGATTAGACCAGCGGCCCAGGAGTTTCTCTAACACACATACATAACTCCATGGACTTACAGGCTCCCCTTTTATTTCACACCGACGACATCCGCAAACAAAAGAGCAAGGTATCAACTGGGTGTATTTTTACAAGTGTTGAAAGCGTTCCCCGTGACAGCATGGTTCTGCTAATCCCCAGCATACAAGCATATAACTTTCATGGAGAGTTCACAATGGTTCAGGTTTATTAAGTGCAGGAAATAAAGTGTGCCATCAAGTTTGTGAGAGCTTTACTAACTAATTTTCCCATAACAAGCAAACATTTTATTTGGAAGAAAACAAGGCATATTGAATATGCACGGGAGCAACAAATGATGCTAATAGGTAGGTATGGTGGACACTTTGGAAATATTCGGTTTAGGGAGTTGGAAACATGAGTAAAACACTCAGTGGAAGTGAAGGCTAGCAATAGTAAGGGAGCGACAAACGAGAGAGCAATAGCTGTCATTATCATGCTTGCAACAAAACATGACTACTCATGGCATGAAAGTGATTCAAGATCCTCAAGGAAAATAATTCATCGACGCTTAACTGATTATTACAGTCATGTGCATGCGTGAGCATGTGCCAAGTCAATTCAAATGAAACATTCAGAGGAGGATACCATGGTGTCATACCAATTTATGAATAGAGCAATGCAAGCAAACATTCATAAGACATGCTACAAACTATTAGCGAGCTGGAGCTAATCATAAGAAAGCAAGAACTATTAAGCATCCAAAGAAAACATACACTCTACATGAACAGACTAAGCATGCCCACAGTGATGAGTATATGTACAAAAATGAAAACAAATAGAGTTCGTTACCAGCCTCTTACCATGCCTCAAGTTGTCATTGATCCTCATTATTGCTCTTCACTTGTGTGACTTGAATAATAGTATGAAACCAATATCCACTAAGGACTGCCGAACCCTGTAGCAAACTCGCAAAAACCAAAGAAGAACGACCCAAATATTTTTGGTGTTTTTGATTTTTAAACAAGAACCAAAAGGGAAAAACAAACAAAGCAAAATCTTTTTGGGTTTTTCGAATAGTTCAAACAAAGCAAAAAAGGGAAAAACAAACAAAGCAAAAAGGAAGAAGCAAACCAAAGAGAAACAACAGAAATATTTTTGGTCTTTTTGTGTTTTTAGAAAGCAAAAGCAAAGAAGAACTAAAACTAAAAAGAGAACGAAAACATGAATATACAAAGTACCGACGCAACATGATATGGAGATGAGTGCGGTGTCGGTGTACCTCCCCCCAAGCTTAGGCTTTTGCCCTAAGTGGGTATCAATCCCAAGCTGGCCAGGATGAAGTGTCACTCTGGTACGATGAAGAGGTCCCCTCATCCTGGTGCGAATTCGAGTACGTCCCTCTGTAATACGCGGAGTAATCATAGGAGGGCACATCCTCCTAGTGCTGCTCGTGGAAACCCAGCAAGCAAAGCTGCTCGTCCACCTCCTCCTTGGAGCGCGACCACGGTCTCCTATGAACACTAAACAAAGCAGGTTGTGGCAAAAGGATCTCCCTTTCATCCCCGTCAGTGAAAAGCATCCTATATACTAGATTGTTCAAATCAGAGGTAGCAGTGACAAAGTGATGAGTTTTCATGGCAACGAGGTCAAGCCTCTGTGGTGCCAGCATAGCATCATCGGGATCCACTGAAAGACCTAATGCATTGACTATGCGTGATGCAATGATGCCCCCATAGATAGTCCCCCTAGCAGCTAGGCGGCGAGCAATAAGCGAGCCAAGATTATACCGAGTATCATTGTTAAGCACAGCAGCAAGGAATGCTAAATGATAGTTGGAGATATTACTAGTGTTCTCCCTACCCAAAACACTAGTGGCAAGATAATCTGCAAAGTATCTAAGAGCAGGCAGTTGGATATTTCTTATCTTTCCGCGCTGCGCTACGCGGTCATCATCATTGGTCAACCCTCGGTAAAGCTCCAACAAATCAGCAGGTCGCCCTTGAATTTTCTTCACGGTCCCTGTCATACGCACACCTACAATACTGCAAAATCTCTCCAAAGGCATGGTGAAGGGCAAATCATAGATTTTAAAAGAGATAGTAGATTGATAGGGTGTGTTAGTAACCATGAAGCTCTCAACAAAAGTTTTGGTGAGCATAGCATATTGTGCACTCTCATCTTGCATGTAAGAGGTCAAACCAACCCTCTCAATCAGTAGCAAGAAATCATCAAGAATACCGGCAGCTTGCAGAAAAGTAAAACAAGGAAAAGAGGATGGGTGAGCATCCCCATCATCCCTTTCACTGCCAATACGGGTTGCAACGAGGTCTTCATTGTATGATGGCCTAGCATGAGAGGCTGTTCTTGAGGGCCTCGACCTCCTAGGTGCATCACTCTCAAATATCTCTCCAAAAGTATGGTTGTTCATGCTTGGTATTCTGAAATTTAAACACCTATTAAACAAGTGATTACAATGTAAATATAATGAAGGATTCTACTCATAGGGACTTGCAAGAGGCCTAAACATGCATCAAAACTATATCTCTAAGCATCAAACAATCTTACAAGCTCTCATAACCAGTCACCTACAGCAGCAAAATACTCAACATATAATCCACTAAACACAAATCTACTTGGACAAGGGGAGGAGTCACATACTAGGGAACAAATGCTCCAAATTTCAGCAAGAAAGATGGGCTGAGCAAGGAGATCGAAAAAATAGAGAGCAAGCATAGCAAGAACGTGATTTTGAGCTATGAACTGGAGCTTACTCGGGACCGAGAAGAAAGTGGCAGGTGAGAGAGTTAGTGGGGGGCCAGGGGTGACCCACACCAGGGCATGGCGCCACCCAAGGCTGGCCGCACCACCATGTGGTGTGCCTGCCTGGTGGGCCCCCCTGGTACCTACCAGGTACTCCTCTGCCCCTTTTTCCACGTAAAAATTGAATATGAATTTTCTGGAATTCTTTGAGACACTTTATTTTTGGGCATTTTTCAGAAATAGAAGAATGATTTTTCTGACAGACAGATTTTTTTTCTTTTGGAAACATGATGCAAGGACAAAACAAGGCTAGAACTACAGAAGTTCTAACATGCAAGAAACTAACAACACAAAGAGAACTAAACGAAAGCAAAAACTAAAATGCAAAGGATAGAAATAAACGGAGATAAGCATAATGAAAACATTTTTTGTTCAATGGAATCCTTTTGTTAGCAAGGTTGATCAAGTCTTGCTACCAAAACAATTGCATATGAGACAAAACTTTGTACTCCACTAATGATTATGTTACCTTAACCTCGATAGCAATGGTCCCAATCATAATAGTTTCAAATTTTTCTCTTGGTATGGGACAATATATTTCTCCAACTTGAATGGCTTCAACATGTTCGATTGAATTCAAACCATAAGTCCTTTCAATATTCTTGGGGAAATAGACAGTATGTTCCTTGTCATTAACATTGAAGGTCACCTTTCCTTGATTACAATTAATAACAGCTCCTGCAGTATTAAGAAAAGGTCTCCCAAGAATAATAGACATATTATCATCTTCATGCATTTCAAGCACAACAAAATCAGTTAGTATCAAGCAATTGTGAGCCACCTGAACAGGTATATCCTCACATATACCCACAGGAATAGTGGTAGATTTATCAGCCATTTGCAAAGATATATTAGTTGGTATCAATTTTTCAAGCTGAAGCCTCTTATAGAGAGAGAAAGGCATAACACTAACTCTAGCTCCCAAGTCACACAAAGCAGTTCTAACATAACTGTTCTTAATAGAGCAAGGGATAGTTGGAATCCCTGGGTCTCCTAGTTTCTTAGGAACCTTACCATTGAAGAAATAATTAGCAAGCAAAGTAGAAATTTCTTCATTAGGGATCGTCCTTTTATTCGAGACAATGTCCTTCATATACTTTGAGTAAGGAGGAAATTTAATAGCATCAGTCAAAGGAATTTGCAAGAATAAAGGCTTCATCCACTCACAAAACTTATTATAGTGTTCACCTTCCTTTGACTTGTGTTTCTTATCAAGGAAAGGCATAGGTTTTTGGACCCAGGGTTCTCTTTCACTACCATGTTTCTTAGCAATAAAATCTTCTTTGGTGTATTTAGTGTTCTTAGTGTGGTTTTCTGGTTCTTCTTCAACTTTTTCTTTATTAGGAGCAACATTTTATTCATTACCACTTTCAGTTTCAGCATCAGAGATAGATCTACTATTAGGATCTATAGCAGGTTTAGATGGTTCTACAACAGTTTTATGTTTCTTTTTCCTTTTCTTACGAGTAGAACCACTATTTTCAGCTTGTTGAGAATCCTGCTCAATTCTTTTGGGGTGCCCCTCAGGATATAGAGGATCCTGGGTAGCAGCACCACTTCTAGTTCTAATTTTATAAGCATGTTTTTCTTTAGTAGCATTAACTAGCAAGTCGTTTTGCACTTTAACGAGTTGATCTATTTGAGTTTGAACCATTTGAAAGTGTTTAACAATCATTTTAACATCATTAGAGGTTATTTCCACAATATCTTTCAACTCAACAATAGCTCTAGTGTTTTCCATTAGATGATTTTGCACCCTTTTATTAAAATTATCTTGCTTAACAATAAAGATATCAAATTCTTCTTAGCATTGATCAGGAGGTTTAGAGTAAGGGATATCACCTTCATCAAAGTGTTGGAGAGAGTGTACCTCAATAGTGGGTGAGTAGGGAATACGCTTACATAATTCTTATATAGGAGGTAAATTCTTGACATCTGCAGCTTTAATTCCCTTCTCCTTAAGACATTTCTTAGCTTCCTTCATCACTTCATCATTTAATTCAATAACTCCCCTCTTCTTTGATGTTGGAATAGGCACAGGAATAGATGGTTCAGGTACAATTACTTCAGGTATAGCTTGTTTAGGAGGAGTCCAATCTTCATAATTCTTGCTTATTTTAGCCATTAATTCCTCAGCTTCCTTTGGAGTCCTATTCCTGAAAACACAATTAGCACAACTATTTAGGTATGTCATAGATTCCTCGGTTAGTCCATTATAAAATATATCAAGAAGCTCATTCTTAGGTAATGGACTTCCAGCTTGTGCATGAATCAAAGCACAAAACCTTGCCCAAGATTCGGGCAATACCTCTTTTTCTCCCTGTTTAAAATCAAAACGTTCCTGCAAAATAGCATGTCTAGCACTGGGAGGAAAATATTTCTGCAGGAAAGTACTAATCAAGCACTCAAGGCTATCAATAGATCCAGGAGGTAAATTACTAAACCAAGTTTTAGCTTCTCCTTTCAGTGAAAAGGGAAAAATCTTAGCAACAAAGTAAGTACGCATCTTAATATCATCAGAAAACAAGCCACTCATGGTAGAAAGTTCATTCATATGTGCTACCGCACTTTCATTCTTAGTCCCACAAAAAGGTTCTTTCTCGACAATAGCTATGTAAGATGGATCGAGAGAGAAATCATAATCTTCATCTATAATGTTTATGGGAGAAGCAACAAACTTAGCAGCAGGATATAATTTCAGTCTAATAGTACGCCTCTCAAGGAGACTCTTAGCAGCGCTCCTTTCATCGGTGTTCTTACATTCTTTAATGAACTCATCGGTCATCTCAACATAACCATCTTCAATATCATAACTCTCACTAGACTCAGGTGAGCTAACAGGTGTGGTAGTGTCTTCATTAGGAGTTTTGGTATTTCCAGCTATAGTTCTAGCAATCGTAGCATCTAGCAAAGGACCTAATGAACCACTCTTATCGAGCACAGTAGAGGCAGCATCATAAGCATCAGAAGTTTCAGATTCAGCAGTAGTAGCAGTGTGTGTAGCATGTGTATGTGGTGGTGTAAGGAACTTACTCAAAATAGACGCTGAATCAAGAGCAGCAGAGGTGTTTAGAACCGTACCTCTTCTTGTAGTGGATGGTAAAATAGGAACCTTGCCATCACGAGACTTACCCATGATGGATGGATAGCGGCGAACAATAGAGAATCCAAGTGAACTTGATAAATAAAGCTATACTACCCGGCAACGGCGCCAGAAAATAGTCTTGATGACCCACAAGTATAGGGGGGGTATCGCAGTATTTTCGAGGGAAGTGAAACCCAATTTATTGATTCGACACAAGGGGTGCCAAAGAATATTTATAAGCCTTAACAACTGAGTTGTCAATTCAGCTGCACCTGGAAACAATCTTGCTCACAACAGTTTATGAGTAGCAACAGTTTTGTAGTAGGAATAGTAAAGTAACAGCAGTAGTAAAGCAAAGACAGTAGTAACAAAAGCAGTAAACAGTGGGATTCGAGTGCGGTAGGCATAGGGATGGATGGACGGGCGTTGCATGGACAAGACTATTCACATAGCAATCAGAACATAGGGCAATTGCAGATAAATAAGATAAAGCATCCAAGTACTAGACAATCCTAGGCATGTGTTCCATATATAGTCATACGTGCTCGTAATGAGAACTTGCACAACATCTTTTGTCCTGCCAGCCTGTTTGCAGCGGGGACTCTAGGGAACTACTGGCAATTAAGGCACTCCTTTTAATAGAGCACCAGAGCAAAGCATTAACACTCCATGAACACATGTGATCCTCACATCAAAGCCATTCCCTTCCGGTTATCCCGATTTCTGTCACTTCAGGGCCATAGGTTCTGTTCAACAACGTGTGTTTACAACTTGCAGATAAGACCAAGAACAATACTATCATAATGAATCAATAACAAGTTCAGATCTGAAATCATGGCACTCGGGCCCTAGTGACAAGCATTAAGCACAACAAGTCGCAACAAAGTCATAAAGCACTAATAAAAGATACTAGGCACCATGCCCTAACAATCTGATGCCATTACATGAACGATCTCATCCAATCCCTACCATCCCCATAGCCTACAGCGGGGGATTACTCACTCATAGATGTGGGAAACATGGATGGTCGATGGAGAAGCGATGATGATGATGATGGCGATGATCTCCTCCAATTCCCCGTCCCGACAGGGTGCCAGAACGGAGTGGCGGCGGAGCGGAACTCCTTCTGGAAAAACGTCGACCCCCCAAAGTTTTTAGTTCAGAAGGCTCCTTATAGGCGAAGAGAGAGGCCGAGGGGGTGCCTGGGGGGCCCACACCACCCCCTGGCGCGGTCTGGCCTGGCCCGCGCCACCAGGTGGTGTGGCCACCCCCTAGATCTTCTCCGTCTCGTATTCTGGCTCCTGGAGTCTTCGGGTGAAATAGGATTTTTGGCATATTTTCCGGGATTTTTCCTGATAGTTGGTTTTCTACAAAAAAAAAGTAGACACCAAGGCAATTCTGCTGAAAACCCGTCAGTCCGCATTAGTTGCATCCAAATCACACAAGTTTAGAGGAGAAAAAATAGCAAAAGTGTTTGGGAAAGTAGATACTTTTTGGACGTATCATACCTCTAGGACTTCCCAATAGGGTACCTCCCAAAATATAGATTTCTTCTTCCACACGGGCACGTGTCCGGTAGTGTCATTTAGAATAGATTGACCGCCAGGACCATTTCCAAAGATTACTTTTAGATCCTTGACCATACCAAATACGTCATCACTAGTTCAGGGGATAGGCTTATTCCGGTGATCTGCGTCACCTTTGAAATGCTTGACTTTCTTTTTTACAATATGCTTGGTCAGAAGAAATCGACGAATCCCCAAGTACACAACCTTTTTACATTTATGCAAGTATGTACCTTCAGTCTCATCTAAATAGTGCATGCATGGATTGTATCCCTTGTTTGACTTTTTTGAAAGGTTACTAAGAGCAGAACAATCATTGATTCTTACGAAAAGCAACACTCGTAGGTCAAATTCCTCTAGTTTGTGATCATCCCACACACGTACACCTTGTCCATGCCACAACTATAAAAGTTCTTCAATTAATGGCCTTAGGTACACATCAATGTCGTTGCCTGGTTGCTTCGGTCCTTGGATGAGCACTGGCATCATAATGAACTTCCGCTTCATGCACAACCAAGGAGGAAGGTTATAGATACATAGAGTTATAGGGCATGTGCTATGACTATATCTCTGCTCCCCAAAAGGATTCATGCCATCTGTACTTAGACCAAACCTTAAGTTCCTTGCATCATCTACAAAGCCCGGGTACTCTCCCTCGATTTTCTCCACTACGACCCATCAACATGGTGTCTCAACATCATGTATTTCTTGCGGTCTTCTTTGTACCATTGCAACAACTTGGCATACTCTTTGTTTCTGAACAAACGTTTCAACCATGGTATTATAGGAGCATACCACATAAACTTGGCATGAACCCTCTCCTAGGGAGCTCACTCTCAATATCAACAGGATCATCTCGTCTAATCTTATACCTCAATGCACCGCATACCGTGCATTTATTCTTATTCTCATACTCCTCACCGCGGTAGAGGATGCAGTCATTAATGGATGCATCTTCTGCACCTCTAATCCTAGAGGGAAGACAACCTTCTTTGCTTCATACTTACTAGCAGGCAATTAATTATCCTTTGGAAGCTTCTTCATTATTTTCAGTAGCTTCTCAAATCCCTTAGCAGATAAACCATTCTATGCCTTCCTTTGCAGCAATTCTAGTGTGGTACCGAGCTTTATGTTTCCATCTTCGCAATTTCGGTACAACCTTGTTTTGTGATCATCTAACATGCACTTCAAATTCAACTTCTTATTTTCACTTTTGTATTCTATCTGTGCATCCACAATGGCCCGGTGAAGATCATCAACAAGCTCATATGGTGCCTCTTCATCTTCAGCTTCCCCCGTTGCAGTATCACCATATTCAGGGAACATAGGATAGTTGTCATCATCCTCTTCTTCTTCATTGTCTTCCATCATAACCCCTCTTTCTCCCTGTTTGGTCAAGCAATTAAAGCTGGGCATGAAACCAGACTGAAGCAGGTGGGTGTGAAGGGTTCTCGAGGAAGAGTAATCCATCTTATTTTGACAGGAAACACATGGACAACACATAAAACCATTCACATTGTTTGCCTTAGTCACACCGATAAAATTATGCAGGCCCGTAATGAATTCGGCAATGCGTCGGTCACTGTACATCCATTGACGGCTCATCTGCATTATATAATTAAGTTTATCAAAAATCATTACAGAACATCTAGATTAATGACCTCTATACATCGACAAATGCATTGCATCAATGACAGATGAAAGGATAAAGTTGCTAACCTCGATCGAGGAGGAAAGAAAGAGAAGAAAGATTAAGTGTGGCTCAGACACTTTATATCATGTTTATTTTGTGTGAACTCAAGTGGCATCGTGCTCTCATGCATTTCAGGGAGAACCTCTTGTGCATAGAGGGGAAAAAATAAAGCAACATACACCACTTGTGTATGAGAGGGAAAAACAAACCAGCTCACACACAAACATGCGGGGCTGGGTGTATATATACAAAAACATGAACCTTTAGTCCTGGTTCGTACCACGAACATGGACTAAAGCGAACTGTAACTAAAGGTCCCAAACAAACCGAAACTAATCGTGCTCCTTCCACGTGCGATGTCCTAGCCTTATGAACCGGGAATAATGCTCACATTAGTCCCGGTTCATAAGAAAATCAGGACTGGTCGCTTCCGAGCAATCCGACGGAAGCCCTATTTTATACTAGTGATGAGGTGGCACTCGACGGTGCACAGAAGGACGGCGACCATGAGGAATAGGGCCTAGCCCGACATCTTCTTCACTCGGGTTTGCCGGTGGCCCGCCAAATGGTTTCAAATCTGCGGAACTTGTGCATCATTCTTCACTCTTCTGCTCATGTTCGCTTTGTTCTTATCCGTAGCATCCACGATGAGCTAGGCCTACCATATTACATTCTTCGCCATGTCATCCTCCAAGAGATGGTGCCGAAGAACATGTCAAAATATGTTTTCCAACAATGATTTCAACTGCACCATGAGCCGAATTGGATCTCCCATTTTGTAAGCCTTTATTTTATATAAAACAAGTGCTCCTACCATTCACAACCTTAAAAGAGCCAAACTATAGAAAAGTTTAACTCACATGAAACCTTTCCAAAAGTGAGAATATTTTTATCTATGATGTATGATAGTCGAGGTTTGTGACCCATATATTTTCTACAAACTAATGGTTTCCAAACACCATCCCCTAAATAGTGTAGAAATCCATTCACTAGGGAAACATTTTTTGAAAGATCAAGGAACACAACACTCATCCAAGCGGTAGGCCGACGGCCGGAAGCTACGCTGACAGCCAGGTGTCGAGGCCGTTGGCCTAGCTCCGGGACGCCCATGGCCAAGCAAAAGCCGTCGACGTAAAAAAACATCGGCGTATCGGCTGCTAGGCCAAGGGCCACTGTTGGTGTAGAAAAACCATTAGCGTAGCTTCTTGTAGGTTGAGGGCCGCCATCGGTGTAGAAAATGCCATCATCGTACCTTTCTCACATGTTGTTGCCGAGACCGCACAGGATGGAGGAGTCGATGCCGTTAGAGCTAGGCCGTCGGCGTATCTATTTTCTTGATTTCCTACCATGATCCATTCACTATGTTGTATGACTAGTACAAACTCGTTACTTCGATACATCTATTGTCTATAGGCCTCAGATGGTTTCTCGTTCTGGCTCAAGCACATAGCCTCTAAGAGAACACCACATGAGCCGGTTTTCCTTTGCGGCTCTAAGATACACGATCTCATATGGTGCAAAAAGCTAAACGTCTCTAAGATACACGACCTCATACGAGCTTGAGACAACTAGTATTCATGACCGCTTGTAAGAACTCCTCACCGTCAGACGACCCCAAGTAGGGACCATCTCCAATAATCATGCACTCGGATTTGGATTCAAATAAAGTCCGTCTCCAAACCAAGGACGCCTCGAAGCAGTTATTGAAGTTGAAGCTTCTCACAACCTTCTCCCATCTAGTCGTCAATATTGCATTTGACCTATCTCCCATCTTTATCCTCACCATCTTTGGGTTCTTGCTGTTCATTTGTCAAATATGGACATCAATAGGTTCATCAAGGCCATTCTTTAGGTATTTTCTTATGAACTCATCTCCAAATGTTTGCGCAAGTACAAAGAATTGAAAAATTAGTATTCTTGTGTTTACTAGAAGTAATTAAATATCACAGTCTAGCTTGTTGATCACATGTTCAAGAATATATCATATTATCAGTTTGCACTTGTTTTTCATGACTGGTGAATAGGGCAACCTATAGACATAGTACTTGATTTTTGGTGGAAATTCGGGTTCATACCAGTCTAAGAGGAAGTCTACATGAACTTTTTCCAAATACATATCATTTCCAAAAACCTTCTACTTATAAAAAATAGTGTCCTCCATGTGTTGAGGACCTGATGCAACAATATATAAAAATTTCAATGCGATGAAATATTCATATCTATTGTCTAAACGCATACAAAATAGATGGCTACAATTTTGATGTTCTTTGATACCTCTAAACTCAATCCTCTCAATAGGATCTTCATATGATGACTTGAATGCAAAACTGTCAAAGCTAATGTGAAAACTGTCATCGCTAGAGAGCATTATTGCATAATCACTAGAGGTTCCCATCTGTTAAATAGATACAAATAGAGAGCATCTTAATAGAATCAAAATGCAAGCATACTAATGAAGTGAAAATTAAAATAGATATAGACTAATGGAGTGAAAATTAAATCTCTATTGTTAGATGGGCAACAAACAATAAGAAATCAATAAAAATTGCAGATTTTGAGATTTATACAAGGGAAAAAGAGCTGGGACGGATGGAGGCCAGCTGGAGGAGGCTCTCCTGACGGTGCCGTCGGCTCTTTGAAGCTTGATAACCGTGAACCTTGAATTCTAGAAGCAAAATGGCAAAATCCATGCCAAAATTTCTAAATCGAAGCTCTGTATTAGGGTTCGGGGTTTTTTGTTTTAATACATACCTACCTTGACGATGAAGGGGTCCTCGGAGGTGAGGGAGAGCGTCCTCACCGCAGGGGACCGGAGGCGGAGGGGAGGAGAGGCAGGAGACCACATGCAACAATGGTGGAGGGCGACCACAGCAGCGATGAAGGACAGTAGTTTGGACGGGTGGGGAAGAAAAAATATGCCATAGATCTAAAATATTTGTCCAAATATTTCTAGATCTTTGCCGCCAGGTACTAGCCTCAGATGGATGAAAATGGAAAACGCCTCTACGAATGTCTGTTGTTTGAATATTTCATATTTTGCTGCCAAGTACTTCCCTAGCTAAGACGACTAGAAATTTGAAAAGAACTAATATTCAGAACTCCGGATATATTAGGAACTCCGAAGTTTTCTTATCCTAAAATATGAGAATTATTCATAATTTAAAGGTGAAGGAAGGTGTCTATACATGCTTGCTAGTGTGAAATTGAGTCCCCTAAGACTAAATGAGGTTCATACATTAAAGAAAATAATTAGCAGAGTACAAACCTTGGATCTTACCCTGAAATGCATGACAACTCCTAGTGTTCATGGGCTTGCTGTAGAGCAATAAAGTGCAAGTGTTTTGATTTTGACTAATTGAAATGTTTAATCACGAAATGAGATCATTTGGTTACTTAAATATTAATTTTTCACTAATATAACCTTTTTTCATGTATTCTTTGATGGAAGTCTCGTTGGGTGAATATTCGAACCCCCGTATATATACCCGGAATTCCAAGTTTTGTTAATACTAAATTTGAGAATTATTCATAATTTAAAGGCAAAGGAAGGTGTTTACACATGCTTTCTAGAGTGAAATTGAGTCCTGAGAGTAAATTAGGTTCATACATTGAAGAAAATATATGGCATAGTACTAACCTTGGATCTTAACCCTGAAGGTATGACCGACTCATAGTGTTCATGCGCTTGCTGCATAGCAATAAAATGCAAGTTTTTTTAAATTCGACTAATTCAAATGTTTAATACCGATGTGATATCAATTGGTTACTTAAATGAACTTTCCAACATTTTGAACTCTATTTTCATGTATTCCTTGACAATTGTAATATGATCGAGCACTAGAAATTTTTGGTAGTATGCATGATCAGTAATAATCGACCACTAGAAAGTTTTGGTAATGTCCATGATCATGATCAGTAATATAATCAAGTACTAGAAAATTAAAGGAAACTCCATATAAAATAGTAGATTAATAAACAAGGTACTTATAATTAGTAGTTCAACCACCGCAGAGTGCGGATATCTATATATATTGTCTTACATGCAACACCAGAGGTAATAATTAACATAAACAAAATAAGCAAGGACAGCAGCAGCAGGAGCAGGGGCAGTAGCAGGAGCCTCAACCTACTCGAGGGGAAACATGCCAGTCCTGACATATTTCTAGAAGAATTTGCTATAGGCTGCGTGCTTTGCCAAGGTCTTCACATGGTGCCTACGGCCGCGGCCGTGCGGCCACGGCCGACGCCTACCGAGTGCTGGATCATGCTTTCAAGGTTTTGGTTGATGACTGCGAAGAATTGGAAAAAACAATCTCCCCTTATGGTGCAAGGGAATTTGCCCACTCAGTAACTGCCTCACCATGTAGCGGCTCTTGCAGTCCCTGGAGTACTTGCCAGAGCTCACGTCATCAGAATCCTCCTATTTAATTTTAAGTATATAATTAGAACTCATACAAATGATTGAATTGTATTACAACTCAAGAATTGACAACGTATGTAAGAAAATATTAAATTGACATCAAAGAGAATGTATCTCAGTAATAGTTTGATCAGTTCATATATCATTTCATGTATCCAAAGAAAATGACAAGTAATTGGATCATGATCATGTAACACAAAAATCAAACTAGAGATTCAGATACATGTAGAACAAATCGGGGGCCTCATAAGTTTCCTCAGAGATGGCGTAAGAGGACCAAGTACCAACTGAACAATCTATATTTGTATATTGCCCCAGGTTCACTAACCCACTACTGAAAAAATCTGACACCAATATGTCTGTCTTGCACTACTTTGGGGAAAATTTGAATCATTAGCCATAGTAATAAATTAAAATGTAACCCATCTTACACTATGAATGCATGTGTTTCCTACATATTGTAATTATAATAAGAAAAAATCAAACAATATTCATAAGTTCACTAACCCATCCCTAAAAAATCTGACACCATCAAATGTGTCTCCCTTTGCACTCTTTTCGGGAAAATTTGAATCATTGGCCTTAGTAGGGAATAGAAATGTAATCCTTATATATACTATGAATACATGTGTATTTCCTAAATATTGTGTGGTCGAACCATGCATGGGTACGTAACGACAACTTATGAGCAAACAATATTTCATAGGTACATGTAAGAACAGCTCATGATCAAACCATGCATCATATAAATCATTTTTTATGGATATATAGTGTAATCACATAATAAAAAGAATCAAAACAAGAGTCAGCTACATGTAATAAATTCAATGTATGAGCACAATTGGTTGTGTACTAGCAGAAACAATTCAAAGATCATAGTTCCATATATATGAATGTAGAATAAATCTGGGGCCTCATAAGATTTTTCATAGATGGAGTTTGTGAACCAAAGTACCAAGCACAACCTATATTGTTCGTGTACATTGCTATAGGTTCACTAACTCATCCCTAAAAAACGGACACCATCAAATGTGTCTCCCCTTGCACTCTTTTAAGGAAAATTTGAATCATTAGCCTAAGTGAGAAATAGGAATGTAATATACACTATGTAACATGCATATATACATATTGTGTATCAAAATCAACACTCCAGTAACATCAATTCCTAAAACCCCTAAAATCAAATATGTTACATATTGATTAATCTACATCACAAGAAGAACCGTACGAACAACAACAAATAAATATAAATTTACTAGATGGTAGATAAGCAGATCTAATCAAATCTCCAAAACAATCGACCATCTAAACCATATATATTCTAATTTTCCTACAACAAGAAGGCGACAAAGCAAAAGAACCTATATATTGAGCAAATACTATGTACGAACAGTGAAATCTGTGACTCCGAATAGAGAAGCAAATTAGTATATAGTACCTCGGATGTCTCATCTGAGACCTCCTCCTCGAACTCATCCATCTCCTTGATTGCTCCGAGGATTTGGTGGTTGAGGATGGCATTGTTGATGATCATGACCGCCGGGTTACCTCCGTCTACATGCCCCTCATCCAGATTTGCCACTGGCACCACGACATTGTGAAGGGAATATGACCGTGAGGCAATAATAAACTGGTTATTACCTTATTCCATGTTTATGATAAATATTTATTTTGCATGCAAACGTATCTATAATTTTTGATACATCCAAACATATTAACAAACGTATCTATAATTTTCTGACTTTCATACATGCAAACGTATCTATAATTTTTGATGATCCATGCTTGGTTTATATCTACTTTCTTATGTTTTGTCCACACTTTGGAGTACTTTTTATACACTTTTCTTGGACTAACCTATTAACAAGATGCCACAGTGCTAGTAGCATGTTTTCTGCTATTTTTGGTTCCAGAAAAGTCATAAAATGAATATTCTCGGAATTGGACCGGACAAAAGCCAAAGTCAATATTTCACCGAGGGGGACACGGAGCCAGAATACAAGACGGAGAGGGGCCATGGGCCGCCCACACAACCTAGGGCACCTAGGGCACCCCCTCGGCCTCCCCTTTCGCCTATATATTGCCTCCAATACAGAAACCCTAAGTACCTGATCAAAATTCCACGAAAGAGTCTGTAGCGGCCGTCATCTCCATCCCTAGATCGGGAGGGATCTGAAGCTCTTCTCGGTACCCTGTCGGAGGGGAGAATTCACCCTGGAGGCCTTCTTCATCACCATGCAAGCCTCCGGTGTGATGCGTGAGTAGTTCATCCTTGGACTACGGGTCCATGTAGTAGCTAGATGGTTGGTTCTTCTCCTTTGTGCTATCGTGTGTAGATCTTGTGAGCTCCGTTCATGATCAAGATCATCTATTTGTAATCATACATGTTGTGTTTGCGGGGATCCGATGGATATTGAGATGCTATTTCAGATTGATTATTGATTGTATCATGTCTTTGTTATTTGCGATCTTGCATGCTCTCTGTTGTTAGTAGCTATCTTGGCCGAGTAGATGCTAGCAACTCCGAGAGGGATTATTTATGCTCGATAGTGGGTTCATGCCTCTAGTAATCTGGGGAAGTGACAGAAATCTCTAAGGTACTAGATGTGTTGTTGCTACTAGGGAGAAAACAACAATCCTTTGTTGATAGAACAATCATATTATTTACTTTACACGCAATGCGTAATGCAATTATCTATTGCTTGCAACTTAATACTGGAGGGGGTTCGGATTGATAACCTGAAGGTGGATTATTAGTCATAGATGTAGTTGGATTACGGTCTATGTATAATGTTGTAATGCCCAATCATATAAAGAGCTCCTAGTTATGCCTCTTATATAAACTAGCTCGTTGATAAACAAGATGATCAAGGTTTCCTGATCATGGACATTGGATGTTGTTAATAACATGGTCACAACATTTGTTGAATGGTGTGATGAACATTCATCCGAAGAATAGCATTACGATCAATGTGATTGTGTTAAAATTGCTATGACATCATACGGAGTAATTTTAGTCCTTAGACCATGCGATCATGTTAATCACTAACACCGGAAGAGTAACTTGATAACATCAAACGTCAAACCGTAACAAGGTGACAATAAAGGTGGGTTCAGATACTTTGAAAGTGCTATATAGAGGCTCATGGATCAAGAGTGGGATTTGTCCATCCCGCTGATGGATAGATATACTCTGGGCTCTCTTGGTGATATCACATTGAGATAGCTTGCAAGCAAGTGATTAGATCAGTGAAATGTTATATCACGGGAACAAGAAAAGTGTGCATGTCAGTAACGAGATCAAACTAGGTATAGGGATACCGATGATATAATCTCGAATATGTAATATATCATGAGACAAAGGGATTTAATTACAAACATTAAAGGTTCACATGATCACTAGAGTCATAGTTGAATGTATGGGAGTCAGTACGGATCTCAATCAGCGCTGCTGATTATTGATCGGAGAGTGGTCTCGATCATGTCTGCATTATTCACGAACCATAGAGTGACACACTTAAGGGATACCGACACCATTTAGGAGAAAATATGTTTCAGATAAAGATTATAAAAGCGCTGGAATCATTTCGATGGAAACCGAATTGTTTTAGGTGAAATTCTAGAAACCGGTTCTGCATGTGATATTGAAATGTTGCAGGTGGTTTTATGTGAATGTTTGTTAATTAAAGTAATTAAAAAAATTCTGAATAAAATAAATAAAAGAGTTTTTTATTAAATGAGAGTTGCATTAAATTTGGTCAAAATTTAATGCATGTGAGTGTACATGTGAGTGGAGGTGTGTTTATACGAGTGGGAGATCCACCCACATGAATGAAGGAGAGTTGGGCTCACCCACCTTGGCCACCAAACATGGCATGGGGGCTGCCCCTCCCCTATTAAAGGAGCACTTCCTCCTCCTCCACTCTCACACCTCCTCATGAAGGATCTCTCTCCCCCTCTAGAATTATTTCCCCATGGTCTCGGATTAGCGAGATACATGTTCCTGGTGGCTTTGTCTGAAAGGAGTTGCTACTTCTGCTGCATCGCTGGAGTGAGGACGCGAAGGTTGTTGGGGTAATGGACGTGTGTGAGATCACAGATGTACCGCTGCTTTGCGGTGCTAGACTTGTTGGCCATGGTGCTGGACCTACTAGACTAGATGGACTTCATCACTATCTTGAGATCAGCAAGTGTACGACAACATCATCCATGAAATCAGTTTTTGTTAACAACGCTTTGTCGCTCTTCAAGGGTATGTTCTCTATGGATGTATATCAATCTTGGTGAATAGTAGTTCACACTGTAGGAATTTTTTGTTTTCTATGCTGCAAACCTAACAGTGGTATCAGAGCCTGATCTATGCGTCGATTCTTTGTACGGGTAGAACACATATGAGTATGTGGGTGATGATGATCATGTTATTGCATCTTATATGTATTTTGGATATTGTTGGCATAGTGGGATGAAACGGCCCGGACTAACTTTACATGTCCTTGCACATGAGACCTGTTCCACACCTAACATGCAACTAGTTTTGCATAAGTGGCTAGCAAGTGTGTGTCTCTCCTACTATAGTCAATATCTGATTCACAACGAGTTTCTAATAATTTTATTATCATCGTTATGGTTCCATGATCGTAGGTTTGGTTCTATCTTTGAAAGCCTTAAGCCACGTAAAACTTGCAATTGATAAATTAGAGGCGTGCAGTTTAGATTGTTGTTGGGCAACTTTCATGATATGGTGATGTTATAATTTACAGTATGGATTGATACTCTTGGAAATTATAACATACCAAAGTGTAAGTTCCATAGACCTTGGCCTTATACATATAGGAATGATAAAGATCATAGCAAGATGCACAAGATAGTAATCAAGTGCAAGAACCATATCATATCACATTTTGCATATGATGTTGGTTTGCATCTTATATTGCTTGTTTGGCGTTTTAGTAGCATTATAAGATGATCGCTCATTTAAAATGTGTTCTTACTTAGTATGCACCGTTAAGAAAGTTTGTCGTTTTGAGAAACCACATGATGATCGGGTGTGATAGACTCTATGTTCACATACAACGGGTGTAAGACAAACTTACACACGCGAGTACTAAGGTTCTTACTTGGTGAGCCTAGCACATATAGACATGGCCTCAGAACACAAACCGAAAGGTAAAGCATGAGTTATATGGTTGATATGATGATCATCCAGATGCTCTCCTTTGAAGCTACACCAACTCACGTGATGATCGGACTTGGTGTAGTGGATTTAGTTCATGTAATCACCAAAAAGACACGAGGGATGTCGTTTTTGAGTGGGAGTTCATGTAGTAATATGATTAAAGTTGAACTCAGTTGGTCATAACTTAAATCAAAGTGAATTTGCATAGTTTGTTGTAGTCACTGGAATCCGTTTACTACCTTATGATTAGTTATAATTGAGATAATATAACTATAGAATTCTGGGTATTTACTTTACGAATTGGTATCATATTGTTTTAAGTGTCAATTTAAAGTTTAGAAGTCCTATTGCAAACTTGCAACAAACTCTATTTACTCCATGAAGTTTAATAAGTAGTATTTCATCAAGAGTAACAATTCCATTGTTAGTATTCTAAAGTATCATGTTTGTCTCCATGATTCTTGATATTCAAAAGTTGTTTTAATATCGAGGTTATCTAGGAGCTAAAAGAATTGTTTCAGAAACCATCATGTGTGAAAGATATTGTGATATCTGAAACAATGTTTAGGTTGTAATATGATAGAGTATAATTTGGAAAAATAAATGTTCTCATATTTTATGAGAATTTGCGAAAGTTGGAGACGCTAGACGTCCTAATCTCCCAAAAAGGTTTTGGGAACTGACATTATACTCGTGATTCGTCCTTATAGGCTATAGTAGCTTCATCATGAAAGTTTTCATGAGAAGGATGGATAGAAGATGTAGGTAAAATGTTTACTACACTAAAGGATTACTAAAGAATGGATTTTTGAAAGAACACCAAACATTAGATGATGGTGATCCACTTGAATGTGCAAGTCCAAAGGTATTAGTATTTGACTATACACGCTTTGGACTATGTGGCATATGTATGGTGCCACTATTGATGTTGATATATTCTTTTAAAAGGAAAAGGAAATGCTAAAAGAGAATTTATAAAATATTTGGCAGAAAAGAAAAGACTGGAAATGTCTAGCTAAGGTATATAGATGATATACATGTTATGATTATATTCTTTGCTTGTTAAACAATGTGGTTCTTGGGTATTGGATACCGAATTGGTTGGTATGAAATGTCATACAGAACGACACATTTCATGAACTACAAAGGCCTAAGTAACTACCAAGAGAATATGTGATGATGTTCATTGAAAATCAATAAAGTGTTATTGTGTTTCTCGCTGACATCAAAACTTTCCTTCAAGATTTTTTTAATAATTTTTATTTTGTTCCGGTATTATGAGAACAATGGTTATTCAGATAATTACCATCTTCCATAGAAGATGGATGAACTTTTACAGGTCTAGTTGGATAAATTACGTCCATAAAAACTAATGCTAAAATGTCGCAAGACAAATGACTGAAAGATCACTTACAAAGTGACACCATTGTTTAAATTATATTAGAAAGAAAACATGAAGAAACTCCATGTTGATGGATTTTTGGAGTCTTTGATTTTGATCAATTGACGCTTGTGAGATTTTCCTCGAGGTAATTAATTTATTTTTCATAGGACAAAGAGGAACGGGTGACTAACTTATTAGAAATTGTGCATGTTGATGTATATAGTCCATTATGCGTAACCATGTGCGATGGATCTTTCAGCTTCATATGCTTTCTCTGGAAAATTGAGTGAATATATCTGCATATTTACTTAATAAGGAAGAAGTATGAAACATTTTAAAATTGTTCAAACACATTCAAGATGGAGTGGAAAATCGTTGTAACGAGAAAATAAAGAATTTATGATTTTATCATAAACGAAGATATTTGAGTTGCATGATTAGCAAAACACCTATGATTTGAGGAATTGTTCCATGGATTTGCATTTCCCGGTAAACCATAGGAGTATGGAAATCAATACTATTTTCTTAGTATTATTTGAGAATATACATTTTAATAGGTTATTGCATATTATTCTTTTTTCACTTAAATGAATTTTTGTAATTCATTGATATTGCAATTTTAATATTGCAAAAATTTATATTGAAAAGACGATAGCCAATTTATTGGCTAATTCGAATTCATATGTATAATTCGTATAATTATGATTATTGGAGACAAAAATTCAAGCAATCCATGTTTGACATGGTAAGATCAAAGGTGTTATTTATAAAACTTCCATTATATTTTAAGGATTAAAGTTTTAGATACTATCGCTTTTACACTGAAAAGAGCACCACCGTGATCCATTGAAATGACACCATATGGGTTATGGTTCAGGATAAAACCCGAGTTGTCATTTCTTAAAATTTGGTATGCTAGGGATAAGTAAAATGTTTACAACTAAAGTCAGATAAGCACATGTTTATAGGTTATCCCAAAGAATTTGTTGGGTATTCCTCCATAACACTGAAAACAAAAGAGTTTGTCACCTAGAACGTTTTCTTAAGAAGAAATTTTTCGCAAAAAGTTAAGTGGGGGGACAATAGAACTTTGATTAGGTTGATGAACCTAAGCAACATGTGCTAAGTACTGCAGTGCCGAAAAGTGTCCTAGAGGCGGCCACAATGCTCATGTGCCTCGTGATTACAAAGGTTGTAATCTTAGAGATTAGAGTTCCTATTTGAACCGTATGGGTCGGTTAAGAATCAAATAGTGAGATTTGATAAAAAAGTCGTTACTATTTTGACAATGATGAACCGACTACACGCAAAGAAGATATCATGGGCCCCGACTCCATAAAATGACTAGAAGTCATGAAATCCGTGATAATTTCCATACACGAGAAATCAAGTTTTTGAACTCGGAAGACCCTCCGGAAAGGCATAAAGCCTATTGGTCGTAATTGGATCTATAATTAATATACATTGATGTTTGACATCAATGAAGTAGTCAACATGTCAGAAAGGAGTTTACGACAATGTTCAAAGGGTTGACTATGAGAAGATTTGATCTTTTGTAGCGATATTTAGTCTTGACGGATTAATACAGCAACCACTATATATAATTTGGTATATGGTAGTTGAACAAGCAAAACAAAGTTCTTATGATAGAATGGTTACCTAGGACGTGTACATGACATGGTCTGAAGGGTTTTCTTAATTCAAAGGATGCTAAAAGGGCATGCAAACTTCAATGGTTGAAATAAACATAACGGAGTTGGAATCTTCACCGTGATGAAATAGTTAAAGAGATTAATTTCATCGGAGACGATGAAGATGCTTGCATTAGCAAGAAATTAAGTGGGAGCACTGAGACATATTTCCAATACATTATGTAGAGGACATACTATTGATTGGAAATAATGTATCTTTTATTGACATGGGTTAAGAATTTCATTAAAATTTGATTTCGATGAAAGACTTGGGCAAAACTGGAATATTTGTCATCAATGTCTATAGGGATAGATTGAGGCGCTAATATGATTGTGCCAGATGCACATATATGAGATATTGAAAGGGTTCAATATGGAAACGATAAGAAAGGCTCTTGCTAGATGAAAATGGTTGAATCAAGATTCAAGTGTATCGACACTTGGTAAGTGAAACAAGATTCAAGTGTTTTGACACCCGGTGAGTGAAATCACATGAATAGTTTGATCAATAATACCATGATAGTTAATAGTAGTTCATTGTAAAGTGTTACATTGATACTAGTTTGTCACAAAATACAAATTAAATTTATCTTAATTTAAACTATGGGTGGCACAATGTAATGGAAAAGAGGTTCCATGATGGATTTGGATGAGTTCCAAAGTTAAGGCATTATGACGGATACTACAACAACAAGGCTAAGTATATGACTGCTATAGTAGCAACAAAGGAGGGCATTAGTGTGAAGTAGTTTGTTATCAAACTAGGTGTGGTTCACAGTGGGCTAGTACAATGAAGATATATTGTATGACAATTATATCAACATATTTTAACCCAAAGGAACTAAAGTTCTCACCAAAGGACTAAATTTATACAATGCCATCTCATTTGAGAATGAGTGATGCGTAGAGACACAAGGACATGCAAATACACACATACCTGAAAATGTCAGATCCAGAAATTATGTTAAACACTAGAAAATGCGTATATACAACACCAGAAAGCCATAGGTGTTGAATGCACAAGTTTTTCAAACTAGATTATTGACTCTAGTGCAAGTGGGAACTGAAGGGAATATGCCCAAGAGGCAATAATAAATTGGTTATTACTTATTCCATGTTTATGATAAATGTTTATTTTGCATGCTATAATTGTATTAATTGTAAACGTTAAAACATGTGTGTTTAATAAACAAATAAAGTTTTACTAGTTAGGCCTCTCATATAAACTAGCTCGTTGATTAACAAGATGATCATGGTTTCCTAATCATGGACATTGGATGTTGTTAATAACGAGATCACAACATTGGTTGAATGGTCTGATGAACATTCATCCAAAGAATAACAATACGATCTGACTCATTGTGTTAAAATTGCTATGAAATCATACAAAGTAACTTTAGTCCTTAGACCATGAGATCATGCCAATCACTAACACCAGAAGAGTAACTTGATAACATCAAACGTCACACCATAACATGGTGACAATAAAGGTGGGTTCAGATACTCCAAAAGTGTTACGTAGAGGCTAATGGATCAAGAGTGGGATTTTTCCATCCCGATGACGGATAGATATAATCAGGGCCCTCTCAGTGATATCACATTGAGATAGCTCGCAAGCAAGTGATGAGATCACTAGAATGTTATATCACAGGAACAAGAAAAGAGTGCATGTCGATAACGAGATCAAACTAGGTATGGGGATACCGATGATCGAATCTCGGATATGTAATATATCGCGAGACAAAGGTATTTAATTACAAACGTTAAAGGTTCACATAATCACTAGAGTCATCGTTGCATGTGTGGGAGTCAGTATGGATCTCCAAGTCCCACTGTTGATTATTGATTGGAGAGTTCTCTCGATCATATCTACATTATTCGTGAACCGTAGGGTGACATACTTAAGGGATACCGACAACATTTAGGATAAAAAATGTTTCAGATAAAGATTATGAAAGCGCTGGAATCATTTCGATGAAAACATGAATTATTTTGAGTGAAATTGCAGAAATTGATTCTTTATGTGATATTGAAATGTTGCAGGGGTTTTATGTGAATGTTTGTTAAATAAAGTAATTAATAAAATTCTGAATAGAATAAATAAAAGATTTTTATTAAATGAGAGTTCCATTAAATTTGGTGGAAATTTAATGCATGCGAGTGGACATGTGAGTGGAGGTGTTTTTATGTGAGTGGGAGCTCCACCCACATGAATTAGGGAGAGGTGGGGGCACCCACCTTGGCCGCCAGCCATGACATGGGGGCTACCCCTCCCCTATAAAAGAATCACCTCCTCCTCATCATCCACTCTCACACCTCGTCGTGAAGGATCTCTCTCCCCCTCTAGAATTATTTCCCTATAGTCTCGGATTAGCGAGATACATGTTCCCAGTGGATTTTTTTGAAAGGAGTTGCTGCTTCCGCTACATCGCTGGAGCAAGGACATGGAGGTTGTCGGGGTACTGGACGTGTGTGCGATCATGGATGAACCGCTGCTTTGCGGTGCTAGACTTGCTAGTGCTGGACCTGCTAGACTAGCTGGACTTCGTCACGATCTTGAGATCGGCAAGTGTACGACTACATCCACAAAATCAGTTTTTGTTTACAATGCTTTGTTGCTCTTCAAGGGTATGTTCTCTATGGATGTATATCCACCTGTTGATTGTATTTACATAGATATATCTTGGTGATTAGTAGTTCACATCATAGGAAATTAATTGTTTTCTATGTTGCAAACCCAACATGTTGTCGTTGACTTGCTGCTCGATGGTGACGGCGACATGATAGACGGAGCCCGAAGCATCGACGGTGCAGCGATTAGAGGCGTGATGTTTGCCCGGAGAAGTAGCCTCTACCTTCTCGGCGATGACGGCCGAGCCATCTGTTGCACCTCCAACTTGCTACACCTCCGGCTTGTCTCCACGAGTACGCTTTATGGCACATCTAAGGGCAGGGGTGGGTGTTGCAGAAGGACCTTCTATGCGCGTAAGGTGTAGATTGGGATTTTGTGACTACACAGATTAGGGAAAAAGTCGCTAGCTCCTGGAAGATGAAGGCTGAGCGGGTTTATATACGCGGGGACGGTTGGTTATCCTGGAGTGAACATGTGTGAGTGTGGATACGTGGGTGGTGAACGCGTGCATAATCTCCACTTTCTAGTTGTATTAACAACACATGCATGCTACCCCAGGAACATGCACAAAGCCAATTTTCGAGACGGGTGGCATAATGGTTCGCCTCAGTAGACCCATTGAGGCGGTTAATATTTCTGACCGACTGCGATTCAGTGATCTAGGGAGATGGTCAGTATTATCGTTTGTCTTAGGTACACGATAGAGTTGTTTCTTTTTAAAGACCGACTAAGGGGAAAGTAGTACTAGAGACGATGCTAATTCACAACCGTCTGAGGTTACAGTTAGAGGTGGTCACAGTATTATGACCGCCTGAGGTTGATGAACACAGCTGGTTGTTTGTATTTTAGGGATAAACCGCCTTTAGGCACTGTCTCTAAGTAACGTGTGTGTACTCGTTTATTTAGATTTCATTGTTTATCATGATATTCTAAGTTTATTATTTTTCATGGATACTGTGTCATGTAAAATGATGCAACACAAAGGCTTTATATTATTTTGATTGTTTTTCAATATTTCATCCCCATTTCAAATTGCGATCAAAACAGCGTGAGTGAATGAAGGTTATTAGCTAGGGGTGGCACCTTGCAAAACTATGAGTGGATCTTTGATAAAATAGCATATTGTAAATAAAAAAATAATTTTGGCAAAAAATCCTAATCAAAATATCATGTACCTGTAGTTCAAATTGGACCTACTTCCTAACGATTTGGCAGAAATTGTCTGTTTTACTAGAGGTGCATGGATAACTATTAGATACCTCAGTTGGAACATTGTCCATGGAAGGTGCTATAGTATTTAAAAAAAAGGGGTGGTACCATTTTGCAACTTTCATCCAGTGGTTACTTCACAAAAGACCCCCTTTTTGACGCTCGTAAAATGGAAAATAGTTTTTTGTGTGACAACAACATTTTCCACCATTCTAAGATACACACGTGTGCTCAACATGGACACATTATCACAACCTATGCCATGAATCTGGCCATAACATTGGTCATTTGACCTAAAAGCATGAAACTTCATACATAAGGTCATTTCTGTGAACACTTTTCCAAGATATTTGCAATATTCCAAGTTTGTTATTTTTCCCGGATACTATGTCATGTAAAAAGATGCAATGTGAAGGTTTTACATTGTTTTGATCATTTTTGAATTTGTTATGCCCATTTCAAATTATGGTCAAAACGACAGGCATGAAGGTTCTTAGCTAGGGGTGGCACCTTGTGAAATTATGAGTGGATCTCTAGTGAAATAGCATATTGTGAATCTAAAAATGATTTTTGCAAAAAATAATGATAAAATATCATGTAGATGTAGTTCAAATATGACCCACTTCCTACCGATTAGGCATGAATTTTTCTTTTTCACCAGAGGTGCATGGAAAGCTATTAGATTGGCCAGTTGGGACACTATCCATGGAAAGTGGTCTATTATTTTTTAATAATAGGGTTGTACCATTTTAAAACTTTCATTTGGTGTTTGCTTCACAAAACACACCCCTTTTTGGCACTCAGGAAATGGAAAATGGGGGTTTTTTGTGCGATAAAAAGGAAAACTTCCTCTTGCAACATTGTCACCATTCCAAGATAGACATGTTTGCACAACATGGGTACACTATCACAAACTATGACATGAATCTGGCCATAAAATTGGTCATTTGTGTCAACACCCAGATTTTTAAGACCAAGATGCCTGCTATACCGTACATCGCAATCCTAGGTTTACCATTTTTGCACGACATAACAGAATTGGTACCACGGTACATCATCCATTACAAACCATAATAGTCTTACAAATAGAGGATCTCATGATCCAGTCTTAATAAGAATCAAAGCAGTGGAAAGTAAGCGTAGTAGAGGCTCCGTCTTCATTGTCACGTGTAATGCTGACAATGGGAGATAATCCTAGTTATCATAGACATCCTGATGTCCGTCCTCCAGATAGTCCTCTCCATAGTCTGGCCATGGGAATAGCCAGGGACAAAGCCATGAGTACTCTTTAAAGTACTCGTAAACTATCACTACTGTAAGTAAGACATTTCTAATAGGAGTCCTAAGCTCTAGTCTTGTTTGCAATAAGCCAGTTTTTTTCCAGCAGTACTTAGTAGTAGAAC
Organism: Avena sativa; assembly: GCA_916181665.1. Lineage (NCBI taxonomy): Eukaryota > Viridiplantae > Streptophyta > Magnoliopsida > Poales > Poaceae > Avena > Avena sativa. The sequence continues at coordinate 368,558,901 of OV702287.1, read as the reverse complement.
CTAATTTAGTTATCTAGATTACTTAAGTGGGAACCTAGTTTTCATGTCCACAACTCTGTTGGGGTCAAGTCAAAGTCATTTGTCAAGTCACAAGTCATTTTGAAAACATCTGACAACGGAACAGTATGGCACTCCAACTGTCCATAACCACGGACGCGGCTATTCGAATAGTTTGACACTCTACAGAGCTAGTACACTTTCACCACAAAATTCGATACATCCGTCAGGGATAACCCTAAATCATCATACTTGGTATGCGGATAATCAATCCTAACCTTTCAATTACACACCCTAGTATAGGAACCTCCCCTATGAGTTTGGCCTCCCAGCCATGGCCAACTTCATCCCGGGAACTGCATAGGTGGACATTCACACTCACGAGGTAGCCTCAGATCAACCTCTTTCCGTGAGGGAACCCATGCTAAGACACATAAGCTTCTAGTTAAGCCCTACCGAACTCAGGTATTGAGGTTGTACGGTAAAGTTGGAACGGTATCCACACGATTAAATAACGAATCAATGGCTGAGCGTCGTCGTCTCCGTCAAACGACACGCATGGATTCTAAACCTAGCTCTACAGCGAGGGTCATCGGGGGGTTTACCAGGGCTCCAGCTAGGTCCGGCGGTGGGGTGAATGGGCTGGTAGACGACAGCAAGTCGAATGGTGGTCACGGCAACTCCTAGGGTGGCTCCAATCAACGGTTCCTTTCCTTCACTACAGCAGCAGGCTCCGGCGAAATTCCGGCGGGGTGGTGCTCGCCTTGCTCCGAGGAAGGATCAGGGATGTTTTTGAGAGAGAGGGGGAGTGGAACGGTGTGCCTTTGCAGGCTGGGGGAGGGTCCTATTTGTACACCAGCGAGAGAGGCAGCACGGCATGGCTCGGGATCATCGGCGACGTTGCTACAGAGGGCTATCGGCATGCCGGAGGGCATAGATCGACGCGGTGGTCTACGACGATCGTCATGCGCATAGTGCCATGACAAGGGGCGGTCTTAATCGGTCGGGGGTCGGTCGTGCTCTATGCGGGTACCGAAGTGTTCGTCATGGCATACCGTGGTCACAGGGCGCACGGCGGCAAACGGTCGTGTCTTGGAGGTGGCTGGTGACGCGAAGAGTGCGGTAACTTATGGAGAGAGCGAGGCACGGCGTGGCTGTGCGGGAACGGCTCGGCTCTCTGGCATGCGCTCGGCATGGCAGCAAGTTAAATGGGCATGGCACTACAAGCTTCTCCACTGCTCGCCGTTGGTCAAGGGGTAGACAGAGGGGTGTGGTGAGGTCACGCCTAGCTGCTAGTGGTCGTGGGAGAGGGCGGCGCGGCTTGTGGCATCGTGTCCATGTCCGACCGGCATGGCACGCTCGAGTACCACCTTGCACTGGTCATTGCGGCGAGTGAGAGAGGCTCAATCGCACGGCTGGGTACTGGGTGATTGTGTGCTAGTTATTAAGGTTGATTGCAGTACAAATGGTGAGCAATCGATTGATTCAAATAGTGTATAGTTGGTATATCTGTACTCTGTCTGTTAAGTGTTCGACTAAATGGACGCATGAATTAAATATTTTAATTTTCAAATTATATTTGGTGGGTGGGTTGGTCACATTCTTGAGTGTCTCTGGTTTCTCGGAATTGTCAAGAGGAGATGGCTTGGTTGGTTTTTGAGAAATGGCCATCTAGGTACCTATACTTGATTCAGTTTTGAAATGTCTCTCAATTAGATTTGAAATTGGTTTCTGTAAGTTTGTAAAGTTCACCTATGTTCATTTTCACTTGATCTAGCAAGGGGAGAAAAGAAGTAGAATTGTTTTTGTTGGAAATCTTTTACTAGAGATGCCCAAAGTGGGCTAGTGGTTAACTTTGGCAAAAATGACCATTTGATCATATGCCTTCTAAATTGATTTTCCTTTGATTTTTTTGTTTGTAAAAGACCTAGATGATCTTGTTTCCATCTTTAAACTACTCCTTATCATTTATAGCAATCAAACATGGAATAGGAAGCATTCATGCATTAATAACAAATACACATGCATTCATATGGGTTTAAGAATAAAAGTTTTTGTTAACCCTAAACTTGGTTGATTAGAATTGATAATCTTGTTTAATATTTTTGAGATGTTACAAACCTTTTCCGTAAACATAATCTCATCCTGAGATTCAGGGAAAACTAGGAACTAAAGAGATTGGGAAAGTCCATCCTAATATAATCTTCTCGCTCCCAAGTAGCTTCTTCTTTAGTATGGTTGCTCCACTGGATTTTGAGAAACTTGATACTCTTGGTCCTGGTGGTTCTGAAAGCTTCTTCCAAGATACGAATGGGTACTTCACGATAGGTTAAATCCTTGTTGATATCCACGGTTGTGTGGTTGATGTTCTTGAAAACTTTGGTCTTCTACGGAACTTCTAAGCATTTGCAAAGTAACGAGATATGAAACACATTATGCACTACTGACATCTCTTCATGCAGTTCTAGCTGATAGGATACTTCTCCTCGGCGACTTAAGATCTTGAAAGGTCCGATATATCTGGGGGCAAGCTTCCTATTGAGTTAAAAACACTGCATTGATTTCAAGGGTGATACTTTGAGATACACAAAGTCTCCGATATCGAAGGTTAGGTCTCGACGTCTTTTGTCAGCATAACTCTTCTATCTAGATTGAGCGGTCTTGAGGTGTTCACGGATCTTGTGAACCTTCTCTTCAGCTTCTTGTAGGATGTTGGGTCCGAAGATCTGACTCTCTCCTACTTGCGACCAATTCAAGGGGGTACTACACTTCCTTCCATACAAGAACACAAATGGGGCCATTTGCAAACTGGCTTGATAACTATTGTTTTATGAGAATTCTGCAAAAGATAGACAATCTTCCCATTTAGATCCATATTCTAACACACAGGCTCTCAACATATCTTCTAGGATCTCTTTTTGTCTGTCCGTCGGTTTGCAGGTGATAAGTTGTGCTAAAGTTCAGTTTGGTTCCTAATCCTTCTTGGACTTTCTTCCAAAACCTTGAGGTAAACTGGGTTCCTCGATCTGAAACAATGGTCTTGGGGGTTCCGCGCAGACTGACTATTCTAGTGATATACAACTCTGCTAGCTTCGAACTTTGATAGGTGGTCTTGACGGGTATGAAATGAGCTACCTTGGACAGTCTATCAACTATGACCCAAATAGAATCATTTCCCCTACTAGATGTAGGTAAACCGGTGATGAAATCCATTCCAACTGAATCCCATTTCCTTTTTGGAATCTGTAATGGTTGTAGAAGTCCTACAGGTCACTGATGTTCCGCTTTGACTCTCTGACACATGTCACACTTGGCGATGTAGCTTCCGACTTCTCTCTTCATTTTGTGCCACCAAAATTGCTCCTTCAGATCCTGATACATCTTTGTTCCTCCCGGGTGAATAGAATAAAGGGTATCATGGGCTTCCTGCATAATGAATTGCTTCAACTCTGAATCTTCTCGCACACAGATATGTCCCTTATACCACATAACTCCTTCTTCATCTTCCGTGAATCTAGGTACCTTCCCTATACCGATATGACGCTTAATTCCATCAATACTGGCATTTCCTTTCTAGGCTTCCTTTATCTGGCTGATAAAGGTGGGTTGAAGTTCAATACTATCTAGAAATCCTTTGCTAACTAGCTCCATTCTAAAATTCTCCATCTCCTCATGCATACTTGGCTAGGCTTCCTTAATCATGGTGTTTAATCTACACGGCAATCTACTAAGGGCATCCGCTACCACATTAGCCTTGCCAGGGTGGTAGTGAATGTCAAGGTCATAATCCTTGATTAACTCTATCCATCTCCTTTGCCTCATATTCAACTCCTTCTGGATGAAAATATACTTCAAACTCTTATGATCCGAGTAAATCTCATAGCGGTTACCCATGAGGTAATGACGCCATGTCTTCAAGGCTAAAACTACGGCTGCCAATTCTAAGTCATGGGTGGGATAATTCTGCTCATGTTGCTTCAGTTGTTGGGACAGATATGATATGAATTTTCCTTCTTGCATCAACACACATCCGAGACCAATCTTGTATGCATCACAATATACATCAAAAGGCTTCTTGATATCCGGCATGATCAAAATTTGCGCTGAAATCAATCTCTTCTTGAGATCCTGAAAACTTGCTTCACATTTGTCTGTCCGTTCAAACTTCTTATGTTTCTTCAACAGCTGGGTCATCAGCCTTGCGATGCTTGAAAATCCTTCCACAAACTTGTGGTAGTATCCAGCTAATCTAAGAAATGCACGAACTTCGGTTTGGGTGGTTGGGGCTTTCCATTCTTCAACATTCTTAATCTTGGCGGGATCGACGGCTACTCCTCCTGCCGACAAGATATGGCCTAGGAATCCTACTTCCTTTAACCAGAACTCACATTTGCTAAACTTGTCATACAACTGATGCTATCTAAGGGTTTCAAGGATGGTTCTTATGTGCTCTTCATGGTCCTCTTCTGACTTGGAGTATATCAGAATGTCATCGATAAAAACAACGATAAACTTATCCAAGAAGTTCATAAAAATCTTATTCATGAGATTCATGAAATAAGCGGGGGAATTGGTTAATCCAAATGACATGACATTGTACTCATACAATCCATATCGGGTTGTGAACACAGTCTTTGGGATATCCATTGCACGGATCTTTAGTTGATGATAACCAATTCTAAGATCAATCTTAGAAAACACTCTGGCACCAGTTATCTGGTCAAACAGATCTTCTATCTTTGGCAGTGGGTACTTATTCTTGATGGTGACATCATTCAGCTTCCGGTAATCCGTACACAAACGGTTGGCACCGTCCTTGTTATCCACAAACAGGACACGTGATCTCCATGGCGACGCGCTTGGTTGAATTAGACCTTTTCCCAACATGTCATCAAGTTGCTTCTTGAGCTCCACTAATTCAGCTAGATTCATACTATAGGGTCTCTGAGCTATGGGCCCAGTTCCAGGAACTAGTTCAATGATAAACTCGATATCCCGACCTGGGGCATACCGGGCAATTCATCTGGGAACACATCGGGGTATTCACAGACTACTCGGACTTGGTCTATAGTTGATTGGGCTAAACTCTTGTTGCACTTGAATTGACGGGGCAGCGTCTCCGACACATGATCAACTGATACTCCAGTGCTACTGGTCATGGTTATGGATTTGTTGGCATAGTCGATTAATCCTTGATGTTTCAACATCCAATCCATTCCTAATACTACTTCCAAACCTTTTGTTCCAAGTACTATTAGATTGGCATAAAAATCTATCCCATGTATTCTGATAGGTACGACCTTGCAAATTTTTCTAGCTTTGGTGGTTGATCTAGGTATTTGAACTATCATAACATGCTTCAAATTTGTGGGTTGAATCTTACTAGTGCATGCAAATTCTTCTATAACAAACGAGTGCGATGCTCCAAAATAAAATAACACTCTTGCAAGAACTGAGTTAACAGAAAACATACCCAGCACGACATCTGTCGCTTGCTGGGCTTCCTCAGCATTCATGTGGAACAGACTGCAGGTACGGTTGTGCGGGTTTCCTGGGGCAAACCTCTTTCCTGGTTGAACACGGCGTTGCTGCTGGGCATGTGCATTGACATTGGTGGAGGCAGCGAGCTTCTTGGGACACTCATTGGAGTAGTGGCCCGTGATTCCACATTCAAAGCAGGTGATCATTGACTTATCCTTTCCTGCAACAGGCACATCATTGCTTCCAGTCCTTGGGGCAGTATTGTTTTTGTTGGATTTTGGCGGTGCACGGTTGAAGTTACTGGTGTTGTTGTTGTGGTTGTTGTGGCCTCCGGGCCTTGGGTTTCCTCCGCCACGATTGGGGAAGTTCGGGCAGGACATAGGGGGTATGTTGTTTCTGGGTGCGAATCCTGCAGACGGGTTGGGGTGGTACTTCGGAGTATGGTGGGGTCTAGGTTGGTGCATCATACGACGCTTGCGGTTCTCACTGTCTTGGTTTATTTTTCCTTCCATTTGGATGGAGGAATCCACTAAAGCTTCAAGGTCATCAAATGGAATGTTGACTAACACCGTCTGCATCTCATCATGCAGACCATTCAGGAATCTCTCCTTCTTCTAGGCTTCAGTGTCAATCTCATTAGGGGCATACCTAGCTAGTGACAGAAATTTGTCACGGTACTCAACCACAGTCATTCTTCCATGCTTCAGTGCCCTGAATTCATCCCTCATCCTCTTTATTAAACCTGGGGGCACATGAGTCATGTTGAACTTGAACTCCTCCCAAGTCATCATCTGTCCTCCGTTCATTGTACGGGTGCTATTCCACCATGCTCTTGCATAACCTGCCAGATAGTGGGGGGTAAACAGTACCTTCTCAGTAGCATCTACTCCTGCAACTTCTAGGTTGTTTTCCATGGTTTGCAACCAGTCATCAGCACTAAGGGTTCTTCAAGCTTGCTAAACATAGGAGGATGGGTGTTTTGGAAGTTCTTGAGCTTGGATCTAGGGTGATCTTGGTTTCCGTGGCCTTGATTGTTGTGGGCCATCTGGGCGATCTGTTGCAGAGTGGCTAGATTGGCTTGGCATTTAGCTCTACCGGCTTCACGATCCGAAACTAACATCTGTAGAATCTGAAGCATTGGGTCCTGGGATGAGCTGCTTCCACCGGGGTTACCGCGAGTCATCTGAAGATTGAGATAGATCATAAGAAAAGAGGGAAATTTCTAGGGTTCATGGGTTTGTTTCAAAAAGCTTTAAACTATGGCGAGTGCTAAGGTTTGAAACCTAACAACTCATTTTCATTCATTCATTCATTCCAAGCATGCAATACAAACACACGCCAAAAATACTAAGCAAATGGTTTTAAGAACCATTCTGGCAAGCTACGATACATCGAGACCGGATATAAACTCACACCTACGATTGTGCTTAGGTGCGACTACTAATCATCAGAACTGTCGGGCTCCTCATCATCAATGTAGTCAGCATCATCTTCATCAGTGTGGAACTCCGTGGCGATGTCCTCCAGATATTCATCATCATCACTGAGGTAAGAGTAGTGATCCCCATGAATATCTTCACCTTCCTCTTCCTCCTTATCCTCAAGCTGGATCTCCTGGTCATGGATGGTCTCCTCGAGAGTGGCCACCTTCTGGCGCAGACGAGCGATGATGTGGTCCTTCTTGTCATGCTGGCGACAAAGTGACTTGCGCTCCTTAGTGAGGATGTCCAGGGTTTGGTCCTTCTCGATTACAATAGCATGCTTCTGGTTGGCGTAGGCACGGGCATTGTCTAGCTCCTTCTGAGTGTCGTGCAGCATGAAGTACAGATGATCCACATGGTTCCTTAGTTCCAAATGTGATGGAAGGGTCAAGGGTCATCTAGCGGAGTCACGTCTAGCATAGTGAGCGAAGCGGGTGCCAGCGATCTGATTGATGTTCTGTGCACACAAACGAGCAAGTGCCTCCTGCATAGCTCTAGCGAGTCCATCTAACCAGTTGTTCTCCCTCAAGCTAAACTGGATCTTCTCCGAAAGAGGTGGCTCCATTTTCCCTCTAGCATTGGCAACGATCAGCCACTGTAGTTCCCCTCCAGATTGGCCATTGAGCCGAGCTCCAATGAACTCCGGGTGCGGGCGTTCAAGAAATTCTGCAAGCTGACTCAGATCTCTCTCAAAGATGAGCTCCCCTCCATTGCCCACCTGGTAGAACTTGTTGTATTTCACCTCCATTTATAAGAAATTAGGTTGAGTAAGTTAGTGAGGTGAATTAAGTGTGTCAAGTTTTATGTAGTATGGCAAAAACTTTGAGGAACAAGTGATCTCTTTTTGAAAGAATCTCAAGGATAAGAGTGAGAATAGGTTTTCATAAATACTCACGTTCTTTGTTTTGAAACTAAGTTTTTCAGACGCCCATTCTAACTAGGGTCTCCTATGGTCAGGATGGCTCTGATACCAACTTGTCAACACCCAGATTTTTAAGTCCAAGATGCCTGTTATGTCGTACATCGCAATCCTAGGATTACCATTTTTGCGAGACATAAAAAAATTGGTACCAAAGTATCATCCATTACAAACCATAATAGTCTTACAAATAGAGGATCTCATGATCCGGTCTTAATACGAATCAAAGGAGGGGAAAGTAAGCATAGTAGATGCTCCATCTTCATTGTCACAGGCAATGCTGACGATGGGAGATGATCCTAGTTATCATAGACATCCTGATGTCCATCCTCCAGATAGTCCTCTCCATAGTCCGGCCATGGGAATAGCCAGGGACAAAGTCATGAGTACTATTTAAAGTACTCTCAAACTATCACTACTATGAGTAAGACATTTCTAATAGGAATCCTAAGCTCTAGTCTTGTTTGCAATAAGCCAGTTTTATTTCAGTAGTACTTAGTAGTAGAACTTAATTTAGTTATCTAGATTACTTAAGTGGGAACCTAGTTTTCATGTCCACAACTCTGTTGGGGTCAAGTCAAAGTCATCTTTCAAGTCACAAGTCATTTTGAAAACGTCTGACAACAGAACAGTATGGCCACTCCAACTGTCCATAACCGCCGATGCGGCTATTCGAATAGTTTGACACTCTGCAGAGGTAGTACACTTTCACCACAAAATTCGATACATCCGTCAGGGATAACCCTGAATCATCATACTTGGTATGCGGATAATCAATCCTAACCTTTCAATTACACACCCTAGTATAGGCACTGATGACCCACAAGTATAGGGGGTGTATCGCAGTATTTTTGATAAGTAAGAGTGTCGAACCCAACGAGGAGCAGAAGGTGCTGGCTAGTGGTATGGATCAGGAATTCTCTGCAAATACTTAGCAAACGGATTTTTAGGGGTTTTCGATAAAGCAAGTAAACAAAGTACGAGTAAATAAAAGAATGAATGCAGCAAGTGGCCTGATCCTTTATGCAGCAAAGGACAAGCCCGTTGTATTTCTATAGATGACCAAACATTCTCGAGGACACATGGGAAGACTGTCAAGTGCTTTCGCTTCATATAGTCGATTAATCTTCTCTAGCTTGCTAAGTGTTGTGTGGGTGAACCTGTGCTAATGTACCGTCCCATCCAAGACTTAATACATACTTGTGATTAAACCCCCTTGCAAACATCCGTAAGTACAAGAAAGTAATTAAGGTATAAACCTAACCACAGCTTTAAACTCTAAGACCCTTACGTCCCTTGTGCAATGGTTTCCTAACGAGGGTTCAGGTTTCTATCACTCTGGCAACCCCTATGATTAGTAGCGAAATACACAATGCATTCCCCTAGGCCCATATAGGTGAAGTGTCATGTAGTCGACGTTCACATGAAACCACTAGAAGAAGTACACCACAATTTAAATAACAATCTATTGAATCTTTCTCAATGCAACTCCACTACTAACAACAAGACTTCTCCCATGTCCTCAAGAACAAAACGAACTACTCACAAGACATCATATGGATCATGATCAGAGATGGAATAAGGATGAATAACAATCTGAACATAAACAATAATTCAACGGTTCACTCAATAGCATCAACTACAAAGAGTAATCAACACCGGGAAAGTTTCCCCTATGAACTATGCAAGATTCAACTCAATTGTTACAGCAATATGGAGATGGTGATGAGGGTGTTGATGGTGATGATGATGGTGATGATGATGATGATCCCGATGAAGTCCAGCTTGATGGTAGTGTTGATGGCGACGATCTCCCCTCTCCGGGAAGGAATTCCCCCGGCAGAAATCTGTCTGCCGGAGAGATCTTTCTTTCTTGGTGTTTTCGCCCCGCAGAAGCGGTGGAACCTTTCTATGGTCGCTCCCCGAGTCTTAGGGTTTCGGGAGGAAGATATACGCTAGAGGGGAGAGGCTAGAGTGGGCCAGGGTGGCCACACCACGCCCTGGCGCGGCCTAGGCCTGACCGCGCCATGGGGTGGTGTGGGCCCCCTATGGCCCACCTCCACTCCATCTTCTGGCATCTTGAGTCTTCTGGAAAAATAGAATTTTCCGTATATTTTCCCGGATTTTCTGATGTTCGTGAATTTTGCCTCCAAACAGTACCTTTTCCATCAGAATCCTGACTACAGCGGTCCATGCTCCAAAAGTCACCAGCCATGCAAAAACAGATGAAATAACATAAGTATCACCTCTCAATACGAAATATATGAATGGATAATAGTGAATTAAGACATAGAATAGTGATGCAAAATGGACGTATCAACTCCCCCCAAGCTTAGACTTCGCTTGTCCCCAAGCGAAACTGAGCTCAATAAACATGACCTCAAGTTTATAGAGTGAAGAGTCGATATAAGGATACGGACAAGAAGCATCACATTCATCAAATACATAGAAGACAACTCACTATTATATAACTCAACTTGCAATGAGTAAAGGAAAGACAATAAAGATACATAAAGTGGATCATAATTGGTAATGGCAAACTTAGCTCTTGGTCGAAGAATAGTTGATAATTTGTTGGAGTTCACAAATAGCTGGTTTTTCAATGAAAGCTTTCAAAGTAGTAAACTTCAAGATAAGAGCAATGTGCAAAACAAGGAACATAAGAAACATGAATGCAAAAATCATCATATGAATGAATGAAACACATCAAATCAAAATACTTGCCGAGATAGAAGGGAGTAGGTTTACTGACTCAACTACAGAGTAAAAGAAAGGGCCCTTCAAAGAGGGAAGCAGGGATTACAAGTCTCATAAAGAGCTCCCAAAAATTATGATACTTACTAGCTTTCAGCTCTCGTTGCCCCTATCATAGGCATCTTTTAGGTGATTAAAGTTAAAGTGACACAACTAAGAGGATATGCTTGACAAGTTATAATTTGAAATCTCAAGCCCCTTACTTATGAGTACCGATCCTCATGCTACTCAACTTCAGTCACGAGCAAGCTCTTGTCATTGTAAATACATGCGTATCATTGAGAACCGCCAATGGGGTACCCCTTGCACATGACACAGGAGCTATCCCATAATCAAAATGACAAGGCAAGCAGACAGTGAGCATCTCAGTGATCTTTTTATTTGCTATTTGCATAGGTTTTTATTGAGGATGCTTCATAGAATGCTCACTATAGTTATGCTGCAAGTTTCCACCATGATTAGGCATGGCTTAGGCTAGCGGGCCAGGCGTTTCTCTAACACACATATAAACTCCATGATCTTACAAGTTCCACTTTTATTTCACACCGCCGAGATCCATAAGCAAAAGAACATGATATCAACTAGGTACAAGTACCAATGAAGTGTTGAAAGCGGTCCCCATGATACATGGTTCGACTAACTTCAACTCATAAAGCGCAAGCATATACGCAACAAAGAAGGACCCAATGGTTCAAGTTTATTAAATGCAAGAAAATAAAGTGTGCCATCAAGTTCGTGAGAGCTTTAATCACTAATTTTCACATAACAAGTTTAATTTGGGAGGTAGATAAAACAGGAATTTACTTGGAATATCAATAATGCTACTAGGTAGGTATGGTGGACACAAATGGAAAAGGTTTTAGTTTAAAGGAGGTGGATGCACAAGAAGAATTCCCTCTCAGTATAGGTTTTTCTTGGAAGCAAGTACAAGACTTGAAGGAAACAAACAAACATACAAGTGATAAAGACAAACATGCAATCTTCCTTGGAAGCACAAAAGATCTTAACTAGAGAATACTAAACTTATGAGCAAATCAAGGAAGAAAGATGATGAAATTATTTTTCTCTCGAGTACTTCTATCTTTTTCTTTTCAACTCTCAAAAAGGTGTTGCTACTGACCGAGCCAGGTTTGCCAAAACCAACTAAATTAACTCAATGATCCCAAAGTGCTACCAATACCAACAACAAGATCAATCATATAACCATGAATTGAAAACTAACATAAGCTAAGCAAAAGAGTGAATGATAGAACTTCTCATTAATATTCCATAATGGAAACTCACACTAAGGGATACATATCTAACGAGAGAGGGGACACTTCCATAATGCAAACCATACTACAAAATAACTCCTCTATTCATGATATGACACTACTAACAAGGTAAAAAGATAGAAGATAGTGATATGATACCGCGGCACTCCCCCAAGCTTGGAACAAACCAAGGGGGGTGGTGGTGGTATCCTCTTGATGAGCTCCTTGATTAGTTTCCCAAGGTCCTCAATCTCGAATGTGAGAGTGCGAATCAATTCCGAGTTATGCTCAATATGGCCCATAATCATCTTAGTTTGTGGATCCCAGCTCTTGTGATTCTTCTTCCATTCTTCCCACTTGGAGTCTTCTTTTCCTGCATGGTTATGAGCAAAGGTATGGAAGGTACTCTTGGTGTTCGGAGAAGGTGTCCTTGGTGCTAAACAATGACGAGGAGATTTCCCCCAGTCTGCATCCGTGCAGTCCTTCTGATCCTGGCAGGGTTCGCCACCACTCCAATGCTTGCAATGGTAGTGCCGGCGTGCTTTGCCTCCTCTTCACCTTCACTTTTGATCTCCTTCTCCTTCCCGGGGTATTGGAGGTCTTCCTCCATAGGTTCCTTCCCTTTATACTTGGCGGACACCATTGTGCTTCTAAACCTTCAAAGAGTATGTCCTGGCAGAAACAGATCGAAACAAAAACACTACGAAAACACGATATACGAACCTCGGGGGATCCGGGGGGTTATATATTATGAAGTTTCATATCCAAAGGAAGGTACTGGGAGAAAACGGGTCGGAGACGGAGTCCTGGGTGGCCTCACCACCTTGTGGCGCGGCTAGGGGTGGGACCGTGCCATGGGGTGGTGTGGGCCACCCTGGCTCCGGTTCCGTCCCTTTTTCGCTTCATAGCTTTCCTTATTGACTGAAAACTGCAAAAATATAGTTGGATTGTATTTTCGCGGAACTTTTCTTACCTGAACTGTTACCTAGTTGGAAACAGACTCTACAGGTCTCTGAATTTGGTATTGAGTGGATCCTTCCGGAGTCGTCACTTGAATATCATCGATATCTTCATCTTCATATACTTATTACTCGAGTCATAAAACCTTTCTCTTCCTTGTCACACCATTATCTCCACTTCCTGGAAATTTCTTTCACACAAAACATCACACAGTTCTCATTAGCAACATTAGTATAAGTGAAGTGATAAAACCTTTTGAGTCAAACTTTGACTGAAAACCATCAAAACAAAAGTTACTGTAGCAACTCCTTTCGAAAACCCAAAAATAATTCAAAAAAGAAATCAAATAAAGAAGCAAATGCAAGATTGGCAAAATCTGTCAAAATAGACCAGCAGGTAAAGATCAATTTTTTCGAAAATCTTCTGTTGCTCAAATCAAAAAGTGCAAAACTAACGAAAGTTAAATAACAACCTGGGGCAGAAGCACAAAAAACTACAGCTCAATCCGATATACAGAGATCTCTCACGAATTTTTATGGTGAAGCGCAAAAATCTGTTTCAGGACAGCAACTTCCCCAAACCTTACTTCTCTCTCATTAGAGGTTGATCTTGACACAAAAACCAAACAAAACGGATAAGGAGCGGTTACTACCGAAGTAATAACTTCTAAGACTCAAAGAAACAAAAACAAACTGAAAGCAAAAACAAATTGGGTTGTCTCCCATGAAGCTATTTCTTTATAGCCATTAAGATGGGCATGATAATTTTGAAGAAGCTCTCATAGGGATATGATTTGAAGTGAAAGAGAGCATTAAGAAGCAAAAACACACGCACATTTAAGTCTAACCCACTTCCTATGCAAGGGAATTTTGTAAACAAACAAGTTATTAGAACCAAAGGCAACTTGCATAAGAAGGCAAAAGAAGTGCAACATAAAAACTTTCAGCATAAAACGAGGAAACTTGATATTATTGAGATGCATAAGAACACTTTTCCCTATCTCATAATAGCTTTCAGTATCATGCATAATCTTAACAATATAGCTATCACAAGGACTATCATAGCAATGATCACTTATTCTAACAGAAAACACAGGAATACTAGCTCTCATAACACTACTATGTGAAACAATATTAGAGGTATCCTTACAAAGGATAGTGTGTCCCCTTTTTCATATTTAGCAACAAAGTCTTTCACATTTGCTACAATAGGTTAATCAATCATTTGTTTATCAGGTTCAGCAGCCTTACTCATACTTTCATTAACCATACTAGCTATCATAGAATGTTCCTTTACCTTAACTGGGAAAGGCATTTTCTCAATATAAGGTTTAGGTAAAACATGACTAGCAGTATAAACTTCAGTATTTCTTGCAGGAACACTCTTAGCAATATCTTTATAAGGTTCATGATACTTATTCCACTTCTTTTTAGGCACTTCAATATAAGAAGCAAAGGCCTTAAATAAGAAGCAATAGCTTGAGAGTCTAAACCATAAGCATTTTTAATATTTTGAAAGTCATCAGTTCCCATAAAAGATTCAATGCATTCATAATCATAATTTATACCTGACTTTCTACCTTTGTCATTTTCCCAAGCTTCAACATTGTCTTGAATACGGTCTAGAAGGTCCCATTTAACTTCTTCTTCCATGCGAGTGAATGATCCAGCACAAGAAGCATCTAATAAATCCTTGTCATGTAGAGGGAGACTTGCATAAAAGTTATTGATAATAATATTGTTGGGGAGCTCATGAATGTGACATTTGAGCATTAGTGACTTCAGTATCCCCCAAGCTTGAGCTGTACTCTCTCCATCAAGAGGCCAAAAGTTGTATATTTGATTCTGATCTTTATGAATTTCACTAGGAGGATAAAACTTTGAATAAAAGAGAGGCACTATTTCCTCCCATTCTAGAGCTTGACCAATCTTCAGCAGCTTATACCATTCCTCAGCTCTTCCTTTTAGTGATAATGAGAATAACTTCTTCTTAACTTGATCTGTAGTAATACCTGCACACTTGAACAACCCACATAATTCGTGTATAAAGAGCAAATGATCACCAGGATGGACAGTTCCATCCCCAACATAGTAGTTATCCATAACACGAGCAATAATTCTTGTAGGTATTTTGAAAGCATCTTTCTCAGCAGGTGGTGGCTTATCTACTACCTTAGTAGTGGTAATAGCATTACCAAATAATAAACTCAGCGAATTATCCATAATGAAAATAAAGCAACTAGCAGAAGTAAACAATACTCACAGTAGAAGTTTCCTTTACCAGTTCCACTCTCCAATAGCGCTTCACTCCCCGGCAACAGCGCCAGAAAATAGTCTTGATGACCCACAAGTATAAGGGGCGTATCGCAGTATTTTCGATAAGTAAGAGTGTCCAACCCAACGAGGAGCAGAAGGTGCTCGCTAGTGGTATGGATCAGGAATTCTCTGCAAATACTTAGCAAACGGATTTTTAGGGGTTTTCGATAAAGCAAGTAAACAAAGTACGAGTAAATAAAAGACAGTAAGAATGAATGCAGCAAGTGTCCCAATCCTTTATGCAGCAAAGGACAAGCCGGTTGTATTTCTATAGATGACCAAACATTCTCGAGGACAAATGGGAAGACTGTCAAGTGCTTTCGCTTCATATAGTCGATTAATCTTCTCTAGCTTGCTAAGTGTTGTGTGGGTGAACCTGTGCTAATGTACCGTCCCATCCAAGACTTAATACATACTTGTGATTAAACCCCTTGCAAACATCCGTAAGTACAAGAAAGTAATTAAGGTATAAACCTAACCACAGCTTTAAACTCTAAGACCCTTACGTCCCTTGTGCAATGGTTTCCTAACGGGGGTTCAGGTTTCTGTCACTCCGGCAACCCCTACGATTAGTAGCCAAATACACAATGCATTCCCCTAGGCCCATATAGGTGAAGTGTCATGTAGTCGACATTCACATGACACCACTAGAAGAAGTACACCACAACTTAAATAACAATCTATTGAATCTTTCTCAACGCAACTCCACTACTAACAACAAGACTTCTCCCATGTCCTCAAGAACAAAACGAACTACTCACAAGACATCATATGGATCATGATCAGAGATGGAATAAGGATGAATAACAATCTGAACCTAAACAATAATTCAACGGTTCACTCAATAGCATCAACTACAAAGAGTAATCAACACCGGGAAAGTTTCCCCTATGAACTATGCAAGATTCAACTCAATTGTTACAGCAATATGGAGATGGTGATGAGGGTGCTGATGGTGATGATGATGGTGGTGATGATGATGATGATCTCGATGAAGTCCAGCTTGATGGTGGTGTTGATGGCGACGATCTCCTCTCTCTGGGAAGGAATTTCCCCGGCAGAAATCTGTCTGTCAGAGAGATCTTTCTCTCTCGGTGTTTTCCGCCTCTCAGAGGCGGCGGAATCTTTCTATGGTTGCTCCCCAAGTCTTAGGGTTTCGGGGGGAAGATATACGCCAGAGGGGAGAGCCTGGAGTGGGCCAGGGTGGCCACACCACTCCCAGGCGCGGCCTAGGCCTGCCCGTGCCATGGGGTGGTGTGGGCCCCCTGTGGCCCACCTCCACTCCATCTTCTGGCATCTTGAGTCTTCTGGAAAAATAGATTTTTTCGTATATTTTCCTGGATTTTCTGATCTTAGCGAATTTTGCCTCTAAACAACACATTTTCCATCAGAATCCTGGCTGCAGCGGTCCATGCTCCAAAAGTCATCAACCATGAAAAACAGATGAAATAACATAAGTATCACCTCTCAATATGAAATATATCAATGAATAATAGTGAATTAAGACATAGAATAGTGATGCAAAATGGACGTATCAGGCACCTCCCCTATGAGTTTGGCTTTCTAGCCATTGCCAAATTCCATCCTGGGAACTGCATAGGTGGACATTCACACTCACGAGGTAGCCTAAGCTTAACCTCTTTCCACGAGGGAACCCATACTAAGACACATAAGCTTCTAGTTAATCCCTACCCAACTCAGGTATTGTGGCTGTACGGTAAAGTTGGAATAGTATCGCATCCGAACCCAACTATCAGTTTTTATCAAAGTCAAGGCTCATGTTTCATTTAGTATCATCTTCAACTCATGGTGTTTCACAACACATTTCAAAACATTTCAATAGAATGACTCATCATTCCAAGGTTTTCATAATCATTTTCTCCAAGTGTTCCCATCTAAAGTGATCCATATTAGTTTAGCACTAGCATCTATCAAGGGGGTGTCACTATGGATGGGGTGCTAATCAAGTGTCATTACTCAATCTTAGCTCTATGCTCTTGAGAGCATCTTTCTCATTTTCCACTAATCATCAATAATTACTATTTAAGAAACTTTAGTAAAGGCAAAAGTAAAGCTTGTAGGTAAAACTGGGAATTGGTAAAGTTGCATCTCAATGGAAGGCATAAGGTATCTTGCATATGCTAGCTTGCATATGATGGATTGCATATTTTAGCTTGCCTTGGGTAGTGCAGTTGTTGAAGTTCTCTTCTTCGTCTTCGTAGAACTCCTCTTCTTCGTACCCCGGGTCGGTACTAGCATCTATAAATAAATACGAGGTACACAATTGATGACCCACAAGTATAGGGGGTGTATCGCAGTATTTTTGAGGGAAGTGAAACCCCATTTATTGATTCGACACAAGGGGAGCCAAAGAATATTTATCAGCCTTAACAACTGAGTTGTCAATTCAGCCACACCTGGAAACAATCTTGCTCACAGCAGTTTATCAGTAACAACAGTTTTGTAGTAGGAATAGTAAAGCAGCAGCAGTAGTAAAGCAAAGACAGTAGTAACAAAAGCAGTAAATAGTGGGATTCGAGTGCGGTAGGCATAGGGATGGATGGACGGGCGTTGCATGGACAAGACAATTCAATAGCCATCAGAACATAGGGCAATTGCAGATAAATAAGCTAAAGCACCCAAGTACTAGACAATCCTAGGCATGTGTTCCATATGTAGTCATACGTGCTCGCAATGAGAACTTGCACAACATCTTTTATCCTGCCAGCCCGTTTGCAGCAGGGCCTCTAGGGAACTACTGGCAATTAAGGTGCTCCTTTTAATAGAGCACCGTAACAAAGCATTAACACTCCGTGAACACATGTGATCCTCACATCAAAGCCTTTCCCTTCCGGTTATCCTGATTTCTGTCACTTCAGGGCCATAGGTTCCGGACAACGATGTGTGTATACAACTTGTAGATAAGACCAAGAATAATACTATCATAATGAATCAATAATACGTTCATATCTGAAATCATGGCACTCGGGCCCTAGTGACAAGCATTAAGCACAACAAGTCACAACAAAGTCATAAAGCACTAATAAAAGATACTAGGCACCATGCCCTAACAATCTGATGCCATTACATGAACGATCTCATCCAATCCCTACCATCCCCATACCCTACAGCGGGGGATTATTCACTCATAGATGGGGGAAACATGGATGGTCGATGGAGAAGCGATGGTGATGATGATGGCGATGATCTCCTCCAATTCCCCATCCCGGCAGGGTGCTAGAACAGAGTTTCTGGTGCAGTTTCGTGGAATCTGGTGGTGGCGGCGGAGCAGAACTCCTTCTAGAAAAACGTCGAACCCCTCGAAGTTTTTAGGTCAGAAGTGTCCTTATAGGCGAAGAGAGAGGCCGAGGGGGTGCCTGGGGGGCACACCACCCCCTGGCGTGGCCTGGCCTAGCCCTCGCCACCAGGTGGTGTGGCCACCCTAGGGCTCTTCTCTGTCTCGTATTCTGG
Source organism: Avena sativa (assembly GCA_916181665.1). NCBI lineage: Eukaryota > Viridiplantae > Streptophyta > Magnoliopsida > Poales > Poaceae > Avena > Avena sativa. The sequence continues at coordinate 368,540,270 of OV702287.1, read as the reverse complement.
CTCCTGGAGTCTTCGGGTAAAATAGGATTTTTGGCATATTTTCCGGGATTTTTGCTGATAGTTGATTTTCTGCACAAAAAGTAGACACCAAGGCAATTCTGCTGAAAACAACGTCAGTCCGTATTAGTTGCATCCAAATCACACAAGTATAGAGGAGAAACAATAGCAAAAGTGTTCGGGAAAGTAGATACGTTTTGGACATATCAACTCCCCCAAGCTTAGCTTATTGCTTGTCCTCAAGCAATTCAGTTGAAAACTGAGTGCGATAAAAGAACTTTCACGAACACATTTGCTTCATATGATGTAAATATTCTCAGCAATGTGATCAACTACCTAGACAATTCATAATAAAGAGTATGCAACCAAGTCTACTTAATAGTCATTGCAAGCTATGAAGAGATTCCAACTCAAGAATAATAAGTAGCATGAAGCACAAACATAAGCAACATTACAATGGTCATAGAAAGGTATGATAGAGTGGTATCTTGCTTGCCTTTGATTATGAATGTCAAGGCACCTCTGAAGTTCAAGTGATGACTAGAAGTAAAGATATCAAGGATACAAGCATCAAAGTCATAACACATATAATCAAGTAATGGAACAAACACAAAGAATGACAACTATGCTCTCAAGAAGGTGCTCAAAGAATATGTGGAGACTCAACAATTAGCAGAAAAGGTTTTGAATAATTTTGAAAGGCTTCCAAATGCTGAAACTATGGTACTCGTTAGCTTTGAGCTCTCATTGCCCCTATCATGAGCATCTTTAATGTGGTTAAGGTGAAAGTGAGGTCCAATCTGAGTTATATGCTTGACAGATTATAAACTGAAAATCCCAAGTCCCTTGAGTATGAGGGTCGCTCCTCATGCTACTCAACTTTAGTTACCGGTAAGTTCTTGTCATTGTAAGTATGTGCGTATCATTGAGAACCGCCAACGGGGTACCCCTTGCTCGATGATACGGAAGAATCCCCATATCAAAATGACAAGGCAAGCAGACAATGAGTATCTCAGCAATCTTCTTATTTACCATGGGAAAATGGTGTTTTTTTCTCTCTTTCCTCTTTTCATAAAACTCCTTTTTTTCTTTTTCTCAATAGCTATCTCTCTCTTTTTTTATAAGAAGAATGCTTCATAGATATCATTATGGTTACACTGCAGGTTTCCACCATGTCAGCATGGATTAGACCAGCGGCCCAGACGTTTCTCTAACACACATACATAACTCCATGGACTTACAAGATCCCCTTTTATTTCACACCGACGACATCCGCAAACAAAAGAGCAAGGTATTAACTGGGTATATATTTACAAGTGTTGAAAGCGTTCCCCATGACAGCACGGTTCTGCTAATCCCTAGCCTATAATTAGCAAGAATATAACTTTCATGGAGAATTCACAATGGTTCAGGTTTATTAAGTGCAGGAAATAAAGTGTGCCATCAAGTTCGTGAGAGCTTTACTAACTAATTTTCCCATAACAAGCAAACATTTTATTCTGAAGAAAAACAAGGCATATTGAATATGCACGGAAGTAGCAAATGATGCTATTAGGTAGGTATGGTGGACACTTTGGAAATAATCGGTTTAGGAAGTTGGAAACATGAGTAAAACACTTAGTGGAAGTGAAGTATAGCAATAGTAAGGGAGCGACAAACGAGAGAGCAATAGTTGTCATTATCATGCTTGCAACAAAATAGGACTACTCATGGCATGAAAGTGATTCAAGATCCTCAAGGCAAAATAATTCATCGAGGCTTAACTGATTATTACAGTCATGAGCATGCGTGAGCATGTGCCAAGTTAATCAAATGAAACATTCAGATGAGGATACCACAGTGTCATACCAATTTATGAATAGAGTAATGCAAGCAAACATTCATGGGACATGCTACAAACTATTAGCAAGCTGGAGCTAATCATAAGAAAGCAAGAACTACTAAGCATCCAAAGATAACATACACCCTACATGAACGGACTAAGCATGCCCACAATGATGAGTATATGTACAAAAATGAAAACAAATAGAGTTCGTTACCAGCCTCTTACCATGCCTCAAGTTGTATTTACGCCTCATTATTGCTCTTCACTTGTGTGGCTTGAATAATAATATGAAACCAATAGTCCACTGAGAAATGCTGAACCCTGTAGCAAACTTGCAAAAACCAAAGAAGAACGACAAATATTTTTGGTGTTTTTGATTTTTAAACAAGAACCAAAAGAGAAAACAAGCAAAGCAAAATCTTTTTGGGTTTTTCGAATAGTTTAAACAAAGCAAAAAGGGAAAAACAAACCAAGGCAAAAAGAAGAAGCAAACCAGAGAGAAACAACAAAAATATTTTTGGTCTTTTTGTGTTTTTTTAGAAAGCAAAAGCAAAGAAGAACGAAAACTAAAAAGAGAACGAAAACATGAATATACAAAGTACCGATGCAACATGATATGGAGATGAGTGCGGTTTCGGCGTACCTCCCCCAAGCTTAGGCTTTTGGCCTCAATGGGTATCAATCCCAAGCTGGCCAGGATGAAGTGTCACCAGGGTACGACGAGGAGGTACCCTCGTCCTGATGCGAGCTCGAGTACGCCACTCCGTAATGTGCGGAGTAATCATAGGAGGGCACATCCTCCTGGTGCTGCTCGTGGAAACCCAACAAGCGAAGCTACTCATCCACCTCCTCCTTGGAGCGCGACCTCGGTCTCCTGTCAACACTAAACAAAGCAGGCTGTGGCAAAAGGATCTCCCTTTCATCCCCGTTAGTGAAAAGCATCCTATATACTAGATTGTTCAAATCAGAGGTAGCAGTGACAAAGTGGTGAGTTTTCATGGCAACAAGGTCGAGCCTCTGTGGTGCTAGCATAGCATCATCGGGATCCACTAAAAGACCTAATGCATTGACTACACGCGAGGCAATGATGCCCCCATAGATAGGCCCCCTAGCAGCTAGGCGGCGAGCAATGAGCGAGCCAAGATTGTACCAAGTATCATTGTTAAGCGCAGCAGCAAGGAATGCTAAATGATAGTTGGAGATATTACTAGTGTTCTCCCTACCCAATACACTAGTGGCAAGATAGTATGCAAAGTATCTAAGAGCAGGGAGTTGGATATTTCTTATCTTTCCGCGCCGCGCCATGCAGTCATCATCATTGGTCACACCTCGGTAAAGCTCCAACAAATCAGCGGGTCGCCCTTGAATTTTCTTCACGGTCCCTGTCATACGCACACCTACAATACTGCAAAATCTCTCCAAAGGCATGGTGAAGGGCATATCATAGATTTTAAAAGAGACAGTAGATTGATAGGATGTGTTAGTAAATGAGAAGCTCTCAACAAAAGTTTTGGTGAGCATAGCGTATTGTGCACTCTCATCTTGCATATAAGAGGTCAAACCAACCCTATCAATCAGTAGCAAGAAATCATCAAGAATACATGTAGCTTGCAAGAAAGTAAAACAAGGAAAAGAGGATGGGTAAGCATCTCCATCATCCCTTTCACTGCAGATGCGTGTTGCAATGAGGTCTTCATTGTATGATGGCCTAGCTTGAGAGGCTGTTCTCGAGGGCCTCGACCTCCTAGGTGCATCACTCTCAAATATCTCTCCAAAGGTATGGTTGTTCATGCTTGGTATTCTGAAATTTAAACACCTATTAAACAAGTGATTGCAAAGTAAATATAATGAAGGATTCTACTCATAGGGACTTGCAAGAGGCCTAAACATGCATCAAAACTATGTCTCCAAGCATCAAAAAAGCTTACAAGCTCTCATAACCAGTCACCTATAGCAGCAAAATACTCAACATATAATCCACTAAACACAAATCTACTAGGACAAGGAGAGGAGTCACATACCAAGGAACAATTGCTCCAAATTTCAGCAAGAAAGATGGGCTAAGCAAGGAGATCGAAGAAATCGAGAGCAAGCACAGAAAGAATGCGATTTTGAGCTATGAACTGGAGCTTACTCGGGAGAGAGAAGAACGTGGCAGGTGAGAGAGTTAGTGGGGGGCCAAGGGTGGCCCACACCAGGGCATGGCGCCACCCAAGGCTGGTCGCGCCACCATGTGGTGTGCCTGCCTGGTGGCCCCCCTAGTGCCTCCCAGGTACTCCTCTGCCCCTTTTTTCACGTAAAAATTTAATATGAATTTTCTGGAAATTTTCGAGACACTATATTTTTGGGCATTTTTTAGAAATAGAAGAATTATTTTTCTGACAAACAGATTTTTTTTCTTTTGGAAACATGATGCAAGGACAAAACAAGGCTAGAACTACATAAGTTCTAACAATGAAGAAACTAATAACAAGAAGAAAACTAAACGAAAGCAAAAACTAAAATGCAAAGGATAGAAATAAACGGAGATAATCATAATGAAAACATTGTTTTGTTCATTGGAATCCTTTTGTTAACAAGGTTGATCAAGTATTGCTACCAAAACAATTGCATATGAGACAAAACTTTGTACTCCACTAATTATTACGTTACCTCAACCTTGATAGCAATGGTCCCAATCATAATAGTTTCAAATTTTTCTCTTAGTATGGTAAATATATTTCTCCAACTTGAATGCCTTCAACATGTTCAATTGAATTCAAACCATAAGTCCTTTCAATCTTCTTGGGGAAATAGACAGTATGTTCCTTGTCATTAACATTGAAGGTCACCTTTCCTTGATTACAATTAATAACAGCTCCTTTAGTATTAAGAAAAGGTCTCCCAAGAATAATAGACATATTATCATGTTCGGGCATTTCAAGCACAACAAAATCAGTTAATATCAAGCAATTGTGAGCCACCTAAACAGGTACATCCTCACATATACCCACAGGAATAGTGGTAGATTTATCAGCCATTTGCAAAGATATATCAGTTGGTATTAATTTTTCAAGTTGAAGCCTCTTATAGAGAGAGAAAGGCATAACACTAACTCCAGCTCCCAAATCACACAAAGCAGTTCTAACATAATTGTTCTTAATAGAGCAAGGGATAGTTGGAATCCCTGGGTCTCCAAGTTTCTTAGGAACCTTACCATTGAAGGAATAATTAGCAAGCAAAGTAGAAATTTCTTCATTAGGGATCTTCCTTTTATTCGAGACAATGTCCTTCATATACTTTGAGTAAGGAGGCAATTTAATAGCATTAGTCAAAGGAATTTGCAAGAATAAAGGCTTCATCCACTCACAAAACTTATTATAGTGTTCATCTTCCTTTGACTTGTGTTTCTTATCAGGGAAAGGCATAGGTTTTTGGACCCAAGGTTCTCTTTCACTACCATGTTTCTTAGCAAGAAAATCTTCTTTGCTGTATTTAGTATTCTTAGTGTGGTTTTCAGGTTCTTCAACTTTTTCTTCATTAGGCACTTCATTTTCTTCATTACCACTTTCAGTTTCAGCATCAGAGATAGATATACTATTAGGATCTATAGCAGGTTCAGAGGGTTCTACAACAATTTTATGTTTCTTTTTTCCTTTTATTACGAGTAGAACCACTATTTTCAGCTTGTTGAGAATCCTGCTCAATTCTTTTGGGATGCCCCTCAGGACATAGAGGATCCTGGGTAGCAGCACCACTTCTAGTTCTGATTTCATAAGCATGTTTTTCTTTAGCAGCATTAACTAGCAAGTCATTTTGCACTTTAACGAGTTGATCTATTTGAGTTTGAACCATTTGAAAGTGTTTAACATCATTAGAGGTTCTTTCCACAATATCTTTCAACTCAAAAATAGCTCTAGTGTTTTCCATTAGATGATTTTGCACCCTTTTATTAAACTTATCCTGCTTAACAATAAAGATATCAAATTCTTCTAAGCATTGATCAGGAGGTTTAGCATAAGGGATATCACCTTCATCAAAGTGTTGGAGAGAGTGTACCTCAATAGTGGATGAGTAGGGAATAGGCTTACATAATTCTTCTATAGGAGGTAAATTCTTGACATCTGCAGCTTTAATTCCCTTCTCCTTAAGACATTTCTTAGCTTCCTTCATCACTTCATCATTTAATTCAATAACTCCCCTCTTCTTTGATGTTGGAATAGGCACAGGAATAGATGGTTCAGGTACAATTACTTCAGGTATGGCTTGTTTAGGAGGAGTCCAATCTTCATAATTCTTGCTTATTTTAGCCATTAATTCCTCAGCTTCCTTAGGAGTCCTATTCCTGAAAACACAATCAACACAACTATCTAGGTATGTCCTATATTCTTCGGTTAGTCCATTATAAAATATATCAAGAAGCTCATTCTTAGGTAATGGACTTCCAGCCTGTGCATGAATCAAAGCACAAAACCTTGCCCAAGATTCGGGCAATACCTCTTTTTCTCCCTGTTTAAAATCAAAAAGTTCCTACAAAATAGCATGTCTAGCACTGGGAGGAAAATATTTCTGCAGGAAAGTACTAATCAAGCACTCAGGGCTATCAATAGATCCAGGAGGTAAATTACTAAACCAAGTTTTAGCTTCTCCTTTCAGTGAAAAGGGAAAAATCTTAGCAACAAAGTAAGTACGCATCTTAATATCATCAGAAAACAAGCCACTCATGGTAGAAAGTTCATTCATATGTGCTACCGCACTTTCATTCTTAGTCCCACAAAAAGGTTCTTTCTCGACAATAGCTATGTAGGATAGATCGAGAGAGAAATCATGATCTTCATCTATAATGTTTATGGGAGAAGCAGAAAACTTAGCAGCAGGAGATAATTTGGGTCTAATAGTACGCCTCTCAAGGAGACTCTTAGCAGCGCTCCTATCATGGGTGTTCTTACATTCTTTAATAAACTCATTGGTCATCTCAACATAATCTTCTTCAATATCATAACTCTCACTAGACTCATGTGAGCTAACAGGTGTGGTAGTGTCTTCATTAGGAGTTTCGGTATTTCCAGCTATAGTTCTAGCAATCGTAGCATCTAGGAAAGGACCTAATGAACCACTCTTATCAAGCATAGTAGAAGCAGCATCATAAGCATCAGAAGTTTCAGACTCAGCAGTAGTAGCAGTGTGTGTGGCATGTGTATGTGGTGGTGTAATGAGCTTACTTATAACAGATGGTGAATCAAGAGCAGCAGAGGTGTTTAGAATCGTACCTCTTCTTGTAGTGGATGGTAAAATAGGAACCTTGCCATCACGAGACTTACCCATGATGGATGGATAACAGCGAACAATAAAGAATCCAAGTGAACTTGATAAATAAAGCTATGCTCCCAGGCAACGGCGCCAGAAAATAGTCTTGATGACCCACAAGTATATGGGGTGTATCGCAGTATTTTCGAGGGAAGAGAAACCCAATTTATTGATTCGACACAAGGGGAGCCAAAAAATATTTATCAGCCTTAACAACTGAGTTGTCAATTCAGCTGCACCTGGAAACAATCTTGCTCACAGCAATTTATTAGTAGCAACAGTTTTGTAGTAGGAATAGTAAAGCAGCAGCAGTAGTAAAGCAAAGATAGTAGTAACAAAAGCAGTAAACAGTGGGATTCGAGTGCAGTAGGCATAGGGATGGATGGACGGGAGTTGCATGGACAAGACAATTCAATAGCAATCAGAACATAGGGCAACGACGTGTGTATACAACTTACAGATAAGACGAAGAACAATACTATCATAATGAATCAATAATACGTTCAGATCTGAAATCATGGCACTCGGGCCCTAGTGACAAGCATTAAGCACAACAAGTCGCAACAAAGTCATAAAGCACTGATAAAAGATACTAGGCACCATGCCCTAACAATCTGATGCCATTACATGAACGATCTCATCCAATCCCTACCATCCCCATAGCCTACAGCGGGGGATTACTCACTCATAGATGGGGGAAACATGGATGGTCGATGGAGAAGCGATGGTGATGATGATGGCGATGATCTCCTCCAATTCCCCGTCCCGGCAGGGTGCCAGAACGGAGTTTCTGGTGCTGTTATGTGGAATCTGGTGGTGGCGGTGGAGCGGAACTCCTTCTGGAAAAACGTCGAACACCCCGAAGTTTTTAGGTCAGAAGGCTCCGTATAGGTGAAGACAGAGGCCGAGGGGGTGCCTAGGGGGGCCACACCACCCCCTGGCGCGGCCTGGCCTGGCCCGCGCCACCAGGTGCTGTGGCCACCTCAGGGCTCTTCTCTGTCTCGTATTCTGGCTCCTGGAGTCTTCGGGTGAAATAGGATTTTTGGCATATTTTCCAGGATTTTTCCTGGTAGTTGATTTTCTGCATAAAAAGTAGGCACCAAGGCAATTCTGCTGAAAACAGCGTCAGTCCGTATTAGTTGCATCCAAATCACACAAGTATAGAGGAGAAACAATAACAAAAGTGTTCGGGAAAGTAGATACGTTTTGGACGTATCAACAATCACCAAACAATACTTAACTACTTCTATTTATCACACAAGGTCTCACACTAGATGATCTAGCATCATCTCAATCATCACATGAAATATGAACATATTCTTCTTTATCTTATTTCAGAAAAGTAATTTCTACTCATTGAAAAGTACTTAAGATTTAATATTCTCCAATTAAAATATGGGATCATGTTGACCATGTCATCACCATATATTCTAATACTTGGGAATGTGATTTAAAGGGTTTGGCATAAATTACAAAGTTGGGCATTACCATTTAATATAATAAAACTGTCTAGAAATGACTATATAGCATTCTTTTAATCCTAGTCCAAGATTACTTCATGTCAAACTAAATATTTTTACATATTCAGATAGAGCATGGCAAATGTGATTTTTGAGAGTTGGAATCAACTCAAAAGCATTTATGGTTAATTTTATAAAAATGTTTGAAGTTGGAAAAGTCTCTATTTGTTATTTTTACCATGGGTGATCTATAATTTCAAATGGTTTTTCAACACCTTTCGAAAAAAATTGGAATCATGAAATTTCGATCAGTAGATCTCTTTGAATTTAATTTTGAACACAGCTACATAATAGGGTTTTGAATTAAATAGAAAAACTAAGTTTGAATCACTTGGCTATGCGCGGGAAAGAAAATGGCCCGGCCCAGCTACGCGGCGCACGCGCAGCGGGCTGCTCTCAGGCTGGCCCCACGCGTCAGCGACTGTATCTAACCAAAACAGTATGGGAAAATCTCAGTTGCACGATTAGAGAACGAATCAATGGTTGAGCATCGTCGTCTCCGTCGAACGGCTCACGGGGGATTCTAAACCTAGCTCTACGACGGGGTCATCGGGGGGCTTACCAGGGCTCCAGCTAGGTCTAGCGGTGGGGCGAATGGGCTGGTAGATGACATCGAGTCGAATGGTGGTCGCGGCAGCTCCTGGGATGGCTTCAATCAACGGCGCCTTTCCTTCACTGCAGCGGCGGACTCCGGCGAAATTCCGGTGGGGTGGTGCTCGCCTTGCTCCGGGAAGGGTCATGCATGTTTCTGAGAGAGAGGGGAGTGGAATGGTATGCCTTTGGAGGCTGGGGAGGGTCCTATTTATACACCGGTGAGAGAGGCAGCACGGCATGGCTTGGGCTCGTCGGCGATGTTGCTACAGAGGTCTATCAGCATGGTGGAGGGCATAGGTCGACGCGGTGGTCTATGTCGATCATCATGCGCATAGTGGCACGACAAGGGGCGGTCTTAATCGGTCGGGGGATGGAAATGCTCTATGCGGGTACTGAAGTGTTCATCATGGCGCACGGTGGTCATGCTGCACGCGGCGGCGAACGTTCGTGTCTGGGAGGTGGCTGGTGACACGGAGAATGCGGTGATGCAAGGAGAGAGCAGGGCACGGTGTGGCTGTGCGGGAACGGCTCGGCGCTATGGCGTGCGCTCGGCATGGCAGCGAGTTAAATGGGTGCAACACTGCTAGATTCTCCACTGCTCGTCATTGGTCAAGGGGTGGACAGAGGGGTGCAGTGAGGTCACGCCTAGCTGGTAGTGGTCGTGGGAGAGGGCGGCGCGGCTTGTGGCGTCGTGTCCATGTCCGACCGGCATGACATGCTCGAGTACCACCTTGCACTGGTCATTGCAGCAAGTGAGAGAGGCTCAATCGCATGGCTGGGTACTAGGGTGATCGTGGGCTAGTTATTGAGGTTGATTGCAGTACAAATGGTGAGCAATCGATTGATTCAAATAGTGTATAGTTGGTATATCTGTACCCTGTCTGTTAAGTGTTTGACTAAATGGCCGCATGAACTAAATATTTTAATTTTCAAATTATATTTGGTGGGTGGGTTGGTCACATGCTTGAGTGTCTCTGGTTTCTAGGAATTGTCAAGTGAATATGGTTTGGTTGGTTTTTGAGAAATGGCCATCTAGGTACCTATACTTGATTCAATTTTGAAATGCCTCTCAATTAGATTTGAAATTGGTTTCTATAAGTTTGTAAAGTTCACATGTGTTCATTTTCACTTGATCTGGCAAGGGCAGAAAAGAAGTAGAATTATTTCTGTTGGAAATCTTTTACTAGAGATGCCCAAAGTGGGCTAGTGGTTAACTTTGGCAAAAATGACCATTTGATCATATGCCTTCTAAACTTATTTTCCTTTGATTTGTTTTTATTTGGAAAAGACCTAGATGATCTTGTTTTCATCTTTAAACTACTCCTTATCATTTATAGCAATCAAACATGGCATAGAAAGCATTCATGCATTAATAACAAACACACATGCATTCATATGGGTTTAAGAATAAAAGTTTTTGTTAACCCTAAACTTGGTTGATTAGAATTGATAATCTTGTTTAATATTTTTGAGATGTTACAATTTGGCCCGAAAGCCATGAAACTTTGTACATGATAGGTCATTTCTATGAAAACTTTTTCAAAATATTTGCAATATTCCAAGTTTCTTATTTTCTCGGATACTATGTCATGTAAAATGATGCAACGCAATTTTTTTAAATTGTTTTGATCGATTTTGAATTTTTTATGCCCATTTCAAATTGCATTCAAAACAGCTCGCATGAAGGTTCTTAGCTTGGGGTGGCTCCTTGCGAAACTATGAGTGGATCTCTGATGAAATAGCATGTTGTGAATCTAAAAATGATTGTTGAAAAATCATGAAAAAATATCATGTGCGGATAGTTCAAAGCGGACCTACTTCTTACCGATTTTGCTGGCATTTGTCTTTTTGACCAGATGTGCATGGAAAGCTATTAGATAACCCAGTTGGGACATTATCCATTGAAGGTGGTCTATTATTTTTGAAAAATAGGGTGGTACCATTTTGCAACTTTTTTTGGTGGTTGCTTCACAAAACACGCCCTTTTTGGCACTCGGAAAATGGAAAATGGTTTTTTGTGCGACGAAAAGAAAAACTTCCTCTTGCAACATTCTCACCATTCAAAGATACACACGTGTGCACAACTTGGGCACATTATCACAAACTATGCCGTAATTTTGGCCATACCATTGGCCATTTGGCCCGAAAGCCATGAAACATCATACATGATTGGTCATATTTATGTGAACATTTTTTCAAGATATTAGCAATATTCCAAGTTTGTTATTTTTTCGAGATACTATGTCATTTAAAATGATGCAACGCGAAGGTTTTACATTGTTTTGAACATTTTTAAATTTTTATGACCATTTCAAATTGCGGTCAAAACAACAGGCATGAAGGTTCTTCGCTAGGGGTGGCACCGTGTGAAACTATGAGTGGATCTTTGATGAAATAGCATATTGTGAATCTAAAAATGATTTTTGCAAAAAATCATAATAAAAATATCATGTACCTGTAGTTCAAATCAGAGCCACTTCCTACCAGTTCAATATGAATTTGTCTTTTTGACCAGCGGTACATGCGAAGCTATTAGATACCCTAGTCGGGCCATTGTCCATGGAATGTGGTCTATTTTTTAAATGGGGTCATACCATTTTGCAACTTTCATTTGGTGGTTGCTTCACAAAAGACCCCATTTTGGCACTCGGAAAATGGAAAATAGTTTTTCTGTGTGACGAAAAGGAAAACTTCTTCCTGCAACATTGTCCACCATTCCAATATACACACATGTGCACAACATGGGCACATTATCACAAACTATGTTGTGAACTGTCCATAACATTGGCCATTTGGCCCAAAAGCCATGAAACTTCATACATGATAGGTCATTTCTGTGAACACTTTTCCAACATATCTGCAACATTACAAGTTTGTTATTTTTCCTGAATACTATGTCATGTAAAACGATGCAACGTGAAGGTTTAACATTGTTTTGATTGTTTTTGAATTTTTATACCCATTTCAAATTGTCGTCAAAACGGTGAGCATTTCTGCAGGAATTTGTCTTTTTAACCAGAGGTTAATGGGAAGCTTTTAGGTACCCCAGTTGGGACATTGTTCACCATTCCAAGTTTCTAGATTCTGAATGTGGCCTAAACAATTAAAAATGAAGATAAAAGTCCATTGGTCAACCTTCGTTAGAGCCTAGTGAAATGGGTAGATCTATAGGGGCCCCGGGTTAGGTTTTCAATGGAAACCGACCACCGGAGCTCCGAAATCCCTTAAAAACTTGCATGTGGCCCTTATATATGTGTAAAATTGCACTGGAAGGTTCATAGAGAAGATTAAATATCAAAAACCCAAACCTGGGTAAAAACTATGCACCACATGCGGATGATTTTTCCTCACTTCAAGTTGAATCGACAAGTCAAAATGTATAGTCAACTTTTCGTGCGGCTAAACTGAAAACTTTCATCGACACATTGCTTTCCCTCCTAGTATGCACACGTGGGCGAAGGTTTTCTATTTTTCTAGTTTTGTTTGAGTTTCCTACGATTAGGTCGGTCAAAGGCTCACCGAAGAAACACACATTAAGCCAATCAGAGGATAGAAAGCAGCAACCCACAGATCACCCTCGAGTAAGCAATCTCAGCCGTCCATTCCTAGATCCAACGACCCAACCTCTCTGAAGGGAATATGCCTGAGAGGTAATAATAAAGTGGTTTTTTATCTTATTCCATGTTTATGGTAAATATTTATTTCTCATGCTATAATTGTGTTAACTATAAAATTTAATACATGTGTGTTTAATAAACAAATAAGGAGTTCCTAGTTATGCTTGTCATATAAACTAGCTCGTAGATTAACAAGATAATCAAGGTTTCCTGCTCATGGACATTGGATGTTGTTAATAACAAGGTAACAACATTGGTGGAATGATGTGATGAACATTCACCCAAAGTATACTAATACGATCAAAGTCATTATGTTTACATTGCTATAACATTATGCGAATTAACTTTAGTCCTTAGACCATGATATCATGCCAATTACTAACACCAGAAGAGTAACTTGATAACATCAAATGGCACACCATAACAAGGTGACAATAAAGGTGGGTTCAGATACTCCTAAAGTCTTATGTAGTTGCACATGGATCAAGAGGGGATTTGTCCATCCCGGTGACAGAGAGATATACTCAGAGCCCTCTCGGTGATATCACATTGACATAGCTTGCAAGAAAGTGATAACATCACTAAGAATGATATAGAACAATAAAAAGAGTACTTGTTGGTAACAAGATCAAACTAGGTATGGGGATACCGATGATTGAATCTCGGACATGTAATATATCACAAGACAAAGGGATTTAGTTACGACGTCAAAGGTTCTCACAATCACCAGAGTCATCATTGAATGTGTGGGAGTCGGTACGGATCTCCAGGACCTGCTTGAAGGGAATATGCCCGAGAGGGAATAATAAAGTGGTTATTATATTATTCCATGTTTATGATAAATGTTTATTTCTCATGCTATAATTGTGTTAACCAGAAATGTTAATACATGTGTGTTTAATAAACAAAGAAACGGTTCCTACTAATGCCTCTCATTGCACTAGCTTGTTGATTTACATATGATCAAGGTTTCCTGATCATGACATTGGATGTTGTTAATAACAATGTCATGTCATTGGAGAATGATGTGATGAACATTCACCCACAGTAGGTTTAGCAATATGATCATGTCTTCAAAGTTTATATTGCTATCTCACTCAAAGTAACACTAATCCTTAGACCATGAGATCAGGCAATCACTAACACTAGAAGAGTACTTTGATTCCATCAAACATCACATTGTAATAGGGTGATTATAAAGATGTCATTGGGTACTTAGAAAGTGTTAGTTGAGGGTCGTGGATCAAGAGTGGGATTTTTCCATCCTAATGATGGAGAGATATACTCTAGGCCCTCTCGGTGATCTCACATTGATAACACCTTGCAAGGAGGTAATTTGATCACAAAGAATGGTATATCACAAAACGAGTAAAAGAGTACTTGTCGGTAATTAGATTGAACTAGGTATGGATGTTACCAAATGATCGGATCTCGGACAAGTAAAATATTGCGAGAAAAAAGGAATTGATTACTACAAAAAAGGTTCACACGATCCATAGTTCATTGTTGAGTAAGTGGGAGTCGTTATGGATCTCTAGACCACGCTAATGATTATTGATTAGAGAGAGTCTCGATCATGTACACTTAGTTCACAAACCGTAGGGTGACACACTTAAGTCTCGTCGATGCATTTGAGTGGATACAGAACGCAGGAGAAAATACTGGACATCGCAGAAACTATTTTGATAAAATTGCCGAAATAGATTTGGTGTATCAAAATATTGCAAGGGAATAAATTGTTAATGTGTTCATTAAAGTAAGTGTTCAATAAATTGAGTAGCATTAAACCAAGTGAATTGAAGTGCTTTAATGGATAGACCTTTAGTTTTTTGAGTGGAAATTTAATGGGAGAAAATGAACTTGATTATTTGTGAGTGGTGAGTCCACTAGTAATCAAGAGGGAAGAGGTGGGGGCACCTCCTTTGTCCATCGTCCTTGGGAAGGGGCTTACCGCACCCCCTATAAAAGGAGGTGGAGTCCCTCTCCTCTCACACCATTCCATATCTCTCATATGCCCTTTGGTTGGCATCTTCCTCCCCTCGCTAGCTGATCCACTATCACGAGTATAGTGCTTAGGAGAAGACCTGCTCAAGAACTTCTCAACCACCACCACCATGCTGTAGTGCTGCTGGAGTTCCTGAGGATCCGCTGCTTCCACTGCCCAACTGGAGCAAGGGACAAAGGTCCTCGTCGTGCTGGACGTGTGACCGATTACGGAGGAGCTGCCCGTTTGTGGCGCTGATCGTCTTCGCATCCTTGTGGAAAGAAGAGTACATTCTACATCAGCCACATTTGTTTGTGGAAATGTTTTCACGCTTTCAGTCTTCACAGGTGACTCCTTCTGAAACCGTTACAACTATCGCCTAGATTCAATCTCGGCAGTTGCAAGCGTAGGATTTTTTTTGTTTTCTATCCAACGAACCCCATCACCGCTGCTAATTATTGATTGAAGAAGGGTCTCGATCATGTCTACATTATTCATGAACCGTAGGGTGACACACTTAAGGTATACCGACTCCAAATGGAGCAGATATAATACAAGATAAAGGATTTGAAAGCGTTGGGATTATTTCGATGGACACCGGAATTGTTTTGGGTCAACTTGCTGAAAATGGTTTCAGATGTAATATCGAAGTATTATAAGGGGTTTTATGCAGATGTTTGTTAATTAAAGTAATTAATTTTTTTATAAAATAGTTTTATTAAATGAGAGTTGGCATTAATTTTGGTGGAAAATTAATGCATGTGAGTGGGATTTTGAGTGGAGATGAATTTGTGTGAGTGGACCCTCCACCCACATGAACGAGGGAGAGGTGGGGCGCCCACCTTGGCCACTGGCCATGGCGTGGGGCTCCCCCTCCCCCTATAAAAGGATCCCTCCACTCCTCTCACTCTCACACCTCCTCATGAAGGATCTCTCTCCCCCTCTAGTAAATTCCCATGGCTTCGGATTAGCGAAGTACACATTCTTGGTGGTTTCTCTGGAAGGATCTGTTGCTTCTGATGCTTTGCTGCAGCAAGGACTCAGAGGTTGTCGGGGTGCTGGACGTGTGTGTGATCACGGGTGCACTGCTACTTTGAAGCACTGGACTTCAACTCGATCTTGAGATCGGCAAGTGTACGACTACATCATCCACGAAATCAGATTTTGTGAACAAAGCTTTTTGGTCTTCGAGGGTAACATCTATATAGATGTATATCCACCCATTGATTCTATCTTGGTAGATAGATCTTGTTTCTTTGTTATTCATATCTTAGGAAAATTTTCATTTTCTATGCTGCGAACCCAACAGAGGTATCAGAGACGGATCTATGCGTATATGCTTTGCACGAGTTGAAAATATATGAATATGTAGGCACTGATGATCATGTTATTGCATCATTTATGTATTTTGGATATTGGTGGCATAGTGGGATGAAGCGGATGGACTAACTTTATATGTCCTCGCACATGAGACCTATTCCACGCTTAACATGCAACTAGTTTTGCATAAGTGGCTTGCGGGTGTCTGTCTCTCCTACTATAGTCAATATATGATATACAATTTGTTGCTAATAATTTGACTATCATCGTTGTGGTTCCACATTCGTAGGTAAGAACGGTACTATCTCCGAAAGCTCTAAACCACGTAAAAACATGAAAATGATAAATTAGAAGTGTCTAGTTTAGTCGTAACTGGGCAAGTGTTGTGATATGGTAATGTTATAATTTGAAGTATAGTTTGATACTCTTGGAAATTATAACAAACCACAGTGTAAACACCATAGACCTTGCTATTACACGAATGGAATGATGGAGATCATACCATAATGCACAAGATAGTGATCAAGTGCAAGAACTATATCACATCACTTTTTGCATATGATGTTTGTTTGCATCTTATTTTGCTTGTATGGCACTTAGTAGCATTATAAGATGATCCCTCATTTAAATATCAAGACAAAATGTGTTCTTCCTTTAGTATGCATCATTAAGAAAGTTTGTTGTTTCGAGACACCACGTGATGATCAGGTGTGATAGACTCTATGTTCGCATACAACGGGTGTAAGACCATTTTACACACGCGGGTACTAAGGTTCTTACTTGGTGAGCCTAGCATGTACATACATGACCTCAGAACACGAACTGAAAGGTAAATCAAGAGTCATATGGTTGATATGATGACCATTTAGATGCTTGCCTTTGAAGCTGCACCAATTCACATGATGATCGATCTTAGTGTAGTGGATTTGGTTCATGTAATCACCAAAACGACTCGAGGGATGTTGGTTTTGAGTGGGAGTTCATGTAGAAATATGATTAAAGTTGAATTCAATTTATCATAAACTAAATCAAAGTGAATTTGTATAGTTTGTTGTAGGTAATGGCACCCATTTACTACCTTATGCTTAGGATAATTGAGATAATAGAACTATAGAATTCTGGGTATTTACTTTACAAACTGGTATCATATTGTTTTGAGTGTCAATCTAAAGTTTAGAAGTACTATTGTGAACTTTTAGCAAACTCTATTTACTCCATGAAGTTTAATAAGTAGTACTAAATCAAGATTAACAATTCAAGTGTTGGTATCTAAAGTATCATGCTTGCCTCCATGATCCTTGATATTCAAAATATCTTTTAGTATCAATGTTATCTAGGAGGTTAAAGGATTATTTCAGAAACCATCATGTGTGGAAGATATTGTGATATCTAAAACAATGTTTCGGTTGCAATATGATAGAGTATAATTTAGAAAAATACATGTTCTTGTATTGTATGAGAATTTTTGAAGGTTGGAGATGCTAGGCATCCTAATCTCCCAAAAGGTTTTGGGAACTAACATTATACTCGTGTTTCTCTTTTATAATCTATAGTAGCTTGATCATGAAAGTTATCATGATAAGGATGAATAAAATATGTTTACCACGCTAGACGATTACTAAAGAATGGATTATGAAAGAACGCCAAACATTTGATGATGGTGATCCACTTAAAAGTGCAAGTCCAAAGGTACTAGTATTTTTGACTATACATGCTTTGGAATATGTGTCATGTGTATGGCGCCACTATTGATGTTCATAGATTCTTTTAAAAGAAAAGGAAATGCTGAAAGAGAATCTATAAAATATTTGGCATAAAAGAAAAGTCTAGAAATGTCCATCTTAGGTATATAGATTCTATATTCTTTGCTTGTTAAACAATGTGGTTCTTGGGTATTGGATACCAAATTGATTGGTGTGAAATGTCATACAGAACAACATGATTGATGAACTACAATGGCCTAAGTAACTAGAAAGATAATATGTGATGATGTTCATCGAAAACAAATCAAGTGTTGGTATGTTTTTCGTTAACATCAAACATATCCTTCAAGATTTGTTTTAATAATTGTTTATTTTGTTCCGGTAATATGAGAACAATGGTTGTTCAAATAATTACCGTGTTCTATAGAAGATGGATGAACTTTTACAAGTCTGGGTCAAGAAATCACGTCCATAAAAACTAATACCAAAATGCCACAATACAAATGATTAAAAGACCACTCATGAGTGACATCACCATTTTAATTATATTGGACAAAAACATGTAGAAACTCCATGTTCGTGGAATTTTGGAGTCTTTGATTTTGATCAATTGATGCTTGTGAGACTTTCATGGAGATAATTGAAACTCCGTTCATAGGCCAAAGGGGAACAAATGACTAAATTATTGGACATTGTGCATGTTGATGCATATAGTCAATTATGTGTAGCTAGGTGCGATGGATCTTTCAACTTCACATGCTTTCTCCGAAAATTTGAGTGGATATTTGTGTATATTTACTTAATAAGGAAGAAGTATGGAAAATTTGAAAAATGTTCAAAGACTTTCAAGATGAAGTGGAAAATCATTGTAACAAGAAAATAAGGAATTTATGATTGGATCATAAAGGAATATATTTGAGTTACAATTGAAGCAAAACACCTAAGATTTGAGGAAACGTTCCATGTATTTGTGTTTCCCGATAAACCATAGGAGTATGGAGTGTTCGAGAGATGAAATCAAACTTTGTTTGACATGGTAAGATCAAAGGTGTCATTTATAAAACTACCATTATGTTTTAAGGATTAAATATTTAGAGACTACTGCTTTTACACTAAAAAGAGGACCATCGTGATCCGTTGAAATGACACCATATGAGTTATGGCTTGGATAGACCCAAATTGTTTTTTCTTAAAATTTGGTATGCTAGGAATAAGTAAAATGTTTACAACAAAAGTCAGATAAGCACGTCTTTGTAGGTTATCCCGAAGCAACAGTTGGGAATTCCTCCATAACAACAAATACAAACGAGTTTTTTGCTTAGAACGTCAAATTTCTTGAGAAGGAATGTTTCACAAAATTTAAGTAGGAGGACAATAGAATTTTAATTAGGTTGATGAACCTAAGCAACATGTGCTAAGTAGCGCAACGCTGGAAATTGTCCCGGAGGCAGCCACAATGCTCATGGCTATCATGACAACAAAGCTTGGGATCTCAGAGATTAGAGTTTCTATTGAACCATGTGGGTCGGATAAAAATCAAATAGTGAGATTTGATAAACAAGTCGTCATTGTTTTGATAATGATGAACCGACTACATGAAATAAGCGATGATGGGCCTTGACTCCATAAAGTAACTAGAAGTCATAAAATCCATGATAGTTTTCATACACGAGAAATCAAGTTTTTAAACTTGGAGGACCCTACGGAAAGGCATGAAGCCTATTGGTCGTATTTGGATCTATAACAAATATACATGGATGTTTCACATCTATGAAATAGTCAACATGTCAGAAAAGAGTTTACGACAATGTTCAAGGAGTTGACTACGACAAGATTTGATCTTTCGTAGCGATATTTAGTCTGGACAGATTAATGTAGCAACCACTACATTTTTAAATTTTGGTCTATGGTAGTTGAACAAACAAAACAAAGTTCTTCTAATAGAATGGTTACCTAGGACATATACATGACATATTTCAAAGGGTTTTGTTAATTCAAAGGATGCTAAAAGGGCATGCAAACTTCAATGGTTGAAGTAAACATTGCAGAGTTGGAGTCGTCATCGTGATGAAACTGTTAAAAGAGTTTAATTTCATCGGAGGCGATGAAGATGCTTGCATTTGCAAGAAATTAAGTGGGAGTGCTGGGACATATTTCTAATACATTATGTATAGGACATGTTGTTGATTAGAAATGATCTATATTTTATTGACAAGGTTAATAATTTCATTAAAATCAGATTTAGATGAAAGACTTGGGAAAAACTAGAATATTAGAGATTAATGTGTATATGGATAGATTGAGGCGCTAATATGGTTGTGCCAGACGTACATATATTAGATATTGAATGAGTTCAATATGTAAACGACAAGAAAGGTTATTGCCGCATGGAAAAGGTTGAGTCAAGATTCAAGTGTATCGACACTTGGCAAGTGAAATGAGATTCAGGTGTTTTTGACACTTGGTGAGTGAAATCACATGAATATTTTGATCAACCATATATACCATGATATGTACAAATCCAAATATGTTCTATGCTATAAATGTTATTAGCATATACCAGAATGACTCATCAAATGATCATTGCACGATAGTAAGGATATTCTTAGGATCATGGGAAGAACTAAGAATATATATATGTAGATGTGACAAAAAGTTACAAATAGTTCATTGTAAAGTGTTACATTGATAGTAGTTTTGTCACAAGATAAAATTTATCTCAATTTATACTATGGGTGGCACAATGTAATGGAAAGGAGGTTCCATGATGGATTTGGATGAGTTCCAAAGTAAAGACATTGTGTCGGATACTACAACAAGAAGGTTGGGTCTATGACTGCTATAGTAGCAGCAAAGGAGGTCATTTGTGTTAAGTAGTTTTTATCAAACTAGGTGTGGTTCACAAAGGGCTAGTAATATGAAGATATATTGTACGACAATAATATCAACATGTTTTAACCCAAAGGAACTAAAGGTCTCACTAAAGGACTAAATTATACAACACCATCTCATTTGAGAATGAGTGATGCGTAGAGACGCAAAGACATGCAAATACACATGGACCTGAAAATGTCAGATTCAGAGATTATGTTTACCACTAGCAAACATGTATATACAACACTAGAAAATCCATAGGTGTTGAATGGGCAAGTTTACAAACTAGATTATTGACACTAGTGCAAGTGGGAGACTGAAGGGAATATGCCCGAGAGGCAATAATAAAGTTGTTATTATCTTATTCCATATTTATGATAAATGTTTATTTCTCATGCTATAATTGTGTTAATTGCAAACATTAATACATGTGTGTTTAATAAACAAATAAATAGTTCCAAGTTATGCCTCTCATATAAACTAGCTCATGTATTAACAAGATGATCAAGGTTTCCTGATCATGGACATTGAATGTTGTTAATAACGATTTCACAACATTAGTAGAATTATGTGATGAACATTCATCCAAAGTATAGTAATAAGATCAAAGTCATTATGTTTACATTGGTGTAACATCATGCAAAGTAACTTTAGTCCTTATACCATGAGATCATATCAATCACTAACACCGGAAGAGTAACTTGATAACATCAAATGTCACACCATAATAGGGTGACAATAAAGGTGGGTTGAGATACTCTGAAAGTGTTATGTAGAGGCTCATGGATCAAGAGTGGGATTTTTCCATCTCGATGACAGAGAGATGTACTCTGGGACCTCTCGGTGATATCACATTGACATAGCTTGCAAGCAAGTGATAAGATCACTAGAATGTTATATCACGGGAACAAGAAAAGAGTACTTGTTGGTAACAAGATCAAGCTAGGTATGGGGATACCAATGATCGAATATCGGAAATGTAATATATCACGAGATAAAGGGGTTTAGTTACAACGTTAAAGGTTCACATGATCACTAGATTCATCGTTGAATGTGTGGGAGTCAATACGGATCTCCAGGTCCCGCTGCTGATTATTGATCGGAGAGGGGTCTCGATCATGAATGCATTATTTGCGAACCGTAGGGTGACACACTTAAGGGATACTAACACCATTTGGATCCAATATGTTTCAGAGAAAGATTATGAAAGTGATGGAATCATTTCGATGGACACCGGAATTTTTTCAGGTGAAATTGTTGAAACTGGTTCTGGATGTGATATTGAAATGTTGCAAGGGGTTTTATGTGAATGTTTGTTAATTAAAGTAATTAACAAAATTGTGAATAAAATAATTAAAATAGTTTTATTAGATGAGATGTAGCACCCCGGTAAAACCACTACTAGAAAATCGTTGTGTTTTGCCTTTGTGCATCATCATGACTACATGCTCATGTCATCATGCCACATTGCATTTGAGCATCATCATGTCATAATGCATGGTTTGCCTAAAACTATTTTCCAAAAGCCTAGTTTTGTTTCCTAAATATCCCCGTCTCAATTTCAAATCAAAACTCTGGTGTTTTCTGGGTGTTTTATTTGTCTAAAAACTATTTATAAAAGCCTCTTTAAAAATAAAACAAATAAAAATATTTTTAGGGGGAGGCAGCCGGCCAGGCCTGAAGGCCCAGCGAGCCAGCCTATTACCCCATATATGAAACCCTAGCCAGTCCCATCTAATCCAGCCCAAACCCTCTCTCCCCATCCTCCCTACCGCCGCCGCCCACCACTCCACGCACGCAGTAGCGGTGCAACCCAACCCGCGTGTGCTGCCCTGCCTAATCCCCACCCCTCTAACAACTGGCCTGCACCCCGGCCCCACCACCAGGCGACCGACCAGCCCCGACTCCCCCACCTCGTCTCTCCTTCTCGTGAACCACCCTGAGCCCCCTGATTCCTCACCATTGCACCTCGCCCGCAACCCTCGTACCTCCTACCGCTGCTGCCAGGGACACAAGGCCCTCTCTCCGCTCGCCCTCTCTACCAGAGCCGGTCATCCTCGGCAGTGACCATCGCTGCTGAACCCCGCCTTCTCCATCACTGCCACCTCTGTTCAGGACCCTGCTGCCTCGCCCTTTTCTCCGACCTGGCGCCGCCGCCTCCTCGATTGGCTCCCTCCCGTCCAAGGTTGCGACCACGTCGCTCGCCTCTGCCCTGCGTGTCCCTCTGCCAGCGCCAACGCTCGCCTCTCAGCCTTGCGTCGCGCGGTCCCGTTGTCCCCAAGCTGTGCTGCCTCTTTGACTTAGCTTGCCGACGCCACCTCCCTCCCAGGCTTGCATAGTGCTGCCGTCATCAGCCTCTGCTCCATGCGTCGTTGCCCTCGGCCGCATCTCCGTCAAACCCTCTTCCTCCTCGTCCTTCCATGGTCATCCCCGAGCACGACCTCGAGCACCTCTGGCCGCCATCGAGCGCCTCCCCGACGTCGGCCATAGCTCCGCACCTCCATGGCTGCACCGCCTCTGCCTTGCAGCGCTGCCGGACGCCGGTAGCCATCCTCCGCAGAAGCGCCTCGCCCCTACCACATGCGCTCCATCGATACCCTCTCGAGCTCGCCCACCCTCTGGTGTCTGCATCTGCTACTAGGAGCAGCCTCCCTACCTTTGTTTTGTCATGCAGGGCACTACCATTGAAGATCTGTTCAGAGATACCGATGTTGCTTCACGGTTGCTCCTGGGCTTGGTCAGTTTGTTTTCCCTTCGACAAGTTCAGCTACGATGGCACACCTGAAGACCCCACTGATGCTAAGCACAACCTAGCACGAAGGACACCGGCAAAACGTCAAGCTCTCCTTGTCGGCAAGACCTTCTCGAGGATGATGTTTTTGAAGAATGTACATGGCGCCCCCAAAGACCCCAACGCCAATCCTGGAGTCCAAAGACAGAACCCGAAACCCTCGGAACAACAAGTTCTTTTACCCGGAGCTAGAGATCGATCCCGGAACTCAAAGACCTCCTTCACGGAACCTAGAGACCGTCTACCCCAAGACCTTCATCTCGCCGAGATCGAACCAAACCCTCGGAACCCCAAGATCTTCGGTGTTGAACCCTAATGTGTGACCCCTATCCGAAATCCCCCTTATTTTTATAAAATATGACATTCATCTGTTGCATATTAAATTGTTCATGATGGCATACATCTTCATGTGTTTGGGGGCTATTTTGTCGGCTCACCTCATAATTAAATATGGAGATCATTGATGACCCAAAGGTATAGGTGGTGTATTGCATTATTCTCAATAAGAGTGTCGAACCCAACGAGGAGCTGAAGGTGTTGATGAGTGGCTTGGAACAGGAATTCTCTATAAATACTTAGCAAACAGATTTTTAGGGGTTTTTGATAATATAGATAGATAAAGTGCGAGTAAATAAAAGACAATAATAATAGATGCAACAAGTGGCCCAATCCTTTCTTTAGCAAAGGACAAGACAATTGTATTACTTAAGATGACCAAACATTCTCGAGGACACACGGGAATATCGTCAAGTGCTTTCGCTTCATATCGTTGATTAATCTTCATTAGTTTGACAAGTCTTGTGTGGGTAAACCTGTGCTAATGTACCGACCTTCCTAGGACTAATACATACTTGTGATTATACCCCTTGCAAGCATCCGCAAGTACAAGAAAATAATTAATATAGAAATCTAATCATAGCTTTATTCTCTAAGATCCTGACATCCCTTGTGCAAAGGTTTCCTAAAGGGGGTTCAGGTTTCTGTCACTCTGGCAACCCCTACGATTAGTAGCCAAATACACAATGCATTCCCCTAGGCCCATAAAGGTGAAGTGTCATGTAGTCGACGTTCATATGACACCACTAGAAGAATAACACCACAACTTAAATAACAAACTATTGAATCTTTCTCAACACAATTCCACTACTAACAACATGACTTCTCCCATGTCCTCATGAACTAAATGAACTACTCACCAGACATCATATGGATCAAGTTCAGAGATTATATAATGATAAGTAACAATCTGAACATTACAATTATTCAATGGTTCCACTCAATAGCATCAACTACAATAAGTAATCAACACCGGGAAAGTTTCCCCTAAGAACTATGCAAGATTCAACCCAATTGTTACAGCGGTATGGAGTGGTGATTATGGTGCTGATGGAGATGATGATGGAGATGATGATGATGATCCCGATGAAGTCCAGCTTGATGGTGGTGTTGATGGCGCCGATCGCCCCTCTCCGGGAAGGAATTCCCCGGTAGATTTTTGTCTGCCGGAGAGATCTTTCTCTCTTTGTAGTTTTCCTCCCCACAGAGGCGGCATAATCTTTCTATGGTCGCATATTAGGGTTTCGTGGGGATAATATACGACAAAGGGGAGAGCCAAGAGTGGGCCAGGGTGGCCACACCACCTGCTGGCATGGCCAAGGGTGGCCCACGCTAGGGGTGGTGTGGGCCCCCTGTGGCCCATCTCCACTCCCCTTTCTGACATCCTTCGTCTTGTAAAAAATAGAATTTTCCGTGTATTTTCCTGGATTTTCTGATCTTCATGAATTTCGCCTCCAAACAACCCCTTTTCCATCAGAATCCTGACTACAGTGTTCCATGCTCCAAAAGTCATCAACCATGCAAAAACAGATGAAATAACATAAGCATCATCTCTTAATATGAAATATATCAATGAATAACAGTAAATTATGATATAGAATAGTGATAAAATGGATGTATCAACTCCCCCCAAGCTTAGACTTCGCTTGTCCCCAAGCGAAAACTGAGGTGAATAAACATGACCTCGGGTTTATGGAGTGAAGAGTCGATAAAAGAATACGGACAAGAAGCATCACATTCATCAATACACAAATCATAATAGAAGACAACTCACTATTATATAACTTAACTTGCAATAAGTAAAGGAAACACTAATAAAGATACACAAAGTAAATCATAATTGGTAATGGCAAACTTAGCTCTTGGTCGAAGAATAGTTGACAATTTGTAGGAGTTCACACATAACTGGTTTTCGATGATAGCTTTCAAAATAGTATTCACTAAGATAAGAGCAATGTGCAAAACAAGGAACATAAGAAACATGATTGAATAAATCATCATATGAATGAATGAAACACAACAACTCAAAATACTTGCTGAGATAGAAGGGAATAGGTTTACTGACTCAACTAAAAAGTAAAAGATATGCCCTCTGCAGAGGGAAGCAGGGATTTCAATTTTCATAAAGAGCTTCCAAAAATTATGATACTTATTAGCTTTCAGCTCTCATTTCCCCTATCATAAGCATCTTTAGGTGGTTAAGGTTAAAGTGATCAAATACGAGGATATGCTTAACAAGTTGTAAGTTGAAAATCTCATGTCCCTTGAATACAAGGGTCGCTCCTCATGCTACTCAAGTTTAGTTACCGGTAAGTTCTTGTCATAGTAAGTATATGTGTATCATAGAGAACCGCCAACGGGGTACCCCTTGCCCGATGATACGGAAGAATCTTCATATCAAAATGACAAGGCAAGCAGACAACAAGCATCTCAGCAATCTTCATATTTACCCTAGGAAAATGGTGCTTTAATCTCTCTTTGCTCTTTTCTCATCTTTTTTTCTCTTTTTCTCAATCTCTATCTCTTTTATTTATAAGAAGAATGCTTCATAGATTGCTCATTATGGTTACGCTGCAGGTTTCCACCATGATTAGGCATGGATTAGACCAGCGGCCCAGGCGTTTCTCTAACACACATACATAACTCCATGGACTTACAAGCTTCCCTTTCATTTCACACCGACGACATCCATAAACAAAAGAGCATGATATCAACTAAATAAAGTGCAATGTTGAAAGCGTTCCCCATGACAGCATGATTCTGCTAATTCACAACTTACAAAGCGCAAGCATATACGCAACATAGATGGGCACAATGGTTCAAGTTTATTAAGTGCAAGAAAGTAAAGTGTGCCATCAAGTTCGTGATAGCTTTAGTTACTAATTTTCACATAACAAGTTTAATTCAGAAGATAGATAAAAACATAAATTTACTTGGAATAGAAATAGTGCTAATAGGTAGGTATGGTGGACACAAATGGCATAGGTTTTGGTTTAAGGATTGGATGCACGAGAAGCATTCCCTCTCGGTACAGGTTTTTGGCTAGCAAGGCTAGGTAGCAAGCATAAGAGTTGAAGGAAACAAACAAACATACGAGTGATAAAAACAAATATGCAATCTTCCTTGGAAGCACAAAAGATCTTAACTAGAGAATACTAAGCTTATGAGCAAATCAAGAAAGAAAGATGATGAAATTATATTTCTTTAAGAGTACTTTTTATCTTTTCATTCAATCGTAATAGTGTTGCTACTGACCAAGCCAGGTTTGCCAAAACCAACGAAATTAACTCAATGATCCCAAATTGATACCAATACTAACAACAAGATCAATCATATAACAGAAATTGAAAACTAATATAAGATATGCAAAAGAGTAAATCATAGAACTTCTCATTAATATTCCATAAGGGCAACTCACACCAAGGGATACATACATATCTTACAAGAGGGGGACACTTCCATAATGCAGACCATCCTACATGATAACTTCTCTATTCATGATATGACTCTACTAAAAAGGTAAAAAGCTAGAAGATAGTGATATGATACCGCGGCACTCCCCCAAGCTTGGAACAAACCAAGGGGATGCCAAAACCTGATGATGAATTACTCCTTCGGTGGTGGTGGTGTTCTCTAGATGAGTTTCTCAATCAATTTCCTCATGTCTTCAATCTCGAAGGTAAGAGTACAAATAAACTCCGAGTTTTGCTCAATGCGGTTCATGATCATGTTGGGTTGTGATTCCCAGCTCGTACGATTCTTTCCCCACTCTTCCTCCTTGAAATCTTCTTTTCCTGCATGGTTAGAACGAGGCAGATCCCAATTGGAGGGTAGTTTCTCCTTGGGCATATTCTAGAATTGGTGCTCATGGATAAGGGTATGGAAGGGATTCTAGGTGCATGGAGAAGGTGACCGTGGAGCCAAACAGTGACGCGAAGGCTTCCCTCCAGTTGACATCCATGCAGTCATTTTGATCCTGGCAGGGTTTGCCAACACTCCAATGCTTGCAATGGTAGTGCCGATGTGCGGATGCTGGCTTTTCTTTGCCTCCTCTTCATCTTTACTCTTGATCTCCTTCTCCTGCCCAGGGTCTTGGGAATCCTCCTCCGCAGGATCTTTTCCTTTATCCTAGGCGGAGACCATTGTGATTCTAGAATTTAAGAATAGTTCCTGGCAAAAACATATCGAAACAAAAACACAATGAGAACATGATATACGAACCTCGAGGGATCCGAGGGATTATATATTACGATTTTTTACAACAAATGGAAGGTACTGGGAGAAAACGGGTCAGAGACGGAGTCCGAGGTGGCCACACCACCTGCTAGCGCGGCCAGGGAGGCCCATGCCAGGGGGTGGTGTGAGCCACCCTGGCTCCATTTCCGTCCCTCTTTCAGTTCGTTGCTTTCCTTGTTGGATAAAAACTGCAAAAATATAACTGAACAGATTTTTCGCGGACATTTTCTTACCAAAACTGTTACCTATTCGAAAACGAACTCTGTAGGTCTCTGAAGTTGGCATTTAGTAGATTCTTCCGGAGTCACCACTTGAATAACATCAATATCTTCATCTTCATACTCATATTGCTTGAGTCATTTAACCTTTCACTATCTTATTACACCATTTTCTCCAATAACCTGGAAATTTCTTTCACACAAAACTTCACACAATTCTCATTAGCAACATTAGTGTAAGCGAGGTAATAAAACTTTTAATTTAAATTTCCACTGAAATCCATCAAAACATAAGCTACTGTAGCAACTCCTTCCGAAAACCGAAAAGGAATTAAAAAAGGAAATCAATATAAGAGGCAAATGCATGAGTGGCAAAAATCTGTCAAAACAGACCAGCAGGTAAAGATCAATTTTTTAGAAAATCTTATGTTGCTCAAATCAAAAAGTGCAAAACTAACAAAAGTTAAATAATAACTTGGGTCAAAAGCATAAAAAATTAGAGCTCAATCCGACATACAAGGATTTTTCACGAATTTTTACAGCGAAGCACAAAAATCTGTTTCAGGATAACAACTTTCCCAAATCGTACTTCTCTCTCATTAGAGGTTGATCTTGACACAAAAACCGAACAAAAAGGATAAGGAGAGGTTATTTCCGAAACAATAACTTCCAAGACTCAAATAAACAAAAACAAACTAAAAGCAAAATATATTGGGTTGTCTCCCAAAAATCTCTTTCTTTATAGCCATTAAGATGGGCATGATAATTTTAATGATGCTCACATAAGAATATGGATTGAAGTGAACGAGAGCATTAAGAAGCAAAAATACACATCTTTAATTCTAACCCACTTCCTATGAAAGGGAATTTTGTAATCAAACAAATTGTTGGAACCATGGACTGCTAGCATAGAAAGGAAAAACAAGTGCAACATAAAGATTTTCAGCATAAAGCGAGGAAACTTAGTATTATTGAGATGCATAAGAACCGTGTTCCCTCTCTCATAATAACTTTCAGTATCATGCATAAATTTAATGATATAACTATTACATGAACCATTATAGAAATGATCACTTATCCTAACAGAAAACACAGGGACACTAGCTCTCATAACACTACTTTGTGAAACAATATTAGAAGTATCTTTAAAGAGGATAGTGTGTCCATATTCTACATACTTAGTGACAAAATCTTTCACATTTGCTATCATAGGTTCAATAGCTACTTGTTCATTAGGTTCAACAGCTTTATTTGTATTTTCATTAACCATACTAGCTATCATAGAATGTTATTTTATCTTAACTGGGAAAGGCATTTTCTCAATGTAAGGTTCGGGTAAAACATGATTAGCAGTATAAACTTCAGTATTTCTTGCGGGAACACAATTAACAATATCTTTATAAGGTTCATGATACTTATTCCACTTCTTTTTAGGAACTTCAATATACGAAGCAAATGCCTTAAAATAAGTTGGAATAGCTTGAGAGTCTAGCCCATAAGCATTTTTAATGTTTTGAAAGTCATCAGTTCCCATAAAAGATTCAATGCATTCATAATCATAAGTTATACCTGACTTTCTTCCTTTATCATTCTCCCATGCTTCAGCATTGTCTTGAATACGGTCTAGAAGATCCCATTTAGCTCCTTCTTCCATGCGTGTAAATGATCCAGCACAAGAAGCACCCAATAAATCCTTATCATGAAGAGAAAGCCTTGCATAAAAGTTATTGATAATAATATTATTGGGGAGCTCATGAATAGGACATTTGAGAATTAGTAACTTCAATCTCCCCCAAGCTTGAGCTGTATACTCTCCATCAAGAGGCCAAAAGTTGTATATTTGATTCCGATCTTTATGAATCTCACTAGGAGGATAAAATTTTGAATAAAAGAGAGGCACTATTTCCTCCCATTCAAGAGCTTGACCATTCTTCAGCAGCTTATACCATTCTTCAGCTCTTCCTTTCAGTGATAATGAGAATAACTTCTTCTTGACTTGATATGTTGTAATACCTGCACACTTGAATAACCCACATAATTCGTGTACAAAGAGCAAATGATCACCGGGATGGACAGTTACATCTCCAAAATAGTAGTTATCCATAACACGATCCATAATTCTTGTGGCTATCTTAAAAGTATCATTCTCAGCAGGTGTAGGTTCATCTACTACCTTAGCAGTGGTAGTAGCATTACGAAATAAGAAACTAAGTGAATTATCCATATTAAAAATAAAGCAACTAACAGAAGTAAACAATACTCACAGTAGAAGTTTCCTTTACTAGTTCTACTCTCCAATAGCGCTTCACTCCCCAGTAATGGTGCCAGAAAATAGTCTTGATGACCCACAAGTATAGGGGGTGTATCGCAATATTTTTGATAAGTAAGAGTGTCGAACCCAACGAGGAGCAGAAGGTGTTGATGGGTGGCCTGGAGCAGGAATTCTCAGTAAATACTTAGCAAACAGATTTTAGGGGTTTTTGATAATATAGATAGATAAAGTGCGAGTAAATAAAAGATAATAATAATAGATGCAGCAAGTGGACCAATCCTTTCTTTAGCAAAGGACAAGCCGGTTGTATTACTTAAGATGACCAAACGTTCTCGAGGACACACGGGAATATTGTCAAGTGCTTTCGCTTCATATAGTTGATTAATCTTCTTTAGTTT
Source organism: Avena sativa (assembly GCA_916181665.1). Lineage (NCBI taxonomy): Eukaryota > Viridiplantae > Streptophyta > Magnoliopsida > Poales > Poaceae > Avena > Avena sativa. The sequence goes on along the minus strand of OV702287.1, from coordinate 368,509,299 downwards.
GACAAGTGCTGTGTGGGTGAACCTATCCTAATGTACCGACCTTCCTAGGAATAATACATACTTGTGATTATACCCCTTGTAAGCATCCGCAAGTACAAGAAAGTAATTAAGATAGAAACCTAACCACAACTTTAAACTCTAAGATCCTAACATCCCTTGTGCAAAGGTTTCCTAACGGGGGTTCAGGTTTCTGCACTTCGGCAACCCCTACGATTAGTAGGCAAATACACAATGCATTCCCCTAGGCCCATAAAGGTGAAGTATCATGTAGTCGACATTCACATGACACAACTAGAAGAATAACACCACAACTTAAATAACAAACTATTGAATCTTTCTCAACACAATTCCACTACTAACAACATGACTTCTTCCCATGTCCTCAAGAACTAAACGAACTACTCACAAGACATCATATGGATCAAGATCAGAGATGATATAATGATAAGTAACAATCTGAACATAACAATAATTCAATGGTTCCACTCAATAGCATCAACTACAACAAGTAATCAACACCGAGAAAGTTTCCCCTAAGAACTATGCAAGATTCAACCCAATTGTTACAGAGGTATGGAGTGGTGATAATGGTGCTGATGGAGATGATGATGATGATCTCGATGAAGTCCAGCTTGATGGTGGAGTTAATGGCGACGATATCCCCTCTCCGGGAAGGAATTCCCCGGCAGATTTCTGTCTATCGGAGAGATCTTTCTCTCTCCATAGTTTTCCGCCCCGCAGAGGCGGTGGAATCTTTCTTTGGTCGCTCCCCAGGTATTAGGGTTTTGTGGGGATAATATACGCCAAAGGGGAGAGCCAGGAGTGGGCCAGGGTGGCCACACCACCTTCTGGCGCGGCCAAGGGTGGCCCACGCTAGGGGGTGGTGTGGGCCCCCCTGTGCCCCATCTCCACTCCCCCTTCTGGCATCCTTCATCTTCTGAAAAAATAGAATTTCCATGTATTTTCACGGATTTTCTGATATTCGCGAATTTTGCCTCCAAACAGCCCCTTTTCCATCAGAATCCCGACTGCAGCGATCCATGCTCTAAAAGTCATCAACCATGCAAAAACATATGAAATAACATAAGTATCATCTCTTAATATGAAATATATCAATGAATAATAGTAAATTATGATATAGAATAGTGATGCAAAATGGACGTATCAATCATATGCGGCAAATCTAGTCTTATATTGGCTCCATTTAAATTTGTGTAGCGAACCGATGCCATGTTTTTCCTTGTTAATGCAATATTTAAATTGTGGGGTACTTAAATAGCTTGAACCTTCTATTAATTGTTGGAATACGGATTCCGCTTAATATTGCCTAGTCACATCGCATCTTTGCCATGTCATGCATCATGCTGGGTCTTCTGCGTATTATTAAATAGTGCACCCGTAGTTTATTTTAGTGTTTTGCTTCTTCATGGATTACGACGTTGAGTGGATGCGAGTATCGACAAGTTCTCCAGTGTATCTTTGATAGTGTTTCTCGGGCGAGCATTCTCCCCCTTTCTACCTATTTTGCATTTATAGTCTTTACTTTCTCCTGTTGACCTATTGCTATCCGTGTTGCGATGCTTTAGTTTCTGTGCACCGTTTAAATTCCTTTCAACCTTTATATTTCCTTGGACACATCCTATTGCCTGTTGATTAATAGACAGTCGGCCTTGCGAGTCATAGTTGCTTGCTCAGATGCTGCTTCACGTCGTTGTTGTTCCATCGTTGTTGGGAGATTGGCATATAATTAATGGTGGAGATGATCATGGTTTTAATTATAACTTGTCAATTAAAATGCTAGAAATAGGTATAATACAGAGGCACCGATGGGTAATAGATGTTATTTGGTTTTAACCGTCCACTTGTGTCCACCTAGGACCCGTTCCAAGACTGAGCGTGCTAACCACATGTGGGGTGTCTGGGCACCCCTATCGGCTTATTACCTGATTTCAAAGTACTCTACTGGGGGCCATAAAAACTAGTTCGGGCTTTATACATTACCTACTATACCTATGCCATGTATGCCATGTTTATTACCTGTTGCTCGATGAGCGTTTATTACTGTTGCGTAGGATCGTGACACTCTATCACGGGAATATATTGTCTATGTCCTCTGGTCGCATGACAAGTGCACGTAACCTCAGGGTCCGTACGAGGAGGATTAGCTATACCTCGTACCGGTAGCTCTTTTGGGTGGCCCCCATGTACTTTCATTGGGTCTGGGAAAGCGTCGTGTCCGAAGCCCCGCCGACATACCGATGGGTGTATGCTAATTGATCTAGCAAAAATGGTTGAAGTGTGTGTGGAAACTTTAGTGCACCCCTGCAGGGTTAAATATTTTCGAAAAGCTGTGTCCGTAGTTATGGACGACTTGGAGCATAGTTTCTCGATCATAGACAACTATAACTAAAGTTTACTGCTATAATTTGACTTGTATCTGAAATGACTAGTAAATCGGATAACCACCATGGAAAGAAAGAATAAAACTGCCAACCGTGTGAGTTTCGTCGGCATGACTTCGCTGTTTAGTCTCAAGGGGGGAATACTAGGATGGGTATGATTGGTGTTAGTATCAGATTGGTTCCGAATAGGTCTCTCTCTCTTATCCCTCTCTAATAGACGACATTTGTACCGAGTCTCCATAGGTTGTTTAGTGCATGCTTTGCTACCTCTTCAGTCCATCATACCTATGTAGGCGAGAGCCGCCGAATTCTAGACTCGCCGTGTACTGGCCACAGTATTGACCGCTCTATTTTCCCTTTTCCCTTTGTCGGCACCTCTTTTGTTTTAGTAGGTTTGAGTTTGATGTCGTTAGCAGGGTTACTCTTCCGGCTTGGCCTGGGCAGGGTTATGGACGCCATTGGTTATACGTACTCGGATATTGTATTGTTTTCAAGGTGATTTGGATCTTTGTACTGTATATCTGTATTCTTGACTTATGGAGTCGTTGTTGTATATATATGTTCTATGGGTTCCATCATGGATTATTGTGTAATGATATTACTTTGTTTTCCACCCGCACACAAGTGCCTGGTGGGCATCTTTGAATCATTTCTATACGGGTTTGGTGGGAACCGCTAAAACTTGCATTGGGCCGATTCGAGGGTGTTACAAAGTGGTATCAGAGCCCAGTAGTTATGATAACCCACTGGTCCAGCCTGTAGGATAACCTAGCTAACGGTCGATGTAGAGTGTCAAAACTATTTTACAAAAATCGGTTGGATAGATCTAAGTAGGTCTGCTTTTACTCCTTACCTTTATGCTATTCCCCTCTTACCTCTGCGTGCTTTGAATCTGCTCTCTTACCTTTTCTTTGAGTCTAGGTTTTCTCGTGGTTGGGTTTCCATCGTACCTTCAGGGTTTTATCTTCCTCCATTTTATAATGGTGGAGCTACAATCATCTACTCTACATCTTGTTTGTTGTACCCTTCATCTAATCTTTTTGATTCTTGTACTCTTTATCTGTATCTGCATGTTGACGCATATCCGTATTGTTCAAAACATTATGAGAAGGATGAGCATTGGTGAAGTTGGAGTATACCTTGAGCATGTGTTGTTCATGCCAATAGAACCATCACGAAACCTAATCATTGTGTCTTTTTATACGATTTATTTTGTATCTTCCGGTGGTTTCCAAAGCGACGACATCATATACATCAGAAGATCCTACATCAATCCTTTGTTTCCAAACATCACTTATAAAGACCTTCAGTCTGAATTCTGAGAGTTGGTTGCACGATTCTTTTGTTCATATACAAAGTAATGATTCGAGTGTGGGATGGAGTAGCTACCATACCACTACTCTTATCATTCGCTTTTGTACGTTGAATGGTGGATCAATGCGATTTTACTCCTTCCATGGAAGTTAAAGGTGGCCTTATCTTTCGAGACCTTTACCTTCGTCCTTTCTTTCTCTGGAGTGTTCTCTCACGAACATGAACAATAACCTCTTGTTGGTGGTGTCACCAATTTCAAGACGGAGAAAGGATTTTTGTTAGTGGTGTCACGAAGATTTACACGAAGTGAGAAGATTCAGACCGTCGTCCTTCTTCCCCGTACCATGAGACGGATCTCGAGGGCGAGATCCATTGTTAGTGATGTCGAATTGTAGCACCCCGGTAAATCCACTATTAGGAAGTCGCTGCATTTTGCCTTTGTGCATCATCATGACTGCATGCTCATGTCACCATGCCACATTACATTTGAGCATCGTCATGTCATAATGCATGGTTTGCCTAAAACTATTTTCTAAAAGACTAGTTTTATTTTCTAAATATCCCCGTCTCAATTTCAAATCAAAACTCCGGTGTTTTCCTGGTCTTTTATTTGTCTAAAAACTATTTATAAAGGCCTCTTTAAAAATAATAAAAATAAAAATATTTTTAGGGGGAGGCAGCTGGCCAGGCCTGAAGGCCCAGCCAGCCGGCCTACTACCCCATATATGAAACCCTAGCCAACTCCATATAATCCAGCCCCAACCCTCTCTCCCCACACTCCCTGCCGCCGCAACCCACCACTCTACGCACGTAGCAGCGGTGCAACCCAACCCGCGCGAGTTGCCCTGCCTAATCCCCACCCCTCTGACAACTGGCCTTCACCCCGGCCCCACCACCAGGCGACCGACCAGCCCCGTGTCCTCCACCTCGTCTCTCCTTCTCGCGTACCACCCCGAGCCCCCTGATTAATCCCCATCGTGCCTCGCCCGCAACCCTCGTCCCTCCCGCCGCTGCTGCCAGGGACACAAGGCCCTCTCCCCGCTCGCCCTTTCTACCGGAGCCGGCCGTCCTCGGAAGCGACTATCGCCGCCGAATCTAGCCTTCTCCATCACCGCCGCCTCTGTTCAGGACCCCGCCGCCCCAGCCTTTTCTCCAACCTGGCATCGTCGCCTCCTCGCTCAGCTCCCTCCTGTCCGAGGCTGCAACATCATCGATCGCCTCTGCCCCATGTGTCCCTTCGCGAGTGTCGAAGCTCGCTTCCCGGCCTTGCACTGCGCGGTCCCGTCGTCCTCAAGATGAGCCGCCTCTTCGACCAAGCTCGCAGATGCCACCTCCCTCCCAGGCTTGTGCAGTGTTGCCGCTGTCGGCCTATGCTCTTCGCATCGTTGCCCTCGGCCGCATCTCCGTCAATCCCTCTTCGTCCTCGTCCTTCGGTGGTCGTCCCCGAGCGTGACCCCAAGCACCTCTGGCCGCTGCCGGGTGCCTCCCCGATGTCGGCCGCAGCTCCGCACCTCCATGGCCGCACCACCTCTACCTTGCAGCGCTACCGGACGCCGGTAGCCGCCCTCCACAGAAGCGCCTCGCCCCTGCCGCATGCGCTCTGTCGATACCCGCTCGAGCTCGCCCACTCTTTGGTGTCTACAACTGCTACCAGGAGTAACCTCCCTGCCTTTGTTTTGTCATGCAAGGCACTGCTGTTGAAGATCTGTTCGGAGCCACCAATGTTGCGTCACGGTTGCTCCTAGGCTTGGTCAGTTTGTTTTCCCTTCGACAAGTTCGGCTATGATGGGACACCCAAAGACCGCACTGGTGCTAAGCACAACCTAGCACGAAGGACACCGACAAAAATTCAAGCTCTCCTTGTCAGCAATACCTTCTCAAGGACGATGTTTTTAAAGAATGTACATGCACCCTCGAATACCCCGACGCCGATCCCGGAGTCCGAAGATGGAACCCGAAACCCTCAAAACAAGTTCTTTTACCCAGAGCCGAAGAACGATCCTGGAACTCGAATACCTCCTTCACGGAACCCAGAGACCGTCTACCGCAAGACCTCGATCCCGCCGAGACCGAATCGAACGCTCGGAACACCAAGATCTTCAGTGTCGAACCCTAATGTGTGACCCCTATCAGAAATCCCCCTTATTTTTATAAAATATGACATTCATCTGTTGCATATTAAATTGTTCATGATGGCATACATATTCATGTGTTTAGGGGGTATTTTGTCGATTCACCTCATAATTAAATATGGAGATCATATGCGGCAAATCTAGTCTTATATTGGCTCCATTTAAATTTGTGTAGCGAATCGATGCCATGTTTTGCCTTGTTGATGGAATATTTAAATTGTGGGGTACTTAAATAACTTGAACTTTCTATTAATTGTCAGAATCCCAATCCCGCTTAATACTGACTAGTCGCATCGCATCTTTGCCATGTCATGCATCATGCCCTGTCTTCTGCGTATTATTAAATAGTGCATCCGATGTTTCTTTTAGTGTTTTGCTTCTTCATGGATTAGGACGTTGAGTGGATGCGAGTATCGACAAGTTCTCCGGTGTATTTTCGACAGTGTTTCTCAGGCGAGCATTCTCCCCCTTTCTACCTATTTTGCATTTATAGTCTTTGCTTCCTCCTATTGACCTATTGCTATCCTTGTTGCGATGCTTTAGTTTCCGTGCACCGTTTATACTCCTTGTAGCCTCTATATTGCCTTGGACACATCCTATTGCATATTGATTGATAGACAGTCGGCTTTGCGAGTCATAGTTGCTTGCTCAGGTGTTGCTTCGCGTCGTTGTTGCTTCGCGTCGTTGTTGTTCCACCCTTGTTGGGAGGTTGGCACATAATTAATGGTGGAGATGATCATTGTTTTAATTATAACTTGTCAATTAAAATGCTAGAAATAGGTATAATGCAGAGGCACCGATGGGTAATAGATGTTATTTGGTTTTTAACCACCCACTTGTGTCCATCTAGGACCCGAGTTCTTGACACCTGTTCCGAGACTGAGCGCGCTAACCACATGTGGTGTGTTTGGGCACCCCTATTGGCTTATTACCTGATTTCAATCTACTGTACTAGGGCCACAAAAACTAGCTCGGGTTTTATAAGTTACCTACTGTACCTATGCCATGTATGCCATGTATGCCATGTTTATTACCTGTTGCTCGATGAGCGTTTATTAGTGTTGCGTAGGATCGTAGCACTCTGTCACGAGAATATATTTTCTATGGCCTCTGGTCGCATGACAAGTGCACGTAACCTCAGGGTCCATACGAGGAGGATTAGCTATACCTCATACGAGTAGCTCTTTCGGGTGACCCCCATGTACTTGCTTTGGGTCTGGGAAAGCCTCGTGTCCAAAGCCCCGACGACATACCGATGGGTGTATGTTAATTGATCTAGCAAAAAGGGTTGAAGTGCGTGTGGAAACTTTGGTGCACCCCTGCAGGATTAAATCTTTTCGAAAAGCCATGTCTGCGGTTATGGATGACTTGGAGCATAGTTTCTCGATCATAGACAACTAAAACTAAAGTTACTGCTATAATTTGACTTGTATCAGATATGACTAGTAAATTGGATAACCACGATGGAAAGAAAGAATAAAACTGCCAACCGTGTGAGTTTCCTCGGCATGACTTCCTCGTTTGGTCTCGAGGGGGAAATACCAGGATGGGTATGATTGGTGTTAGTATCAGGTTGGTTCTGAATAGGTCTCTCTCTTATCCCTCTCTAATAGCCGATAGTTGTACTGAGTCTCTATAGGTTGTTTAGTGCATGCTTCACTGCCGCTTCAGTCCACCATACCTATGTAGGCGAGAGCCGCGGAATTCTAGACTCGCCGTGTACTGGCCTCAGTACCGACCGCTCTCTTTTCCCTTTGCCCTTTGTCGGCACCCCTTTTGTTTTAGCAGGTTTGAGTTCAACATCGTTAGCAGGGTTACCCTTCCGGCTTTGCCTGGGAAGGGTTATGGACGCCATTGGTTATTCTTCAGGGCTCTTAGCCCCATTTGCATCTTATCCGTACTCGGATGTTGCATTGTTTTCAAGGTGATTTGGATCTTTGTACTATATATCTGTATTCTTGACTCATGGAGTCTTTGTTGTATATATATGTTCTGTGGGTTCCATCATGGACTATTGTGTAATGATATTACTTTGTTTTCCACCCGCACGCAAGTACATGGTGGGCATCTTTGAATCGTTTCTATACGGGTTTGGTGGGAACCGCTAAAACTTCCATAGGGCCGATTCGAGGGTGTTACATGAGAGTTGCATTAAATTTGGTGGAAATTTAATGCATGTGAGTGGACATGTGAGTGGAGATGTATTTATGTGGGTAGGAGCTCCAACCACATGAATGAGGAAGAGGTGGGGCACCCACCTTGGCCGCTGGCCATGGCATGGGGCTGCCCCTCCCCTATATAAGGAGCACGACCTCCTCCTCCACTCTCATACCTCCTCGTAAAGGATCTCTCTATCCATTTAGTTTATTTACCCATGGCTTTGGATTAGCGAAGTTTCATGTTCCCGGTGGCTTTGTCTAAAAAGAGTTGCTGCTTCTGCTGCATCGCTGGAGCAAGAAAGCGGAGGTTGTCGGTCTAACATACGTGTGTGCGATCACGGATGCACTGCTGCTTTGCGGTGCTGGACTTCATAACGATCTTGAGATTGGCAAGTGAATGACTACATCATCCACGAAATCAGATTTCGTTAACAAAGCTTTTCGGTCTTCGAGGGTAAGATCTCTACGGATGTATATCCACCCGTTGATTGTATCTAGATAGATATATCTTGGTGCTTAGGTGTTCACATCGTAGGAATTTTTTGTTTTCTATGCTATGAACCCAACAAGAAATTCATTAAAATCAAATTTCGATAAAAGACTTGGGCAAAACTAGAATATTAGGCATCAATGGATATATGGATAGATTGAGGCACTAATATGGTTTTGCTAGACGTACATAGATGAGATAGTGAATGAGTTCAATATGGAAACGATAAGATAGGTTCTTGCCGCATGGAAAGGGTTGAATCAAGATTCAAGTGTATCGACACTTGGTAAGTGAAAGGAGATTCAAGTGTTTTGACACTTGGTAAGTGAAATCACATGAATATTTTGATCAATCAAGTATATCATGATATGTACATATCCAGATATGTCCTCTGCTCTAAATGTTATGAGCATATACTAGAATGACTCATAAGATGATCATTGGATGATAGTAAGGATATTTTTATGAGCTTGGGAAGAACTAAGAATATGTTATGTACATGTGACAAATAGTTACAAATAGTTACAAATAGTTTATTGCAAAGTGTTACATTGATAGTAGTTTTGTCACAAGATGAAAGTTAAGCTTATCTCAATTTATACTATGGGTGGAACAATGTAATGGAAGGAAGTTCCTTGATGGAATTGCATGAGTTCCAAAGTTAAGACATTCTGATGGATACTACAACAAAAGGCTAAATATATGACTGCTTTAGTAGCAGCAAAGGTGAGCATTTGTGTTAAGTAGTTTTTTTTATCAAACTAGGTGTGGTTCACAATGGGCTAGTACTTTGAAGATATATTGTATGACAATAATATCAACATGTTTTAACCCAAAGGAACTAAAGGTCTTACCAAAGGACTAAATTTATACAATACCATCTCATTTGAGAATGAGTGATGCATAGAGACCCAAAGACATGCTAATACACACGGACGTGAAAGTGTCAGATCCGGAGATTATATTCACCACTAGAAAACATGTATATACAACACCAAAAAGGCATAGGTGTTGAATGCGCAAGTTTTTCAAACTATATTATTGATACTAATGCAAGTGGAAGACTGAAGGGAATATGCTCGAGAGGCAATAATAAAGTGGTTATTATGTTATTCTATGTTTATGATAAATGTTTATTTCTCATGCTATAATTGTGTTAATTAGAAACGTTAATAAATATATGTTTAATAAACAAATAAGGAGTTCCTAGTTATACCTCTCATATAAACTAGCTCATTGATTAACAAGATGATCAAGGTTTCCTAATCATGGATATTGGATGTTGTTAATAACATGGTCACAACATTGGTGGAATGATGTGATGAACATTTACCTATAGTATAGTAATATGATCAAAGTCATTATGTATACATTGCTATAACATCATGCAAAGTGACTTTAGTCCTTAAACCATGAGATCATGTCAATCACTAACACCGGAAGAGTAACTTGATGACATAAAACGTCACACCGTAACAGACTGATAATAAAGGTGGGTTTTCAGATACTCCAAAAGTGTTATGTGCAGGCTCATACATCAAGAGTGGGATTTGTCCATTCCGATGATAGATAGATATACTCAGGACCCTCTTAGTGATATCACATTGACATAGCTTGCAAGCAAGTGATAAGATCACTAAGAATGTTATACCACGGGAATGAGAAAAGAGTACATATCGGTAACGAGATTAAACTAGGCATAAGGATATCGATGATCGAATCTCGGATATGTAATATATCGCGAGACAAAGGGATTTAGTTCCGGCGTCAAAGATTCTCATGATCACTAGAGTCATCGTTGAATATGTGAGAGTCACTACGGATATCCAGGTCCTGCTGCTGATTATTTATCGAAGAAGGGTCTCGGTCATGTCTACATTATTCGCGAACCATAGGGTGACACACTTAAGGTATACCGACACCAAATATTGTAGATATAATATCAGAGAAAGGATTTGAAAGCGCTAGGATTATTTTGATGGACACCAGAATTTTTTCGGGTCAAATTGCTGAAAATGGTTTCAGATGTAATATCGAAGTACTATAAGGGGTTTTATACAGATGTTTGTTAATTAAAGTAACTAACAAAATTCTAAATAAAATAAATAAAATAGTTTTATTAAATAAGAGTTGTCATTAATTTTTGTGGAAAATTAATGCATGTCAGTAGGATTTTGAGTGGAGATGAATTTGTGTGAGTGGAGCCTCCACCCAATTGAATGAGGGAGAGGCAGGGGCACCTACCTTGGGAGCCCGCCATGGCATGGGGTTGCCCCTTTCCCTGTAAAAGGATCCATTCACTCCTCTCACTCTCACACCTCCTCGTGAATGATCTCTCTTCCTCTCTAGTAAATTCTCTATGGTTTCGGATTAGCGAAATACATGTTTTTAGTGGTTTTTATGGAAGTATCTGCTGCTGACGCTGCTTTGCTGGACCGAGGACTCGGAGGTTGTCGGTGTGTTGTACGTGTGTGCGATCACGAATATGCAGCTACTTTGCAGCACTGGACTTCAACTCGATCTTGAGATCGGCAAGTGTATGACTACATCATCCACGAAATTAGATTTCGTTAACAAAGCTTTTCGGTTTTCGAGGGTAAGATCTATATGGATGTATATCCACCCGTTGATTGTATTTAGGTAGATAGATCTTGGTGCTTAATTGTTTATATCGTAGGAATTTTTTCGTTTTTATGCTGCGAACCCAACACTCTCCTCCTCACCAACCACACACAACACACGACTGCTTTATCCAAAAAACACAACGCACGCACGTATCCACGCACACACCTTATCCTCATGACCCCCTTCTCTCCTCGTGACCCGCCACTCCTTGCCTCACATGCACCACCTCCCTCCTCATGACCCACCTCGCAGGCGCCATCGCCGATGAATGCCCTCGTCAGTGCTCCTCCAGCGACTACTGCCGGCCCGTGCCCCTCTCTCCCGACCCTCCTCTCTCTCTCTCCTAGCCCCTCTCTCTCACCTTCCCCCTCTCCTCCTTCCGCATCCGGTAGGCCAAAGCACCGGCGAGCGGCGGGGCTTCATGTACAGAGCCGTTGGGCAAGGCCGGCATGCCCGCATAGGACGCGTGCGCGCGGCCCGACCGAAGCGCCAGTGAGCGGCGGTGTCTTCATGTACAGAGCGGCGACGGCGGTGGCATCAGTAGCCTGCTCCTTCTTCTTCAATGCCGAGCCGCGGGGCGAGGTCGGCATGCCCGCGCAGGACGTGTGTGCGCTATGCAGCAAGCGAGGCTGGCCCACAACAGCGACATCTTCATGTACAGAGGGGACACCTCTTTCTGCAGCGAGGAGTGCCGCGAGGAGAAGATGCAGCTCGATGCCGTCTGCGCCAGGTAGGCCATCTGGGTCGCCCATTGGACGCGTCGATGCTGTGCGGCGGCGGCCGCTGCTCGGCCATTTTTTTCAATTTTTCTAGACAGGTACGCCGATGGCAATGCCGTCAGCATAGTACCGCTGGACCGTTGACGACGTCCGTCACAACCCTCACGCTGACAGTCGAGATACGCTGATGGCCGGCTAGCACCGTCGGCCTAGCTAGGAGATGCCGACAGCCAGGGAGGTACGCCGACGAGATCTAAGCCGATGGCAGCCGTCGGTGTAGGGCTAGGCCGATAGTCTCTTGAGCTACGCCGACGGCTTTTGCCGTCGGCCTTTCGCCTGAGTTCTGTAGTGACTTTCACACTCTTCCCGTCATTGTTGCGGAGTTTAGATGAAGTTGGAATACCAAAGTAGCTAAAACAAAACTCTGCATGTTTCGCACCCGAAAATCTGAACATACTCCACTTCTTTTTTCTTGGGTTAAGGATCTGAATTATGAATGTCACTGATCGTACGATACACTTGACGCATCGATGAGCATCTTGTAAGCCGATTTGGCCGAGTCAGTGAAGTTGCGGAGTTTACGGTGAGTTGGAACATACTCCACTGCCTTTTCCTTTCGGTCATTGTTGCGGAGTTTACGGTGAAGTTGGAATAACAAAGTAGCGAAAACGAAACTTGCATATTTAATTATTTATCCATCTACTCCGTAGTAGATCTTGAGCGACGCGCACCCAGAGATCCAGACCAAATACTGTTTTGTTTCTAGGCGAGGTAGAGTCTTTTTTTGGAGCCAAATATTTTCCACAAACTGAAAAGCTAGGGATATATTATCGTGCAATAATCATGAATGGTACAATCAGCGCATACATATAGTCATACTCGGTAGTACAACCACAGACATAATCACATAGTAGTATATGATTTACATGGGCATGGTAGTAGTCCAGCCTAGACTGAGCCTGACATATGATAATAGCATGGCATAATCTGATCACGGTGATGGGTTAAAACATGCCACTTATTCACTCCACCAGGCAATACAAGTCAAGAGTATACTATATATACCGGCGCTGAACGTCCCGTGCGCTCGGTGCTCCTGTGCTCAGCCGCCCAGCGATTCCTCCTGGATGCCTGCTTCGACATATTTTTCTGGCTGTGGCGGCTTTGGTTCTGCATTTGGGTCGAGCTGTGGGCCTGGCAGTGGCTGTGGGTTTGGGTTTGGGTCAGGCTGGGGGCCAGGCAACGGTTGTGGGTTTGGGTCAGGCTGGGGTCCAGGCAGTGGCTGGGGGTTTGGATCAGGTTCCGGCTTTGGGTTTGGGTCAGGTTGCGGTCCAGGCAATGGTTTTGGGTTTGGGTCAGGCTGTGGCTCAGGTTCCGGTTTTGGGTTTGGGTCAGGCTGTGGTCCAGGCAAAGGTTTTGGGTTTGGATCAGGCTGTGGCTCAGGTTCCGGTTTTGGGATTGGGTCAGGCTGTGGTCCCGGCAATGGTTTTGGGTTTGGGTCAGGCTTCGGTCCCGGTAATGGTTGTGGGTTTGGGTTTGGCTGAGGGTCAAGTTGAGGGCCGTTGGGGATTGGCCTGGGCCTAGGACGGAGAGGAGGCCTGTCCGGTAGATATGTGTCCGGAAGATCGTCAAGCGGCCTTCCAGCAGCAAGAGCAAACGCCGGCAGAAGAAGCAGTGCGAGTGCAACTAGCAGGAGAAGAGGGTGGCGCTGGCTCATGGCCATGACTAAGCTTGTGTTGCTACGTTACTGAGTACACCTTCCAAGTGTTTGCATCTCGACACCCATATTTATAGGCGGAGTCGGCCAATCAATGATGCAGAAGTATGTTGTCTCCTTTCCTGCTTAGAGTAGTTGCTATAGGTCTTATCTTTGTGGTATCCATGCGTGTCAATCATCTATTCATCTGCAAATTGCAGAGAAGCAAAAGTCACTTTGAAAAACTGTAGTACTAGTATACACTAAAATACGACTAGATACGTTCGAAACTAGACAAACTCAAATCAGTTATTTCCGGACGAAGGGAGTGGTAGTTTCCTTGCTATTTGGCTATAGCATTTTTTTCCATCGTAGGAGATGACATGCAAATGCATAGGAAAATTGAAAATCTACTATAGAAGTTCACGTAGGAAGTACAAAGCACCACCAAAATTACATCGAGGTCCATAAACCACCAAATGACCACTACTGCTGCCAGAACATGCAATTGTCGCCACTCCCTTACCGGAGTCAGACTGACTTTGTTGATGATAATCGGAAAGTCTTGTGTAGGTGCCCATAAGGATCAGTGCCCTAGAACCAAAGCCATCTCCGTTGAACCCCTGAATCGATTTGAAGCATCTAACAACAAATATAGTCGTCTTGCATGCGCGGAGAGAACACACCAACCTTCACACGCCTCCTAATGAGCCAAGAAGCACCACCAGAACGAAGGCGATACAGGGAGGACTTATTCCATGTTGGCCGACAACTGGAGACCAAAACATAACCTGAAAACCAACCCTAACGAGACAAACTGTAGGTCCCCGGTACATCTAAGCCTTCCCACGCTCCCGAGCCGGTGGAGTGGAGGCAGAGAAGGCGGCGATCCACCGGTGCAGGGGAGGAAGAGAAGGCGGGGATCCACCGGTGGAGGGGAGGCAGAGGAGGCGGCAGCTAGGGTTGGACGTGAGGGACGTGTAGTTGTTTGATAAGGTTTTAAAAAAACTTCTAACTTATTAACAACTTAAACTTCTTTTAGTTATGTTAAACCAAAGCTAGCTTCTCTCCTATTTAACTCTATCTCTATTTTTTTTCATTCTTGCATCTAGCATGACTGTAACTTGCCTTTACCTAACATATCGATTGAATATAATCTCATGTATGCATGCAAGAAAAAGACATACAGCTAGAGTATAGTTTCTTCTACTCCGTATACCGAAGACGAAATGACCACACTACATTGCTGGGTGAGTGGAGCGCCACTTTAATCAGTGTCTAGTGCACGCGCGTGAAGATATTTCTCGCTGGTGGAAGCAACGCGGAGCTGTACGTGCCGTGAACAAGACAGGAGAGGTTATAGTACAGAGAATATATAAAGGAGCTAGCTAACTTTGTTTATATCATCGTACGCATGCATTCTGGTTGGTTTGCCTTTCTGTGTTACGTTTTTGTTGGACAGGGCAGGAGAGGCTCCGAGTTCGCTAGTAAAAGGCTAAGAGCACCGTCCTCTGCGGCAAAGTTAAGTGTGAAATAGCAAATACCCCCAGAACTGAGTTCTATGAGCCAAAAAATTCCAGCACACTGTTAGATTGTCGCTATGCATGTTTATCATACAGCTTTTCGTGCCATTATGGTAACGATTGGTTTTGTTACTACTCTGGAAACAGATATTCTATTTTAAGCAAGCTTTATTCGGCATGTTAGTGGCTATATAATATGGTGAGATGAACATAGCTGTATTTAGTATTTTATTGGTCATCATCTTTCCTTGCTATCTATCTTATCCCATCAGATTCCGATCTAAAGGAGCAGGGTAGCAAGACGTCTTGTGGTGATCAAAATTGAGAGTCTTCACAAATCTATATCTCTATACCTATATACCTACTAATAAGGGCCGAACTGAATCGGACTTATCCCTAAAGCTGAGGATAATTATCCACTATGTCACCCATTGTTAAAAAAAAATCCTTGATAAAAAAAATTCCTTGTTTGTATGTTCCTACCGCCGCTCACATCGCGTCACCTGGACTTGGGTCTCACTTTTGTTAGAAATTATGGGTTAAACTAAATAGGCTCATGTACATTTCAGATTTTTTCTAAATCTCGAAGCCATGTTTGTGGCAGCTCACATGTGTTTGGGGCCATGTTTGGGACAGCTCACATGGGAGTGGAGTGGGAGCTAAAGTTTAATCCCACATGGAAAATTAAAGGAGAGTTGCACCACCTTATAAGGTAGAGTGTTTCACCACGTATTAAAGTGAGTGAGAAGAGGAGAGCTATACACGGGCTCCTCCGACGATGCCGCCGCTCGCACGCACCGCCCGCCACGATGCGCACGGGTTGCGGGCCGAGATTTATTTTGCTGCTAAGGAAAATTATGAGGTTTTGACAGACGTGTCAATAGTCAGCCTTTGGGGTCACTCCCGGATCGTGGGCTACTGTACCCGAGCGTGTGCAATGTGGACTCGGCCCACAAGTCTTGTGTGGCTACCGCCACAATACACCAAACCAATCTAGGGTTTTGCCAACCTCTCTGCTTGCGCCGCCACCGTTGTCTACTCCATCCCGAGCACCGGCGAATGGGAGAGCAGGTCTCTGGAACTACTCATCCTTGCGATCCTGTATGGGAGAGGGCAAATAAGGTTTTTGGGAAGCGCTTTGCGCGACTGATCAAATTCTTCATCACGGCTCACGTTCCTGGAAGATTTGTGGGACTTCGGGCTTAGTACGTTCGACGACATCAACGCCGTCTTTCTCAACAGGCCGTCACCACCGCTGCAACAAAGTCTATAGTCGACTGGTATGTATACTGTAATCTCACTAGTAGAATCGGGGCCTTTTGTCCCGATTTGTAAGGGGCTTTAGTCCGAGTTGCCCAACTGGGACGGGGCAATCGGGACTAAAGCACCAACCCTTTAGTCCCGGTTGGGTTGCGAACTGGGACGTAAGGGCAATCCATGTGGCCGCTGGATGGGGCGAGGGGGGAGGGACATTCGTCCCGGTTCGTATCACGGACTGGGATCTATGTGTCTCTGCCGCGGCAGGATTTTTGGCACTTTTTGTGCCACGACAGAGAATTCATTTTGTATATTTTCATTTATTTTACTTCCCCTTTATCTATTTCCTTTTTATTTTGTGTTTTCACTCACCAATGAAGGAATCATTATATTACACAAGATCTCCTGATTATATTACACAACAAGTATCAAACATATTACATTCATGCATATATACAATATAAAGTCTTTTACGATCCCTATTACATTATCATCATCTTCCGATAGTATTGTCCTTTTAGATCTAGGACCTGTGCATCTAAGAATCCCGCAATTTCCTCTTGGATTGCTTGTACGCGATCCTTTGGTAGAAGATCATCCCGCAACCATTCGATCTAATTTTAAAAGGAGTCAATATATGTGAATGAAACTAAACACAATTGATGGTAATAAAACAAAAATTTGAATATTGTTTATGTACTCGAAGTTGTTCTAAATTTTTGCCCTTCTCACAGGTCGTCTAACGAATGAACTCGCAAACATAGTACCCACATAAATTATTTCCGTCTGCCTGCCTCAGACACTTTACGAGAACAAAGTTTAATCAAAATAATAATAATTAAGCAAGATAATGGTATCGAAACTAGAATCAAAGAGATACGCGGATTTAGCTAGTAGTACTTACATTTAGTGGTTTAAATGTAAGATCCTCTTTCTAGGCACCCTTAGCCTTGTCGGTGAACCGTTTCCAAGCGCTGCCTGATATAGAAAATGAATAAAAGAAGTTATTAATTACTTGATATCAGTAAATGAACGAAAGATGCTGATATAGTGTTATAATGAGTGAAATTACCGCTGGAGCATTTCCTGCATGTTCGCCCACTTCTTAAGAGGTTTACGTTTCGAGTCCATGACTTGTACTACTCCATTGTCAGGTTGAATGATTAGCAGAATAAAATAGAAGTTGCACATGCATAACTCATCAATTATACACTTAACATCGAGTAAGCAAAATAGATGTGTACAAGAAAATAACACTCACTCGAAGTTGTAAGGAAATAGTATTTCCCTTTTGGTTTCTTGAAACCTTAACGCCATTACAATATTATCCTCTATGTCCTTGGGATTAAGTTTCAAAGTAAGTTCATGAACCCAATATGGGTCACTGAACCCAATGTCATAGATATGTCCTCTTCTGCATTCCAGAATCTCCAGTCTACATTATATAGTGAGTATGATTATACATGCGATGAACGAGGTGAGCTAACTAGAGACTTGATTATAGAAATAATACTAAAAACAATAGGTATTGATGATCGATTTGCCGAGGGCGTCTTGATTGTAAAACTGATGTAGTTCAAAAAATTCAATCTGTATCTGCACATCTCCATACCCGTAATGCTCATTTCGAACTCCTGGCATTATCCAATTTGCCCCTTCCTTTGTGGCTTTCATGTACCAATTATGCAATCTTTGCATTTTTGTTGGTAGATAGTTGACGTCCTCAGGTTTGACGAGAGGTTTCTCGTACTGGTATTTGTATGCTTCCTCAGCCACGGGGAACTCTAACTGGGCTACATAAGCAGCAATAGTCAAACCATGAGCAGCGGCCGCATCTCCGTACAATGCAACAATTTCTGGATCATACTGCTCGTCCGCACCTTTGCTCGTCTCCACCCTGGTATCGGAAATCACCTTGAGCAGGGGGCACAATTGGTTTTTCTGTATCCCGAGCTAGGGAACTGAATTCCCGCTTGCACACTGCTCTTCGACCGCACCATTGACTGATGTGACTTGAGAATAGAGTGGTGTCTGATGACAGCCTTGGCTCGGGTTGATGAAGGGTCTTCACCATTTTTTGCACTTTGGCTTTTTCTTCTTTGGTGCTGGGGAACTCTGGATCTTTCGGCCGCTTGAGGCTATCCAACCACTGTTGCGTTTGAGCCTTTGCGATCACCGTATTCTCCTCTTTAGTATAGTCGTAAGGTATCATGGGAGGAACCTTTGGTGCTTTTGGGAGGGGCTCCAGTCGATGTTTTGGTGATCGGTTTTGCTTCCGCTTTTGGCCCTGAGCCTTAGTGGGCTAAGACGGCTGACACGGCGGCGAAGACGGCTGCGCTGGAGAAAGGGCCTCTTGTGGCAGAGACGGCTGCGCTAGAGAAAGGGTCTGTTGTGGCGGAGAACACAGGACAATAGTTATCATCATCCTCTTCTTCTTCATTGTCTTCCATCATAACTCCTCTTTCTCCGTGCTTGGGCCAGCAATTATAGCTAGGCATGAAACCTCTCCGAACCAGGTGGCCGCGAATGATTTTCGAGGAAGAGTAATCCTTGATGTTCCGACATTAAACACATGGACAACACATAAAACTATTCTCTTTAATGTTTTCCTTAGCCACATCGATAAATTTATCCATGCCTTGAATGTACACGGATTCACGTCGGTCACCGTACATCCATCCTCGCCGGTTCATCTGCATCATATAATTAAGTTTATCATTATTACAGGACATCATGAATAGTGAAATGACCACTTTACATCGACACATGCATTGTACCAATGACAGATGAAAAGATAAGGTTATTCACCTCTATCGTGGAGGAAAAGAAAGAGGAGAAAGCTTAAGTGTGGCTCGGGCACCTCATATCATTTTTGTTTTGTGTGAAATCAAGCGGCATCATTCTCTCAGGAATTTCATCAAACACCTAATGTGCCTAGGAAAAAAACTAGCATACATACCTCACGCTTTCCACCAAGAAAAAACAGAGGGAGGGGCTGGCTGGGGCGGCGTATTTATTAGGCGCATTATTTGTCCCAGTTCGTATTACGAACCGGGACTAAAGGTGTGCGGCAGGCCTGACGCACGACCTTTATTCCCGATTCGTAATACGAACTGGGACGAATAGTCCCTTACGAACCGGGACATATGCCCCCGGCTCTCGTGCGATGCTCGGGCCGCTCGAACCAGGACAAAAGGTCTGGGTCGCTCCGAACAAAAGGAAGTTTTCTACTAGTGTATGATCTAATATCTACGTATGGATGTTGTTGCGTTTACAATGCTACTATTCATGTTGATGAATACGTCTAGTATATTCGTTTGGCACATGTTAGTAGTGATTGCTGTCATGCTTAATATTCTGGAATTAGTCATGGAAATTGTGCCTAATTTTTTAACAATCAAAAACCTTATTATTCTAGGAAATTTTCTGAGTTAAACATGGACACCTGGCTGATGCTATGAAGCCGGAAAAGTTTACCGGTATGCATTTTAAGAGGTGGCAGTATAAGACCACTATGTGCCTGCAAGCTATGAAAATATTCGAGGTTAACAGGGATTTACCTGAAGGAACTATATCTGAGGAGGATTAGAACAAGTTGAAGGAAACCAATCTAGCCTTTGTGGGATGCATTCTGAGTGTTCTTGATAACAAGCTGTTTGACATGTCTATGCACATAAAAAAAGCAAAAGAGCTTTAGGAGGCACTAGACGCTAACTTCGGTGTAGCAGATGCTGGTAGTGAATTGTACATTATGGAGAGCTTCCATGATTACAGGATGGTTAACAACCGTTTTGTAGTACAACAGGCTCATGAGATACAGTTCTTTGCTAAGGAGCTTGAAATCCTTAAGTGTATCTTACCCGACAAGTTTGTGGCTGGGTGCATTATTGCAAAGTTTCCTTCTTCATGGAGGAACTTCGCCACAACTCTCAAGCATAAGAGGAAAGAGATGTTGGTTGAAAACCTGATATCGTCCCTTGATGTTGAGGAGAAGGCTCACGCCAAGGACACTACCGAGAAAGGAGGCGACAGTCAGTCTAGCGCCAATATGGTGCAGAAGAAGTGTAACACCCACCCCACTTTCAGTAACCCTAAATAGTTGTCCAGGATGCAAAAATCAGGGGGAACAACAACTTTTTCCTATTAATTAATGTTGTACTTGCTTGCTTGTTTGTGATTATACATCTTAATGTGTAGTAGATGTTATAATCCTCTACCTTCCCCTCACATTACAAAAACTATTCGATAAAACTATCTTCGCTAATTTTACATATTCTCAAATGTTTTGGCATTTCAAAAACCTGAGCCAAGATACGTTGCAACAACCTTTACTTTTCCTAGCTTCTATTACCAAAATTATGGAGATCTATATGATATGAACTCCTTGCGCTTTTAAGACAGAATTTCCAACTACTCTTACGTCTAGGCTTTCCAAAAACCTTTTTATAAATCTTTTTAACTCTACTCCTGGTAGAAGTACCAAGGACCTTACCTTGTTCAAAACTCCAACCTCTTCAAAATACTCATCCTTACATCAAGCTAGGCTTAATGGTATCCATAGAAGTAGATTGAATTTCTTGGAAGATGAATTGCCTTCATCTGCTATTTGACTTGTTTGCTTAGGAAGTAGTATGAGCTACTGGAGATCATCCTCTAGGAACCAACTAAGTTAAGAAACACAAATTTAAACCATGTTACCCAAGATTGATCTAACCTCTAGTCACTAAAGTGACCAGACTCGATAGGTACATGCCCTAGAGAAGGGTGTATCTAAAACTGTATCTTAAGGTCGTGCATGCACCCAAGCTGGAGTTCTTAGCCTATGATACGTCCATTTTGCATCACTATTCTATGTCATAATTCATTGTTATTCATTGGTATATTTCGTATTGAGAGGTGATACTTATGTTATTTCATCTGCTTTTGCATGGTTGATGACTTTTGGAGCATGGACCGCTGCAGTCAGGATTCTGATGGAGAAGGTGCTGTTTGGAGGCAAAATTCGCGAAGATCAGAAAATCCAAAAAAATATACAGAAAATCCTATTTTTCAAGAAGACGAAGGAAGCCAGAAGGGGGGCTGGAGATGGGCCACAAGGGGCCCACCCCACCCCCTGGCACAGGCCAGCCTAGGCCGCGCCACCAGGTGGTGTAGCCACCCTGGTCCACTCCTGGCACTCCCCTCTGGCGTATATATTCCTCCCGAAACCTAAGACTCGGGGAGCGACCACAGAAATATTCTGCCGCCTCTGCGGGGCGGAAAACACCGAGAGAGAAAGATCTCTCCGGCAGACAGATTTCTGCCGGGGGAATTCCTTCCCGGAGAGGGGAGATCATCGCCATCAACACCACCATCAAGCTGGACTTCATCGGGATCATCTTCACCACCATCATCACCATTAGCACCCTCATCACCATCTCCATATTGCTGTAAAAATTGCGTTGAATCTTGCATAGTTCATAAGGGAAACTTTCCTGGTGTTGATTACTCTTTGTACTTGATGCTATTGAGTGAACCGTTGAATTATTGTTTATGTTCAGATTGTTATACATCATTATTCCATCTCTAATCATGATCCATATGATGTCTTGTGAGTAGTTCGTTTTGTTCTTGAGGACATGGGAGAAGTCATGTTGTTAGTAGTGGAATTGTGTTGAGAAAGATTCAATAATTTGATATTTAAGTTGTGGTGTACTTCTTCTAGTGGTGTCATGTGAACGTCGACTACATGACACGTTTTCACCTATATGGGCCTAGGGGAATGCATTGTGTATTTGGCTACTAATCATAGGGGTTGCCCGAGTGACAGAAACCTGAACCCCCGTTAGGAAACCATTGCACAAGGGATGTAAGGGTCTTAGAGTCTAAAGTTGTGGTTAGGTTTCTACCTTAATTACTTTCTTGTACTTACGGATGTTTGCAAGGGGTATAATCACAAGTATGTATTAGTCCTAGGAAGGTCGGTACATTAGCACAGGTTCACCCACACAACACTTAGCAAGCTAAAGAAGATTAATCAACTATATGAAGCGAAAGCACTTGACAGTCTTCCCATATGTCCTCAAGAACGTTTGGTCATCTTAAGTAATATAACCGGCTTGTCCTTTGCTGCATAAAGGATTGGGCCACTTGCTGCATTTATTCCTACTGTCTTTTATTTACTCGTACTTTGTTTAGCTGCTAGTAAAACTTACCCTATTATCTTTGGTAGACCTTTCTTGAGTACTTGTGGAGCTATTATAGATTGCAAAAGGGAGAAAATCTTGACTAAGTTTGATGGGGAATCTTATGAGTTTAATTTCTCGAAATTCGCTAAAGAACCTTGTGAAGAGGAAACCCATAATGAGGATTTTAGAGTCGAACAACTTGTTTCTATTTCTCTTGCTCCTAACAATGCTTTGCAGCAATTTATGGAAGATCATGAAAGTGAAATCTTCATGGAAGAAAGGGATGAGATTGAAGAGATTCTCCGTGATCAGCCTAAGATGCTTAAGCATAACTTGCCTGTAGAAGACTTGGGTACCACGTTGCCACCTAAAAATGATCCTGTTTTCGATCTAAAACCTCTCCCTGATGATCTCAAATATGCTTATATAGATGATAAAAAGATATATCATGTTAGTATTAGCTCTAAACTTTCAGGAAAAGAAGAGGAAAGGTTATTGGAGGTTTTGAAGAAATACCGACGAGCTATGGGCTATACTCTAGATGATTTAAAAGGGATTTCACCTACTATATGTCAGCATTCTATCAACATAGAACCGGATGCAAAGCCAGTAGTAGAGCACCAACGAAGTTTAAATCCTAAGATGAAGGAAGTGGTAAGAAATGAGGTATTGAAACTCCGGGATGCTGGTATTTACCCTATTGCTGATAGTGAATGGGTTAGTCCTGTTCATTGTGTTTCTAAAAAGGGAGGTATTACCGTTGTTCCTAATGATAATGATGAGCTTATTCCTCAAAGAATAGTAGTAGGCTATAGGATGTGCATTGATTTTAGAAAAGTCAATAAAGTTACTAAGAAAGATCACTACCCGCTTCCTTTTATTGACCAAATGTTCGAAAGGTTGTCTAAAAAGACCCATTTTTGTTTTCTTGATGGTTATTATGGTTTCTCTCAAATTGCTGTTAAACAACAAGATCAAGAAAAAACTACTTTTACTTGCCATTACGGAACTTATGCTTACAGACGTATGCCTTTTGGTTTATGTAATGCTCCTGCTACTTTTCAAAGGTGCATGTCTGCTATCTTTCATGGTTTTTGTGAGGAAATTGTAGAAGTGTTCATGGATGACTTTTCTGTCTATGGAACTTCTTTTGATAATTGTCTACACAACCTTGATAAAGTTTTGCAGAGATGTGAAGAAACTGATCTTGTTCTTAATTGGGAGAAATGCCACTTCATGGTTAATGAAGGGATTGTCCTTGGGCATAAAGTTTCTGAAAGAGGCATAAAAGTTGATAGAGCTAAGGTTGAGGCAATTGAAAAGATGCCTTGTCCAAGAGACATCAAAGGTATTCGTAGTATCCTTGGTCATGCTGGTTTCTATAGAAGGTTTATTAAAGACTTTTCTAGGATATCAAAACCCCTCACTAATCTTCTTCAAAAAGATGTTCCCTTCGTTTTTAATGATGATTGTAAGGAAGCTTTTGAAACCCTTAAGAAGACTTTAACTACAGCCCCTATTGTTTAACCACCTAATTGGAGTTTACCCTTTGAAATAATGTGTGATGCTAGTGATTTTGCTGTAGGTACTGTCCTTGGGCAACGAATTGATAAAAAACTAAACGTTATTCATTATGCTAGTAAGACTTTAGACGCTGCTCAAAGGAATTAGGCTACTACTGAAAAGGAATTTCTAGCTGTCGTTTTTTCTTGTGATAAGTTTAGACCCTATATTGTAGACTCAGAAGTCACCATTCATACTGATCATGCTGCTATTAAATACCTTATGACGAAAAAGGACGCTAAGCCTAGGCTTATTAGATGGGTGCTGCTTTTACAAGAGTTTGATCTACATATAGTAGATAGGAAAGGTGCTGAAAATCCTGTAGCTGATAATTTATCTCGATTGGAAAACATATCTTTTGACCCTATGCCTGTTAATGATAGTTTCCCAAATGAGCAATTAGCCACAGTAGGGGTAAGCTCGCGAGGGAGCCCTTGGTACGCTGATTATGCTAACTTTATTGTCTCCAAGTATTTGCCTCCAACTTTTACAGCTCGGTAAAGAAGGAAGTTCTTCTATGATTTGAGGCATTATTTTTGGGATGACCCACACTTATACAAAGAAGCAGTGGATGGTATTATGCGAAGATGTGTTCCAGAATATGAACAAAAGGAGATATTGCATAAATGTCATGGTAGTGCTTACGGAGGACATCATGCAGGAGATAGAACTGCACAAAAGGTGCTACAATCAGGTTTCTACTGGCCTACCCTTTTTAAAGATGCAAGAATTTTTTTTTATCTTGTGATGAATGTCAGCGTGTTGGTAACATTTCTAGACGCAATGAAATGCCTATGAATTACTCTCTAGTTATTGAACCCTTTGATTGTTGGGGATTTGACTTTATGGGTCCTTTCCCTCCCTCGAAAGGTTATACTCATATTCTTGTTGTCGTTGACTATGTTACTAAGTGGGTAGAAGCCATTCCTACGAAGAGTGCTGACCGGGAAACCTCTCTAAAAATGCTTAAAGATGTTATCTTTCCTAGGTTTGGAGTTCCTAGGTATCTCATGACTGATGGGGGTTCTCATTTCATTCATGGTGGTTTTAGAAAGACCCTTGCCAAATATGATGTTAATCATAGAATTGCTTCAGCCTATCACCCCCAAACTAGCGGGCAAGTAGAGTTATCAAATAGAGAAATTAAATCTATCTTGCAAAAGACTGTTAATAGATCTAGAAAAAAATGGGCTAACAAGTTGAATGATGCTCTATGGGCTTATAGAACAGCCTACAAAAATCCTATGGGGATGTCCCCTTATAAAATGGTTTATGGGAAAGCTTGTCACCTACCTTTAGAATTAGAACATAAAGCTTACTGGGCAGTTAAAGAACTAAATAGAGATTGTAAGCTCGCTATTGAGAAAAGATTATTTGACTTAAGTTCTTTAGATGAATGGAGGAGTGAAGCCTATGAAAATGCTAGGCTCTTTAAGGAAAAAGTTAAAATATGGCATGACAAGCGAATACTTAAGAGGGAATTTCATGTTGGTGAGAAAGTTCTATTGATAGGTCTCGTCTTAGATTTTTTGCAGGAAAGCTACTGTCAAAATGGGAAGGACCTTTCATTATTGAAGAAGTATACCGTTCAGGAGCAATAAAAATTTCTTCTTTAAAAGATAATACTACACAAGTAGTGAATGGTCAGCGAATCAAACGGTATATTGCTAGGGATTCTTATAATGAAGATGTTGATGCCTTTCAAGTTATGACTCCGGCAAAATTTATCAAGGACCAAATTCAGAGACCTGTAGAGTCCGCTTTCAAATAGGTAACCGTTCTGGTAAGAAAAGCTCCGTGAAAATACTATCCAACTATATTTTTGCAGTTTTCAGTCGATAAGGAAAGCTACAAAGCGAAAGAGGGACGGAAACAGAGCTAGGGTGGCTCACACCACCCCGTGGCGCGGGCCCACCCCTGGTCGCGCCACCAGGTGGTGTGGCCACCCCGAACTCCGTCTCCGACCCGTTTTCTCCCAGTACCTTCCTTTCGTTATGAAACTTCGTAATATATAATCCTCTGGATCTCCCGAGGTTCGTATATCGTGCTTTCATCGTGTTTTCGTTTCGACCAGTTTCTGACAGGTAGAGTCCCAGATTTGGGGCTACAATGTCTTCCTCTTGACCATCCAAGGAAGATTCTTTAGAGGATATCATCAACCCATACATGAGAGAGTTGAATATTCATCCCAAGGAGTTGTTGCTTGAAGATGGGGAACTCCAGATAAAAGAGGTTCGAGGCCCTAAAGGTGAAGGAAGTCTGGAGGACAGGTTGGAAGCACTGGAGCAAGAAGTCTTTAGGTACAAGAAGATGGCGGAGCACGAAGTGGATATCATCCATAAGATTTGTTCTGAACTCATCACCTAGCACCAAAAGGAGACTGATGAACTCAAGGATAAAGTTCTCTCACTCTGCCAAACAACCAACAAACTGCAAGCACAGTTCTGTGACGTTCAAAATCAAAACTGTGAGTATGAAGTTAGGTTTAAACGCATAAGTGCTGCTGCAAGTTTCAGGATGTTGGAAACCACAATGTCCTTTGTTGATGGGAAGCCCTTACCTTGGAAGTCGGACGAAGATGAGATATTACCATCACCACCGAAGGAGTAATTCGTCATCAGGATTGGCATCCCCTTGGTTTGTTCCAAGCTTGGGGGAGTGCCGCGGTATCACATCACTATCTTCTATCTTTTTACCTTATTAGTAGAGTCATATCATTAATAGAGAAGTTATTATGTAGGATGGTTTGCATTATGGAAGTGTCCCCTCTCTCGTTAGATACGTATCCCTTGGTGTGAGTTGCCGTTATGGAATATTAATGAGAAGTTCTATCATTCACTCTTTTTCATAGCTTATATTAGTTTCCAATTCGTGGTTATATGATTGATCTTGTTGTTAGTATTGGTATCACTTTGGGATTATTGAGTTAATTTAGTTGGTTTTGGCAAACCTGGCTTGGTCAGTAGCACACTATTTTTGAGAATTGAATGAAAAAGATAGAAGTAGTCTAAAGAAAAATAATTTCATCATCTTTCTTTCTTGATTTGCTCATGAGTCTAGTATTCTGTAGTTAAGATCTTTTGTGCTTCCAAGGAAGATTGCATGTTTGTCTTTATCACTTGTATGTTTGTTTGTTTCCTTCAACTCTTGTACTTGCTACCTAGCCTTGCTAGCCAAAAACCTATACCGAGAGGGAATTCTTCTCGTGCATCCACTCCTTTAAACCAAAACCCACGCCATTTGTGTTCACCATACCTACCTATTAGCATTATTCCTATTCCAAGTAAATTCTTCTTTTATCTACCTCCCAAATTAAACTTTTTATGTGAAAATTAGTGATTAAAGCTCTCACGAACTTGATGGCACACTTTACTTTCTTGCATTTAATAAACCTAAACCATTGGGTCCTTCTTTGTTACGTATATGCTTGCGCTTTATGAGTTGAAGTTAGCAGAACCATGCATCATGGGGAACGCTTTCAACACTACCATGGTACTTTGTACCTAGTTGATATCATGTTCTTTTGCTTATGGATCCTGGCGGTGTGAAATAAAGTGGAACTTGTAAGATCATGGAGTTCATATGTGTGTTAGAGAAACGCCTAGGCCGCTAGCCTAAGCCATGCCTAATCATGGTGGAAACTTGCAGCATAACTATAGTGAGCATTCTATGAAGCATCCTCAATAAAAACCTATGCAAATAGAAAATAAAAAGACCGCTGAGATGCTCACTGTCTGCTTGCCTTATCATTTTGATTATGTGTTGGGGATATACTTTCCGGGTATCCTCACAGTTCCTCACTGACCAGGGTGGCCCACTTCGGGTTAGAGTATTGCTTCACGGGCGGCCCAGTCAGGGAGAGAAGACGGAGTCCAATCCGGCTACGGGAAGGCCTAGAAGACTTACCGACTTAGGCCATGATGTTACTTGTAGTTCAAGATGTACTCTATAACAAGACTCTTAGTCGTAGCCGGATAGATCTCTCCTGTAAACCCTAGGCCGGATATCTATATAAGCCGTCCTAGGGAGAGCCTTTAGGGCATAACCTCAATAGTCTACAATCTCAACTCGCACATGAGAAACCCTTGTAACCCATATTCCGGCTCTGCCGTATTACTGGATTGCTAGCAGGAGTAGGATCTGTCCAAAGCCCGCGGATTCAAACCTGGGTAAACTTGTGTGCTCACCGTCCCAGAATACCGAACGTCTCACCCCCTCTCTTCCGCATGCCTCGAGGACCCCCTCATGGCGTACTTGTCATCAATCCGACGACAGTTGGCGCCCACCGTGGGGCAAGTGAGCTACGGATCTGCGATCCGAGCGGAATCTGCAAGAATCGGCATCAGCAAGACTATCGCCGTCGGTCGCATCCTCTATGCCAGCGATGTCCCTCTCATCGTTCTCGACGAGACTTGGATTCCGGCAAAGGAGGCCGTGGCTGCCTACACAATCATGTCTTTTGGCGAGATCGACGTTTACATCGGTTTCACTGAACTTGCCCAACCCACCCCAGCGGTGATGATAGAGGTAGAAGAATTTTCTGGGTCCCCTTTGTCCGCGGAGGCAGCAGAGTTCCGGATCTCAGAAAAACCTAATCCCACCCAGCCCGCACCAGTTGCAGAGACAGTGGAGAAATCCGAACCTGAAGAAGACCTAGCGGTCAATGTCGAACCTGGAGTAGATCTCCCCAGAGGAGCCAGATCCTAGATCGACCCACCCGTGGAAGTCGAAATCCAGGAGGAGCATATCAACGACACTGATTCTGGCTCTGATGATGCTGGAACAGACAGGCCTTTCCTAAGGTACACACTACAACGTATGATACTGCAAGGCGAAAGCGCAGATGCAATCCTCGAGACCGTCAAAAGTTTCGATATGGCTGATCGCGAAAGCCGTAGGTACCTCAGGAAGCACGCGTCGCACTTCGTCGGATACGTGGGATCCAGATCCGGCTCTGCTGATGCTGGAGAAAACACCGACTCGGTGCTGGAGGCATTTGGAACAAACACCGACGTACCCGCATCCTCGGATGAGTCGATGACGTCAGCAGATTTCTGAAAGTTCTCCATGGAATATGAAGAGGAGTATAACTCCAAAGCTGCAGAAGAAGGAGAAGCCATGGATGAAGGATCCGGGGAACACTCTCCCAAAAGCGCAGGATGACATGGACCTCGGAGACAATCCCGAAGTCCAAATGTCCGAAAGTACCGATCAGAGCTTGACTCCGGGAAACGGGCCCAAAGCCGTCTTTGCTACCGGCGCTGCCAAGAAGGCAAAGCAGAATAAGAAAACAAGACCCCGACAAAAGACCCTCTGACAGAGGAAGTAATTGCCAAGGAATACGAAGAAGACTCGGACGGAGCACTGATCCTAGACGAGCTGAAGAAATAAGCATTGATGGATGGACATGTGATCACTGAAGGTGCGCGTAAACTCATCGATGCGGCATTAACTACACCTATCCCTACAACTATAGAACTTACTACAGATGAGCTGGATGAAAGGGCACAAGCCCTAGAAGCGTGTCGTCAACAACTCCTTGATGAAGCCAAAAACATTGAGGTGGAGAAGAAACGCATGTCAAACAAGGAGTACATGTCTCGTCTGCATCAGAAGACACGGAAGCGTCACATAGATGACAACCAATTCCCACGTGTCCGTGCCGTCCTTTTTGGAGATGAGATGGGGAAGCCACGGAAAGATAGCAACGGAGATTGGGTATACCCAACACCAGTACAAAATACCGTGGCAGCCTAAGAAATTCTATCGGCTAATCCAGGACCAGAGGAGATCCGTTTGGGTATCAAGCTACTCAACAAGGGACTGGAGCAGCAAAAGGTCGCCCTGTGCGGAAGTCAAAAACTGGTCTTAGATGCTGACCAATGTCGCACAGATCCGGCATGGGTTGACGTAAGACCCCATTATGTTCCGGAGCAGTATTATCACCCCGAACGACGGGAAGACAATTATTCGAGAACCGGATCGTCAGGACAGCATCACAAAACAACACGCGGTTGGGTCAATGTCGCACCAGCGGCCGAGAAAGATGCCATCGCTGCCCTGAATCCGACGAATCCTCCCCAGCGAGAATCTAAGGATCGAAGGGGAGAAGATAAAGAGAAACATTGGGAGGAGGATCGTCAGAGAATGCCGCCTCCTAGACATGAGAACCGTCCGGCTGAGCCTCACTATGGTGGGAACGACGGACGAAGGAATGACGGAAACCATGCAGGTACAAGATAGCAGGGGGCTCGTCGTAGTTAAGACCCTCCCCAGAATCGGAATAATGACGTTCCGGACGGAGGCTGGCGATCAGCCGGAAACTATCCAGCTGCTCCACCTTCTCCACCACACAGTCATCACAACGGCTCCCATGGAGGGCAAGGAGGACGACATGGTGGAGGAGGTGGTGGCAGAAGCTAAAGTCCGGCTCCACGGCACCGCAGCCACAGCCGGCATTCGGGACGATCTCTATCCCCGAATGACGCAAGACACATGATTAACCCCAACATAGAGGCTCGGCGCTATGAAAATGATGACGTGTACGTGGGCCCAAAGTGTTTCGGTCCATGCATCAGAGCTACAAAATTCCCGGAAGGATTTGTTATCTCAAGACATATCCAAGTCTACGACGACATTGCTCGACCAGACACCTGGTTCCAGGATTTCTTCTAAGCTTGCTGCATCGCCAAAGGCGGAAACGGCCTGGTCGCAATCCAATATCTCCCACTTATGTTGCGGAAGACGGCATGATCATGGCTCAATGAACTTCCGACAAACACCATCCATAACTTGTATGATTTACAAAGCGCGTTCTTTCGGAATTTCGAAGGCACATATCGGAGGCCCTGTACGGTTGGAGACCTACAGCGTTGCACCCAGAAAGCGGGAGAAACTTGCCGGGATTACCTCGGATGATGGATCGACACCAAGAACTCCTGCGAAGGAGTAAATGATCAAACTGCGATTGAAGCTTTCATCGCAGGTCTCCCTATTGGTTTACTACGCCATCGCTTGAAGTGTGACAAGGTTACCGATTTGGGAGAGATGATAGAAACAGCGAGCAAGTATGCAGACTACTCAATGCCCTAGCTGTGCCTCAGTCGGCAAAACAACCAAAGCAACAATCTCAGAAGCGCAAAAACACCTCGGAAGAAAAACCCAACGCGGAAACAGCAGTAGTCACTACTGTTTCCGGGTCTAGAGGACGAGGAGGACGTGGCGGAGGCCGTGGGCGTGGCCGTGGGACATCAAGGGTCTAAGGTAGAGAAGAACAACAACCAGGCAAAACCTACTATTGGGCCGACATTGCCAATAACCCATGTGTGCATCACCTAGACGCCAGTGGGGGCTCGTCCCACATTCACGCTGAATGTCGTTTCAACGACGACATCAAAAGAGATGACACCGCGGGCTACAAAGCTAAGCGGAAGAAGGGAAAGAAAAATCCCGAAAAAGACAAAGAGACCAAGGAGGATTCTAACATGGAAGAAGTTGATGCTTCAAATCCCAAGTCGGAAGGGAAGAAGACTTATCCCACCAAGAAGGACACTTATGTCACCTTCCTCGGATCTCGACCAGCAAAGGTCAAGAAAGCAGTTCTACACGAGCTCAATGCAACAGTTCCAGCTATCCCCCAGTATCTGGACTGGTCAGAAGTGGCAATCACGTTTGACCGCGATGATCATCCACCTAAGCTACACAGGCGAGGAAAATACGCCTTAATCGTCAACCCAATTATTGACGGTTATGGTTTCTCCAAGACCCTCATGGACGGTGGTAGCAGCATCAATATTCTCTATGTCAAAACGCTACGCCGGATGAAGATCTCGGAGACACAGCTGAACCATAGTTCTGTGATTTTTCACGGAGTTGTCCCAGGAAGACAAGCTAATTCCCTAGGAGAGATCACTTTGGATGTTACCTTTGGAACTCTAAAGAATTATCGAACGGAGGCACTTTCCTTCGAAGTGGTCCTGTTCAAGAGCGCATATCACGCTATATTCGGACGTCCGGCTTACTGGGCTTTTATGTATCGTCCATGTTACATTTACAATATGATGAAAATTCTAGGTCCCAACAGCGTGATCACCATCAGGGGAGACCCGAAGAAAGCGCAAGAGTGCAAGGATGGAAATGCCGCCTTTGCTGAAGCCGTGCTGCACGCCCAGGAGTACCAGGAGATCAAGAAGAGCATAGATCCGTCCGAGATGCCCGCAATGAAGAAGGAGGTTACCAAGCCAAATCCGGAGTTCAAGGCATCAGAAGAGACGAAGAAAGCGTCGTTGAAGGAAGATGACCCCTCCAAGGTGACCCAGATAGGCGTAGGCCTAGATAGCGCATAGGAAAGCGCGCTCGTCAAGTTCCTCCAAGCAAATCAAGATATCTTCGCATGTCAGCCATCTGACATGATCGGAGTACCTAGGGAACTTGCCGAGCACTCTCTAAATGTAAACCCGAACACTAAACCCGTCAAACAGTCCTTACGACGGTTTGGCGACGAAAAGCGTAAGGCAATATCTAAGGAACTAGCATGGCTCGAGTTAGCCGGATTCATAGAAGAGGTCATCCACACTGAGTGGTCGGCCAATCCTGTAATGGTCCCTAAAAAGGACACCACTGATTTAAGGATATGTGTTGATTATACTGCCTTGAACAAGGCTTGTCCAAAAGATCCGTTCGCTTTGCCTAGAATTGATCAAGTTATCGATTCTACGGCAGGCTCGGAACTCCTCTGTTTTGTCGATGCATATTCTGGTTATCACCAAATCCGAATGAAGGAATCTGACAAAGTCAAAACTTCATTCATAACCCCCTTCGGAACCTTCTGTTTTGTTACGATGCCCTTTGGGTCGAAGAACGCAGGAGTTACGTACCAGCGCACGATGCAGCGTTGCCTCCACGACCAACTCGGACGCAATGTACATGCATACGTGGATGATATCACGGTGATGTCCAAAAACAAGGAAACACTCATTTCTGACTTGGAGGAAACGTTCGCCAATCTACGAAAATACAAAGTCATGCTTAACCCGAAGAAATGTTTCTTTGGAATACCAGCCGGGAAATTTTTAGGCTTCATCGTGTCTCAAAGAGGCATAGAGGTGAACCGCGACAAAATCAAGGCTATACTTAATATTTGCAGGCCAACTCGCCTGAAGGACGTACAAAGACTAACTAGTTGCATTGCTGCGGTCAGTCGATTGGTAAGCCGGCTTGGTGAAAGAGCCGCACCATTATACAAACTCCTGAAGAAAACCAAGGACTTTGTCTGGACTGACGAAGCTGAAGCTGCACTGCAAGATCTGAAGAAAGTACTCTCATCTGCTCCTATCCTCGCAGCGCCAGAACCTCAGGAACCGATGTTGCTTTATATCGTCATGGTGGTGGAGAGACCAGAGGAAAATCAGGAACACTTGGTGCAGCGTCCGACTTATTTTGTCAGCGAGGTCTTGACAGAATCAAAACAGCGATATCCGCACTATCAAAAGTTGGCTTACGGTGTTTTCCTAGCATCTCGTAAGTTACGACACTATTTTCAGGAGCATCCAATTACCGTGGTGAGCAAAGCTCCCATGAGAGACATAATCAACAACAGCGACGCCATAGGACATGTCGCCAAATGGGGCATAGAGCTCTCAGCTTTCGATATTGAGTATAAACCTCGGATAGCAATCAAATCCCAGATACTTGCCGACTTTGTTGCTGATTGGACAGAGACGAAGGAGAACATGGTCCTCCCTGAGTCGGAATATTGGACCCTCTTTTTCGATGGGTCTAAGGCTCGAGGGGGCTCGGGGGCTGGCGTGGTGCTCAAATCACCCCAAGGAGATAAACTATTATACGTGTTGCAGATCCACTTCACAGCGACAAACAATATTGCCGAGTATGAAGCACTGCTGCATGGAATCCGGATTGCCAAGGATATTGGCATCCGACGTTTGATGTGTTACGGAGATTTGGATCTTGTTGCTCAGCAAGTCTTGGATATTTGTAATGCAAATAAGCACATGGCAGCATACAAAGACGTCGTGGATGATCTATCTAAATCGTTCGAAGGGTGTGAAGTTCAGCACATCCCTCGAGCAGAAAATGAGGAAGTAGATGCACTATCTCGAATAGGCTCTGCGCGGAAGGAGGTCCCGGATGGCGCATTTTTAGAGCACCTCAAAGTTCCCTCAATAAAGGTAGTAGATGAG
Organism: Avena sativa; assembly: GCA_916181665.1. Classification (NCBI taxonomy): domain Eukaryota; kingdom Viridiplantae; phylum Streptophyta; class Magnoliopsida; order Poales; family Poaceae; genus Avena; species Avena sativa. The sequence continues at coordinate 368,475,053 of OV702287.1, read as the reverse complement.
GAATATCCGACCAAATCCGACTCACCTTTAATAGCAGTTCTGGCTATAATTCCCAGCTAGACTCAACCCTACCTTGATTATTTAGTAGATGGCAAAATACCCGAAGACGAGGTGCTAAGCCGGCAGATTATCCGACGAGCAAAAGCCTATACTATTGTTAGGGGTGAGCTCCATAAACGGAGTGTTTCTAGGGTTTTTCAGCGCTGTGTATCTCCGGAAGAAGGAGTTGAAATCTTAAGGGAAATCCACGAAGGCGAGTGTGGTCACCATGCTGCAGCCAAATCTTTAGTGGCAAAAGCTTTTCGACATGGTTTTTTCTGGCTTACAGCTCAGGCGGATGCCGAACGGTTAGTCAAGACATGCAAAGGCTGCCAAAAGTACGCCAAGCAAGCTCATGTTCCGGCTGATCAGCTGCGAACAATACCTATAACATGGCCTTTTGCGGTATGGGGGCTTGATATGGTAGGACCCTTTAAACGAGCTCCAAGTGGATTTACCCACCACTTAGTGATGGTGGATAAATTCACCAAATGTATTGAGGCTAAACCTGTCACTAGTTGGGATGGAGCAATAGCCAAAAGATTTGTCGAGGATGTTATAATCCAGTATGGTTATCCACATAGCATTATCACGGACAACAGGAGTAACTTTCCTATGGGAGAACTGGCTGAATTCTGCGATGAGCAAAATATCCGACTTGACATTGCGTCGGTCGCACATCCACAAGCTAACGGACAAGTTGAAAGAGCAAATGGTTTAATTCTACAAGGCTTGAAACCAAGACTCAAAGCACCACTACGACGTGCTGCGGGGGCTTGGGCAGAAGAACTACCTTCTGTAATTTGGAGTTTACGAACAACTCCGAACATGTCAACAGGATACACAGCTTTATTCTTGGTCTATGGCACAGAAGCAGTTCTTCCTAGTGATTTGATTCATACTTCTCCTAGAGTTGCCACGTATATCGAAGAGGATGCCGAGGTTTCTCGACAAAATGATCTCGACTTAGTCGAAGAAGTTCACGTCTTTGCTGAAATGAGAACTACAGCCTATCAACAGAGGTTACGCAAGTATCATAGCCAGAGAGTCCAAAATAGATCTTTCAATAAAGGTGATTTGGTCCTCCGGCTTGTGCAACAACGAAAGCACAAACTTTCCCCAGTATGGGAAGGGCCTTTTTTAGTTAGTCGAGTGTTGCACAATGTATCGTACTACGGAACTGACATGAGGCCAGTCAAAGAAAGACCTGCTACTAAGAAGAGAAAGAGAGCTAGAGGCATTACAAATCTGGATGAGTTAGACAGACCATGGAATATTGCTCCGCTACGTCCCTTTTATTCTTAGTTTATACTTCTTTGTAATCATACATATGTACATGTCCTGTGAGAAATAAAAGTTTTGGTTGCCTCAATTTTCCTGAGAAGTTCTTAAACCATCTTATTTCCAAATGATCATGTCATAGTCAAAAATTCCAGAATGCTTGAAAGTACTTTATGCTCATGTTCGTTCTGGTCTAGATTTCTGATTTCTAAAAACTGCTACCTTCGGGTATAACTCTAAAAATTTCTAGTCTTTACTTTGGTTATTTATCTGATTGCCGGATGCGGTTATTTTCCGATTAGTGAATTGTTGGTACTGGAAGCCGGCTTTGTTTCCGAGCTTAAACTGGTTTAGCAATTGAGCTCCGTTGCTCGGCAAAGTTTCCGGCTGAAGGTTTAGCCGGCTCACGAAAGGGACGAGGCGGAAAGCCAGATAAACGATAAGTCGAGACGAAAAATATAAGTGCTTATGAAAACATTTCAGGCACACAAGAAAAAAGTTAAGGACAAAAGTGCTGAATAGATAAAAAACTTAGCACTAACAAAAAGTCATAGTACTTAATATTTACAAAACGCATCATGTTCTTTCACAGAATAATACATAAGTTTGTGGTCTATGATGCAGGAGGAGATGAAGGATCTACTGGCTCGCTGGTCACTCCGCCTTGATATCGTTCCGAGATATCCGCATCCGATTTGGTGTGTTCATCGTCGGAAACTTCTTCGGCTTCTTCTGCAGGAGGAGGCGGAGTATCCACGCGGGTGAAGAAGGGGATCTCGTAGCTGGTCAGATCAGCTACGTGGCACCCATATCCGGCGCAGGAGTGCATGATGGCTTGAAGGTCCTGCTCCTGGCCTTCTTCGTCTACCTTGCAGTACCCTTTAGTCACTTGCCATATTTCCATGTTTCCATGGTGGCTCATGACCATGGAGAGGGCATTCTGCGTGGCAGTCCGCGCGTAGGACATATTCCAGTCCCGAACAAGCTACGACATCTCCTTGGCCCTGTCCCGCACCTCAAAATTTGACATGCTTGGCATGTCCGGAATCCTGAGAGACTCGCCAATGTCCTCAAGGGACTGGCGGTAGTCATGAAGAAGATCACCGACTTGGGTAAGCCGGTGAGTGCGGGGCTCGGACGAGGAAGAGTCCGACAACTTTAGAGGACCTATACACAAAACAAGTCAAGAAAAATCCGACATTGATAACAGTCGAAGAAAAGATAAGTCAGAAAGGTGGAATGTACCAAGAATGACGTCGTCAATCTTGGTCTTCTCCTCCCGGAGACTCTGGAGTTCAGCCCGGAGCGCCTAGGATATATCCTTCTCTCTGCCAAGCTCATTCTTGAGGTTCGAGATTACTTTATCTTGATCGGAAATCTTGTGATCGCGCTCTTCAGTGGCCATGGAGGAGGATTCCAGGACTTGAGCTATGCTCATTTCATGATCTTCCTTGAGCTTATCCAGCTCTTGCCGAAGTCCCTTGTTTTCCACCACCAGGGTTTTGAGGTTCTCGGCCTCTTCAATCATAGCGATGGATTGTTTCACCAACGCTGTAAGACAAAAAGAACAACAGTTCAGAAAAATTCGACATAGAAAAAGCAAAAGACAAGGTTTGAATCTCGAAATATTTACCTTCAGCTTCATCCTTGGCTACCTTGAGCTCAGCATTTTTAAGCCGAAGAGCTTTGATCTCTCTCTGCCTATTACAGACATTGGACAATAATTCCTGGTTATAGGAACATACTTTCTGTAAGTCAGAATACCCAAAGTCAGAAAGCTACTTAAGACTCGGGCTAATATTTTTACTAAATATCAGCACGAGCCTTAGGGGCTACACTAGTTCGTTCTTTGGCATCCTAACGAAAGCATAAACTCGGATTCTATATCCTACTTCATGCTCGGGGGCTAGAGGATATGATATAACATAATGTAAAAACAGGAGTTGGAATTCCGACTTACATATTGCTCGTGGGTGAGTAAGAGGGATAGATGGCTTTTGTCCGCGTTCACTTTAGCTGCCACCTTCTCGGCGAGAGTAAGAGGGATCACTAGAGCTGTTGGAAGCTCGCCAGTCCTGATCCTCTCGTCGTGAAGGCAGACTTGAGTGAGAAGGTCAGAGAACTTGACGTCCTTTGCTTCTTGCGCCTCCTCTTCGGGGGATAGATGGCTTTTGTCCAGGAATTGCCTGGCTAGCCGGTGGATCTCCTCTGCAGATTTCCGGGTTAGGCCAAATTTGGCAAGACCCGGATTGTTGAGGAGGTTTTCAGCGAAGACTTCAGCCGAGGGATCATTACCCGAAGAGGGTTCACCCTTATCTTGACCTGACGCACTCGCGGTGACGTGAGTATGCGACCCAAGGATCGTCGGCTCCGCTTGAGGAGCCGGATCTTCTGCAATCACCGGAGAAGGGATGATCGCCGGAGTTGCAGAAGGTTGAGGGACCGAAGTCGGAGGAGCCATGGAGGGGAAGCTATTGTAAGCTTCATCTGGTGCAAGGGCTTCGAAGAAGTCCCCTTCCCCTTGCCCTTGATGATTGATTTTGCTCTGAGAAAGTAGTAAAGTCGGAAACATTACATCTCGGAAAGAAACTTGAGTAAAGAACAAAGGCGGAAAAGTTATGACAGAAGGTTACCTCTTCACAACTGGCACCTCCTTTGTGCCAACCGCTACTATCGGAGCTTTGCGCTTCTTGAGCGCAAGATCCGGCAGTGGAACTACTTCCACCTCCTGAGAGAACTCTGGAGGGTATCCTTCGAGTGGAGCAAGTTCTGACTCGGGGATGTCAGCAAGCTGAAAATAAGAAAACATATCAGTATTGCAATATAACTCAAAGATAGAAACACATAAAAGATGTGATGATAAAAGCTTACTGGCACCACGGGGTTTTCCACTGTGTGCATGTCCAGAGAAACCTCTGGAATCCGCCTTTCGATCCGCTCCTTGATCAGCCACTTAATTTGGCTTATGTAGCCTTGAGTGGTGTAGGCCTTGGGGCTGATGCGGAGGGAGTCGGTCAGAGAAGACGTGACGGAATGCATCAGTCTATCCCCGTGGTACTGAAGTGGCTGGATCCGGCGTGAGACCCAGCACTGGACCAAGTCGGATCCCTTCAGACCATTGTGCTTGATCAGATATTCGATCCACCTCTTAGCGAGGATCAAATCATCTGTGAGAACCGGAGCAGCCTCGTCCCAGGAAGTTTGGGCCGTGGTGGCTCCATCGACAAAAGCTGGCAAAGCAGTAGCTTTGCCGGGAGCCGGAATATCCCTATGGTAGAAAAAAGTGGCTGGCCATTGCTTGACCGAGTCACTGGCAGAAATTTTGGGATATGCCCGGTCTCATCTAAGAGAAAAACTAATAGTGCCGGTGATGTAAGGAACACCGGCAGTGATGGAATTCCTCCGGACATGAAAGTAAACCGGAAGAGAAGCAAACTCGGCCTAATGCCGAGAAAGCCCTCGCAAAGTGCAGCATATGCGCTCATTTCTAGAAGAGAATTGGGAGGAAGATTGTGGAGTTGAACTCCATAGTGATCTATCACCTCGGAGAATAATTCTGAGGGAGGAAAGGACAAACCTCGGTCTAGATGAGTACCAAAGTGAACTTGCTCGCCCTCGTGTGGGTTGGGGACGGTTTCGCCGGAGCCGCTCCGCCAGTCACCGGCGACGAGCAGCCCCTCCTTCTCCACATTCTTGAGGCCTGCCTCGTCGAGGGAGCAGGGGATCCAGATTCCCCTGTAGCTTTCCTTCTCCGCTGCAGCTTCCGCCTTCGCCGCCGCCGCTGCTGCCGCCAAACTAGAGGAAGAAGATGAAGAAGCCATTTTTCTCCGGTGAGAAACTGACCTTAAAGGGGCAGCGCTAGGAGTTTTCTGTGGGGGAAGGACGAGGAGTCTCTGTGCACGCAGGAGGATTGGGAAGAAAGGAGATGGCAAAGGACTGGTGGAAAGGAGAAGAGGAAATCTAAACCCCTTATATCCACCTACCTGTGCCAAGATTCGTGCAAACGCTACAGTGCAATCGCCACGCGTCGTGGAAAGAACTAGGAAGGACGCGCACGATGATTGCGTCGCCTCGATCTCCACGCACTCATTGAAACGGCGCGTTGGTTCCACGGACCGCGGACCCACCAACGGTCGTGCTGACGGAACACTGTCAGATGACGTGACTTGACCATGCTTGTGTCAGGTGGTGTTACCGGGAAGGCAAGGCGTGCCTCCCGTGGTGGACCAGCAGGTCTTGGCTCGCTGGTTGTCCTCACCTTCTAGGGCTGACCACCGGTAGAGTGGCGGTTGTCACCCCGGTACATGAGTGACTAGGGTGGCGCGAGCTGGAGGTTCATGGCGGCACAAATTCGAGGTTGGTCGAGGACGCGCGACTAGAGGTGGGTGGCGAGGTCGCTGAGATTTCTCATGCCGACCAGCCGATGCGCGAGCGGTGCATCATCTATCGCACACGGGAGGTTGAGGTGGCCAAGTCGGCACTCCGTTGGGCGCTGGTCACGTATGTCACCAGCACGCATCAGGAGGTGAGTCTTGAGGCAGCAACGGCAGTCATCCGGACTCACTTCCCGATGAACGAGGCCACTTCACGGTGCACAAGTTCTGGCTAGCCAATATGTAGGTCATGTTCGACTCATGGGCACGCCATCACATAGTGGTGAATGACGGGTGATACGTCCATTTTGCATCACTATTCTATGTCTTAATTCACTATTATTCATTGATATATTTCGTATTGAGAGGTGATACTTATGTTATTTCATCTATTTTTGCATGGTTGATGACTTTTGGAGCATGGACCGCTGCAGTCAGGATTCTGATGGAAAAGGTGCTGTTTGGAGGCAAAATTCATGAAGATCAAAAAATCCGGGAAAATATACGGAAAATCCTATTTTTCCAGAAGACTCAGGATGCCAGAAGATGGAGTGGAGGTGGGCCACAGGGGGCCCACACCACCCCATGGCGCGGGCAGGCCTAGGCCGCGCCTGGGAGTGGTGTGGCCACCCTGGCCCACTCCAGCCTCTCCCCTCTGGCGTATATCATCCTCCCGAAACCCTAAGACTCGGGGAGCGACCACAGAAAGATTCCGCCGCCTCTGTGGGAAGGAAAACACCAAGAGAGAAAGATCTCTCTGGTAGACAGATTTCTGCCAGGGGAATTCCTTCCCGGAGAGGGGAGATCGTCGCCATCAACACCAGCATCAAGCTGGACTTCATCGGGATCATCATCATCATCATCATCATCATCAGCAGCAGCAGCACCTTCATCACCATCTCCATATTGCTGTAACAATTGCGTTGAATCTTACATAGTTCATAGGGGAAACTTTTCCGGTGTTGATTACTATTTGTAGTTAATGCTATTGACTGAACCATTGAATTATTGTCTATGTTTAGATTGTTATACATCATTATTCCATCTCTGATCATGATCCATATGATGTCTTGTGAGTAGTTCGTTTTGTTCTTGAGGACATGGGAGAATTCATGTTGTTAGTAGTGGAATTGTGTTGAGAAAGATTCAATAGTTTGATATTTAAGTTGTGGTGTACTTCTTCTAGTGGTGTCATGTGAACGTCGACTACATGACACTTCACCTATATGGGCCTAGGGGAATGCATTGTGTATTTGGCTACTAATTGTAGGTGTTGCCAGAGTGACAGAAACCTGAACCCCCATTAGGAAACCATTGCACAAGGGACGTAAGGGTCTTAGAGTTTAAAGCTGTGGTTAGGTTTCTACCTTAATTACTTTCTTGTACTTATGGATGTTTACAAGGGGTATAATCACAAGTATGCATTAGTCTTGGATGGGGCGGTACATTAGCACAGGTTCACCCACACAACTCTTAGCAAGCTAAAGAAGATTAATCGACTATATGAAGCGAAAGCACTTGATAGTCTTCCCATGTGTCCTCGAGAACGTTTGGTCATCTTAAGTAATACAACCGCTTGTCCTTTGCTGCATAAAGGATTGGGACACTTGCTGCATTTATTCCTATTGTCTTTTATTTACTCGTACTTTGTTTACTTGCTTTATTGAAAACCCCTAAAAATCTGTTTGCTAAGTATTTGCAGAGAATTCCTGATCCATACCACTAGCCAGCACCTTCTGCTCCTCGTTGGGTTCGACACTCTTACTTATCGAAAATACTGCGATACACCCCCTATACTTGTGGGTCATCAAGACTATTTTCTGGCGCCTTTGCCGGGGAGTGAAGCGCTATTGGAGAGTGGAACTAGTAAAGGAAACTTCTACTGTGAGTATTGTTTACTTCTGCTAGTTGCTTTATTTTTGTTATGGATAATTCGCTGAGTTTCTTATTTGGTAATGCTACTACCACTGCTAAGGTAGTAGATAAGCCACCACCTGCTGAGAAAGATGTTTTCAAAATACCTACAAGAATTATTGATCGTGTTATGGATAACTACTATGTTGGGGATGGAACTGTCCATCCCGGTGATCATTTACTCTTTATACACGAATTATGCGGGTTGTTCAAGTGTGCAGGTATTACTACAGATCAAGCTAAGAAGAAGTTATTCTCATTATCACTGAAAGGAAGAGCTGAGGACTGGTATAAGCTGCTGAAGAATGGTCAAGCTCTGGAATGGGAGGAAATAGTGCCAATCTTTTATTCAAAGTTTTATACTCCTAGTGAGATCCATAAAGTTCGGAATCAAATATACAACTTTTGGCCTCTTGATGGAGAGAGTACAGCTCAAACTTGGGGGAGATTGAAGTTACTAATGCTCAAATGTCCCATTCATGAGCTCCCCAACAATATTATTATCAATAACTTTTATGCAAGGCTCCCTCTACATGATAAGGATTTATTGGATGCTTCTTGTGCTGGATCATTCACTCGTATGGAAGAAGAAGCTAAATGGGACCTTCTAGACCGTATTCAAGACAATGCTAAAGCTTGGGAGAATGACAAAGGTACAAAGTCAGGTATAAATTATGATTATGAATGCATTGAATCTTTTATGGGAACTGATGACTCTCAAAATATTAGTAATCTTTATGGTCTTGATCTGCAAGTTATTACAAATTGCTTTAGAGCTTTTGCTTCCTATATCGAAATTCCAAAAAGGGGATGGAACAAATACCATGCACCTTACAAAGATATTGTTGACTATGCTCCTATTGGAAGTGCTGAATATTGCATCATTGACCCCATTTTACCTGAACCTTATATCGAGAAGATTCCCTTCCCCGAAAAGGTAAAGGACCATCCTATGATAACTAATGTAATCACTAAAAGTGAAAAAAGAACTGTAAATCCTGATGAACAAATAAACATTGAACCTGTGGTAGCAATTGTGAAAGACCTTGTCACTAAAAATGTAGAAGATGGGCACATATACTTTTGTGAGGATGCTTCTAATATTGTTTCACATCCCAATAGAACTAAAAAGGCTAGTGTTCCTGTGCTTTCTGTTAGAATTGGTGATCATTGCTATTATGGTTTATGTGATATTGGTGCAAGTTCCAGTGCTATTCCTTATGAGCTTTACAGAGAAATTATGCATGAGATCAGTCCTTGCGAGTTGGAAGAGATTGATGTGGTTATTCACCTTGCTAATAGAGAGACCATCTCTCCAATTGGTATTGTGCGAGACGTGGAAGTTTTTTGCGGTAAGATTAAGTACCCTGCTGATTTTCTAGTACTTGGTTCAGCTGCTAGTAAAACTTATCCTATCATTTTTGGTAGACCTTTCTTGAGTACTTGTGGAGCTATTATTGATTGCAAGAGGGAGAAAATCTTGACTAAGTTTGATGGGGAATCTTATGAGTTTAATTTTTCGAAATTTGCTAAAGAACCTTGCGAAGAGGAAACCCATAATGAGGATTTTAGGGTTGAACAACTTGCTTCTATTTCTCTTGCTCCTAACAATGCTTTGCAGTAATTTATGGAAGAACATGAAAGTGAAATCTTCATGGAAGAAAGGAATGAGATTGACATGATTCTCCGTGATCAACCTATGATGCTTAAGCATGACTTGCCTATAGAAGACTTGGGTACCACGATGCCACCTAAAAAGGATCTGGTTTTCGATCTAAAGCCTCTCCATGATGATCTTAAATATGCTTATATTGATGATAAAAAGATATATCCTGTTATTGTTAGTGCTAAACTTTCAGGGAAGGAAGAAGAAAGGCTATTGGAAGTTTTGAGGAAACATCGAGGAGCTATGGGGTATACTCTGGATGATTTAAAAGGGATTTCACCTACTATATGTCAGCATTCTATCAACATAGAACCAGATGCGAAGCCAGTAGTGGAGCACCAACGACGTTTAAATCCTAGAATCAAGGAAGTGGTAAGGAATAAGGTATTGAAACTCCTTGATGCTGGTATTATTTACCCTATTGCTGATAGTGAATGGGTTAGTCCTATTCATTGTGTTCCTAAAAAGGGAGGTATTACCGTTGTCCCTAATGATAATGATGAGCTTATTCCTCAAAGAATAGTGGTAGGCTATAGGATGTGCATCGATTTTAGGAAAGTCAATAAAGTTACTAAGAAAGATCACTACCCGCTTCCTTTTATTGATCAAATGTTGGAAAGGTTGTCTAAAAAGACCCATTTTTGTTTTCTTGATGGTTATTCTGGGTTCTCTCAAATTGTTGTTAAACAACAAGATCAAGAAAAAACTACTTTTACTTGCCCTTATGGAACTTATGCTTATAGACGTATGCCTTTTTGTTTATGTAATGCTCCTGCTACTTTCCAAAGATGCATCTCTGCTATGTTTCATGGTTTTTGTGAGGAAATTGTAGAAGTGTTCATGGATGACTTTTCTGTCTATGGAACTTCTTCTGATAATTGTCTGCACAACCTTGATAAAGTTTTGCAGAGATGTGAAGAAACTAATCTTGTTCTTAATTGGGAAAAATGCCACTTCATGGTTAACGAAGGGATTGTTCTTGGGAATAAAGTTTCTGAAAGAGGCATAGAAGTTGATAGAGCTAAAGTTGAGGCAATTGAGAAGATGCCATGTCCAAAAGACATCAAAGGTATTCGTAGTATCCTTGGTCATGTTGGTTTCTATAGGAGGTTTATTAAATATTTCTCTAGGATATCAAAGCCTCTCACTAATCTTCTTCAAAAAGATGTACCTTCCATTTTTGATGATGATTGTAGGGAAGCTTTTGAAACTCTTAAGAAGGCTTTAACTACAGCCCCTATTGTTCAACCACCTGATAGGAGTTTACCCTTTGAAATAATGTGTGATGCTAGTGATTTTGCTGTAGGGGCTGTCCTTGGGCAACGTATTGATAAAAAGTTAAACGGTATCCATTATGCTAGTAAGACTCTAGACGCTGCTCAAAGGAATTATGCCACTACTAAAAAGGAATTTCTAGCTATTGTTTTTGCCTGTGATTAGTTTAGGCCCTATATTGTGGACTCAAAAGTAACCATTCATACTGATCATGCTGCTATTAAATATCTTATGACAAAGAAGGATGCTAAGCCTAGGCTTATTAGATGGGTACTGCTTTTACAAGAGTTTGATCTACACATAGTAGATAGGAAGGGTGCTGAAAATCCTGTAGCTGATAATTTATCTCGCTAGGAAAACATCTCTTTTGATCCTATGCCTGTTAATGATAGTTTCCCAAATGAACAGTTAGCCACAGTAGGGGTGAGCTCTCGAGGAAGCCCTTGGTATGCTGATTATGCTAACTTTATTGTCTCCAAGTATTTTCCTCCAACTTTTACAGCTCAGCAAAGAAGAAAGTTATTTTATGATTTGAGGCATTATTTTTGGGATGACCCACACTTATACAAAGGAGTTGATGGTATTATGCGAAGATGTGTTCCAGAATATGAGCAAAAAGAGATATTGCGTAAATGTCATGGTAGCGCCTATGGAGGACATCATGCAGGAGATAGAACTGCACAAAAGGTACTACAATCAGGTTTCTACTGGCCTACCCTTTTTAAAGATGCAAGAAAATTTGTTTTATCTTGTGATGAATGTCAGCGTGTTGGTAATATTTCTAGACACAATGAAATGCCTATGAACTACTCTCTAGTTATTGAACCTTTTGATTGTTGGGGATTTGACTTTATGGGTCCTTTCCCTCCTTCGAAAGGCTACACTCATATTCTTGTTGCCGTAGATTATGTTACTAAGTGGGTAGAAGCCATTCCTACAAAAAGTGCTGATGGGGAAACCTCTCTAAAAATGCTTAAAGATGTTATGTTTCCTAGGTTTGGAGTGCCTAGGTATCTCATGACTGATGGGGGTTCTCATTTCATTCATGGCGGTTTTAGGAAGACCCTCGCTAAATACGATGTTAATCATAGAATTGCTTTAGCTTATCACCCCCAAACTAGCGGGCAAGTAGAGTTATCAAATAGAGAAATTAAATCTATCTTGCAAAATACTGTTAATAGGTCTAGAAAAAACTGGGCTAAGAAGTTGAATGATGCTTTATGGGCTTATAGAACTGCTTATAAAAATCCTATGGGAATGTCTCCTTATAAAATGGTTTATGGGAAAGCTTGCCACTTACCCTTAGAGTTAGAACACAAAGCTTACTGGGTAGTGAAAGAACTAAATAGAGATTGTAAGCTCGCTGGTGAGAAAAGATTATTTGACTTAAGTTCTTTAGATGAATGGAGGAGTGAAGCCTATGAGAATACTAGGCTCTTTAAGGAAAAAGTTAAAAGATGGCATGACAAGCGAATACTTAAGAGAGAATTTCATGTTGGTGAAAAAGTTCTATTGTATAGGTCTCGTCTCAGATTTTTTGCAGGTAAGTTACTATCAAAATGGGAAGGACCTTTCATCATTGAAGAAGTATACCGTTCAGGAGCAATAAAAATTTCTTCCCTAAAAGATAATACTACACAAGTAGTGAATGGACAGCGACTACAACACTATATTGCTGGAGATTCTTACAATGAAGATGTTGATGCCTTTCAAGTTATAACTCCAGAAAAATTCATTGAGGACCAAATTCAGAGACCTGTAGAGTCCCTTTTCAACTAGGTAACAGTTCTGGTAAGAAAAGTTCCGAGAAAATACAATCCAACTATATTTTTGCAGTTTTTAGTCAATAAGGAAAGTTTCGAAGCAAAAAAGGGACGGAAACGGAGCCAGGGTGGCCCACACAACCCCATGGCACGGGCCCACCCCTGGCCGCGCCACCAGGTGGTGAGGCCACCCAGGACTCCGCCTCCGACTCGTTTTCTCCCAATACCTTCCTTTTGATATGAAACTTCTTAATATATAACCCCCCGGATCCCCTGAGGTTCGTATATCGTGTTTTCGTCGTGTTTCTGTTTCAATCTGTTTCTGCTAGGTAGAATCCTAGATTTGGAGCCACAATGTCTTCCTCTGGATCATCAAAGGGGGGGTTCCTTAGAAGATATCATCAACCCATACATGAGAGAATTGAAGATTCATCCCAAGGAGTTGTTGCTCGAAGGTGGGGAGGTCCAGATTAAAGAGGTTCAAGGCCCTAAAGGTGAAGGAAGTCTGGAGGACAGGATGGAAGCACTGGAGCAAGAAGTCTTTAGGTACAGGAAGATGGCGGAGCGCGAAGTGGATATCATCCATAAGATTTGCTCCGAACTCATCAGCGAGCACCAAAAGGAGACTACTGAACTCAAAGAGGAAGTCTTCTCACTCCGCCAAACAACCAACAAACTGCAAGCATAGTTCTATGACGTTCAAAATCAAAATTGTGAGTATGAGGCTAGATTTAAACGCATAAGTGCTGCTGCAAGTTTCAGGATTTGGAAACCACGATGTCCTTTGTTGATGGGAAGCCTTTACCCTGGAAGACGGACGAAGATGAGAGGATACCACCACCACCTAAGGAGTAATTCGTCATCAGGTTTGGCATCCCCTTGGTTTGTTCCAAGCTTGGGGGAGTGCCGCGGTATCATATCACTATCTTCTATCTTTTTACCTTATTAGTAGAGTCATATCATGAATAGAGGAGTTATTTTGTAGTACGGTTTGCATTATGGAAGTGTCCCCTCTCTCGTTAGATTTGTATCCCTTGGTGCGAGTTTCCGTTATGGAATATTAATGAGAAGTTCTATAATTCACTCTTTTGCATAGCTTATGTTAGTTTTCAATTCGTGGTTATATGATTGATCTTGTTGTTAGTATTGGTATCAGTTTGGGATCATTGAGTTAATTTAGTTGGTTTTGGCAAACCTAGCTCGGTCAGTAGCAACACCTTTTTGAGAGTTGAAAAGAAAAAGATAGAAGTACTCTAGAGAAAAAATAATTTCATCATCTTTCTTTCTTGATTTGCTCATAAGTCTAGTATTCTCTAGTTAAGATCTTCTGTGATTCCAAGGAAGATTGCATGTTTGTCTTTATCACTTGTATGTTTGTTTGTTTGTTTCCTTCAATTCTTATACTTGCTACCCAGCCTTGCTAGCCAAAAACCTGTACTGAGAGGGTATTGTTCTCGTGCATCCACCTCCTTTAAACCAAAATCTTTGCCATTTGTGTCCACCATACCTACCTATTAGCACTATTGCTATTCCAAGTAAATTCTAGTTTTATCTACCTCCCAAATTAAACTTGTTATGTGAAAATTAGTGATTAAAGCTCTCACGAACTTGATGGCACACTTTACTTTCTTGCATTTAATAAACTTGAACCATTGGGTCCTTCTTTGTTGCGTATATGCTTGCGCTTTATGAGTTGAAGTTAGCCGAACCATGTATCATGGGGACCGCTTTCAACGCCTCATTGGTACTTGTACCTAGTTGATATCATGTTCTTTTGCTTATGGATCCCGGCGCTGTGAAATAAAAGTGGAACTTGTAAGATCATGGAGTTTATATGTGTGTTAGAGAAACGCCTGGGCCGCTAGCCTAAGCCATGCCTAATCATGGTGGAAACTTGCAGCATAACTATAGTGAGCATTCTATGAAGCATCCTCAATAAAAACCTATGCAAATAGCAAATAAAACGATCGCTGAGATGCTCACTGTCTGCTTGCCTTGTCATTTTGATTATGGGATAACTCCTATGTCATGTGCAAGGGGTACCCCGTTGGCGGTTCTCAATGATACACATGTATTTACAATGACAAGAGCTTGCTCGTGACTGAAGTTGAGTAGCATGAGGATCGGTACTCATAAGTATGGGGCATGAGATTTCAACTTATAACTTGTCAAGCATATCCTCTTAGTTGTGTCACTTTAACCTTAATCACCTAAAGATGCCTATGATAGGGGCAATGAGAGCTGAAAGCTAGTAAGTATCATAATTTTTGGGAGCTCTTTATGAGGCTTGAAATCCCTGCTTCCCTCTTTGAAGGACCTTTCTTTTACTTTGTAGTTGAGTCAGTAAACCTATTCCCTTCTATCTCAATAAGTATTTTGAGTTGTTGTGTTTCATTCATTCATATGATGATTTATTCAATCATGTTTCTTATGTTCCTTGCTTTGCACATTGCTATTATCTTGATGTTTACTACTTTGAAAGCTATCACTGAAAAACTAGCTATTTGTGAACTCCAGCAAATTATCAACTATTCTTTGACCGAGAACTAAGTTTGCCATTACCAATTATGATTCACTTTATGTATCTTTATTGTGTTTCCTTTACTCATTGCAAGTTGAGTTATATAATAGTGATTTGTCTTCTATTATGATCTATGTATTTGATGAATGTGATGCTTCTTGTCCGTATTGTTTTATCGACTCTTCACTCCATAAACCTGAGGTCATGTTTATTGAGCTCAGTTTTGCTTGGGGACAAGCGAAGTCTAAGCTTTGGGGGAGTTGATACGTCCATTTTGCATGACTATTCTATGTCTTAATTCACTATTATTCATTGATATATTTCGTATTGAGAGGTGATACTTATGTTATTTCATTTATTTTTGCATGGTTGATGACTTTTGGAGCATGGACCGCTTCAGTCAGGATTCTGATGGAAAAGGTGCTGTTTGGAGGAAAAATTCACAAAGATCAGAAAATATGGGAAATATACGGAAAATCCTATTTTTCCAGAAGACTCAGGATGCCAGAAGATGGAGTGGAGGTGGGCCACATGGGGGTCCACACCACCCCATGGTGCGGGTAGGCCTAGGCCGCACCTGGGAGTGGTGTGGCCACCCTGGCCCACTCCAGCATCTCCCCTCAGGCGTTTATCATCCTCCCGAAACCCTAAGACTTAGGGAGTAACCACAGAAAGATTCCGCCGCCTCTGCGGGGCGGAAAACATCGAGAGAGAAAGATCTCTCCGGCAGACAGATTTCTGCTGGGGGATTTCCTTCCCGGAGAGGGGAGATCATCGCCATCAACACCACCATCAAGCTGGACTTCATAGGGATCATCATAATCATCACCACCATCATCATCATCAGCACCCTCATCACCATCTCCATATTGCTGTAACATTTGCGTTGAATCTTGCATAGTTCATAGGAGAAACTTTCCCGGTGTTGATTACTCTTTGTAGTTGATGCTATTGAGTGAACCATTGAATTATTGTCTATGTTCAGATTGTTATACATCATTATTCCATCTCTGATCATGATCCATATGATGTCTTGTGAGTAGTTCGTTTTGTTCTTGAGGACATGGGAGAAGTCTTGTTGTTAGTAATGGAGTTGCGTTGAGAAAGATTCAATAGATTGTTATTTAAGTTGTGGTGTACTTCTTCTAGTGGTGTCATGTGAATGTCGACTACATGACACTTCACCTATATGGGCCTAGGGGAATGCATTGTGTATTTGGCTACTAATCGTAGGGGTTGCCGGAGTGACAGAAACCTGAATCCCCATTAGGAAACCATTGCACAAGGGACGTAAGGGTCTTAGAGTTTAAAGCTCTGGTTAGGTTTCTACCTTAATTACGTTCTTGTACTTACGGATGTTTGCAAGGGGTATAATCACAAGTATGTATTAGTCTTGGATGCGGCGGTACATTAGCACAGGTTCACCCACACAACACTTAGCAAGCTAAAGAAGATTAATCGACTATATGAAGCGAAAGCACTTGGCAGTCTTCCCATGTGTCCTCAAGAACGTTTGGTCATCTTAAGTAATACAACCGGCTTGTCCTTTGCTGCATAAAGGATTGGGCCACTTACTGCATTTATTCCTACTGTCTTTTATTTACTCGTACTTTGTTTACTTGCTTTATCGAAAACCCCTAAAAATCCGTTTGCTAAGTATTTGCAGAGAATTCCTGATCCATACCACTAGCCAGCACCTTCTGCTCCTCGTTGGGTTCGACACTCTTACTTATCGAAAATACTGCGATACACCCCCTATACTTGTGGGTCATCAACGGGACGCTCGATGCCCACGATTTGTCGCTTTGCTTCAGCATCTGGAACCGGCACATGCAAGCTACTTGTCAGGTCTTCAGGTTTAGGGTGCACCTAGAGGTGGTCGACGTGCCGCTGATCGCGTGAAACAAGGACACGACGAAGTCCATTCTGGGACAATGGTATGGGTGGAGAGGCTGGGCACAGACATGGCGAGTCACACTGACATGGCTAGTTCCAAGATCATAGCTTGGACGGATAATCCGGCAGCAATCCTGTGCACCAAGGAGCTTTTTGGCTGGCAGAGCCTTTACTTTTCGGTGACGAAGACGATGACCTTCTTATCCCGGTGGACACCTTGGTCCCGGAGGAGGAGTGGCTCTCCTACAGTTCAACGCTTCTGTCCATGTGGACTGCGTGGAGGATTCTCGGGCGCCTCCCTTCGAGGAGGAGGATTGTCCAGGTGGTGGCGGTGATGGCAGGGGGAGGGAGGGTTTGATGGTGGCGAGGAAGACGGACGTGGTGGGAACACCTTGGTGTGTGGCCCTCGCTCGGCTCACTCTCCGGGTCTATGTCTCGGCCAGGTCTCAGCCACATGCTCTTCTACATCGTCGGAGTGGTGGCACAGAGAGGCGGGTGGCAATGGGATGAACCACTATGGTCCTCCCATGGGCCCAACCGCTAGGCTAGGCGGACCTTGAGGTGGTCCCTGTGGTGGGGCAGTAGCCTAGTTCGCGCCCACTTTCAGTTGGCCGGGCGACCGGTCAAGGGGACCCTACCCCTAACTGCGCGGTTGGTGGCGCTAGGAGCGGCATCCCACTAGTGGTTGATGGTCAAAACGGGGAGGCGGGCCCGAGGAAGGATGAGGTGGAAGGTCAAAAGGTGGTTCCAGGGCTGAGTAATATTGTGGCCAGCTAGGAGCATGTCTCAGACGGATCTTCCCAAATTTTGGTGCTGGATTGGGTGCGTGGGAAGCTTCCCGCCCTGGGATCTTTCCTTCACTCCAAATCCGTGGACGGTCTAACTCTCTAGTTGGGCCGGTCTCCAAATCCGTGGTCAACCTTGGATGGGGAGGACAGGCCTCTTTCTCCAATGGCCCCCTTTGGATAGCTCGTGGGCCGCATCACCATGCACCCACCTTCTCCTCCTGGGCTACTTCACATACTGATAGATATTGAGACATTCCTGGTTTCCCTCACGCCTGATCGCACATCATCTCGACGTTTCTGGCCCAGGTTGGGTTGGTATCAACAGATACCATGGATCCATCGATCACCTCCCTTGCATCGGTGGCCCAGGCTGCTAGCCAGCCAGCTACCCAAGCGTCGTCGTCGGACCCGGACCTCAACCTGAGGCTGGCAAGCTTCAGAGACAAGTGCCGAGTCTAGAAGGCAGTCCTGCCGCCAAGCATCCTCGGCATTATCGTACCCCTCCATCGGTGGTTAGCCGCAGTGTCCGTGTTGCTGCCCGATTTGCGATAGGGACCCCCATCTCAAGACAACAGAAGACTCTGATGGTGCAGTTGGGCATCACCCGGAAGGGCGAGATGATTGGTGAGGAGGCACTGTAGGCCTACCTATGGTACTTCTCCAAGCCCATCTTTGTATAGGATCTAACTACCTACTTGGCATTGTTCGGCTGGCTGCAAGAGTCCCTCCCGCCGGTGGGTGATGATCAAGTGGACGGGGTGCCCTGAAGTGGTTTCTCATCATAACGTGTAGTCCGTAGAGCTCAATCATGTCAGAACTCTTTTCTTTGCTTGTGTGGAACATGTGCGGATTGAACTCTCCCGCATGTTGTGATGCAATTTATCAGCTAGTTTTCTCTCGGGCATGAGCGTGGTTTGTTTCTAGGAGAAGAAACTCCAGTTGGTCTCCTGGGCTGTGGTGGACATATGCCTTGGTAGGGAGTTCGACAAATTCTTCTTCCCGGCCGATGGTACCTACGAGGGGATTCTTGTCGCATGGATGTTTGCAGTCACCATGATCTCCAACCCACACTACTCGGATTGGTGGTTGACCGGGCTTTATGGTCCCTAGTCTAACACGGACAAGTGCTAGTTCCTACAAGAACTAAAGGATGTCCGAACCTTGCACCCAGGGCCGTGGATGGTGCTAGGGGACATCAACCTCATCGTAGACGTGGCATAAGAGAACAACACAAACCTGAACGGGCGTATGATGACCAAGTTCTGGAGGACACTCGCAGAGCTGGAGGTCAAGGATCTCTATCTCAATGGTAGGCGATATACCTGGTGCAATGAGAGGGCACATGCTACGATGGAGAAGCTCGATAGGGTCTTCACGACCATAGACTTGGAAATTCAGCTCCCCTCTTCCTTCCTCTCGGCAATGAGTTTGGCAACGTCCGACCACTGCCCGTTGTTGTTGAGCCTGGCTACCCAGCTGAAGTCGGATAGGTGCTTTCTCTTTGAGTTGTTCTAGCCAAAAGTGGATGGTTTTTGAAGACCATGGAGGCGGCTTGGTCCTCAATGCCCTGTATCGCTAACCCCTTTAAGCAAATGACATCTAAGTTGGCAGCCACAGCTAAGGCATTGACTAGATGGAGTGATAGACTCATTGGGAATAACAAGCTGTAAATCCTCTTAGTGAACGAGCTGATCCTTCGGCTCGATGTGGCCATGGAGTCGCGAGATCTCTCCTTGGAGGAGCGTGGTTTTAGGAGGCGGCTCAAGCATCAATTTCTGGGGTTGGCCTCCCTTGAGCACACTATATCCCGTCAGAAGTCCATGCTCCTATGGATTAGCGAGGGAGACGCATGCACCAAGTATTCCCACCTACATGCCAACCAACAAACATCGAAGAACCATATCCCCCTCTTGAAGGTGTATGAGGCGTTGTTTTCTGACCAGGAAGGAAAGTCCACTGTCGTGGACTCCTTTTATGAGAGGCTGTTGGGTTCAGCACCCGAGCACGGGAATTATCTCGACCTCGACTTCCTAGGGATGCAGATTCACGACCTCTCGGAGCTGGAGGCTCCTTTTTCCGAGAAACAATTATGGGGGGTAATCCATGCGCAAGAACTGGATAAGGCATCAGGCTCCGATGGATTCACAGGGAGGTTCTACGCCTCCTGCTAGCAAATTATCAAAGTGGATATCATGGAGGCCTTCGAGT
The DNA here is from genome assembly GCA_916181665.1 of Avena sativa. Taxonomy (NCBI): domain Eukaryota; kingdom Viridiplantae; phylum Streptophyta; class Magnoliopsida; order Poales; family Poaceae; genus Avena; species Avena sativa. The sequence continues at coordinate 368,455,329 of OV702287.1, read as the reverse complement.
CCTTGTGGAGTGGCGACTATAGGTGGCTCCATGTGGCCAACCAGTCCTTGATCTCCCTACTTCCGAAACATGATGATACCATGGAGATTAAAGACTTCTACCCCATCAGTCTGATCCATAGTGTGGCCAAATTGGTGACAAAGGTAATCTCGATGCGGCTTGCTCCCAAGATGCAATAGGGTGTTGGGCCACATCAGAGTGCCTTCATACGTGGATGGTGCCTGCACGATAACTTCTAGTTGGTTCAGTGCACGACGAGGAAACTGAACACCCTTAAGATCAAAGTGGTCATGCACAAGCTAGATATTACGAAGGCCTTCGACACAGTGAACTGGGCCTTCCTGCTGGAGGTGTTGACCAAGTGGGCTTGGGGAGGCGGTAGATTTAGATGATTTGTGGGATCCTAAGCTCTACTTCGACCCGGGTGGTGGTCAACAGAGTCGGCGGTGACTTGATCTACAATAGGCATGGACTCAGGCAGGGGGACCCCCTCTCCCCGTTGCTCTTCGATACGGTGATGGCGTGCTTCACCTCCTGATTTAGAAGGCCTCGGCTGAAGGTTTGATCTTAGACCTAGCTACCCGAGGCCTCCGTCACCGCACTTTGATGTATGTGGATAAAGTGGTGACCTTGCTCAGGCCGATGATGCTGGACCTACGGGCCTATGCGGCAGTTGTGACAGACTTCGGGGAATATTTAGGTCTACGCATGAACCTTCCCAAGTGCTCGATTCAACCGATTAGGTGTTCTCCTCAAGAAGTGGAGTTGGAGCATGGAATCCTTGGGGGTGAGGTTGCCTCCCTTTTGTGCAGATACATGGGTCTGCCTCTTGGGATACGAAAGCCCTCTGTAGCCTAGTTGCAGTACATGGTGCATAATGCAGCTAACATGCTGCAACCTTGGTCAGCTAGGCTGCTAAACCGAGGAGGAAGGCTGTTCCTTGTGCGCACCACCCTGAGCAACATACTTGTGCATGCGCTTATGTCTCTAGACATGGCGGATGAGACCTTGGTTGCCTTCCATAAGATTTGCAGGGCTTTTCTCTAGAAGGGGACGTGAGAGGCCCATGGAGGCCACTACCTCGTGCCTTGGGATAAGGTGGCTTCGTCTAACGAGTTTGGCAGCCTCAAAATCCCAAATCTTCATCTTCTTGACCTCACTCTATGATGTCGGTGGGCATGGCTCCAAAAGCTAGACACTACAAAGACTTGGTCAGAATTTGACATATAGATTCTGAAACAGGCTAGGGTGATCTTCGAGGCAGCCGCTTGCTTCACGCTGGGCAATGGTGATCGCACACACTTCTAGTCAGACTGTTGGTTGTTTAGGTACCGGGTGGATGAGATTGCCCCAAACCTAGTTAAGGTGGTGCCGCTGCACTGGCTCAAAGCCTGCATGGTGAAGGACAGCCTCTCGGGGGCGTGGTTGCTAGATTGCGGCCCCGACCTAGGGGATGCATCTCAGCGGAATTCTTCACCTTGTGGCACGTCCTAGCCACCGTGTAGCTTTCCCCGGACATGGAAGACATCCTCGCTTGGAGGTGGACGAATGATGGAGCCTTTTCGGCCAAATCGGCGTACGGCGCCTTTTTTGCAGGGACGACAACGACACCTGGTGTTGAACAGATTTGGAGATCATGCCCCCTATAGAAGTAAGTTCTTTGCTTGGTTGGCTTCGAGAGACCCGTGCTGGACGTGGGACTGTCTAGAACGTTGGGACCCCTCGTCCCGCAGCATGTCCCCTATGCAATTAGTACCAAGAGTCTATGCGGCACCTGCTACTGTGTTGCGTGGTGGCGAGGGAGGTTTGTGCATGGACATTACGACATTGGGAAAAGCCCTTGTGGATGCCAAATACAGATACAGAGCTTCTGCCGTGGTGGACATCGCTGATGGCTTCACCAAAGACCCGACGTGACCTCTGGACGACCATCATTTTGGTCTTCTGGTGCATCTGGCGGCACCGAAATGACGTTGTCTTTAACGTCGTACCCCTTCCATAGTGGCCATTAAGCTTAACATTAGAGAACACTATGAGAAGTGGCGCTTATCTAGGTTGTTCAGTAGCGTAGATTTTGGTTTCCCCGAGCCGGTGCCTATAGAGTGGGTAGATGGCGAGTAGTCACTTTGCCTTCTAGTGAGGAGTTGTCACCTCTGTTGATAGCGTCGCTTGCTGTTGAATCGGCGTTGTAACTGCCGCTTAGAACTCCTTCTATATGATTGATACACCTTCCAGGGTGTATTCTAGAAAAACTAAAGTGACCATCTAATCCCTTAACCAGATCAGATTAGTGTTATTCCCTTCTAATAACTTCCAAGTCAATAAAGACCAAACCTAAGCATGGATCCCTTCTATTCAACCTACACTTCAACCTCATCCACTTGATAATAAGTATGGAACATTGCCTCCTCTCAAAACCATCCCCACTTGTATCCTAGTCGAAAACCCCAAATCTTCTAAAACTGACCAAGTCTAGAACTGTTATCAACATCACAACTTTGAGTCTCTGTCTTTCTAAACCCTTGTGCACTTTTGGAAACGCACTTGAACCATATTGTATACCATCCTAAGGACTTTAAAATCCCACTCTTTCGCTTGACTAAATCATCCCTTGACCCACTTGTTCTGTATGGTTTTGCAGGCAAGAAAATAATATTTGTTTACAAATCTTATCGATATGCCTACTTTGGCAGAAGGTCCCATATCCATGTCATATTATTTTTACCAACTCTTGGCATTTTTGTGATCTACTCATGAATGTCTATCCACCAATATTTCACTTGTTTCAATTGGAGCTTTGTGCATCTAAAACCCTCATGGTTTTGGAGGCTAAATAATAATTTGCTTTGACACCCTTATTTTTAGCAAAGTTTGGCATCAACTCTTGGATCACTCATTCATGATCAACCTCAAATACCTGTACCATGCTCATATAGATCACTTAGTATATAGATCCATATAGCATATGTCCCACGGAGAGATTTGAGCTCCTTAATCCAAGAAGGTTTCTTGTTTTCTTCCAAAATGAAGTTTGGTTTTAAAAAAATATTAGTGCCCAAGATCCCTTATTTCTTGTTTTCTTCCAAAATGAAGTTTGGTTTTTAAAAAACAAGGTTGAAAATGATAGATATACTAGGTGGACATCCTCTACCTTAGGGATACAAATTTAGAAAATGTTTTCCATGATTATGTTGGCCCAAAAGCTATTTATTTCTTTTTGTTACCAAAACCTTAAAACTCTATAAACGAAAGTATGTTTTTATCCAAAACACTTCTCATAATTTAGGCACATTTGAGGCCTATATATTATACCCTATCCTCCCACTTCAAAACTAAATATTTTTGAAAGGTTTTATTATTTCTTTTTCCTATTTTCTTAAATGGTACAAACGAGAAAATAATTGTTTTAAATACTTTTCCTCTTCAATAAATCTTGGAAAAATTCTACAATACGTGAAATGATAATTAATACCATCTCACACAAAAAACCCAGCACGTCCAAATCAAAATTTGCAAATGAATTCCATAAAACAGATTCAACACTATTTGCTTAATGGATATAAAAAGGATATGGAATTATCTGATAAATCCCTAATAAATCCTGGAGGTGTACCATGAACATATCTATCTACTAGTATTATTGCCCCATGTTGCCAAGATCAAAATTCAAGAAGTTCTTGATGAATCATTAATATGGCCAAGAATTGAAATGATTCAAAATCTTAGTTAAACCCCATCCAACCTCCATCAAAACTTGCTAAATAATCCTCCACAACAACCACACCCCTCTCTGGTCGAATTCTACTATATCACCACTATAGCTTCTCCTCTCCTTGTCCACTTGTGCTTGGAAGTAAGAAAGAGAGAGATATTTGTGTATTACACACAATATTGTTTAATAAATGCAACCCCAGCCACCACCCATCCCATCCCCTAGTGATTCCAGCACCTCAACCTCTCCTTGGTCGACACATAATGTAGCAGTGCCACCCTCTTATCCTGTAGCACTTGTATGTATTGGAGAACGGAGGGGAATGCATATCCTTGTTTTCTATGAAAAGTGAGAGTAGGACTAGTGACTAGAGCCTCTCTTCCCTCCTCGGTCTCACCAGGACCCATACACCATCCCCACCACCTCCCTCATAGCCCAATGGAGTCCCTGGAAGCAAATCCTAGGTCACAAGTGAGCCGAGTCCGTCTGGACCTCCTATATCTAGATATAAGGATAGAGGCCACCCTAGTGCCCTCCTTCACTCCCACTACACCCCTATCCCCTCACCCACACTAGACTCATAGCTCCTCCACATGCCCTCTTTCACCGGAGAAAAGGAGAACCATTTCGCGGTATCGTCGGGTTGCAACAAAAGTTGGGAATGAACTACGTCCTCTTTTCCCTCCCTCTCAACATGCGCCTGCTCCTGCCTCCTAGATACACCTAATGATGTCCTTCATTTTCCCTGTAGATGCTCCAAGCGCCACTAGTGATGAGCACCCTAACGAACTCCTTAGGCATCGACGTGCGAGGATCCTTCTGACGTTGAACCCACCCTTGTCGCCCCTCATCGGGTCGCCGTGATGCTCCGCGCCCGTGATAGCTGTGAGATTCGACACATTTTTGATGTTTTTATTGATGGGTTTCCTATGGATTTGATTGTTTTCTAGCTTTACCTAACGCTAATACTTCAGTAGCAAAGAAAAAATGGTTTTTAATGTGTGTTTCGGGTTCTGAACGTTAACAGTGGGTTTTAACTAGAGAAACACTGTTCACACAAAAACAAGCAAGTCTCACTTTGGAAGCAATCGAGGGAAGCGTGCAGAAGCTTTAACGAGCAACTATATGGCGGGAATATTTTTCCGGCCGTATAGTTCCCGCCGTATAGTTGTCGCCGCCTCTGTCTTGTCAAAAGGGACAACTTCCATGAAGGGACCGGATGCGAAAACACAACACAGTAGCCGCCATACCTTCCAGAAGGGAGAAAGAGGAGATCCAGAGAAAAAGGGGAAGACGTTCTTCATCTCTCTCCACAATCTTCGACCTCCTAGCCAATACACCCCCATATCCACTACTTGTACTTGAGAGAGAGGGGAATCTTCACCTTGCAAGACTAGGTTTTGAGATTGTTTCTTCCCATCTTGAATTGTGTTGGATATTTTTCTATTCTTATCGTGGATCTCCACGGTAATATAAAGATGAATTCCCTTTATTTGATTATATCGATGATCCGTTCTTCTCTCATGTGTGAGTAATTTCCTTGGGCGTGGGAGATGTAGGGGATTGGTGAGATGTGTTGTGCCTTCATATATTTTCCATTAGTTTGTGATTGATTCTAATTACTATATTATGTGAGCTTGACTATATGTGGGATGCCTAATGCTTATTGTCCAATTAAGGGCCCAGACAACATGATGCTTTGTTCTACATAGATGAGATCTTGTTCGCTAGCAAACCGGCGACCCCCGGGTGACACCAGGATTGTCAACATCCGGATTTTTAATCCCAGATGCCTGTTATGCCATACCTCGCAATCCCAGGATTACCATTTTTGCGAGACATAACGGATTGGATATCACAGTACATCATCCATTACAAACCATACATAAGGTTTTTACACAAATAAGGATCTCATGATCCAATCTTTAATACAACAAGCAGCTGAAATAAACGATAGCGTAGCGGTGGGGTCCATCTTAAGGGGGCACAGGAAATGCTGACGAAGGCAGATAGTCCTAGTTATCATAACCGTCCTGTTGACCATCATCTTGATAATCTCCTTCATAGTCTGGCCATGATAATAGCCAGGGACAAAATCCATGAGTACTCTTTAAGTACTCGCAAACTACTACTAACAAGGGGTATAATTCTAAGTTAAAGTACTGAATCTAAGTTAACCATCAAATTAGTTTGAAACCTAAGCTGAGTTCAGAAGCAAAGAAAGATAAAGTAAGTGCTAGAATCACTTAAGTTGGGAAGCTATTATCATCAACACAACCCTGTTGTGGTCAAGTCAAAGTTCAGCATTCATTTCAAGTTATTTAGAAAGCATCTGACAACGAAACAGTATGGCCATTACAACTGTCCATAACCGCGGACGTAGCTATTCGAATAGTTTGACACTCTGTAGAGGTGGTACACTTTCACCACAAGATTCGATACATCTGTCAGGGATAACCCTGAATCATCATACTTAGTATGCAGATAATCAAACATAACCTTCCCTTTACACACCTAGCATAAGCACCTCTCCTATGAGTATGGCCTCCCAACCATGACCATCAGTCATCTTGGGCACTGCATAGGTGGACATCATTGAGAGGTAGCCTCAGCTCAAACCTCTCCCGTGAGGGAACTAATACTAATGCATATAAATTTATAGCTAAGCCTTACCCAATTCAGGTAATGTGGTTGTACGGTAAATTTGGAATGGTATCGCATCCGAATCCAACCATCAGTTTTATAGAAGGGTTAAGGCTCATGCCTCATCATTTTCATCATCATAAACCAGTTGTGTTTCTCAACACATGTCAAAACATCTCAATAGAGTGACTCATCATTCCAAGGTTTTCATAATTCATTTTCACCAAGTGTTCCCATCTAAAGTGATTCAAGTTTTTGATCTATACTAAGGTACTAAGTTAAGAGTGTTCACTAAGGTGGGGAAAGATGGGATCAATCTCATGCCATAGAATGACATCTAAAGGTTTCTAAGTAGGTCAAGTTTTATACTCTTTATGCTACCTTCAAAAATTAAGTAAAGAACTTTGTGTAAGTAAGGGGGGTAAAACTTATCAATAAGACTTGGGGTACTAATAGTTAAAGGGGTGTGATCAAAGCATGCTTAAGGCATCTTTGCTAAACCATCTAGTTTCATTCTAGCTTGCTAACAATAGCTTGCTAAAGTATGTTTTGCAAGGGTTAGCTTGCCACTAATAGCTTGCCTTGGTTGGTGCAGTGGTTGAAGTTTTCTTCTTCTTCTTCTTCTTCTTCTTGGTAGAACTCCTCCTCCTCGAAGGCCTGGTCGGTACTGGCGTCTATAAATACATAGGGAGTAGACAATCACCAAACAATACTTAACTAGTCTAAGTAGCATTCTAAAACACACAATTGATGATCTATTATCAGCACAAGCATCACAAGTTTAATTCAATAGTTTCAACCTTTTTATTTTGGAAAAGTAATTTCAACTCATTGAAATATTAACTAAAATTTAATATTCACCACCAAAATATGGGCTCATGTGGACCCATGTCCTCACCACATATTCTAACTTGTGGTAATGAGATTTAAAGGTTGGATCAACATTAATTTTGTTTAAGTTTATTATTTAATGATTTAAAGTGACTAGAAATGCCTAGATAGCATTATTTTGGTACTAGTCCAAAGTCACTACATGTAAACCTTAATATAATTACATATTTAGATAGATATGATGAAATGTGATTTTTGAGAGTTGGAATCAACTCAAAAGCTAACTTGGTTGATTTTATAAAAATGTTTCAAGTTGCAAAAGCTTATGTCTTCTTATTTTTATTAGGAGAGATCTATAACTCTAAATGAATTAAATCCAACGGGCTTGGGTAGATCATTTTAATACCTTTCAGACAAAATTGGTTTCAGGCCATTTGGATTTCTAAAACTCTCTGAATTGATTTTCAAACTAGTGAACAGAAACTAGATTCAAACTAAAAGAAAAAATCTAGATTTGAATCTGTGGGCTAACGCGGGAAAAGAAATGGGCCGGCCCAGTGGCGCTCCACGGCACGGGGCTCAGCTGACAGGGGGGTCCCGCTTGTCAGTGGCACTTAACACGCGAAACGGTTCGCACACTGTGGGCCGTGCGATTAGAGGCTAGATCTATGGCTGAGGGTCGTCGTTGACAACGAACAGGTCGCCGGCGAGCTCGAACCCTAGCGTCTTGGTGGGGGTCTACTGGGGGCGTACCAGGGCTCTAGCAGGGTGGGCGATGCGGGCGAACAAAGTGGAAGACGACGGCGAGGCGAGGCATGGTCACGGCGGAGCTTGGGGTGGTCAGAATCAACGGCACCCTTCTCCTCCAGAGGCAGCGGCTCCAGCTCCAATTCCGGCGAGCTGCTGCTCCACTTGCTCCGGCGAGAGGTGGGTGATGTTCAGAGAGGTGAGTGGAGTGGAATGGTGTGGATAGGAATGGCTGGAGAGGGCTCCTTTTATAGGCTCGACGGTGAGACCGAGCGGGATGGGCGGTCGACGGTGGCGACATGGCTACAGCGAGCTAGTGGCATGGCTGGGGATGGCGATCGATGGGCAGTCTCCTGGCGGTGCTCTAGGAATTAAATGCAGCCGTAGGGGCGATGGTATGTGGTCTGAGCGAGGTGGCGCTCTGAGAGGCAGAGGCGGCGGTGTCCATGACGAGTTGTTGCTGTGGGGCTTTGGGCGGCGAACGGGGGTGTCTGGGGTGTTCTCCAGGTCGAGGCGGAGCGGCGGGCGCGGGCTGTGGTCGAGCAGCGGCTTGTGCACGCGGGGACAGTGCACGCTCTGGGAGCGGCGTCGGCATGGTGCGGTGGCTGTGGGCGTGGTTTCTCCTCGGGGGTCCACGGCTGCTCTTGGCTCGGGCAAGGGACAGAGAGGGGCGGTGAGGTGTTGGCTACCTCCTAGACATGGCAAGGGAAGGGGGAGTGGTCTGCTGCGGCGGTTGCAAGGTTGGCCGGCAAGGATGGTGCTCGGCATGGCATGGCATTGCCACTAGGGTGTAGGGGATGGGTTGCAATTGGGATGGTTTGATCAAAGGGGGACAGAGAGATTAAATGGATATCAAATGGGGGCAAAACCCTGTTCAAAACAGTGAGCAAGGATTAGAGGTGTGATTAAGCCTGCCAAGTGTTTGATGAAATGGCCGCAAGAGAAAAAGTTTTGAATTTTGAGTTCAAAATTTTTGAGTGATCTCCACTAATGATAGGTAGTCTCTGGTTGCAAGGGTTTTGAAAATGGAGCTCAAATAGGTGGTTTTTGAAATAGGGGTGATCTATGCATATGCATTAGATTCAATTTTAAACTGTCATTTAAAATAGATAATAGAATGTTTTTAGCAGATCAAAAGGTGGGCCTTGGTACCTCATTATGTGTACTAGCAAGGGGTGCAAAGATCAAGAATTATTTCTGTTAAGTTTTGAGTCCTAGGAATAGCCAAAGTAGGCATGAGAGTTAAATTTGCCAAAATGACCATTCCTCCCCTTTAATTCTTTTTGATTTGATTTTCTTTAGGAAAAGTTTGGGAATGATGTACATGATGTTTAAATCACCTAAGAAACATTTTACAACCATTGGATCATTCAATCATGGCAATTCAAACAACTCCTATTTTAAATGCACACACATATGAATGCTTTCATTTTAAATTTGGAAAAGTTTTTGTTAACCCTATTTTTGGATGATTTGATCTTGATGAGCTTGGAGTAAAGTTTTGGTATATTACAAACCTTTCCCCCTTAAACAAAATCTCGGCCCGAGATTTACAAAGAAAACTAGGAACTAAAGAGATCTGGGAACTCTGTTCTAATGTAATCTTCGCGCTCCCAAGTAGCTTCCTCCTCGGTATGGTTGCTCCATTGAATCTTGAGAAACTTGATACTCCTGGTCCTGGTGGTTCTGTAGGCTTCTTCTAAGATACGGGTGGGTACTTCCTGATAGGTCAGGTCATTATTGATTTCCACAGCTCTGTGATCGATATTGTTGAAAACTTCAGTCTTCTCAGGCACTTCCAAGCATTTGCGAAGTAACGAGATATGGAACACATTATGGATGGCTGACATCTCTTCAGGCAGTTCCAGTTGATACGATACTTCTCCTCAGCGGTTTAGAATCTTGAAAGGTCCGATATATCGAGGAGCTAACTTTCCCTCTAGACTAAAGTGTTGAGTTCCCTTCAATGGTGAAACCTTGAGATATATGGAATCTCCAACATTGAAAGTCAGGTCTCTCCTTCTCTTGTCATCATAGCTCTTATGTCTGGATTGGGCGCTCTTGAGGTGCCCACGGACCTTGTGAACTTTCTCTTCTGCTTACCGGAGAATGTCGGGTCCAAAGATCTGACTCTCTCCTACTTGCGACCAATTCAAAGGGGTACGACACTTTCTTCCGTATAGGAATTCAAATGGTGCCATCTGCAAACTATCTTGATAACTGTTGTTATATGAGAATTCTGCGAAAGGCAGGCAGTCTTCCCATTTTGATCCGTATTCCAACACACAAGCTCTAAGCATATCCTCTAAGATCTGATTGACTCTCTTAGTTTGTCCATCTGTTAGCGGGTGATAAGCGGTGCTGAAGTTCAACTTGGTTCCTAAACCTTCCTGAACTTTCTGCCAAAATCTTGAGGTAAACTGGGTTCCTCGATCTGATACGATGGTCTTGGGGGTTCCATGCAGACTAACAATTCTAGCAGTGTACAGCTCTACTAGTTTTGCACTCTGGTAGGTTGTCTTGACAGGTATAAAGTGGGATACCTTGGATAATCTATCAACTATGACCCAGATTGAGTCATTCCCCCTACTAGAAGTAGGTAAACCGGTGATGAAGTCCATTCCGACCGAATCCAATTTCCATTCCGGAATCTGCAATGGTTGCAATAGTCCTGCAGGTCTCTGATGCTCTGCTTTGACTCTTTGACAGATGTCACATTTGGCGATGTAGCTTCCGATCTCTCTCTTCATCTTGTGCCACCAAAATTGCTCTTTCAAATCCTAATACATCTTTGTTCCTCCGGGGTGGATAGAATAAAGAGTATCATGAGCTTCCTTCATGATAACCTCCTTCAGTTCCGAATCTGCTGGCACACAGATACGTCCTTTGTACCACATTACACCTTCTTCGTCTTCGGTGAATCCAGGTACTTTGCCTGTACCAATACGACGTTTGATTCTGTCGATACTTTCATTTCCCTTCTGGGCTTCCTTGATTTGGCTCAACAAAGTGGGTTGAAGTTCAATGCTAGCTAGGAATCCTTTGCTAACTAACTCAGTCCTGAACTGCTCCAACTCCTCATACAAACTTGGTTGCTTCTCTTTGATCATGGTGTTCAGCCTACACGGCAATCTGCTAAGAGCATCCGCTACCACATTGGCTTTGCCGGGGTGATAGTGAATATCAAGGTCATAATCCTTGATTAACTCTATCCATCTTCTTTGCCTCATATTAAGCTCCTTCTAGGTGAAGATATACTTCAAGCTCTTATGGTCTGAGTAAATTTCACAACGATTACCCATCAAATAATGACGCCATGTCTTCAACGCTAGAACCACAGCTGCTAGCTCAAGATCATGGGTCGGATAGTTCTGCTCATGCTGCTTCAGTTGTCGAGACAGATACGCGATGACTTTACCTTCTTGCATCAATACACATCCTAGACCAATCTTGGATGCATCACAATATACATCAAACGGCTTCTTGATGTCTGGCATGATCAAAATTGGGGCTGATATCAATCTATTCTTCAGCTCTTGGAAACTGGATTCACACTTGTTTGTCCATTCAAACTTCTTGTCCTTCTTCAACAATTGGGTCATTGGTCGGGCTATGCTTGAGAATCCTTCTACAAACTTGCGGTAATATCCCGCTAATCCGAGAAATGAACGGACTTGGGTTTGATTGGTTGGGGCTTCCCATTCTTCGACATCTTTGATCTTGGTGGGATCAACAGAGACTCCTCCGGCAGACACAATATGTCCTTGGAATCCTACTTCTTTCAGCCAAAACTCACACTTGCTGAACTTGGCATATAACTGATGCTCTCTCAGGGTTTCTAGGATGATTCTCAGATGTTGCTCATGCTCTTCTTCTGACTTGGAGTAGATAAGGATGTCGTCGATAAACACAACTACAAACTTATCTAGGAAATTCATAAAGATCTTATTCATGAGATTCATGAAATAAGCAGGGGCATTGGTTAATCCGAAAGACATAACTGTATACTCGTATAAACCATAGCGAGTAGTAAAGGCGGTCTTTGGAGTATCCGTTGCACGAATCTTAAGTTGGTGATAACTAGTCCTAAGATCAATCTTTGAGAATACCTGAGCTCCGGTTAACTGATCAAATAGATCCTCTATATTTGGCAAGGGGTAATTGTTCTTGATGGTGACATCATTCAACTTTCTATAGTCTGTACACAGACGGTTGCCTCCATCTTTCTTGTCGATGAATAACACTGGTGATCTCCATGGTGATGCACTTGGTTGAATCAAACCTGTTGCTAACATGGCATCGAACTGCTTCTTCAGTTCTACTAACTCTGAGGGGTTCATGGTATAGGGTCTCTAGGCTATATGTCCGGTTCCGGGGATTAGTTCGATAATGAACTCGATATCCCTATCCGGGGCATACCTAGCAAGGGACAAGAATTTGTCACGGTACTCTACCACAGTCAATCTTCCTTGCTTCAGTTCATGGAATTCGTCTCTCATCTTGTTGACAAGACCCTGCGGCACGTGGGTGCGGCTGAACTTGACCTTGAATGCTTCCCAGGTCATCACCTGGCCATGGTTCATATTGCGGACGCTATTCCACCAAGCTCTTGCATCTCCCGCCAGATAGTGGGTGGCGAAAAGAACTTTCTCATTCTCATCAACTCCTGCAACTTCGAGGTTGTTTTCCATGGTCTGTAACCAGTCATCAACATCTAATGGGTTTTCAGATTGGTTGAAGATTAGGGGATTGGTGTTCTGAAAGTTTTTGAGTTTAGATCCATGGTGATCCTGATTTCCATGTCCTTGGTTGTTGAGAGCCATTTGGGCGATCTGCTGCAAGGTTGCTAAGTTGGCTTGACGCTCGGCCCTGCTTGCTTCACGGTCCACGATAAGATTCTGCAAGATCTGTAGCATTGGGTCCTGCGACGAGCTGCTCCCTCCTTGGTTTCCATGAGTCATCTGAAGATTGAGATAGATATAGGGGTAAGAGGGAAATTCTAAGGTTCATGGTTTTGGGTTTTCAAAGCTAAAACATTGAGTTAGACTCAGGTTTTTCAACTAACTTCTTTTTCATTCATGCAAGCAAGCACACGATACAACACACACCACAACAATCAAAGGGGAAAACAGATGGTTTGAAGAACCATTCTGCAAGCTACGACAGTGCTCTAGTGCATCTACTCATCGTCGATGAAGTCGGAATCTTCATCATCAGTGTAGAAGTCCACAACATCCTCTGCCAGAAAGTCGTCATCGTTGCCGAGGTAAGAATCCATATCTCCCTAGATGTCTTCACCCTCATCTTCTTCCTCCTTGGCGGCAAGCTGATCTTCCTGCTCCTTGACTGTCTTCTCGAGGTCGGCCACCTTCTTGCGAAGACGGGCGATGGTGCGATCATTCTTTGCACGCTAGCGATGAAGAGACTGACGATCTTGGACGAGCAATGCAAAAGTATGGGCCTTCTGGTCGGCAATGGCATGATTCTGGTTGGCTAACTCCCTGGCATTGTCCAGTTCCTGCTGTCGGTCATGAAGAAAGAAGTCAAGGTTCTCCACTTGACGCCTCAATTCAGGGTGACTTGGCATCACCATCGGCATTCCCATGAAGTCACGTCTTGCATAGTGGGCAAAACGGGTTCCTTGAATCTTGTTGATGCTGAGGGCACATAGACGTGCGAGAGCTTCATGCATTGCCCTGGCTAACCCATCTATCCAGTTGTTCTCTCTCACGGAGAACTGAATTCTCCCGGAAGTTGGGTCTTCAATGCTTCCTCGAAGATCTGCGGTGACTAGCCATTGTAGGTCTCCTCCTGGGGGTCCTGGAAGTTGAGCTCCAAGAAACTCCGGATGTGGTCGTCCCAGTAACTCTGATAATGAATCCAGATCCCTCTCGAAGATCAGCTGACCTCCGTTTCCCAACTGGTAAAACTTGATGAACTGAGTCTCCATCTACAAGCATTTAGGATGAGGAGGTTAGTGAAGTGATGATAGGATTGATAGAATACACATAAAAACAAGTTGCAACTTCTTTTTTGGAAGCTCATTCGAAAAGAACTCTAAGGTTAAGCGTGCTTGGCCTAGAGCAATTCTAGGATGGGTGACCGACCGGGAAGTGGGTAACCGGGTGCACACGAGTCAGGACAAAGTGCACAGAAAAGACTAGTGTTGGTCTGTGGGGTCAGTCTAGATATCCTATTAAGCTGCCAGGAGTGACACCCCCGGGCCCAGGAGTGGACGAGGTGTTACAAGTGATCAAGTGTGTCAAATTTTAAGTAGTAATGTAAGAATTTTGAGGAACATGTATTTTTGAGAAAGAATGAGTTCACAAGGGTAAGAGAGGGAATAGTTTTTCATAAATACTCACTTTGGTTTTGAAGCTAAGTTTTTGGTTTGGACGTCCATTCTAACTAGGGTCTCCTATGGTCAGGATGGCTCTGATACCAACTTGTCAACACCCGGATTTTTAATCCCAGATGCCCGTTATGCCATACCTCGCAAAGGCAGATAGTCCTAGTTATCATAGTCGTCCCGTTGACCATCATCCATTACGGATTGGATATCACAGTACATCATCCATTACAAACCATACATAAGGTTTTTACACAAATAAGGATCTCATGATCCAGTCTTTAATACAACAAGCAGCGGAAATAAATGATAGCGTAGCGGTGGGGTCCATCTTCAGGGGGCACAGGCAATGCTGACAAAGGCAGATAGTCCTAGTTATCATAGCCGTCCCGTTGACCATCATCTTGATAATCTCCTTCATAGTCTGGCCATGATAATAGCCAGGGACAAAAGCCATGAGTACTCTTTAAGTACTCGCAAACTACTACTAACAAGGGGTATAATTCTAAGTTAAAGTACTGAATCTAAGTTAACCATCAAATTAAGTTTGAAACCTAAGCTGAGTTCAGAAGCAAAGAAAGATAAATTAAGTGCTAGAATCACTTAAGTTGGGAAGCTATTATCATCAACACAACCCTGTTGACGTCAAGTCAAAGTTCATCATTCATTTCAAGTTATTTAGAAAGCATCTGACAACGAAACAGTATGGCCATTCCAACCGTCCATAACCGCGGACGCAGCTATTCGAATAGTTTGACACTCTGCAGAGGTGGTACACTTTCACCACAAGATTCAATACATCTGTTAGGGATAACCCTGAATCATCATACTTAGTATGCAGATAATCAAACATAACCTTCCCTTTACACACCCTAGTACAAGAACCTCTCCTATGAGTATGGCCTCCCAACCATGACCATCAGTCATCTTGGGCACTGCATAGGTGGACATCATTGAGAGGTAGCCTCAGCTCAAACCTCTCCCGTGAGGGAACTAATACTAATGCATATAAATTTCCAGCTAAGCCTTACCCAATTCAGGTAATGTGGTTGTACGGTAAATTTGGAATGGTATCGCATCCGAATCCAACCATCAGTTTTATAAAAGGGTTAAGGCTCATGCCTCATCATTTCATCATCATAAACCAGTTGTGTTTCTCAACACATGTCAAAACATCTCAATAGAGTGACTCATCATTCCAAGGTTTTCATAATTCATTTTCACCAAGTGTTCCCATCTAAAGTGATTCAAGTTTTTGATCTATACTAAGGTACTAAGTTAAGAGTGTTCACTAAGGTGGGGAAAGATGGGATCAATATCATGCCATAGAATGACATCTAAAGGTTTCTAAGTAGGTCAAGTTTTATACTCTTTATGCTACCTTCAAAAATTAAGCAAAGAACTTTGTGTAAACTAAGGGGGGTAAAACTTATCAATAAGACTTGGGGTACTAATAGTTAAAGGGGTGTGATCAAAGCATGCTTAAGGCATCTTTGCTAAACCATCTAGTTTTATTCTAGCTTGCTAACAATAGCTTGCTAAAGTATGTTTTGCAAGGGTTAGCTTGCCACTAATAGCTTGCCTTGGTTGGTGCAGTGGTTGAAGTTTTCTTCTTCTTCTTCTTGGTAGAACTCCTCCTCCTCGAAGGCTTGGTCGGTACTAGCGTCTATAAATACATAGGGAGTAGACAATCACCAAACAATACTTAACTAGGCTAAGTAGCATTCTAAAACACACAATTGATGATCTATTACCATCACAAGCATCACAAGTTTAATTCAATAGTTTCAACCTTTTTATTTTGGAAAAGTAATTTCTCCTCATTTAAATATTAACTAAAATTTAATATTCACCACCAAAATATGGGCTCATGTGGACCCATGTCCTCACCACATATTCTAACTTGTGGGAATGAGATTTAAAGGTTGGATCAACATTCATTTGGTTTAAGTTTATTATTTAATGATTTAAAGTGACTAGAAATGCCTATATAGCATTATTTTGGTACTAGTCCAAAGTCACTGCATGTAAACCTTAATATTATTACATATTTAGATAGATATGATGAAATGTGATTTTTGAGAGTTGGAATCGACTCAAAAGCTAACTTGGTTGATTTTATAAAAATGTTTCAAGTTGCAAAAGCTTCTGTCTTCTTATTTTTATTAGGAGAGATCTATAACTCTAAATGAATTAAATCCAACGGGCTTGGGTAGATCATTTTAATACCTTTCAGAAAAAATTGGTTTCATGCCATTTGGATTTCTAAAACTCTCTGAATTGATTTTCAAACTAGTGAACAGAAACTAGATTCAAACTAAAAGAAAAATCCAGATTTGAATGTATGGGATAACGCGGGAAAAGAAATGGGCCGGTCCAGTGGCGCTTCGCGGCGCGGGGCTCAGCTGATAGGGGGTCCCGCTTGTCAGCGGCACTTAACACGTGAAACGGTACGCACGCTGTGGGCCGTGCGATTAGAGGCTAGATCTACGGCTGAGGGTCGTCGTCGATGACGAACAGGTCGCCGACGAGCTCGAACCCTAGCGGCTCGGTGGGGTTCTACTGGGGGCGTACCAAGGCTCCAGCGGGGTCGGCGATGCAGGCGAACAAAGTGGAAGACGACGGTGAGGCGAGGCGTGGTCGCGGCGGAGCTTGGGGTGGTCGGAATCAACGGCACCCTTCTCCTCCAGAGGCGGCGGCTCCAGCTACAATTCCAGCGAGCTGCTGCTCCACTTGCTCCGGCGAGAGGTGGGTGATGTTCAGAGAGGTGAGGGGAGTGGAATGGTGTGGAGAGGAATGGCTGGGGAGGGCTCCTTTTATAGGCTCGACGGTGAGACCGAGCGGGATGGGCGGTCGACGGTGGTGACATGGCTACGGCGAGCTAGCGGCATGGCTGGGGATGGCGATGGATGGGCGGTCTCCTGGCGGTGCTCTAGGAATTAAATGCGGCCGTAGGGGCGGTGGTATGCGGTCTGGGCGAGGTGGTTCTCTGAGAGGCAGAGGCGGTAGTGTTCACGGCGAGCAGTGGCTGTGGGGCTTTGGGCGGCGAACGAGGGTGTCTGGGGTGTTCTTTAGGTCGAGGCGGAGCGGCGGGCACGGGCTGCGGTCGAGCGGCGGCTTGTGCACACGGGGACAGTGCGCACTCTGGGAGCAGCGTCGGCATGGTGCGGTGGTTGTGGGCACGGTTTCTCCTCGGGGGTCCATGGCTGCTCTTGGCTCGGGCAAGGGACAGAGAGGGGCGGTGAGGTGTTGGCTACCTCCTAGACATAGCGAGGGAAGGGGGAGTGGTCTGCTGCGGCGGTTGCAAGGTTGGCCGGCAAGGATGGTGCTCAGCATGGCATTGCATTGCCACTAGGGTGTAGGGGATGGGTTGCAATTGGCATGGTTTGATCAAAGGGGGAGAGAGAGATTAAATGGAGATCAAATGGGGGCAAAACCCTGTTCAAAACAGTGAGCTAGGATTAGAGGTGTGATTAAGCCTGCCAAGTGTTTGATGAAATGGCCGCAAGAGAAAAAGTTTTGAATTTTGAGTTCAAAATTTTTCAGTGATCTCCACTAATGATAGGTAGTCTCTGGTTGCAAGGGTTTTGAAAATGGAGCTCAAATATGTGGTTTTTGAAATAGGGGTGATCTATGCATATGCATTATATTCAATTTTAAACTATCATTTAAAATAGTTAATAGAATGTTTTTAGCAGATCAAAACGTGGGCCTTGGTACCTCATTATGTGTACTAGCAAGGGGTGCAAAGATCAAGAATTATTTCTATTAAGTTTTGAGTCCTAGGAATAGCCAAAGTAGGCATGAGAGTTAAATTTGCCAAAATGACCATTCCTCTCCTTTAATTCTTTTTGATTTGATTTTCTTTAGGAAAAGTTTGGGAATGATGTACATGATGTTTAAATCACCTAAGAAACATTTTACAATCATTGGATCATTCAATCATGGCAATTCAAACAACTCCTATTTTAAATGCACACACATATGAATGCTTTCATTTTAAATTTGGAGAAGTTTTTGTTAACCCTATTTTTGGATCATTTGATCTTGATGAGCTTGGAGTAAAGTTTTGGGATGTTACAAGGATATCAATGGAAAACTAGTAGACTCGAGGATAACGAGGAACCACTATGCTTATTGCATTAGTCCGATCCAAGGAGCTTAATCGCTAAGCGACCTGAAGGGTCTTAATCGTTTAGTGTCTGACCATGGTTTTGGTAACAAGCTAGTAGGATTATTGAAGTTGGATGAAATCTACCAATAGGATTTCCGGCTAAGTATGGGTTGCTCGCTTACACATATACTTATAATATTATAATTGTTACATTTATCATTTGTCCACCTTGCATAGTCACTATCACCATGAACTGAATTTCCCCGCGCCTTCTTTTGCCATCTACAGGAAACAACAAACAACCAAGTCATTCTTTACTTTCATGCCTTATATTTCTAAAGTTTACATTTTAGTTCTATTTAAAATACATCTCATTTAATCAAAACCCCATTCTTATTTCAACACTTGCAGTCGATTCACTCGAAGACCTACGATAGATTTGGGTGTGATAGAGACTTCACCCATAAAAACTTACCTTTGGGATCCATGTGGGATCGATATCTATACTTCGAAACTAGCTACAAACGATCTGTGCAATTGCAGAAATCAAGCTATTTTCTGGCACCGTTGACGTGAGCTAAGCGCTAAGTGTTTGTCTTTTGACATTTCAGGTGTTGCTACTACAAAATGTTCTCCCTAGGAGACAAAGGATCTACACACTCTGGTAGGACCTATATACCAGATTATATTGAGCACGTGCCTGCTCAAAGGCGTGAAGAAATTATTGAAAAACTTTTAAGATCAAATAAAGTTGAAACTGAACCTGAGTGATATTATGGAAATCATGTCTATTTACAGGACAACTCCCATGAAACCTGGGAAAACTCTCAGAGAATACAGTGCTCCAAGTTCTGAATTTCTTAAACAACCAATAGAATTCCCTAATCCTGGAGTTAGAGAATATCGATTTGATGGTGGAATTATGAAAATTTTGCAGGAAAAACTTTCAGTGGAAGGGAAGATGAAGACGCAGGAAGACATATTAGAGAGTTTGACGATGTGATAACATCGCTTGGACCAAAAGTTTTGCCAAGAGACTTCTCTCGTCTAAAATTATTTCGTTGGTCTCTTAAAGGTAAAGCACTAGACTAGTTATATTCTCTCCCTCGCCATTACATTAAATGTTGGAAAACTGCATTGTTAAATTCATAAACAGGTTTAATCCTTTTAAAAAGGTAACTGAACTAAGAATCAATATAGGCAACTTTAGTCAGATCATGGGAGAAAACTACCAGCAAGCCTGGGATAGATTCTTTGGAATGATCAATAGCATTCCCAATCATGGCTATTATGAATCGACTATTTGCCATTTATTTTATCACGGTCTTAATACTCAATGTAGAGAGTTGATTGACTTCTTAGTAGGAGGATCGATAAATACTTTAACTATTAAGGAATGTTTGGAATTGATGTCTACTAGGGCTAAGAATGATTCTTTATATAATCCTGATTTTGGCACTAAGCTAGAAAAAGGGATGCTTCGGATAACTCTTGATCTTACGCCTGAGGTACACAAAACAATGAAAGAAAAAGGTATACCTTCTGAACTTGTTAAGGAAAACAAAGTAGATTTGTTACAAGTTTTAACTGAAGAAAGATGAAACTAGAAAAGTTTTTCAAGAATTAAAACATCGACAAGTAGAATCTCATAATAACTTGCATAAGCACTTTCAAAAACACTAAAAGATTTTGGCATAACTCACGGAAAATTATGATGAGATTGGCCAGGAAATAAAATTATTTCACAAGTATCTTAGTATGATTGAAAGCCAATGTGAACAAATGGCATCTGGTTATCAAATTTTTCTTCGTGATGATAAAGATATTCATGTTTCTACTAATGTTGTCACAAGAAGAGGTGCAGTTGTTACAGGACCATTAGGACCACCGGAATATGAAGCTAAAAAATAGCAAAAGGAAAAATCCTTGCTCAAAGCAAGCCAAGAAGATGATACATTGGTGGATCCTCAAGATGAAACTGAAACACAAGATCAAACCAAGGAGGACCAAAATGATACACATGATGACCATTATGACTCTAATGCAGAGACGGTTGATCCAAGAGAAGAAAAAAGGGATAAGAAGGAAGATGAAGTTGTTGTAGTAGAAAAGAAGAAAAGTAATAAGCAACAACAAAAGAAAGCAACAAACGAGCCTGACCCCCCACAAAAGGTAAAAGAGAAGAATAAGTCAGGTGAGAAAAGGCTTCCTTATCCAGATGGAAAAAATAAAGCACCAGATCAGGTAATTTATAATTTTTTTACAAAGGCACGTAGTGACCTTCGTCCGGAAATTCCGTTTGCGGATGCAATAAAAGTTCCTACCTATTCTAAATTCCTCCGTGATATTCTTAGTAGAAAGAAAGAAATAACTAAAACTGGTGCCATGGTAACTAGTTATCCTGCTAATGGGAAGCTGTTGTCTAAGTCTGGAGATCCTGGAATACCAACTATTTCATGCTCAATAGGTAAAACTAATATTCATAATGCCTTGTGTGATCTAGGAGCAGGAGTTAGTGTCATGCCATACTCCCTCTATAAAAGGTTAGGATTAGGGGAGTATTCTCCTACAACTATCACTTTACAGATGGCTGACAAGTCCACTAAACAACCCGTTGGTATGATTGAGGATATTCTACTTAGAATAGATGATCATGTTATTCCCACTGATTTTATTATTCTTGTGATGCTAGAAGATGAAAAATTATCCATAATACATAGAAGACCTTTCCTTAGTACTGCAGGGGCATCAGTTGATTGTGCTGAAGGAAAGATAATCTTCAATGTTTATGATGCTGAAATCATCTGGTATTTTCCAAAGAAGCTAGAAGCAGGCGAAATATATATTCCACCGGCAAAACAAGTTCATGTGGTAAGTGCCTTTGATAAGGGGCAACCCAAGGTAAGAATTCGAGAATAGAGAAGAGGTTGAGTTACTCAACCATTCTTAATAAAATGCTTAATGGGAGTCAACTCATCTCGTCAATAAAGTAGATAAGAAAATAAAAAGTTCATCACATTCCAACCACTTTTTCAAAGACATTCTTGCGGAAGCGCGCCCATGAAGACGTAGCTGTCAAAAAGTAGTATAAACATCGATTGAATGAGTATGGAATAAGAACAAAAATAAAAGTTTGAGTTTTTCATCTACAAAAGGTAAAATTTTGCTCTTAATATGCTAATGTTGGTCGACAGTTTCTACTATCAATTTTCTATCAAAAATAAGGTATTTTGCTAAGTTTTGAGATAAGAAGGTATTCTCAAAGAAATATAATTTTTTCGATGACTACTGATGGTTTAACGACCAACTATAGGGCGGGAATAAAAATTCCGGCTGTATAGTTCCGGTCGTATAGATATCAACAAATATCTTCGAAGACACAGAGCGTTTAAAGACCAACTATACGGCGGGAATAAAAATTCCGGCCGTATAGCTCCGGCCGTATAAATATCGATGCCTTTGTACAAAATTTTCTGAAAAGTACTGAGAGTTTAGCGACCAACTATACGGCAGTAATAAAAATTCTGGCCGTATAGTTCCGGTCATGTAGATATCGATGCCTCTCTTAGAAATTTATCCCAAAGGTAATGAGAGTTTAACGACTAACTATACGGGAGGAATAAAAATTCCGGCTATATAGTTCCGGTCGTATAGATATCGATGCTTGTTTTAGAAATTTATCTCGAGGGACACACGGTTTAACCACCAACTATACGGCGGGATCACTGCGATCCGGCCGTATAGTTGCATCCGTATAGCTGTTTTCCGCATAAAGAAACCCTAGTTGACGGCACCGCTGCAACTGTAAGGGCGGAACACCATCACTCGCCCGTATAGTTCTGGCTGTATAGTTTGGTGCGACCACAAAATTGCACCGGGGCGGCTAGGTCTCTCATCCCTCCTCAATATTTCTCTCATATTCTCTCTTCAAACGTCTCAAAATCCACCTAGAACTCTTGATTCTTCATGGATTTCGTTCGTTTGAGCGGGGGAATCAACAGATCGGTATTTTTCTCTCCCTATCCATGCTTTATTTTCAGATTTCCAAGGTTGAAACTCTCACGTTGATCTAGTGGATGAACTCAAGCTTATTTTATTTTTCCTATTGATTTCGCGCGTTAGGATTGAATTTTTCCACGTAGGACCGTTCATATAACATGTAGAAACTATATGCCTAAGGTTTTATGGTGAAATTTTTCAGTGCATCACAATGAATAACCTTTTTCATTCGAGCAAGCGCCAACGGGGTAAGGGCTCGGGCTCGGGGTCCCGAGCCGAGCGCAACCCCAAGTTGTCCATTGTTTCATCAAGGAGGGTCCTGCCCACACGTTGGGACGCCCACATCTCTCTCACCACGGCGGGGTTGAAGGTGGACTTCGACCTCATGTGTAACAAGGCGGGGTTGACTGTACCTGGCTTCGCAAGCCACAACACCTACACCGAGCTTACATACGAGTTCCTTACCTCCTTCAACGACGACCACAGGGAGAAAGGGGATGCGTGCACGGTAAGCTTCACCATGAACCGATAGCACTATGCAATAAATTTTGAACAATTTTGCAATGCTTTCGGCTTCCCTCGTGTTGGGGAGCATACTGTTACTAACCTCTATAGCGTCACAAGCAGAGAAACTTGGGAGGCTATTTTTGTTAATGGTGGCACCAACTTCTATCAGAAGAAGATGTCCACCATTAAGAACCCAACCATTCGTTACTACACCTTGTTCCTCGCCAACACTCTATTGGGGAGAGGTGACACCGGTTCCATGGCAATGATCACCAAGGCTCTTTTTCCCAGTACGCCGCAAAGCCCCAATCCTGCAGCTCTACTCATCCAGCACCTTCGCCACCAAAGCAACATAACGAAAAGTGACATTCGCATTGGTGGATTGGTAACCCACCTTGCCCATGCATTTAATATTATATTACCTGTTATGCAACATGTTGACGGCTCCAAACTCATGGATGTCAAGTATTTGATTGCTTGTGGCTTCCTTGGTGTTTACCATGCTAACCGGAGGCTCTGAGCATATCAATTTAGTTATATTGGTGATGCACAGAGTGAGCGGGTTCAGTTGTCCTGTCCCCAAGCCTTCTCGATTGTGGAGAAGGACACTCGGATCCTCACCAAGGACCAAGTAATGGAGATCATGACCGAACCCCAGCCCGATGAAGAGGAAGATGAAGAAGGAGGGGAGAAGGATGAGGATGAGCAGGAGCAGGAGGACGAGAAGGGACACAACCCTGCTTGGGAGGGACAGCAGCAGCAACAAGGGGGAGCTTGGGACCCATGGCCCAACCAGCCACAACAGGGGTACAACTACGTCCCCTATCAGGAATTCCAGCAGCTCAACCAACGTGTTGGGGAGATCGACCACACTCTTCAAGGAGTAAATGAAGATGTGAGTACCTTGACTCACAACTTCAGTCACTTCATGACCCACTTCCCCGACTACTACCAGCAGTATCCGCACCAGTCACCAAATGACGGCAACAACTGAGCCTGGTAATAGCCTAAGCTTGGGGGAGGTTTGAAAACCACCAAACTTTGCATTCATGTTTTTATTTATTCTTTTGATTTATTTCTTCAAATTTGCATGTTTACTTTCAGTTTGCATTCCTAAACCAGAAATACAAAAAAATTAGCGATAACTTTATTTGCAAGTTCGTTTCTTTGTTTCTCTCGGAGATTGCTCAATTTCAGGTGACTTGGCAATATGGAAGTACAGAGGGGGTTCGACTCAAATACGAGAACAAAGCAAGGAAGAGGAGGTATCACATTCATTTCATCCACCTTTTTGCAAACTTAAATTGATCCTACAATTATTTACTCGCTTACACTGGAGTCACTCCCTGCTTAGCTTGTTATCCTATAAATTCTATTCCTTTGCTAGTGTCTCCTTTTTAGCTTTGAAACAATGAGGAATGAACTTGGTTAAAAATACTTCCTATATTTTTACAACAAGAAAATGCATTTTAAAGATGAGTTGAGTCCATGTTTAGCCCAAAGAATTTGATTTTAGAACTACTCCATCCCATTTGAGCTTAATATAAATAGACTCGATAGTACCTTTGAATGAAATTGTTTGATAAAATGGATGCTTCGAAGTAGTAGAGATTATGCCACTACCTTTTCTAATAATTACGGTAAGATATTGCTTTACGCGTGTCATTAAAACTCTGTCATGCTCCATGGGGAACTATTAAGTCTGCTGGCAAACAAACATTCTAAATGTGGGAAACCACTTGATTTCGGCTATTGAGTTATGTAAACGTCTATAGCAGTAATGCTATGACAGGTAAAAAAATTAGTCTCCTCATGGTTTCGCGTTCCAAGTGAACTTGTAGTACTCCTCTGACCCATTATTGCTCAACAATTATTTATTGGCATGGTCATGAGTGCACAACACAGTCCCAATTAACACGTTAAAAATAGTGGCATGATTTCTCTATGAAAGGGCTGAAGTTTTTGAAAGACAAAAGAAAGGAAAAAGGTGCTTTGAGAGTCTTGAAATTTTGACATGGAGTAGATGAGTTGTTCTTAAATCGAATGTTTTGGTGCCAACTTGAGTACTTTTAATTGATTAAACAAACAAGAGCAAAGAGTTTTCATCTCTCAACAAAGAGAGATACCAAAAGAATTTGTCTCACTCTCCTAGCTAAACTTTTGACACTTGCTCGGGTATATGATTTATTTGCTAGCAAGATATACGTGGTTAGGAAGTGGACTCAGTGCAATCTTGTGAATACTTGTATGATGATGTTTAAGATTACAGGGATTATGAAGAAAAGAATCTGACACCAATTCAAACTTGTAAGTTCTTTTATTTTTAGTCTCAAATCTCCGCTATTCTTCCTTATTTCCTTGTCACTCAAGGGCGAGCAACATCTAAACTTGGCGGAGTTGATAGCTTTGAGATTCGACACATTTTTTATGGTTTGTATTGATGGGTTTCCTCTGGATTTGATCGTTTTCTAGCTTTACCTAACGCTAATACTTCGATAGTGAAGAAAACTTGGTTTTTAATGTGTGTTTTAGGTTCTAGACGTCAACATGAGGGTTTTAACTGGAGAAACACAAAATCCAGACGAAAACAAGCAAGTCTCACTTTGGAAGCAATCGAGGGAAGCGTGCAGAAGCTTTAACGAGCAACTATACGGCAGGAATATTTTTCGGTAGTATAGTTCCTGCCATATAGTTGCCGCCACCTCTGTCTTGTCAAAAGGGACAACTTCCATGAAGGGACCGAACGCGAAAACATAACACAACAACTTCCATACCATCCAGAAGGGAGAAAGAGGAGATCCAGAGAAAAAGGGGAAGAAGTTCTTCATCTCGCTCCATGATCTTCGACCTCCTAGCCAATACACCCCCATACCCACTACTTGTACTTGAGAGAGAGAGGGATCTTCATCTTGCAAGACTAGGGTTTGAGATTGTTTCTTCCCATCTTGAATTGTTTTGGATATTTTTCTATTCTTATCATGGATCTCCACCGTAATATAAAGACGAATTCCTTTATTTGATTATATCGATGATCCATTCTTCTCTCATGTGTGAGTAATTTCCTTGGGCATGCGAGGTGTAGGGGATTGGTGAGATGTGATGTGCCTTCATATATTTTCCATTAGTTTGTGATTTATTATAGTTACTATATTATGTGTGCTTGACTATCTGTGGGATGCCTAATGCTTGTTGTCCAATTAAGGGCCCAGACAACATGATGCTTTGTTCTACATAGATGATATCGTGTTCGCTAGCAGACCGGTGACCCCCGGGTGACATGGGGATATCAATGCAGAACTAGTAGACTCGAGGATAACGAGGAACCACTGTGCTTATTGGATTAGTCTGATCCAAGGAGCTTAATCACTAATAACCTGAAGGGTCTTAATCGTCTAGTGTCTGACCATGGTTTTGGTAACAGGCTAGTAGGATTATTGAAGTTGGGATGAAATCTACCAAGAGGAGTTCCGAATAATTATGGGTTGCTCTCCTACACATATACTTATAAGATTATAATTGTTACACTTATCATTCATCCACCTAGCACAGTCACTATCACCATGAACTGAATCTCCCTGCGCCTTCTTTTGCCATCAGTAGGAAACAACTAACAACCAAGTCGTTCTTTACTTTCATGTTTTATATTTCTGAAGTTTACATTTTAGTTCTATTTAAAATACATCTCATTTAATCAAAACCCCATTCTTATTTCAACACTTGCAGTCGATTCACTCGAAGACCTGTGACAACTTCAGGTGTGACAGAGACTTCACCCATAAACACTTACCTTTGGGATCCCCGTGGGATCGATATCTATACTTCGAAAGTAGCTACAAATGATCTATGCACTTGCAGACATCAGCCCGCTCTGCTGCCTCTCCGTTGTTGGTATGGTCACTAGGTGAGCCCCCAAGTCTCATCGTTCCATATCAAGGGTTCCCACGTGCCAACGCTGTCATGAGGAGGACGATAAACGTAGTCCATCGATCGCCTCCTAATCGCACAACCCACATCTCCACATACCCGTTCTTCGTCCTGCACCCACTGACTGATGGGTCCCGCTAGGAAGATTAAAAAATCGCCCTCCCGCCCGCCTGAGTGCGCCGCTGGGCCGGTCGAGTGTGGTTGGGCCCAAATTTACTTGTTGCCGGCCCATGTTGTTTATCTCCCGAAGAAAACATTATTAATTTTATAGATCTGTTGAAATATTCTTCTAGGATTAAATCATAATTTAAATGGGAAATACAATAATTTGCCCAGATCTAATTTTTGACATGTTCCCTTGGGACTTCTCTAACATGGAGACCATGCCCTAGGAAAATTTTATTATTATTATTTCCTGTATTTAAATCTACCAAATAGTATCAATTTCCACTCAATAAATTTTCTAGTAAGTTTCTTATTTCCAATTGGGATGAATTCAACTACATCTAGTAGCTAATGGAAATACTTATCATTATGCCAAGGTGAACTACTATTCTTCTTTTAATTTCTTCTTTTAGAAAATTCCCTAGGTCAACATGTATTAAATCTTGAATTGACTCCAATTCCCAGTGAAGTGGCTACCAAACCTACCAAAACCAAGGAGATCAAGATTTATTGAGCCCTTAATGAATTTTAGTAAATTAAAATCTTCTGTCTAGGGTTATTTCACTAGATAAATCACTCCAATAGTTCTACAACTTCAAAAATGGTAAATCCAGTTTTAGTAGAAAGCTATTTCAAATACATACCACGTGTCTTTGGATTCATACCAAAAGGACCTGTAGAATAAATCTGAAGAAAAGGACAAATTGCAAGTAGAACTAACTTTGGGAATTTCCTAAGGGCATTTTGTTAATTATCTTGGAGTGAATCCAACTCTAAAAAATCATATATTATAAGATCTACAAAAACCTCCGAGGACAAATTTATTTGAGCTACAGATCCTTTCTAGTGATTTATTAACCAAAACAAGGGTTATTCCACTAGAAAATCTATAACTAAATAAATAAAAGAGATAAAATAATGAAACCACTTTTGGTGGATTTTTTATGTCAATGCCCATATGATGATATCATTTTTGTGCATTGATATCATACAGATCCTAGCCTTGGTTCAAAACCCCTTCATTAAGTTGTATTTGACATTTAAATCATAAAATAAGTTTCACTAAGGCAAATAAAGTACTTCTAGTTGTTTGCATCTAGAAATATCCATACCAACTAAATAGATGTGACTTTCATATTGTTTGTGCTATATGTATTGATTCTTGTATGCCTGGTGTTGATTATGTCCTTTATTTGCTTGCATGTGTGATCCTTGACGATGATAGTTGCGATTGTATCAAAGTTAAGAGGGAGGAGATATTGGTTATTATGATATTCTAAGAAGACTCCCAGGGACATATTGTCAGTCACAGGCAAGCCACCTTCTTGTTCATAAGCCTTGCACTACTATTTTACTTATGCATGTCTTATCTACTTGTTTATGCAAAACTGCATTGTTTTACTGTATGATGAGCATGACTAGCGAGAGCGCAACCTCCCGGAAGCACGTGTGAGGCGAGCGAAAAAGCATCGTGCGAGGTACCGTAGTGAGTTCACACATGGCTGCATGCAACGAACCATGCGAGAGAGTAGTCCTGGCAAACTCATGTGCATGTTCGCGAGCAACGACCAAGCCTTGATGGATGCGCGCCTACAAAACTAACATGTTGCTTCTAATCTGTTAGTCTGTGGATGTATAAAACAATGTAAAATAAAAAATAGTGCATTTCCTAACAGAATCTAGTGTACTGCTAACGACGCACTCCAGGGACAGTTCCCAAAAAAACAGAAAAAATATTGCACTACTAGGACACCGCACCATAGAAAAAAGGGCGGTACACTACCATGAACACCGAGACCGAAGGTAGTGCAACACAGTACAACGAGGAAGTGCCCGAGCCGTGCATTTCCAGGACACCCGGTCGTGCACTCCGACTGAAGGCAGTGCAACGCAGTACAACGAGGTAGTGCACGAGTGGTGCACTGCTGACTCGTGTATTAACGAGCTCGTTGGGAACCCCAAGAGGAAGGTATGATGAGCACAATAATAAGTTTCCCTCAGTTACGAAACCAAGTTTATCAATTTAGTAGGAGCAAGGAAACACCCCAAAGGTGTAGCTAGCTGAACGTTGGCAGGGCGCAGTACCGGTTCCAGCAGCAACGTGGATACCTGCACAACAGAACCACAGAACTCTGTCCCCAACTTGCGATGAGGTTGTCAATCTCACCGGTTTTGCTGAAAACAAAGGATTAAACGTATCGAATGGAAGGAAGTAATAGTTTGCAGAAAGTAAACACAAAGCAGTAAACAGTATGTAGATTGTATGTGAAAGAAAGGACCGGCATCCATAGTTCACTAGAGGTGGCTCTCCTTAAGATAGATAACATGCTGGGTGAACAAATTACAGCGGGGCAATTGACAAACATCGAGAAAGCATACAAGCATATACTAATCATCTAGACTCCTTTGAGATTCGATAGGGCATTACAACATTATACATAGACCGCCATCCAACTGCATCTATGACTAATAATCCACCTTCAGGTTATCATCCGAACCCCCTCCAGTATTAAGTTGCAAGCAACAAATTATTGCTTTACGAATTGCGTGTAAAGTAAACAATATGATTGTTCTATGAACAAAGGATTGTTGTTTTCTCCCTAGTAGCAATAACACATCTATTACCTTAGAGATTTTTGTCACTTCCCAGATTACCAGAGGCATGAACCCACTATCGAGTATAAATACTAACTCTTAGAGTTCCTAGCATCTACTTGGCCAAGATAGCTACTAACAACGGAAAGCATGCAAGATCACAAATAACAAAGACATGATACAATCAATAATCAATCTGAAATAGCATCTCAATATCCATCGGATCCCCGCAAACACAACATGTAGAATTACAAATAGATGATCTTGATCATGAACGGAGCTCACAAGATCTAGACATGATAGCACAAAGGAGGAGAACCAGCCATCTAGCTACTACATGGACCCGTAGTCCAGAGATGAACTACTCATGCATCACACCGGAGGCTTGCATGATGATGAAGAAGGCCTCTAGGGTGAATTCCCCTCTTCGAAAGGGTGCCGGGAAGAGCTTAAGATCCCTCCCGATCTAGGGACAGAGACGACAGTGGCTACAGACTCTTTCGTGGAATTTTCATCGGGTACTTAGGGTTTCCGTATCAGAGGCAATATATAGGTGGAAGGAGAGGCCGAGGGGGTGCCTGGGGCGGCCAGACCAGCCCCTGGCGCGGGCCAGGCCTGGCCGTGTGGCCAGGTGGTGTGGCCAGGCCCCAGCCCCTCTCCGTCTCGTATTCTGGCTCCAGATGTCTTCCGGTAAAATAATGACTTTGGCTTTTGTCCCGTCCAATTCCGAGAATATTCATTTTATGACTTCCTGGAACCAAAAACAGCAGAAAACAAGCAGCTGGCATTGTGGCTCTTGTTAATAGGTTAGTCCAAGAAATCATATGAAAAGTACTCCAAAGTGTGGACAAAACACAAGAAAGTAGATAAAATCAAGCATGTAACATCAAAAATTATAGATACATGTGCAATGTATCAACATCCCCAAGCTTAACTCATGCTCGTCCTCGAGTAGGTAAGTGATAAAAAGAAAGAATAATTTTTGAGGTGACATGCACTATCATAAACTTGATCAAAGTATTTGTAAAACATGTATAGCTGGGATCATAGTACTTCAATCATAACATGAAAGATAAAGTTCTAGCAATAAGACAAAGAAACTATGTTGGAACATGAAAAGCACAAACAAAAGATTCATGAATAACAATGCTTTGCAAGACGTTTGTTTGTTTCACATAAAGAAAACATAGCATAGTGGCATTTAGCTTGTCCCTCATAGAGTAGCAAAACATAAATGCATAGGACACCTTCGAAGTTCATAAGAGTGACTAGATACAAATAGTTTAAAACAAGCAATATCAAAGTTATGCATCAATCAACTAGTCTTGGGACAATGCACATAGAACTAAGAATGGCCACTATGCTCTCAAAGTAGGTGCATAAAGGTAGAAGGTGGAGGCTCAATATAATGGTGGAAGAAGGGCCTTCATAGAAGGAAGCAGAGATTCAAGTTTCATAAAGAGATTCCAAAAATAATGGTACTTATATCTTTCAGCTCTCATTGCCCCTATCATAAGCATCTTGAAGTGATTAAGGTTAAAGTGAACAAACTATGGTGTACATGCTTGACAAAGTATAAGTTAGAAATCTCATGTCCCTTGAATACGAGGGCCGCTCCTCATGCTACTCAAGTTTAGTCACCGGTAAGTTCTTGTCATTGTAAGTACACATGTATCACAGAGAACCACCAACGGGGTACCCCTTGCCCGATGATACGGAAGAATCCCCATATCAAAATGACAAGGCAAGCAGACAACGAGCATCTTAGCAATCTTCTTATTTGCCATGGGAATATGGTGCTTTTTGCTCTCTTTCCTCTTTTCATAATCTCTTTTTTTTCTTTTTCTCTTTTTTCTCAATATAGGACTCTTTTTTTATAAGAAGAATGCTTCATAGATAGCTCATTATGGTTATGCTGCAGGTTTCCACCATGTCAGCATGGATTAGACTAGTGGCCCAGGCGTTTCTCTAACACATATACATAACTCCATGGACTTACAAGCTCCCCTTTCATTTCACACCGACGACATCCATAGACAAAAGAGCATGATATCAACTAGGTACAAAGTACTAGTGCAATGTTGAAAGCGTTCCCCGTGACAACATGGTTCTGCTAATTCCCAACAAATAAGTGCAAACATATACAACATAGATGACACAATGGTTCAAGTTTATTAAGGGCAAGAAAAGTAAAGTGTGCCATCAAGTTCGTGAGAGCTTTAATTACTAGTTTTCTCATAACAAGTTTAATTTGGAAGGTAAAAAAAAACATGAATATACTTGGAATAGTGTATGCTAGTAGGTAGGTATGGTTGACTCTTTGGAATAACTTGGTTTTGGGAGTTGGATGCATGAGTGGAACTCATACTTGGTTACGGAGGCTAGCAAAAGACTGGGAGCGACAAACTAAGAGAGCAATAATGGCCATAATCATGCAGAGCGACAAAACATCATTGATCAAAGCATAAAGTGATACTACAAGTTGAAAACTAAAGGATCATAAAGGCTATGGTGACTTTGGATAGTCATAACATGGCGTGAGCATGCGCCAAGTCAACCCAAATAAAGCATCAAAGGAGAATACCACTATACTATGCTTTAATATGCTAAAACAACGCATGATTCATCTAAGGCACATTAAGCAATCTCAATTGTTTATAACAATTCATGCTACAACAAATAATACTAAGCATAAAGCCAAAACAATATCAAGCATGGCATGACAAAGCATAGGCCACAGTAAAAAACAAGCTCTCTTTACCACTTAAGCATGAGCTTTCCTACTCTTTTCCAAACCAAACCAAACTATTTGAAAACCAATGTATGAAAGAGGGGGTCCAACCAATTTATTCAGCAAACTAAGCAAACAAAACAAAAAATAAAAAGAAGATGCTCCAAGGACAACACAACTGTGCATGAAACAATAAAAATGAAGCGTTTGGAAGGAACTTGGGATTTTTTATTGATGAAGAAGAGGATTCCTTGGGCATCCCCAAGCTTTGACGCTTGTAATTCTTCGATATTTCTTGGGGTGACACGCGTGGCATCCCCAAGCTTGAGCTTTATTCCATCCTTCATCTCATTACTCATTCCTTCCATACACCTGAAATTTTTCCTTCATACAAAACTTCACACAATCTTTATTAGCAACATTACTGCACTCAAGATAATAAGTGTTTAGGTTTAGTTCTAACACCAATAAAACTTCCATTAAAATACTAGCTACTTTAGCACTTCCCTCAAAAAGCTCAATTGTCCAAAAGAACTCAAAAAGGAACCAACAAGAAGCAAATGCTGAAAATGGCAGAAATCTGTCAAAACAGACCAGAAGGTAAAGACGAATTTTGTTTAAGACCTTCTGTTGCTCAAATCAAAAAGTGTTGAACTAACGAAAGTTAGATAACAACCTGGGGCAGAAGCACGAAAACTCACTCCTCAAAAGGATGTACAGAGATTTTACACAAATTTTTACGGTGAAGCACAAAGATCTGTTTCGAGACAGCAATTTTCCCAATCATTACTTCTCTCTCATTAGAGGTTACTCTTGGCATAAAAAGAAAATAAAAAGGATAATGAGCGGTTATTACAGAGGTAATTACTTGCAAGACTCATCTAAAACTGTTGGGTTATCTCCCAATAAGTACTTTTCTTTAACACCTTTAAGTTAGGCATAAGAACCAAGAAAAAGAATCAAGTATTCTCAAATGAACAAGCATTAAGGGCAAATTTTGTTTTCATAGGAGAATCAAAAGAAATCTTCTCTCTCTTCTTAGGGAAGAGTTCTATATCTTTCTTGAGTGGGAGTTGATATTTAATGGTGCCTTCTTTCATTTCAATAATGGCACCAACAGTTCTAAGAAAAGGTCTTCCCAAAGTAATAGGACAAGAAGCATTGCATTCAACATCCAAAACATAGAAATCAACGGGGACATAGGCATTGTTAACCATAATAAGAACATCATTAAGGATCCCCATGAGTTTCTTTTTAGCATTATCATCAAGTGGGACATTCAAATAACAATCTTCAAGTGGTGGCAAATCAAGCATATCATAAATCTTTCTAGGCATAATAGAAACACTACTATCAAGATCACATAAAGCTTTGAAATCAAAATCATTCACTTTCATATTAATGATGGGTTCCCAACCATCTTCTTGTTTTATAGGAATAGAAGCTTTATGTTTCATCTTTTCTTCTTTAATCTTTATGAGAGCATCAGTAATGTGTTTTGTAAAGGCCATGTTCATAGCACTAGCATTAGGACTTTTAGCAAGCTCTTGTAGAAACTTAATAACTTCAGAGATATTGCAACCATCAAGATCAAAATCAAAATTATCATCTAAAGTAGTAGAACTATTAGTAGCCTCAACACTAGTGGTGGTGATAGTAGAAACACTAATGTTTCTAGCAATTTCATCTTCTCTTTCCCACTTAGCATGCAACTCAGCTAATAGTCTAACATTTTCATCAATTCTTACTTGTATGGCATTAGTAGCTGCAAAGGGATTATTATTAGTTTCAGCTTTAGCAGCCATTTTATTCATAGAAGATTGAGCTTCAGCCAGAGATGCTATATTTCTTTCTGCATTAGAGAGTTTTTCCTCAATAGTTTTATTGAAAGCAGTTTGTTTACTAATAAAGTCTTTAAGCATCACTTCAAGTTCAGAGGGAGCACTCCTATTATTGTTGTAGGAGTTCGATAAGCATTACCATTATTGGGAGGATATGGCTTATAATTTTTGTTACTAAAATTATTCCTATAAGCATTGTTGCTAAAATTGTTATTTCTTATAAAGTTCACATCAACTTGCTCTTCTTGAGCAACCAAAGAAGCTAGGGGAACATTATTTGGATCAATATGGGATTTCCCATTCACAAGCATAGACATAATAATATCAATCTTATCACTCAAGGAAGAGGTTTCTTCAACATAATTTACCTTCTTACCTTGTGGGGTTCTCTCAGTATGTCATTCGGAGTAGTTAACCATCATATTATCTATAAGTTTTGTTGCAGCACCCAAAGTAATAGTCATAAAGGTACCTCCAGCAGCAGAATCCAATAGGTTCCTTGAAGAATAGTTCAATCCTGCATAAAAAGTTTGGATGATCATCCAAGCAGTCAGTCCATGAGTGGGACAATTCTTTACCAAAGATTTCATTCTTTTCCAAGCTTGAGCAACATGTTCATTATCAGATTGTTTAAACTTCATTATTTCACTTCTCATTGATATAATCTTAGCAGGAGGATAGTATTTTCCAATGAAAGCATCTTTGCATTTATTCCAAGAATCAATACTATTCCTAGTTAAGGAATTCAACCATTCTTTAGCTTTTCCTCTCAAAGAGAAAGGAAACAATTTTAGCTTAATAATATCTCCATCTATATCCCTATGCTTTTGCATCTCACAAAGTTCAACAAAATTATTTAGATGGGCAGCAGCATCTTCACTACTAATACCAAAAAATTGTTCTCTCATAACAAGATTGAGTAAAGCAGGTTTTATCTCAAAGAAAGTAGCTTCAGGCACAAGTGGAGCAATAGGTGTGCTCATAAAATCATTGTTGTTGGTGTTAGTGAAGTCACACAACTTAGTGTTTTCAAGAGTAGTCATTTTTTGTGTGTTTTTAATAAAGAAAGCACACTAGTAAAACTATTTTTTCCTGTGTTTTCAATAAAGAAAGCAAACTTGTAAAACTATTTTTTTTGTGTTTTTGATAAAGAAACAAGCAAACAAAACAAAAGTAAACTAAGCAAAACAAAAATAACAAAGTAAAGAGATTGGTTATGAGGGACTCCCCTTGTGAAGATGTCCTTCACTCCCTGGCAACGGCGCCAGAAAAGTACTTGCTGACTCATGTATTAACGAGCTCGTTGGGGAACCCCAAGAAGAAGGTATGATGAGCACAGCAGTAAGTTTCCGTCAGTTATGAAACCAAGGTTATCAATCCAGTAGGAGCAAGGAAACACCCCAAAGGTGTAGCTCGCTGAACGTTGGCAGGGCGCACTACTGGTGCCAGCAGCAACATGGAGACCTGCACAACACAACCACAGAACTTTGTCCCCAACTTGCGATGAGGTTGTCAATCTCACCGGTTTTGCTGAAAACAAAGGATTAAACGTATTGAATGGAAGGAAGTAATAGTTTGCAGAAAGTAAACACAAAGCAGTAAACAGTTTGTAGATTGTATGTAAAAGAAAGGACCGGGGTCCATAGTTCACTAGAGGTGGCTCTCCTTAAGATAGATAACATACTGGGTGAACAAATTACAGCGGGGCAATTGACAAACATCGAGAAAGCATACAAGCATATACTAATCCTCTTGACTCTTGTGATTCGATAGGGAATTACAACATTATACATAGACCGCCATCCAACTACATCTATGACAAATAATCCACCTTCAGGTTATCATCCGAACCCCCTCCAGTATTAAGTTGCAAGCAACAGATTATTTCTTTATGAATTGCGTGTAAAGTAAACAATACAATTGTTCTATGAACAAAGGATTGTTGTTTTCTCCCTAGTAGCAACAGCACATCTAGTACCTTAGAGATTTCTGTCACTTCCCCAGATTACCAGAGGCATGAACCCACTATCGAGCATAAATACTAACTCTTGGAGTTACTAGCATCTACTTGGCCAAGATAGCTACTAACAACGGAAAGCATGCAAGATCACAAATAACAAAGACATGATAGAATCAATAATCAATCTGAAATAGCATCTCAATATCCATCGGATCCCCGCAAACACAACATATAGAATTACAAATAGATGACCTTGATCATGAACGGAGCTCATAAGATCTAGACATGATAGCACAAAGGAGGAGAACCAGCCATCTAGCTACTACATGGACCCGTAGTCCAGAGATGAACTACTCATGCATCACCCCGAAGGCTTGCATGATGATGAAGAAGGCCTCCATGGTGAATTCCCCTCTCCGACAGGGTGCTGGGAAGAGCTCCAGATCCCTCCTGATCTAGGGACAAAGACGACAGCGGGTACAGACTCTTTCGTGGAATTTTGATCGGGTACTTAGGGTTTTCGTATCAGAGGTAATATATAGGCGGAAGGTGAGGCCGAGGGAGTGCCTGGGGCGGCCAGACCACCCCCTGGCGCGGGCCAAGCCTGGCCGTGTGGCCAGGTGGTGTGGCTAGGTACCTAGCCGGTCTTCGTCTTGTATTCTGGCTCTAGATGCCTTCCGGTAAAATAGTGACTTCGACTTTTGTCCGAGAATATTCATTTTCTGACTTCCTGGAACCAAAAACAGCAGAAAACAGGCAGCTGGCACTATGGCTCTTGTTAATAGGTTAGTCCAAGAAATCATATGAAAAGTACTCCAAAGTGTGGACAAAACACAAGAAAGTATATAAAACCAAGCATGGAACATCAAAAATTATAGATACATTTGCAATGTATCATGCACTACGACTGAAGGCAGTGCAAGGCAGCACAACGAGGCAGTCCACGGACGGTGCACTCTCAGGACACTAGGTTGTGCACTGCGACTGAAGGCAATGCAACACAACACAACGAGGCAGTGCACGGCACCGAAAGCAATGCAACGCAGCACAACGAGGCAGTGCATGGACCGTGCACTGCCAGGACACCTAGTCCTACACTGCGACCAAAGGCAATGCAACACATCACAACGAGGCAGTGCACGAGCGGTGTACTCCTAGGACACCGCGCTTGTGCACTATGACTAAAGGTAGTGAAAAATAGTAAAACATGGCGGTTCCTTGTGCGTACAAAAAAGTAGTGCACCACACAGTCCCGTGCATTGCAATCGAAGGGCATTACAACCTAGGAACAAAAGGCAGTGTAAAAAAAGTTTGTCAAAATATATCAATATGGGATATAGTTTTGAAGATCTTGACGAGACTAAGACAATCGTGCAAACGGACCGTGATTTCGACTCTCGGTTGGAAAGATATCATATTTTTCATACTTGAGCCTACCAGGAAAAGAGAAAAAGCTGCCCGATGCAGTCCGCTGTCACCACATGTCAAGCAGAGGGAGGGTGTTGGAATTCACGGGGCCACCCAAATGCACCACGTGCAGGGTGTAGCAGCAACGCTGGCCATGCTCCTAGGAATCACGCGCTTAAACTAGTCAAAGCGCTATATGATGATCTATATCTGGTAGTGGCTTGGCTCCTCCAAACCATTACACAAGTATACTAAGTACAACCCCCTTTGATGACACCTACTTCTCCCTAGTATTGTAAGTTGTGTATAACACCATACCCCTTGGAGACCCCATTTTAGCCAAAGAAAAACTATAGGTTGGTAAACCCCAAAAAAGTTTACAAAAATGTTTTATGGTAAAACCTTGGTAAGGTTTGACCTTCCAAGAGAAATTTGAGAAAGAAAAAGGTTTTGGTTTTGCAAGTGATGCTAAAGTGGATAAGGAGGACAATGTTTACAAAAACACACCCGATTCTTTGCAGCTTAGCTATAACAACTAAATCGTGCAACCACATTACCCTAGAATGGGATGGGGCTGGACTTGAAGTTTGTCATTCTGGTATGGGACTCCTCGCAACTACTTATAAGGGATCGTATCTCTCGAAGCTAGGTCTTCCCTACGAGAAAACCTTTTGATGAGGCAGTGATCTAGGGGAGAATACGAACTATCTACGAGTGGTCGGGTGATACTATGAGCCTATCATTGAAATTGCACACTCAAGATGGAGTGAGGCGCTCCGATTGGTCCTTGGTACCCGACGTCCCGGTGTTGAGAGGAACAACTCATAGGGTAGGCCCCTATACTAGGGTGGCATCTAGAGAGTCTTGATCGGTTACTTGACCCACGATCCATAAGGGATTAGGGAAGGGTACTCGGATGGTGTGGGTAAAGTGTACAACCTCTACAGAGTGTAATCTATTTGAATATCCATGTCCGCGATTATGTATGGTTGGACAAACTACTGTAGAGCGATGCTGGTTTTGATTTCTAAAAAGGTTTTTCGAGAAAGAAAGAGTTTTCAAAATAGGGTGGTTTGGGAGACCGCATAGGAAGTGAGGTGAGCTCGGAGAATCATAGAAGATGAAAATCCCGGTCGAGTGAGGGCCGTGAGTTGATATTGGCTGACCCAATCCTAGTGTTATCTAATGACTTTCAAAATGTTTTACAGCAGTTTTCAACAAAGATATGTGGATGTGATATCTACAAGAGAAACTATTTTAGAAAACAACCTATAATTAAACCCTCCTACTACCACAGTCATATTGCATATCCGTTTATTGTTATTCTCTTAAGTTGGTTTGTGAGTACATTTAAAGTACTCACTGGCATTGTCCATGGCTATTAACTTGGTCAGGTTCGAGAAGTAAGTGAAGAAGAAGGTGATGTTGATGACTATGTGAGCTAGGACATTCTCCCAGTCAGCTACCTGTAGGTCAAGGCATGGCTCGGGCTCGATGCTGATGATGATCAATCTAGCCATAACAGAAATTGAGGTATGACTTGTATCCTCTTAAGGAATGGATGTTTACTTTGATACTTCTCGGTTATGTGCTACGACGGACTGGTCATGGGATCATGGTGATATGCATAACAGGGATTCTCGGAGAATTGATCTAGGGGACCCACAAGAAGACCTTCGACAAGAACAAAGGGAACCATAAGCCTTCCTTCAACAAGCCTGAAAATACTACAACCTTCAAGAAGAAGAAGCTAATCAAGGCCAAGGTAGGTTGCTTTACCTATGGAGAGCTCGAACACATTTCCAAGGATTGCCCAGAACATGCATATCACAGAGGGAAAAGGGGAAAACTATCAACATCGTGACGGCTAGCAATGCTGATCGGTATGGTAATATATTTATTATTCTTTCATTTTTCAATCACCATGTTGGTGGATTGATACAGGTGCTATTATTCATGTGTGTGCTGACATCTCTATGTTCACTTATTATCAGGTCGCCCTGGATTCATCCATCCTCATGGGGAATGGTTCATATGCTTATGTTCATGGTGTTGGCACGGTGGATTTGAAGTTCACTCCAGGAAAGATCGTGTAGCTAAAGAACGTGCAACATGTCCCTTCCATGAACAAGAATCTCGTTAGCGGCTCCCTTCTATGCAGAGATGGGTTTAAGGTTTTTTTGGAGTCTAATAAAATGATTGTGTCGAGACATGGGCAATTTATTGGTAAAGGCTATGAGTGCGGAGGATTGTTCCATTTTTCACTTTCAGATTTTTGTAATAAGTTTGTAAACCATATTTGTGGTAGTGTTAATGATGATAATAGTGTTTAGAATTCTCATTTATGTCACATTAATTTTGGTTTGATGTCTAAGTTATCCAGTATGAGTTTAATTCCAATTTTCATTATTGCCAAAGGTTCCAAGTGCCATAGTTGTGTGCAATGAAAGCAACCTCAAAAGCCTCACAAGGCAGCCAAGGAGAGAAACTTGGCACCTCTAGAACTCATACATTATAATCTTTGTGAGATGAATGGTATGTCGACAAAAGGTGAAAAGAGATATTTCATGGCATTCATTGATGATGCGA
The DNA here is from genome assembly GCA_916181665.1 of Avena sativa. Lineage (NCBI taxonomy): Eukaryota > Viridiplantae > Streptophyta > Magnoliopsida > Poales > Poaceae > Avena > Avena sativa. The sequence goes on along the minus strand of OV702287.1, from coordinate 368,415,215 downwards.
CTAGATACTGCTATATTTATTTGTTGCGCACTAAAGATGAAGCTTTAGACTACCTTAAAACTTATGAAGCCAAAGTTGAAAATCAACTAGAGAGAAAAATCAAACGTCTTAGGTCGGATCGTGGTGGTGAATATTTCCCAAAATAATTGACGAATTCTGTGAGGAACATGTCATTATTCATGAGAGGACGCCTCCCTACTCTCCCCAATAAAACGGGGTTGTTGAGAGGAAAAAACCGCACGATGATTGTCTTGGTGAATTCCATGTTAGCCATCGCTGGTTTATCTAAGGCATGGTGGGGGAGGCCTTGTTGATAGTATGTCATGTCCTGAATAGAGTTCTTAACGAGAATAAAGATAAACCCTACGAGGAATGGGCTAGAACAAAACCATCACTTTTTTACTTGCACACTTGGGGGTGTTTGGCTAAGGTCAACATACCAATTCCCATGAAACGCAAACTTGGACCAAAGACAGTGGATGACATCTTTCTAGGATATGCTCCGTAAAGTGTTGACTATAGATTTTTAGTAGTTAATTCTGAGGTACCTGATATGCATGTTGATAGTATAATGTAATCTCACAATGCAACATTTTTTAGAATATGTTTCCTATGAAATATATGCAAAACACTAAGAGATTTTCTTCTAAGATAATTCCTAAATCTAGTACATCTATTAAGAATTTTGAGCAACCACATGAGGAAGAAGTCCTAGAGAAGGATGACAATGAAGCTCCTACACGAAGTAAGGGATAGAGGGTTGCAAAATCCCATGGAGATGATTTCATTGTGTACCTTATGGATGATACTCCTACTTCCATTGTAGAGGCATATGCATCTCCTAATGCAGATCATTGGAAATAAGCTGTTCATAATGAGATGGCTACAATTGTAGTGATGAGTGCATATTTGCATCATGTTTTATATTATTATTTTGCACTGTAGATGTAGGATCTTGGTATTTTAGGGCGTTCACGCGCATGTTTTATGTCTATTTTCACCAAGATCAGGACAGATGATGGATACAATGGACACAATTCTTGGAGCAGTTGTACTGAGGAAAAACGGAGCCAAAAATAAAGTAAATCGCTTATTTGGGAAATATCAATAATACTAGAAGAAAACCTGAAGCGAACAAGGGAGACATACGGTTTAAAGACCAACTATATGGCGGGAATACTTTTTCCGACCGTATAGTTCCTACCGTATAGTTGGCGCCGCCTCCGCCTACTCAAATAGTTTTACCCCGCGCAACTGGATCAGGGAGACGACATACAGAACACCTAGAAGTCGCCGAAACCTCACCTCCGGAAGGCATCTGGAGGGGAAATTTCCCCAAGGGATCCATCTCTGCCCTACGAAGATCTGGGATGCCAAGGAATCGATCTTCATCTTCATCAACCGCTGCACCACTCCCATCTCCATCCATCCCATTTTCACCCCATCTAGATCTTGTTGTAATTTCCGTACTCGTTGTGGATTTATACAAGAACTGTTCATTTACAATTATTTCCATTACCATTGCCATGATGTTGATTGTGTCCATGTCTGAGTAGATCTCTAGTTCTTGGGAGATGGAGAAACCTTAGCATATGATTGAGTTGAGATAGAGATTATTATGTTATACATCATTATGTGTCTGTGTTAATTGTCTTCATCTTGATGTTGGGAGTTGTGCACCTCCTTAATATTTGCCTCCTATGGATACTCGATGAAGAGGATTACTTGTTGGTAGACAGAAGGATGATAGCACTTACTATGACTATAAAGTTGTTGTCATTCTTTACGTACTAACTTGGGGAATCAAAGATAACTCATAAAGCCATGTCCATGCCACGGGAGAAATCCCTTAATAGCGAGATAATACGATTGATGTCGTTTATCTGTCAGTTGTGGTTATGAAGGATGATGTGAGCATCGGTTGCTGCCTATTTGTCCATATATGGAGCTCCTCCCACATACATACACATACATACATATAATGAGAATATTCGTTATAATAATCTTGATTTCTTAGTCTAAATTGCCAGCGGTGTATCCAGTACTCCCTGAGAACGCCTTTTCCCCATTACAGTTCCAAGTTCTTTTACACACGCGATTCTTACTTACTGCATTAAGATTTACTTTACTTTAAATTGCCTCGTTCAACCAAAAACCCAAAAACAACTCTAATTTTCTTGCATATTAAAGTTAATCCTTAAGTACTTCGTTTAGTTTTAATTAAAAGCATTTTAGTCTTTTGCCTACTACTCCACGTGGGATCGATATCTTTATTTTGAAACTAGCTACAAACTATCTATCCACTTGCAGTCATCAAGCTATTTTCAGGTGTTGTTGCCGGGGAGCTTGGAGCTATAAGACACTTTACTTTTAGTTATTTACTTTCGTTGTACTAATTTATTATTTAAGTTGCAGGACCGCAACAATGGACAATAGTCAGCATTTAATCCAGCTTGAGGTAGTAAGGAATATGGGTTCTCCCATGGGCGCTTTTATAACTGTCAAATAAAAGCATAAACCCGGATGGAATTGAGATCCACCCTTTATTATTTGAACTACTGCACTCTAAGAAATTTGCAGGAACCAATGAAGAGAGTCCATATGGACACTTACAATTCTTTGAAGACGTTCTTAGTTCCTTTACATTCGATGACTGTAACCTTGATATGGTTAAAATCCAGTTGTTTAGACAAACTCTCTCTAATAATGTTTGCGACTAGTATAGATCTTTTTGTGCAGAAGCACCAAGGACTTGGATGGAATTGACAACCAAATTCCTATCAAAATATTACTCAAAAAGCAAAGCTCACAGGATGAGAGGTATTATTATCAGTTTCAAAAATAATCCTGGTGAGGGTTTGTATGAAGGATATCTAAGGTACAAAAGCTACTTAGATAATTTCCCCATCATCATTTACCTGACTGGTTAGTCACTCACACTTTTTATGGAGGGATTAATATTGAAAATAGAGTGTATCTAGACACTGCTTCTAATGGCAGTTTTCTATCTTATACCTATGATGAAGCTTGGAAACTAATAATAAAAATGAGGGAAGCAACATAAAATCTTAAAAATGAAGAGAACATTACAAATAGTTCTTCTAAATATGCTTGTGTTAACAATTTCCTTGCAGATGAAAGTACTTGTGCAATGATTAAAACCCTAGGAATTGATTCTTACTCAGTAAAGAAGATTATTGAGGATTATGTAGGGCATTTGCAGGTACCTACAGAATGGGAACCCTATAAACCCCTTGAAGAAAAGAAGCATGCAAGAGCGTTAATGGAAGAGTTCTCCTTGATCCATATTCAAGGGATCATCAAGAAAAGGGAAAAAGAGGAAGAACAGATAAACAAGAGATGGAAGAAACCAGAAAAGAACCCTGAAGGTACCAATATAAATAATGTGATATTAAATGATCCTATGGAAGCACGAATTGTGGACGATGAAGTGGTTATGCTAGACCTTGAAACTTCAGAGTTTGTAGAAGGTAAAGTAAGAGGTAACGAAACTTCTAAACCTATGACTCCTATATATTGTCGAGAAACATTCTTATACAAAGTTTGTGAGCCGATTTCCACCATAAATATTATGCCTTCATCACTTTATGAGGAACTTCGCTACAATTTAAATAATCTAGATCTGGAAACGGTAGACACTACTATTAAATTGTCTAATAGGACCAATATAAAACCAGAAGGTGTAATCATAAATATCTATGTCTTTATTGGATCACTCATGTACCCCCTTGATTTTCATATAGTTGATATGCCTCGAGATTCTTTTTGTCCTATTCTTTTAGGTAGGCCTTTTGTTTCCATAACCAAATCTCGAGTTGATATTAATAAGGAGACTAGTTCATTGATGTTTGGAGAGGAGGAAATGACATTCCACTTTGCCAAACTAAAGAAGAGGCCATATGAAGTGGAAGATATCAAGGAAGAGAAAACGATTGCCGAGCTGGCCGTAATTCACTCCATTACTCCACAAGATGAATTAGAGAGGAGCCTAATTAATTGGGAGCAAGCACCAGATGATGAGGAGAAGGAAGACATGGATGATTACCTTGATTCAGTTCTAGAAGCACAAAATCCACATGACTATGAAGAACTCATAAGAAAATGAGACGAAGAGCCTCCACCAATTGAATTGAAACAACTTCCAGACGATATGAGGTATGCGTTTTTAGATAATGAAAATAAATGTCATGTTATTATTAGCAAAAATTTATCAGAGAGTGAAACAAAAAAAACTCATTTCGGTTTTGATTAAGCATCGTGAAGCCTTTGGATATACTCTAAGTGATATTAAAGGAACATATCCATCTATTATAACACATAAGATTACCATGCTTGATGATGCTGAACCTATAGTAGATACACAAAGAAGGCTTAATCCAAAAATGAAGGAAGTAGTAAGAAAATAGGTTATACGCTTACTAGACGCTGGCATAATATATCCTATTTATGACAGTAAGTGGGTTAGCCCAGCCCATTGCATACCAAGACAAGGTGGTCTTGATGCTGCTATGAATGAGAATGGTGAGCTAGTTCCTGTAAGGCCTATTATTGGATATCGTATGTGCATTGATTTTAGGAAGCTAAACCATGATACGGAGAAAAATCATAACCCTATACCATTCATGGATAAAATTTTAGAAAGGATTAGTAATAATTCTTATTTCTGTTTTCTTGATGGTTATTTTGGATATTCTCAAATTTCCATACGACCAGAAGATCAAGAGAAAACAACTTTTACTTGCCCTTATGGCACATATGCTTATAGATTAATTCCGGTTGGCTTATGTAACACAACAGCAACTTTTCAAGAATGTGTTTTAAAAACCTTTGATGATTTCTTTGAGAATACTATGGAAGCTCTAACAAATGATTTTGTTGTTTGTGGAACAACCTTTGATAATTTCCTTTACAATCTAACCAAAGTCTTGCAGAGATGTAGGCAATCAAATTTGGTTTTGAATTGGGAACAGTGTCGTTTTATGGAAAGAGAAGGTAAAGTTTTCAGACATAAGGTTTCGGAGAAGGGAATAGAAATAGATAAAACTAATATAAATGCTATAGAAAATCTTCTAATACCTCAGGACATTAAGAACTTAAAAATGTTTCTAGGACATACAGGTTTCTATAAGCGTTTTATAAAAGATTTTGCTAAAATAGCTATGCCTCTCACCAACCTTCTTGATAAAGAAACTCCGTTCTAGTTAGATCATGACTGCATTGTAGCTTTGGAAAACCTTAAAAAAAATTAGTTTCACCACCTATCATGCAATCTCCAAAATGGGATGAACCTTTTCAAATTATGTGTGATGCTAGTGACTATGCTTTAGGGGCTATGTTAGGACAGCGAGACAAAAAGAATTTAAATGTTATTTATTATGCTACTAGACCTCTTAATAAGATTCAGAAACATTATGCTACCACAGAAAAAGAGTTCCCAGCTATAATTTTTTCTTGCGACAAATTTAGATCTTACATCATTAATTATAAGGTAATAGTTCATACAGATCACTAAGCTTTGCGTCACCTCTTTGTGAAAAAGGATGTGAAGCCCAGGTTGATTAGGTGGGTTTTATTACTACAAGAATACAATTTGCAAATAGTGGATAGGAGGGGTAAGGATAATCCGGTAGCAGATCATCTCTCTAGGATGGAGGGGATAATAACTAGCCCCGTACCTATAAATGAATCATTTTCGGGAGAATATCTAGCAAATGTTGAAATTGCTGATCCATCATACGCAGATTATGCTAATAATCTTGTAGTAAAATTTATACCTCCTGGTATGACAAGAAATCAAAGGATGAAATTCTTTAATGATCTTAGATATTACTTTTGGGATGATCCGTATCTATATCGTCATGGACCTGATGGAATGATTGGGAAGTGTGTTCCTAACCATGAAGTGAATGCAATATTGCAAGCTTGTCATGACAGTCCGTATGGAGGACATCATGCAGGTAAGCAAACTGCAGCGAAGGTAATTCAATCCAAATTCTATTGGCCCACCTTGCTTAAGGACGCACATAGGTATGCGGAATACTACGATGCTTACCAAAGAAGAGGTAACATAGGTATGAGACAAGAAATAGCAATGAATTATAGTCTCATAATTGAACCCTTTGATGTATGGGGAATGGATTATATGGGACGTTTTATAGAATCAAATGGTTATACTCATACTCTTGTTACTGTTGATTATGTTACTAAATAGGTTGAAGCTATTCCAACAAGTCATGCATGTGCAGCCGCTTCAGTGAAGATGATCAAGGATATCATATTCCCTAGGTTTGGAGTTCCTAGATTTTTAATCACTGACGGTGGTTCTCATTTTATGGAAGGAACTTTCAGGAAAATCCTCAGCAAGTATGGAGTAACTCACTGTGTTGCTTCACCATATCATCCTCAAACAAGTGGTCAAGTGGTACTCTCTAATAGAGAACTAAATACCATACTCGATAAGACGGTGGACAAATCAAGAAAAGATTGGTCACACAAGGTAAATGACACTCTATGGGCATACCGTATTGCGTTTAAAAATCCAATGGGTATGACACCTTATAAGATAGTGTACGGTAAGGCATGCCATTTACCTTGAGAATTGGAACACAAATCTTTTTGGGCAATCAAGAACCTAAATTATGACCTTAAAGCAGTAGGAGAAAAACGTTTATTAGATATTCATGCTTTAGATGAGTTTAGAAGTGAGGCCTATGAGAATGCTAGGTTGTTTAAGGAAAAAGTGAAAAGATGGCATGATAGAAATATAGAGAATAAGACCATTAAAGTGGAGACAAAGTGTTGCTCTATAAATCTCATCTTAAGTTGTTTACATGGAAGCTCGGATCAAAGTGGGAAAGCCCATATATAGTTGAAGAAGCTTATTCATCAGGAGCAGTGAAGCTCCAGGGAAAAATACCCTCTCTTGCATGGGTGGTAAATGGACAACGCTTGAATCATTATCGAGTAAAAGAGGATATAAGTGCAGTAACCATAGAAGTGATCACCCTAGAAGAAGTGATTAAGAAAATATATACAAGGAATGGCAACTGCAAGAAGAATGGACTCGAGACGGAATGAGCAACACCACGGTCAAGCTATTGACCATAAAGGAGCGCTTCATGGGAGGCAACCCGTGCAAAGTAAAGGTTTGAGTAAACTTTCAAGTTTTAAATTAAGTTTTAGTTGAGCCTGTGTAGAATAAGGAACATTTTAAGATTTTACGAAGAAAAAGAAGATTGATAATGTTAAATATTGGTCGAAGATTTAAGCTGTCATTTTTTTGTCAAAACTTGACATTTTATTAAGTCTCGGATTAATAAAGAATTCTATGAGAAGCAGGCATTGTTTGACGGATCCAGAAGGTTTAACGACCAACTATACATCGGGAATAAAAATGCTAGCCATATAGTTGTGATCGTATAGATATTTCGACATCACCTTTTCCGTTTACAAAAGGTATAGAAGGTTTAACGACCCACTATATGGCGGGAATAAAAATTCCGGCCGTATAGTTATCATCGTATAGATATCAATGTTGTTGTCAAAAAATCTTCCAAGGGTACTGATAGTTTAACGACCAAATATACGGCGGGAATAAAATTCTAGCCGTATAGTTCGGTCATATAGATATCATCCCATCTCTAGAAATTCTATTCGAGGTACTGACGGTTTAACGACCAACTATACGGCGGGAATAAAAATTCCCTCCTGTATAGCTCCGGTCGTATAGTTTGGTCCACCATAGATGGACATATATAGTCGGTTCATAACTATACAGCATGAACTATACGGTTAGCGCCCGTATAGTTGCTCGTTACGGACGACGGCTAGGGTTTTGACCTGCCATTTTAAAGCTGATCGCATCTAATATTTTTCATTAAGTTTTCATAGAAGCCACAGCCTCCAACCTCGAAAAGTCCTCGCCATCCTTATACAAGCCCCTTCTAACAACATCCGGGTAGCGAAGCCATGCAGCCTTTCCATGTCAACAAGATCTGGAGGAAGAAAGAAGAGAAGCCCGTGAAGAGGATCGAAGAAGTAGAACCTAAAGGATCATGGTGATCATCTAGCCCGGAGATCAAGCCCCTCCCTAATTGGGAGGACGTGTTCCCGCAAAGGACGGAGATGATGAGGCAAGCGGAGCGCGTAAAGAGCAAGGATGAGTATCTCTATAATCCCTGTCATCACAACATATGATCTTATTATGAACCTCCTCTGGGTCCGTCACCTCTTAAGCCTAATAAGGTGCAGCAAGATGAGATTCATGATAAGATCTATGAGTTGGAAAAAAGCTTCGAAATCATGTGTTGAAACAATTGGAGAAGGGATCGACTCCTACTAGATGATGAGCAAAGACCTTGAGGAAAAGGTCAATGACATCGATGGTAGAGTTGGTTTCTTGACTAAAACGATTTTTGAGTTGACAAATGAGAAGAAATTCCTCAAGAAGAAAATCTTGAAGCTTCAATACGACATGTCCGAGCTCAGCATTCGCCTCGCAAGCATGGCTAAAGTTTGCAAGACAAAGGAAGAAGGCAATACTCTTCCTACCTAGGAGGAGGAATAGGTATCAACAAGGAGTTATTTGATCCTGCCTAGCTTGATTCTAAGCTTGGGGAGATCTTTAAGACCTTGTAAATTATCTTATAAAAATTATATTTATTTTAGTTTTGCATTAGTTCAAGCATGGCTAAAGTTTGCATCAATTTATTTCCCTTAAGGAATAGTCGATACCTTTTATGAAATTCCGAGTTTATTATTATATATGGAGCAATATTGAGTGTGTGTTTGTCTTATTGGATATATGAATGGTTTGAGTATAATTTTACTTGCACTTGATGATAGCAATAGGATTCTTCCACACCATTGGTATTAATGGAACATATAAAAATAATTTGGTCAATATGTTGTAAGTCTACGGTTTGATTTACAAAGAAAAATATCTATGAAGTTAAATTAAAAAAGAAATCTTGAACAAAGGAACATAAAAAGTGCTATCAAAATAGAGTGAGACCAAGTTGACGTAGAATCTTCAAGTCATAAAAATGCTTCATATACAGTTGGAATTTGATAATTGAGATTGTTAAACTTTGAATTCCTACATGAAGTGGAATGTATGGCTAGATCCTTTCCACAACACTTAAACAAAAGTGTGAGCATATACTGAAGGGGATTCGCAGCAGAAAACAAAAAAATTCCAATGATGGAACCCCAAAACTTCCTAGGATCTATCTATGTAGTAATGTGGTAATGGCTGATGCATAGAGAATACATACCCTTATAGACCATATGCGGTTAACGTTTCGAGAGGAACGTGGTTGATGTAGTCGTACTCGTAGCCGACCTCAAGGTCGCGAAGCTGCTCGCAGGTCACCCCGTACTCCTTCTTCATCTTCATCATGAAGCAGCTCCGGCTCACGACATTTAAGCACCCCAAGTGTTGCGCCTTGTGTCTTCGTACACATCCGGTGCACGATGAGACCTCCAGCTCCACGATCCCGCCGGGAGTGCGGAAGTTGATATCCGACTAGGAATCCCTGCAGCGCAACGACGTACTACAGGTGTGCCTCGATCGCACAGCCCAGACTTGGGGCCATGGTCACAAGGGATAGAGAGAGAGGGAAGGAGGAAGTTAACCAAAGGACATCTCCAAATATTGGTGTGTTTTATCCCACCCATGGGCACCCCTTTATATAGGGGAGGGGGTGTGCCCTCCCCTTTGGGTTTCCCATGTGGGACTATTCAAGGGAGAGGGGGATGCGCATGGGCCCTTAGGGATTCATGGGCCGGTCGTCCAGGGGTGGGCCCCACCCTGCGCATAGCCCTAGGCTGGCCGGGTGGGCCCCTTGTGGCGGCTGGGCCTTGGCCCTTTGGCCCTTGGCCCTTCCCTCCTTCGGTTTTCCCTCATGGGCTCTTTTTCCCTAGGAAGTTTGGCCCATTAGTGGAATACCCATTCAAATTAGATTTTCATATTATATTTAATATTAATTACATCAATTAATATGTAAATACATATTACAAAATCCGTCTTGACCCGAAACACCTTCTGGTTCCCTTTCTATTTCCTCCGAACGACTTCGGATCTTTCCCAAAATGATTCTGGTCCTTTATTCTTTCTCCGAACAACTTCGGATCTCTCTACGGAACAATTCCGGCTTTCTCTTTCTCTACTGTGATTCCGTCTTATGAATGATCGCTCTCATCGTACCCTTAAGTGTATCCTCTCACAGCTCGAGAATGCTCTAGACATGATCTGTATAAATGATCAATAGAGGGACCAGGGATATCCATGTGACCCCTATGCATTCCTGATGACAATGTCGTTTGAACCGGTAAATGTAGCATCCATATTCCTTTTGTTTCTTGATACGACTTGTCCGAGATCCGATCATTGGTATCACATACCTTGTTCAATCTCGTTCACAATAAGTTCTGTTTTCTTGTTACCGTGATATTCCATCCCCGTGACGAGTCATATGTTGCAACATTTATGGATGTAATCTCACCAAGCTGGCCGTATGTATCTTTACCCGTCATGTGGGCGAACAAATCCCGCTCTTGACATATATTGCCTCAACGGTTCCTCCGAGTACCTGAACACACCTTTATAACCACTGTATTACCAAGTGGCGCTTGATGCTATCAAAGCACTCTCGAGAGACTGTGATTGATATAGCCTCACGGTCTAAGGAATTAGGAGTCTAGATTTAGCTGTTGCAACAATGAACTATATGACTTGATCGTGTTGCAATCCTTCGAGGAATGTCCAATCACATCATTCTCCAATGATATGATCATGTTGTCAATTGGCATAAATGCCCATGATCTTGAAACCTAGATCATCCTCATGACCAACAAACTAGTATGAATAGAGGCTACTAGGGACTTGGCTGTTTCATACCACACATGTACCAATGTTTCTACTTGGCACAGTTATAGCACAATATGAAACTATTATAAACTAATTGAGATATGACAATAAAAACCTATTTATTATTTGCCTCTAGGGAATTTCTCCTTCATATACATACAAAGAAAAAGAAAATAAGAAAAAGAGCGAATGTGGAAAGAGAAAATAGGCATACACCACCATATTGTAGTATGACAAAGAGACACCTTTGAAATTTTAAATCCCAAGTGGACATGTTAATCCTAAAACACTTGGGACTACCTTGCTAACTCATTCGGTTGAACCAGATACTTTTATATTATGTTGGGATTCATATTTTGTGAACTATTGATCACTAAGGTGTGGAAGGCTGCTAATACTATTCAGATGGTTTGAGTAAGGTACTATTGATAAACTTATTCCCATGTATCATATATGTTAAACACATGCTACAACTGCCTCATTTATTTTATCGACTCGGCTTCATGAATATGAGGATCACATCCATTAAGCTAAACTTGCTTAGGACGACCAAGAGTCTAAGCTTGGGGAAGTTGATGAGTGCATATTTCCATTATGTTTTATATTATTATTTTGTATTGTAGATGTAGGATCTTGGTATTTTATGGCGTTCGCGCGCATGTTTTATGTCTGTTTTCACCAAGATCAGGATAGATGATGGATACAATGGACACAATTCTTGGAGCAGTTGTACTGAGGACAAACGGAGCGAAAAACAACGTAAATCGCTTATTTGGGAAATATCAATAATACTAGAAGAAAACCCGAAGCGGACAAGGGAGATAGACAGTTTAACGACCAACCATATGTCGGGAAGACTTTTTCTGGCCGTATAGTTCCCGCCGTATAGTTGGCGCTGCCTCCTCCTCCTCAAATAGTTTCACCCCATGCAACTGGATCAGCGAGACAACATACAGAACATCTAGAAATCGCCAAAACCTCACCTCTGGAAGGCATCTGGAGGAGGAATTTCCCCAAGGGATCCATCTTGGCCCTACAAAGATCTGGGAGGCCAAGGCATCAGTCTTCATCTTCATCAACCATTGCACCACTACCATCTCCATCCATCCCATCTTCACCCCATATATATCTTGTTGTAATTTCCGTACTCGTTGTGGATTTATACAAGAACTATTCATTTACAATTATTTCCATTACCGTTGCCATGATGTTGATTGCCTTTATGTCTGAGTAGATATCTAGTTCTTGGGGAGATGGAGAAACCCTAGCATATGATTGAGATGAGATAGAGATTATTATGTTATACATCATTATGTGTATGTGTTATTTATCTTCATCTTGATGTTGGGAGTTGTGCACCTTCTTAATATTTTCCTCCTATGGGGCCTCGATGAAGGGGATTACTTGTTGGTAGACGGAAGGATGATAACACTTACTGTGACTATAAAGCTGTTGTCATTCTTACGTACTAACTTGGGGAATCAAGGAGAACTCATAAAGCCATGTCCATGCCACGGGAGAAATCCCTTAATAGTGGGATAATACGATTGATGTCATTTATCCATCAGCTGTAGTTATGAAGGATGATGTGTGCAGCGGTTGCTGCCTATTTGTCCATATATGGAGCTCCTCCCACATACATACATATCATGCGAATATTTGTTATAATAATCTTGATTGCTTAGTCTAAATTGCTAGCGGTGTATCCACTACTCCCTGAGAATGCCTTTTTCCCCATTGCAGTTCCAAGGTCTTTTACACACGCGATTCTTACTTTCTGCATTAAGTTTTACTTTACTTTAAATTGCCTCGTTCAACCAAAAACCCAAAAAAAACTCTACTTTTCTTGCATCTCAAAGTTAATCCTTAAGTACTTCATTTAGTTTTAATTAAAAGCATTTTAGTCTTTCGCTTACTGCTCCATGTGGGATCGATATCTTTATTTCGAAACTAGCTACAAACGATCTGTGCACTTGGAGTCATCAAGTAGCTTCGCCAATTTCGCAGAGGAGCCAAATGGGGGTGAATACAAATCTCACAGGCAAACGGTCGTTTAAACCAAACAAAAAATGGTTGAACTCAAATATCATCGTTAGGTCAACTCTTCTTGGCCCGCCCTATTAGTACTCCCCGTTATCCTTTGCGGTCGTGGACTAGTCTGCCCCTGTGTGGACCAGATCTACTTCTCTTCTCTTCTCTTCTCCCATGTTCCCCTCCCCATAACGTTTGCTCAGCTCCAGCTGCTCGTCTCAGATCAGAGCTTGCACTTGCTCTCCTTGTGTCCCCGCCATGTCCAGTCAACCTCCCATGCCCCTAACCAGCGCTTGCAGTTGTCGCTATTGCATCGTCCACCATATCGGAGTTTTACGTCTCCAGCCTAGTCTCTCGCCTCTGGCTAGTCCTTCTGGCACGACAGAGCGCATCCCATTGGGCTATCCTGGACGGAGATTGGCCTCGGGCGGTTCTTGCTACCGCGCACCCCAAGCATGGTAGCCATGGCACAATAGTTCGATGGCAATGCTCTCATGGCCACCGTGTTGGGCATCTATCCCGCCGTGTCACTGACATACTTGCTGTTGGCTTTCAAGTTTCGTTTTAGGGTCCAATGCAATGTGGTCAAGATTGAGGTATGTGCGCTGCCATTCAATTTTTTCATCAAGTTTGAGCACAGCTTAAACACCGAGCATGCTCTGCATTCTTCTCGTTCTTTCGAGTGCTACGGGGAGAAAATGAGCTTCATGCATTACCATCGCACCTGTGGGTGGGACGATCGCTGGGGGAAGCTTTGTTTCTTTTCCAAACTCGGCTTTGATGGCCTCCCATTGGATGACTGGGAGCCTTGGCGGTGAGCTGGTGGAGATTGTGCCACCGAGTGATAGATGGATCATCGAGGTAAAGGCGTGGCTGAAAGATCTAGACACCGTTCCTAAGATGTACGAGGTGGATATTCCAAGCAGGGCAGGTCGATAGCTTAGCTAGAAGCACCCGATTATCATCCAACTGGAGGAGGTTCTAGAATTGGTACATGGCATCCAGGACCCCAACAAGGAGGCCAGAAAGCGTCGTCATCGCCTGTAGTGTTGGCCTGGAAGGATCGATGCCACAGGACCACCACCACTTCATGATGGTGCACATAGTTTCAGTGGGGGAACTAGGCGTGGACAAGCTAGTGGTTCTGATTTCCCTCGAGTGAAGACAAAGCTCTAGTGAATTATTATAGTTTGTGTGGCTAATGAATTTGTAGTATGGAGAGCGGAACAGATAGTTAGCCTGGACTAAAAACATGTAATATTTTGAATTGCTGTAGTACATGTGGCTAATGAATTTGAAGTATGTGTGTCTAATGCATCTATAGTGAACATCGTGCTTTATAATTTCTGTGAATAACCAAGGACAACCTCATAAAAGAGGGTGGACTAGTAATGATCAATGTCAATTTTGTGGTTGCCGGGAAAATGTAGTTCATCTCCTCTTCAAGTACAAGGTAGCTAGATTAGTTTGCCAAGTGATGAGCGATCCGTAAGACAAAAAATGATTCTTTTTTCAAACAAACATTTCTAGATGATCATTCTAATATTGTCTACTTGTTTTGTAACATGGTGAACTGCATGACCATTTTATAGGACTGTATCCTTAGTTCAAACCCTGTAATTAGGACTATGCCACTAGGACTCAGTATGTTGGGAGGGTCATGTTCAATCCGGCCATGCCTGCGAGACAGTGTCTTCAGATTGATCTAGTTCTAGTGAAAATGCAAACTTTGTGTCTGAATTGCTTGACTATAATATTTACTGAGGTTTGTTTGAAATCCACGCAAAACCAGTACATAAATGTTGTCTGAATTTTGTCTGTCCGGGATAAATATGGCAGTTAACTGGATTTAGCCATGAGTAGTAATTGAATAAATAGATACTTGATAGTATTTGTTTACATCAGTAGTAATTCTATACAAAAGGGTGTGATGGTTGCACAAAAGTGGGATAAACTTCCTACTAGGTTATGATCAATGCGTCAACATTCCATCTACAAAAGCCATTCTTCAGTTTGAATTTAACTATTCTTCTCTAAAGAAACTTCAGGTCTCCACCAGAAAAGTTGTCTAGCCAATTTCCTTGAGAGGACGTAAGTTCAGTGATCATTCAACCCCAACTGATCTTTTTCCTACCTGCCAAACTTCAAGAGATCTGCATCGTTCATCCACGTCCGTTGTACTTGAACCAGGACCAATTCAGTATGAACATCTGTGCCGCCATAAGGATTTCTTCGAACATGAAATCTGGCATCTCATGGTAGGGATTGTAGGTCCATCTGAATCGAAACCTGAATTCTAGCGCTGAGCCGTTGCCCATCGTCGGCTTTAGCTATCTAACAACCCAATAGGCTGAGTGTAGATGGATGCTCGTCGGCACAGTCTGGCCTTTGACGGTGCGTTGGATGGATCATCTTTGCCATAGACGGCATGTTCCCAACCTCCCCCACTTCAATAAGGTCGCCCATGCCGAAGCATGGACACAAGAGTTCCTAGACCTTGGCATTACCCTATTCGAGGGTTTGTACCCTCGGCGGCATGCTCCCATGAATGATTTGAGACGTACCTTGTCCCCCTACATAGAGCACGCCATAATGCCTCTGCGTGCTTTCTCCATAGCGCTCACTTGGCCTTGCTTGCCGCAGCCGCCGCTGATGCTGCAACCACCACCGATGCAGAACATTTTGCGAAATCATCCGCTTAGGATAGCAATGGGATACTAGACTTGAAGTAGAGCTTCATGCCCGGCCTTAGAGGGGCCATATACCCAAGTTTCGGCGGCAGCGACTGCTTAGGTAGGGCCATATTACCCTAGGTGGTGCGTCTATGCGGAGTTGCACAAGGATAAGTGTGGTTAGTCGGAGAAGGGGAGTGACAGTAGGTGTGGAGTCCGAGCACGCGTGAAAATAATCGTCTCCTATTTCCTGATAGGGTAATAATCAATACTTGTTGCACTAACCGCTCAATCTTTATTTCCCTTCTCAACATAAGAGTGTGAATATATTAAAAAGATCGGTCGTGGCTACCCACCGGATCGGCAATGTACCAGGACAGGTAGGAGACCAAACAAACCGGGTTCCATTTTAAAGATATTTACGACTGTGGCCTTATGTTTATACGATATTATTCATGTGCCACTACGAACTGTCGAATTGTAGCAACACCATAAATAATAGGGGAAGATGACGTGGCATGTTTTCTGAGTGGTGGGCCCACTACCTCCACTGTCGAAGGCGTGCATCCCAGGTTCGAGGACTAGTGCCCCCCCATTATTATGAAATTTTTCATATTTTTTTGCTCCAAGCTCCGCTCCACTCCTCTGGTCCTCCCGCCGCCACTCCGTTATGTCGTGCACCACTCTTGTCCTCCCTTTGGGCCATCGTCCTCACTCCCTCCCCTCCATGCCCTCCCCTCCCTGGCCTGTCTCCTTGCTGTCATCCATCTCCCAAGCGCGTCTGGAAACAAAAAACAAGAGTCGGGTGTTGGGTGAGGCACCCAACGACGCTGGTGATCTGGATCCTGCCCGGAGATGGTTCCTATGTGGCCGGAGAACACAGACATGGGTCCTGCACGGCTGGAGAGTACGGAATCTACTTCAAGTCTAGAGAACACAAAGGAGAACGAAACAGGGGAAGAGGAAGCAGGGTGCAAAGCTTTGGAGATCTAGAGCCTCGTGAAGGTGTCGTACGTCCTCCTTGAAGGGTAAGAACTATAATTCCTTCTCTGCATTCCCCAATTAGCATTTCTAGTCCCGTGGTGTTGGTGAGGATATGTCTTGGTAATCACACGATGTCTGCCCAGCTTGTCCTTGAGCATGATGCTTTGTCAAGCAAGCATGAAGACACTAAAATGGGTGGCGGTGCGGATGATTTTGTGCTCGAAGATGTTGTTGATGCTGAGAAAGCATATCCAGACGTGGCTGTTGACCCTGGTAGGATGGATAGTAGGGAATATTTGGTTGATTTGAACTTTGAGCCTGACTATGGGACTGATGAGGAAGAGGAATGTGAAGATGTGGAAATGGGATGCAAATACGATGATGAATACGAGGACATGCTAGTGACACAATTTGATAGGAACAATCCTACAATTGATGAGGGGACTATCTTTGATACTATGGAGGACTGCAGATATGTAGTTTCTACCTATGCAATAAGAGTTGGGTTGGAATTTATCATTCAAAAGATCGACCAAAAGAGATTTAGGGTACATTGTAGGGAAATTAATGTGTATAAATAGAGATTACATGCATCTCCAATGCGGGGTGGACACCCATTTCAGGTTGCAATAGCTACATTTAGTTTCAGTCTTTCTCATATTTATTCTGCGGATATGTCCTCTGATTTATTCGGATTCTTATCGAATGCAGATTAAGGTAAACACGAAGAAACACAGCTTCCCTAATACTTATTTAAGTGATAAAATTAGACTGGCGACAACCAAGTGGATTGCTTCTACTATACTTGACTAGGTGAGGTAGGATCATAACATTGGACCTGCTAAACTCAAAACAAAGATTAGCAAAAAGTTTAACGTTTTGATTCCTTACCATGGAGTCTTTGATGGGAAGGAGATGGATCTAAAATTTATTCAAGGCAAGTGGAATGATAGTTTTCACACATGTTGTATAGTTTCAAAGATGAGGTAGAGAAAACATTACCTGGTAGTGTTGTTGACAGTGATTACGAGGTTGTGAAAGTAAGATAAAAGGTCTCAATGGGGTTCAAGTTTAAGTAGGCAGATAAGAAATGCTTTAGGAGATATTTGTCTTCCTAAAGGCATGCTGGAAGGGGTTCCTAGACAGCTGCAGGCCATACTTGGCAATAGACGCAACTTCTTTAACAGGGGAGTTCAGGGGACAACTTGCTTCTGCTTATGCTATGGACGCGCATAATTAGCTTCTTCCCGTAGCTTATGTTGTTCTTGAGGGTGAATCAAATGAAGGTTGTACATGGTTCATGCAGAGACTATAGGCAGTAATTGGTCACCTTGGAGGCTTGGTGATACACACTAGTGCATGCAAGGGGCTTGAGAATGCTGTTGATGTTGTGTTTCCTAGGGTTGAGCATAGGGAATGCATGTGACACCTTGCTACTAACTTCACGAAGAAGTTCAAAGGAAAGATCTTTGAAGAGAACTTGTGGCGATCAACATACACATACACCCCAAGCACGCATGCTACTTACAGGCAAAACATGTATATAGTGCCAAAGGTGAAAAAATACATTGAAGAATATCACACCAAGCTATGGTCCGGAAGCAAGTTTGGTGAGTAAATCAAGGTAGATTATGTTTGCAATAATTTGGTAGACAGTTTCAATGCTAAGATTTCGAGCATGAAGATACTTGCAATTGTTATTTTGTTTGATGCAATAAGACAGTGCATAATGGTGAAGATAGATTTAAGGCAAAGAATTTGTGCAAGAAATTTTTTAGGCCATAAAATAGTTCCAAAGGTGGTTATGTTACTGAATGCAAGAACCAGGGAAATGAGAACGATAAAGATGAGGATGGTCAGACGTTCCAGTACATTGGCTGAGGTTTATGCAGAATACAAGCATGGAACTGAACGGAGGTATATACTGTATACACTGGAAACAAGACTTGTTCATGCAGGAAGTGGCAGATTACTGGTCTACCATGTCGCCATGCATTGCACTTCATCTTAAAGTTGAGAGGTAGCGTAGCTAGAATAGAGAACTATGTTCATAACTATTTCTCCATGGACAAGTTTGCTGCAAATTATGCAGAAAACGTACCACCTATGGCTGATGAAAATGATTGGGAGATAGTCAATCCATGGTTCAAACTTGAACCACCAGTTCTTAGGAGGCCACCTGGGAGACCTAGAAAGCTAAGGATCGAAGCCTCCACTGATAAAGATTCAACCCTAGGAGCAAGGAAAAGGAAATGCAAACAGTCTGGAGGATTGGGACATACCAGGAGGTTGTGCAAAAACCTAGTTCCACATGATCTTGTCCCTGTTCACACCCCGGAGGTAGAAAATAATGCTTCTCAACCAGAACTGGAGGAAGAGCAGCGAGAAGACGAAGAACTTGAGGAAGTGAACTAGGTGGAGGAAATGGTGATGAGCATGTGGAGGAAAACGTCGGTAAGCAACAAATTTATGAAGAAGTGGAGGTGCCAGCGAGGATATGTGGTGAAAAGAAACAAAAGGGTAAGCGGAGCGGGAAGGAAAAGGAAAATAATGGAGGTGATTGGAATATGAAGAAGTTGCAGGGGTGATTGAGGATGTTCTTGAGGATCTTTCGGCTAACTATAGGATAAATAATAAATCCCTCCCAATTCCATCTCTGTATAATTCTCTAGATGAAATGTAATCTTAAAAATTGTTTTATTTCTCATTTTTATCATTTTTGTTTCCATCCTCATCAACCATTGTTTAATGCAGCACGGGCTCGAAGACTAATAAGAGGAGCAGAAAGAAGCGGGCACAGTAACGTCGTTTCTTCAATTATCATTAAAACTGAACTAGTCGTGTCATGTTTATTTATATCTGGCGTGTGCTACGTGTCTATGATGGGGTCATGTGGACCAGATTACAACTATTTAAATATTATTACATTAATATTTTACCTGTACATCAGCGCAACCACTAGTTTCCATCTCGCTTTGATTCCCATATGGAACAACAAGCTTGTTCCCTTCTCCTCTATCGCACTCCAAAATTATGGCTATGCCATCATGTGCTAGGAGCAGAGTCAGGCATTAGATGTGCAAGGAATGCGCGAACTTTGTTTTTTAGAATCAGATGAATTTCAGAAGTTTCAAACACAAAGACACCTAAAACATGGCCAATACATGCCCTACAATATTCTATGGATTGAATTCATCCCAAAATTCCTTTGAAAAACTTTCAATCCAAAGAGGCCATTAAGATACCGTACATAGATTAAATTTAGGCTCAAGTGACCCTAATCAACTATGCCACACCTGCTGTCTTCATCATCGACGACGTCATCCACATTGTCGTCTGCCTCCTCCGCATCAGAAGCAATGCTGACATTCCCCGCCGCGTTCATCCTCCTCATGAATTCTTCACGGTGCGCCGCGTCGACAATAGTGGAGGCCGTACGCCCAGGACCTTCCAGAAGCGCTGCCTCCCTTCAAGGTTGTGTAGATCCGGGTGGATCTCCCACTAGTGGGCTCCGCATAGAGAAAGCAACGCCATCCGCTCCTTCTTGAACTGCTTTAGCCAATACGGACTCGTGTGTCCGTATTGGGCCATTCTCGTTTTCTGCTCTAGAAGCTCGCGGTGGCACTCCTCGATCTGCCTCGCTAACACCCTGTCACGCAAGAGCGGCATGACAGGCACCCTCGCATAGCTGAGCTCGAAACCTCGCGCATGGCAGTGCTGAGTATGTCGTAGTGGGCAATCATCTTAGCCTCATAGAAGCTGAGATTGGGCCTCTCCATGGCTAGGAAGGAACACGATCTAAGCTCCGCCCCTATGGTTACGGGGATATGGTTAAGGAGGTAGACCCACTCGTGGTTGCGACTGCCAATCTGGTCGCAGAACAGACTACTCGCGGATTGATCTTATGAAGGATAATCCTTATCGTCCACACTCCCTGATCCAATGACGCTTAACATTCGAGACGCAGAAATAACCTGTAACCACTCGAGGCTTCTAGAATACCTGATCTGATGGCTACCATTGGATGCTAGGGTTAAGATCCAATGGCTGTCATTGACGCTAGGGGCTCCATGTGTGAAACCATGGTCACAAACCCCAAAAACACATAGGAATGCAACTGCCACATGGCATGGTGCACCAGCATGACAAAGGTTGCACCATAGAATCCACTAGAGTGTGTGTGGTCATGGGGATCAGTGTGGTTTCGGAAAATAACACATGCAATGACTCTAGGGTATCCATGTCAAACCATGGCCATAGAGACCAAAAACAAATAGGAAAGCAACTTCCACATGGAATTTTGCAACAGCATGACAGAAGTTACACCACATAATCCACTAGAGTGTGTGTGGTCATGTGGATCAATGTGGTTTTGGAAAAGAACACATGCAATGACACAAGGGGATCAGTGTGGTTTTGGAAAACAACACATGCAATGACTTTAGGGGCTCCATGTGTCAAACCTGGTCACATAGACCAAAAACACATAGGAAAGCAACTTCGACATGGAATGTTGCACCACCATGACAGAAGTTGCATGACAGAATCCACCAGAGTGTGTGTTGTGTGGATCAATGTGGTTTTGGAAAAGAACACATGCAATGACAATAGGGGATCAGTGTGGTTTTGGAAAAGAACACATGCAATGAATCTAGGGATTCATGTGTAAAACCATGGTCATAGAGACCAAAAACACATAGGAAAGCAACTTCCACCTGGAATGTTGCACCAACATAACAGAAGTTGTACCACAGAATCCACTATAGTATGTGTGCTCATGTGGATCAATGTGGTTTTGGAAAAGAACACATTCAATGACTCTAGCGGCTCCATGTGTCAAATGATGACCCACGAGTATAGGGGGTGTATCGCAGTATTGTCGATAAGTAAGAGTGTCGAACCCAACGAGGAGCAGAAGGTGCTGGCTAGTGGTATGGATCAGAGATTCTCTGCAAATACTTAGCAAACGGATTTTTAGGGGGTTTTGATAATGCAAGTAAATAAAGTACAAGTAAATAAAAGACAATAAGAACAAATGCAACAAGTGGCCCAATCCTTTATGCAGCAAAGGACAAGCCGGTTGTATTACTTAAGATGACCAAACGTTCTCGAGGACACATGGGAATTCTGTCAAGTGCTTTCGCTTCATATAGTTGATTAATCTTCTTTAGCTTGCTAAGTGTTGTGTGGGTGAACATGTGCTAATGTACCGAACTTCCTAGGACTAATACATACTTGTGACTATACCCCTTGCAAACATATGTAAGTACAAGAAAGTAATTAAGGTAGAAACCTAACCACAACTTTAAACTCTAAGACCCTTACGTCCCGTGTGCAATGGTTTCCTAACGGGTGTTCAGGTTTCTGTCACTCTGGCAACCCCTACAATTAGTAGCCAAATACACAATGCATTCCCCTAGGCCCATATAGGTGAAGTGTCATGTAGTGGACGTTCACATGACACCACTAGAAGAAGTACACCACAACTTAAATATCAAACTATTGAATCTTTCTCGACACAACTCCACTACTAACAACATGACTTCTCCCATGTCCTCAAGAACAAAACGAACTACTCACAAGACATCATATGGATCATGATCAGATATGGAATAATGATATATAACAATCTTAACATAAACAATAATTCATTGGTTTCACTCAATACCATCAACTACAAAGAGTAATCAACACCGGGAAAGTTTCCCCTAAGAACTATGCAAGATTCAACCAATTGTTACAGCAATATGGAGATAGTGATGAGGGTGCTGATGATGATGATGGTGGTGATGATGATGATGATGATACCGATGAATTCTAGCTTGATCGTGGTGTTGATGACGATGATCTCCCCTCTCCGGGAAGGAATTCCCCCGGCAGAAATCTGTCTGCCGGAAAGATCTTTCTCTCTCGGTGTTTTCCGCCCCGCGGAGGCGGCGGAATCTTTCTGTGGTCGCTCCTCGAGTATTAGGGTTTTGGGAGGATAATATACGCCAGAGGGGAGAGCCAGGGGTGGACCAGGGCGGCCACACCACCTGGTGGCGCGGCCTAGGCTGGCCCACGCCAGGGGGTGGTGTGGGCCCCCTGTGGCCCATCTCTGCTTCCTCTTCTGGCTTCCTTCGTCTTATGGAAAAATAGGATTTTCTGTAAATTTTCCCGGATTTTCTGATATTCGCGAATTTTGCCTCCAAATA
Source organism: Avena sativa (assembly GCA_916181665.1). Lineage (NCBI taxonomy): Eukaryota > Viridiplantae > Streptophyta > Magnoliopsida > Poales > Poaceae > Avena > Avena sativa. The sequence goes on along the minus strand of OV702287.1, from coordinate 368,392,443 downwards.
GCACCTTTTCCATCAGAATCCTGACTGCAGCGGTCCATGCTCCAAAAGTCATCAACCATGCAAAAACAGATGAAATGACATAAGTAGCATCTCTTAATATGAAATATATCAATGAATAACAGTAAATTATGATATAGAATAGTGATGCAAAATGGATGTATCAACTCCCCCAAGCTTAGACTTTGCTTGTCCCCGAGCGAAACTGAGCTCAATAAACATGGCCTCATGTTTATGGAGCACAATAACTTAACTTGCAATAAGTAAAGGAAACAGAATAAAGATACATAAAGTGAATCATAATTGGTAATGGCAAACTTAGCTCTTGATCGAAGAATAGTTTATAATTTGCTGGAGTTCACAAATAACTAGTTTTCAATGATAGCTTTCAAAGAAGTAAACACCAAGATAAGAGCAAATGTGCAAAACAAGGAACATAAGAAACACGATTGAATAAATCATCATATGAATGAATGAAACACAATAACTCAAAATACTTGCTGAGATAGAAGGGAATAGGTTGATTGAATCAACTAGAAAGTAAAAGAAAGGCCCTTCGCAGAGGGAAGCAGGGATTGCAAGTTTCAAAAAGAGCTTCCAAAAATTATGGTACTTATTAGCTTTCAGCTCTCATTGCCCCTATCATAGGCATCTTTTGGTGACTAAGATTAAAGTGACACAAGTAAGAGCATATGCTTGACAAGTTATAAATTGAAGTCACATGCCCCTTACTTATGAAGAACGAACCTCATGCTACTCAACTTTAGTCACGAGTAAGCTCTTGTCATTGTAAATACATGTGTATCATAGAGAACCGCCAACGGGGTACCCCTTGCACATGACACAGGAGCTATCCCATAATCAAAATGACAAGGCAAGCAGACAATGAGCATCTTAGCGATCTTTTTATTTGCTATTTGCATAGGTTTTTATTGAGGATGCTTCATAGAATGCTCATTATAGTTATGCTGCAAGTTTCCACCATGATTAGGCATGGCTTAGGCTAGCGGCCCAAGCATTTCTCTAACACATATACGAACTCCATGATCTTACCTGTTCCCCTTTTATTTCACATCGCCGGGATCCACAAGCAAAAGAACATGATATCAACTAGGTACAAAGTACCAACGCAGTGTTGAAAGCGTTCCCCATGATACATGGTTCTGCTAACTTCAACTCATAAAGCGCAAGCATATACGCAACAAAGAAGGACCCAATGGTTCAGGTTTATTAAGTGCAAGAAAATAAAGTGTGCCATCAAGTTCGTGAGAGCTTTAATCACTAATTTTCACATAACAAGTTTAATTTGTAAGGTAGATAAAAACAAGAATTTACTTGGAATAGCAATAATGCTAATAGGTAGGTATGGTGGACACAAATGGCATAGGTTTTGGTTTAAGGATTGGATGCACGAGAAGAATTCCCTCTCGGTACAGGTTTTTGGCTAGCAAGGCTAGATAGCAAGTATAAGAATTGAAGGAAGCAAACAAACATACAGGTGATAAAAACAAACATGCAATATTCCTTGGAAGAACAAAAGATCTTAACTAGAGAATACTAAACTTATGAGCAAATCAAGAATGAAAGATGATGAAATTATATTTCTTTAGAGTACTTTTATTTTTTTTCATTAAATTCTGAAAATAGTGTTACTACTGACCGAGCCAGGTTTGCCAAAACCAACTAAATTAACTCAATGATCCCAAAGTGATACCAATACTAACAACAAGATAAATCATATAACCACGAATTGAAAACTAATATAAGATATGCAAAAGAGTAAATGATAGAACTTCTCATTAATATTCCATAATGGCAAATCACACCAAGGGATACATATCTAAGGAGAGAGGGGACACTTCCATAATGCAAACCATCCTACATGATAACTTCTCTATTCATGATATGACTCTACTAAAAAGGTAAAAAAATAGAAGATAGTGATGTGATACCGCGGCACTCCCTGATGACCCGCAATTATAGGGGGTGTATCGCAGTATTTTCGAGGGAAGTGAAACCCAATTTATTCATTCGACACAAGGGGAGACAAAGAATATTTATAAGCCTTAGCAACTGAGTTGTCAATTCAGCTGCACCTAGAAACAATCTTGCTCACAGCAGTTTATCAGTAGCAACAGTTTTGTAGTAGGAATAGTAAAGTAACAGCAGTAGTAAAGCAAAGACAGTAGTGACAAAAGCAGTTAACAGTGGGATTCGAGTGCGGTAGGCATAGGGATGGATGGACGGGCGTTGCATGTACAAGACAATTCAAATAGCAATCAGAACATAGGGAATTGCAGATAAATAATATAAAGCATCCAAGTACTAGACAATCTTAGGCATGTGTTCCATATATAGTCATACGTGCTCGCAATGAGAACTTGCACAACATCTTTTGTCCTGCCAGCCCGTTTGCAGCAGGGCCTCTAGGGAACTACTGGCAATTAAGGTGCTCCTTTTAATAGAGCACCGGAGCAAAGCATTAACACTCCGTGAACACATGTGATCCTCACATCAAAGCCTTTCCCTTCCGGTTATCCCGATTTCTGTCACTTCAGGGCCATAGGTTCCGGACAACGACGTGTGTATACAACTTGCAGATAAGGCCAAAAACAATACTATCATAATGAAATAATAACATGTTCAGATCTGAAATCATGGCACTTAGGCCCTAGTGACAAGCATTAAGCACAACAAGTCGCAACAAAGTCATAAAGCACTAATAAAAGATACTAGGCACCATGCCCTAACAATCTGATGCCATTACATGAACGATCTCATCCAATCCCTACGATCCCCATAGCCTACAGCGGGGGATTACTCACTCATAGATGGAGGAAACATGGATGGTCTACGGAGATGATGGTGGAGATCGATGGAGATGGCTCCGGGGGCACTTCCCCGTCCCGACAGGGTGCCAGAATAGAGACTTTCTGTCCCCCGAATCTCCCCTTTGGTGGCGGCGGCGCAGCGGAACTTTTCATGGAAAAACATCGAATCCCCTGAAGTTTTTAGGTCAGAAGGCTTCTTATAGGCGAAGAGCGAGACCGAGGGGGTGCCTGGGGCCACCACACCATGCCCTAGCGTGGCCAAGCCCAGCTCGCGCCTGGGGGTGGTGTGGCCAGGCCCTGGCCCTCCTCCGTCTCGTATTCTGGCTCCATGAGTCTTCTGGAAAAATAGGCACTTTGGCTTTTGTCTCGTCCAATTCCGAGAATATTCATTTTCTGACTTTCCTGGAACCAAAAACAGCAGAAAATAGGCAGCTGGCACTATGGCTCTTGTTAATAGGTTAGTCCAAGAAATCATATGAAAAGTACTCCAAAGTGTGGACAAAACACAACAAAGTGGATGAAACCAAGCATGGAGCATCAAAAATTATAGATACATTTGCAATGTATCAACATCCACAAGCTTAACTCCTGCTCGCCCTCGAGTAGGTAAGTGATAAAAAGAAAGAATAATTTTTGAGGTGACATGCACCATCAAAGACTTTATCAAAGTACTTGTAAAACATTCAAAGCTGGGATCATAGTACTTCAATCATAACATGAAAGACAAAGTTCTAGCAATAAGGCAAAGCAACTATGTTGCAACATGAAAAGGCACAAACAAAAGATTCATGAATAACAATGCTTTGCAAGACGTTTGTTTGTTTCACATAAAGAAAACATAGCATAGTGGCATTCATCTTGTCCCTCATAGAGTAGCAAACATAAATGCATAGGACACCTTCAAAGTTTACAAGAGTGACTAGATACAAATAGTTTAAAACAAGCAATATCAAGTTATGCATCAATCAACTAGTCTTGGGACAATGCACATAGAACTAAGAATGGCCACTACGCTCTCAAGAAAGTGCTCATAGAATGTGTGGAGACTCAACAAGGAAATGAAAAGGTTTTGAAAAGTTTGAAAGGCTTCCAAATGCTGAAAGTATGGTACTCGTTAGCTTTGAGCTCTCATTGCCCCTATCATAAGCATCTTTAAGTGGTTAAGGTTAAAGTGACACAACTAAGAGGATATGCTTGACAAGTTATAAATCAAAGTCTCATGCCCCTTACTTATGAAGACCGATCCTCATGCTACTCAACTTCAGTCACAAGTAAGCTCTTGTCATTGTAAGTATATACGTATCATAGAGAACCGCCAACGGGGTACCCCTTGCACATGACACGGGAGCTATTCCATAATCAAAATAACAAGGCAAGCAGACAATGAGCATCTCAGCGATCTTTTTATTTACTATGTACATAGATTTTTATTGAGGATGCTTCATAGAATGCTCATTATGGTTATGCTGCAAGTTTCCACCATGATTAGGCATGGCTTAGGCTAGCGGCCCAGGCGTTTCTCTAACATACATACAAACTCCATGATCTTACAAGTTCCACTTTTATTTCACACCGCCGGGATCCATAAGCAAAAGAACATGATATCACAGATACCAAAAACACATAGGAAAGCAACTCCCACTGGAATGTTGCACCAGCATGACAGAAGTTGTACCACAGAATCCACTAGAGTAAGTGTGCTCATGTGGATCAATGTGGTTTTGGAAAAGAACACATTCAATGACTCTAGGGGCTCCATGTGTCAAATGATGACCCACAAGTATAGGGGGTGTATCGTAGTATTGTCGATAAGTAAGAGTGTCGAACCCAACGAGGAGCAGAAGGTGCTGGCTAGTGGTATGGATCAGGGATTCTCTGCAAATACTTAGCAAACGGATTTTTAGGGGTTTTTGATAATGCAAGTAAATAAAGTACAAGTAAATAAAAGACAATAATAACAAATGCAGCAAGTGGCCCAATCCTTTATGCAGCAAAGGACAAGCAGGGGGTATTACTTAAGATGACCAAACGTTCTCGAGGACACATGGGAATTCTGTCAAGTGCTTTCGCTTCATATAGTTGATTAATCTTCTTTAGCTTGCTAAGTGTTGTGTGGGTGAACCTGTGCTAATGTACCGAACTTCCTAGGACTAATACATACTTGTGATTATACCCCATGCAAACATCCGTAAGTACAAGAAAGTAATTAAGGTAGAAACCTAACCACAACTTTAAACTCTAAGAACCTTACGTCCCGTGTGCAATGGTTTCCTAACGGGGGTTCAGGTTTATGTCACTCCGGCAACCCCTACAATTAGTAGCCAAATACACAATGCATTCCCCTAGGACCATATAGGTGAAGTGTCATGTAGTGGACGTTCACATGACACCACTAGAAGAAGTACACCACAACTTAAATATCAAACTATTGAATCTTTCTCAACACAACTCCACTACTAACAACATGACATCTCCCATGTCCTCAAGAACAAAACGAACTACTCACAAGACATCATCTGGATCATGATCAGATATCGAATAATGATGTATAACAATCTTAACATAAACAATATTCAATGGTTTCACTCAATAGCATCAGCTACAAAGAGTAATCAACACCGGGAAAGTTTCCCCTAAGAACTATGCAAGATTCAACCAATTGTTACAGCAATATGGAGATGGTGATGAGGGTGCTGATGATGATGGTGGTGGTGATGATGATGATGATGATCCCGATGAATTCTAGCTTGATGGTGGTGTTGATGGCGATGATCTCCCCTCTCCGGGAAGGAATTCCCCCGGCAGAAATCTGTCTGCCGGAGAGATCTTTCTCTCTCGGTGTTTTCTGCCCCGTGGAGGCGACAGAATCTTTCTGTGGTCGCACCTCGAGTATTAGGGTTTTGGGAGGATAATATACGCCAGACGGGAGAGCCAGGGGTGGACCAGGGTGGCCACACCACCTGGTGGCGCGGCCTAGGCTGGCCCGCATCAGGGGGTGGTGTGGGCCCCCTGTGGCCCATCTCTGCTTCCTCTTCTAGCTTCCTTCTTCTTATGGAAAAATAGGATTTTCCATAAATTTTCCCGAATTTTCTGATCTTCGCGAATTTTGCCTCCAAACAGCACCTTTTCCATCAGAATCCTGACTGCAGCGGTCCATGCTCCAAAAGTCATCAACCATGCAAAAACAGATGAAATAACATAAGTAGCATCTCTTAATATGAAATATATCAATGAATAACAGTAAATTATGATATAGAATAGTGATGCAAAATGGATGTATCAACTCCCCCAAGCTTAGACTTTGCTTGTCCCCAAGCGAAACTGAGCTCAATAAACATGGCCTCATGTTTATGGAGCTCAATAACTTAACTTGCAATAAGTAAAGGAAACAGAATAAAGATACATAAAGTGAATCATAATTGGTAATGGCAAACTTAGCTCTTGGTCGAAGAATAGTTGATAATTTTCTAGAGTTCACAAATAACTGGTTTTCAATGATAGCTTTCAAAGAAGTAAACACCAAGATAAGAGCAAATGTGCAAAACAAGGAACATAAGAAACACGATTGAATAAATCATCATATGAATGAATGAAACACAACAACTCAAAATACTTGCTGAGATAGAAGGGAATAGGTTGATTGACTCAACTAGAAAGTAAAAGAAAGGCCCTTCGCAGAGGGATGCAGGGATTGCAAGTTTCAAAAAGAGCTTCCAAAAATTATGGTACTTATTAGCTTTCAGCTCTCATTTCCCCTATCATAGGCATCTTTTGGTAACTAAGATTAAAGTGACACAACTAAGAGGATATGCTTGACAAGTTATAAATTGAAGTCACATGCCCCTTACTTATGAAGAACGAACCTCATGCTACTCAACTTTAGTCACGAGTAAGCTCTTGTAATTGTAAATACATGTGTATCATAGAGAACCGCCAACGGGGTACCCCTTGCACATGACACAGGAGCTATCCCATAATCAAAATGACAAGGCAAGCAGACAATGAGCATCTCAGCGATCTTTTTATTTGCTATTTGCATAGGTTTTTATTGAGGATGCTTCATAGAATGCTCATTATAGTTATGCTACAAGTTTCCACCATGATTAGGCATGGCTTAGGCTAGCGGCCCAAGCATTTCTCTAACACATAGACGAACTCCATGATATTACCAGTTCCCCTTTTATTTCACTCCGCCGGGATCCACAAGCAAAAGAACATGATATCAACTAGGTACAAAGTACCAATGAAGTGTTGAAAGCGTTCCCCATGATACACGGTTCTGCTCACTTCAACTCATAAAGCGCAAGCATATACGCAACAAAGAAGGACCCAATGGTTCAGGTTTATTAAGTGCAAGAAAATAAAGTGTGCCATCAAGTTCGTGAGAGCTTTAATCACTAATTTTCACATAACAAGTTTAATTTGTAAGGTAGATAAAAACAAGAATTTACTTGGAATAGCAATAATGCTAATAGGTAGGTATGGTGGACACAAATGGCATAGGTTTTGGTTTAAGGACTGGATGCACGAGAAGAATTCCCTCTCGGTACAGGTTTTTGGCTAGCAAGGCTAGATAGCAAGTATAAGAATTGAAGGAAGCAAACAAACATACAAGTGATAAAAAAAACATGCAATCTTCCTTGGAAGAACAAAAGATCTTAACTAGAGAATACTAAACTTATGAGTAAATCAAGAAAGAAAGATGATGAAATTATATTTCTTTAGAGTACTTTTATTTTTTTCATTAAATTCTCAAAATAGTGTTACTAATGACCGAGCCAGGTTTGCCAAAACCAACTAAATTAACTCAATGATCCCAAAGTGATACCAATACTAACAACAAGATAAATCATAAAACCATGAATTAAAAACTAATATAAGATATGCAAAAGAGTAAATGATAGAACTTCTCATTAATATTCCATAATGGCAGATCACACCAAGGGATACATATCTAACGAGAGAGGGGACACTTCCATAATGCAAACCATCCTACATGATATGACTCTACTAAAAGGGTAAAAAGATAGAAGATAGTGATGTGATACCGCGACACTCCCTGATGACCCACAAGTATAGGGGGTGTATCGCAGTAGTTTCGAGGGAAGTGAAACCCAATATATTGATTCGACACAAGGGGAGCCAAAGAATATTTATAAGCCTTAACAACTGAGTTGTCAATTCAGCTGCACCTGGAAACAATCTTGCTCACAGCAGTTTATCAGTTGCAACAGTTTTGTAGTAGGAATAGTAAAGTAACAGCAGTAGTAAAGCAAAGACAGTAGTAACAAAAGCAGTAAACAGTGGGATTCGAGTGCGGTAGGCATAGGGATGGATGGACGGGCGTTGCATGGACAAGACAATTCAAATAGCAATCAGAACATAGGGCAATTGCACATAAATAAGATAAAGCATCCAAGTACTAGACAATCCTAGGCATGTGTTCCATATATAGTCATACGTGCCCGCAATGAGAACTTGCACAACATCTTTTGTCCTACCAGCCCGTTTGCAGCGGGGCCTCTAGGCAACTACTGGCAATTAAGGTGCTCCTTTTAATAGAGCACCGGAGCAAAGCATTAACACTCCATGAACACATGTGATCCTCACATTAAAGCCTTTCCCTTCCGGTTATCCCGATTTCTGTCACTTCGGGGCCATAGGTTCCGGACAACAACGTGTGAATACAACTTGCAGATAAGACCAAAAACAATACTATCATAATGAACAAATAACATGTTCAGATCTGAAATCATGGCACTGGGTGGAGGAAACATGGATGGTCGATGGAGATGATGGTGGAGATCGATGGAGATGGCTCCGGGGGCACTTCCCCGTCCCGGCAGGGTGCCAGAATAGAGACTTTCTATCCCTCGAATCTCCCCTTCGGTGGCGGCGGCGCAGCGGAACTTTTCGTGGAAAAACATCGAACCCCCTGAAGTTTTTAGGTCAGAAGGCTTCTTATAGGCGAAGAGGGAGACCGAGGGGGTGCCTGGGGCCACCACACCATGCCCTGGCGCGGCCAAGCCTAGCCCGCGCCTAGGGGTGGTGTGGCCAGGACCTGGCCCTCCTCCGTCTCTTACTCTGGCTCCGTGAGTCTTCTGGAAAAATAGGCACTTTGGCTTTTGTCCCGTCTAATTACGAGAATATTCATTTTTTGACTTTCCTGGAACCAAAAACAGAAGAAAACAGGCAGCTGGCACTGTGGCTCTTGTTAATAGGTTAGTCCAAGAAATCATATGAAAAGTACTCCAAAGTGTGGACAAAACACAAGAAAGTGGATAAAACCAAGCATGGAGCATCAAAAATTATATATACATTTGCAATGTATCACTCCCCCAAGCTTGGAACAAACCAAGGGGATGCCAAACCTGATGACGAATTACTCCTTTGGTGGTGGTGGTATCCTCTCATCAACGTCCGACTTCCAGGGTAAGGGCTTCCCATCAACAAAGGACATCGTGGTCTCCAGCATCCTGAAACTTGCAGCAGCACTTATGAGTTTAAATCTAACCTCATACTCACAATTTTGATTTTGAACATCGTAGAGCTGTGCTTGCAGTTCATTTGTTGTTTGGTGGAGGGAGAGGAGTTCATCTTTGAGCTCAGCAGTCTCCTCTTGGTGCTCGGCGATGAGTTCGAAACAAATCTTATGGATGATATCCACTTTGCGTTCCACCATCTTCTTGTACCTAAAGACTTCTTGCTCCAATGCTTCCATCCTGTCCTCCAGACTTCCTTCACCCTTAGGGCCTTGAACCTCTTTTATCCGTAATTCCCATATTCAAGCAACAACTCCTTGGGATGTATCTTCAACTCTCTCATGTATGGGTTGATGATATCCTCTAAAGAATCTTCCTTGGCTGATCCAGAGGAAGACATTGTGGCTCAAATCTGGGACTCTACCTGTTAGAAACAGATCGAAACGAAAACACGACGAGAACACGATATACGAACCTCGGGGGATCTGGGGAATTATATATTACGAGATTTCACAACAAAAGGAAGGTACTGGGAGAAAACGGGTCAGAGACGGAGTCCGGAGGGGCCACACCACCTGGTGGCGTGGCCAGGGTGGGCCCGCGCCATAGGGTGGTGTGAGCCACACTGGCTCCATTTCCGTCCCTCTTTCGCTTCGTAGCTTCCCTTATTGACTAAAAACTACAAAAATATAATTTGACAGATCTTTCGCGGAGCTTTTCTTACCAGAACTGTTACCTATTCAAAAACGGAGTCTGCAGGTCTCTGAATTTGGTCCTTGATAAATTTTTCCGGAGTTATAACTTGAAAGGCATCAACATTTTCATTGTAGGAATCTCCAGCAATATAGTGCTTGAGTCGTTGCCCATTCACTCCTTGTGTAGTATTATCTTTTAAAGAAGAAATTTTTATTGCTCCTGAACGGTACACTTCTTCAATAACGAAAGGTCCTTCCCATTTCGACAGTAGATTTTTTGCACAAAAAATCTGAGACGAGACCTATACAATAGAACTTTCTCACCAACATGAAATTCTCTCTTAAGTATTCGCTTGTCATGCCATCTTTTAACTTTTTCCTTAAAGATCCTAGCATTCTCATAGGCTTCACTCCTCCATTCATCTAAAGAACTTAAGTCAAATAATATTTTCTCACCAGCGAGCTTACAATCTCTATTGAGTTCTTTAACTACCCAATAAGCTTTGTGCTCTAATTCTAAAGGTAGGTGACAATCTTTCCCATAAACCATTTTATAAGGAGACATCCCCATAGGGTTTTTGCAGGCAGTCCTATAAGCCCATAAAGAATCATTCAACTTTTTAGCCCAGTTTTTTCTAGATCTATTAACAGTCTTTTGCAAGATGGATTTAATTTCTCTATTTGATAACTCTACTTGTCCACTAGTTTGGGGGTGATAAGCTGAAGCAATTCTATGATTAACATCATATTTAGCAAGGGTCTTTCTAAAACCACCATGAATGAAATGAGAACCTCCATCAGTCATGAGGTACCTAGGCACTCCAAACCTAGGAAAGATAACATCCTTAAGCATTTTTAGAGAAGTCTCTCCGCCAGCACTCTTTGTAGGAATGGCTTCTACCCACTTAGTAACATAATCAATAGCAACAAGAATATGAGTATAACCTTTCGAGGGAGGAAAAGGACCCATAAAGTCAAATCCCCAGCAATCAAAGGGTCCAATAACTAGAGAATAGTTCATAGGCATTTCATTGCGTCTACAAATATTACCAACACGCTGACACTCATCACAAGATAAAACAAATTTTCTTGCATCTTTAAAAAGGGTAGGCCAGTAGAAACCCGATTGCAGCACCTTTTGCACAGTTCTATCTCCTGCATGATGTCCTCCATAATCACTACCATGACATTTACACAATATCTCCTTTTGTTCATATTTTGGAACACATCTTCGCATAATACCATCCGCTCCTTCTTTATATAAGTGTGGGTCATCCCAAAAATAATACATCAAATCATAAAAGAACTTTCTTCTTTGCTGAGCTGTAAAAGTTGGAGGCAAATACTTGGAAACAATAAAGTTAGAATAATCAGCGTACCAAGGGCTCCCTCGCGAGCTTACCCCTACCACAGCCAACTGTTCATTTGGGAAACTATCATTAACAAGCATAGGATCAAAGGAGATATTTTCCAATCGAGATAAATTATCAGCTACAGGGTTTTCATCACCTTTCCTATCTACAATATGTAGATCAAACTCTTGTAAAAGCAGCACCCATCTAATAAGCCTAGGCTTAGCATCCTTCTTCGTCATAAGGTACTTAATAGAAGCATGATCAGTATGAATGGTGACTTTTGAGTCTACAATATAGGGTCTAAACTTATCACAAGCAAAGACGACAGCTAGAAATTAGTTTTCAGTAGTAGCATAATTCCTTTGAGCAGCATCCAAAGTCTTACTAGCATAATGAATAACCTTTAGCTTTTTATCAATTCATTGCCCAAGGACAGCACCTACAGCAAAATCACTAGCATCACACATTATTTCAAAGGGTAAACTCCAATCAGGTGGTTGAATGATTGGAGCTGTAGTTAAAGCCTTCTTAAGAGTTTCAAAAGATTCCTTACAATCATCATCAAAAACAAAGGGTACATCTTTTTGAAGAAGATTAGTGAGGGGTTTTGATATCTTAGAGAAATCTTTAATAAACCTTCTATAGAAACCAGCATGACCAAGGATACTACGAATACCTTTGATGTCTCTTGGGCAGGGCATTTTCTCAATTGCCTCGACTTTAGCTCTATCCACTTCTATGCCTCTTTTGGAAACCTTATGCCCAAGGACAATCCATTCATTAACCATGAAGTGGCATTTCTCCCAATTAAGAACAAGATTAGTTTCTTCACACCTCTGCAAAACTTTATCAAGGTTGTGCAGACAATTATCAAAAGAAGTTCCATAGACAGAGAAGTCATCCATGAACACTTCCACAATTTCCTCACAAAAACCATGAAAGATAGTAGACATGCATCTTTGAAAAGTAGCAGGAGCATTACATAAACCAAAAGGCATACGTCTATAAGTATAAGTTTTGTAAGGGCAAGTAAAAGTAGTTTTTTCTTGATCTTGTTGTTTAACAGTAATTTGAGAGAAACCAGAATAACCATCAAGAAAACAAAAATGGGTCTTTTTAGACAACCTTTCCAACATTTGATCAATAAAAGGAAGCGGGTAATGATCTTTCTTAGTAACTTTGTTGACTTTCCTAAAATCAATGCACATCCTATAGCCTACCACTATTCTTTGGGGAATAAGCTCATCATTATCATTAGGCACAACATTAATACCTCCCTTTTTAGGGACACAATGAACAAGACTAACCCATTCACTATCAGCAATAGGGTAAATAATACCAACATCAAGGAGTTCCAATACCTCATTTCTTACCACTTCCTTCATTTTAGGATTTAAACATCGTTGGTTCTCTACTACTGGCTTTGCATCTGGTTCTATATTGATAGCATGCTGACATATAGTAGCTGAAATCCCTTTTAAATCATCCAGAGTATAGCCCATAGCCCCTCGGTGTTTCTTCAAATCCTCCAATAATCTTTCTTCTTCCTTCCCTGAAAGTTTAGAGCTAATAATAACAGGATATATCTTTTTATCATCAATGTAAGCATATTTAAGATCGTTAGGGAGAGGTTTTAGATCAAAGACCGGATCCTTTTTAGGTGGCAATGTGGTACCCAAGTCTTCTATAGGCAAGTTATGCTTAAGCATCTTAGGATGATTACGGAGAATCTCATCAATCTCATTCCCTTCTTCCATGAAGATTTCACTTTCATGATCTTCCATAAATTGTTGCAAAGCATTGTTAGGAGCAAGAGAAATAGAAGCAAGTTGTTCAACTCTAAAATCCTCATTATGGGTTTCCTCTTCACAAGGTTCTTTAGTAAATTTCGAAAAATTAAACTCATAAGATTCCCCATCAAACTTAGTCAAGATTTTCTCACTTTTGCAATCTATAATAGCTCCACAAGTACTCAAGAAAGGTCTACCAAAAATGATAGGATAAGTTTTACTAGCAGCTGAACTAAGTACTAGAAAATTAGTAGGATACTTAATCTTACCACAAAGAACTTCCACATCTCGTACAATACCAATTGGAGAGATGGTCTCTCTATTAGCAAGGTGAATAACCACATCAATCTCTTCCAATTCGCAGGGATTGATTTCATGCATAATTTCTCTGTAAAGCTCATAAGGAATAGCACTAGAACTTGCACCAATATCACATAAACCATAATAGCAATGATCACATATTCCAACAGAAAGCACAGGGACACTAGCCTTTTTAGTTCTATTAGGATGTGAAACAATATTACAAGCATCCTCACAAAAGACTATGTGTCCATCTTCTACGCTTTTAGTGACAAGATCTTTCACAATTGCTACAACAGGTTCAATGTTTATTTGTTCATCAGGTTTTATAGTTCTATTTGCACTTTTAGTGATTACACTAGTTATCATAGGATGGTCCTTTACCTTACCTGGGAAGAGTTTCTCGATATAAAGTCCAGGTAAGATATGATCAATAGTGTAAAACTCAGTACTCCCAACAGGAACACAGTCAACAATATCTTTATAAGGCGCATGGTACTTGCTCCATCCCCTTTTTGGGATTTCAATATAAGAAGCAAAATCCTTAAAGCAATTTGTAATAACTTGTACATCAAGACCATAAGTATTATTAATATTTTGAAAGTTATCAGTACCCATAAAAGATTCAATGCATTCATAATCATAATTTATACCTGACTTTCTACCTTTGTCATTCTCCCAAGCTTCAGCATTATCTTGAATACGGTCTAGAAGGTCCCATTTGGCTTTTTCTTCCATGCGAGTGAATGATCCAGCACAAGAAGCATCCAATAAATCCTTATCATGAAGAGAAAGCCTTGCATAAAAGATATTGATAATAATATTGTTGGGGAGCTCATGAATGGGACATTTGAGCATTAGTAACTTCAACCTCTCCCAAGCTTGAGCTGTACTCTCTCCATCAAGAGGCCAAAAGTTGTATATTTGATTTTGATCTTTATGAATCTCACTAGGAGGATAAAACTTTGAATAAAAGAGAGGTACTATTTCCTCCCATTCAAGAGCTTGACCATTCTTCTGCAACTTATATCATTCCTCAGCTCTTCCTTTCAGTGATAATGAGAATAACTTCTTCTTGACTTGATCTGTAGTAATACCTGCACACTTGAACAACCCGCATAATTCATGTATAAGGAGCAAATGATCACTGGGATGGACAGTTCCATCTCCAACATAATAGTTATCCATAACACGATCAATAATTCTTGTAGGTATTTTAAAAGTATCATTCTCAGCAGGTGGTGGTTCATCTACTACCTTAGAAGTGGTAGTAGCTTTACCAAATAAGAAACTCAGCGAATTATCCATATTGAAAATAAAGTAACCAACAGAAATAAACAATACTCACAGTAGAAGTTTCCTTTACCAGTTCCACTCTCCAATAGCGCTTCACTCCCCGACAACGGCGCCAGAAAATAGTCTTGATGACCCACAAGTATAGGGGGTGTATCGCAGTATTTTCGATAAGTAAGAGTGTCGAACCCAACGAGGAGTAGAAGGTGCTGGCTAGTGGTATGGATCAGGAATTCTCTGCAAATACTTAGCAAACGGATTTTTATGGGTTTTTGATAATGCAAGTAAATAAAGTACGAGTAAATAAAAGACAATAAGAACAAATGTAGCAAGTGGACCAATCCTTTATGCAGCAAAGGACAAGACGGTTGTATTACTTAAGATGACCAAACGTTCTCGAGGACACATGGGAATTCTGTCAAGTGATTTCGCTTCATATAGTTGATTAATCTTCTTTAGCTTGCTAAGTGTTGTGTGGGTGAACCTCTGCTAATGTACCAACCTTCCTAGGACTAATACATACTTGTTATTATACCCCTTGCAAACATCCGTAAGTACAAGAAAGTAATTAAGGCAGAAACCTAACCACAGCTTTAAACTCTAAGACCCTTACATCCCTTGTGCAATGGTTTCTTAATGGGGGTTCAGGTTTCTGTCACTCCGGCAACCCCAACGATTAGTAGCCAAATACACAATACATTCCCCTAGGCCCATATAGGTGAAGTGTCATGTAGTCTACGTTCACATGACACCACTAGAAGAAGTACACCACAACTTAAATATCAAACTATTGAAACTTTCTCAACACAACTCCACTACTAACAACATGACTTCTCCCATGTCCTCAAGAATAAAATGAACTACTCACAAGACATCATATGGATCATGATTAGATATGGAATAATGATGTATAACAATCTGAACATAAACAATAATTCAATGGTTTCACTCAATAGCATCAACTACAAAGAGTAATCAACACCGGGAAAGTTTCCCCTAAGAACTATGCAAAATTCAACCAATTGTTACAGCAATATGGAGATGGTGATGAGGGTGCTGCTGATGACGATGGTGGTGGTGATGATGATGATGATCCCGATGAAGTCTAGCTTGACGGTGGTGTTGATGGCGACGATCTCCCCTCTCCGGGAAGGAATACCCCCGGCAGAAATCTGTCTGCCGGAGAGATCTTTCTCTCTCGGTGTTTTCTGCCCCGCAGAGGCGGTGGAAGCTTTCTATGGTCGCTCCTCGAGTATTAGGGTTTTGGGAGGATAATATACGCCAGAGGGGAGAGCCAGGGGTGGACCAGGGCAGCCACACCACCTGGTGGCGAGGCCTAGGCTGGCCCGCGCCAGGGGGTGGTGTGGGCCTCCTGTGGACCATCTCTGCTTCCTCTTCTGGATTCTTTCGTCTTCTGGAAAAATAGGATTTTCCGTATATTTTACCGGGATTTTTGATCTTCACAAATTTTGCCTCTAGACAGCACCTTTTCCATCAGAATCCTGACTGCAGCGGTCCATGCTCCAAAAGTCATCAACCATGAAAAAACAGATGAAATAACATAAGTATCATATCTTAATATGAAATATATCAATGAATAACAGTAAATTATGATATAGAATAGTGATGCAAAATGTACGTATCACAAACCATGGTCACAGAGAAGAAAAACCCATAGGAAAGCAACTTCCACATGGAATGTTGCACCAGCATGACAAAAGTTGCATCACAGAATCCCTTGAAGTGTGCGTGGTCATGTGGATCAGTGTGATTTCTTGAAAAGAACACATGCAAACACTAGGGGATCAATGTGGTTTTGGAAAATAACACATGCAATGACTCTAGGGGCTCCATGTGTCAAACCATGGTCACAGAGACCAAAAATTCATGGGAAAGCAAATTCAACATGGAATGTTGCACTAGCATGTGAGAAGTTGTATCATAGAATCCTCTAGAGTGTGTGTGGTCATGTGGATCAGTGTGGTTTTGTAAAATAACACATGCAATGACACTAGGGTGTTAGTGTGGTTTTTGAAAAGAACACATACAATGACTCTAGGGGCTCCGTATGTGAAACCATGGTCATAGAGACCAAAAATACATACGAAAACAACTTCCACATGGAATGTTGCACTAGCATGACAGAAGTTGCACCACATAATCCATCGGAGTGTTTGTAGTCATGTGGATCAATGTGGTTTTGGAAATAACAGATGCAATGACACTAGGGGATTAATGTGGTTTTGGAAAATAACACATGCAATGAATCTAGGTGAATAGTGCGGTTATGGAAAAAACATATGCAATGACTCTAGGGCCCCCATGTGTCAAACCATGGTTAAAGGGACCAAAAACACATATGAAAGCAACTTCCACATGGAATGTTGCACCAGCTTGACAGAAGTTGCATCACACAATCCACTAGAGTGTGTGTGGTCATGTGGATCAATGTGGTTTTGAAAAAGAACACATGCAATGACACTAGGGGATCAATGTGGTTTTGGAAAGAACGATTGCAATAACTCTACGGGCTCCGTGTGTCCAACCATGGTAACAGAGACCAAAATCACATAGGAAAGCAACTTCCACATGGAATGTTGCACCAGCATGACAGACGTTGCATCACCGAACCCACTGGAGTGTGTGTGGTCCTGTGGATCAATGTGGCTTTGGAAAAGAATAATGCAATGTCACTAGGGGATCAGTGTGTTTTTGGAAAATAACGCATGCAATGACTCTAGGGGCTCCATGTGTCAAACCATGGTCATAGAGACCAAAAACCTCATAGGAAAGCAACTTCCACATGGAATGTTGCACTAGCATGACATAAGTTGCACCATAGAATCTGCTGGAGTGTGTGGTCATGTGGATCAATGTGGTTTTCGAAAAGAACACATGCAATGACACTGGGGGATCAGTGTGGCTTTGGAAATGAACACATGCAATGATTCTATGGGCTCCATGTGTCAAACCATGGGCATAGAGACCATAAACACATAGGAAAGCAACTTCCACATGGAATCCACTAGAGTGTGGGCGGTCATGTCGATCAATGTGGTTTCGGAAAAGAACACATGAAGTGACATAGGGAATCAGTGTGGTGTTTGAAAAGAACATATGCAATGAATCTAGGGGCTCCATGTGTCAAACCATGGTCACAGAGATGAAAAACACATAGGAAAGCAAATTCCACATGGAATGTTGCACCAACATGACAGAAGTTGCATCACAGAATCTATTGGAGTGTCTGTGGTCATGTGTACCAATGTGGTTTTTGGAAAAGAACACATGCAATGACACTAGGGGCTGCATGTGTCAAATCATGGTCATAGAGACTAAAAAGACATAGGAAAGGAACTTCCACATGGAATGTTGTAACTACCTCGGTGAATTACGCTCCTAGTTACAAGCCTGAATGAGCAGAAATGGTTGAAATAGTACGGTGGGGCCCAAATGCCACTCATAGGTAGACCTTTCGGCCATCCCAACCATTCCCACACATCGGGACAAGAACGGGCGGCGTAATCGGCAGGCGAAGGGATCAACTACATACACAAATGAGTATGTATGCAAGCCACCATACAACAGTACATCAGAGCCATTCCATCTAAAAGAAAGGAAATATAGCAACGCCATACGGCAAGATCCAAATATCCTAGATAAATATAATAGTTTAGGATATCTCCTCATACATCAGACATCAGAGTATCAAGCGGAAGCGGAAGACAAAATCCGAGTACGGATAAGAAGCAAATCGGCATAAGATGCCCCATAAATAAGCACATCCCGCCCACAGATCTCACGGATCCCCGTTCCCGGAATCTCTACACCGAATGATCGTTGCCCACATCGTCCGTATCTTCCACCCAGTATCCATCTTGCGAGTGTACCTGTTCATCTGAACCAATAATTTATCGTGTGAGACCCTAGGGGTACTCAGCAAGTCCTTATGCCTCTAAAGGGGACACAACCTGGGGTGACGCAATTGCAGCAAAAGATAATCCCTAGCAATTCTATAGATACTCGCTAACCATCCTCCTAACCAGAGATAGACGGATGTCCGTGAATTAAGAACAACAGTTATAACAGTAATAACGGTAATATCCACAGATCCATCCTCCTCCTCGCTTACCGACGAGGAAGCGGACGAACAACCCCCCATCCGTTGGCAGTTTTATTAAACATTCCATGAGTGTTGTACTATTTACTAGTCAGGTACCTAGTCTAGTCAAATTAAAAGCGGTACTTTAGTTATTCTTGTCTATGATCGAGAAACTGTGCTCCAAGTCGTCCATAACCGCGGACACGGCTTTCAGAAAGTTTTACCCTGCAGGGGTGCACAAATAGCAACACACACTCGATATGCCTCGGAAAAACCAAATCAAAACCCAACGAGGCAGTCACGACAAAGCGATCACAGGATTCAGAAATATTTTAGGGGGCCACCCCATTGAGCTACCCGCAACGAAGTTAGCTAACTTCGAGACGGCCTCAAGGTTTGTGGAGCCGGCTGTAAACGACTGGGAACCCAAAAGTGTGACTGGGCTTGTCGATACAGCGAAAACGGGTCACGGACCTAAACAGTACAGTGTGCATTACCTCGCACAATTTAAATTAAAGCAGTAAAGCATGTCATAAGTACAGGATAGTAAATAAAACCTCAAACTAGTTTGTGGCCCCAAGAAATAAGAATGAATCAAGATCTGGCTCAGGGGGGTTCATAAGCCTCCCGGATGTGGATAGCGCGAATATTCAAGGAACAGGAATCAAGTACTCGGGGTCCTACGGGACACAAGTGAGCCTGAAAAACCAAATAGCAAATATGGCTCACCGATGCCACTTTCATTAGTTATCCCATTACTACTCAGGTTAAGTTGTTTAGGTACCTCATTATCCATCAGACACTCACATACCCTACACATGTTGTTCTACGACTCGCATGGCTCAAACAACTCCTGTAGTAATGGCTCATGGGATGGAGGGACAAGCTTCGGTGGGGTTTAAAAGTAAAGGCTATGCAATACTTGGGATTCAATTTAATGCAATCGCGACTCAATGATGCAAGAATAAGAAAGAGGCAATAGGTACTATATGTATGCAAGCATGTGGTAATGCTTGCCTGGCAGCTCAGTTGAAGCAAGGGATGGATCTGGGTAGTGCTCCTGGTTCTCTTGATATATCCCCTGCTCAGCGTCTATTCGGAGAAGAACCAAACAAACAAGGGCCAACATAAATAAAGTGCACAAGCATATAGATTAAATGCGACAAGCAAACAATCATGCCATGATGAATGATGCACAATTTGCATGGCAATGAAGTAGCATGGCATGGGTGAGGTGTGAAGTACAAGATTAAATCATTTTATTTAGTTTTGGCCACATTTTAACCTCAAATTAGTTGCTTTCCACAATATATTTATATGATGCATGCTTCAAATCAAACCATGGAATGCATAAACAGAAAGGTATCGTCGAGCTAATCATTTTAGACATATTATTTGTTAAATTTGGACTTATAAAACAAAAGTTATTAATTAATTAAGGTGGAAGGGCAATTTATTGTAATTTAAATAAACTTGGAATTTTAAATGTTCAAAATATATTTTGGATGGCATATTTGAATTCCTCATATTTTTCTGATTTGAAAACATATATTATATGTATTATTTGGGTTTGTATTTTAAAAGTTATTTAAAAACAGAATTAAATTGAATTTGAAATAATTTTGAAAAGATTTGAATTAAAAAAAACTAGATTACAAAAAACATTTTGTTACTCAGCTCTAGGCTAGCCACAGACACAGACGGTGGGGTCGACGCTGACTCAGCAACAGGTGGGGCTGCAGAGGGCTGCGGGGCGTTTCTTACTCGGTTCCTGCCTACCCGCACCGATGACAAGTGGGTCCGGGGGCAGCGGGGCCACGCGCGTGCGTCGCCAGCCGGGGCGTGACACGTGTGCGATCCAGGGCATGGGTAGGGACTGATCTGTGATGGCCGTATTTCCCGGGGGTTTTCTTGCAAAAAGGAAACCGAGGCTGACAGGTGGGCTCTAGGGACGGCGGGTTGAGGCGGGAAAAACTACAGGGGCCTAAACACAAAAGTGTCATCGGCTGTTGCTGCGCTGCTGACGAAACCGTCCCTGACGGCGGCGGATCCGGCTGCTTTTCATCGACGGTGGCGACGAATCCGCTGGGAGAAACGCGACGCGGCTAAAACGAAAGTTGAAGAGGGGACATCGGGCTACAAGTCTCGTTCAGCGATCTAACGCAGAGGAGGGCTACAGCGCGCGGGGTAGGTCGAGGAACAGGCGGACGGGAAGCTGCTGCAGCTGCTGCCGCCAGAGCGCGACGCGCGGCGCGCGCGCAGAGCGCTCGACGGAAGGCGGCGGCGATGCAAGGCGAGAGGGGGAGGGAGACGATGTCTAGGGGGAAGAGGGGCTCACCAGCGACCATCTGGTGCAGCTAGCGGGCTCGGGGTAGCGTCGATCGTCGGGGAAGCAGGGGGCCGGAGCACTCCTGCTGCTCACGGGCACGGCAGCGGCGGGGCTCCTCCGGCGGTTCCCGGTGGCTTCCAGCGGGGCTAGGCGAAGAAGAGGAAGCAGAGGACGCCCTGGTGCCTCTGGATCGTTTTGGTGAGCTTCAGATCGACGAGGCCAGGAGGTAGATGGGCTAGGGTTTTGGGGTTCGGCATGGGAAGGCCATGGCCAAGTGAGGCTGCAAGGAGAGGAAGAAAGGGAGGGAGAGAGGAACCTGGGCGCCTCCTGGACGGATCTGAGATGGTAAGGTGAGCTGGGGTGGTTGGGGAGATAAGGGAGAGAGGAGAGAGGCACATGGGGGGGTGGTGCACTTTTGCAAAAGGGGAGGAGGGTGATCAGGCTAGGGTTGATGGGCTCGGGCCAGGGCTTGGTAGAGGGTAGCTAGGGCAGGGGTGTAGGTGGCCAGCTAGGGTTTGGTGAGAGGGTAGCCAAGTGGGGCCAACCTAGGTGAGAGAGAGAGAGGCCGAGAGAGAGGGGTGCATCATGCTAGGGCTAGGTCATGGTGGGGTTTAGGAGAGTGGGGGTTATGGTGATGAAGGGTAGATGATATGAGTGGCACCTAGATAGAGGTTAAGAGAGAAGGGGGGTGGTGGTTTAGGGTTTTGAGAGAGAGATAGATGGAGTGGTTTGAAGCTAGGATTTGCCTTGGACAAGATCAAGCCAAGAACAACCAAGATCAAACAAGAAAAAGAGAGGGATGGATTGCTAGGGTTTAAGCAAGATCAACATAGAACAAGCCAAAAGAAAAGATAGAGATGGAGAGAGGTGATGATCCACTCAAAAATCAAATAAAAACCCAAAAGCTAGAAAAGGTGGCACTTGCATGGCCCATGCAAAATATTTATTGCCATGTTGATTCTTGTGAAAACAATATTATTACATGGCATTATTATTATGCATTCCCGAAATTGGAATAAAAGCCAAGCAAAAGATTTTTAGAAGGAAGCTCCAAGTGGAATAGGTGGAGATGATCACATTTGATTAAAATTGGGACTTGCTAGTGTGTATACTCCACTAGATTCTTACTAGTCCCAAAATTATTCCCACATGAGCATAAATCCATAATAATCCATATGGAAGCTAGGAAAAGGGTTCCACTCACAAGGCATGCAAAGGTGGCCATGTGGCTCTCATATATCAATAATGTGAAGACATCATGATGCTAAGATGAGAGCATGTGGAAAAGAATTGGATCCATCCCAACCCACATGAGCTAGAGGTAGACTCAAATAAAGTGCAAAGCTCACATTTAGTTGGATGGTGGAATTATAAGGTGGTGAAAGAAAGGTGGTGGAGTTAATAAGAGATATGCCCCCAACTCAACTTGGGCATTTAAACAATATATCAAGAAGCAACTACAATATCAAGAGGCAAATACAATTAATAATGCATATGAGATAAGAACCAAATGGAAAAGGGTTTTATATGATGCTCAAATGCAAGGAGGCATGATGACATGAGCATGATATAATGATGATGCAACAATTATATATTTGAAGTAGCCATTATATTACTAGACCAAGTAGCATTACAATTGTTAGAAAATTGGGATGCTACAACTCTCCCCCACTAAACAGGAATCTCGCCCCGAGATTCTAGGATGAAGAAGAAGACACAAAGAGGGTAGGATACTTGGCACGGAGCTCATCTTCACGTTCCCAAGTGGCTTCATCAACGGAATGGTGCGACCACTGCACCTTGCAAAACTTGCTAGACTTGTTGCGAGTCTTGCGTTTTTGCTTGAGACACAAAGGGTTAGAAGAATTGAAGGATTGTCGTGAGACAAGAAGGACAGGATGAACATAGCTCCGGTTTTCTCAAGAAACATGATAAAAGAATAGAACCACTAGTGAAAGAAAGGACAAGATGATGTATCATGGATATAGAAAGGCACACCGTTAAGATTAAAGATTTACTGATACTAGAGAGGATGAAACTTCGTCTCGCCGGAAGAAAAGAGCTAGATTGGAGAGGTTTTGAACCACTATGACAATAGCATCGCATCTTCTCTCGGATTTGAGAAATGCAGTTCGGAAACAATATTGCCTTCAAACAATAGAGTCCCTTGATATGAGCAGAAAGATTTAGTTAGACCTCGTCGGATTAGATTCTTGTTGCGCTGGTAAGAACCAAAGGATCACGCAATTGAGGTGCGCGGATATAACTTCCAGAGACGGTTGTGAAGCCAGATCATGGTGGAATCCCGAGAAGCAAGGAAGATGGAGGATCTGGAGTTTATTGTAGAGATACTTATTGCTTTCTTTAGCCTTGAGGCTAACGCAATAGATTTGCGGCTGATGGCACCAACCATAATTGGCTTTACCACTGAAAAAGAATTGATGAAACAAAGAGAGAGATAGATTCCTTTCATCTTGTTTGAGGATGTCGAGCACCAGTAGAATGACGAGGACAGAAAAGAGTTTGCGTTTGTCTCCACCAGATAATTGAGGATTTTGCTCCGTGTAGAAAGGGTGAGATCATCAACAAGAGATTATTGATTACTTTCTTCGAGAGAGCACTCCGGAAGAACAAGGACGGAAGTAAAAGTATCGAGGGATAAAGGCCACTTCTAACTTCCGCGGAATGAGTGAGATCACATTAATTCACCAATTCAATGTACAAGAGCGAATGATAAGAGTAGTGGTATGGTAGCTACTCCATCCCGCACTCAAAGCATTACTCCGCACATGAATAAGAAAACCATGCAACCCAACTACCGAAACAGACTGAAGGTATTGACAAGAAGAGCTCATGGAACTCCGTAAGAAAACAAGGATAGATGCAAACGATTCTCCGAATCCAAGGTAGATAAGGGTGATGATGTTGTCGTCATATCTGAAGTACCAAGCCACCAGAAATATATGAAGGAAGGATACGGAGAAGAACTGCAAGATTCCACAGGCAAAGAAAAAGATAGCACCACTTGAACAGAAGGAAAACAAGATCTGGAGGTCTTCATGGCCTTCGGTGGATTGAGCATTGATGATAGAACGAGAGGGTTTCAAAAGATCACTTGATGAGACTGAGGTGAAAGAACTCCATGTTCTTCTTGAAATGATTGAGAGAGATTTAGCAGTCTTGAGGAAAACTTTAGCGGAACGACGATGATAACTTGCCAACAAGGAACAACTCTGGATTGGTTGAAGATAGAGGATGGAATTAACAATGGAGTTGCTAATTCCAGAATTGAAGCAATGTATTTAGCAGAAGGACGTGGTCGTGATAGGTGACTTCAAAAAGTCAGAATTCTCACTTTGAGGCTTTGCACACAGGCAGTGCTCCTGAAGCTTGAGGGAAAGAGACACAGATGATCTTCCATGTCCTTCCATTGATATCGAATGGGCAAGCATATTAACAACATATACCACCATGGATTAACAAGACATTCCCAGAATATCAAGTTCAAGAGGCGGGAGAAACGAACAAATGCTCGAACACTTCCTGAGCTCAACGCTCTTAGAAAGATCAACGTTAAGAGCACGGGTTCGTGTTGAAAGAGATGTACTGGCAAAATAGACTATCTGGTCCTTCGGAAGAAAAAGAGATGTCACCTGGTTCACATTGTCGATCGGATCACCGGTTACAAAGATAAAGAGATCTTGGATAAGAACCGATGATAGCTCATACCTTAAGCAAAGCTATCAGAAGCGAAGAGATGCAATTCCCTCGTATCAAAGAGAATTTTGCAGATATGGGGTTGAAAAAGATGTGCAGCATGATAAACAGATGATAGACGACCGTAGTGCTTTGAGAAACTCCGGATTGCCAAAGATGCTCGAATATGCATAGATATGATCACGGTGTACTCAAAATCACAGGAGATAACCTTATCCTCCAGATGGTGACGGTTGATAGCATTTTTTCCATATTCCAATCGACACTTATCATGAGTGGAATATAGCTATGCCGAGAGCCAAATTACAATCATCAGCATCGGATCGACACACGTTATGTAATTAGCCCAAGAGAAAAGGAGATGAAAAGGAACTCCAGGATTAAGCGCCGGTGACAAAAGAATGAGTTAGCATGGACATGCTGATAAAAGGGAGATAGATAATGTTTCACACACAACTGAAAAGGAGTGTGGAAACACAGATGTATCAAAGAAAAAATTTCCGAATTTTTCGGCATTAAAATACCAATAGATGCGCAAAATCACTTATCAGGTAGAGATTAGCAACAGATGCTTCCACAGAATGTGAAGTTGCTAGAAGGAAGGACACCCTTAAGAAGATGGCACCGGTTAACAAGGAGTCAGATAGATCGCGTCGGTTTTCAAAAGCCTGTCAATATGGAATGTACCAACAGTTGATAACCAAAGGCAGATAAAGATAACAAGTTGGATGCAACAGATAGACAAAGAATTACACACACACACACACTTTGTATGGTACTACGGAAACCCAGAACACGTGAATCCTAGTTTGAATTTTAAGAAGAGGATTGAAAACGTTACACTTCCTTACCAGAAAAAGGTGGGTGGGTGGGTAAGAAGAAAAGTGGAAGCAGTCCTACTCTCGCGTTTTGTTTTTCCCTAGTATACATAACTACCAAAAATATTTGCTAGACAGACAACGACCATTTGGCTGAGACCCTGAAGGGCGGGATGGCTCTGATACCAATTGTAACTACCTCGGTGAATTACGCTCCTAGTTACAAGCCTGGATGAGCAGAAATGGTTGAAATAGTACGGTGGGGCCCAAATGCCACTCACAGGTAGACCTTTCGGCCGTCCCAACCATTTCCACACATCGGGACAAGAACGGGCGGCGTAATCGGCAGGCGAAGGGATCAACTACATACACAAATGAGTATGTATGCAAGCCACCATACAACAGTACATCAGAGCCATTCCATCTAAAAGAAAGGAAATATAGCAACGCCATACGGCAAGATCCAAATATCCTAGATAGATATAATAGTTTAGGATATCTCCTCATACATCAGACATCAGAGTATCAAGCGGAAGCGGAAGACAAAATCCGAGTACGGATAAGAAGCAAATCGGCATAAGATGCCCCATAAATAAGCACATCTCGCCCACAGATCTCACGGATCCCCGTTCCCGGAATCTCTACACCGAATGATCGTTGCCCACATCGTCCGTATCTTCCACCCAGTATCCATCTTGTGAGTGTACCTGTTCATCTGAACCAATAATTTATCGTGTGAGACCCTAGGGGTACTCAGCAAGTCTTTATGCCTCTAAAGGGGACACAACCTGGGGTGACGCAATTGCAGCAAAAGATAAACCCTAGCAATTCTATAGATACTCGCTAACCATCCGCCTAACCAGAGATAGACGGATGTCCGTGAATTAAGAACAACAGTTATAACAGTAATAACGGTAATATCCACAGATCCATCCTCCTCCTCGCTTACCGACGAGGAAGCGGACGAACAACCCCCCATCCGTTGGCAGTTTTATTAAACATTCCATGAGTGTTGTACTATTTACTAGTCAGGTACCTAGTCTAGTCAAATTAAAAGCGGTACTTTAGTTATTCTTGTCTATGATCGAGAAACTGTGCTCCAAGTCATCCATAACCGCGGACACGGCTTTCAGAAAGTTTTACCCTGCAGGGGTGCACAAATAGCAACACACACTCGATATGCCTCGGAAATACCAAATCAAAACCCAACGAGGCAGTCACGACAAAGCGATCACAGGATTCAGAAATATTTCACGGGGCCACCCCATTGAGCTACCCGCAACGAAGTTAGCTGACTCCGAGACGGCCTCAAGGTTTGTGGAGCCGGCTGTAAACGACTGGGAACCCGAAAGTGTGACTGGGCTTGTCGATACAGCGAAAACGGGTCACGGACCTAAACAGTACAGTGTGCATTACCTCGCACAATTTAAATTAA
This sequence comes from Avena sativa, assembly GCA_916181665.1. NCBI lineage: Eukaryota > Viridiplantae > Streptophyta > Magnoliopsida > Poales > Poaceae > Avena > Avena sativa. Next base: position 368,365,299 of record OV702287.1, on the reverse strand, counting down.
AGCAGTAAAGCATGTCATAAGTACAGGATAGTAAATAAAACCTCAAACTAGTTTGTGGCCCCAAGAAATAAGAATGAATCAAGCTCTGGCTCAGGGGGGTTCATAAGCCTCCCGGATGTGGATAGCGCGAATATTCAAGGAACAGGAATCAAGTACTCGGGGTCCTACGGGACACAAGTGAGCCTGAAAAACCAAATAGCAAATATGGCTCACCGATGCCACTTTCATTAGTTATCCCATTACTACTCAGGTTAAGTTGTTTAGGTACCTCATTATCCATCAGACACTCACATACCCTACACATGCTGTTCTACGACTCGCATGGCTCAAACAACTCCTGTTGTAATGGCTCATGGGATGGAGGGACAAGCTTCGGTGGGGTTTAAAAGTAAAGGCTATGCAATACTTGGGATTCAATTTAATGCAATCGCGACTCAATGATGCAAGAATAAGAAAGAGGCAATAGGTACTATATGTATGCAAGCATGTGGTAATGCTTGCCTGGCAGCTCAGTTGAAGCAAGGGATGGATCTGGGTAGTGCTCCTGGTTCTCTTGATATATCCCCTGCTCAGCGTCTATTCAGAGAAGAACCAAACAAACAAGGGCCAACATAAATAAATTGCACAAGCATATAGATTAAATGCGACAAGCAAACAATCATTCCATGATGAATGATGCACAATTTGCATGGCAATGAAGTAGCATGGCATGGGTGAGGTGTGAAGTACAAGATTAAATCATTTTATTTAGTTTTGGCCACATTTTAACCTCAAATTAGTTGCTGTCCACAATATATTTATATGATGCATGCTTCAAATCAAACCATGGAATGCATAAACAGAAAGGTCTCGTCGAGCTAATCATTTTAGACATATTATTTGTTAAATTTGGATTTATAAAACAAAAGTTATTAATTAATTAAGGTGGAAGGGCAATTTATTGTAATTTAAATAAACTTGGAATTTTAAATGTTCAAAATATATTTTGGATGGCATATTTGAATTCCTCATATTTTTCTGATTTGAAAACATATATTATATGTATTATTTGGGTTTGTATTTTAAAAGTTATTTAAAAACAGAATTAAATTGAATTTGAAATAATTTTGAAAAGATTTGAATTAAAAAAAAACTAGATTACAGAAAACATTTTGTTACTCAGCTCTAGGCTAGCCACAGACACAAACGGTGGGGTCGACGCTGACTCAGCAACAGGTGGGGCTGCAGAGGGCTGCGGGGCGTTTCTTACTCGGTTCCTGCCTACCCGCACCGATGACAAGTGGGTCCGGGGGCAGCGGGGCCACGCGCGCGCGTCGCCAGCCGGGGCGTGACACGTGTGCAATCCAGGGCGTGGGGAGGGACTGATCTGTGATGGCCAGATTTCCCGGGGGTTTTCTTACAAAAAGGAAACCGAGGCTGACAGGTGGGCTCTAGGGATGGCGGGTTGAGGCGGGAAAAACTACAGGGGCCTAAACACAATAGCGTCATCGGCTGTTGCTGCGCTGCTGACGAAACCGTCCCTGACGGCGGCGGATCCGGCTGCTTTTCGTCGACGGTGGTGACGAATCCGCTGGGAGAAACGCGACGCGGCTAAAACGAAAGTTGAAGAGGGGACATTGGGCTACAAGTCTCGTTCAGCGATCTAACGCAGAGGAGGGCTACAGCGCGCGGGGTAGGTCGAGGAACAGGCGGACGGGAAGCTGCTGCAGCTGCTGCCGCTAGAGCGCGATGCGCGGCGCGCGCGCAGAGCGCTCGACGGAAGACGGCGGCGATGCAAGGCGAGAGGGGAAGGGAGACGATGTCTAGGGGGAAGAGGGGCTCACCAGCGACCATCTGGTGTAGCTAGCGGGCTCAGGGTAGCGTCGATCATCGGGGAAGCAGGGGGCCGGAGCACTCCTGCTGCTCACGGGCACGGCGGCGGCGAGGCTCCTCCGGTGGTTCCTGGTGGCTTCCAGCGGGGCTAGGCGAAGAAGAGGAAGCAGAGGACGCCCTGGTGCCTCTGGATCATTTTGGTGAGCTTCAGATCGACGAGGCTAGGAGGTAGATGGGCTAGGGTTTTGGGGTTCGGCATGGGAAGGCCATGGCCAAGTGAGGCTGCAAGAAGAGGAAGAAAGGGAGGGAGAGAGGAACCTGGGCGCCTCCTGGACGGATCTGAGATGGTAAGGTGAGCTGGGGTGGTTGGGGAGATAAGGGAGAGAGGAGAGAGGCACATGGGGGGTGGTGCACTTTTGCAAAAGGGGAGGAGGGTGATCGGGCTAGGGTTGATGGGCTCGGGCCAGGGCTTGGTAGAGGGTAGCTAGGGCAGGGGTGTAGGTGGCCAGCTAGGGTTTGGTGAGAGGGTAGCCAAGTGGGGCCAAGCTAGGTGAGAGAGAGAGAGAGGCCGAGAGAGAGAGGGGTGCATCATGCTAGGGCTAGGTCATGGTGGGGTTTAGGAGAGAGGGGGGTTATGGTGATGAAGGGTAGATGATATGAGTGGCACCTAGATAGAGGTTAAGAGAGAAGGGGGGTGGTGGTTTAGGGTTTTGAGAGAGAGATAGATGGAGTGGTTTGAAGCTAGGATTTGCCTTGGACAAGATCAAGCCAAGAACAACCAAGATCAAACAAGAAAAAGAGAGGGATGGATTGCTAGGGTTTAAGCAAGATCAACATAGAACAAGCCAAAAGAAAAGATACAGATGGAGAGAGGTGATGATCCACTCAAATATCAAATAAAAACCCAAAAGCTAGAAAAGGTGGCACTTGCATGGCCCATGCAAAATATTTATTGCCATGTTGATTCTTGTGAAAACAATATTATTACATGGCATTATTATTATGCATTCCCAAAATTGGAATAAAAGCCAAGCAAAAGATTTTTAGAAGGAAGCTCCAAGTGGAATAGGTGGAGATGATCACATTTGATTAAAATTGGGACTTGCTAGTGTGTATACTCCACTAGATGCTTACTAGTCCCAAAATTATTCCCACATGAGCATAAATCCATAATAATCCATATGGAAGCTAGGAAAAGGGTTCCACTCACAAGGCATGCAAAGGTGGCCATGTGGCTCTCATATATCAATAATGTGAATACATCATGATGCTAAGATGAGAGCATGTGGAAAAGAATTGGATCCATCCCAACCCACATGAGCTAGAGGTAGACTCAAATAAAGTGCAAAGCTCACATTTAGTTGGATGGTGGAATTATAAGGTGGTGAAAGAAAGGTGGTGGAGTTAATAAGAGATATGCCCCCAACTCAACTTGGGCATTTAAACAATATATCAAGAAGCAACTACAATATCAAGAGGCAAATACAATTAATAATGCATATGAGATAAGAACCAAATGGAAAAGGGTTTTATATGATGCTCAAATGCAAGGAGGCATGATGACATGAGCATGATATAATGATGATGCAACAATTATATATTTGAAGTAGCCATTATATTACTAGACCAAGTAGCATTACAATTGTTAGACAATTGGGATGCTACAAATGTTGCATCAACATGACAGAAGTTGCACCACAAAATCCACTGGAGTGTGTGTGGTCATGTGGATGAATGTGGTTTTGGAAAAGAACACATGCAATGACACTAGGGGATCACTGTGGTTTTGGAAAATAACACATGCAATAACTCTAGGGGCTCCATGTGTCAAACCATGGACATAGAGACCAAAAACACATTGGAAAGCAACTTCCACATGGAAAAGTTGCACCAACATGACAAAAGTTGCACCACAGAATCTGCTAGAGTGTGTGTGGCCATCTGGATCAATGTGGTTTTGGAAAACAACACATGCAATGACACTAGGGGATCAGTGTGCTTTTGAAAAAGAACACATGCAATGACTCTAGGGACTCCATGTGTCAAACCATGGGCACAGAGATCAAAAATACATAGGAAAGCAACTTCCACATGGAATGTTGCACCAGCATGATAGTAATTTCATAATAGAGTCCACTAGAGTGTGTGTGGTCATGTGGATCGGTGTGGCTTTGGAAAAGAACACTTGCAATGACACTAGGGGATCCATGTGATTTTGGAAAATAACACATGCAATGACTCTAAGGGCTCCATATGTCAAACCATGGTCATGGATACCAAAAACACATAGGAAAGCAACTTCCACATGGAATGTTGCACCAGCATGACAGAAGTTGCATCACATAATCCACAGGAGTGTGTGTGGTCATGTGGATCAATGTGGTGTTGGAAAAGAACACATGCAATGACACTATGCAGGGGCAGAGCTGTGGCCGGTGTGACTCGGGTTGTAGCACTGTGATGACCCACAAGTATAGGTGGTGTATCGCAGTATTTTTGATAAGTAAGAGTGTCGAACCCAACAAGGAGCAAAAGGTTTGGCTAGTGGTATGGATTAGGAATTCTCTGCAAATACTTAGCAAACGGATTTTTCGGGGTTTTTGATAAAGCAAGTAAATAAAGTACGAGTAAATAAAAGACAATAAGAACAAATGTAGCAAGTGTCCCAATCCTTTATGCAGCAAAGGACAAGCCGGTTGTATTACTTAAGATGACCAAACATTCTCGAGGACACATGGGAAGACTGTCAAGTGCTTTCGCTTCACATAGTTGATTAATCTTCTTTAGCTTGCTAAGTGTTGTGTGGGTGAACCTGTGCTAATGTACCGACGTTCCTAGGACTAATACATACTTGTGATTATACCCCTTGCAAACATCCGTAAGTACAAGAAAGTAATTAAGGTAGAAACCTAACCACAGCTTTAAACTCTATGACCCTTACGTCCCTTGTGCAATGGTTTCCTAATGGGGTTTCAGGTTTCTGTCACTTCGGTAACCCCTACGATTAGTAGCCAAATACACAATGCATTCCCCTAGGCCCATATAGGTGAAGTGTCATGTAGTCGACATTCACATGACACCACTAGAAGAAGTACACCACAACTTAAATATCAAACTATTGAATCTTTCTCAACACAATTCCACTACCAACAACATGACTTCTCCCATGTCCTCAAGAACAAAACGAACTACTCACAAGACATCATATGGATTATGATCAGAGATGGAATAATGATGTATAACAATCTGAACATAAACAATAATTCCATGGTTCACTCAATAGCATCAACTACAAAGAGTAATCAACACCAGGAAAGTTTCCCCTAAGAACTATGCAAGATTCAACCCAATTGTTATAGCAATATGGAGATGGTGATGAGGGTGCTGATGGTGATGATGGTGGTGGTGATCATGATGATGATCCCGATGAAGTCCAACTTGATGGTGGTGTTGATGGCGACGATCTCCCCTCTCCGGGAAGGAATTCCCCCGGCAGAAATCTGTCTGCCAGAGAGATCTTTTTCTCTCGGTGTTTTCCGCCCCGACAAGGCGGTGGAATCTTTCTGTGGTCACTCCCCGAGTCTTAGGGTTTCGGGATGAATATGTACGCTAGAGGGGAGAGCCAGAGGTGGGCTAGGGCGGCCACACCACCTGGTGGCGTGGCCCAGGGTGGCCCGTGCCAGGGGGTGGTGTGGGCCCCCTGTGGCCCAACTCCACTCCTCCTTCTGGCATCTTTCGTCTTATGGAAAAATAGGATTTTCCGTATATTTTCCCGGATTTTCTGATCTTCGTGAATTTTGCCTCCAAACAACACCTTTTCCATCAGAATCCAGACTGCAGCGGTCCATGCTCCAAAAGTCATCAACCATGCAAAAATAGATGAAATAACATAAGTATCATCTCTTAATATGAAATATATGAATGAATAACAGTGAATTATGACATAGAATAGTGACGCAAAATGGATGTAGCAACTCCCCGCCAAGCTTTGACTTCGCTTGTCCCCAAGCGAAACTGAGCTCAATAAACATGACCTCGGGTTTATGGAGTGAAGAGTCGATAAAACAATATGGACAAGAAGCATCACATTCATCAATACATAGATCATAATAGAAGACAACTCACTATTATATAACTTAACTTGCAATAAGTAAAGGAAACACAATAAAGATACATAAAGTGAATCATAATTGGTAATGGCAAACTTAGCTCTTGGTCGAAGAATAGTTGATAATTTGCTGGAGTTTACAAATAACTAGTTTTCAATGATAGCTTTCAAAGTAGTAATCACCAAGATAAGAGCAATGTGCAAAACAAAGAACATAAGAAACATGATTGAATAAATCATCATATGAATGAATGAAACACAACAACTCTAAATGCTTGCTGAGATAGAAGGGAGTAGGTTTAATGACTCAACTAAAAAGTAAAAGAAAGGCCCTTCGCAGAGGGAAGCAGGGATTTCAAGTTTCATAAAGAGCTCCCAAAAATTATGATACTTACTAGCTTTTAGCTCTCGTTGCCCCTATCATAGGCATCTTTAGGTTATTAAGGTTAAAGTGATCAAATACGAGGACATGCTTGACAAGTTGTAAGTTGAAAATCTCATGTCCCTTGAATACGAGGGTCGCTTCTCATGCTACTCAAGTTTAGTCACCGGTAAGTTCTTGTCATCGTAAGCACATGTGTATCATGGAGAACCACCAACGGGGTACCCCATGCCCAATGATACAGAAGAATCCCCATATCAAAATGACAAGGCAAGCAGACAACAAGCATCTCAGCAATCTTCTTATTTACCATGGGAATATGTTGTTTTTTCTCTCTTTCCTCTTTTCATCATTCTTTCTTTTTCTTTTTCTCTTTTTTCTCAATATCGAACTCTTTTTTTATAAGAAGAATGCTTCATAGATGCTCGTTATGGTTACGCTGCAGGTTTCCACCATGTCAACATGGATTAGACCAACGGCCCAGGCGTTTCTCTAACACACATGCATAACTCCATGGACTTACAAGCTCCCCTTTCATTTCACACCGACGACATCCATAGACAAAAGAACAAGATATCAACTAGGTACAAAGTACTAGTGCAATGTTGAAAGCGTTCCCCATGACAGCATGGTTCTACTAATTCACAACTTACAAAGTGCAAGCATATACGCAGCATAGGTGAGCACAATGGTTCAAGTTTATTAAGTGTAAGAAAGTAAAATGTGCCATCAAGTTCGTGAGAGCTTTAACTAATTTTCACATAACAAGTTTAATTCGGAAGGTAGATAAAAATATGAATTTACTTGGAATAGCAATAATGCTAATAGGTAGGTATGGTGGACGCAAATGGCATAGGTTTTGGTTTAAGGATTGGATGCACGAGAAGAATTCCCTCTCAGTACAGGTTTTTGGCTAGCAAGGCTGGGTAGCAAGTATAAGAGTGGAAGGAAACAAACAAACATACAAGTGATAAAAACAAACATGCAATCTTCCTTGGAAGCACAAAAGATCTTAACTAGAGAATACTAGACTTATGAGAAAATCAAGAAAGAAAGATGATGAAATTATTTTTCTTTAGAGTACTTTTATATTTTTCATTCAACTCTCAAAAATAGTGTTGCTACTAACCAAGCCAGGTTTGCCAAAACCAACTAAATTAACTCAACGATCCCAAAGTGATACCAATACTAACAACAAGATCAATCATATAACCATGAATTGAAGACTAATATAAGATATGCAAAAGAGTAAATGATAGAACTTTTCATTAATATTCCATAACGGCAACTCAAACTAAAGGATTACGAGAGAGGGGACACTTCCATAACGCAAACCATCCTACATGATAACTTCTCTATTCATGATATGACTCTACTAAAAAGGTAAAAGATAGAAGATAGTGATGTGATACCACGGCACTCCCCCAAGCTTGGAACAAACCAAGGGGATGCCAAACCTGATGACAAATTACTCCTTCGGTGGTGGTGGTATCCTCTTGATGAGCTTTTTGATCAGTTTCCCCAAGTCATCAATCTCGAAGGTGAGAGTGCGAATTAACCTTGAATTTTCCTCGATGCGGCTCATGATCGTGTCGGGCTCCGGCTCCCAGCTGCTATTTTCCCCCACTCTACCTCCTTGAAGTCTTCTTTTCCTGCATGGCTAGAACGAGGCAAATCCCAATTGGAGGGTAGTTTCTCCTTGGGTATATTCCGGTATTGATGCTCATGGATAAGGGTATGGAAAGGATTCTTGGTGCGTGGAGGAAGTGACCATGGATCTGAACAAGGACGAGGAGGCTTCCCTCCAATTGATGTAATCTTGGCAAGGTTTGCCACCACACCAATGCTTGCAATGGTAGTGCCGGTGTGCTTTTCCTCCTCTTCACCTTCACTCTTGATCTCCTTCTCCTGCCCGGGATCTTGGAGATCTTCCTTCATAGGCTCCTTCTCCTTATCCTTGGCGGACACCATTGTGCTTCTAAACTTCCAAGAATAGTTCCTGGCAGAAACAAATCGAAGCAAAAACATGACGAGAACACGATATACGAACCTCGGGGGATCCGGGGGATTATATATTACGAAGTTTCATAACAAAAGGAAGGTACTGGGAGAAAATGAGTCGGAGGCGGAGTCCGGAGTGGCCACACCAACTGGTGGCGTGGCCAGGGGTGGGCCCGCGCCACCGGGCGGTGTGAGCCACCCTTGCTCCATTTTCGTCCCTCTTTCGTTTTGTAGCTTTCCTTATTGGCTAAAAACTGCAAAAATATAATTTGACAGATCTTTCGCACAACTTTTCTTACCAGAACTGTTACGTATTCGAAAACGGACTCTGCAGGTCTCTGAATTTGGTATTTACTATATTCTTCCGGAGTCACCACTTGAATAACATCAATATCTTCATCTTCATAAACTTATTACTTGAATCATGAAACCTTTCTCTTCCTTATTACACCATTACCTCCACTACCTGGAAATTTCTTTCACACAAAACTTCACACAGTTCTTATTAGCAACATTAGTATAAGTGAAGTGATAAAACCTTTTGAGTTCAACTTCAAATGAAAACCATCAAAACATAATCTACTGTAGCAAATCCTTCCAAAAACCCAAAAAGAATTCAAAAAGGAAATCGAATAAGGAAGCAAATGCAAGAGTGGTAAAATCTGTCAAAACAGACCAGCAGGTAAAGATCAATTTTTTCGAAAATCTTCTGTTGCTCAAATCAAAAAGTGCAAAACTAACTAAAGTTAAATAACCACCTGGGGCAGAAGCACAAAAAATTACAGCTCAAACCGATAGACAGAGATCTCTCACGAATTTTTACGGTGAAGCACAAAAATCTGTTTTAGGACAGCAACTTCCCCAAATATTACTTCTCTCTCATTAGAGGTTGATCTTGACACAAAAACCAAACAAAAAGGATAAGGAGAGATTATTACTGAATTAATAACTTCCAAGACTCAAATAAACCAAAACAATCTGAAAACACAAATAAATTAGGTTGTCTCCCAAAAAGCTCTTTCTTTATAGCCATTAAGATGGGCATGATAATTTTGATAATGCTCACTTAGGAATATGAATTGGAGTAAACGGGAGCATTAAGAAGCAAAAATACACACATTTAAGTCTAACCCACTTCCTATGCAAGGGAATTTTGTAAACAAACAAGTTGTTGACACCAGAGGCTACAAGCATAGGAAGGCAAAAGAAGTGCAACATAAAAACTTTCAATATAAAACAAGGAAACTTGATATTATTGAGATACATAAGAACACTTTTCCCTCTCTCATAGTAACTTTAGGTATCATGCATAAACTTAACAATATAGCTATTACAAGGACCATCATAGCAATGATCACTTATTCTAACAGAAAACACAGGAATACTAGTTCTTATGATACTACTTTGTGAAACAATATTAGAGGTATCCTTACAAAGGATAGTGTGTCCCTCTTCTACATATTTAGTGATGGTCTTTCACATTTGCTATTATAGGTTCATCATCCATTTGTTTGTCAGGTTCAACAGCTTTATTTGTACTTTCATTAACCATACTAGTTATCATAGAATGTTCCTTTATCTTAACTGGGAAAGGCATTTTCTCAATGTAAGATTTAGGTAAAACATGATTAGCAGTATAAACTTCAGTATTTCTTGCAGAAACACTCTTAGCAATATCTTTATAAGGTTCATGATACTTATTCCACTTATTTTTAGGCACTTCAATGTAGGAAGCAAAAGCCTTAAAATAAGAAGCAATAGCTTGAGAGTCTAGACCATAAGCATTTTTAATATTTTGAAAGTCATCAGTTCCCATAAAAGATTCAATGCATTCATAATCATAATTTATACCTGACTTTCTACCTTTGTCATTCTCCCATGCTTCAGCATTGTCTTGAATACGGTCCAGAAGATCCCATTTAGCTTCTTCTTCCATGCGAGTGAATGATCCTGCACAAGAAGTATCCAATAAATCCTTATCATGAAGAGAAAGCTTTGCATAAAAGTTATTGATAATAATATTATTCTGGAGCTCATGAGTGGGACATTTGAGCATTAGTAACTTCAATCTCCCCCAAGCTTGACCTGTACTCTCTCCATCAAGAGGCCAAAAGTTGTATATTTGATTCCTATCTTTATGAATCTCACTAGGAGGGTAAAACTTTGAATAAAAGAGAGGTACTATTTCCTCCCATTCAAGAGCATGACCATTCTTCAGTAGCTTATACCATTCCTCGGCTCTTCCTTTCAGCGAATAACTTCTTCTTAACTTGATATGTAGTAATACCTGCACACTTGAACAACCCGCATAATTCGTGTATAAAGAGTAAATGATCACCGGGATGGACAGTTCCATCCCCAACATAGTAATTATCCATAACACGATCAGTAATTCTTGTAGGTATTTTAAAAGCATCATTCTCAGCAGGTGGTGGTTCATCTACTACCTTAGCAGTGGTAGTAGCATTACCAAATAAGAAACTCAACGAATTATCCATAACAAAAATAAAGCAACTAACAGAAGTAAACAATACTCACAGTAGAAGTTTCCTTTACCAGTTCCACTCTCCAATAGCGCTTCACTCCCCGGCAATGGCGCTAGAAAATAGTCTTGATGACCCACAAGTATAGGGGGTGTATCGCAGTATTTTCGATAAGTAAGAGTGTCAAACCCAACAAGGAGCAGAAGGTTTGGCTAGTGGTATGGATCAGGAATTCTTTGCAAATACTTAGCAAATGGATTTTTAGGGGTTTTGGATAAAGCAAGTAAATAAAGTACGAGTAAGTAAAATACAATAAGAACAAATGCAGCAAGTGTCCCAATCCTTTATGTAGCAAAGGACAAGCCGGTTGTATTACTTAAGATGACCAAACGTTCTCGAGGACACATGGGAAGACTGTCAAGTGCTTTCGCTTCACATAGTTGATTAATCTTCTTTAGCTTGCTAAGTGTTGTGTGGGTGAACCTGTGCTAATGTACCGACCTTCCTAGGACTAATACATACTTGTGATTATACCCCTTGCAAACATCCATAAGTACAAGAAAGTAATTAAGGTAGAAACCTAACCACAGATTTAAACTCTATGACCCTTACGTCCCTTGTGCAATGGTTTCCTAACGGGGGTTCAGGTTTCTGTCACTCTGGCAACCCCTACAATTAGTAGCCAAATACACAATGCATTCCCTTAGGCCCATATAGGTGAAGTGTCATGTAGTCGACGTTCACATGACACCACTAGAAGAAGTACACCACAACTTAAATATCAAACTATTGAATCTTTCTCAACACAATTCCACTTAACAACATGACTTCTCCCATGTCCTCAATAACAAAACGAACTACTCACAAGACATCATATGGATCATGATCAGAGATGGAATAATGATGTATAACAATCTGAACATAAACAATAATTCAATGGTTCACTCAATAGCATCAACTAAAAAGAGTAATCAACACCGGAAAGTTTCCCCTAAGAACTATGCAAGATTCAACCCAATTGTTACAGCAATATGGAGATGGTGATGAGGGTGCTGATGGTGATGATGGTGGTGATGATGATGATCCCGATGAAGCCCAACTTGATGGTGGTGTTGATGGCGATGATCTCCCCTCTCCGGGAAGGAATTCCCCCGGCAGAAATCTGTCTACTAGAGAGATCTTTCTCTCTCGGTGTTTTCTGCCCCGCAGAGGCGGCGGAATCTTTCTGTGGTCGCTCCCTGAGTCTTATGGTTTCGGGAGGAATATGTACGTTGGAGGGGAGAGCTAGAGGTGGGCCAGGGCAGCCACACCACCTGGTGGCGCGACCTAGGGTGGCCCACGCCAGGGGTGGTGTGGGCCCCTATGGCCCATCTCCACTCCTCCTTCTGGCATCCTTCGTCTTCTGGAAAATAGGATTTTCTATATATTTTTTCCCGGATTTTCTGATCTACGCGAATTTTGCCTCCAAACATCACCTTTTCCATCAGAATCCTGACTGCAGCAGTCCATGCTCCAAAAGTCATCAACCATGCAAAAACGGATGAAATAACATAAGTATCATCTCTTAATATGAAATATATCAATGAATAACAGTGAATTATGACATAGAATAGCGATGTAAAATGGACGTATCACACTGGTCCAGCAAATCAGCCAACTTTATATTCAGACAAAAAACACAAAGCACAACAGTGCAGCACCAGCCAGCTCGTGGCGAGAGACAGGCTTGTGCTCATACCACCCGAGGCACAGAGAAATGTTTGCTTCCTGCATGCCTCGTTCTTCTTTTCTGTCTTCCTAGATTTAGTGTTCAAAAAACATACCGTGAGGCTGTGATAGCAGCTGGTCGTATTTACTAGACTATTTATCACTTGTGGTAGTGGAAATGTAGTTCTCTTATCATTTTGGCTGTGAACTATTAGAAATTTGGTGCATTTCTATGGAAACTAGCAATTCTTTTAGAGTATATAGTTGCGACTAGCAAATTTTCCGGTATGTGGTATAAGTTAGCACCCTTGTTGCTCCGTTCCCAGCTCCTCCACTAACACTAGGGGATGTGTTTAGTTTTAGAAAATACACATGCAATGACTCTAAGAGCTCCACATGTCAAACCATGGTCATGGAGACGAAAAACACATAGGAAAGCAACTTCCACATGGAATGTTGCACTAGCATGACAAAAGTTGCATTACAGAATCCACAAGAGTGTGTGCGGTCATGTGGATCAATGTGGTTTTGGAAAGGAAACATGCAATGACTCTAGGGGATCGGTGTGGTTATGGAAAAAACACATGCAGTGACTCTAGGGCCTCCATGTGTCAAACCATGGTCAGAGAGACCAAAAACACATAGGAAATCAACTTCCACATGGAATGTTGCACCAGCATGACAGAAGTTGCATGACAAAATCGACTAGAGAGAGTGTGTGTGGTCATGTGGATCAATGTGGTTTTGGAACAGAACACATGCAATGACACTAGGGGATCTGTGTGGTTTTGCAAAAGAACACATGCAATGACTCTAGGGGCTCCATGTGTCAAACCATGGTCACACAGACTAAAATCACATAGGAAAGCAATTTCCACATGGAATGTTACACCAACATGATAGACGTTGCATCACAGAATCAACTGGAGTGTGTGTCTTCATGTGGATCAATGTGGTTTAGAAAAGAACACATGCAATGACACTAGTGGATCCGTGTGGTTTTGGAAAAGAACACATGCAATGACTCTAGGAGATCCATGTGTCAAACCATGGTCATAGAGACCAAAAGCACATAGGAAAGCAACTTCCACATGCAATGTTGCACTAGCATGACAAAAGTTGCATCACAGAATCCACTAGAGTGTGTGTGGTCATGTGGATTAGTGTGGTTTTGGAGAAGAACACATGCCATGCCGTAGGGGATTATTGTGGTTTTGGAAAAGAACACATGAAATGACTCAACGGGCTCCATATGGAAAACCATGGTCATAGACACCAAAAATACATATGAAAGCAACTTCCACATCGAATGTTGCACCAACATGACAAAAGTTGCACCACAGAATCTGCTAGAGTGTGTGTGGTCATCTTGATCAATGTGGTTTTGAAAAAAACACATGCAATGACACTAGGGGGTCATTGTGCTTTTGGAAAAAACACATGCAATGAATCTAGGGGCTCCATCTGTCAAACCATGGTCACAGAGACCAAAAACACATAGGAAAGCAACTTCCACATGGAATGTTGCACCAGCATGATAGTAGTTTCATAACAGAGTCCACTAGAGTGTGTGTAGCCATGTGGATCAATGTGGTTTTGGAAAAGAACACTTGCAATGACACTGGGGGATCCGTGTGGTTTTGGAAAATAACACATGCAATGACTCTAAGGGCTCCATATGTCAAACCATGGTCACGGATACCAAAAACAAATAGGAAAGCAACTTCCACATGGAATGTTGCACCAGCATGACGGAAGTTGCATCACATAATCCACATGAGTGTGTGTGGTCATGTGGATCAATGTGGATTTGGAAAAGAACACATGAAATGACATTAGGGGATGCATTTGGTTTTGGAAAATACACATGCAATGACTCTAAGGGCTCCACGTGTCAAACCATGGTCACGGAGACCAAAAACACATAGGAAAGCAACTTCCACATGGAATATTGCACTAGCATGACAAAAGTTGCTTTACAGAATCCACTAGAGTGTGTGCGGTCATGTGGATCAATGTGGTTTTGGAAAGAGCACATGCAATGACTCTAGGGGATCGGTGTGGTTATGGAAAAAACACATGCAATGACTCTAGGGCCTCCATGTGTTAAACCATGGTTAGAGAGACAAAAAACATGCAGGAAAGCAACTTCCACATGGAATGTTGCACTAGCATGACATAAGTTGCATGACAGAATCCATTGGGGTGTGTCTGGTCATGTGGATCAGTGTGGTTTTGGAAAAGAACACATGCAATGACTCTAGGGGTTAGTTTGGTTTTGGAAAATAACACATGTAATGACTCTAGGGGATCCATGTGTTAAATCATGGTCACGAAGACCAAAAGACATAGGAAAGAAATTTCCACATGGAATGCAGCACCAGGATTACAGAAGTTGCATCACAGAATCCACTGGAGTGTGTGTGGTCATGTGGATCAATGTGGTTTTCGAAAATAACACATGTAGTGGTACTAGGGGATCCATGTGCTTTTGGAAAATAACACATACAATGACTCTAGGGGATCCATGTTTCAAACCATGGTCACATTGACCAAAAACACATAGGAAGCAACTTCCACATGGAATGTTGCACCAGCATGACAGAAGTTGCATCACAAAATCCACTCGAATGTGTGTGTTCATGTGGATCAGTGTGGTTTTGGAAAAGAACACATGCTATGACACTAGGGGATTGGTGTGGTTTTGGAAAAGAACACATGCAATGACTCTAGGGGTTCCATATGACAAACCATGGTCACAAAGACCAAAAATACATAGGAAAGCAACTTCCACATGGAATGTTGCACTAGCATGATAGAAATTGCATCACAGAATCCACTAGAGTGTGTGTGGTCTTGTGGATGAGGTGGTTTCTGAAAATAACACATGCAATGACAATAGGGGATTAGTGTGGTTTTGGAAAATAACACATACAATGACTCTTGGGGCTCCATGTGTCAAACCATGGTCCTGAAGACCAAAAACACATAGGAAAGCAACTTCCACGTGGAATGTTGCACCAGCATGACAGAAGTTCCATCACAGAATCCACTCACGTTTGTGTGGTCATTTCAATAGATTTCGATTTGGAAAAGAACAAATAAAATGACTCTAGGGGGTTAGTGTGGTTTTGAAAAAGAACACATGCAATTACTCTAGGCCCTCCATTTGTCAAACCATGGTGACGGAGACCAAAAACACATAGGAAAGCAACTTCCACACAGAATGTTGCACCAGCATGACAGAAGTTGCATGACAAAATCCACTGGAGTGTGTGTGGTCACCTGGATCAATGTGGTTTTGGAAAAGAACACATGCAATGACACTAGGGGATCAGTGTGGTTTTGGAAAAGAACACATGCAATGACTCTAGGGGCTCCATGTGTCAAACCATGATCACAGGGACCAAAATCACATAGGAAAGCAACTTCCACATGGAATGTTGCACCAACATGACAGAAGTTGTACCACATAATCCACTAGAGTGTGTGTGGACATGTGAGTCAATGTGATTTTGGAAAAGAACACATGCAATGACAGGGATCAATGTGGTATTGGAAAAGAACACATGCAATGACTCTAGGGGCTCCAAATGTCAAACCATGGTCATATAGACCAAAAACACATAGGAAAGCAACTTCCACAAGGAATGTTGCACTAGCATGACAGAAGTTGTATCACAGAATCTGCTGGAGTGTTTGTGGTCATGTGTATGAATGTGGTTTTGGAGAAGAACACATGCAATGAAACAAGGGATCAGTGTGGTTTTCGAAAATAACACATGCAATGACTCTAGGGGACACTTGTGTGAAACCATGGTCACAAATACCAAAAACACATAAGAAAGCAACTTCCACATGGAATGTTGCACCAGCATGACAGAATCGACTAGAGAGAGTGTGTGTGGTCATGTGGATCAATGTGGTTTTGGAACAGAACACATGCAATGACACTAGGGGATCTGTGTGGTTTTGGAAAAGAACACATGCAATGACTCTAGGGGCTCCATTGTCAAACCATGGTCACACAAACCAAAATCACATAGGAAAGCAATTTCCACATGGAATGTTACACCAGCATGATAGACGTTGCATCATAGAATCCACTAGAGTCTGTGTCTTCATGTGGTTTAGAAAAGATCACATGCAATGACACTAGTGGATCCGTGTGGTTTTGGAAAAGAACACATGCAATGACTCTAGGAGATCCATGTGTCAAACCATGGTCATAGAGACCAAAAACACATAGGAAAGCAACTTCCACATGCAATGTTGCACTAGCATGACAAAAGTTGCATCACGGAATCCACTAGAGTGTGTGAGGTCATGTGGATTAGTGTGGTTTTGGAGAAGAACACATGCAATGCCGCTAGGGGATTATTGTGGTTTTGGAAAAGAACACATGAAATGACTCTACGGGCTCCATATGGCAAACCATGGTCATAGCCACCAAAAATACATATGAAAGCAACTTCCACGTGGAATGTTGCACCAACATGACAAAAGTTGCACCACAGAATCTGCTAGAGTGTGTGTGGTCATCTTGATCAATGTAGTTTTGGAAAAAACACATGCAATGACACTAGGGGATCATTGTGCTTTTGGAAAAAAACACATGCAATGACTCGAGGGGCTCCATGTGTCAAACCATGGTCACAGAGACCAAAAACAGATAGGAAAGCAACTTCCACATGGAATGTTGCACCAGCATGACAATAGTTTCATAATAGAGTCCACTAGAGTGTGTGTGGCCATGTGGATCAATGTGGTTTTGGAAAAGAACACTTGCAATGACACTAGGGGATCTGTGTGGTTTTGGAAAATAACACATGCAATGACTCTAAGGGCTCCATATGTCAAACCATGGTCAAGGATACCAAAAACACATAGGAAAGCAACTTCCACATGGAATGTTGCACCAGCATGACAGAAGTTGCATCACATAATCCACATGAGTGTGTCTGGTCATGTGGATCAATGTGGATTTGGAAAAGAACACATGCAATGACACTAGGGGATGCGTTTGGTTTTGGAAAATACACATGCAATCACTCTAAGGACTCCACGTGTCAAACCATGGTCACGGAGACCAAAAACACATAGGAAAGCAACTTCCACATGGAATGTTGCACTAGCATGACAAAAGTTGCTTTACAGAATCCACTAGAGTTTGTGCGGGCATGTGGATCAATGTGGTTTTGGAAAGAGCACATGCAATGACTCTAGGGGATCAGTGTGGTTACGGAAAAAATACATGCAATGACTCTAGGGCCTCCATGTGTTAAACCATGGTCAGACAAACAAAAAACATGTAGGAAAGCAACTTCCACATGGAATGTTGCACTAGCTTGACATAAGTTGCATGACAGAATCCATTGGGGTGTGTCTTGTCATGTGGATCAGTGTGGTTTTGGAAAAGAACACATGCAATGACTCTATGGGTTAGTTTGGTTTTGGAAAATAACACATGTAATGACTCTAGGGGATCCATGTGTTAAATCATGGTCACGGAGACCAAAATACATAGGAAAGCAATTTCCACATGGAATGTTGCACCAGCATGACAGAAGTTGCATGACAGAATCGACTAGAGAGAGTGTGTGTGGTCATGTGGATCAATGTGGTTTTGGAACAGAACACATGCAATGACACTAGGGGATCTGTGTGGTTTTGGAAAAGAACACATGCAATGACTCTAGGGGCTCCATGTGTCAAACCATGGTCACACAGACCAAAATCACATAGGAAAGCAATTTCCACATGGAATGTTACACCAGCATGATAGACGTTGGAAAAGAATCCACTGGAGTGTGTGTGGTCATGTGGATCAATGAAGTTTTGGAAAAGAACACATGCAATGACACAAGGGATAAGTTTCATTTTGGAAAAGAATGCATGCAATGACTCGAGCGGATCCATGTGTGAAAACTTGGTCACAGAAACAAAAAAGACATATGAAAGCAACTTCGACATGGAATGTTGCGCCAGCATGATAGAAGTTGCAGCACAGAATCCACTAGAGTGTGTGTGGTCATGTGGGTCAATGTGGTTTTGTAAAAGAACACATGCAATAACTCTAGGGGCTTAGTGTGGTTTTGGAAAATAACACATGCAATGACTCTAAGGGCTCCATGTGTCAAACCATGGTCACAGAAAACCAAAAACACATAGGAAAGTAACTTCCACAAGGAATGTTGCACTAGCATGACAGAAGTTGCATCACAAAATCCACTAGAGTGTGTTTGGTCATGTGTATGACTGTGGTTTTGGAAAAGAACACATGTAGTGACACAAGGGATCTGTGTGGTTTTGGAAAATAACGCATGCAATGACTCTAGGGATCCATGTGTCAAACCATGGTCAAAGAGACCAAAGACACATAGAAAAGCAACTTCCACATGGAATGTTGCACCAGCATGACAGAAGTTGCACCACAGAATCCGTGTGTGGTCATGTGGATCAATGTGGTTTTGGAAAACAATACATGCAATAACACTAGGGGATAAGTGTGGTTTCGGAAAAGAACGCATGAAATGAATCGAGCGGATCCATGTGTCAAACATGGGTCATAGAGATCAAAAATACATAGGAAACAACTTCCACATGGAATGTTGCACCAACAAGATAGAAGTTGCTCCACAGAATCCACTAGAGTGTGTGTGGTCATGTGTATCAATGTGGTTTTGTAAAAGAACACGCGAAATGACTCTAGGGGATCAGTGTGGTTTTGGAAAAGAACACATGCAATGACAGTAGGGGATCAGTGTGGTTTTGGAAAAGAACACATGCAATGACTCTAGGGTCTCCATATGACAAACCATGGTCATAAAGAGCAAAAATACATAGGAAAGCAACTTGCACATGGAATGTTGTACTAGCATGATAGAAGTTGCGTCACAGAATCCACTAGAGTGTGTGTGGTCATGTGGATCAATGTGGTTTTGGAAAAGAACACATGCAATGACACTAGGGGATCAGTGTGGTTTTGGAAAATAACACATGCAATGACTCTAGGGGCTCCATGTGTCAAACCATGGTCACAGAGACCAAACGCACATAGGAAAGCAACTTCCACATGGAATGTTGCACCTGCATTGCATCACAGAATCCACTAGAGTGTGTGTGGTCATGTGGACCAATGTGCTTTTGGAAAAGAACACATGCAATTACACTAGGGATATGTGTGGTTTTTGGAAAAGAACACATGCAATGACTATAGGGGATCAGTGTGGTGTTGGAAAAGAACACATGCAATGACACTAGGGGATAAGTGTGGTTTTGGAAAAGAATGCATGCAATGACTCAAGTGGCTCCATGCGTCAAACCTTGGTCACAGAGACCAAAAAGACATAGGAAAGCAACTTCCACATGGAATGTTTCACCCACATGACAGAAGTTGCCTCACAGAATCCACTAAAATGTGTGTAGTTGTAGCATCCCAATTGTCTAATAATTGCAATGCTACTTGCCTAGTCTATATATTGCGACTTCCTACATGTCATTATTGCATCATCATTATATCATGCTCATGTCACCATGCCACCTTGTATTTGAGCATCATATAAAACCCCTTATGTGGTTCTTACCCCATATGCATTTATATTCTTATTAATTGTATTTTCCTCTTGATATACTGTATTTTCTTCTTGATAAATTGTTGAATGCCCCACGTTGAGTAGGGGGCATATCTTTTCTTGACTCCACCACCTTTCTTTGTCATCACCTTATAATTCCACCATCCAAACTGTATGTGCGCATTTGTATTTCTTTCTGGTCTTGTCTAGCTCACATATATAAAGATGGATCCACTTCTGTACCACATGCTATCATATATGTTATTATTGGTTTCACAATATAAATGATGGGGAGCCACATGTGGGGATGCTTCTATATCATTTATATGGTTTGTTTTAAATGAGTGAGCATGTCTAAACATAAATGGGGCCAAATAATCATCTAGTGGAACCACATACTAGCATGGCCTATTTATATTCATTTATTCTTATTGTAATCCATTCCATATAAGAGAGCAAGCTTGTCCAATTTTTGTTAGCCTTTATTCAAATTTAGAATGCATGCATCAACATAAGACCATGTGAATATCTAGATGTTTCACAACTAGCAACCATGGTCATTATAATCCATGAATGGCCCATGCAAGCTCACATCTATCTTATTTTGTTTTCCTTGGAATATTTGAGGTAAGCTTGTTTGGTTCAAATTCAAACAAGAAGATTCAAATTCCAATGACTCCTTGGCCATATGGAAATCTAGATGTTTCCACATCTAGGATACATGCAATAGTGCATGCATGGCACATGCAATCATGCTACCATTTTATTCAAACTCCTTTTGCTATTTGAATTCTTGATGGTTTCTAAATGGTTTTGAGTAGTTGTTTTCAAACAAATAAAATAAATAATAAAAGAACCTACACCTACTCTATCTATACCTCTTAGCCACATGAAATAACAATGCCACTTGTGTTTTTTTTCTATGATTCAAATCCTTGTGAGCTTGTTGGGTTATTTGTATTTGAGCAAATCCTATATCTATCTACCTATCTATCTTACACACACCAACCTAGATAGATATTTCAAACTAAAACCATACCCCTATTCTTTCTATCTCTCTCTCTCTCTTTGAAACCTAGTTAAATCCCAAGCTAGCTAAACCTAGCTATCCAAATAGCACCACCCCATATAGGTAGCAACCCAAGTTTGCACCTGACCCGACCCTCCCAACCTGGCCCTATCGCCACACCCCCTCCTCGGCCTCATCTGGTCGGGTTGCACCCTGCCTTGGCGCAGTGCAAGCAGCAGCACGCCAGTGCGCGAGGATGCCCCCTCTCGCGATCTCTCTCTATATCTGGATGCCCCCGATGCTATCGCCCCACCCCAGCGCCCTGTTCCTCTTCCCTCGTCAAAATCGTGATCGCCCATCCGTGCCCACGCCTCGCACATGGTCTCCTCTCTCCTTGGCATAAAGCAGCATCCGAGCGTACCAACCCCAACCACTCCATCTCGTCTAAAATCGAGATCCAGATCGCCATCACCCTCCTTCTTCCTTCCCTTTTCTCTCCACACAACCATGACCTTGCCATGTCTACCTCAAACCCTAGCTACGGCCTTCACTTGTCCCCATCGATCCAGTGCTCTCCAAGGCGCACTAGTAGTTCTAGTGGGTGCTCTGTCCCCTTCATCTCCATGTATATGGAGCCAAGCGAGGATCTCGTCGGAGAAGCAGCAGGACGCGGGTGGCCGCATGTACCAGGAGCTTGTTGTGCATGATCCCCGACGCTGATCCAGTCCTCCCCGAGCAAGCTCTCTTAGCTAGTAGGACACCGGTGAGCTCCTCGCCTCCTAGACATGGTCCCTCCTTCCTATCTTGCCATCCCCCACCGCCGACCACGCTGCCATGTGCACTGGTGCTGCTCGCCTCACGCACGGACAACGCAGATAGCATCGCTGCAGCAGCTCACAGGAGCTCTATTCTTCCCTTGCTAGTGGTGCTCACAATTCACCTCCGCCTTCTCCCATCACGCGCTATGGAAGAGGGCACATCCAGCTCTCTACGAAAGTAAGCGGTGCGTAAAATCATTGCCTGGATCTTTCAATATCTTCGTTGAAAGTTGGCTCCTTGTAGCTGTAACTTTGTAGCACGTTCGTCAGGAAAAGTCTAGTATTTTTTACCTCTGTTCCCTGTCGTTTTCTTGGCGCCTAGTTGTTCTTCGGCAAGTAGTCCCTTCAGTAATGCGGCCAGAATCGTCCTTAAAACTTAGCAACATCGCACAAATGAGCTGTCGAAAATTCAGTCCGTCAGTCATCGCCTTCGCGGAACCTTTTCTATAAAAGCCCCTGGGCTTTTGCTTTGCCAACCGTAGCCTCCACTGTGCCACTTGTCACCACCCCGCGGTTCTGAACGTGTGCGGACCCGCCCACCTTGTTGGCCCACATGTCACTGAGTGTGGGTAGGGTTGGCCCATGTAACAAAAAGCCCAAGAATAATTTTCTAAATAAAAATAAAATCCAGAATATTGATATATCTAATATAATTCATATCTTTTTATATAATTCAAATTTGACAAAATTTTCAAAATGAAAAGTGATTCAAATTTAAATATGAATTCAAATTTGACCAGAGTCAACTCTAACTAGTCAAACCTTTGACTTTTGACCCCTTTTTGAATTATTTGTATTTAATAATAAATTTAAATTCGTAAATTCAAATTTTGCATATAATATATTTTTCTTGATTAGAAAAATGCCAGGAATTCATGTATGCCATCCATTTTTTGAGCAATTTAAAATTTTGAGAATTATTTAAATGCCAATAAATGCCTTTTTCATAATAAATTCATAAATTTAATTTTGTAATTCTTAATTCGACAAATAATATATCTAAATCGATCAGTGCGATGAGCCCGTTCTGATTATGCATTCCATGATATGTATTGAAGCATGCATCATATCAATATTAATTATTCAAAACTACTTATGGGAGTAAAACATGCCTAAATAAATTAATAAAATGTGTATTTCTTGTTTCCACACCTTATCCATGCGATGTTATATTATACCACGCAATTGTGCATCATTCCATCATGGCATACCTTGTCTCCTTGTTGTATATGATTTATATAATTGTGCAATGTATTTATTTTGTCCCTTGTGTGTTTGATTTTTATCCGGATAGACACCGAGCAAGGAGAATATCACGAGCCTCAGGAGTATTACCTAAATCCTTCCTATTCTGCAACTGAACTGCCAGGCAAACAATTCCCCAAACTTTCATACATATAATACCTATGCTTCTATCTTATTCTTGCATCATTGAGTCACGATTGCATTAAATTGGAATCCCAAGTACTGCATAGCCTTTACTTTTAAACCCCACCGAAACTGGTTCCTCAATCCTACGAGCCATTACTACAAGAGTTGTTTGAGACATGCGAGTCGTAGAACTGCATGTGTAGGGTTTGTGAGAGTCTTGGATGACGAGGTACCTAAACAACTTAATCTGAGTAGTAATGTGATAACTAAAGAAAGAGGCACCGGTGAGCATTATCTGCTATTTGGTTTTTTAAGCTCACATGTGTCCCGTAGGACTCTTAGTACTTGATTATTGATCCTTGACTATCGCACTATCCGCATGTGGGACCATGAATCTCCTTCGCCTGAGCTTGATTCACACTTTATTTGTTGGAGCCACAAAGTAGTTTGGGGATCTATTACTATCTTGTACTTAGGCCATGCTTTACTGCTTTATTTACGATTGCGCGTGGAGCGCCTATACTTTTTAGGAATGAAAAATGTTTTCGCAGTATCGACAAACTCAATCACACTTTCGGGTTCCCAGTCGTATACAGTCATTATCGCAAACCTTGGGTCCATCTCGAAGCCGTCCAACTTTGTTGCGGGTAGCTTATTAGGGTGGCCCCCTGAAATGATTTATGAATCCTGTGAATGCTTTGTCATGAGGCCTCGTTGCGTTTTATTTGGTTCTTATAACGACCTAAATCGATAAGATTCAAAGTTTCTCTATATAAAGTGCTATCCCTGGATCATAGCTAGCACACAGTAACAAAATGAAATACCAAGTGCTATCTTTGGATCATAGCTAGCACACACAGTAACAAAATGAAATACCAAGGTAAACATATGTCATTTTATTACTCATTGATAAATCTAGAGTTACATAATACAAGTTTCACAACATACAGTGGTTGACTCACTTTACACCAAAAACAAAATCAATAATCTTGGCCCGCGATCCTAGTCGGCCTCACTCGTTATCATACACCCTGTGACATAATACGTTGCAGCCAACAAAATTGGTCAATACATTGATTGTATTGGCAAGTTACACCACATATGCCTATTTCTACATGCATAAGGCTTTATATGAAGGCCATATGGTTTATTTGTGTAAAGCTAATTTTATAAAAGTTTGATAAAATTTTCTTTGTCCTATTTTGAAAATCTTTAATAAAATAATATATGGTTGAGTGGACAACTTCCACTAAATATAACTATACACATCCACCATCCGCACTGTAAATGATTTTACCTGATAGTTCAACCAATTCCAACGAAATTTCCACTTTTGATCCTGCTATCAGTACTACAATTGGATTTACCTGACGATGCACAAGTTAAAACAAATTGGACATGCCATTAGTACTGCATGAGATTTACCTGATGGTCCACATGTCAAAAATTGGACATGCCGCCAGTACTATAAGATATTTACCTAATGGTCCACATGTCAAAAATTGGACATTCCGTCAGTACTACAATGAGATTTACCTGGCGGTGCACATGTCAAAAACATTGGACATGCCGTCGGAACTACGATGAGGTTCACCCGATGGTCCACATGTCAAAAATATTGGA
Organism: Avena sativa; assembly: GCA_916181665.1. NCBI lineage: Eukaryota > Viridiplantae > Streptophyta > Magnoliopsida > Poales > Poaceae > Avena > Avena sativa. The sequence continues at coordinate 368,340,411 of OV702287.1, read as the reverse complement.
CATGCCGTCAGTACTACGACGAGGTTCACCCGACGATCCACATGTCAAAAGCATTTTCTTTATTTTGGAAAACAAGAGACGAGGGAAGATTCTTCAGTAGCTTCAATCTTCAGAATTGTCTTCTCCATAGACATGACTATGATGTAGCTCTTATAGATACTTCCAGAACATCATTCTTTTAGATAAAATGTATTTTTATTTTGAAAACGCTTTGTTAAAGTTAAGCGCTCTTAACTTGAGCTTATGTATTTAGAAAATTCTCTTCTTTTGGAACCCTCATAAAACCCCATTAAGCACATCAACAACATAGCACCCAAAATAATTTACCTAGGTGTAAATGAATATTTGAGGGGGCCTAAGTTTATAACTACTTAGGGTCATATCTAGAGTTTTGCAAATTCCAAGTTTGCAAATACACTTGTATCAAAATACTACTACACATGCATAGTACCATTAGATAAACAAATCATGCAAGTATAAAACATAGGTAGAAGAATGATGAATGGTATTTTTATGGAAGAATTCCTATAATAATTCGTCAATAATTTATCCTTGATATTATATATCCTTAATAATTTATCCTCGATAATATATACCCTCGTCACTCCTCCTGTACTATCACAACAGCAAAGAAAATAATACTATAAATATACACACTCAAGCATAACATTCAAAAATAGAAAGACTCAATGAAGGCGAAAGCATATCAAGTATGCATAAAAATCCAAATAGAACTTCAAATCACTTTTATAATCTCCAACAACCATAAAACACTACAAGGCATGCATATAAAAAGATATAATCCTTAATTCAACCATATCAAATTAGGTTTCATAGAATTTTAATACATTCAAGTATATTTGGTGAGAACCAATTATTAACAGTAGTAGCACGTTTAAGCAACTCAGAATATACTAAGGATAAACCCGAAATTTAATTAGGTATTTTCCAATTAGAATTACGTTGAATTTAAGCCTAAATTCCAAGTAATACTTAATATGGCCGTGGTCATAGTTGGAAAAATTATTATACGGTATGGTTATGGGGTCCCATTTAAAATTTGAATATTTTCCAATTACCAGAACTTGTATCTAATGGATCCATTGTGTTCTACTTGTATTTGTGAATCCATAGACATATTATTTGATAAATTTGAATATATATATATCTTAAACTATGATTTTTCTAAGTTCCTATGTTCCGTGTCCATGAAATCCGAAAATGGATGAAGATACTGACTCACGCTAGCAGATTTTGTTGGACATCTCGATCTAAAACCTATGGTATAGTACCGATTCAGCCCTTGTTCTAATATTAACTGCCTAAGTGAACTGAACACTAGTGCAGTAAGTCTCACCGACGGCACGTGTAATGTCAATGGCAGGCAGGGATGATGGCGACGATTGTTGACGGTGACGGATTATTTGAAAGAGATACTCCTGAGTAGAAGTAGTGGTCGGGATAGCGCGTTGTGTGTCGGAGACTATAGGTTTCTCGGAGGTCCTTTGTGTTGTTTCCAGCAGCGTAGGTATGGAGCGCAGGTCACCTCGGTCCTCGTCGAGAGTGGCCTCCAGCTGCGAACTAGATTAATCAGAACATGTGGGAATACACACGAAATAAAGGAAAAAGACTCAAAGAACAAGGGGACCTGGGTCCCTGTAACTACCTCGCCAAGATCGATGGAAAGCTGCGCGGATAGAGGAACTTCGGTCACAAAGAAAATAGCCTTCCGGCAGCCCGAGGGCGTGATGGGGTAGAGAGGTGTGGTGAGATGAGGGAAGGTCCAGAGTCTTTTATAGGCTCGCGAGGGAGTGGGGCGTCGAGATAGGAACAGCTCCTTGGTCAGATCCTCTTCGGCCATGATGACCCCCACTAGCGATCAAGATGCATCGAAGTGGGGTTTTAATACCCAAAATTGGAACTTCGATCAGTGTGAAGTAACTTTCGTGTTTAAAACGAAGGGAAAGGGTCACTACAACGAGTGGAATCGGAAGGGGAAAAGGTACAACCATGGATTCTGTAAGTTTCTGAACCTCTCCACATGTACGTACTGAAGGAGGAAGAGGACCCGCTGGTGTGGGCTCTTGTGTTGGTTAGGCTCGCAAGATGGGCTGAACTGGGCCTTCTTTGGTCTGGTTGGTCTGGTTCTATTTTTTTCTTCACTTTCCTTTTTCTTTTAGGTTTGAAAATTTTCCATATAGTATCTAATCTATATCCAGAAAATTCCAGTAAATCAAAATACTTAATTATGTATTTTAGGAACCATATTTTCTGTCCAAAATATTAAATATATTAATTTTTTGGTAAATCCTTTATATGCATTATAAATTCCCTAAATTGATTCTTAGGCTTTATAATTCCCATAAATATTTTTATAACTCTAAATATGCACATGTGACCTATCCATACATGTGAGGATGTCATGTTATCCTCTGATATTTATGAAAATAATTTACATATATCAAAATCTGAAAAATCATTTCCAACTATAGTTTGAGAATGTCATATTATCCTCTCCTCATTTATTCTTCTTTATTTGGAAATTGATTTAAATATGTTTAAAATCCAAAATTCAACTAACATCCAAAATGGAATACCTTTCCAACATGTTTATTATAATTGGGAAAGTCATGCTATTCCATCTCTTAAATATTTAAACATGGTTTGATCAAATTTCAATTTGCAACAAGATCGAATACCCAAGTTGGATTTCCTCAAAATCTTTCAAACCAAGATTTATAATTTGGATAGTCATATTTATCCGCTCTTGAATTTTGAATCAAGATTTGAGAAAAATTTAAACTAGTCAACACAAATTTTTAATCCTTTGGAAAATCATCTAAGTCAAAAATCAAACACTTGATATTTATTCCATAGTTTATTTTAATTTAACATTCCAAAATTTTGGGATGTTACAGTTCTTCCTGAGCTTGATCGTGCGTGTGTTGCTATTTATGCACCCCTGTAGGGTAATTTTTTCTAAAAGCCATGTCCGCGGTATGGACGACTTGGAGCACAGTTTTCTTGATCATAGACACGCATAACTAAAGTACCACCTTTAGTTTGACTAAGACATGACTAGTAAATAGAGAAACACTCATGGAATGGTTAAGACATGACTAAGACATGATTGGTGTAGAGATTTCAGGGATGGAGATCCGTGAGATCTGTGGGCGGGATGTGCTTATTTCTATGACATCTTATGCTGATTTGCTTCTTAATCCATATTCGGATCTTGTCTTCTGCTTCTGTTTGATACTATATTGATTGATGTATGAGGATGTATCCTAAACTATTATATCTATCACTGTTATATCTATCTAGGATCTTTTGATCTTGTCGTATGGCGTTGCAATATTTCTATTTCTTTTATATGGTCTGACTCTGATGTACCTTTGTATGTCGAGGAAATACACACTTGTGTATGTCTGATCGCTTTATCTGTCGACTACGTCGCTCGTTATTATCACGATGTTCTTGCAAAGTTGATAGGGTGGTTGGCCGGTACCGTGCCCTGTTCCATTCATACGGGGCCTACACGTGGGTGGCCCTTGGGCCTCCTCGGTAGGACACCTTATGCACTTTGGGTTCATTCATGGCTTGTTACTTAGAGCGTAGGGTTCGAGATATTACAGTTGGTATCAGAGCCATTCCGCCCTTTAGGGTCTCAGCCAAGATGGTCATTGTTAGTTTAGAAAATATTTTGGTAGCTATGTATAATAGGGAAAAACTAAACGTGAGAGTAGGGTTGCTTCCACTTTTCTTCTTACCCACCCACCCTTTTCTGGTAAGGAAGTGTAATGTTTGTCTATCCTCATCTAAAAATTCAAACTAGGATTCGCGTGTTTGGTGTTTCCGTAGTACCATAAGATGTGTGTTAATCCCTTGTCTATTTGTTGCATCCAACCTTGTTGTCGCAATCTGCCTTTGGTTATCAACTATTGGTACATTCCATACTGACAGACTTTGTGTAAACCGACACAATCTATCCGAATCTTTGTTAACCGACGCAATCTTGTTAAGGGTGTTTCTCCTTCCTGCATGCATTCACAGTATGTGGAGTTGCTAATCTCTATCTGTTAAGTTGTTTTTTGCATCTAGTTGGTATTTTAATGCCAAAAATGCGAATTTTTTCTTTGATTCATTTGTGTTTCTACACTCCTTTTCAGTCGTGTGTGATACACTATTCACCTTCTTTTGTCGGCATGTCTATGCTAACTCGATCTTTTGCTACCGGCGCGTCAATCTAAAGTTTTTACTTCATCTCAAATTCTTTTGGGGCTAAATAGATAATGTGTGTCGATCTGATGTTTGTGATTGTAATTTGGTTCTCGGTATATCTATATGACGCTTATCATGAGTGGAATATGGTTAATGCTGTCAATTTAATCCTCTAAATGATGGAGGTTATCTCTTTTGATTTTGAGTTATACCATGATTATATCTACATCATATTCAAGTATCTTTAGCGAATCCGAAGATTTCCCAAGGCACTATGATGGATTATCATCTGATTGTTGTACTTCGTATCTTGTGTGAACTCCATATCTGCAAGGTTATCTGATATGAGAGAATTTCATTCTTTCACCTATGATAGTTTTGCTTAAATGTATGAGCTATCATATATTATTTATCCAAAATATCTTCTCTTTTGAACCGGCGATCCGATCAACAAAGTGAACAAGTCGGTAACTTTTCTCGTCCGAAGGGCTAGATAATCTATTCTCCTAATGCATCTCTTTCAACATGAACCTTGCTCTTAATGTTGATCTTTCGAAGAGTGTTGATCTTAGAAAGTGTTTCGAACATTGTTCGTTCCTTCCGCCTCTTGAACATGATATTCTTGGAATATATCAATAATTCATGATGATATATCTTTACGATATGCATGCCTATTCTATATCAATGGAAGATCATCTTCTTCTCTTTCTCTCAAGATTCATGAACGCCGCATGTGTGCAAAGTTCTCAAAGTGTGAATTCTCCTTTTTGAAGTCACCTATCTTGACCACGTTCTTCTACTAAAGACATCGCTACAATTGTAGAATCATCAATTCAATTGCTAATTCCATCCTATACCTTCAACCAAATCCGGAGCTTTTCCTTGTTTGGCAAGTTATCATCGTTGTTCCGCTGAAGTTTCCTCAAGACTCATAAATCTCTCTCGGATCTTCTTAAGAAGTACAAGAAATTCTTTTGATCTCCGACTTGTCAAGAAATCTTTTGAAACCCTCTCGCTTGATCTTCTATCCCTAATCCGCCGGATGCAACGAAGTTTTCTAGATCTTTCATAATTCTTCCATTCAAGTTTTGGGTGCTATCCTTAATCTTTCGGTTGAACCTTTTATCTGTCTTTGTGATCTTCATTCAAATCTTTCAGATGGCTTGGGACTTCCGACACGATCACCACATCATCATATTTATCTACTTTGGATCCGATGAATCGTTTGCTTCACATCTTAGTTTTCTTACGAAGCTTCATAAATTCTTCTTGTCAAGATCTCTAGTTTCAAATTTCTGAGAGTTGGGTTGCACGATTTTCCTATTCATGTACGGAGTAATGCTTTGGGTGCATGATGGACTGATCCCCATCTGACTACTCTTATCATTCGCTCTTGTACATTGAATTGGTGGATTAATAAGATTTTACTCATTCCATGGAAGTTAGAAGTGACCCCTATCTCTTGATACTTTTACTTCCGTCCTTGTTTTCCAGAGTGTTCTCTCAAGAATGTAATCAATAACCTCTTGTTGGTGATCTCGTCTAATTCAAGATGGAGCAAAATCTTCAACGATCCGGTGGAAATAAATGCAAAATCTTCTCGGTTCTCTTCATGCCACTGGAGTTGAACATCGTTAATCAAGGTAGATGGAAGCTGACTTCAGTTGTCAATTCCTTTATGTTGGTAATGCTAATTATGGTTGATGCCTTCAATCACAAAATATATTGCAATAACCTCATGGTTAAGGAAAACAATGGGCATCCCTACAATAACATGTAGTTTTCAACAATCCACTTCTTTCTTAGAATTCTACCATAAGCTAGTGTCACCTCCTTCTCTTGAATATAATTCGTGCACCTCAATAGCATGATCCTTGGGTTCTTACCGGCGCAAGAAGAATATAATCCGAGAAATCCTAACCCAAATCCTTTCCGTTGATATCAAGGAACCCTATTGTTTGAAGGCAATATTGTTTCTCCAAATTTTATTTCTTAAATCCGAGGGAATATACAATACTATTTTAATAGTGGTTGATAATTTCTCCAAAATCGCTCTTTTATTCCGGTGAAAGCAAGAATCATCCTCACTTGCAGCTTTTCACCTTGAATTCCAATGATGTGTCTTTTCTTTCTCCTCGATACACCATCTTTCATAATTCTTTCAATAAGTGGTTCTATTCTTTTATCGTGTTTCTCAAGAGCACCGGAGCTATGTCATCCTATCTTCTCGTCTCACAACAATCCTCCAGGTTCTTCAAGTTCTGGTTTCAAGAAGAAAAATGCAAGACTCGCAACAAGTCTAGCAAGTTTTGTAAGGTGTAATGGTCGCACAATTCCGTTGTTGATCAACTTGGGAACGCGGGGATCACCTTCGTTCTGAACACCGCCTCTCCTTGTGCCTGTTTTTCTTTTTCCCAGGAATCTTGGGGCGACATTCTTGTTTAGTGGGGGAGAGTTGTAGCATACCAATTGCCTAACAATTGCAATGCTACTTGCCTAGTCTATATATTGCTACTTCCTACAGATCATTATTGCATCATCATTATATCATGCTCATGTCACCATGCCACCTTCCATTTGAGCATCATATAAAACCCCTCTATTTGGTTCTTACCCCATATGTATTTATATTCTTACTAATTGTATTTGACTCTTGATATATTGTATTTGCTTCTTGATAAATTGTTGAATGTCCCAGGTTGAGTTAGGGGGCATATATTTTCTTGACTCCACCACCTTTCTGTGTCACCACCTTATAATTCCACCATCCAAACTATATGTGGGAATTTGCATTTCTTTTGGGTCTTGTCGAGCTCACATATATAAAGATGGAGCCACTCCATACCACATGCTCTCATATATGTTATTATTGTTTTCACAATATAAATGATGGGGAGCCACATGTGGGGATGCTTCTATATCTTTTATATGGTTTGTTTTAAATGAGTGCGCATGTCTAAATATGAATGGGGCCAAATAATCTTCTAGTGGAACCAAATACTAGCATGGACTATTTATATTCATTTATGCTTGTTGTAATCCATTCCATATAACAGAGCAAGCTTGTCCAATTTTTGTTGCCCTTTATTAAAATATAGAATGTATGCATCAACATAAGGTCATGTGAATACCTAGATGTTTCACAACTAGCAACCATGGTCATTATGAGCCATGCATGGCCCATGCAAGCTCATATCTATCTTCTTTTGTTTTCCTTGGAATATTTAAGGGAAGCTTGTTTGGTTCAAATTGAAACAAGAAGATTCAAATTCCAATGACTCTTGGCCATATAGAAACGTAGATGTTTTCACACCTAGGATAGATGCAATAGTGCATGCATTGCACATGCAATCATGCTACCATTTTATTCAAACTTGTTCTTTTGCTATTTGAATTCTTGATGGTTTCGAAATGGTTTTGAGTAGTTGTTTTCAAACAAATAAAATAAATAATAAAAGAACCTACACCTACTCTATCTCTACCTCTTAGCCACATGAAATAACAATGCCACTTGTGTTTTTTCTTTGATTCAAATCCTTGTGAGCTTGTTGGCTTATTTGTATTTGAGCAAATCCTATATCTATCTACCCATCTATCTTACACACACCAACCTAGCTAGATATTTCAAACTAAAATCCTATCCCTATTATGTCTCTCTCTCTCTCTCTCTCTCTTTGAAACCTAGCTAAATCCCAAGCTAGCTAAACCTAGCTACATCTAAATAGCACCACCCCATCTAGGTAGCAACCCAGCACCTGACCCGTCCCTCCCAACCTAGCCCTCTCACCACACCCTTTCCTTGGCCTCATCTGGTCGGGTTGCACCCTGCCTTGGCACTACACCCCCTCTAGCGATCTCTCTCTGCATCTGGACCCCTCCAACACCATCGCCCCACCCTGATACCATGTTCCTCTTCCCTCACTAGTGCACACCCCCCTCTAACACCGGTTTGGAGGGCCCTCTAACAACGTTCTAGAACCGCTGTTGAGGGTTCGGTGTTAGAGGGGCCCCCCTTTAACACCGGTTCTTATACGAACCGGTGTTAAAGGGTGGCGCATGTGGGGCTGCCGCAGGGCTCAGGCCCCCCCCTTTAACACCGGTTCGTAACACGAACCGGTGTTAAAGGTTCTGTGCCGCGGCAGGAAAAGGAGATAAATCTCTGCCGCGGCAGAGTTCTGCCATGGCAGGAAAACGGCCTAAATCTCTGTCGCGGCAGAGTTCTGCCCTGCCCCGTTCTGGGCGTATTTCTGCGGCGCGGCGGGGACGGGGAGGGGGGAGGGGGAATCGATCGGGAGCAGTATACACATACATCGTCATCGGTACATACGAGTACATGAATAATTAAGCAACTATTATTATACACAACATCGTCATTGTGTGGTATTCTCCATACACGTTGAAGCATCAAGTACAAGACAAACACGTTCAAGCATATATACAACGTTCATTTTGGTGGATATCTAAAGAGTTCTCCGCCAGGCGTGACGACCTCATCAAGTATGAACCCCGCCAATTCCTCTTGAATGGCTCGTATGCGGTCAAATGGTAGGAGTTGGTCCCGCATCCGTTCGATCTGAATATATATGAAGAATGGGGTCAATATATATATAAGAATAAAACTCAACACAATTGATGGTAATAAAATAATGTTGTGTACTTTGTTGACTTACTCTAAGTTGTTCTAGTGCGGCTTGGCCCGTCGCACATATCGTGTTGCGAATGAACTCGCAAACATAGTACCCACATAAGTTATTGCCGTGTCCCTGATGCGCGCACTTTACGAGAATAGAGAGTTCAATCAAAATAATAATCAATAAAGCATGATATAATGGAATTGGAAGCAGAATCAAAGAGATACGCAGACCTAGCTAGCTAGTATTACTTACATTTTGGTCTACAAATTTTAGTTCTTCTGACCATTCACCCACGGCCCTGCCCGTGAACCTTTTCCAAACCCTGTTCGGCAAAGAAAATGGATAAAGGATTAATTAATTACTTGTTGTCATGAAAGTTGCCGATCTAGTGCGATAATATGATTGAAATTACCTCTGGAGCATCTCTCTAAAGTCTGCCCATAGCTCTTTTTCTTTTCGTAACGAGTCCATGACAAGGACTTTTCCTAAGTCGGGTTGAATGACTAGCAGAATAAAGTGGAACCTACGCACGCATAACTCATCATCAGTTACACTTAACATCGAGTAAGCCGAAACAGAATGTGTACAAGAGAGGGTAACAGTACTCACGAGAAGTTGTAAGGCAATAGTATTTCCCTTTTGGTTTGTTGTCTCAGTAACGACCTTAGCAATATATCTTCTGTTTGCCCGGGTTTGGTTCTTACCACTTCTTCATGAACTCTATTTGGGTCAACGAACCCAATGTCAAAAGGTCCTCCTTTCATGCATTCCACAACCTTTTTCCTGCATAATAGTATGTACATATATGGTGAGCATATATATATATATATACATGCAATTAATGAAGTGAATGAGATGAGATAGAAAATACAGAAATAGTACATACACACAATAAAGGCTGATGGCAGCTTTGTCGAGTTCCTTCTGATTGAATAGAAAATGCAAGTCTTGAATGTTGAAGTCAATCTCGTCGTCTCCGCACAAGAAAATCTGATCTCTTATATGCACTGTGATCCATTCTTCCTTTCTCGTCTTGCAGAAATCAAGGTACCACTTGTGCAATCTTCGCATCTTTGTTGGTAGATTCTTGAGCTCCTCTTTCTTGACGAGATTCTTCCGATACTTCCATGGCTATATGGGGTTGGCATCGCATTTGGGAAAGTTGTCTCCCATGATGTTCAAGTATGCAATGTAAGTCATCCCCATCTCATTGGCCTTTCTTTGTAGCTCTGCCTCGTAATCATTTACGGGAGGAGCGTCCCGTGTGTCGAACACTTGGAGCGGGGCGCATGATTGGTTTTCCTGCTCTCCGAGCATGGGAACTGTTTTCTGGGGTGCCGCATGACTGCTACTTTCAGTCTCCCTACGGCGCCTTGCATCCGCCTTCAAAATCTAGCGCTCGTAGTCCGGCACAAGTGGGGTTTCAGGTTTCAAAAGATTTTTGTAAAACTTCTCCACCACCGCCGGATCTATTTTCTCCTTTGGCTCGGCCCGTCTAGGTGCAAAAAATTTCTTGACCTCTTCTTCCGAGATCCTATTGGTCTCCTCGTCGCTGCGATTCCACGGTAAAACCCGCAATGGCTTGGCGGAAGGCTGCGGGACGTAGTTTTTTGAACTCTTTGTGGCAGTGCTAGTGATGCTCTTCGTGGCAGTGCTCTCCCGCTTATGCTGAGGAGATGGCTGAAGCGCCGGAGATGGCTGACGGGAAGGAGATGGATGGTGCGCCGGAGATGGCTGCCGCGCAGGAGATGGCTGAAGCGCCGGAGATGGCTGCCGCGCAGGAGATGGCTGAAGCAGCTCAGACTGCTGACGCTGCGGAGACGGCGGGGGTGCCAGTGGCCTCCAATTTGGAAGCACGATGTGTTCCTTCTTCCAAAGAATGGTTGTTTTCACTGCAAATTTGAGTTGAGTTTCCCCTTCACCTGTAGCATGGTCAAGCTGTGCTTCCTCATATTCCTTCACAACCTCATCCACCCCAACAATAGCATAGCCATCTGGAATCGATCGGTAGTGGTAAGTTCCACCAGCTACAGGAGGTAAGGCATAGCCGACAGCCACCTTAATGGATAAGCCCATTAATCTCACATGCAGCTCAGCGTGTTCGCTCTCCGTGATCTCATCCACGGGGTATCGAGGACCCGCCATTTCAAGCGTGGGCTGCACGTTCTTCGTGGAAGCCACGCTGCTTTTCCGCGCAGAGTCTGGGCCGCCGGCAGCTTCCAATGCAGGCTCTTCGTGCCGCTGAGATGGGCCGGTAGCTTGATGGCTCTGTTGTGCATTCACTTGCGCCTTCAGCGCCACAAGTGCATGTTCTATCTGTGTCATCCGCTCTGTACGCTCTTTTTCTTTTCTGCCGCGCCATCTGTAAGAGTCGCTCCACTCGGCAAACCCATCCTTCCACGTCATACCCCCTGTGCCTCGTGCATGTCTAGGGTGTTCTTTTTTACCGATGGCGCGTGTGAGCTGGTCATTCTCTCTGTCGGGATGGAAGGTCCTGGCGGCTATTTCCTCGTATGCCATGATGAGTTCAGTGACGGGTTTGGCAAGGAGGGTTGGGAAGATACACAATCTTGTTTCTGGGTCCAACCTTGCCCCGATTCCATAGAACCAAGTCTTTGCACGTAGGTCCCACCCATGTGTCTGGGGTGTGATCCCTCTGTCGCGCAGGGCCTTCTCAGCTTCCTCCCACTTAGGCCTCTGAGATATGTAGCCACCTGACCCTGTCCTCTGGTGATATTCCTTCTTCTGGGCATTTAGCGTATTGGTTTCTGACCTCTTTGTAGCTATAGCACCTTTCTTGTATGCCACAAATTCGCGCCAGTGAGGTCTTATCTTCGCATAATATGCGTCTTCGAAATCTGGAGTCTCGCGAGCTTTGACAAATTTGTTCAATTTTGTCTTCCAGTTGCGGAAAGCGTCAGCCATCTTCTTTAGTGTCCACTCTTTGACCTTTTCCTTTATAACCGGTTTGTTTTCATCCTCCTCTAGCGGAAGGGTGAAATTTACCAACAGCGAATTCCAAAGCGTTTTTTTGGATCTTTCATCGACAAAGGTACCGTCTCCCTTCTTTGGCTTATTCCAATATTCAATTATGATTGGGATTTCGTCCCTAACAAGAACTCCAGCCTGACGTACAAATTTGTCTGCGGCCTTCTTGGGCTCCATCGGCCTGCCATCAACACGGACTGCTTCGATCGTGAACTTTGCACGATCTTTCAACCGATGGCTCGCGCCTCGCTTGCTCTTTTTCGTAGAAGAAGATGGTTGCTGGTTGGTCGATCCAGAGGGCTAAAAGAAGAAAGAAGCGTTAATTAGTACATGTAGAAGAAGATTGTTGGTGGAAGTCAGCAGAGGCTTAATCAATGCATATACCTCGCCAGACTTTGTAATCACTAAATTGCGTTCACCGGAGTCTTCATCTTCTCCATGACTACTTGAGTTGTCATCATGTCCCTCCAAGTCTAGATATTGTGAGGTGTCCTCATCGATAATATTCTCCATTATTTCTTCTTCTTCAAGGTTTCTACTAAGTGGATCCATAGTTTCTAAAACAATAATATTATCTAGAGTAAGAGAGTAAACATTCAAGTGGACTTGGATTCATACACAAATATACATATTATTCATACAAAAATACACAAATAAATACACAAATGAAATTAAAACCCTAAGGATGCTTGATCATTTTAAACGAGTTCCGAGGGGTCCAAACCCTAATTCGGAGAAATCCCGGATGCATATGAGAGGGGCTAGCTATAGTGGCTGACCGGAGGATGCTCTAGAAAGCGGTGGCGCTTTTCTCTGCGCGCGCGCTTTCGATCTGGCTGGGGGGAAGAAGGAAGGGGAAGGCTAAGAATATATATGTGAAAGCTATAATTAAGTTAAAGATTTAACTTTATTAGGTGGCCAAACTATAATTAAGTTAAAGATTTAGACATGAATGTATATGTGAAAGCTAAGAATAGTTGTTCATGTTTTTTGCCACATAAAGATGAGGCCGATCAACTTGCAAACCAATGATTTGAAGCACCATAAATTTCATTTTACTATGTGTCTGATTTATCATGCATCAGAATGTGGTGTCAGTAAACACTAACAAAAATATTTCGTTAAGCGCATCAGGTGAGATGGTTTATTTTAGGCTCATGTTCTTCATTGATTTTGAATGATATACTCCCTCCGTCCCAAAATAGATGTCAGAGATATGTCTAAATTCGCATGTATCTATACACTAAACAATCTACACGAATATCCGACATCTATTTCGAGACGAAGATGTTATAAATGATCGTGCTGACATTTATTTTGCTCAGATCATTTTTTTCTGGCAATTCTGGGGTGGTACTTTTCAGCCAGCAATATTATACTCTCTCTGTCCAGAAATAAGTGACTTGCTTTTGTCTAGATTCGCATGTATCTAGAGTTCTAGACGCATTTTAGTATATAGATACATGTGAATGTAGACAAACCCAAGTCACTTATTTCTGGACGGAGGGAGTAGTTGATACAAGGTAGGGGAATAAAAGGCATGAATCTGTATGCATGGCACACATACGGTAGTTCTACCGTACCATCACCGTAGCTTTGTGATATGTACAGCTTCATACTCAACTTGTGTACTAGGAACTAAACAAGTATTCATGTCTGTTGGGATAGCTGTATTAGAATCTGGATCAGCCAGCAGCTAAGGACATAGTTGATCAAATTATCTTTAGATTTGTCTTATCAATATCAAAGGTTGAGTTGGCTGTTTTATTGAAGAAAGTGACATGTTCTATTTTCTATTCACGGTTTTAAATTGGACAGACTATTCTAGATTGGTATTTTAGGTTCAAAAGGGCATATAAAGGATGTATCTGTTTGCTGCTTCCCTCGCTTGCCGACTCATGCCACAAGGTGAATACAAGATTTGCCAAGTTTTTTGCCAGAACACATAGTGCAGTACATATCTATGAATAAGCTGCAGTGCTAGACTATAATACTAAACCTACAGTTTCTGCTACAACACAGGTTTGGTGGTGTAAAATTGTAGGAGCAATTACTACATAAGATATTGGTATTGATAAGCTATTAGAAACGAGGTTCCATAAAAACTTAGTAAGTTGTTTGCATATAAACTTATAAAGGAAAACATTTGAGCAAACTTTGGAGCATGATGGCCTCTTGCATTTCCAAATAAAAGGTTTCAGTACCACACCATAAACCTGCACTTACTCAAAATAGAACACCATATCTAGCTGGTCTTAACCAAAGAGATGACAAACAAATCATGGAATATGAATATAGCAATACACTATGTAAAATCATATGAATATAGCAATACACTATGAATATGACAAACAAATCATGGATTATTGCAATACAAATCATATATAGCAATACACTAGCAATATAGCTGTTGGACGGGGGCGCCGGCCCGGCCGCATCGCCCGCACCGCCGCCGGCGTGCACGACTGTCGCTGGCCCGCCTGCTCGCCCACAGTGGCCGGCGGCGCCACGCCGCCGCGTAGCCGGACGGGGGAGTGAAGGGGAGGGGCAGCGGGGTGTACCTCTGGCCGGGGGCACACGCGAGGCGGCGGAGTGGCGGCGGCGGTTGGGGGCGGTGGCGGCTGGAGTGAGTGGCGGCGGCGGTTGGGGTGGCGCTCCCGCGGGATGGCGACGACGACCGGCTGGGGGAAGAATCGATCTGGCTGGGGGGAAGAAGGAAGGGGTGGCGCGCGCGTTATAACCCCCCCCCCCCTTTAACACCGGTTCGTGGCTGGAACCGGTGTTAAAGGGGGGGAATTTGTTTCGCACCCGCACCCTCCTTTAACACCGGTTCCAGCCACGAACCGGTGTTAAAGGGGGGTAACACCGGTTCGTGGCTAGAACCGGTGTTAAAAGGGGGGGCATTTATTTCATGCATTAAAGGGGTGGGGGCATTTATAATTCAAAAAATAGGATATGAATTTAGAAAATTCATATCTTATTCATTTCAACTCAGAAAAATATGAATAATATATCATAATTTTCAGAAAAATAATATCTATCCATTCATGTAAAAACATTTTATATTTACTTTAGATGAAAATTTTCAAAATGATTAAAACACTTACATATAAATTTTGATTATTCAACTCAAACGAAAATAAATTGTCAAATCCTAAAACTTTGAACATAAGAAATATTAAGCATCTAAAAAGGAATCTAACCCTATTTTATTAGAGCAAATCATATTTTATTTTGTATTAACATTTTTGAATTGATTGGATATTTAAATGCTGCATCTTTTGTATACATTTGAATCTAACAAAGCCTCGCTCAACTTGCATTGGATTTTTGATAAAATAGCATATTGTGAACCTAAAAATGATTTTGTAAAAAATCATGAGCATCGTATCATGTACCTGTAGTTCATATCTGACCCACTTCAATTAAATTTGTCTTTTTCACCAAAGGTGGACGGAAAGGTTTCAGATCCCCTTGTTGGTACATTGTCCATATCAGGTGGTCTAGTATTTTTGTAAAATGTGGTGGTGGTTTTTTGAATTAGCCATTTGGTGGTTGCTTCACAAAACCGTCCGTTTTTTATGCTCGGAAAATGGAAAATGCCTTTTTGGTGCGATAAAAAGGAAAACTTCCTCTTGCAACATTGTTTGCCATGCCATGATGCACATGTATGCACAATATGGCCATATTATCACAAAATATGCCTTGATTCTAGCCATAACATTGGTCATTTGACCCGAAAGCCAAGAAACCTCGAATAAGATAGGTCATTTTGTGAAGGAGATAGAACTGGAATTAAAATACAGAATGCAACTAATAGTAAGTTACATAAAGCACGACTGAAAATTAAGATACATAAAAGAACTGAAAATTAAGATACATGGCCAGATTAAGTAACAATCGGCCGAACTTGTTTCGGAATGTTGGAGTTATTCAGTCATGCTCCTGCCTACACCTGTAATACTCGCCACTGTAGTCGTCGTACTCGCCTCCGCCGTGGTCGCTGTCGTCGTCGGGGTCGCCGTAATTGAACCTTGAAGGCTGAGTACGTGTGGGCTGGACTTGAGGGTAGCGCGGACAGGGTTTAGAGTCGGCGGCAGTGTCATAGGCCATGACGCTCTAGATAGTCCGACCGCGCCACCATAGCCGACGGCCGGCCTCGTTGAAGTTCAGAGGAGGTGGGCCGTCCTCCTCGTGCCTGGCGAGCGCCCTCTCACGCTGATCCACGAAGAAGGCTTCCCAAGTAGGGAAATAGTCGGGATGCCATCTAGGATTCCTCCGCTGCTCCGGCGTGAGCTCGAAGTAGTAGTGGTTCGTGATGGACATCCGGCGCGCCACACCTAGAGGGACAGGAGGAACCGGCACGCCTCCGGCGCTCAGCATCCAGCCGACGGGGACACAGTAGCCCGGTGGGCAGGGGTAGTTCGAGGCGCAAAGCGCCTCCGCCTCCCTAGGGGTTAGTGCTACGGTGGAAGCCATGGGAAAGAGTGATGAGGTTGCAGATATGAGTCTCGAGATGTGCAATGACAATGGAGGCCAACCCTACATATATATATAGTGAAGAACTGACGGGAAGAACTGGAGGGAAGAACTGGCAGGAAGAACTGGCGGGAAGAAAAATGGCGGGAAGAAAAATGGCGGGAAAAAATGGCGGGAAGAAAAATGGAGGGAAGAAATAGAAGGAAGAAAAATGGCTCATTTAATACATATACTGTTAACAGAAGAAATATGACATTGATTTCCATGTTGAGATACATATGTGTGCCAAAAATGGCTCAATTAATACATATAGTCAATCTTATGATCGCGTCGGCCGTAACCATGGAGCATCAACACCGTTTAACAGGATGGTTGGGTCAGTCTTCACTCTGAAGGGCGGAATTTCATCAAACTTATTATAATCTTCTGACATGTCTGTCTTGTCCTCCACTCCCACGATGTTTCTTTTCCCTGAAAGAACTATGTGACGCTTTGGCTCATCGTGTGATGTATCTGTTTGCTTATTTTTTCTTTTTTCGGTTTGGTAGACATGTCCTTCACATAGAAAACCTGAGCCACATCATTGGCTAAGACGAATGGCTCGTCTAAGTTCTTGTCTACCTTCATAAGATTGTTGAGATCCACCGTTGTCATTCCGTACTTCTTGTCTACCTCAACCCTCCCTCCAGTTAGCTTGACCCATTTGCATCGAAACAAGGGGACCTTAAAATTAGGTCCATAGTCAAGTTCCCATATCTCCTCTATGAACCCATAATACGTGGTCTTTTGCCCATTGTCTTCTACTGCATCGAAGCGGACACCACTATTTTGGTTGGTGCTCTTTTTATCTTGGCCTATCATGTAAAATGTATTCCCATTTATCTCGTACCCTTGGAAAGTACATATAGTCGAAGATGGTGTCCTGGCCAACAAGTACAGCTGATCCCCAACAGTGGTGTTATTCGTGAGAAGTCTTTGCAGCAAGCCGCCAAAACTCGCCATGTGTTCACTTATAATCCATTCATCAGACTGCCCCGGGTGTTTGAGGCGTATTAATTTCTTGTGTTCATTGATATACGGGGCAACCAAGATAGATCTTTGTAAAACCGTGTAGTGTGCTTGATTGAGAGAATGTCCGTCCCTACATATCATTGCTTTACATCCTAGGGTGCCTTTTCCACGCAGTCTCCCCTCATGTCGTGATTCTGGAACACCAATCGCCTTAAGGTCAGGAATAAAATCAACACAGAACTCAATGACCTCCTCTGTTACATAGCCCTTGGAGATTCTTCCTTCTGGCCTAGCACGGTTATGAACATATTTCTTTAAGACTCCCATGTACCTCTCAAAGGGGAACATATTGTGTAGAAATACAGGACCGAGAATGGCAATCTCTTCTACTAGGTGAACCAGGAGATGCGTCATAATATTGAAGAAGGATGGTGGGAACACCAACTCAAAGCTGACAAGACATTGGGCCACATCTGTCTGTAACCCTGGTAGGCTTTCTGGATCGATTACCTTCTGAGATATTACATTGAGGAATGCACATAGCTTCACAATGGGTACTCGAACATTTTCAGGTAGAAGCCCCCTCAATGCAATCGGAAGCAATTGTGTCATAATCACGTGGCAGTCATGAGACTTCAGGTTTTGGAATTTTTTCTCTGCCATATTTATTATTCCCTTTATATTCGACAAGAAGCCAGACGGGACCTTGATACTGCTCAGGCATTCAAAAAAGATTTCCTTCTCTGCTTTAGTAAGAGCATAGCTGGCAGGAGTTAAGTGGCATCGTTTACCCTTCTCGTTCTCAGGATGCATAGGCTCTTCAGGGTCTTTCAGACGTTGCTGGTCCTGCCGTGCTTCTGGTGTATCTTTTGTCTTCCCATACACTCCTAGGAAGCCTAGCAGGTTCACGCAAACATTCTTCGTCACGTGCATCACGTCGATTGAAGAGCAGACCTCTAAGACTTTCCAATAGGGTAGGTCCCAAAATATAGATTGCTTCTTCCACATGGGCGCGTGTCCGGCATCGTCATTCGGAACAGATAGACTGCCAGGACCTTTTCCAAAGATTACTTCTAGGTCCTTGACCATACCAAATACCTCCTCACCGGTACGGAGGACAGGCTTCCTCCGGGGTTCTGCCAGACGTTTGAAATGCTTGCCTTTATTTCTTACTGGATGTAGGTTCAGAAGAAATCGACGATACCCTAGGTACACAACCTTCTTACATTTATCCAAATATACACTTTCAGTCTCATCTAAACAGTGTGTGCATGCATTGTATCCCTTGTTTGTTTGCCCTGAAATGTTACTAAGAGCAGGCCAATCATTGATGGTTACGAAAAGCAATGCTCGTAGGTCAAATGGCTCCCCTTTGTGCTCATCCCACATACGTACACCTGGTTTGGCCCACGGCTGTAAAAGTTCTTCAAGTAATGGCCTTAGGTACACATCAATGTCGTTGCCGGGTTGCCTCAGGTCTTGGATGAGCACTGGCATCATAATTAACTTCCTCTTCATACACAACCAAGGAGGAAGGTTATAGATACATAGAGTCACAGGCCAGGTGTTGTGACTGCAGCTCTGCTCACCAAAAGGATTCATGCCATCTGTACTTAGACCAAACCTTAAGTTCCTTGCATCATGTGCAAAGTCCGGGTACTCTCGCTCGACTTTTCTCCACTGTGACCCATCAGCGGGGTGTCTCAACATCGCGTCTTTCTTACGGTCTTCCATGTGCCATCGCAACAACTTGGCATGCTCTTTATTTCTGAAGAGACGTTTTAACCGTGGTATTATAGGAGCATACCACATAACCTTGGCAGGAACCTTCTTCCTAGGGGCCTCGCCCTCAACATCGCCAGGATCGTCTCGTCTGATCTTATACCGCAGTGCAGTGCATACCGGGAATCCATCCAAATTCTCGTACTTATCACCACGGTAGAGGATGCAGTCATTAATGCAGGCATGTACCTTCTGCACGTCTAATCCTAGAGGGCAGGCAACCTTCTTTGCTTGGTATGTACTATCGGGCAACTCATTATTTCTTGGAAGAAGATTCTTCATTTTTACCAACAACTTTGAAAATATGCTGTCAGTCACACCGTTCTCTGCCTTCCATTGCAGCAAATCCAGTGTGGTACCTAGCTTTTTGTGGCCATCTTCGCAAGTTGGGTACAACAATGTTTTGTGATCCTTTAACATCTGCTCCAGCTTCTCCTTCTCCTTTTCAGTTTCACATTCTTCCTTTGCATCAGTAATGGCTCGACCAAGATCGTCATCAGCGGGCCCATCTGCTGCCTCTTGATCTTCGTTATCTACCCCCGTTGCAGTATCATCATATTCAGGATACATATTATGATAGTTGTCATCATCCTCTTCTTCTTCGTTGTCTTCCATCACAACCCCTTTTTCTCCGTGCTTGGTCCAACAATTATAGCTGGGCATGAAACCGGATCAAAGTAGGTGGGCGTGAATGGTTCTGGTATTTGAGTAGTCTTTCTTGTTCTAACAGTGAACACACGGACAGCACATAAAACCATTGTGACCACGGTTTGCATTAGCCACAACGATGAAATTTTGGAGGCCCGTACGGTCACCGTACATCCATTGCCGGTTCATCTGCATTAATATATAGTATATATCAAAAAATAATAGGGAGATGACCATTTATATATAGTACATCAATGACACATGAAAGGATAGTTGCCGACCTCGGCCGAGAAGGAAAGAGCAACGAGAAAACTTATTTTGAGCTCTCGGGCATTTCACCGAACACCTCTTGTGCATACGAAAAAAACACAAACTAGCACACTTCACACCCTCTTGCTAGGCTCCAAAATGAGATAGTGAAAAAATGGAAGAGTGGGGTGTGGGCTGCGGTGTCTTATATATCCCCCCCCCTTTAACACCGGTTCAAGCCACGAACCGGTGTTAAAGGGGGGGGGCTGCGCGGGCCACTGGTGCAGGGGCCTTTAACACCGGTTCGTGGCACGAACCGGTGTTAAAGGGGGGCTCCTGTTTGCTGCACGGGCCACGCTGGTACAGGCCCCCCTTTAACACCGGTTCGTAGTTCGTAGAAGAACCGGTGTTAAAGCCCATTTCCAGGCTCAACCAAAGGCCTCGTTTCCACTAGTGCCTTGTCAAGCACGTGATCGCCCGTCCGTGCCCACACCTCCCACATGCTCTCCTCTCTCCTTGGCATAAACCATCATCTGACCGTACTGGTGGCTGTGAAATATAGCCATCTACGCCCATGTTTAAACTGGATATTATTCATATTTTTTACGAAATATCTCTCTAAACCCTGCCACTAATGCCTAATGATCAAAGGGGTATGCAATCCTTTCTTTCTATTTTTCCCTGCGTAGAAAATGACGTTTGATGATGGGAATCACAACATTAAAGTCAAAGATACACGATTTCCAACAACCTGAAGAAACCAGGAGTCATGAAGTGGAGACAGAGGATTTAACGACCAACTATACAACGAGAATAATATTCCGGTCGTATAGTTGCCATCAACACTGCTAGGTCAAACAAAATAACTTTCGTGAAGGGACCCCTATATAAAGAGGCCTCGGGCGACGAGAAACGAGAGCTCTTTTCGATCACTAGCCACCCCCAGATCTCCATCCACAACACCGAAGAGCCGCTGGATGAATAGACTAAGATCTAATCTCCAAACCCTTCTCCATCACCATAGCCATATTCCATCACTTTTAATAGTAGATCTCATCTTTGATTGGCGACATTGTAAGACCATTTTGTATCAATCTCATGATTTCAATTGCAATGTTTATGATTGTTGATTTCATCTCTACGTGTGAGTAATTCTCCTTAGGCTAAGGGCTTTGGCCTAGCCATGTAGCTTTTGTGCATGTTATTTATCATAGATGGGATCATGTATTAGTTTGTATGACATGATGATTGTTGTATCCTCTCTTGCCTCAATCTAAGGACTTGTCAGGTACCCAAGACCCCGAGGATTGAGCCAAGTATAGGGAGTATGAGTAATGACTAATCTACAGGTTGGGAACCCCAGTGATGGAAGGGGTAGTACAGTTGTCTATGAGGGATTTATTTGGAATTAACAGTGATGTCACTATTCATATCATTAGTTCTCTTTATTCTATGGATGAGACTAGTAGGTTATTGCTATAAGCGGTTGCAGAGACAATAGCAATTATGGATACACTGCCTACATATAATTTATCTTGCTCTAACAATTACATGCATACTTTATTATTATCTTTTATTCCAGTCAGATGTTTTGCATAGCTACAGGTGAAACTGAAAGCCCTAGGCCCTCTCTCTCCATCATCGACAACAACAAAAGACAACAAACTCTTGGTCCGGTAAAAACATAAAAGGAATTCTAAAACTCCTGAAGGTCCGTTAAAGTAACTTTACTATGCTTCTGCTTCCCGAGGATTCGATAAACCTAGGTCTACTTGGGAAAAAGATCTATACTACATCTATAATCTGGATCAAAGGTATCACGTACCAACCCCAACCACTCTATCTCGTCTAAAATCCAGATCCAGATCGCCATCTCCCTCCTTCTTACTCCCCTTTTCTCTCCACAAGATCAACCATGACCTTGCCATGTCTACCTCAAACCCTAGCTACGGCCTTCACTTGTCCCCATCGATCCAGTGCTCCCCACGGTGCACCAGGAGTTCTAGTGGCTGTCCCTGTGTCCTCTTTATCTCCCTGTACATGGATCCAAGCCTAGAGCTCACTGAAGAAGCTACAGGACGCTGGTAACCACACGTACCAGGAGCTTGTTGTGCATGAGCCCTGACACTGATCTAGTCCTCCACGAGCAAGCTCTCTTCGCTAGTAGGTCGTCGGTGAGCTCCTCGCATCCCAGACATGGTCCCTCCTTCCTATCTTGATGCCCCCCGCTGCCAACCATGCCGCCATTGGCGATGGTGCTGCTTGACTCACGCACAGACAGCGCAGACAGCACCGCTGGGGCAGCTCACTGGAGCTCCGTTCTTCCCTTGACAGTGGTGCTCATAGTTCGCCTCTTCTTTCTCCCATCACGCGTCGTGGAAGAGGGCACATATAGCTCTCTATGGAAGCAAGCGGCGCATAAAATCATCTCCTGGATCTTCCGAGATCTTCGATCAAAGTCGGCTCCTTGTAGCTGTAACTCTATAACGCATTCGTCACAAAACGTCTAGTATTTTTTACCTCTGTTCCCTGTCGTTTTCCCGGCGCCATGTTGTTCTTCGTCGAGTACTCCCTTAACGAGATTTGTAGCCCTATCTCCCCTCTTCAAAACGAGCAAGGCCGCGGTCAATTCCGTTCAGTAACATGGTCAGAATTATCCTCGAAACTTAGAAACATCGTGTAGACGAGCTGTTGAAAATTCGGTTCGCCAGTCATGGCCTCTGCGGAACCTTTTCTATAAAGGCCCCTGGCTTTTTGCTTTGCCAACCGCAGCCCCCCACCGTGCCACTTGTCACCACCCCGCGGTTCCGAACATGTGTGGACCCACCCACCTTGTTGGCCCACATGTCAGTGAGTGTGGGTAGGGTTGACCCATGTAACAAAAGCCCCAGAATAATTTTCTAAATAAAAATAAAATCCAGAATATTGATATATATAATATAATTCATATCTATTTATATAATTTTAATTTGAAAAAAAATTCAAAATAAAAAGTGATTCAAATTTAAATATGAATTCAAATGTAAATTCAAATTTGACTAGAGTCAACTCTAACTAGTCAAACCTTTGACCTTTATCCCTTTTTGAATTTTTGCATTTAATAATAATTTAAATTCATAAATTCAAATTTTGTATATAATATATGTTTCTTGATCAGAAAAATGACAGGAATTCATATGTGTCATCTAAAATAATTTTTGAGAAATTTAAAATTTCGACAAATATTTAAATGCCAATAAATGCCTTTTTCCTAATAAATTCATAGCTTTAATTCCATAATTCTAAATTTGACAAATAATATGTCTAAATCGATTAGTACGATGATCCTGTTCTGATTATGCATTCCATGATATGAATTGAAGCATGTATCATATCAATTCTAATTATTCAGAACTGTTTATGGGAGTAAAACATGCCTAAATAAATTAATAAAATGCTTATTTCTTGTTTCCACACCTCACCCGTGCCATGCTATATTATACCATGCAATTTTGCATCATTCCATCATGGCATACCTTGTTTGCTTGTTGTATACGATTTATGTAATTGTGCAATGTATTTATTTCGGCCCTTTTGTGTTTAGTTTTTATCTGGATAGACACTGAGCAAGGAGAATACCAGGAGCCTTAGGAGTATTACCTGGATCCTTCCTATTCTGCAACTGAACTGCCAGGCAAGCAATTCCCCATGCTTGCATGCATATAGTACCTATCCTTCTATCTTATTCTTGCATCACTGAGTCGCGATTGCATTAAATTGGAATCCCATGTATTGCATAGCCTTTACTTTTAAACACCACCAAAACTGGTTCCTCAATCCTATGATCCATTACTACAAGAGTTATTTGAGCCATGCGAGTCGTAGAACTGCATGTGTAGGGTTTGTGAGAGTCTTGGATAACGATATACCTAAACAACTTAATCTGAGTAGTAATGGGATAACTAAAGAAAGAGGCACCGGTGAGCATTATCTACTATTTGGTTCTTTAAGCTTACTTGTGTCCCGTAGGACCCCGAGTACTTGATTCTTGTTCCTTGACTATCGCACTATCTGCATGTGGGACCATGAACCCTTTCGCTGGAGCTTGATTCATACTTTCTTTCTTGGGGCCACAAAGTAGTTTGGAGCATAACTACTATCATGTACTTATGCCATGCTTTCCTACTTTATTTATGATTGCGCGTGGAGCGCCTGTACTATTTAGGAATGCGGAATGTTTTCGCGGTATCGACAAGCCTATTCACACTTTCGGGTTCCTAGTCGTTTACAGCCATTGTCGCAAACCCTGGGTTCGTCTCGAAGTCGGCCAACTTCATTGCAGGTAGCTTATTGGTGTGCCCCCCTGAAATGATTTATACATCTTGTGAATGCTTTGTCGTGAGGCCTCGTTGCATTTTATTTGGTTGTTCCCGAGGTTGATCATGCGTGTCTTGCTATTTCTGCACCCCTACAGGGTAAATCTTTCTGAAAGCCATGTCCACGATTATGGAGGACTTGGAGCATAGTTTCTCGATCATAGATAAGCATAAATAAAGTACCGCCTTTAATTTGACAATGACAAGACTAGTAAATAGAGCAACACTCATGGAATGGTTAATAAAATTTCCAACCGATGGGATTTTCTTCCGCCTTCTCATCGGTAAGCGAGAAGGAGGGCAGGTGGTGCTTATTTATGTGCTTATATAACTGTTGTTACTAATTAACGAGCGCCCGTCCATCTCTTGTTGGGCGCATGTGTAGCGTGTCTCTATGCATCACCCCTAGGTTGTACCCTTTAGATGCATTAAGACTTGCTGAGTACCCCTAGGGTCTCACACGATAAATATTTGGTTCAAATGGATAGGTATACTCTTAAGAAGGTTACTGGGTCAAAGAGACTGATGAGTAGGGATGGAGATCCGTGAGATCTGTGGGCGGGATGTGATTATTTCTATGGCATCTTATGTCGATTTGCTTCTTAATCCGTACTCGGATCTTGTCTTTTGCTTCCACTTGATACTATGTTGATTGATGTATGAGGATGTATCCTAAACTATTATATCTATCTAGGGTGTTTGGATCTTGCTGTATGGCATTGCAATATTTCTATTTCTGTTAGATGGTCTGACTCTGATGTACTTTTGTATGTCGAGGACATGCACACTTGTGTATGTCTGATCGCTTTACCTGTCGACTACGCTGCTCGATATTGTCACGATGTTCTTGCAAAGTGGATAGGGTGGTTGGCCGGTACCGAGCCCTGTTCCGCTCAGACGGGACCTACACGTGGGTGGCCCTTGGGCCTCCTCGGTAGGACACCTTATGCACGTTGGGTTCATTCCTGGCTTGTTACTTAGAGCATAGGGTCCGAGGTATTACAGTGGGCATGTGGATCAATGTGGTTTTAGAAAAGTACACATGCAATGCTACTTGGGGATGAGTGTGGTTTTGGAAAATAACACATGCAATGACTCTAGGGGCTCCATCTGTCAAACCATGGTCACAAAACCAAAAATACATGGAAATCAACTTCCACATGGAATGTTGCACTAGCATGAAAGAAGGTGCACCACATAATCCACAAGAGATTGTGTGGTTGATAAATTGCAAATGTATCTATAATTTTTGATGTTCCATGCTTGGTTTTATCCACTTTCTTGTGTTTTGTTCCAACTTTGGAGTACTTTTCATATGATTTCTTGGACTAACCTATTAACAAGAGCCATAGTGCCAGCTGCATGTTTTCTGCTGTTTTTGGTTCCAGGAAAGTCAGAAAATTAATATTCTCGGAATTGGACGGGACAAAAGTCAAAGTGCCTATTTTTCCGGAAGGGATCAAGTGCCAGAATATGAGACGGAGAGGGGCCAGGGGCCGGCCACACCACCTGGCTGCGCGGCCAGGCCTGGCCCATGCCAGGGGGTGGTGTGGTGGCTCCCGGCACCCCCTCGGCCTCTCCTTCCGCCTATAAGTTACCCTCGGGACGAAAACCCTAAGGACCCGATCAAAAATCCACGAAAGACTCTGTAGCCGCCGTCATCTCCATCCCTAGATCAGGAGGGATCTGAAGCTCTTCCCGACACCCTGCCGGAGAGGGGAATTCACCCTGGAGGCCTTCTTCATCACCATGCAAGCCTCCGGTGTGATCCGTGAGTAGTTCATCCTTGGACTACGGATCCATGTAGTAGCTAGACGGCTGGTTTCTCCTCCTTTGTGCTTTCATGTTTAGATCTTGTGAGCTCCATTCATGATCAAGATCATCTATTTGTAATTCATACATGTTGTGTTTGCGGGGATCCGATGGATATTGAGATGCTATTTTAGATTGATTATTGATTCTATCATGTCTTTGTTATTTGAGATCTTGCATGCTTTCCGTTGTTAGTAGCTATCTTGGCCAAGTAGGTGCTAGCAACTCCAAGAGTTAGTATTTATGCTCGATAGTGGGTTCATGCCTTTGGTAATCTGGGGAAGTGACAGAAATCTCTAAGGTACTAGATGTGCTGTTGCTAGTAGGGAGAAAACAACAATCCTTTGTTCATAGAACAATAGTATTGTTTACTTTACACGCAGTTCATAAAGCAATAATCTGTTGCTTGCAACTTAATACTGGAGGGGGTTCGGATGATAACCTGAAGATGGATTTTTAGTCATAGATGCAGTTGGATGGCGTTCTATGTATTATGTTGTAATGCCCAATCAAGTCTCAAAGGAGTCAAGATTATTAGTATATGCATGTATTGCTTTCTCGGTGTTTGTCAATTGCCCCGCTGTAATTTGTTCACCCAGCATTTTATCTATCTTAAGGAGAGCCACCTCTAGTGAACTATGGATCCCGGTCCTTTACTTTACATACAATCTACAATCTTTTACTGCTTTGTGTTTACTTTCTGCAAACTATTACTTCTTTCCATTCGATACGTTTAATCCTTTGTTTTCCGCAAAACATATGAGATTGACAACCTCATCGCAAGTTGGCGACAAAGTTCCGTGGTTGTGTTGTGCAGGTCTCCATGTTGCTACTAGCACCGGTAGTGCGCCTTGCCAAAGCTTAGCTAGTAACACCTTTGAGATGTTTCCTTGCTCCTACTGGTTCGATTAAACCTTGGTTTCATAACTGAGGGAAACTTGCTGTTGTGCTCATCATACCTTCCTCTTGGGGTTCCCAACGAGCTCTACATCAACACCGCCATCAAGCATTTTTCTGGGCGCCGTGCATTGAGCCATCAAGCATTTTTCTGGCGCCGTTGCCAGGGAGTCAAGGACATCTTCACAAGGGGAGTCCCTCATAACCAATCTCTTTACTTTGTTGTTTTTGTTTTGCTTAGTTTTCTTTTTGCTTTGTTTGCTTGTTTTGTTCTTTGAAAAACACAAAACAATTAGTTCCTTTCTTAAGTTGCCTTTATGACTAGCTCTGTTCCAATCAGTATTTCATTATGGATAGCTCACTCAGTTTCCTATTTGGGAACAATATTATGACTGCTAAGGTAATAGATGAACCACCGCCTGCTAGAACCTCCATGGAAGAAGAAATTGCTGAACCTGAAAGCTCATTAGATGAAAAAGAGGAGGAGAGTGATGGACAAAAGGAGGAAGAATGGATCTACCCATGCCTACCTTATAATGAGAGTAACTCTTTATCCCTTACATTATTTGATTGTCCCCCATGCTTATCAAAGGAGGGTGAATGTTATGTTCCCAAGGATTCTTTTGAAAATGTTTATAATAAAGCTCTAGTGCTTGTAGATCATGAAAAGCATGCCTTATGTGATAGTTATATTGTTGAGTTTATTCATGAGACTACTGAAAATTATTATGAGAGACAAAAATATGGTTGTAGAAGTTTTTATGGTAATGAAACACCTCTCTATGTGCTGAATGTTTTGAAGTTACTTTTGTTTTATCTTCCTATGCCTGTCACTTTGTTCTTTGTGCATTTATTTGCATACAAGATTCCTATGCATAGGAAGTGGGTTAGACTTAAATGTGTTTTGAATTTGCTTCTTGATGCTCTCTTTTACTTCAATTCATATTTCCTATGAGAGCATCTTCTCAAATTTTCATGCGTAACTTAAAGGCGTTAAAGAAAAGTACTTATTGGGAGATAACCCAAAAGTTTTAGCTGAGTCTTGGAAGTTATTACCTCTGTAATATCCTCTCCTTATACTTTTTATTTGCTTTTTGTGCCAAGAGTAACCTCTAATGAGAGTGAAGTAACGATTGGGAAAGTTGCTTTCCCGAAACAGATTTCTGTGCTTCACCGTAAAAATTCCTGAGAGAGCTCTGTACGTCGCATTGATCTGTACTTTTTTTTTCTTCTGACCCAGGTTGTTATATAACTTTCATTAGTTCAACACTTTTTGATTTGAGCAACATAAGGTCTTCGAAAAAATTCATCTTTACATGCTGGTCTGTTTTGACAGATTTCTGCCATTTTCTGCGTTTGCTTCTTGATAGTCCTTCTTGAGTTCCTTTGGAGAATTGAGCTTTTTGAGGGAAGTTCTACAGTAGATAGTGTTCTAATAGAAGTTTATTTGGTGTTAGAACTGAACCTTAAGACCTTTTATCTTGAGTGCACTAATGTTGCTAATGAGATTGTGTGAAGTTTTGTATGAAGGAAAAATTTCAGGTGTATGGAAGGAATGAGTAATGAGATGAAGGATGGGATTAAGCTCAAGCTTGGGGATGCCACGTGTGTCACCCCAAGAAATATCCAAGAAGTACAAGCGTCAAAGCTTGGGGATGCCCAAGGCATCCCCTTCTTCATCAATAAAAATTCCAGGTTTCTTCCAAACGCTTCATTTTTATTGTTTCATGCACAATTGTGTTTTTCTTGGAGCGTCTTCTTTTTCGTTTCTGTTTTGGTTTTTAGTTTGCTTGGTTTGCATAGTTTTCTGGATAATTTGGTTGGACCCCCTCTTTCATACTTTGGTTTGCAAATAGTTTGGTTTGGTTTGGAAAAGAGTAGGAAAAGCTCATGCTTATGTGGTAAAAAGAGCTCGTTTTTGACTGTGGCTATGCTTTGTCATGCCATGCTTGATATTGTTTTGGCTTTATGCTTAGTATTCTTTGCTATAGCATGACTTGTTATATAATTGAGATTTCTTAATGTGCCTTGGATGAATCATGCGTTGTTTTAGCATATTAAAGCATAGTATAGTGGTATTCTCCTTTGATGCTTTATTTGGGTTGACTTGGCACATGCTCACACCATGTTATGACTATCCAAAGTCACCATAGCCTTTATGATCCTTTAGTTTTCAACTTGTAGTATCACTTTATGCTTTGATCAATGATGTTTTGTCGCTCTGCATGATTATGGCCATTGTTGGTCTCTTAGTTTGTCGCTCCCAGTCTTTTGCTAGCCTCCACAACAAAGTATGAGTTCCACTCATGCATCCAACTCCCTAAACCAAGTTATTCCAAAGAGTCCACCATACCTACCTACTAGCTTATGCTATTCCAAGTATATTCATGCTTTTGTTTACCTTCCACTTGTTATGAGAAAACTAGTGATTAAAGCTCTCACGAACTTGATGGCACACTTTACTTTATTGCCTCTAATAAACTTGAACCATTGTGTCTTCTATGTTGTATATGCTTGCACTTATTTGTTGGGAATTAGCAGAACCATGCTTTCATGGGGAACGCTTTCAACACTGCACTTGGTACTCATACCTAGTTGATATCATGCTCTTTTGTATATGGATGTCATCAGTGTGAAATGAAAGGGGAGCTTGTAAGTCCATGGCGTTCTGTATATGTGTTAGAGAAACGCCTGGGCCGCTGGTCTAATCCATGCTGACATGGTGGAAACTTGCAGCGTAACCATAATGAGTTGTCTATGAAGCATTCTTCTTATAAAAAAAGAGTCCTATGATGAGAAAAAAGAGAAAAAGGAAAAAAAGAGATACTATGAAAATAGGAAAGAGAGAAAAAAAGCACCATATTCCCATGGTAAATAAGAAGAATGTTGAGATGCTCGTTGTCTGCTTGCCTTGTCATTCTGATATGGGGATTCTTCCGTATCATCGGGCAAGGGGTACCCCGTTGGCGGTTCTCAATGATACACATGTACCTACGATGACAAGAACTTACCGGTGACTAAACTTGAGTAGCATGAGGAGCGACCCTCGTATACAAGGGACATGAGATTTCTGACTTATACTTCGTCAAGCATGTACACCATAGTTTGTTCACTTTAACCTTAATCACTTCAAGATGCTGATGATAGGGGCAGTGAGAGCTGAAATCTATAAGTACCATAATTTTTGTAAGCTCTTTATGAGACTTGAATCCCTACTTCCTTTTACAAAAGACCTTTCTTCCACCATTATATTGAGTCTCCACCTTTTATATTTATGCACTTACTTTGAGAGCATAGTGGCCATTCTTAGTTCTATGTGCATTGTCCCAAGACTAGTGATTGATGCATAACTTGTTATTGCTTGTTTCAAACTATTGTATCTAGTCACTCTTATGAACTTTGAAGGTGTCCTATGCATTTATATTTTCTACTCTATTGAGAGACAAGCTGAATACTATTATGCTATGTTTTCTTTATGTGAAACAAACAAACATCTTGCAAAGAATTGTTATTCATGAATCTTTTGTTTGTGCCTTTTCATGTTGCATCATAGTTTCTTTGCTTATTGCTAGAACTTTGTCTTTCATGTTATGATTGAAGTACTATGATCCCAGCTTTGAATGTTTGCAAATACTTTGATCAAGTCTTTGATGGTGCATGTCACCTCAAAAATTATTCTTTCTTTTTATCACTTACCTACTCGAGGACGAGCAAGAGTTAAGCTTGGGGATGTTGATACATTGCAAATGTATCTATAATTTTTGATGTTCCATGGTTCGTTTTATCCACTTTCTTGTGTTTTGTTCCAACTTTGGAGTACTTTTCATATGATTTCTTGGACTAACCTATTAACAAGAGCCACAGTGCTAGCTGCCTGTTTTCTGCTGTTTTTGGTTCTAGGAAAGTCAGAAAATGAATATTCTCGGAATTGGACGGGACAAAAGCCAAAGTACCTATTTTTCCGGAAGGGATCAAGTGCCAGAATACGAGACGGAGAGGGCCCAGGGGCCGGCCACACCACCTGGCCGCGCGGCCAGGCCTGGCCAGCGCCAGGGGGTGGTGTGGTGGCTCCCGGCACCCCCTCGGCCTCTCCTTCTGCCTATAAGTTGCCCTCGGGAAGAAAACCCTAAGGACCCGATCAAAAATCCACGAAAGAGTTTGTAGCCGCCATCATCTCCATCCCTAGATCGGGAGGGATCTGAAGCTCTTCCTAGCACCCTGCCGGAGAGGGGAATTCACCCTTGAGGCCTTCTTCATCACCATGCAAGCCTCCGGTGTGATGCATGAGTAGTTCATCCTTGGAATACGGATCCATGTAGTAGCTAGATGGTTGGTTTCTCCTCCTTTGTTCTTTCATGTTTAGATCTTGTGAGCTCCGTTCATGATCAAGATCATCTATTTGTAATTCATACATGTTGTGTTTGCGGGGATCCGATGGATATTGAGAAGCTATTTCAGATTGATTATTGATTCTATCATGTCTTTGTTATTTGAGATCTTGCATGCTTTCCGTTGTTAGTAGCTATCTTGGCCAAGTAGATGCTAGCAACTCCAAGAGTTACTATTTATGCTCGATAGTGGGTTCATGCCTCTGGTAATCTAGGGAAGTGACAGAAATCTCTAAGGTACTAGATGTGCTGTTTACTAGGGAGAAAACAACAATCCTTTGTTCATAGAACAATCGTATTGTTTACTTTACACGCAGTTCGTAAAGCAATAATCTGTTGCTTGCAACTTAATACTGGAGGGGGTTCGGATGATAACCTGAAGGTGGATTATTAGTCATAGATGAAGTTGGATGGCGGTCTATGTATTATGTTGTAATGCCCAATCAAGTCTCAAAGGAGTCAAGATGATTAGTATATGCATTTATTGCTTTCTCGGTGTTTGTCAATTGCCCCGCTGTAATTTGTTCACCCAGCATGTTATCTATCTTAAGGAGAGCCACCTCTAGTGAACTATGGATCCCGGTCCTTTACTTTACATACAATCTACAATCTTTTACTGCTTTGTGTTTACTTTCTGCAATCTATTACTTCTTTCCATTCGATACATTTAATCCTTTGTTTTACGCAAATCACGGTGAGATTGACAACCTCATCGCAAGTTGGGGACAAAGTTCTGTGGTTGTGTTGTGCAGGTCTCCATGTTGCTACTAGCACCGGTAGTGCGCCCTGCCAAAGCTCAGCTAGTAACACCTTTGAGGTGTTTCCTTGCTCCTACTGGTTCGATTAAACCTTGGTTTCATAATTGAGGGAAACTTGCTGCTGTGCTCATCATACCTTCCTCTTGGGGTTCCCAACGAGCTCTACATCAACACCGCCATCAAGCATTTTTCTGGGCGCCGTGCATTGAGCCATCAGTGGTCATGTGGATCAATGTGGTTTTGTAAAATAACACATGAAATGACAGTAGGGGATCAGTGTGGTTTTGGAAAAGAACACATGCAATGACTCTAGGGGCTCCATGTGTCAAACAATGGTCACATAGACCAAAAACACATAAGAAAGCAAGTTCCACATGGAATGTTGCACCAGAATGGCACAAGTTGCATCACATAATCCACTAGAGTGTGTGTGGTCATGTGGATCAATTTTGTTTTGGAAAATAAGAAATGCAATGACACTAGGGGATCAGTGTGGCTTTGGAAAAGAACACATGCAATGACTCTTTTTTTTGAACGAACACATGAAGTGAATCTAGGGACTCCATGTGTCAAACCATGGTTATAGAGACCAAAAACACGTAGGAAAGCAACTTCCACATGGAATGTTGCACCAGCATGACACAAGTTGCACCACAGAATCCACTGGAGTGTGTGTGATCATGTGGATCAACGTGGTTTTGGAAAAGAACACATGAAGTGACACTAGGGAATAAGTGTGGTTTTGGAAAAGAACACATGCAATAACTCTAGGGGCTCCATGTGTCAAACCATGGTCATAGAGACAATAAACACATAGGAAACCAACTTCCATATGGAATGTTGCACTAGCATGGTAGAAGTTGCATCACAGAATCCACTGGACTGTGTGTGGTCGTGTGGATCAATGTGGTTTTGGAAAATAACACATGGAATGACACTAGGGGATCAGTGTTGTTTTTGGAAAAGAACACATGCAATGAATCTAGGGGCTCCATGCATAAAACCTTGGTCACAAAGACAAAAAATACATAGGAAAGCAACTTCCACATGGAATGTTGCAACATCATGACAGAAATTGCATCACAGAATCCACTGGAGTGTGTGGTCATGTGGATCAATATGGTTTTGGAAAAGAACACATCTAGTGATAGGAGGGAATTAGTGTGGTTTTGGGAAAGAACACATGTAATGACTCTAGGGGCTCCATGTGTCAAACCAGGGTCACAGAGAGCAAAAACACAAAGGAAAGTAACTTCCACATGGAATGTTGCACCAGTATGACAAAAGTTACATCATAGAATCCACTAGAGTGTGTATGGTCATGTGGATCAATGTGGTTTTCAAAAATAACACATGCAATGACACTAGGGGATCAGTGTGATTTTGGAAAAGAGCACATGCAATGACTCTACAGGGTCCATGTGTCAAACCATGGTCATAGAGCAAAAACACATAGGAAAGCAACTTTCATAGGGAATGCTGCACCAGCATGATAGAAGTTGCACCACAGAATCCACTGGAGTGTGTGTGGTCATGTGGATCAATGTAGTTATGGAAAATAACACATGCAATGACACTAGGGGATTACTGTGTTTTTGGAAAAGAATGCATGCAATGACTCTAGCGGGTCCATGTATCAAACCTTAGTCAAACAGACCAAAAAGACATAGGAAAGAAACTTCCACATGGAATGTTGCACCAACATGATATAAGTTGGACCATAGAATCCATAAGAGTGTGTGTGGTCATGTGGACCAATGTGGGTAGAAGAACTCATGGAATGACACTATGGGATCAATGTGGTTTTGGAAAAGTACACATGCAATGATTCTAGGTGCAACATGTGTTAACCATGGTCACAGTGAACAAAAACACATAGGAAAGCAACTTCCACATGGAATGTTGCACCAGCATGATAGAAGTTGCATCACAGAATCCTTTGGAGTTTGTATGGTCATGTGGATCAATGTGGATTTGGAAAACAACAAATGCAATTACACTAGGGGATCAGTGTGGTTTGGAAAAGTACACATGCAATGACTCTAGGGGCTCCATGTGTCAAACCATGGTCACAGAGACCAAAATCACATAGGAAAGAAACTTCCACATGGAATGTTGCACCAACATGACAGAAGTTGCACTATAGAATCCACTAATATGTGTGTGGTCATGTGGATCAACGTTGTTTCCGAAAAGAACACATGAAGTAACACTAGGGAATTAGTGTGGTTTTGGAAAAGAACACATGCAATGACTCTAGGGGCTCCATGTGTTAAAACATGGTCATAGAGACAAAAAACACATAGGAAAGCAACTTCCACATGGAATGTTGCACCAACATGAAAAAAGTTGCATCACAGAATCCAGTGGAGTGTGTGTGGTCATGTGGATCAATGTGGTTTTGGAAAATAAGACATGTAATGACACTAGGGGATCAGTGTGGATTTGGAAAAGAACACATGCAATGACTCTAGGGGATCCATGTGTAAAACCATGGTTATAGAGACCAAAAACACATAGGAAAGAACCTTTCACATGGAATGTTGCACCAGCATGACATAAGTTTAACCACATATTCCACTGAAATGTGTGTGGTCACGTGGATCAATGTGGTTTTGGAAACGAACACATGCAATGAGACTAGGGGATTAATGTGGTTATCTAAAAAGAACACGTGCAATGACTCTAGGGGCTCCA